>OZ059830.1:14959438-16429395 GCA_964057195.1 Orthosia cruda | reverse complement strand
TTGATGGTAATCTAAATAAAGTCAAGCCAGAATTCGGCTATTAAATTGCTGTGTATATTTGAGAACGTAAAACCTCACACGACCTGTCCAATCTACATCATAATTAAGATAGGCGTGATCTTTTGACCGATCCATTCATACATTTTAACCCAGTTCAAGGTTGGCAAGTATATGTAACATTTAATTGATATTTGAGTCATCAATTCTAAATATAACTACAAGGTACGTAAAACTGAATGGCCTGATCCTTTTGAAGTAGTTTCTCATAAAGTTCAATCCTTTTTAATGATATCATTAATTTATCCTCTAAGTTATGCAATTTGATCAAAAATTTACGGAAATCAACATCTCCTTACATACTTATTTCTCTATAAGTTATCATCTCAGTATTCAGCCCCTTTCTAGCTATAATGCAAATAATAATATTATCTATTGCTTAGTTTACCTATAAAGTCACCCCAGTGTCCCATAATTTATTTGGTCTTCCTCCACTTTGTACGTCGTCCACATTTATACAAAAAATGTTGCCAGCTATTATCATCATCATCAAAATCAAAATCAATTTATTTTTATTTTACATAGGCCTACATGGGCACTTATAAAACGTCGACAAAAGGTGCACGGTTCGGGTTGGTCGTTTCCTATGGAGAAGAACCGGCAAGAAACTCCATGGTTTCTCTTTTAAATATGGTTTGGTTTTACAATATTTCCATGTTACAGCATTAGTACTATGGGGGGACAACGTAGGCCCGACAATAAGTAGTAAGGAAAAAAAAAAAAGTTTATATAATATATAACAAAGTTAACAAATGTTAACTAACATCTAGAAGGCCTACAATGTTCACACATTCACAAAATAATAATTCAGCTTATAGCACTCCATTGTTGGACATAAGCCTTTCCAATTAGACGCCATTTGTCTAGATTTTCGGCATCTCTCATCCAGCTGGTATATTAATGGCCAATTAAACCAAGTCAATCACAACAATCTTTTGCAATAGATAATTGAACTGACAGAATCGTGACAAGTGACAATGACATATCAAAATATTGACTAATGTGATGATGGTAAATTAAGTAACGAAAATACCTTCACATCATATTGAAGGTATTTTGAAAGGTAAGTTACATAATATTGTAGGCATGGTCCGGGCAATGTCATTCGATATTATGGAGTTGCTAACAGGTAAACTATGCAATTACAAAACGTAAGAGAACTCGAAATACATAGTAATAACCGTTGCAAAACAACTATGGCTGATGCAGGTAATTATTTTAATGAAAGAAGATCGAAACACGTAGACCGAAAATAAATTGGAATGCAAGAGAACCAGAACAGTTTTAATTGTCAATGGAAAATAATGGTTTCATAGAATTTTAACACAACGTTTGCGCAAGAAAGTCTCGCATTGAGAGCCAATCAGAATCCATAAAACAAACAAAATAAGTAATATAAATTACCCAAAAAAAATTACCAAAATTAAGAAAAAATATATCGATGACAGTATAGCCGATGAACAAAACCTACACGAATGACTAATGGTGGCCAGTCGATATGTTTACTCGTTAGCAGTTAATTGGAATAGAGAAGTCTATTGAACTCAAACGGTAAGTAGTTGTAGCTTGTGTAACCTATCTTGTATCTTGTAGGTACTGCTTGTTCCTACTGACCTTAGTTTGGTGATTGTTTAAGTAGTAGATAGTATTTAATAAAATAGCACTATATCTGTACTCTCTGAGAGCTTAGGCTAGGGAACATATTTCACCAGTCCCATGCATATAAGGGCTAGGCTATTGCTGATTGGTTCTAAGAAGTTCGTGATAAAAGACCCTAACGACGCTTTGACCGATCTAAGAATCGAACTCAGGACCCCATTCATACGTTGAGAAGTCATGACTGCGCCCACTAGACCTGGGGCTGTATTATATGCAATATTACTCCATTTTTCATATAAATTTGCGGAAAATTACTAAAAGATAATTTTTTACCTAAGTTTCAATATTGCCAAATCCAAAAGTTGAAGACATATGTCACAAAGGAAATATCAAATCCAGATGAGAATTTAGATCTATATATCTAATGAATTTTGTCAAGGAACTTTTTGACTAGTGTTTCATCAATTAATCATAACTTAATTGAAAACACCTACGTTTACAAATAAAACATCCAAACCCGTGAAACCAGAGCAAGATTACAATCAATGCTTTTTAATCACAAACATATTTTTTACTCTGTGTATAGGTATATGTAAATGTAACGTTTTACGTAGACTCGTTAAATCGAGAGACGAAGGTGCCACAGAGTGGGAGGAGGCAGCTAACTTAATGAACCACATTGTCTTATTACTTTAAATGGCTGTGCGAGTTTTTTTTTCTCATCTGTACTTTGGACACATGTAAATAACGCTGTGGGCGGGTCGTATCCGCTATCTCATACGTAGGTAGCGAATTCTGTACTTTATTGTACTTTTTTAGTTTTGGAAATGGTTGATATATCATTGTTTAATGTTTGGTGACGGTGCTACCTTGTATGGAGAAATTACCTCCAGGTTCTTAGAAGTCTTTAGTTTCCAACTGTTCTGTCATCGTCTTCCTTTACGTTTTGAATACAATACTTAATATACCTAGTTCCTTCCCAAATTAACCCACAAAGCAGTAAGCCAAAATATATACATATTTAGAAAAAATACGACACACTATAAACAACATTGTTCATCGATACTTTATCGTCAGCCTGTTTTGTTTCTTTCACCCTTGTTCTTCTTAGTTCTCACATTATCCAAAATTAATAGTCAATTCCAAAAGAAGATTTCAGCCATCGACAGAAGATTCTGCTATTCACAGAACTTTTATGAGTTGTTAGTTATTTTTCATTGTTTCAATGCAAACGATTAAAATCACTTTAATTATGACTACTTACTTATAATTGCAGTGTTGTGTCTACGGATAAGATGTTTATGTTAACACGTGTCTTGTCTATCTGCGAGATCAAAAGATGGGTATTTATTTACACCTCATACTTCAGCCTTGAGGATAAAGTCTTATTGTAGCTTGATTGTCTTTAGAATTATCTTTTGTTCTGCAATAATGAAGTTAGCGATATCACTCAGGCCTGTGGGTTTCTTGTTTAATTATCTGTGTTTAGAGATAAACAAAAAAAAACTCAAAGGAATATAATTTTTCAAAATAATAATCGTATAAATTAATCATTTTTGTCTTTTTGTTTTATAGCGATACTTTTAACTTATGGATTTTCCCAAGGTAGCATTCTAGGCCCTGATATTCTTATCTACCTATTACATTTTCTCCCAGTGTTTAAACTCAATTTAATTTATCTTAAACAAACAACTTAAAATGAACAACACATGTTTAAACAATGTCAACAGATTTATTGGTCGGCTTCACAAAGGGGTTATGTAGTGATATGCCAGTCAGACAATTTTGCCCAATATGGTCTGGGACCTTGATGCCCACACGAGTTGATATTGGATCTTTTAATGTACGTAATTGTGGTCATATTAAGACCCCAGTCCGACTGCTCCTCCCACGTTTGACAGTCCAGCTAATTGTGTTTTACTTTTTTATTGGTATTCTTAAGAGACGCGAATGGTAGTGTAGGAACTGCTTGGTAGATGGCCTTGCAGAGATTATATTGCAAGTTCCATTGCACTGATGACTGGCAATTGTTTGGATATGAATCATCATTTAACTATTTAGTTAACAATGAAGCTATGCACATGCACATTCATGCATTCTCGCTGGTTTAACTTAATGATTGTCTGTATATGTTCGTTATAATTTAGCTGATGGAAAATGAGTATCACTCATGTAATACAACTCATGTCTAGATACTACCAATAATATTTCCATTTTTGACCTAAGGGCTATATTCAAAACTAAATAACTTCCTTTACTCCACTCAACTTAGTAGCTCTTACTATGTACGGAATAAAACCTTCGAATAAACAATAAGCTATAACTGAAAAGAATACAGGGCTTTAAGAGACTATTTTGCAAAGTATTATTAGTTCTGGGAAACCCTATTTTCTTACGTCATCGACAACCCCCTCTTTACTATACATTTGCGCATAAAAAGCTGTAAGCTAATCGTGTAACGAGCCTACTTATCAGGTGTTAACAGTTTTATTTCTTAATTCGCACCCCATCTTAATGTACTTTAAAGTGTTTATTATTTCAACTTTTATTAGCCATTAAATAGGCTTTACAGTGAATAGCAAGTGCTAAAATTTGATTGAAATGATACAATAATTTATAATTATAAGTTTTAATCAAGATGTGATTTTAAAAGCAATTTCTTAATGTATTTTGTCATTTTTTAATTTGTCGAACATAGCCAGCAACTGTATTCGACAAATTAAATCTGCAGTTCAACTGCATTGGAAATCCTGACACACTAAAATCTATTATCATAATGTCATTTGCCATTTAAAAAAATAAAAATAAATAAATCAAATAAATTCCATCTTAATTGTTATGATTTTCGTGCCTAGAAAGTTGTTCAATTGTTTTAATGGTCTAATTATCGTCTTGTCTTCTTCACATTCCTTGGCCGAATATCATTACTTTCTAATACTCTTAATTTTTAGTCGATTTCGACAAGAGCCTACTCACAAACACCTAAAAAAAATTATTACCCAACCTGCAACACATCAATACATTGACACAGGCAGGTAAACATAACACAGATAAAAGGAGACAGCCTGATATTTGCATAGAACCCATTGTAACTGTGATCGATTACCTGAGCCTATGTGACGTCACAGTTAGGCAACCAGCCCGGTCTAAAGGTCGTCCAGCGCATCTAATCATTCAGCGAAGCGTGGTTATTGCGCAAAAACCAGTTACAAATATGTACCGAATGAATAATTCTGTTTTGACATCTTTGTTCAACAAGGTGCTATAATTATATTACGTACTTAACCGTGTTGTTTTAACAAAGTAAGTTGTGCAAGTAGGACGGGGGAGACCAAAAATAGTGGCGAGTGTGTAATCTGTGGAGATTTGTGTTACTAAGCTAGTGCTTACTGCTTATATAGGCAATTTATAGTTCTGGTTAACTACTAATGTGCTGCCATCTCTGGCATTATATTAATATCAGCTCCTTAAGCATCGTTGCTCTTTCGACGGTATTGTCAGCTTGCTGTCACATCGAACGATGAGTAAGAAAATACTTCAGTATTTTTCTATGCGCACACATTTCAGCACTACAATTGTGCCCGCTTCAGTGACTATCGTCTCTATTGTGATTGGCCACGATGACCGATACTTTTGGCAGTAGGTGTCCTAAATAAGTTTGTATAACTTATTTTGGAATAGTTAAGGTGCCTGAACCGGATCGGGTCAGTCTTAATCTCTTGAAATGAATAGTTACGTCACAATAATGTCATCAAAGTAAAATTAAGGATCTCATTGTTATGAAGACTGTCTATTCAAATTATCTGTGTCCTTTACCAAAAATTTATTGAGTATATTTTAATGTGTCTACCATAATATAGTAGTACGACTATTTCTCGTTAAATTGGCTCTTAATTAATAGTCATAGGCCAATCATCGACATATATGAACAGATAGTAATCAGAGCGGCTAGCTTCAGAACAATTCTCATAAATCTAGGAGTCTGAGTCGTCATGCGGATTCCGAGGCACCAATAGGGTATGGATTTACGTATCAATAAATTGTTTAAGTATGTTAGTATCTTTGATGATTAGTATTTTGACGATTCTGTTAATTTTAAATCTAAAACAAATAGAATCCAGTAATAAATCCAATCCTAAAAAGTAATATGTCCATATTTCCAAAAAAATCAAGATTGCTGTTCATAATATGATTAGGTATTTATTATTGTTAATTGTTCCTAAATTTTACCAAGTTTGCAAATCTAAATCGGAAAGCATAGAGTGAAAGTGAGGGACTTAGATATAAAGTTTATCGATTTTCCAAAAGAAATTTACCGTTTGCCCTTCCTCAACTACATTTGTCATTTTAAGTATGTCTAATAGGTCACCTCACGTCTCTAATTTTCGTCATTAGACAACGACCCAGTAACACATTCCACTATGATCCAGTAGTCTGGCATCACTGCTTTAAACTGTAGCAAACGCAGCTTCTTCTCATGGTGACACGACGATCATCCTCTCGATGGTCTTCCTATCATTAGTGGTTCCTAACTAGTGTATCTTTGTTCATCTTCCAAACGTCCATATCTGGACATAATCTTTCCTCACTTATTGTGTGTTGAGGCACTACCATAGAATTCTACTCCTCCTTATCCTCAAAAAATGCACGGCCACAACAACGAAGTTGCAGGAAAAATGTAGTATTTGACAGATAAATCATGAGGATAATTTTCCTCATTTGATGACGATCAACAACAAGAGTCACTATATTTCAGACCGCTTTAAACTGGCTCAGGATCTATCCCACAACACGGCGACAAGCAGATCTATCTATTATTAGTGGTATGCAGTGTATCTGAATTATGATCTTTGTAAGTAATGTGGCGGTCACCTCATCTTTCCGTCGTCCATTGCTGGACAAAGGCCTTCCTAACCTGGTTCATTTTACTCCTAAACTACTCGTAGTAGTCTAAACTGCAATCATAATGAGGTGATATTATTTGTATGTAAGTGGATATCTTTGGAAGTAATGATCCAACTATACATATTTTGCCACTGATGGAAAGCACTACTGAGTCCCTTTGCGCGACCTGTCATTCCGAAAATTACTGCGGGTTCGAAGCCACCTGTTTTTTTTTTTTTTTTTTTTTTTAAAAACTTTGCCCCACACTAGAAATTTCTTCCTGTATCGTGGGTGCGTTTACAAACATATAAACTCACATACACAACACCCAGAGCCGGAACAACTATCTGTAGGTCATACAAATATTTGTTCCGTGCGGGAATCGAACCCGCGACACGCAGCGCAGCAGTCAATCGCTCAACCAATAGTCAATAGTACCATACCGTTTATTTGCCTCATTTGACAACGATCAACAACAAGGATCACTTCTGACTATTTTAAACTGGTGCAAGCGCAGGATCTATCCCACAACACGGCGACAAGCAGATCTATCTATCATCAGAGGTATGCAGTGTATCTCTGTTATGATTCTTATGATCCTCGTGAGTTATGTGGCGGTCACCGCGTCGTTTTGTGTCATTACCTGCCTCACGGGACCCGGCGACCGCCACTGACGCGCCTTACATATGTGTATACGTGCGTTTTTAAACGCTCCGTGTATTAGCATGTTTTATTATAATTGTTTTGCGAATAAGAGCGAGGTTGTTAATGCAAAAGTTAAAGTCTTGTTAGGTGTGTATTTGATAATTACTTTAGGTCCTAATAGAATTTCTAATTTTCCAAAGCCACCTTGACTTGAGCAAGCATGGTGGCATTAGTTCGTGCTTTCTCTGGCCTTTAGTGAAACAGTTACAGGCTAGTATAATTATTTAAAATTGAAACATACAAAAAAGGATACAAAGATTATTCTTGAGTATCCTATTTAAACATTAGTTTTGGTTAATATCATATAATAACTGTGAGAGTCACATACCTACAATATAAGACGTTCTTTTTATGTTTATAAACTACTAAATATTTTATTACAGACAACTTGAGGGATATACAAAAACGTCTTCATCTTGTTTTTAGATTGCTATTTCATTAAGTTAATACTAAAATAGCATTCATTTGGCTGTTTTATTGACACACCTCATAAAACACTTAATTTGAATTAGTCTTAGCGAGATGTTAGGTTAATTAATCGTATATTAACTTTGAATTATGATTCCAAGGTTTTCGAATGAAACTGCGCTATCAAAGAAGCAAAATATTAATTGAAATTTGACACATTCTAATTCCTAGCTACCTCATTCACGTAAATAAGTAATTTAGGTACACTAACTAATTAATTATATTGTTCACGACTAAGTAGACAACAAAGACTTAACAATAAAATCAGACCACTTATGTTGAATAAAATGCCTGCAAAATAAACAAAACACAAATCATCCAGTCGCATTTCTGGCGCATTTCTCGCGCGTCAAACACACGCAAGTGTACCAACCGCCGAATTTGTCTTATTGGGCAATGAGAATGATATGCACCAACAAAAGGGTTCTGAGAAACACCCGTCCCGACGTGTTCGTCCCATTGACTCATACAGACATACTTACGTGTTTGTTAATAATAACCCCGCTTCCTTTAACAGTCACTCGGTCGGCTAACTATTGTCACGGTCCGCAGGATGTTGCAACGCAAAAATGTTACCCAAACGTGGGTTCGTAACTAAGTTTATAATCTTGAATGCGATAGGCAGGTATGTAATGATTATGTTAAGGCCACTAATATAATCTTGAGTTTTCGTGTTGATTTACGTTTTAGCTGGCAAAAATATTCTTTTCTGAGAATTATTTCGACTGAGGAGCTTGTAAATTTTTGCTTGGGTTCCAAGAAATAGAATTCTGTATTTAACTTCTTTTCTTCCTTTCCGAAAAAAATGTTGTTGCCTAATCAGGCTCATCAGTCTATTTAATAAAACCAACGCAAAATACTCAGAAATTACTTAGTATTTTGCAAGGTATTCTAACTTCAAATTCCCAAAAGTCAAAATAATTAGCAACAGAATAATAACTTAGTTAAAACTAAATTCGAAATTTAACGTATGGTATTTGGATGATGGAACACTAACAGGAGACACCGTTTTAGCAGATTTCAAATTCCTGAACGAGCAGTTCAAATCCATCGGCCTAGACCTCAACCACTCCAAATGTGAAATTTTTCTTTGTGACAGAACCGACAGACAACCGACCCAACAGAAATTTTATGCAATAGCCCCAGAGATCAAAATTTTAGATAAAAGTTCACTGCACCTCCTAGGTTCCCCAATTTTGGAAGACAGTTTTTCTTCATTCATTGATGGCAAAATTAACCATTTTAATGATACACACATCAACACGGTCTAGGAATATTTCATACTCAATTAAATAACTCGAAAAGTACTGGCCGCATTGGAATCTTTTATACACCGATTTGTTTGTAATTTATCTCAGATTCCAAATTCAAATTTTTGAATATTCTTTTGTTTCGTTGGCATAAAAATGTCTTGATGTGTAGGAGAGGGAATTTTCATTTGTGCGAAATTTAGAAAACAATACGAATTACGTTTAGTTACAGTTTTTTTTCATTTTTAAACGAAAGATAAAGTTAAAATTGAGGTATTGTAGCCATGCAACGCCAACATTTGACGAGGGCGGAGATGTTACGAGCTGTGGGAATGCTGGAAGCTGGGTCTGTTCAGCGTAATGTTGCTGAGGCCATAGGGACCCACCAAAATGTAATTTCAAGATTGTGGACACGCTATCGTGCCACAGGTGAAGTAGCGGAGAGGCACCGGGGGCCAAGTCGCATCACTACCCCCAGACAAGACCAATTTTTGCAAATTACTGCGCGAGCTCAACCAAATGCAACGGCGACTCAATTGGTCCAAAAGCTGCGAGTGGAACACCAAGTGCTTGTGAGTGACCAAACTGTAAGAAGGCGACTACATGAAAGCAATCTACGCTCTCGTAGACCACTACGGGTCCCACCTTTACGGAGAGGCAATCGTGGACGACGATTAGAATGGGTTCGGAACCACGTGGACTGGGGCCGTGAGCAATGGTAAAATGTGCTGTTCACGGATGAATCCAGGTTAAGCTTCCATCCAGATTCACGAAGGACACGTGTTTGGCGAGTTCCTGGACGATGGAGCCGTCTTCAGAACCCTCAGGCAGTTCACCCATACCAATGAGGAACAATTATGGTTTGGGCAGGAATTCGTCTTGGAGGACGGACGGATCTCGTTTGGGTGCGGGGCAATATGACGGCAGAACGATACGTCCAACAGGTGCTGGGGCCCATAATCATGCCCCACAGAACACAATTTTTTTTTTTTTTTTTTTCGGGGTTGAAAATCCTCATTGGATGTCCTCCGCCCTGGGGGGGCGGAGGGGTCTGTCAGACTCGTACTGACTAAAAACCACCCCGGTGTTCCATCTCACACCTACACCGGGGGTCGCGGGAACTACGATACTTCCGCAACCCCCGGCTAGTGCCGGCCCGCCTCTGCGGGCCACGATCTCGGGTTGGGGGAGGAGTGAGGTGTTGGACTCCCCCGCGACGTCTAAGAGGGGCGCGCGTGGAACACTACGCGCCGCCACCTCGGGTCCCGATGTGTTGGGGGCGACGGACGTCCCCAAGTCCGTCACCTCTGGACCCATTTAGGGGGGCTGGAAGAGGGCGTTGTGCGCCCTCTGCCGACGCCCGGCGCGTCTGCTGCGGATTGGGTTAGCGGATGAAATCTCCCTCTCCCTCTCCGCAGCCTCCTTCTGCGAGACGACTGTTTCGCAGAAGGATACCACCGCGTCCCAGGACTCCTCGCTGCCGACCATAGACTCGACTATGGCCGGCAGCGACAGGTCACTGCCTACTTCAGAGATGAGGGCACGGCGTGGCTCCTCCCAAGCGGCACACTCTGCCAGCGTATGCCGCGCCGTGTCCTCCCGGCAGTCGACGCAGTGGTGACACCGGGCGTCCGGCTCCCTGTTTATGCGACACAGGTACTTCCCGAAGCAACCATGCCCCGAGAGCACCTGCGTCACCCGAAACGACAGGGAGCCGTGCCTCCTCCCGAGCCAGCGCTCGAGCACTGGCCGGACGGCCTCGATGGTAATGAGGCCGGCGGTAGGGCGTGAAAGCCTGTCCCGCCATTCCGCCACCAGGACCTCACGAAGCTGAGACCGACGCAGCTCCATATGTCGCTGCATCGGCTCTTCGCCCCGCGCCCGCGCTTCCTCGCGCCACCGGTACAGCGACGCGAGTACCTTCGCCTCCAGGTCCCAGGGTGGGGATCCGGCCAGTACACAAGCCGCCTCGTAGGAGATCGTGCGATACCCCCTGATGACTCTGACGGCCATCGCTCTCTGCGGCTTTCGCAGAACAGCGATGCTGCCGGCCGTCAGGTCAGTCGCCCAGATCGGGGCCCCATACAGGGCCATCGATCGCACGATCCCCACGTAGAGCCGCCTACAGGCGGCGCTCGGGCCCCCCAGATTGGGAAGCAGCGTTGACAGCGCCCCAGCCGCCGAAAGTGGGGGCCGAAATCCCACCGGCTGTCGAGCACCAATCCAAGGTACTTCATGGTAGACTCGACAGCGATTCGAGCCCCCCCGACCACGATGTGGGCATCGGGTGGTGGCGCCCGCCGGGGGCCATGAAAGACCATGGCCTCCGTCTTGTTGAGGGCCACCTCCAGGCCAAGGCGCCGTATGCGGCTCACCACCTGTGAGACCGCAGCCGTCGCTAACAACGCTGCTTCCCTGTACGAACTCCCCCGGGCAGTGACCAGCGTATCGTCCGCGTAACACGTCAGGTCCACGCCCGGTTGGAGTTCGCCTCTCAGAACCCAGTCGTACCCGATGTTCCACAGAGGCGGGCCCAAGACCGAGCCCTGTGGAACACCGCACGACATGCGGTGCTGGTTTGCGACGCCATCACGTCCCACGTAGGTGACACACCTCTCCGCCAAATAAGCCCCGACGATGCGGCGGAGGTAGGGAGGCACTCGGTGATATCGCAGTGCCTCGCGAACACAACTCCAGGGAAGGGTGTTGAAGGCGTTGGAAATGTCCAAGGACACCGCCAACATCACCCCACCCCGGGACACCGCTTCCTCCGCCAGGACTCTCACCTGCGATATTGCGTGGATGGTGGAGCGCCCATGCCGAAAGCCGAACTGGCTTTCGTCCAGGCCCGGCCCCTCTCTGTACAAGTGGCTGACGAGGCGGACAGCGAGTATCCGTTCGAACAGCTTACCCACCTCGTCTAGCAGCACTATGGGCCGGTACGCGGACGGTGAGTCCGCAGGGCGCCCCGCCTTCCTGAGCAGGACCAGACGACCAGATTTCCACAAAGTGGGAAACTGGCCCCGCTCAAGGCACGCTGTGAAGAGTCCTCTCAGCCAGGGCTCTAGCTCCTTCAGAGCGAGGGCTAATACGTAGCCGTGGATCCCGACGGGCCCCGGTGCCACGTTCTTGGCCCGGAGCCGTATCACGGCCGCCCTCATCTCTGCCTGTGTCACCTCTGGGACGCTGATGGCGTCCTCCTCTGTAGGCTCTGCGGCCGTGGGCAAAGCCATCGGCGGCGGGATGTGCTCCGCTCTCGCCGGGAAGAGAGCTGCGACTACCTCCTCCAGCAGGTCGGGTTGGAGACTCTCCGTAAGCGGAGGCGCGGCGGCTCGAAGTTTCCCTCGAACCGCTCGATAAGGGCGCCCCCACGGATCCCCGTCTAGAGTCTCCAACATCTCCTCCCTGGCTCGCTTCTTCGCCTCGCCGATGGCCAGCCGCAGAGTCTCCGTCGTCGCGCGGTACACCTCATACCGCGCGGCTTCTTCTTCAGGGACCCGACGACGTCTTCTCCGATATCGGGTGTACTGGCGTCTGGCCGCTACGCACGCAACACGCAACTGTGCGATCTCGGCGGACCACCAGTACACCTGGCGCCTCGCTGACTGTGCGTGGACCCGGGGCATGGACGCGTCGCTGATTTGCGTCATCGCCCCGCGGAACCGCAGCGCCTCCTGTTCGACGTCGACGGGCCCGGTCGTTGCCGACTCCCGGATCCAGGCCTGGACAATGGTGGCCTCCTCGAGAAGTTCCCTGTCGATGCGCTTACGCGCCCAGCGCGGACCGTCCGTTCGCGGGGCCGGCGTACCGCGGCCGCCGGTGGTCTGGGTGGAGACGTCGAAACGGATATATCTGTGATCCGATAACGTCTCCACCTCCACGGCGACACGCCAGTTACGGACACGGCTCGCGACAGCAGGGCTAGCAAACGATACGTCCACTATCGAACCGCCCCGCTGTCGCACGCACGTTTGGACCGAGCCCCGGTTTAGTACGACCAGGCCGGTGGTAACTGCCCACTCTTCCAGCACCTCACCCCTAGCATCGGTTACCGGAGATCCCCACGCCGAAGACTTGGCGTTGAGATCCCCTAGCAACAGCACAGGATGAGGGTGGAGTCGGCCTACGACAGCGCCCAACTCGACAAGGAAACTCTCGAAGTCGGCGAGACTCTTGTTGGGCGAAAAATACGCACCAACTGTGCCAACGAAGTCCGCGAGCGCGGCCACCCAGCCATGCCCTCGGGACGGGCTGACAAGAGCCCCACCAATGATGGCCACCAAACCGTCGAGGTCTCCAACCCAGTTATCCCTGGGTGGGACGAAATACGGCTCGGCGACCACTGCCACGCGAATCGACCACTCTGCCATGCTCTGGAGCAAGAGATCCTGAGCTCTGGCAGAGTGGTTGATATTGCCCTGGAGGAAATGGTAGAGCGCCATTATGCGCAATCCATTCCCTCCACTCCATTCCTAGGCCGGGAGTCGGCCGAAGAGCAGCCAGGCTGACGGGGGGGTAAAGAGTCCCCGGCAACCTTGGCCCTCCTTCTCCTCTTCTGCTGCGTGGGAGCGCCACAGGTCTTTCCGCCCGCTCTGTGCCCAGCGGGCCTTCCTGCAGCTGTACAGAGGCTGCAGTTTGGCGCCGCGGAGCACTGGGCCGCCTTGTGGCCGGGCTGACCACAGCGATAGCATTGCTCGCTGCGGTCAGTTTCGGCGGTGCATCGTGCCCTGACATGCCCAATGTCCAGGCAACGATAGCACCGCAATGCCCTGGGTTGCAGCAGCTTGACCCTTGCTGCAACCCACCCCACCAGCAGTCGTCCACCGTTAGCGACTTTTTGCGCCGCCGCCACCGGGCACCGCACCCAAATCATACCGAGCCCGGTAGCGTCAGCGCGGATCTCGCCCGTCCGTACGTCCTCGGACGGACATCCGCCGGCTCGGGCGATGGCCGCCACGACCTCAGCTGGGGTTGTCGAGTCGTCCAGACCGTGGACCCGCAGCTCAGCAGTCTTCATCGGTCTGGACACCCGGACGTCCTAAGGGTTGAGGACCTCCCGCAGCTTGGCGGCCAAGATGTCCGCCTTTTCGGCGCCAGAGGCACCCGACACCTCGAGTAGCCGCGCCCCCGTAATCGCCGGCCTCATTTTGAAGCCGGACGGTGTTCCAAGGTCGGGGAACGCGACTTTGGCCCTCGCCTCTGTCAGGACCGCCTTGTAAGAGACGCCCCTTTCGATGGCTCCGGGCTGCAGCGTGATCACTACAGCCGCGGAGCGTGGTGCTCTGACCTTAGGCGGTCCCGCGGCCTTATTCAGTGCGGGTGCTGCAGCGGTTGCCGGCGGTGGTGCCGTCCTCTTCTTTCGACGGCGGCCCCTCTTGACCACCGTCGTCCAGGCCTCCGTGAGGGGGCCAGGTGGTGTCGGCGGGGTAGCAGCCGCTGACTGGGAAGTGGGCACGGACCTACCCTCAGCGGGCTTACTGGGCCCCTCCGTGAGCCTAGTGGCCCCCTGCCCGGCACTTCTCGGCTCAGCCGAGGCGGCTGCCTGTTTAGCGGACCCCTCCTGTCTCCGCTTGTCTGCAGCGAGTGGTGGGCGGACGGTTTCGGCTGGGGGCAACCTCGCCTCTATGACCTCCATCCGGGCACTCACCATTTGGCCGCACTGCATCATGCAGATGCGCGCGATCCTCTCGATATCTGCATCTGCAAGTGCAGGGGCCGACGACGGGGCCGAAGATGGGGCCGAAGACGGGGCCGGAGATGGGCTCGTGACAGAAGAGCCAGACTTCTGGGCGGCAAACTGCTGCTTGAGGTCCTCCAACTCGGATCGCAGACGGCGGTTCTCCTCCCACAATTTCGCTGTCTCATCCGAGGTTGTGCGGCTGCTGAGGACCTCGACCGCCTCTTGGATGTCGCTCACCGCCTGCTTCAGGGCATAGGTGAATGTGCCCTTCAGGTTGCCCGATTTGGTGGCAACCTTCAGGTTGACTTCTAGCCCGTCCATCACCTGGCGATTGAGCGCCACCGCCGATATATCCCCACCAGCAGCCGTCCGAGCCAAGCGCCGCTCTCGGGCCTGTCGGGCCAACTCACTGACCTCGTCAGCCGCGACAGCTTGTCGCTGCGCCCGCTTTGCAGCATTCGCCTCCGCCTTATTTCTGCCCAGCAAGGACGCGTTGGAGTCACCGCTCTGGTCCGCACTCATGTGCCCAGGGTCGCTCTCCACGCATTCCGTAGGGGCAGGCGTATTGGGTCGAACAAAGCGACCACGCACGTCGCGACCCCTCCCTCTCCGCCCTGTTGACACCTTCGGGGCCGACAGGTTCTCCTCACTCGAGGAGAGACCCAGCGACCCCGGGTCTTTGCTGCGCGGACGCTTCCTCCAAGAATTGGAGGTGCCGCGCGAGTCCTGGTCGGACAAGTTGTTTCCAGGACCTGAGCCTTCTCGGCTCTTGTTGCCGCCGGTGACGGCAAGTGGTGCGTCCACTTCGCGCAGTCGCTCCAGGTTCTCCTGGAGCTCCTTTTCTCGCTCGTGGCTCTCTTGGCGCAGGTCGACGGTGGTCTGCCGGCCCGCGAGACTATTGGTGTCCCCCTCAGATACGATGGGGCTGCCCTCTAGGAGATCCCTAGAGGGGCGGGACTCGCCCTTGCGTTGCGCAAGGGTACCCGCTTGAGGATTTTTTTCCTTTAGTCTGCTGTCCATTTTTGTGGTTCCTTTTTAAGGGTGAGGTCCCTTTCCCTGCGCTAGAGACCGGATACAAACCCTCCGGCCATTCATCCCCTCGGCACGCGAGACCTTGGGATTGGGTTCTATCTCTAATCCAAGCCCACTCGACCTACCCTCTGTCAGCAGAGGGGGGGAGTAGGCGTTAGATGGCCACTGCAGCGACGGACTAGCCGTCCCAACTCTAGCCCGGTTCCCTTCACAGACCATCATGGACGATGATCTGTGTTTGGAACCGTGACCTTTCCTCGTTTGTTGAAATTAGCCGCCCGCCCCAACTGGTGGACAGTTGGACGCGGGTGGGCAGTTGGTGCCGACGTTGCCCAGGGTGCGCCGCGTGGAGGCTTTCAACTTGCACCCTGGAAGTTCACCCATACCAAGGAGGAACAATTATGGTTTGGGCAGGAATTCGTCTTGGAGGACGGACGGATCTCGTTTGGGTGCGGGGCAATATGACAGCAGAACGATTCGTCCAACAGGTGCTGGGGCCCGTAATCTTGCCCCACAGAACACAAATGGGGCAAGATTTCCTGCTCATGCACGACAATGCCCGGACACACGGCGAGAACGGTAGCAGCTTGGTTACATACACACAACGTTAGGGCTTTAGACTGGCCTGCTCAATCGCCAGATCTAAATCCCATTGAGCATGCGTGGGATATGCTGCAAAGAAGAGCTCTGAAGGAAGTTCCTGAAAATCTGGCTACAGAAGATCAACTTTTTGCGCACCTCAGAAGGACATGGGACAATATTCCGCAGCAAGACATTGACAACCTTGTTCTGAGCATGCCGAATCGTTGCCATGTGTTATGAACATCATGGGCGCTTTCTCAGACTACTAACTTCAAGTTTATAAACACAAATTAAATGATTTTCAATTTTTTTCAGTTTTTACTCATAAATTAAAAGTTAATTCATATACGGTTTCCGTCTATGCTTCATTTTTTTTCCATAAAATCCTGAAATTTTAATCGAAGTACCTTAACCATTATTAAAAAATGGTAGAATATTAAATAACGTATCTTTTAAATATATACATGTCATATAAATAATTAACACATTGATAGTAATTCGCGTTTTTTAAATATCCCTAGACCGTGTTGATGTGTTTATTTCGGATAGACTCTCCAAAATTAACCTACATTTGGCTTTTACTTTCATTAGGTATTGCTGTTTTGGACCAAATTTTATGTATTTGATCCGCTCTTCCCCTTTATGGAAGCAGCCACTTCTCCTGGAAAAATTGACGAAATTATTCGATGCACTCTGACATCTATCTTAAATATGGCCTTGGATGACCGAGCCTGGACGCAAGCCACGCTACCCATTCGCTTCGGTGGGCTCGGCATCCGCAAAATTTCTAGTATAAGCCTACCGGCGTTCCTGTCTTCGGTCCACATCACTGAAACGTTAACCACAAACATTTTATCCCTGTCACTGGTTGGTTATAAAGTGCCGTGCTCGACCGACGCAGTGTGCGCCTGGAAAGTGGCTTGCCCGAATACGGCGTTGCCCGAAAACCCATCTTCCCAAAGACAGTGGGATGAGCCGCTCTGCAGATTGGTACGGAATAAACTCATAAATACGTCCACCAATACTGCTGAGAGTGCTCGCCTACTGGCTGTGGGTGAATGGGAGTCGGGCCTCTGGCTACAGGCATTACCGTCACCCAACATAGGAACAATGTTGAGTGACAGTACCTTCCGGATCGCTACATGTTTGCGCCTAGGTACTCCCAGCGGAGCTCCACATCGTTGTCAATGTGGTGAAGCAGTCGACCGCCTCGGACACCATGACCTATCTTGCAGTAGGAGCGCTGGTCGGTTAGCACGGCACGCCAGCATTAATGACATCATACGTCGAGCTCTTGTCACCGCCGGGGTGCCAGCTGTTTTAGAACCCAATGGCTTGGCGCGCGAAGATAGGAAGAGACCGGACGGGATGACCATAATGCCATGGAAGTTGGGTAGGCTTTTGGTGTGGGATGCAACATGCGTCGATACCCTTGCGCCATCCCATCTCCTTAGCACGGCGGGATGTGCTGGGGCGGCTGCTGCTGGTGCAGAAAACCTCAAACGGCGCAAATATAACAACCTTATTGGCAGTTATATATTTGAGCCGTTTGGGGTTGAGACATTAGGTCCATGGGGGTCCGAGTGCTCACCAAGTGTTTCGAGACATAAGTAAACGGTTAGTCGACTGTTCGCGTGACCAGAGGGCTGGCCTTTTCTTTAGCCAGAGAATCAGCATTGCCATTCAACGTGGCAATGCTGCCAGCGTTCTGGGCACGTATCCCATTGACATCGATGTGGACGAATTTTTTGATGCGCAGGAAGGTTTTTTTTGTTTTGTTATTAGTCATAATATTAGACACTAGAGGACGCCTCGCGGTTTCACCCGCATAGTTCCCGTTCCCGTGGGAATACAGGGATAAAAAGTAGCCTATGTCACCCGGGGATAGAGTAGCTTCCCAACGGTGAAAGAATTTTTGAAATCGGTCCAGTAGTTTTGGAGCCTATTCGGTACAAACAAACAAACAAAAAATCATTCCTCTTTATAATATTGGTATAGATATTCAATTGTATATATTATTATTTGAATTATAAATAAATTTATATCTACTTAATTAAGGTTGAAGGTTCATTATACTGCAAAATTACAGTCACGGGTGTCCAGCGGTGGACCCTTTAACTTCCGTAGAATGATAAGCAGTGACACTCTCCATGTATCATTTCTAATCGGTGTTGAATAAATCTTACCCGACATCCGAGTGTCTCATTTAATAAAGCAATCTCTACTGCAAGTTTCTATCAAACAAATGAGTAAATTATTATGATTTAAGACAATAAAATTCAAAACTGACTGAAAAAGCTTTAGGTAAATTTTGGTCATGCTATGGGTAAGCCTAGAGCCCTTGTCGAAATGACATTCAAACAATGTTATCGATTGTCAAAAAGTACAAAGCGTGTGGTATGACATTACCTTACCAAAATGTCACGTGGAGGATCCCAAACAATTCGGACTTTTGACAAGGTAATCGTAATCCCCGAAGGAAAAAACTTCAATCCATAAATTCGACGCAGTTCCATGCGAGAGGCGAAATAAAATAAAATAAATACAAATAAAACAAAAAAGCCGGCCAAGTGCGAGTTGGACTCGCGCACGAAGGGTTCCTTACCAATATCGCAAAAAAGGCAAAAATATCACGTTTATTGTATGGGAGCCCCACTTAAATATTTATTTTATTCTGTTTTTAGTATTTGTTGTTATAGCAGCAAGAAATACATCATCTGTAAAAATTTCAGCTATCTAGTTATCACGGTTCTTCCAGGTACAGCCTGGTGACAAACAGACAGACAGACAGACAGTAGAGTCTTAGTAATAGGGTTACCGTTTTTACCTTTTGGGTAGGAACCCTAAAAAGACCAAGAATGTAAATAAAACTGTTCAATGTGAAAACAGACTGAAAAAACGAGATATAATTTTTAAAAATTGGTTTAATTTTAGTCCCAAGTTAATATAGCTGTTATAGGTTCTAAAAACTGGTTTGAGTCAACACCAACGGAATCAATGACATTTATCTTAATTAATTGACCTAATAAGTCACAGTCAAATCTATTCCGTTCTATTATTGTATTACAATGGTTTATTAGAAAATCCATCTATCAAAGTATCTCGACATTTTTGAAATCATATTGTTTAAAATAAGACTTGTATTACTCATTTTTTGTTTGTGAACTATTTGGTATTTTACCTTAGTAGCCAATTTCAAGTGGTCTAGATTTTTTTATCGTCTGGGTGATTTAAAAATAAGTTTGTTTTATTGACGGATTGCTGATTGCTTTGCTTTATTTATCTGTCGAATTCGTAAGTGAGACTGGATCGTCATGGGCATTCCACTCAATCTTTACAAGAAAAAGGGCGTCGTCACTTTGTCAGGGGATGACTTGAATTGGTGAACAAAACATTATCTTCAAAATTATCAGTACACATCCTAAAATGTATATTGACGCCAACAAGCTAGATACTAGTGGCATCCATTAAAGTCAAACAAACACATGTACCACGAAACCATTTTAATTCAACTTAAGAATATTTTTATCGATCAAAGTTCAATCAGCCTTTTCCATACCTATATCAATTCACAAAATCCTTTCTGTCTCATTTTGTATCTCGTTTACATCAGATTCCTTTACTCAATAATAGCCTGCAAAAGATTCTGTAAGGCCTCCGTATAAAATACTAAAAGGTTTCGGTTTTCAAATCTGTATTTGCCTCTTAACATTGTCACGATATAAATGAGACAATGTTCATTTTTAAACCCGTTTTTGAAAAGATCGATTCTTGTTTGATGGATGAGTCAACTAAACGTTGGTGCCTGTTTGGGTATTTAGCCATCTTTGGTTGATTAATTGGTGACCACAGAGTATTTTTGTAAACAAGAGCTTAAACGCTGTTTTTTATATTCTGTCTTCCCTATAACCTCCTATGATCAGTTTTTGAGATACGTTAGCGCTTTTAGCTTTGTTCTTAACCGAAGTTTTATTCTTTTGTTAAGATCATCATAATCATCATCACCATCATTTCATCTGAAAGTTGAATACTGTTGGAATTAGGCCGAGCCAGGCGTCATCAAATCGACTAGTTCTATATCTCTTTTAATCAGTAAAAGTCTGCCACGCCTTCCCGCTTCACCCAAGCGGGAAAAGTCATTGGATGATTTCCCACCAAAAAAAAAGTATGTAAGTGTGTTCGGGTCAAATCTTGCAACTGAATTTTAAAGCAGTTATCCTCGACCGATTACGATGAAATTTTCCACACTTTAAGTTTGGATGATAAGCTAAGTGACGTCATTCTAAATCGAATATGGCGGACGGCCCAAGATGGCGGACTAGTTATTTTTTGTGCACTGCCATGATATGGGTATGATCTGGTTGCTGAGTAGAATACGAAAAAAGCTTGTCTAAAAACGATTTTAATGAATAATTTTATTTATTCAGTAATTTCGCAAAGAAAACAATCTTAATAGTTTCAAGGAATTTTTCTAGGCTTTAATTCAACTCACATCACTATAATTTTATGAATTATGTGTAGATTTATTATAAATGGAGTGGATTTGAATAGTTCCGCCTTCGTCTCATCGGACACTAGCTGAGCAATCCGATTGGCTGACGACACCGCAGCGCCACTCGTCGCGCGTGCTTTTTTCATTGAACAAATCTGCTCGCACGGCCGCACGCGGTATACTGGATGCCGCCCGCTCTGCGGCCTTTATGTGAAATTCCTGAATCCCCTCAATCCTCGAGGATTTAGTAGTACTCCGGGTAGAAAAATGAGTGACCAGCAACTGTGGATAAAACAGAATAGCATTCTAAAAAATAAAGCAGAACGACAACAAAGTAGTTAATAAGAAACCACTTTAGGAGTGCTTTTTACCACTTTTTTATAAAAGCTCTTCCATCAATCAAGAAAATTGTACCATCACTCCTTCATTGATCTTCGTTCCTGTTTTAATTAACAATTTGTGTAATACGGAATAGCTAGAAAATCTGGAACATCATGAAATTGGGCAATATTTCCGATTCAATATCAACATTTATAAAGTAAGTACAAACAGCCACATTGCTGGAAAAAACCTGTCGTTATAATCGATGCAAAATAAATACCTAGAATTCCATTCTATGGGAATGATGATAAACTACCCAAATTTGGATCACAATCAATAATGAGGATGTTGTACTCGATGAAGCAATTAACCCTAGCAGCATAGGCAATAGACGATCAATTTGATTGATTGAAACTCCGACATGCAGTTTAAAACATCGACATTTGCATACAAATACACAATTTGATTATACAAATAAACAGTTTTCATTGCATGTTTAAGGTGAAATCAGCGTTTACGTCCTATACAGACGAGGACGCATTACAGTAGGTGTCATATTGTGTAGCAGTGGTGCTAGAAAAACAGAACACTTTTTAACACCTTGAGTACCTAAAAAGTCCATGCGAGGTCCGTTAATGGTTTCGGTAATTACGGCACAAAACCGGTTAATGTGGTTTAATTATTTAATTGTCGTAACTGGGTATAGGCACAAAGTACATAAGCGGCGGCGCGCCGCAAACAGAAAGGCCACTACTAACAAAGCGTCATTTTGCACACACACATTGACATTGCGCTTTTACAGGGAATATTGGGCAATATTGGACCAAGCTCAGTCGCGGCTGTCACGAGTGCTTTAGGGGAGTTTGTAACGTCATTCATACATAAAGTACTGTAACGTGATTGCATTGGCTGGGTTACCTTTATTAACTGTTACAGACCTTCAAATTAATTCTTTCTTTCATTAATTTTAAGTTATAAAGGTCATTAAATTTTTCAAAATGATACATTCAATTTCTAGGAAAATAATAAATTATTTCAAGTCCATAGACGAAATTGGAAAGGTTATGTAACTCGTCATAATCAAATATGTTTCCTCAGACTGCACAACATAATTTTCTTTTTATATAAGTATGTACATCTTTTTTAGTTCGCTTCTTAAACCGTCAGATTTTTGATTTTATTAACTTTTTTCACTTTTTTAATTTATTTATTTTTGTCGAGCTTTGTGCTTTTCGCATTTTTATGTTTTAGGTGGGACCATTATTACACCATTGTTACGTCTTGTTATCATCCAATCTTCGTTGTATGACCAGTCGTTATCTACCCACTAAGGCATGTAAGCATGATATGATTTATGTTTAGACGAATCGATGTATTTATGTTTGTAACTTATACAATAGGTTGTATAAGTTACAAAATAATTGCTGTCTATACTTATACTCTTTTTTAAATTCGGAATCAATATAGTAGCAATCTAAGTGAATCTGTCAAGTTTAACTGTTAATTTCCAAAACGGCGGGAGTGGCCCTTCTGTATACTTTCTATCTTGTGGTATAGGTTAGTGTTCCTTCATATTTGTCTAAAAGCGCGCATATGGAGGGTTTTAAATCGACACTCTGGCAACTTTATGCTTGCCCTCTGCAGTACTGCCATGATTGCGATAAATTAATACCATACGTAGCAGCCGTGTGAGGAAATAATAAGTAATCACCATAAAGATGCTGCTAAAAAACGCGGCTGACCTAAGAAATTTAGTGTTAGGTAATGCTCCGTACCGTTCTTTATTTTAAATTTAATATTTCCACTTACGCTGTTATTACAAGTTTTTTTTTAACTTTCAATATATGTATGTAGGTATGTAAGTGTTGAAGCGGCGAGCCTCCTTGCTCCTTGCCGCCCTGGTATCTGGAGGCAAAAGTCCTCGCGCAAATATGGGAATGGCGCGAGGAGGCGAAATGCCGGAGCGAAACTCCGCGACAAATCACGGCTCGGCGGACAGAGCCCCGGCAGGATCTCATGGCGACATGGAGAGGGCAACTGTCGCAACCCAGCGCTGGGCACGCCACAATTGTGGCGATAAAGCCCCTCTTTGAGGAGTGGCTTGAGAGGCGTCACGGCGTCCTCACCTTCCGCCTGACGCTGGTCCTCACCGGACATGGCTGCTTCGGGAGGTTCCTGTTCAGGATAAGGCGGAAGGAAACGCCCGGGTGTCACCATTGAGAGGATCGCCCGGAGGAAACGGTAGAACATACGGTGGAGGTCTGCCCTACTTGGGCGGAGCAACGCCGTGTCCTCGTGGAGGCGATCGGCGGTGGCGACCTCTAGTGTCCGGCCCTGGTTCAGGCTATGGTACGGAGCGAGAGGATATGGGAAGCTGTCACTTCCTTCTGCGAAGCAGTAATGCTCGCAAAGGAGGAGGCAGAACGCGTGAGGAAGACGCAACAGAGACGCCCGAACGCCCCTAGCCACCGCAGGAGACGCCCTGGGCGTCGGTAGTCGCAAGCCGATTCCTGGCCACCGTAGGCGCGGGCTTGCGGATGGCGAGTAATGGGTAGCTCGCCATCCGATAAGGACCAGGCCCGAGTCGACGGCGCGTAGTGTTCCACGCGCGCCTCAAAGAGATGTCAGCAATAAATGACGGGGTCCGCTAGGGCCGATGCCTGTCTGGGTCGCGGATAAATTTGAAAGAGAGTTACCGCGGCCCTGGTTCAAGCAACTGAAGGAACACGGGTAGGTTTCTATTTATCATTTATCATTTTGAAAATTTAATGACTTTTATAACTTAAAATTAATGAAAGAACGAATTTAAAGAATTAATTTGAAGTATATTCGGTCTGTAACAGTTAATAAAGGTAACTCCAATGCAATCATTTTACAGTACTTTATGTATGAATGACGTGACAAACTCCCGCCTTAAGCACTCGTGACAGCCGCGACTGAGCTTGGTCCAATATTGCCCAATATTCCCTGTAAAAGCGCAATGTCAATGTGTGTGTGCAAAATGACGCTTTGTTCGTAGTGGCATTTCTGTTTGCGGCGCGCCGCCGCTTATGTACTTTGTGCCTATACCCCGTCACGACAATTAAAGAATTAAACCACATTAACCGGTTTTGTGCCGTAATTACCGAAACCAATAATGGACCTCGCATGGACGTTTTAGGTACTCAAGGTGTTAAAAACTGTTCTATTTTCTAGCACCACTGCTACACAATATGACACCTACTGTAATCCTCTGAGGAACACCACTTAGGGAGTCCAGCTTATATTGTTCTAGAATCAATTCAGGCACCAAATTAAATAACAGTTTGAGTCAAAAGTAATTTCAGTAGAAAAAATCTAACAACTCATTATGCTCATTAGAGGGCACGATTGACGCAGTGGCTGATAGATCGGCTGCTGCGCTGCGTGTCGCGGATCGATTCCCACACAGAATAATTTTTTGTATGGCCTACAGATAGTTGTTCCGGATCTGTGTGTCTTGTGTATGTGATTGTAAATGTTTGGAAACGCATCCACGATACAGAAATAAATTCCTAGTGAGGGGCAAATTTAAAAAAAATGTCATTAGCATTTCAAGTCGAAGGGGTTCCACAAAGTAACCACGTTAAGAAAGCAAACCCTCTCACACCAGAAACACTGTTCTCCTCAATACTATCACAACGGTCGAAAATCACTCAAAAACTTTCAATCTTAATGGAAATACACTTAATCTTGCAACACTATCCGTCAATTCTGTGATTTGCGGTATACACGGCAGGGCGCTTACGTAATACACTTTCACCATGCGTTTAAGCGAGGAGAGAGTCCCTGAGATTGCCTATTACTAGATTACCTTGTGAAGTCGGGAAAATAAGAAAGTGTGTAATGTGTCCTCGTCTGTATAGGACGTAAACGCTGATTTCACCAACTAAACATGCAATGAAAACTGTTTATTTGTATAATCAAATTGTGTATTTGTATGCAAATGTCGATGTTTTAAACTGCATGTTGGAGTTTCAATCAATCAAATCGATCGTCTATTGCCTATGCTGCTAGGGTTTATTGCTTCATCGAGTAAAACATCCTCATTATTGATTGTGATCCAAATTTGGGTAATTTATCATCATTCTCATAGAATGGAATTCTAGGTATTTATTTTGCATCGATTATAACGACAGGTTTTTTTCCAGCAATATTCTGGCTCTTATTTCGATAAACAATAGTTACGAAAAAATATAAATGCTTAGTCTTTGATTTTGGTTCAAAAATTTCACTGGAAGTGATGTTGTAGCCATGTCCATTGTCTAAGCTCTAAATAACGCCAGAATTTTACTTTGTTTAAATCAACAATAAGTACCAAACAAAGATGAAAGTAGCAAATCTATGAAGGAAAAGTTATTTCATTAGAGACATGTTCTGAATAATATGTTATTAGTATCACACTCCAGATCTGTATTCAAATGCAGCGTTTAAATTAGACGTATCTTCGTATAAATGCTGCGATCAACCAGTGTGGGAGTATTCCGGTAGTTACTAACCGAACGGGTGGTCTGAAGAAAATAATTGACAGTAAATAATTGACTCTACGACGGAATGACGTCAAGGTGAAGAGTTAAAAGAAGTATTTGATTAATTTATGAACTTCTCGGCATTAAATACACGAAAAAAAGTGTCATTATCAAACAAAATAATCTTGTTGGAGTAATAAAAAACATGAAATATACGCAACTAACAAAAAACAAACTAATACGCCACAATTATGAAGGTACTGTACCCTGAGACTCAGAACTAGCCGAATAAATGTTTATGAGTATAATTACCTATATATTTTATTTTTCGTGACACGACAAAGAACGACAAAAAGTGTTTACGTTTATTTGGGTGGCGACCTCTGAGCGATGAGCAAGGTTGTTCCGCTCCGCTCCGGGTAGGAAGGAGGAAAACTGATTCTCAGTTTTGCCATAAGCGGCAGCCTTGCTGTGACACTGGTCATCGCGAAGATACTACACAACACTCTTTATTTGGCTGGCAACCTCTTTCACCCACTTGATTGTGCCTTCTGCTATTTTTAAACCATTTAGGTAACATGACTTCGAAGTTACGAAAGGTTTTGTGCGTTTCTGTGACAAGTGAGTCTTGACATTAATAAGTTTACTTGTAAACCCACAAAAGACTGACGAAAAGGTTTCGCAGACAGAAATACTTTAAAAACTATATCCGCCTTAGATACACACAAAGTTCCTAAGTGCGAGTATTTTCTCACAAATGCAATTCTTAAACCATTTGCAATTCCGTCTAATTACTAAAATCTAAAAGCTATGCAAATGGGAGGTCTTATATCTAAATGCTATCTAATTATATGTTCTGTGGTGTTAATTACAAACACTTTGGTGGTATTTGTACAGTATTTGCCAAGTTATCGAATAGTAGTTATCATTAAATTAGTTGTGGTAATAATCAATGGTCTGTGACTATTTGCCAAAATATCATATGTTAGGCGAGACAGGTTTCTGTGAGCTGCTTGTGGTTTATGCACAAAAATTGTAATAATGGTCTTGTTAACCTTTTGCGCGCAACTGTTTACTGTAGCAATGCAACTCTTGATATTTTTGTGGAATATACTGTACATGTGTTGGTAGAGGTACCAGGATCTGCGAAAATAATGTGACCTTTAGCTAGAAATTGAATTTATCTAATTGGCAAACAAGGCTACAGGATTTACAGCGTACAGGTTTTGAATCCCAAGAAAACTGGTCCTAGAAGTCGCAGTATTGCCTCCTCCACAAATATATACCTATGTCTCATAATATTAATTAGACAGGTTGTCTAAGACCTACATTTAATACGAGCCGTGTGTGAACGTACAGGCCCCATTACCTTAAATTGAATACTTACGCGGCAATGCGCTTGCACATATAAGCAGGTCGCAAGCGCAGATGCCGTATGACATTTCGTAATATCATCTACATGTTGACTATGTTATAGGATTATTTACTGCGCCATTCTATCTGCGAGTCTATGTTTGACACTATGTATGAGACATTAATGAGATTTTCTTTGGCATATGGTGATAGAGTTGACACTTGAATTATTATGAATAATGTCATTTAGTGTATAGCATTCAACGCTGTGTCTGGTTTTGTATTCAGACATGATAATTCTAAAATTGCATTAGTAAATTATCGCTCAGCTACCCTATATTGCATTCAAATTTTCAATATCCAATATAACTTATACTAATATTTTATTCCTACTAATATTTTACTTCGATTCTAAAAACGTCCCTAAGAGACGGCCACAATATGGTTGAAATAATGTGACAGATATTTGTAATGTAAAAGAATTTTGACACTTTCTGTGAAACATGTGTGGCTTGCCAATGTTCTTCAAAATAATTCAGAAAATATCGAATTCAAAGCAAACATATGTAGTCATTTTCCGATGTCTGAAAAGGACATGCGCAAGAGTCTCGTTAATTTATACAGCCTCCATGAACGAATCTTTAAGTGTCGTAAACAATATTTTATTTAAATTACAATGCATGTTAAAGTGTTTGCTGTTAAGTAAATAAGTAGCTGTTGTAAAAAACAGCTTTGAAAATCGCCGTATTTGTCGGACCATAACATTTTTGTTTCGAATTCGGTCGCTGACATAACCTTGAATTGAAATATTACATTTGGAAGGTTCCAAATCAAGGAGGTATTAAGGAGCCTGTTCATATTAATCATAATTTTTGACATATTGTTATGGTGATCGATCTCAGTATGATGATTGTGCTGAGGATATCAGACGGTTTTTGAAGTCTGAAGTATGTAGTGAAGCACTACATACTGTATGCGCATACAGTGCGCATACACTACATACTGTATACATACCTGTAGCGCTACAGGTAAAAAATAACCCTTAGAAAGATTTTGAATAAGGAAGTTCGGTTAATTGTTTTTGGTTTTATTTCACGTAGGTAGCTGTATATTGTTGATAACATTATTGATTGTTTTGATCTTGAAATGCAATGACACTGTGAAACCTAAACAACTATCAAGATATGTAAACGTTTCTAGAAGTGTATTTCAAGTTTTATTCACCGATCTAACATCGACATCTATGTAGATCCGGATATATAAAACTTTCAATCAACAACAGTTACCCAGACACAAGAATTAACCATTAAGCTATACCAATCTAAAAATATCATTATCCTTATGCAAGTCGCAAGTACAATAGTAACAACATTTATATTTACAGTTTATGAAAGGTGATTGTAATCGCAGTCGACGGTCCAACTCTTTCAAGCGTGTCGACTACCGTAATATTTTTTACTTAAACTAGCGGCTCATAACGTGGATATTAAAAAAGTTGTTTTATACTAAGATAAAGCGTCTATCTCGTGATGAACTGGCGCTAAAAAGTATCTCTTTGATGTTTAAGGGCGTGTGAACTAAGATTTGAAAGCTGAAAAGGATTTGGGGTTGAAAAGATTCGTGTTTTTAAACTGAAAAGTAGCTTTTAAATATCATAGTTTTTTTCTCAGCGCGGTAAGTTGCGCGGTATCTTCTCGTCCAACTTACCACAATATCTCAAGACGAAAGGCTATGACCAGTTTGTGTTGCCAGTGATTACTTACGGGACAGAGACATGGTCGCTCACAATGGGCCTCATCATAAAGCTTAAAGTTACCTAAAGGGCAATGGAGAGGGCTATGCTCGGAGTTTCCTTACGTGATCGCCGCAAGAGAACCAAGGTTACCGATATAGCCCGAAGAATTTCCAAACTTAAGTAGCAGTGGGCAGGGCACATTGCTCGCAGAACAGATGGCCGTTGGCGCCGAAAAGTTCTAGTATGGCGACCGCGTACCGGAAGACGCAGCGTTGGAAGACCTCCCTCTAGGTGGAGCGACGACCTAGTCAAGGCTGCGGGCGTCCGGTGGATGCAAAACGCACATGACCGATCAGTGTGGCGACGCTTGGGGGAGGCCTATGTCTCTGTCCAACAAACACGACCTAATTTTATCGATTCCAGGATTTTCGGCCATCTGTTCTGCGAGCAATGTGCCCTCGTTGCTCGCAGAACAGATGGCCGTTGGGGCCGAAAAGTTCTAGTATGGCGACCGCGTACCGAAAGACGCAGCGTTGAAAGGCCTCCCTCTAGGTGGAGCGACGACCTAGTCAAGGCTGCGGGCGTCCGGTGGATGCAAAACGCACAGGACCGATCGGTGTGGCGACGCTTGGGGGAGGCCTATGTCTAGCAGTGGACATCTTTCGGATGATGATGATGATGAATTTTCTGCTGGATGTAACTTTAGCTAAATCAAACTATATGTGGTTGTACTAAGACATCCTTCTACATATTTGTTATTACGAGTATCAAACCTTAAATAATTGTATGATCTAGAAACACTACCTCGAAAACTCAGATGGTCACCGGACAAGTGACCAATAAAGAAGTAGGCACAGACGTAAGGCCTTGTACACGTTAATACAGGTAGAGCTGACACAAAGGCTCACTTACATACAATGAATTAACAGAAATACATGCAAACGCGTCAAATAAACAGATGTCACCGTCGCAGCTCTCTTAACGAATATCGGATTCTCACGGTCGAAGCTGATATTCGCGGTCGAGACTATGATATATAATGTAAAATGGAAAAGAATGAAAAAAAGAAAATTAAATTTGGGAAGAAAGAAAGGAAGCTAGAAAAAGGAGGAAGTGTAAACTTAGTACCTAGTTTGGGTGAAACACAGCTTACAATATGATAATGATGAAGCTGAAAAAGGCTTCATTAAACGCAACCTTACTCTGAGACGTGTTAAAACTGTCATGGTTTAACTGTGAGAGAGAGCTAGAGCTATACAGGATGAAGAGCACTAACCTATCATTGCTGCGGAATCATGATGGCGTTGACACGTTATAGTAAGGCCCCAGTAGGAATATAAGGGAACAGTAGATTTGGTTCTGGAAAGTCAGGCTTGAAAGTGATTCAAACATACTTAAGGAAAGTCTAGACGGATTGTGATGTGAGAAGACATGGCACAATGGCAATTATCATGACTGCCAGGTAAAATAATAAACTATTACGAAACGATTATTTTGCCAATAATAATATCCTTGTCCTCATCTAGAATGAGGACACAAATATTGTTAATGGAAAGCTCTGAAATTTTCAAATGTAATGTAACCTTCAGGCTCGCCACTGCCGTAAGTATATTATGGAACATGGTAATAATTTTTCACAGCTTCTGTTTTACCATATTACTGAAACAAGTTTTTCCTTTCATTTTGAAAATATAACATGACTTTGTTATAGATATTCGCCGCATCCATAACATTTGCAAGTGAGTGTATTTCCCGCGTATCTGCGCGTACGCCTCACAACGTTCTATCTGGGTTTATTTATTTAAATATGCGTAAACTGCGCTTGCCAGTGCTCTTTGTCTTGGTACCTTGGTACTAATATAGCCGGCTTCCTGCTCATCTCGGTAGCTTTGTCGTTATTTTTCTTCGAGGCTGTCTACAACATTTTTAATAAGAAAATACCAGCTATAACGACGAAATAATATTTTTGTCACAATTTACGAAATAGAGCGAGACACTACGAGAAGACACGTCTAAATTACATATTTTCCACTTTGCTCCCATTTACGGCGTCTCATAATGGTTTGAAAAAATACTTGACTAAACCTGGGCGGTACCTATACAATAGTGAATTTTACGTCCTAATTAAGTAAGTATTTATGTAAATCGATAAAGTAAAATACCGATTTCATAATGTGGAACTCAAAGAATGATCCCAAAAACATAAGCAAGAGAGACACGCAAGCCTCACACAGTTGAACCATAAAATGCTTTGCATACCGAAAATAAAATAAGACGCTTGAAGGACCAATATTATGAACACGAAACAAATGAGCCAACTTAGATTTGCGAGCCGGCTTTTGTTTAACATGGCTCTAAACACAACTACATAAGGCTGAAATTCGGATGTCAGGACCAGAAATTCGTTAGGCGGGTATTTTTGAAACTGAACAATTGCCTTTGCATTTTGCGTACTTTCTCAGCAATACTCACGTCAGAGATATGCGTTTAAAGGGTTTCTTCGGAACCGTCACGTAAATTAATGAATACAGAGCTTTGTAAGTTGCGCAAATGATCCGATGGTTGCGGTAACTCATCGTGGTTCGCTCGTAAAATTGCCCGCGACAATCATGGTTCGGCTTATGGAACTTTATTTCTCTTGTTTCAACTTAGTAACCCCGGTTTTGTACCGCTTAATTTTATATGTGTTTTTGAAGTTCGTGCGATGGTGACGTCATTTCGATTTCAATGAATTTCATCGACAGGTTGGATTTTAAAAAATGCATTCCATATTCACGTGACAAACACGACCTAATTTTATCGATTCCAGGATTTTCAATTAATGTATATACTTTTATGAGTTATTGTGGTTCTGTTCGCTTTTATATTAATATCACATAAAGTTAAATAATTGATAATAATTTACATACAGTGTTATCTTTGCATGTGAAACCGCGATATTTTATATTTGTTTTGGTCTAGTAAATGTCGACATGTTCAATTCGCGTAGGCATACTACGTGACTTTTCATAAAATGAGCATTCATATTTTTGTTTACCGAGAAACACCTAACCACTGGTGACTACCACATGGACAGTACCAGTGGTCAGCTTAATGAGACAATATCAAATATAGGAACCGAGCACCAGCACTCACACGCGCGGTGTCTTTAGATTTTTTACTCCGATCACCAATCCGCCTCCATCATAATTTGTAACATCTATCTATACGATTTGATTTTGATATATTATCTACAGTATATTAACTTGTTATGTTTTGTATACGGCTAATAACTTAATAGCGGGACTAAATTACTCTTCGACATTGTTAACGCGGACTTTTTATAGTTTTTTTAGCGACGTGATTCAGAGCGGGCATTTCGTCTCCGGGTCATATACCCACAATCTTTAGCTGTCTTTGTTATTAACCTCTGCAACATATTCCTGATATTTTACAATACATTTTTAAATCTTTTAAATATCTGTTTAAGTTTTAAGTGTATTGCTGTGTACGTTGAAATTTCTGAATGATTTTATGGCTAATGAAATTTTCTTAATGAGATATTTGTCATTTTGTTTTGAGTGGAATTTGAACTTTATTTCCTTTCTTTTTTAATGAAAGAGTAACCTGGCTTGAGGTTTTGGTTGTGGCAGTTATGATGGATCCATTAATTTCGATCGTATTATCTACAATCCAAATTGTAAGCGCCACCGCAATGGATATGATTTTGAGCGCATTTAGTTGCCAACATTAATAAATGTCATTTTCACATTGTAATAACAATAAAATCTTTAGCAATATGCATTTGAATGTATTTGAGACGTGACAACATTCCAGGGTTTCATTGCATCACAATTTACAGCCTTCGTCGTATCGTCACCTATTCGCGTGTGTCCCACACCTATAAGCATAAAATGGGCTACGATTATTGCATCCTGGTGAATGTGTGGGTGAATATTATTGGCAGGTCTCCGACACGACTAACGTAAACTTACCATTCACCAGCCGACTGATTTCTGAACCCCATTTGATTATTTAAATCCACCGTACCGAAGGTTCGTTTTTGAACAGTAGTAGAGCTCGTTGTGTGCATGGGAGGCTTTAGTCCCCTCTGGATGCAGGAAGGCTCCACAAATAAAATATGTGACTTGAAGGCGACGGCGAGGTGCCGTCGAGATGAGGCTGCGCAAGCTGGAGGAAGAGGGACGGATCGCAGTGTCGTCGTTAGTGGGAGGGAGACAGAAGCACGCTTGGCTATCTGGAGAAACGCGAGCACCTCATTTAATCGGTACGCGCTTCGTTTTGTAGGATAAAGGAAAATTTGCGATGCTTTAGATACGTTGTATTATACGTGTGGGTGTGTGATGGAACATTACTGTTATCGCTACATCGTCTGTCCTGGGTTCAATCAGTCTACTTAAGATGGAATAGAATGCATGCAGTAAACCTCTATTTACTCAAACAGTTAAGAAATAACCGTAAAGTTTTTGCAAGCAAGATTTAACGCGAATATGCAAATGCGTTAACTGACACCTATTCGTTGTTTCATAAAATGTCATGCCGTTCGTCTGACATTAAAAATATCAAATACAAAGTTTACATGAAATGGATAAATTAATCAAACAAGCGTACATTTAATGTTACTTGTAAACTAGGCTAATTATGTAGCTTGCCTTCTGTAGGAGCAACTACATTTATTAACCTAATAGTTGCCCGCTGTTTTAGTTAATTCGAACTCACTAAGTGCTTTGATTATTTCTCCCTCATTTTGCGTTTTCTCTCTTTAGGTTGCTTAAGAAACTTAGTTCTGCATTTTAAAAAGCGAAATACAAATTCGTTTTCCGTCTGTCTTATAATTATGTTTTCTTTAGTTTGTTTTGATGAAATAATAATGCATATTCCAAGTAACTAAGTAGGTGATTATTTATAGCCTATGCAAATAGCTTTACATATATAAAATAAATGACAATTCCCTTTGCACAAAAACATAATAGCAGGTCGGTATCACGGCATATTTTTCACGAGATATATTCAACGCTAGAGGAGGCTGAAAAAATAGGTTACAGTGTTGGTCGGGAACGCCCTAACGATTCATAGCTACATACTACTAAAAATCATTACATTTCTTCGTGGCTTGCTGGGACTTTAAGCTGTGTTTACACCAAAACCGTCCACCAAAATCTAAGTGGTGGCCCAGTGGCTAAGACCTCGCCTCTCTTGCTTGAAGAGGCCATGGGTTTAAATCCGGGCAAGTAAAATGTGACTTTTCAAATTCATATTTATTTATTATATACTTTATTGTACACCACAAAAAAAAACATACAGGACAAACGTTCAAATATACAAGTGTACAATGGGCGGTCTTATCGCACTAGGCAATCTCTTACAGACAACCTTTGGATGGACTGAAAGATAGGAGAAGAATTTAGGGTTGTCAGTGTACAAAATATCAAAAATAATATTACTTAGACTTAATAACATACAATACATACATACAATATTACTTAATATACTAATACATATCAAATATATAACAGAGAAAGGAGAAGAATAAAAATTATAGTGAAAGGTAATGCTCCTTCACCATTTTCTTGAACGTTGGCAGTGTTTGAGCACGTCTCACTTCAATAGGTAATACATTCCACAACCGAGCTGCTTGAATCGTGAAAGATTTGTCAAAGAAGGAAGTGGAATGCATACGAATACTTAATTTTAGATTTTCCGATGATCTCAAGGACCTAGAATGGGTGTCACAGAGGAACTGAAAGCGTTCTTTGAGATAAAAAGGAGTAACAGGATTAAATAGCACATTATAAAGCAAAGAAAGTATGTGGGCATTCCGGCGAAGGCGAATAGGAAGCCATTTGAGCTTAGTACGAAATTCGGAAACGTGATCATACTTGCGCAAGCCAAATATGAACCTGATACAGAGATTTTGAAGTCGCTCAACCTTGCCCAATTGGTCTTGGGTGAGATCAAGATAGCTGGCGTCAGCATAGTCTAGAATAGGTAGAAGAAGAGATTGTGCTATCGCAATTTTAGTGGTGATGGGAAGAAAATTACGAAGACGTCTCAGGGAACCAGCAGACGCAAACAGTTTTCGACTGACTTCCTGCAGTTGTTTGGTCCAGGAAAGGGTGCTGTCGATATAAATCCCCAAATTCTTCACAATATGATTTATAGGAATAATAGTATTATTGAAAGAAACCTGGAGAAGTATCGACCAATCGATCCTAGAGACAGTCCGAGAACTACCAACAACCGTTACCTGAGTCTTCGTTGGATTGATCTTCAACCCGAAATCAGTGCTCCAGTCACCTATTCGAGCCAGGTCTGTATTAATTGTCTCAATGGCATTAGATAACTCTCCGAGAGAGGCTTGGGTATAAATTTGGAGATCATCAGCATATAGGTGGTAGAAAGAAGAAAGTCGTTGAGTGATAGCATTAATAAAGAGTGCGAAGAGAAGAGGAGATAAAACGCCACCCTGCGGCACACCGGCAGAGATATGACACCAAGAGGAGAAAGATTCATCAGTACAAATGCGCTGCCGACGGCCAAACAGGTAACTATGAAACCAGTCAATTACCGGAGGAGATATGTTAAAAGAGCATAGGACGCCAAGCAAAATGTCGAAGTCAACAGTATTGAAGGCATTGCTAAAGTCAAGCAGAGCAAGTACTGTTAACTTCCCCATATCCATGCGTGACCTGATATCATCCGTAATGTGTTGTTGTTGTGTAATCCACAAGTGCTGAGGTAGTGCTGTGGCCACGTCGAAAACCAGATTGGAAAGGATTTAAAAGATTGTGCTTGGAAAGGAATGTGTTAAGCTGATGATGAACAAGCTTTTCAAGGACTTTGGATAGGAAAGGAAGTATAGAAATGGGACGATAGTCAGAGAATGATGCAGGATGTGATTTTTTGGGTAAAGGTATAATTTGGGCATCTTTCCAGGCTTGTGGGAAGACACCACTGGAAATAGAGAAGTTGAGGATGAAAAGAATTACAGGAAGAATGTTATCAAGGATGGGGATGATCATCTTACGGCTGACACAGTCACTACCGACAGCGTTGGATGTAATCGAAACAATAGTCTTTTTAACATCACAAGCAGTGAATTGACTTATGACAAAAGGGGAATAATCAGGTATCGGAAGATTAGAAAGATAACTAAGCATAGTAGCTTTGGTGGCCCCATCCAATACGGGCGAAGTAGAAAAATGACTGTTAAGTAAGTTGAAGTCCATGTCTTTAGGAATAGTGTCATGAGACTTTTTTCCGATACCTAATGATTTAAGAAATTTCCAGACCTTAGCTGGATCACCGTTTTGAACTGAATTATAAATATTATGTTGGCGTTGTGCGTTCCTACACACCTTGCTGCAATGATTTCTAATTGAGATGTATTTTTCCCTGGTAACATTGTTTGGCCGAATCTTAAACCTAAATTTCGCAGCTGCTTTTTTGCTAATTAAAACTTTAATTTCATCAGTCAGCCATGGCGCTGGAAGATGTTTAACTCTCACGGCTCGAATAGGTGCATGTGTGTCGTAAAGCTGAATGAGGATAGAAGACAAGATTTCAACTTGTTCGTCGACGGACGATGATGTAATCAGCGGCGTCCAGTCAATATTACTGGCATCCTCCTGAAGACGATCAATGTCCATGCCATCAAAATTGCGAAGCAGAAGAGTTTTAAACTTATTCTTAGGAGGTCGAATTTTATAGGAAGCGTAAATTAGATCATGATAGGAAAAGGCGTCAGCTGAACACTGACCATATTTAGTGACGTGATCGAAGGAGGAGACAACAATAAGATCAAGAAGCGAGGGAATAGAGTTAGGAAAACGGTGAGTTGCACCAAGATCAAGAATAGAAAGATTGGCAGATTCAATAACATGACGAAGAGAAGAAGAGCGGAAGTCATTTTTAAGGAGACATGTATTAAAGTCGCCCATTATGATGCTATGACTGTAAGAGGGAATTAAAGCTTCCAAAATACGTTCGAAAGAAGAGAAGAAATTAATCCGAAGAGAAGGACAGTAATACACCCCAAGGAGAATCTTAGAATGATGCAGTTCAACTTCCAGGAAAAGATGTTATGTGATGATGTGATGATATGTACTTTCTAAGTTTATCTTGGGTATCATAGGCAACGGTGAAGGAAAACATCGTGAGGAAACCTGGACTTATATACTTAAAGTAAGTCTGAAATAGCCAAGTCAGAGGCCTGTCCCCATAGGCCTTTGACTTGGCTTCCAAAAGGTGGCTTAATTAATTCTGACACCAGAGCCACATCCTCACATGACAAAGAAGAAGAAGGAGAAGACCAAAACCATTGAAGACAAAAGCACTGTAATAGGTATGCTACCTCTTTTTTGCATCCATCGTTGTCCCCTGCTTGTGAAAAAATAAAAAATGAACCGTTAAATAAAATTATACATAAAAAATCTTAAATGTATGTCACATTTTCAAGTGTTCTATAGTTTTAAACGCTTACCAACAAACAAAAGTAACTTATTGCTCGATGCCGACGGCCGGGCACAGGTTACATTATTGTCATAAACCCACACTCGGATGCTCGACCGGCGTAACACGACCAAATACAATCATAAGGAAACCGCACTGAATCACCAACCATATCAAGCACTACATAAATTTGTCGGGTTACCAATAATGATATGTACTGAGAAAACTAAACGTGTCTAGCAATCTTCGTTTCGTTTGCATCTTTGCTTATTTTGAGCTTTCGACTTTCAAATGTTAATGAATAGGTTTTGGGTCACAATTATCTTCTTGCCTACTTCTCGGACGCTGGTCAAGTGGGTTGTTTTACATTTGTATAAGTTGTAAATTGACATTGATATCGCAGATATAATCGTAAAGTAAGTCTAGCAGCCTTTGCTGAAACTTGCTTAAGTGCTGTATACAACCTCTTTATGGCTTTCTACGTAACGTATACATATTTTTTTTGGTTGGAAAATCATCCAATGACTTCTTCCGCTCTGGGTGAAGCGGAAGGGCGAGTCAGACTTTTACTGACTAAAACCCACCCGTGTTCCTTCAGTTGCTTGAGTCAGGGCCGCGGTAACTCTCTTTCAAATTTATCCGCGAACTTTATGATCACACCTACCTACTCATAATTTCAGGAAGTAAATGAAATGTTCTAGCAATCAAAATCACAGAACAGACTATAATTCGAATTCACATAAGCACGAGGGTTCGTATCGCAGCGTTAGCGGTTATTCGCCAAGTCGGCACCATCAGACGACACACACGATATTTACTACCCGTGGCTGCTTTCATTTCGGCCCTATTCCAGTGTTATGACTGCGTTTTACTTAATATTTTACTAGCCTATTAAATTGTTTCCCTTTATCCTGGATAGCGGTCGACTGGGTGCGCGCACAGAATTAATCAGCAAACATTTCCTAGCAAATTTTGTTCACCAGTCCTCGAGGTATGTCTGACAGACGGATAAAAAGAAAAACTTTACATCGTAACAGGCATGTAATTATTTGACAACGGAAGCATTTTCTTGTTCATAAAACACTTTTAGAAAGTGTCCAATTATTTGCCTTTTAAAGTAAACAAGATTGCAATATAATCGGGAAACTCGGTAGGCTGACCGGCTGTCATCGTACACAATGAGTACAACAAGAAATTTCACCACATGATTGACGTCGTGTGAGAAAATAAAGCCATATCATAATTATGTGTCAATCCGTGTTCACAACAAGATAATGTTGTTGTAGTTACCATTTTTGGGTTATCCACCAAATAAAGGGCTTGGGTGAACAAAGAGGCCGGATCAATGGTACGGATGCATGCTAATGTGGGATAAATACCGACGCATAGCTTGTTGTCCGACCCACGCACACAGGGCTACCAACACAACAACACATCCAGTATTGTGCATGTGAGTACGCAAGCTTTTACGCACACATCCACAATTTTGTTAGGGTTGAACATAATTTTGCAAAATTAATTTTGTGAGCATATGTAATGTGGTGGCTGAAGATAGTGTTAATTTATCTGTTGGGTTTATATTTTTATTGTTTAGGCTGTTTATATTTTATTTAAGCTGCTAAAGATTCGTCTTCATCATGAAATCATGATATTCCGTATGTACTGTGTACACATTGATCTACATCACAATGTGTTGTTCATGTCCATGTCTTGGTCAATACAAGAAATATGAATCTTGAAGACCGAATTGATTAATTTAAGACACATTTAAGACAGATTTGAACTTTAGTTCTACTATTAAATTAATCTATTAAAACATGCAATACTAGATCGCTTATAGAGCTAAGTTTACTCGCGATCGAAACGTCAACATAGTGTAAAATAATGTGTACGGATTGCAGTACAGTTCAGTCGAACAGAGTGAGTATTCGGATCGCCAAATCTAGTGCGCAGTACATATCGATGATCACAAAAGTTTTAGGTTACACTGATAATAAAGATTAGATTCACCACCCTTACTTCACATCGATCGATATATCTATCTAACATTTTTTTTCTAGTAACATTCTTCCGCAGAGAATCTTAACACCGGCATTCAGAAAATGACATCAAATGCAGAACGCCATCTATCGAATATGGAGTTTAACTTTCCGAGTATCTGAATTGCGTGTGTTTTTGATATTTTATTTCTTGAATACTTTAAATTCATCTAACTTTTGATAGCGTCAACCGACTGCGATGAAACAAAAACTAAGCAACATTTCAAGTTACGCAAATTTTTTATATATAAAAGTTATCTACATTGGTGTCGTACAATTCACGTGATGCGTCCACAACTAAACAGACAAAAATTCAATGTACAAAAACGACTTTTCTACAGATTTATCGAAAAAGATGGATGGACTGTGTGAGGAGTGGTATGAAAGAAAAGGGAGTCAGTCATAGCGTGACGGGGGACAGGACGGTATGGATGAAGAAAACGTGTTGCGCCGACCACAAGTAACATGGGACAAGGGCAGGAAGGTGATGATGATTGAATCTGAAAATTGATAGTTAAATAGGTACCATCAGTTTATTTTTCCATGTAGCCCCTTTTTAGCCGGCTGCAAGGAAAGGGTTATGTTTTTCGCGCGTATCTTGTATGTTTGTATGTATGTAATATTCTTTATTACCTCGTATCTTTCAAACCACTTGACGGGTTTTTATAATTAAGACATCGTTAGATAGGTATTGGCTGCCCAAGTGTTCTTAGATATGAGCCATAAAAAAAAGAATATGGCGGATTTTGGTCGCCATATTGTAGAGGTTACAATTTTTTTTTCTTCGGAACCCATCGTGTGGGGTATCAAAATGAATGGATTTTAGAGGTGATTACAAAAATATATACCACTTATATGTTGAAAAGCAATTCGAAAAAATAATTGTATAACTAAAGAGTAGTAAATAAAAAAAGTTAATAAAATCAAAAAACCCGACTGCAAAGATGAAAGTCGGAGGATATTTACAGTTTTGGTCAGCCAGCTCGCGAATATGCATCCTCGGACTGCACAGCAAGATTTTCTTCTTGTTTACATCTTTGCAGTCGGGTTTTTTGATTTTTTTAATCTTTCCATTTGATGATATTAAGTCAGGTCATTGTGTGTGGTGTTTGTGTGTTGTCTGACGACTATTATTTAGCAAACTGTTGAGATTATGTAAACAGCAGGTTGACGTAAGGACGTCCTAGATAATTGTTTACTAGAACTTTGTGTTGTACAATATGCCCTTGTCTCATATTGTCACAAGATTTTCCTCGTCTCATGTCATTGCTGTATTACCGGCATTTAATTTTTTATAACCTCGCTTCGACTGCCAATTACTGAAGTAGACATATAACCTTTTTGTTTTTCATGTTCTGATTTGTTTTGCTTTATTTCTGCTTTTCAGTTTCAGTTGCAAATTGAAGGGCCTACCTACTTATGTACTATAATTGCAAGTAGCTAACTTATTTTTTTGCAAATTAAATACAATAAGAAATTAAATTATTTCTTTTAGATATGTTTGCAAAAGTTTATCTTTGAAAGTGTTTACTTATTTCAGTACGAAAATAAATAACAAATAGAAAGCTACACTTTACATAACTTTTTATCTCGAAGGCCTTTTTATCTGGAATAAACGACTGCAGATAGAAAGGCCACAAAAGTGAAGTTGCGGGCAAATGCTAACGGCATATAAAAGTCAACGCTTGTTTGGTGTCAACCCTGAAAATAATCGCTTAAAATGGATTATAACAAGAAAGCAATTGTTTTTGGCAAATGTAACCAATATTGTAAACAATTTTAATATAAATTAAACATGCCATGTTCATAACTAATTTATGAAATAATTAAAGGATTTTTTTGGCTCATAAAAAGAATTTAAATCCACGCAGATGACACGATCGCAGTTTAAAATTTCTCGTGTGGCATATGGCAAATGCTTTATGCAAGAAAAGCTCAGGTAACATATACAACTTAAACGTCTTGGAAGGCATCCATTGCTTGTACGATACAGGGACCCTTTCTGAAACTCCGAACAAAACTTGCAATGCAAAAGATGCACTATTTTATAACCTATTTTTACGCTTTTAAAGATGCAGTTTAGTAATTCACGTTGCCAACCTTGCAGATTTACTTTTTTATCTGTTTTTGAGGACACACATAGCCATTTAACAACATCAAAGTTAAGGTTCTCTTGTCATTCATTTTTTACCTGTGAGTGGGGACTTGTGGTAGGATAGGTGCCTTTTTGTTCTGGCCTGACCTTGATAGAGAGGTAGCAAGGAAAATGATAATAGTTTGACACACATGCATTTAGGTTGCTGGTTGATTACATTAGGTGAAGGCGATAGGCGACACTTTCGAGTTTGAATGAGGGCTTATTTCTAAAGGTGCATTGATAGATAGACGAAGTGCAGTTAGATTATAAGTAGACCCTAGGTTGATAGGCGAAATGAAGCAAGTTTTTACAAAATCCGACCAACAAGAACAGAACACTTGGGCATTCAACTTTAACACCAAGTTATTCAAATCCCCGATACATAAACATCAGCAACTATTTATTATAGGCAAGTGCATGTAGATTAGCGCGTGCAAGACAACACCGATAGCACATAATCCACAACGGTGAACGTGCAAAACAATAAATAGCATGGTCGGCGCCATTTCTAATTTCCTATGCTCCAGGCGCGTTTGATCCTGAATCGCGATTCCGTATTCCCTGGGAGTCCGGGGTCAGCGAGCTAGCCCGGGAGGCAAACCAGTTTTAAACATTTCAATATCACACCCAACCTGCAATAAAGTGTATACAATAAAGTTTACAATATATATTTGTCACACCTCTATATGTTTTTCTGAGATAAATTATTTCTGATTAAGATTTTCGACATGATTCAATGGTTTTCTTAATTCTTTACTGTACACAAAAATACACATACAACATAGAGTGATTATAAAGTTAATGTAGGTACAAAGGTGAGCTTAACTCAGGTGAGATAGTGGTCAAACGTGAGCCTATCAATAATAATTAAAACAAAATGGTTTTTAAGTTTTTCTACCAGCAAACCTTAGAGTGATAGAGAGAGTTTACATAAAAAAAACTTTTTGCAAAAAAATACTACCGACTTCCAAATACAAAACTACAAAGTGAAAAATAACTTAATTTTTTGAAGTCGGTGTCTTTCGTAGGTACCATTTTTTTGCGTTATGGACACCGACTTCAAAAAATTAAGTTATTTTTCACTTTGTAGTTTTGTATTTGGAAGTCGGTAGTATTTTTTTGCAAAAAGTTTTTTTCTTATAACACTCTTATTTGCTTTAAATAACTTCGGAGCTTAATTAAACGATTAATAAAGCATGCTAATACACGGTCCTATGTCTGCTATGCAAGTTAACAGGTACTTACCTAGTTTTCCAACAAATATTCTGCTCTTTAGTGTAAACGTGCAACATTTTATGCTTTAAGAGTCTGCTTGTTTGATACAAGCAGACTCTTAAAGCATACAATCATGTATGGGGTTTAGACCTTACATAATAAATTCAGTGAAATAAATTCGTAAATATGAAGCAAAGCTCTAAGCTTAAAGCTCAGATCTTAGCTCAGGTACTAAGGATGATAAAACTGATATGGATCAGCTTTCAGATGACTAAATAAAATATTTATTTCTGCCACAAAAGTGTCTTATAAACTATAACATAATGGTGCAATAATAATAATTGATAAATCCTTTGTGAGAGACTGGCATCTGCACTAGGAAATCCTTTCACACAGATTACCAGGCAACGAAACTGATTATTGGTCGATTTAATTACAATTATTAATACCTTTGGTTAAGTACACGGAAATGAATGGAATACATTATCTTTGAGATTCTCGGGATCTTAGGATCCCAGACCTTTAAAAGGCGTACCAGTGGATGAAGCCAACTCGCAGAGGCCTTGTTAGACATGTAGCATGAAATGTGACACCAACCGACGATTATCCCTTTATGCACTACGCATGTGCACCCAAGAACAATCCGCGGTTGGTGCAGGTACTATTGCAAAATATGGAGACAAAATACATTGGGCTGTGGGTTTGGGATAAAGAGTATAACCTTCCTCTCTGTTTAGCGTTTTTGGACTACGAGAAAGCCTTCGATTCGATCGAGACGGGCTGTACTGCAGTCTCTCCAACGGTGCCAGATCGAATATCGGTACATAGAGGTGTTGCTGTGTTTGGACAAAAACGCCACCATGTCAGTCCGTCTTCAGAACCAATCGCGTTCTACAGAACTTATTGGCCCAAACGACCATCCATTCTGCGTGCAATTTTCCCTGCCCACTGCCACTTAAGTTTGGCAATTCTTCGGGCTATATCGGTAAATTTGGTTCTCTTGCGGCTGTCTTCATTGCTGATTCGATCACGCATGGAAACTCCGAGCAAAGCTCTTTGGGTGACTTTAAACCTTCTGATGAGGCCTATTGTGAGCGACCACGACTCTCTCCCGTAAATAATAATACTGGCAATACACACTGGTCATATACTTTCGTCTTGAGACGCTGTAGTAAGTTGGACGAGAAGATAACGCACAACTTGCCGAACGCTGCCCAGCCGAGTCGGATTCGACGATTGACTTCTTTCTCGAAGTTGGACCTACCTAACTGAAGACATAATCATCCAGAACTTCGAGTGTAGAGCCTCCGACCCTGATAGGAGTGGGTGCAACATGGACATTCAACATCACCTTTGTTTTATTCATATTCATCTTTAGACCCACTCTTTCGAAAGCTCTACTGAGGTCATCGATCATTCTACTGAGGTCCTCCATGTTGTCAGCCATGACCACTATATCGTCGGCAAACCGAAGGTGAGTGATGTACTCACCATTGACGTTGATGCCTAGCCCTCTCCAGTCCAGAATATTGAAGACAGCCTCCAGTGCAGCGGTAAACAGTTTCGGAGGTATGACGTCCCCCTGTCTCACACCTCACTGCAGAGGGATAGGTTCCGTCCGTGGTCTGATCCTGACATGGTGGCGTTTTTGTACAAATACTTCAGCACCTCGATATACCGGTAATCGATTTGGCACCATTGGAGAGACAGCTCAAGTGTCGATCAAATCGAAGGCTTTCTCTTAGTCCACAAACGCTAAGCAAATAGGTTGGTTATACTTTTCGGTTTTCTGTATATAACCTGCCGCAGCGTATGTATGAGGTTAAGGTACTAAAACCTTTTCGGAAAACTGGCTTATTCTCAAAACTGCGCGCGAGACGATTCGTGATGACTCTTGAAAACTACTTGTAGACATGGCTAAGAAGTGAGATGGCCTATAACCGTTCTTGAAGAAGAGTACCGCCACATCTCTGCACCATGCCTTTGACGTTTTCCCTTCGAGTATGATGGCATCACACAGTTTCTGAAGGGTCTTAAGTACCGGTTTTCCACCCGCCTCTCTTATTCAGTTTGGCAGTATTTCCGTCATCACCCGGCCCCTTATTGTTCTAAAGTTGTTTCAGAGCCATCTTAATCTCGTAGAGGCTGACGTCCGGGATGTCTTCGATATAGTATCAGGTCAATCTAGCTCTTATCTTATCTTATCTTGCTAGATTCGCAACGGGTTTACTGATTGACATGGACAACTGTCCATAGAACCTTTCGATATCCCCCAGAAGCTCCGGTTTGCCGGATGCGGTCCTTTCATCGTCGGTCTTCAGTTTCGTGAGCTGCAGAGGTCTCTTTTCAAGAAGTTAGAGATCCGTCTATTGCCACGCATCGTCTGAAAACTGCAGGATCATTTTGTGCTTGCAGGATTGTTGTGTGAGTGAGGTTCTTGTTCCTATTTGTACGACAGGTCTTAAAAGTCTTAGAACCGACCGTATGGACAGATTCCACGATCTCATCGTTGTAATCGTCCACGGAGCTCCCTAGGCACTCGAAACGATTCTCGAATTCGAGCTAAAATCTTTCGGGGTTTTGGATCTGGATCTGTGCTGGGCGGAGCGTAGACTTCATCAGTTGAGATCTTTCCGGCGTAATATTTAAGTTCAATGTGCCTCTTACCATACGGTGATCACTTCCGGTGTTTACCGCGCTGATCACAGAGAATTCATTGAATATGTGCTTCTTCGTCGACTAGATGAAGTCTATCTCATTTTTCATTGCACTATCGGGACTATGCCAGGTCCACTTCCTGTGCTCACGCTTTCTGAAGAAGGAGTTCATCATATATATATATACTTCTCCATAAAACTGGCCATTAGGTGACCCCGGCGGTTCCGTCGTTCAAATCCAAATTGCCCCACTCGCAGCTCATTATCGTCTCCTTTTTCCAGTTTCGCGTTAAAGTTCCCCGTTTCATGACCATGCATGGCTCTGCACATGTCGTATTACATGGTCTCTACTTCATCGTCGGGATGTGCCGAGGTCGGGGCGCAGACTTGTATGACCTTCATCAAATAGATTGAAGACGCCACGTTTCTCGATATACTCACGATCTTTACTACGTTGGTCACAAGGGACTTGTGGACGATGAACCCGTCACCACCATGAGACTGCCGGTCACCCTCTCGGAAGTAAAGCAGGTTACCGGATTTAAGGATTATCGAGTCCTCCGGTCTCTTCGGACTTCAGATGACCCTATGAAACTCCATCGTAACCTGCTTTTCCACGAGTTTGATGATCCTCTCGTCGGTCCGGAGAGTAATGCCACTATACGGAACATTATTTTTGTTGATCTTCACATTATTATTAAATTAGACAAAAAAAAAAATTCGTTGTGAAGTAATGGTATGGTGTGGAGGTCGTTATGATGTGGTGTGGAGGTGGAAATAAAACTAAGATGGGAAGTCAAGAAGATTTTCGATTTCATCATCTCGTAGGGTTATTAACCAGACTATAGCTACCTTTTTGCACTGATTTGTATTGAGATCGTAAATGTATAATATTTTGGTAACTTTGTTCTAAATAGTCCTAGGAAAGAATAAAACCTTTTCATAAATGATGAGTGCCATCTTTTTGACGACACATTTTTAAGAAGGTCATAAAAGGTATGGGTATGCTGTTTATGAATTATGCCCAATAGAAACAGTTGTCTAACTGTAAGGATTTGATATTCATGATATATAGAGATTTCGTGGGGAACAAAAATGGTCTAAAAGTGCTCACTTTGAGAATAGCTCGTTGGACAATTTCTACACATTTAACCCCCAAGAAGTAATGCAATACAAAATTAAGCTCTGACACAATTCGTAATAAATTTACTTTACAAGTCTGGGTTCAGCGACATGTCTGAGAGTTTTAAAGGCTGTAATAAGGTTAAGTCAATTTATCGGCATTAAGTGTCATACATTGTCGACTAACCACTTGGAGACAAAACTAAGCGCATTTTGGGCAGCATCAAAGACCTCATGCCAGGTTTTGGCGGAAATCAAAATACAGTGTCGTCTGCATAGGACACTAGAGTGCCATTTAGTGGCTTGAAAGAGCTCAAATCATTTAGATAGATCAAGAATATGTTGGGCCCAAACACGCTACCTTACGAAGCAATATGGCGACTGAAATCGTATCAAATGCTTTCACCAGGTCCAGAAAGACTGCTAAGCATTTCTTACGTTCATCCAAATTAGTTCCTACAAAGTTAGTAACAGCATGCAAAGCATTAGAAGTGGACCTGGCGTGCCTAAAAACGAAATTGGTAATCCGAAAGTACCTATTTTTTTCTAAATAATTTAACAGTCTTACATTTAATACAAAAAAAAAGCTGGCAATGAAGAATTTGGCCTGTAATTCACACATACCTACACACACGATCTGTGTGAAATGGACTTCTTCAAGGCTGTTGATAAGACTCCGACCTGTAAGCAGAGATTGAATAAAAATGTCAGCGGAGGTACCAACATTTCCTTGAAATCTTTAAGGAACTTATTCAATAGCTTATCTCAGTTAACTCCGCAGTTTTTTTAAGGGTCTCAATTATCCCGCTCAGTTCCTGAGGATCAGTATCAAACAGCTCAATCCAGTTCATAGAGTGAAAAGATTGGTCATAAATGCTACTGCCATTACTCATGCATGTCTCCAGCATTTCTAGCATCGGCAGTACGATCTCGCAAGTGCGGGTTCAAATCCCAGTTGGACAGCGACAAAATTTTTACTTTTTTGGAATTATCTTCTTTTTGTTTTTATTTCATTTTTCTTTTTTTTTTCTTTTATTGCTTGTTTATTAATTTGCAAACTAATAAAACCTAATATATTTATTACCACTATGAACTCCTTTGAAATGGAATTGGATAACATTACAACTAGAAAGCCAAGACGGGCAAATTCACTCGATCATTTGTTTACAAATAATTCGACATTGCTCGATACTACCATGAAGAGCTTACCGGGCACGTCCATGAATGATAGCGACACTGTGATAAACCTCAACGAGACAATTAGACAATTAACAATGGAACTTCAGTCAGCACATCAAGAGATTGAAAACTTAAACAGCGAAAACTTTCGACTGAAAATGGATATAGGCGAAAGTCAGAAAATTATTGATACTTACAAAAAGATTATCTCCTCCGACGTGAAAAACATGACACCGAAGACCTCACGTAAACGTAATCTAATTAGAACAACCAGTGCGTCTACTTATTCTACACCTCTAAATCTCGTTGGAAAGACTGGTACATCTACCCATTCTACACCCCTAAAGACTCAAGATTTTGATCCAGTAAAAAATGAGCTCAAAACTACTCAACTACCACTATTTAAGCGCGATATCATGAACAACACGACACATCATTCAGCGACATCTATGGACCAAAATAAGAGTCCAAATGCACCTATAAAGTATCAACCGAAGCTGATACAAAATACTCGACATGAAGACTTAAAAATTTCTTCCTCAAATTCAGAAAAAGTAGAAAAACTGAGCCACAACATATCCACTCCGAGGATACTAGTTTTAGGTGATCAACAAGTCCGAGAATTTGCTCAAGAAATAGCAAAACAAAGAAATAATAATAAATGGAATAATATTTACTCGGTATCGGGAATCTCAAAACCACATGCAACGAGTACACAAGTCATGTGCAACATTGACAAATTATCAGAAGGACTACAAAGTGACGACATTATCGTATTAGGTATTGGAAGTAACGATAAAAATCCCTACTTATTTTTAACAGAGTTATGTTCTTCGCTTCATAAACTAAAAAATAACAAAGTGTTCATCCTAAGCGTTCTAAATAATCGCTACTTAAATACTTATCTATTAAATAAACACATACAACTGATTGTGAAAAACTATCCAAACTGCCAATTCATTGATACATCTGATGTTATGATGAGCGCTAATAATTATAATTTTGTATCGAAGCGCTTTATGTGTTTCAAAATAAATATAGAAATTGACAACATAAACTACCAGAAATTATTAACTTCACAATTGAAATCAAGACGTGCCAACAAAGATGTGCAACATAATTATTATATTAACAATGTTAAGAAAACAGATATGCACAAAAAAGGAACTATCCCATATTATTTTAAAAAACAGCCTATCACCACTAATCGTAATTCTGAACCTATAATAATAAGCAGCAGTGAAAACACTAGCCAACCGATGTTTTTTCGAGGTTAGACGCAAATTTTCTCTTCTACATCAAAATATAGCTGGTGTATTGAGTAAAAAAGAACTTCTAGAATTATCAATAACGGAACTAGAAAAAACCTATATGTGTATTGATATTGTTTGTCTCAGTGAAACATTTATACGACAAGGGGCAGAATCTAATCTTACTATGAAAAACTATAAAGTAGTGTCAGCCTTTTCAAGGCCGCATCAACGTAGAGGTGGGACTTGCATAATGATCAAAAAAGACCTTGACTGCAAACCTATAAGTAATTTAATTGAGCCCAAGTTATATTATTTCGAATACTGTGCAATTGAAATTACAACCTTAAAACTTTTTGTTATCTGCATTTACCGCACACCAAACTCAGACATTAAATTATTTTTTGAAAATTTAAACCTCCTCTTAAGAAAAATTATGAAAAGAAATAATAAAAGCATCATATTATGTGGTGACTGGAACATAGACGTTATAAAAGCAGATAAACATTTCAAAGAGCTAGAATCTATTTTAAAAAACTATAACATAAATAATCATATTACCAATCCAACAAGAAAACTCTCTTGCATCGACTTAATTACGAGTAATATACCGAATGTTAAGCCCCAAATACACTACCTAGCTCTATCTGATCACGAAACAGGACAATCCATATGTTTTGAGTTAACGGTAGACACCGCAAATATTAAAAGACCATTTTATTTTGAAGAAAGACGCGATTTTAATCAAGATAACATAGATAAGTTTGTAAACTGTCTATCTTCACTGTCTTTCTCAGATATTTACCAGACTGAAGATACTGAAATTGCATTTAATTATTTCCATGACATTTTACTATTATTTTATAATTTATGTTTCCCCCAAATCAGGTTTAAAATAACTATTAAGCCCTTAAAACATAGTTGGATGACAAAAGGCATAAAAAAATGTTGTATAAACAAACGGCGTCTATATCTAAAACATCGTCTCTCAACAGCAAATAAAAAACGTAATAAAGACACCTACTGTAAATATACTGGTATTCTAAAAAAATGCATGTTGCAGGCACAAAAATGCGAGAACACACGTTATTTGTCCCAATCCAGTAACAAATGTAAGGCTGCCTGGAAAGTAATAAAAAGTAATACCAGCGAAAAACCAAATTCTCATGACATAAATAAAATTCAAATAGATAATCAAACTTACACTCAACCTGAAAAGATAGCTGACATTTTTAACAATTTTTTGATTGATATTACTAATAATACTATTGACCCATCCATTGACTACACACCACCGATGACTTATCTCCCAAATACTACGTATTTGACCCCAACTGATGACACCAATGTATATAAGATAATAAACTCTTTAAAATCGACCAACTCTACGGGATACGATGACATTAACACAAAAATTCTTAAATTATGCTCAAAATTTTTATCAACTCATATTAGCCATATTATTAATTTGTCATTTATGCAAGGTTTATTCCCCTCACGGTTAAAATTCTCAATAGTTAAACCAATCCACAAGAAAGGTGATAGAAGTGATATGAATAATTACCGCCCCATAACACTCATTCCAATTTTATCAAAGATCTTTGAAAAGGTTATGCACGAAAAACTCTCCGGTTTTTTATCCAAAAACAAAATTCTAAGTGAAGATCAATTTGGTTTCAGAAAAAATAAATCGACCACAACAGCTTGTTTTGCTCTATTAAAATTAATAACGAAAAGCCTTAATGATAAACTACCAATCGTTTCCATTTTTCTAGATATGTCCAAGGCTTTTGATTTCGTGAACCATAAACTGTTAATTTATAAATTAGACCGATATGGCATAAGGGGAAACGCGTTGAAATGGCTCGAAAGCTACCTTACACATCGACAGCAATGTGTTGAAATTTCGGGACAAACAGGAAATCAAAAGCTCGCATATAGGTCTCAGTATCGCGAAAATAACTGCGGTGTTCCCCAAGGCACCATACTGGGGCCGCCTTTATTCTTGCTATATGTAAACGACTTGCCTGGTGTAACAGCCCACAATTGCATACTATACGCTGACGATACGACCCTCAGTATTATAAAAGAAAATGACGACATTGTTGAGTACCAAAATGAAATAAACATGACATTAAATAAAATTATTACATGGCTTGAACACAATAATCTTCATATTAATATTAAGAAAACTAAAATGATACAATTCCAGACATATAACAGTACGCGTCCACGGCTTAAAATACAATATGGAAATGAGACAATAGTAGAGGTTGATTACGCAAAATTCTTGGGGATAACAATTGACAAAAACTGTAACTGGAAATCTCATATTGATGATCTATGTAAGAAGATAGATCGATTTGTATTTGTTTTATATAGACTAACACGTGTGGCTAGTGTTAATGCGGCACTGTGTGCATACCATGGCTATGTCTCATCAGTTTTGCGCTACGGCATTATAATATGGGGTAATTCTGTTGACCTTAACAGAGTGTTTCGAGCTCAGAAAAATTTATACGCTCAATTTGTGGAGCGCACCCACTGGACAGTTGTGTTCCACTATTTAAAAAACTTAAAATACTGCCACTTCCGGCACTATACATTTTTGAAATTTGTATCTTTGTACACCAAAACAGAAATTAATTTGACTTGCATAACGATGTTGTATCCAGACCCAGCCGCAAAGTGCATATGCTTAATGTTCCTAGGCGTAGAATTAAGTTATTTTCTAATGGTGTATACTGCATGTCTATTACTGTTTATAACAAATTACCTGATGGCTTCAAAACTCTCAGCCTCAGAACATTTAAATTTAAATTATTTACCTTTCTTTTAAGCAGATGCTACTACTCAACTGAAGATTTTATGAATGAAAAATTTACCTAAATATTTGACATTAATACCTATAAATCATATTTTATCTCATTGACATCATTGAATTTTGACTTATATAATTAATCTTTTTCTCTATTGTTCAATTTACTTAAATAATTTGTAATTCTAATGATTAATGACTTAATTTTAATGTAATGATTACCCATAATTTTACAAACCATATTTGTACGCCGGAAACGGCAGAATATTATGATCGTAATATATAATTCACATAACAGCTTTGTACAATATTCTGACAAATAAATGCATTCTATTCTATTCTATTCATTATTTTTTGAATATTATCCGCCAAAGTCTTGCCAACATTTACAAAATATTTATTTAACCGATGCATTGAGGCTAAATTAAGTAAGTCATTGGATTATTGTTTAGTTTTAGCTGTTTGCGTAATATTTTTGATTGCCTGCCATATCTTTCTACGGTCATTGCCAGTATTCGTTATTGTTCCTTCTCATAGGCTCCTTTAACCTATCTGAATAAAGCATTACAGACATTTCTCGGTTGTATGTCATCTCTAGAATGTTATTATTGGGTGACTTTCGAACTTTGCTTACGTAATTTGTCTCTGTTCCGCATGCAACGCAGAAGACCGAGCGTTATCCAAGGCTTAATTTTTTTTTACTTTTTGCCAATTGTACAGTTTTAGTATTTTAGTTATAGCTGTATAGCCGTTAAAGACGGTCAGCGATTCTATAAAATAATTCATCGAGAAGTCAGAGTCCTGAGATGCGTGTATCTGGCCAAATGTAGTCAATGTTTGCTATATCTATGTTAAGTTGGTCGGAATTGGTTTTTGTCATAGTTTAAATGGCCTATTACGAATTTGTTTTTATCTAAACAAAGTAAAACAATTGGATGACAAGCATGGTTTTCAGTAAAACGTGATCAATACAAGTTTCACTGACTTCACGATTGACATATTAGTAAGATGGTAATAGAGAGTGGCATGCTACTATATTTAGGTATTTACCTAGGTTTTTGTGAGGTTTATCTGCGTTAATAGAAACGGCCACGGCGACATTAACGCCCACTATGGCAATATTTTTAAATTGACTCAGATCTTGAAATGTGTCCAACCCATCAACCCATTGATGTAGGGAACTGATCAAGGTTTGCAAAGGATGGAGAACGGTATAAGACCAGAATGGCAGTATCCAAACCTATTTTAAGAAGAACAGAGTTTGCTTCCATAAATGCCAGTTCTTCAACTGTGTACGTAATAGGTTTACACCTGTTGAACACATCTGATAAGCCTGTAAAGTAGGCATTACCGACACATATGTCAACCAACATTCCGTTAATCTAACGACGTCCACCTTATCTTTAAGTATTTTACGTAAAACCTCTAGGCACGCAAAATTACAGTTAATGCTGTGAATATTCTGCTTTAATATATAACTGCAAGATATGATTAAACATTAGGAACTAATCGCCTGCAGTCTTCTACATGGCACTCGAAACTCTTAGACACACAATAATTGTCCAGGTCATCGGATAACTCTTTTATATTATCGAATTGAGATAAATTAATATTACGAGTACATACGCCAAAAGTGTTGGGCTTTGTGTATTTTGGAATATACTTTGAAAATTATTTATATTTCTTCACAGCTGTTAACCTTCTTCATTACAACAGACGCAAATTCAGGTTCGCCGAGTTCTTTGTGGTAATTCGGTAAATATTCCTTATATCCGAGTCCTTTATGTCAATACTTAAAGATTTACCCAGGGTCTGAACAATGTCCCAGAGTTCTGGTTTGGTTTCGGGTTATTGCGTATTTCAATGCCTGATGCTCGTGTCTTGCATTACAGGTTAATTGCAGATGAATTTTCTGTAATAAAGGCGAAAAATATAATCCCTTCACCCGGTAAACTAATAGGGCCTCATTTGAATAAAGAAGTCTTAGGATTACATAAATCTTGCATTATCTTATTCAATAGAAATGGTGAGTTTCAGGGAAGAATGTTGGAGGTACCAAGTTTGTGAGGAAGAACTACTTAAGCTAGTTTCATGAATAGATTAGTATTTAAATAAATGGATTTGATGAACTACTGTTACTAAAATCTAAGGATTATCGATTGAATTCTTTAACAATCACAGAAAAACATGGATTGGATAGTGAGGTACTACATAAATTCGAAGTCGAGGATCATTCTACCACTAATGTCAATTACCTATTGCATAGAGATCAGAGTATCACGTAAAATCAGCGCTCTCTGCTGCCGCTTCAACTAAAATGAGTACCCTAACGGACGGGATGCATTAATAACCGCTAATTTTCTCGTACCCATTCGCGATCCAATAAGTGCTCGAAATGATCAGGCACTAATTAATTACTAGAACCAACACAATGATTACTCAGCGAATATTTGTATACTGTACAGTGTAGGCCCTACAACTCTCTCTAATAGTTCAAAGAATGTTGATGTTATTAAACGCTGGTCATTTCCAAACCAGTTTTTATTGTTAATATAAAATGTGACGCCTTCGTTGTTTTACGGTAGATCTAAGAAACGTTTATCCGGAATGTAAATTTTGTTTGCGTCTGATATTCGAACCTCGGTACTTGCGACCTCTATGACCATAAGCTAACCGTCTGCACCGTTACTGCAGACATTCTCGTGTTCGTATTATTTTGATCTATTTGTTTACATCAGTATAAACCTGGGAACGGTAATTTTGAATTTCAACATATTATATTTGTCTTCAAGACTAATAAGGTTCAACAGACTTTTGAATTGTAAAATTTTGTTTCTACCTACGGTTTTTATTTCTGGCGCGTGTATGTCTGTTTCCGTTTTTTACTTGAGCGTTTACCGTTGTTGTACTAACTACTATTGTAATTTCGGTTGCATTGTTGGGCTATTGAATATAATTTAGACTTTAAAGGAGCATCACTTTTGAGCTATCAAAGAAATTAAGAAGACTTTTCATGACAGCAGCACGCAGGAAAAAACAGTGTGAAGAAGTTCGTCAACATGAAGACAACAATGACAAATGCAAAGAGTTACAAATGACAATGGTGTCGTCTCGCTGGCCGCGTCCACGATTCGATAATAGTGAATAAACACAGTGATGAGTTATCGGCGGCAATCTCGGGTCGTCGGCCGCGGTACCGTTCCACTTGCCCCTGGACGACGAAACTAACGACACAGAGCTAGGACGCTCAGGGGCAACTGTGGATGTGGTAAGTATACATGGAGATGCAGACGTAGATTACAATGATAGATGGCGTGAGGAAGAAAACAAAAATAATCCAGCAACTGACGACAGCAAAATATGCCTGCAAAATAAGTTCCAAGGAGGCGATTACCTGTAGTTGGTAATTTAAAGTTGAAATGGTGATGATAGTGATCATTTCCATCATCATTTTGATGTTGGAATAATACTGAACTAATTGAAATAACTGAAATTGTGCACATTATTAAATTTAATATATATATTTGTAATAATTTCATTTAACGAATTTAATGTAAAGGAGTCGATTACCTATTCAACCGATACCAACCATAATATTATTTTCAGGCCACAAAACAAAATTATGTCGATGAAACTGCCACTTTCTACAAACTGTTATTATATTATGTCTCATTTTTTTGTCGTCATAAGACTTCGCCAACTGCATTACTGAATGAGTCACTTTCGAAGTTAAAAATGCCGCATCTACCAGCCTTGATGCTCTACATACCTCACAGTTTTCACTATTAACGTTCATAGACGAATTCCGACGTGACTATTCCGCTAATCAAATTTTGTTACTGCGGTATTGTAACCATTAGTTCTCAAACCTAAACTTTTTCAGACGCCGTCAATTATATGTTACCGTTAAGGAGATACAGATTGTTGCCCCGAACTCATTCGAACATTTAAAATAATGCAGTGCAATAAAATCACTTTATACAAGTTCAAAAGTAATACTTCGGTAAATTAAAATGGTGAAAGCGTGGCATCCATTCTTATATATATCCCCTTTAGATGTGGATCATAAAGATTAGTTACGGATAAAATTAGCACCTCTTTTTATTCGTAATTTACCTTGTAATGATTAGATAAGTTGGTTCTGCCTATTTATAACTTTTGAGGCCAAGTTTGAGGAAATAATTTATATCGAGTCTTTTCTGTGTTTACCGTTAAAATCTTATTTTGTCGTATATTTTTGTGTTAGTCTGTATAAAATGGATTGTTGTTGTTATTTGGCCCATGCTGTCCTATTGTTGGGCTAATGCTTTTCTTTGAGTCGTTTATTTCCTCTTATTGGCACCTTGTCACGTGTTTCATTTAAAGGCCTTGACATCGTCTCACCTACTTGGTTGTCCACCCCGATAACGTCTATTATGGCTTTTATAGCATGCCATGAGACAGTTCTGTCATAACTGTACCTGCGAAATTAAAAAAAAAATATTTTAGTTTAAAATAAACAAACTTTAACGACAGTGAATTCTTTCGAAACAGACTGCAAAATATGCTTATTTTCCTACTCGTTTCTAATTAATGCTACTTAAAAATCGTTAAGTAGCAAAACATACAAGGTGTTAAATAATGCATTTGAAATTTAAATTTTGGCCGTGTGTTAAGATTACCAAAAAAACATGCAAGGTCTGTAAGATTCTGTGTATTTTTACTGCGTAATTTATTTTTTACTTGAGAGAATTAAATGTAGTGTATTAATAAGTTATGTACTGACAGAATGATCAATGTTACTGCAAGGATACTGTCGTGTTTCCCCCTGAGCGGTGCGCTGGCGCAGGTTGCCCATGAAATCTTCGTCTATTGTTTATGGTTAATTTAAAGCTAAACTGCAGAATAAATTGTTATTCAATAGATACAAATTATGTAACCTCAATATTGGTATTATCGAGTTAGTATCATTATGTTTTTTGCTTTTTACGTGTTCGTGTTTAAAAATGGGGTCTTCTTAGAAATACAAAATCTTGTTCAATTCTGATTAATTATATTAGTGACGCAATGAATTTAAGTATCGGTGGCAAAAACATCTTAAGCTAATTAATTACAAAGGAATATAGAAAGCTGACAGAAACTGTCACAAAAAGAAGTAGGTTCACTCAGTATTAGAGTTAAATTGTCAATATATTTTTTCTGAAGATTTATCTAGAGTTTTGCGTTAAGTGGGCAAACGGCACACAGCCATAACTTTACGGTTAGCTCAATCAGATGACTTTGCGGCGGCGCAACGCGGAAATCAATTGGAGTTCCCTTTATCATTTTATGGATTGCGAACCTGTGGGCATCACGCTTTAGTTACACAACTTTGATAGGTTATGGGTCCATGGCATGTTTGTGTTCCCTTTTTGAAAATTATGGCAAGAAATAAATACTGGTCTGTAAATTATTGACTGCAGGGTCAAGGGTTTTTAACTCTCACCTTCTAAATTCAAAAATATTGTTTACTCAATCTATTGTTTTTATGTACAAGTTTTATAGTACCGGCGCGCCGCCACCGCTTACGTACTTTGTGACATTACCTTGCTTTCATTTGAGTGAATCGATTTTTCAAGCACTTCCTGGCATCCGATTAAGCTGAAACTTGGCGTACTTTGCTTCTATGGAGCTGGTCTCATGATGGGGCCGGAAGGTAGCCATAGCAACTCCTCAACCTGAAAACATAGTACCATCGTGTTTGGGCTCATTGTATAATTGTATATGTAGTACCTATTGTCAAACATTATTTTATGTTACACAGTACATAGGTAGGTATTCAGCCTATACAAAACAAGTGAAGAATCCAGGTTAATGTGATGCTCAGTGACAGGCTAACAACCTCGCACTTTTCGCTTGTTACTTTTGACCTTACACTTCGTCGGTTGCTATTAGCATACATTGTCAGAAACGGATCATCGAAAGGTTCTTTATATTTGATATTTATTTTTATTTGTCGTCGCTCCTTGTAAAACATTGGTACTCAGCTGAATCGGTTTTACTGGACCCCAACATAGTTGTAAAAAGGCTATGCATATGAAAATGTTGATTTTATGTCCTACTGATAAGAAAAGAAATCCAACTAGCAACAAAAAAAAACTTCTATTTTTGGCCTATTCTGCAAATTTTACTCCACACATCCCTATCCCTGCGTTTCTGCATTTCCTACATACAAGTACAGAGACGCCGACTAAATCGTATGTCAGCTATTTTAACACGGCACTCAGAACAAATAAATTAATAGGCAATTACTCGTAAGGTACCGCTTTGGGCCACAATGGGCGCAATAAAGGCCATAAACGTCACAATGTTTGGCGTCCTATGGTGCGCCTGCGCGGGCAGCGGGCTGATCTGTTAACGAGAACGAAACACGTCCTAGTGCTACTGCCATAGAGTAAGAGGGAGAGGCGACTAGACGAAGGGCTGTTACTTCCGTGTGAGGGAAGGTAAAGAAAATGAGAGAAAATATGTTATGTAGATAAGTAGTAATTATTTTTTGGCATTTGCGGTTTGCTTAAGGAGCATAATTAAAAAAAAAAAGTATTCATGATAATGTCAACTAGTTTTTAGAGTAGAGAATGTCTACGAACTAATTATTATGTACACATATATTTACATAGATAAAATATATACAGTGTATAAAATACTTAATTAACTAAGACTACAAACATATACACTTAAACAAAAACTACTAACAAACTAATCCTAAAAATATACTATTCTAAAATATGCCATCGATAAAACTCATCCACATCGATGTCCACTGGTAATGTGCTCAAAAGACTGGCAGGAAATGCTGCCAGTCTTTTGAGCACTATATGGCAATGCTTATCCTCTGACCAGGGTAAAAGCCATGCCTTGGGTCACACGAAGTGTCAACTAGGCATTTAGAGAATTCTTTAAATAATGCGTAATGGGGCCCCCCACGGACCGCTTGAGATTCTCTGCAGCCGCAGCGGCCGCGCCAGCACAGTACGACGAGCTAGGAAGATGGGATGGTGCAATTGTATCGACGCAAGTAGCGTCCCACACTAAAGGCCTACCTATCTTCCATAGAAACAATAACATGCCGTCCGGTCTCTTACCATCGTCGCGTACGCATCGTTGGTGATAAGAGCACGTCTGGTAATGTCGTAAATGTTCGAGTCCCGCGCTATGCGACCCACACTTCGGCTGCATGACGAGGCTGTTGACAACTTCACCACAATTACAACGATGAAGAGAACAACTGGAAGCGCCTAAATGTAGGGAAGCAGCAAGGCGGAAAGTAGTGTCATCAAACAAGGTGCCTATTTTCGACGACGACGGTAGTGCGTGAAGCCAGAGACTTCCAATCACACACAGCCAGCAGGCACGCACGCTCGGCAGGACTGGCAGAAGTGGCAATTTGGTGCTCCTGAACTGCTCTGCAGAGCGGCTCATCCCACAATCTCTGGGATGATGGGTTGTCGGGCGTTTAGAATTCGGATTACATCTAGGTAGTTACTATGCGTAATGTTTGAGAGATTCAGACTGTGCGTTTCTGTTATTCTTGCGATGGTCTAGTAAGCCCTCTGTCTAGACCATTTGTTTTTGGAACGAATTTACCTATATTCTTTTTACTTCTGCAGTATCTGAAATATTGGCTTTAATTTACAGTCGCTTGTTACCATCAGGAAGAGTCGATTATAATTTCATGTCACGTTTTACCATATTTAACAAAACTGACTAAATAATCTGCTCTAGACATAATGCTCAGAAAACAAAAAGAAATAGTAACTGTCTCCCGTCGAACCATTTCTACCTACCCACACATCTACGTGGCTACCTATTCTACCGAACAAGTCTGTCGAGTAGGGCGACGACAGGCGCGCGCGCAGGTCGCTGCGGGGTCATCGACCGGCCCGTTACGCGCTTACGTAACAACGTAGCTTACGGGCACGGCTACGCGCTCACGACAACCCCGTGCCCGTAGTACAGCGTTTAGCAACTAATCGCGAACGCTGTCATATTTGTGGGTAGTTTTTTTTTAAGTTGGTAGGTGATTGTTTTGAATTTGGAATGTTTTGAGTGTGAATGTGTATAGTTGTAGGGGTAGAGGCTGACCAAGGAAATGGTGGATGGAGAGTGTGAAAAATTATATGGCTAGGAATGAGGTAACTGTTGAGTTGAGATGCTGATCTCAAGTAATCGTAATTTGGGATAAGAGCAAAGGGATGACTATGATGAGGAATTGATAATGCTAGTGTATTTTTTTTGTATTTATACCTTTGTGAAAAGAAAGTTTAGGCATAGGAATAGTAATTATTAGTATCTTGTTATTTGCTCGCAGAAGAGACGGCCTGTGGGACCGAAAGGTTCTGGAATGGTTACTGCGTACTGGAAGATGCCTCTTCCGTTGGAAGACCTCCCACAATGTGGACCGACGATTTGGTGAGAGCCGCGGGAGGCAACTAGATGATAAGTGGATTTCTTTTTGCTGAATTGATGTTGATGAAATAATTTATATTCCTTATCAGTAAACGCGGGGTTTAAGCTTCTAATTTACCGTACTTATTTCATGGTTTTATTTTTTCATAACTTTGCGCACGTTTATCAAAAAAAGGGGTGAATTAATCTTGGTCAGGTCAAAATAATTTTACTCAATATAATTTATTAATTTGTTACTAACACGGAAATTCCAAAGTAATTAGCAGAGAGGTTTATTTTTGTTAATGAAACCATATTAATGTAACGACTTTCCGGTACACGTTTATTTTAACAGTTAGATTTATTTTTAATGAATAGAGGTGGATTTTGTGGTCGGGCTATATTACTGGAATTTCGTATTTGTGTATTTGAAAGCAAAAAAACATTTGCCAATACTGCGAACATAACTGTAATTTAAAAAAAAGAGTGTCGAGAAAGGAAGAGAGAAGATTTGGAGGCAATGATGAAATCCTTGAGCCAAGGGAGACTGTTAACGAGTTACCAATCAACAAGCTTATTTTCTGAAAAAAACTTGATCACTCAAACTACATAGTCTAGATCATGATGACGATGGCTCTTAGCAACAACAGCATTTTAACTTAGAACAGTATTGTTGTTGTTATTATTTTACAGCAAGTTGGTGTCCCTCTGCTACAATAATAAGAAGAGCAAAAAAATAATAAGATGTTTTTCTTCTTTTGGTTTCTTTAGTTTTGTTATCTTTTCGTCCATCATAACGATGAGCAAGCAGACGGATTAACCCTAACCCCCAGTTTCACAGCTCAAAATTATCGGAGAATTAATGTGACAAATTGTCAAGCACGCGTTATCTGCTGTGATTGGCTGTTGAAAATTCATTCAACCAATCACAGCATAAAACACGTGCTTGACAAGTTGTCACATTAATTCTCCGATAATTTTGAGCTGGGAAACTGGGGGTAAGTCAGTCGTACTGGTATTCTTTATATCTCAGTATACGCGTTCGGCATTGCCGCCTTTCAATTCGACTCTTAGTTAGACATACCACGCCATCTATCGGTAACTTAACGTACAAAATTTTGTATTATGTTTGAGTAAAAATTAACAAAAGACTCGCTAATTACTTCACAACTCTTGTTATGATATAATGGTTTCTTTTACCGGTTCTTAGCTATTTTTGTTGTTTCAAATTAATGTTAATTCAATATATGTTTGTACTTATGTAATGAGGCCCCGGAAATAGCGATTTACTTGTGATATAATTTGACAATTGAAAACAATGTATTGATGACTGGTGTTTGTTAATACATGAGTTCACTTTTCATTGTTATAAGATTTTATTTAATTTGCCTTAAGTTGGTATGTGTGGGTCAAATCTTGCAACTGAACTTTAAAAAAGTTATCCCCAACCGATTGGGCTGAAATTTTGCATACAAGTTGAGTTTAGATGACAATGCACGGTAAGCATATAAGGTTGTTTAAAAAAACCGACTGCTTAAAAAGTGAACTACGATTTAAAGAAGAAGGAAATCATGCTGTGCTATCGGAGGATACATAATGGTTTTGGTCAGCCAGCTGAGAATATCTACGAGGTTTATGATTTTATTAACGTTTTAAAAAAAAATCTTGCCGGCGGCGGCGGCGTGTTTACCTACAGGCACAAGAAAAAATTTAAGCTTTGCCTGAGTGTTTCACAGAGCTCCATCAGGTGGCGCTGATAATCGTCAAGTTGACTGCATTCCTCATGCTTAGCTAATAGATTGGTAAACATTGTAGGATGGTTGTGGCTGTTGCGGAATGTAACCTTGGCGTATATATTGGTATTATATACAAAGGTATTTTGTCTCAATAAACTTATTTATTTTATTTATTCAGAAATCTGTATTTCGTTTTTCTCTTCTAGACATTTAGAACTTCTATTTTTTTAAGTTCTTTTCATTATTTTTTATGTATCTACATTATCATCTGCCTAGCCTATTCCCAACTGTGTTGGGGTCGGCTTCCAGTCTAACCGGATTCATCTGAGTACCAGTGTTTTTACATGGTTCGACTGCCTATCTGACCTCTACAACCCAGTAACTGGGTAACACGGTACGCCTTGGCTAGACTGGTGTCAGATCTGAAGTGTTTGACTACTCGTAACGACTGTCAAAGATCTTCAAATGACAGCCGGGACCAATGTTGAAATGGTCACCCATCCACGGCCCAACCTCGTCAAGCGTAGCTTAACCTTGAAGATCGACCCGTGCGGCTGTTATTATTTAGCCTACATAACCCTCAGTTTCCCACCTTAAAATTATCGCAGAATTAATGTGACAAATTGTCAAGGACGCGTTATCGTCTGTGATTGGCTGTTGAAAATTCATTCAACCAATCACAGCAGATAACGCGTGCTTGACAATTTGTCACATTAATTCTGCGATAATTTTAAGGTGGGAAACTGAGGGTACATAAATGTGACAAATATGTAAGTTCACAAATAGACTATAAATTTTACTGGATTTACTTCATGAAAATACTGCAAAGGAATATTCTGTGTTAACCCTAGGGCAGGAAAAGATTAGAAGAAGATACAAATAATAAGAACAATAAAACTCAAAAAACAATCTCTCGCGTGTTAACACAAATCACCGCTTGTTTCGCTGCCCTACAATCACGGCTTCCTACATCTATTTAATTTAATTAATTTCACAATTCACACACTGAGTGCGGATGAAAGATGTTTTTGCGTTAATTACTATGAGTTATTACATTCATTCTTTGTTCACTGTTACTGTAAGCCGTTGACTTCATTAACAACTAATTAAGTACCCACGATACGAATCTAATCTCTTTCTGTTTTGTGTGTACGTTAATATTGCACTAAACGAGTGTTGAGCATAAATTATAAAACTGTTAGTTTTAACTGATTGTTTTATCGGCTTAATCTATATGACTAGTGTAATTTTGTTAGATTTAAACCCTGATCTACATAACTGAGCCGTGTAACTGTTATCGAAGTTGTAACGTTTTCACGCACGCGTTTTACACCGGTTATTTTTAATATTTTGACAAGTTTATATTACTTTGTTTTGACATTGAATAGGCCTTTAATCTACAACGGAAACTTTATAATAGATTTCGTAGCATCAGCATCAACAACAACAATAAAAATCTTGATTTATTGCATCAAAGATCTTTTTTTAATTCGACTAGATTACGCATTATCCATTCGTCATTCCGGTTTGGCTTGTGTTGATGTGCGAAACTTCAATTTAAATTAATGTACGTACTATGATTCATATAATAACCGGTGTGAATTAATTCACTGTATCATTTATTTTTAATTTACTTTTAAATACACTTATGGTGTTTTATTTGTTTGTTTTAACGTAAATTATGAGCATAAATGGCGGGCCAACTGACGCATTCATCATTTCGTCCCTTTTATTAAGACAGTGGACCAGCCGACTCAAACTATTATGGGGATCAATATCGGATACAATGGGATTGTAAAAGGGGGCTCATATTTTGATATTCACAAAAAAACTAACTCTTCCGCGAGCACCCTCTTACACGTACATGGCGTACTCATTTTGTGTTGTTATACTTTGTATTAAGAGCGAATATTGTCCAACAGGATTTTTTTGTTGTTCACAATGTCAGGAAAAAATCATATTTTTTTCCGAACGAGACATTTAACCTTATACCTTGGCAGTTAGGGTTTATATTCGCGATGTGAGTTGAGAAGAAAGATTTTACATCATCTAGTAACGTGTATTGATTGAAGAGACTCCCGTTAGGTTTTTACATAATATCTGTCTTGTATAGGGGGTGGCAGTACATGGATGTGAGCTACACTTTATATTTGCGATTTTGTGTCATTTTTATGGGTATTTTGAACTCAGTTTGTTTTCCCGGTTGGAAGGGCAAATAAATCATTTATTTAGAAGTGATATCCTTTCTAATAAAAAGGGTAATTTGTTGATAGATTTCTCCATACATCACAAAAAGCAGACAACAAAATGAAACACGCCTAATATCCTAATTTTTTATTTGCATCCTTTTGAAAGTAAATATTTTTATTTTTCATTTAGTTTTTTTTTGGCTTTGATGATTTATTGCCAGGTAACCCTTCATTGTCCCTGTCATGGACTGGCAAAGCAGAATACTACTTAAAAAGCTCTTTCCACACGAATTTCCTGCCATCTTACGATCCCTAGCAGAAACTTCCCTTACAAACGCAATTCAACTATCCCGCGTCCGGTCTCCGCGCATACGCAGACCGCAGTAATATTTATGAAACCCATAACATTAATATGAGAATGTTGAAATTTAGCAAGTCCAACACATAAATACCCTCAATGACGTTGATTATGGCAAGCACGAGGGCGCCGGCGGTCCTTCGGTCCTACGCTTTTTACTGCCCCTTTTATTTATTGCAACGAAGATTGAAAGGGGACTGCGAGATGATTGTGACAGCCCCACAACGTTGCATGCGTACCGAATGGGTTGAAAAATATTTGTTGATACCTACGTAGAATCAAATAGGTCTGTGACTGAGGAAACGCACAAGGTCACACAGTTAAGAATGAAATGAGAAATTAACAAGATGAAGAAGTTTCTGAGGGGCTAAGGGTAATAAGACATGATTTTGCACAAATTGACCCCTTGAGAAATCAAACGGGCTGTTGCTGAGTGTAAGAACTTGAAACTTTGTCTAAATCTCTTAAAAACAACGCTGACGCTGAGAGACACTGAGAGGAAGAGAATAGACGCTCTGGAAATGTGGTGCTGGAGAAAAATGCTTGGAATGATGGACTTTCGCACTAACATATCCATCCTTCAGGAGCTCGGTATCAGGCAGCGTCTATCAGCTACAGTCCAGGCTAGAATACTCCAGTTATTTGGACACGTGTCCCGACGAGGCAACGACTCTATCGAGCGGCTTGTAGTTCAGGGTAGAGTGGAAGGAACGAGAGCGCGCGGCAGGTCGCCCATGCGATGGACCGACCAGATTAAGTCTGCAGTGGGTGGCCCATTGAATGAGTGCACACGAATAACAGCCGATAGAGACGGATGGTGTCGCATCGTTAGGAAAATTATAGCAACCCGATGTCTCAATGCAACATAATGACCACGACCGCTCTGCCAAGAGTGTACCGACGAAGAAGAATCCCTTAAAAACAAAACTGTTTGGATTTCTGTAACAAACGCTGTTTGCCTGATCGAATCAACGTGTCAGTTCTTATTCAATATCCTCGCGGACAAAGTCACGGCCTCAAACTAGCGTCTCTACCTGCATAGTTAACGTGCGACGCGTGCGATGCATGCGATGCGTGTTAACTATGCATGCGTGCAATACGTGCTAATATTTTAATACCGCTGCGGTGACTTCGTTAGGGAAGTTATGCGCTTTGATCTGTTTGGAGATGAATTACTTTGTGATTCAATCGTTTTTTTTATTATGATGATTAGGGTGAAGGGTGCAGGGTGACTCATGTAACATGTTGGCAGTATTTTGGCTTGTATTTATGTTTCTGTTGATGAATGAAATACGGAAGTGCCAATGTTAGAGAGAACTTTTGATGTTACTGTGATAAGATCTCTAACTGCTTATCAGTGATCATCTTCATCTTCTTCATCAATAATAATTATCGTCATTTCAGCCTAAAGACGTCCACTGCTGGAAATATGCCTCCCCCAGGCGCATCGCATCCAGCGCATTCCCGCAACCTTAACCAGGTCATTGGTCCAACTAGTGGAAGGCCTTCCAACGCATCGTTTTCCGGTTCGCGGTCGCCATTCCAGAACTTTTCAACCCCATCGGCCATCCGTGATATGAAGTCTTTTAGCCACCATTGTCTCATCACCTTCTGAATGTGGACCTTCAACAAGACTTTATCTTTGTCATATGGAACACCTCAGCATCACTTGTGAAGCCGGTTCACTCGTGTCTTTTGTCCCTAAAACTTTAATTGCCATTGCAAAGTAATTTCATCGGAAAAGCTGTAAGAAGAGACTTTCTGCTGTTTAAATTATTAAAAGTGACAGAAGAAGTCAACTACATTCTCACCTTGCCTTCACAGCAAGAGTGAAAAGACATCATTAGGTTTGGTCGTTCCATTGTAGCTTTTCATCTGGCAAAATCGAGGTCTAAAGTTGGCTGTGATCACGAAAAAAATGCACAATCACAGGACAATCGATGAGTTCAAATAACTGAAATAAATGTTTCGTCCACAAAATCCCATCACAGCAAATAAGCGACAAAACACAAATGAACATGTAATCAAACCTGTTAATCCGACAATCTGCAAAATCAATACGTTGTATCAAAGTGCCTATAAACGGGGTGCACTTTCCCAAATTTATGTACCGAGGGGTGAGTCCCCATAAAGTTCACATGTGCAATAACGAGTCGACCGGTTTAAACCACCGATATTGCTCCTATGAAATATTGATGGTTCCACAACGAAGGTACACCATTATCATGTCAACTAACGTACTGGTCGGGATTTATTTTTATGTCTCCATTCAGTATCGTGATTGGATAGTTCGTTTGTCTAGTGGGGAAATGTTCAGGTTTAGTAGATCTGGTACTGTTAAAGATTTTGGTGTGTCTTAAACAGCCTTTTGTGGTATCTTCAAATAAGTTGGAGCAATTCCATTTTGACGATCACAACACAAGCATTAGAGTAAGCTGCTACTTATACTTTTTATGGTACCTCTACAATTATTTAAGGATGGTCATCATTACCGAATATCTCTCCTTGTCTTTTGCGGTGTGGACCAGCTCAGCAGCACTCGTTATTCCGGTTTGTAAAATTGTCTTTCGTTTAAAAATTGTATTCTTTTGGTTGCAGATAACATCATGCCTGCATTCTCTGAAGGAAAAGACAGCAGTCTTGATTTCACCTGATGGTCTCCTTACAACGTCCGTTATAATCCTCAACTTAAAGTTATTTACTGCTAAAACTCACCGCTGCCATAACTAATGTATTTTTAACATCAAACTAACACCACACATTTGTATAAGTTATATTATGTTATTATTCAAAATGAGTTAGTACCTTAAACAAGTTAGCGTGTTTGGTGCGAATACATGTTTCATGCGAAGTGGCTGGGGCGATACAGGTTTCAAATGCCAATACTGCTCTGCCTGAATGAAATATAGAAGCAATGTTCGCATAGATTCGAGCTTCGCAGAAGCGGCGGACCGTATTTTCAAGTGATGCAAGCAAGAATTGGTAATTAGAACTTTGTCGTTGTTTCGGGATCGCACATTACTGCAGCTTCATTTTGTGATCTGATTCTATGTTTTAGTAAACAGTTAAGAACGTGTCGAATGTTACCATAATGCCAGTCTTGGACACGTTTCCAGGCTAAAGTAGAGTTTGACAAATACTCAACTTGAAATTCTCAAATCGGGGTTTATTAGTGTATATGTGGGTGATTGTAAGAGGAGGGAAAGGCCAAAAAACGATAAATAGGCTATGTGACAGATGATAGCTTGAAAAGAAATGCTGAGATCACTATTACCTAAAAGAGAAGTATGGACGAAGAGGACCATGTAGCACCGACCGCAAACAAATCGGGTAATGGGCGAGGAAATTACGATATAGCCACCATGAGAGAGATAAGAGACAAAGAGAGAGATAGAGAGTGTGGTAGAGTCAATATTTTCAGCCTTATATATCAATAGCTTTTTGATATTGTGAGTGATAAATTTAATTGTTTTCTCGCCATCTATCAGTCGTGACGTCCTTGACGTTTCATACCAGGATGCAACATCTGTTTGCTTTTACAAAACATCAAATGCCAAAATCAAAGAAGCACGTGCTACTTTAATGCGTTGGTAAACAACGTATTTACAATAATTACTATTTATAGCAAGTCATCATTTTCATTTCATCCGAAAGACGTGCACTGCTCGACATATGGGCTTCATTCAAGCATCGTCACACCCACCGGTGCAGCGCTTCTTGCGTCCAGTGGACTCCTTTGCGTCCTTTGCGGCGTCTTCAGTAGGTCATGGGTTTAAATTTTAGGCACCCTTCGAAAACTGTGTTTTTAGGCAAGCGGACACTCCAGGAACCTTCAGCCTCATCGGCCATTCGTTTCGTCCGAAGTACCTATTTATAATGACACCTATTTCAATCTGTACTGTCTACGTAAACTAACAATGCACTAATAATCTTTGGCATCCATAACTGGATTAGCGTCCGCCGCGCGTATCGGCGTAATATATCGTTTCGATTGAGTTTTGGTGTATCATTCCAAATTCCAACTTGGAAATGATTCGGAGGTCCCCCTTCGCCGCGGGTGACATACGCATCTTTGAAACTTTTGTGGCTGTTCACTTGAGGATATTGGGGTAATAAGGTTCAATAGATTGAATGAAAAGCAGTTAAGAAGGGTGTTAAAGTGTTTTCAAATAAGGAGAAGATCATACATGCGATGTAATGACTGCACATAAAAAATATTCAAACACTTGGAATTGGTTAGTTGGGCATAGATACAGTTTTTTACGTAATATCCTAAGTCTAAAGAAGTATTTTCATCATAAAAATGCGTTATTTTTTAAGTCAGTCTTGAATATTTCCGTAACAGCTGCATCAATCGACAGGAAAAGTTCAAAACAGACCAATACACGTGATTTATTCATCAAACCACCAGATGCAAAAAGCTTGTTAAAAATCGAACGTTCTCATTGAAAACTTGAATCAAACAACACACTACTTCTTGAAAGTCTGTGATTGTTATACACGTGCACAATAACACATAACGTGTGAATCCGATGCACGTGCGTGCGCGAATTCTGTGCACATGCCACGAAAATAGAAAACTAGCAGATGAATTCTCTACGTTGAGGATTTACATATTCGTGTTTTGGTTTGTATTATTATTTCATTCATATTATCTACCGGTAAATGTAAATCGGCTACTCATCCGCAACGCTATTGTTATTGGTTACCATTATTACAACACGAATTGGCGATTACAGTATGAAGTATAAACAACCTCTAGACGACATGATATTTTCTGTTTATCTTTTCTGCTTATAAGGTCTGGTAAGGGTTATCCACTACATATAAAAAAATGGTTTGTTGTTATAACCACACGTGCAAGGGAAGGGTTGACCTTTCCTCTACTAGGTATAACTCGGAAAATTCTGTTAACATCTGAAATTTTCCACTGAAAAACATTGGCTTTCTGTGAGTCACCTCGACTAAAGGTCACGTGACTGCGATCTTTTAATTACCACTCTTGGCAGACATATTTGTGACTGCAGTGTTATATTAGCTTCCAACTAGTACCTAGTCGTGTATTCAATACAATTCTGTCTGTTCTTTGCTTGTACTTTCAAAGTGTACAAAGGACCAGATTTTATTTTAGATTTTCACTGAAAGTTGGAAACATGTACCGTTTAGTTTGTCTGACCTTGTCGACCTTTTCAAAAACATCTGACTTTCTATCTATTTAATAAACTTTTCCAATAATCCCATTACTTTATTTAAGTTAAACCATTAGAAAACCAAAGTTTTATTAGTATTAAAAGAGCTAAAGCATTAGGTGTGGCTAAGCGTTCGTCTGGATGCAGAGACAACGATTTAAAGGGAACAGTCCGTCAATAAGTCTCGCCTCGGATCGGTCAGGGTTAGTAATTGACGGGGGGTGGATGTACGGGCGTAGGGCTGACTACACGAAGAATGGAGAGAGAGTTTGTTTTTGTGAAGGACAATTGGCAAAGACAAAAGTTATGATAGTACTCAGGCTTAGATCATTTTTGCATTTGGAAGTTGAAAGAAAATATGATGAAAGAAAGAAAAATATTTACGTGTGACCTGCACAGGAGACACGAGATAGGCAAAACAATAATAAAAATAAAGAACCCCGTGCGAGACCAAAAAGGCTTCTATCTCAGCATGTGCAACGATATTATAAAGAAAATAACCCTGCGCTGATATTCTGATGACCTAGTTATAGTAGAGCACAGGCGCCGCTGTCTCTGTTTAAGAACATTAAAATGTATATTCTAGGTACTGTACTCATTCAGATGATGGAGAGTTATTAAAAATACTTTTTCTTGTTTACACCCATTATTTTCCAAAGCAACAAAGTGCAAATTCGAGTAATAAAAATAATTTACATATCGCGTGAAATGATTTACGCTGTCTCGTCGCGCTAACCCTACGCTGCTGGGGCAGTTACAACGCCTTCCCCTAAAACATTGTCATCTGAATTTGTGCCCGAAGTAAATAAGAGTCCCGGGGAGTCTCCGCTCTAATGGCGGTAGATTTATAGATTTTCCCTGGATGCCCCGCCGCGCCAGGATTAAATTACGCCAGCCGTATTGGTCGGGCGGAATATTAGCACTTCTATTTGTTTCCACGCTTTGGTTTCAACTGATTTGAATGGTCACTTGATCTGTGATTTTAGCTTTCAGATTTCAAGGATTAAGTGAATTAATTGTTCAATTATTTGGGTATTTAACCGTAGCGGAGCGACCCGATAACGGCTCACTGATTCAGTTCCTGTATCTCTTCTTTATTTGAAATTACGGTATTATAACATGCATTTATCATAGGAAACACTTCATCTGTGATTTTAGCGTTTAGATTTCGAGGATTAAGTGAATTAATTGATGAATTATATTAGAATGTTTGAAGGTGAAGAGAGCCACGGGGAAGCGCTAGCCGTCTCCCTCGACATCTCGAAGGCTTTCGACAGGGTCTGGCACGAAAGCCTCATTGGTAAGCTTCCTTCCTTCGGTCTGCCTAGTGGTCTGTGTGATTGGATTGCGGACTTCCTGAGGGATCGATCCATCCGAGTGGTTATCGACGGCTGCTCGTCCGGTCAGTTAGATATCAACGCCGGAGTCCCTCAGGGGTCAGTGCTCTCGGCAACATTATTCTTGCTGCACATTAATGATCTGCTAAAACCCGGAACCTTTGGGTACGCAGACGACAGCACTGTTGCTGAGAGATACGTGTCCGGCGCACGGGCTATTGGGCCTCAGATTCGGTCTCTCCGGGAGGCCATGGTTGAACGCTTGAACCTGTCCTTGAAGGCAGTCTCCGAATGGGGTGATGCCAATCTGGTCAGTTTCAATGCTGCTAAGACCCAGGCGTGTCTTTTTTCCGCTAAAAAGAGCCAATTCCATCCGGCTCCTTCTTTCCGTGGTGTAACCGTGCCGTTAACGGACCACCTCGAACTTCTTGGTGTTACTGTGAAATCTACCCTCAACTTCGGTCCATACATTGAGGCAAAAGCTCAGTTAGCTGCAAAAAAGTTGGGGATTCTTGCAAAGGTGAGACGGTACTTCACGCCTGAACAGCTGCTCAACTTGTATAAAGCACAAGTTCGGTCATGCATGGAGTACTGCTCTCACCTCTGGGATGGATCTGCCAAATACCAGCTTGATGCACTTGAGTCGATTGACAGACGGGCCAAAAGGCTTATTGGCAACGTTGCACTGGTCGCATCAAAGCTCCAGAGCCTCGAACATCGACGCCGAGTCGCCAGTCTGTCGGTCTTTTATCGGTTACATTTCGGGGAGTGTGCGACGGAACTGCACAATTTGATTCCGCCTAGCCCTTTCCATCATCGAACTACAAGGCGTACGGCCATGCGCCATCGGTACATGGTGGACATCCCTCCCATACGCACAAAGCGTTTTGCTAATACTTTCATTGTGCGCACAGCTAAGGAGTGGAATTCCCTTCCGGAGTCTTTGTTCCCTGACAGCTACAACCTAGGGGTCTTTAAGTCAAGAGTGAATAGGTTTCTTCTAGGCAAGCGTGCTTCACCGTAGACCACATCATCGCTTAACATCAGGCGAGATGGTGGTCAAACGCTAGCCTATAGATTATAAATAAATAAAATAAGGTGACCCGAGCGTAAGGCGGTAAAGGCTAATTTCTTCAGTTCCTTTATCAGTTTTATAAGTGAAATTGAGGTATTATTACATTAATTTACTACAGGAAAGACTTCATATGTGATTTTAGCTTTCAGATTTCAAGGCTTAAAGTGAATTAATTGATGAATTATTTAATAATTTAAAGGTGATTCGAGCTTAAGGCGGTAAAGTCTCATTTCTTCAGTTCCTTTATCTCTTTCCTATGTGAAATTACGGTATTATTGCATGCATTTACTACAGGAAACGGCTGAGTACCAATGATTTAAGTAGCAGGTAATATGCAAGTCACGTTAGACATAAATATGCCGTAAGAGATATTAAAGAAAACAGTTTTCTTGTGTACTATTTACAGGAAAATGGTAATTATGTCATATTTACGATTTGTTTATCCAATGAGTCGTTTAAATATCTAGTAGAAACATTTGTATTATTACATGTTCATTAGGTAGGTATATTGTTTTGATTGTCAGTATGGGGCAAATACTAGTCCTGTTAATTTCTAAATCGAGCAATATCCACATGAAACACACTCCTAAATAGTCTCATAGAATCTAACCAGCTTCAACATTTCATTTTCCATAGAAAAAAGATCAACTGAAACCTTATTAATTCATTCAAATTAACCTCATTATTATAAAACTTGTAAATTTCTAAAACTGAAGCCTTGTAACTAATCTCTCGTGTTTTTTAATAACAGTTTTCTTCGGGTTTGTCCCCTGCCCACTCTCCACCGAGACAGAGGGGGAGGCCGGTCGGAAAGGCCCTCTCCTTCTGATTTTTAAAATCGCAGACGGGTTAAGTCGCGGGAGCACGGTGTATAAAGCTCGCCCCCCGGCCCCGCCTGGTAACTGTTGACTGTGCGTATCATATTCTTCTCTGCCTCTCCTTATAATTGTTCGTATTATACTTATTTTTCAATGCCGGAGCACGTTTTCGAAGGAGAATTGTAGTTAATTAGTTAAGAATCTGATCGTATTTTGCAAATGTGAATTGTTTTGATTTTTGACTGTACCATTTCGATTACTTTTTTGATACCAAAATAAAGATTAGATGAGACTTAGCTATCAAGTTCAAATATACTATAATAAGGGTGATAAAAACCAACGAATAACCTACTCCAAATCTAAATTTAAACTTTTTACTATCGACCCTCTGTTTTTAAAACGCCAAAACACCCAATATTGTCTCCCCTTTTGAGTGTGCCGTCCAATTTACATACTATTCTTGTACACAGCAATTGATATCTACAAACATTTCGACGAAATGTAGGGACGTCAGATTTTTCCTTATGCGTTTTCCCTGAGCGCTGAATACGGTGTTCTTGCCCAGTCTTTTGTTTATTTCATACAAAAACCGGGAACAAAATCATACCGTTGTAAATGGACACCCCTTCATTCAGCTTAAAAGCTTTCTAGGTCTCTTTTTAATATCCTATAGCAACATTTCCATTTGAAAAACGGCCCGTAAAATTATGTATGGAATGTGTTTAACTGCTAACCGATTGTTCGCAACTTTTTTGTTGTCATCAAAATCAGTAAAATAATTTTTATAGCTCGTTATAATTATGTTTACGAGTCGCGCCACACGCCACCACATAAAAGTCCTTTGAGCGTGAGTTTTACAGTTCGCAGGTTTTGTTCAGTAGACTTTACGACTTGCTAAATTACGATGTGTTATAACAACACTCTTTCTTTTTATCTTCGTGATTATCAGTCGCTATTTCTCTTAAGATGTCGTCCAGAATTTCAATTGATCTGGCCCCAGTTGTCATGCCAATAGCTGTGTTAGTAGCTTCAGACTATGTGAACTGGCTTAACCTTAGATTACATACTATGGATATCTGTCATTAGTTCCGTGGCTCTGGTCCAATATCATTCAACAACAAAATAACAGCTCTTGATTTAATCACTGCTTCGTGTTTAGCCAACAAATGGTCTAATCTTTAGATATATCTTTCTATCTCTATCTCTGTAGGTATTTTTCATCTTCTTGTTTCCTTCCTTCTTTGCACGTTTTTGTTTTCATTTATACAGTGTCTCTCTGTCCTTTTTCCATGTTTTACTTCTTCCATTCACATTCCATAATATACTCCCCATTCCTTAGACAATAGACTATATTGCTTTTACCCATTGGCCTACCATTGACCGCTGCGTCAATAAATGGTCGTAATACTGGCAACTACTGATTTATTAATAAAAAATATGTGGAAAAAAGATCGAGCCACTGACAGTAATATGAGTGGCGTCCATCAATATTGAACGTCCTTGACAAAAGAACTAGAATATCTACTTGGCTGGCATAAATCGATTCATGATACACTGGACTTGAATTAATAATCGTTCTTGTAGTAGGTAAGTAAATAGGTATGGTAGCATGGTCAGTTAGGTTATTATCAATGTCACCATGTGGTGACACGATATTACAAAATTCTGTATATGACTATCTGCCCTGTAATGTCCCAAATACCTTTCTCTCCTTTTCCCACAAATAAAACAGCTGTTAAAGTTTTTTTCCATTGTATCTATGAGAATGTACACGAAGAAACTTAATTTATCATTTTGATTGGGATTTGGGTAATATTTGGAATTATTGTTAAGTAAGAAGAGCCAGTTTCTCGATCAAGCGCAAGCGCTGGTAGTTTAGCTTATCTGGTGGGTCGTAAATGTATGATGCCATGATAAGGAATTTCTTTGAAAAGCAAATAATCTGGGGATTTTTGAAAACATCAACTTTTTAAAATTACGAGTTTTATAATAAAGTCTAAGGAAAATATCGTACTTAATGAATTAGTACCTGGGCGACCGAGCTCTGCTCGGGTGAAAATAGAGAAAATAACGTTTTCTAAAAATTAAACCTGGCTAGATCGATTTATCGGACCGGAAAGGCCCTGCATACTAAATTTCATGAAATTGTTGGAGCCGTTTCCAAGATTGAGAATTACTCGTTTAAAGGTATTAGATAGATATATTTCTTTTTATCTGGAGGTCTGTTATTGAATTACGATTTTTATATTAATAATTGTATGGTGTTGATAGCTTCTTAACATTCAGATATCTTATCATTACTTTATTTAATCATAAATAATTTAATCGATACAAATATGGTTAGTGAACGTCCGATTGCTGATAAAAACCTAGGCCTTGATATTTCGTCGGGATTCGCAAGCCGATTCCCGGCCACCGTAGGCGCGGGCTTGCGGACGGCGAGTAATGGGTAGCCCGCCGTCCGATAAGGAACAGGCCCGAGTCGACGGCGCGTAGTGTTCCACGCGCGCCTCAAAGAGATGTCAGCAATAACTGACGGGGTCCGCTAGGGCAGATGTCTGTCTGGGTCGCGGATAAATTTGAAAGAGAGTTACCGCGGCCCTGGCAAAAGCAACTGAAGGAACACGGGTGGGTTTTAGTCAGTAAAAGTCTGACACGCCCTCCTGTTTCACCCAGAGCGGGAGAAGTCATTGGATGATTTCAGACCAAAAAAAAAAAAACAAAAAAAAGGCCTTGATATTTACATCTCTAACATTAAAGTATTTTTTCTGGTTGTAAGTAAAACAATATTTATAAACTGTAACTGAACCAGACTATCCTTTGTTACAGGATTTTTTATTGAGTCTCCTATCCTGCTAACTAAAAGATTAACATAATACTTAACAAACATTTTTCCTCCTAAAACTATTTTAAACATTCCTTTGAACATCTTTGATTACCAAAGTTGAGGTCATAAATCAAAACAAGAGCATCGGTTCCCAATCTCTTGTTGCTATTACATGGAGGTACAGACACATTAATCATTTACAATTACGTTAAACGGCCCAAGGATCCAGTGGAGGAGACTCCGGCCGCATTGTGAATAGGTACTCAACTGACAGTGGACAAATAACAAAACTGGGTTAATCTTTTGCCTCCCGCATCTGCTGGAGGTGGAGGATCACCCCTCGCTTCCTCTCGCTCACCCCACACCCAAACAGAAAGGGACAAAATACCAACATCCACAGCCAAAAGGCTTTAGACCAACAAACTCTCCGCCTCGCTTGACTCCTATTCACTAACAAACTAAGGTCCTTATTGGAATGCACCTTGAAATTTTTACCTTTGGAATTCAAAAAAGATTTATTCTATCAAAACAATCTGCACCCTGTATTACGAACAATTGAGTCGGTTTTTCGATACGCCCGAATAAATTCTAGATTTTTAGTATTATATTCATTTATTTGTTCCATCACGTCTGTGCTGAGAGATGAAAATGCCATGAAAATTTTGTCCCTCTTTTACTTATCACATTGAATAGAGAGCGGACGATATTACATTAAGTCACTGTGGAGTGTACGTATTGCTACCATTTACTTTGTTTACTGAGAAGATCTTAGCACTAGAATTTTCGTATGAATCTAAGTAAATTTTTGTTCACCTTCAAGAGTCCAGACGATTGTCACTGCAGTTGTAACGACTTTGAAACTTATTTTGATATTGAGATACACGATCATACTTTTATCTCAGATGTCATTGCTGATATTAAGTCTTTTCAGTTGTCTAGAATAGGTTGCCAATGTTGCTAGCCTGATTTGCCTAATAAGCTTATTGCAAGCGCACGATCTTTGTAACTATCTTCTACTAGCTTACTTAATAGGTTACCTTCAATCTTCTTATAGTTCATCCGACTGATGTGTAACTTACAGTATCTACTTGTGAGGAATTTTATGATGGGTTTAACAAGTGGAGAACAGCTGTCTAACCAGCGTAGCAAAATACGAAACATCTGAAAAAATTCAAGAAGAAAGTCTTTCACACGAGCCAAAATTGAGGTTTGATTTAGGTACTCATGAAAAATTTAAACAAAGAATCAAAGCTCCAACGAAAGCGATTAATTTCGTTTCGTTTTTTTTTTGGAAACCTCTTTTTAACCCGTCTAGACCCTTTAAATTACGCCGAGATGAAAACGATTCGAACAATAAAAAGCTAAAATTCCACAAACGGTATAGGACGAGAAGTATTGAAATATTATAATATGCCTCAACCTATAATTTGATTAAATTCGAGGCGAAAAAGAAAAGGAGTTGATTCAAATGGGTCATTAGAATCCGGGTCAGTAATGATCGGACGAGCACCGCCGGTTTTGTTTGTTATATTAGCGTTGTTAAAACGCTCAGGTATTTTATTAAGTGTTTGGAGGACGTGGTCATCAGTTTATCACTACCATCTACATTGTTAATAACTTTAATTCATTCATTCACTGATAGACAACCACCAGCCTAAACCGTGGTAGAAGAGTGAATTTTTCTCAGGGAAATTTTCGGAAATTGAACCCCCAAGGACGTCAAAAAGAGCATGACGATCGTATGGAAGTTCTTCATTTTCACCTATATGAAATCCGATCTTGCATGCTATTTGTTTTTTTTTTTAATTTGATTTACAACTCTGAGGCGGCCCGATCTCTCTTTGTTTCAACTTACATCCAAGAAGCATCCCAAAGAAAAGGTCAAAACACATTACGTGAAAATTTTACTGCTTCCTACAAGTCCCAGATTGATCACCAACAAAAATTAACCAATTACCTCGTTATTAAACACTTACACAACAATCACGATTATTGAATCGTCACTACAAGTAGTTACGTATCGCAATGCGCCCGCGCAGCTTACGTCAAAATTGTAAAATACAGCAAATATTTTACATAAGCATGCGGAACTGTTATTATTTTGATACTCGTAACTGTTTGAAACTTTCTCAGTAATGCGCTAGAGAAGGAAAAAGATGTTTCTATTACCTTCTAGAATATTGTTGTGGAAGTTTATTACGAAACGTTGTAGACAGGGTACCACGATATATGCATGATTGTTTTGAGTTACTCAATACAGAATACAGTTTCAAAACTGTATGATGACGGTGTTCAAAAACACCACGGCAAACGCTGCAACTCCTTTTAAAACAATGACGCCCAACAGATAGTGGAAAAGCAACCACTTGACCAGCATTCATACTTGAAGCAAGAAATTGGCAATAGCACCTCGATGATGTTGTGATGGATTTAGACGAAGATTACACCTATCTCAACTCAAGTAGGTACCAAAACAAATGCACCATACAACACCCACGCAAAATACGCGCTTGGTCGTGGATTTGCGGAAAACAGCCCGTTTTAACCTAACCTAACCTAACAACACCCACGACTATCCCTCCCAATTTTACACTGGTACCAACAGTTTACAACAATTCGCAGAAAATCTGTCCGAACGCAAATCTGTAGGAACGTTTACAGATCCGGACAAGCCAAACGTATTGAATATGTTGGTATTTACGCCTCAAATGGGGGTATCCACGCGCGTATCACGCCCAAGTATTATATGCAGTGCAACGGTATCATTGGTACAGGGTACGGCAAAAGCAATTTCGAGCGGAGACTATTGGCAACTGGCCAGTTGAAATAAGCTTGCTACGACACCCGGAGAGCACCACTACATGTAGCCTGTGATCTAACCAACTTAATTTATATTTATACCTTTATGATTTCGTTTGTTACTCTTTAGTTACTTACCTTCTTTTATTCACCTTGTATTGAATCAAAAATTCGTGTCCTCTGCCATATACAAGCGTGCCTTTTCATCAGTTTCACGATTCTTGGTTCTTATGTTACCAAGGATATATTGACAAATCGCAAGTGTTTGTTTTATTAGTAGATACTATTAACGATCATTTTTATTCAGTGTTGTTAATGCGTACGCGCATTCTTTGGCACTTGGTTATAGGAATGTTATCGAAATTCCTAGACTTAAGTCACCGTTAGCAAACTTTGGATTTTGTATTTATCATGAGGCATCGAGGACTCTAACTATGTTTGATAATAGAGCTTCTATAATGGTGAAGTGTTCGTTAGTAAATGAGAACAACCATAACATACACTATTTGCTTTAGGTTCATATCTGCGCACCTAAAAAAAGTTGTGACGTTATTCCCTAAAATCATGTGAAGGAGAGGGGTGGAAGCAATTTAAACCAAAGTAACCTGGCGAAAAGCCAGCCGTCCAACGGGTCTTAGGTTACGACAATGCTAGGCATCGCAGATAAGTGTTCCAACTATATCTTCTCTTACATTATTCAATTATTACTTGCAACTACTGACCGAAAATTAATTAACACTCCTAATGCATGCAACGGGAGCAAAGAGTTTTGGTACAGCAGCGGCAAAATCAATTTGAGGCCGGAGTATTGGCGAGTGGCCAGCCGGCGTCCGCTGTCCGACAACCGCAAACCTGCATATTATACATAATACCTACACTACGTACATCAATCACGAAACGTTTAGAGTGCATCTATTTTGATTTATACAGGTGATTCGTTTGTAGAGTCCTTGTGTGTTGCGGTTGCGTAGAGCGAGAGTGTGTGATCTCTCTTTGTAGGTTTGGGCGAATAGATCAGAAAATACCTATTAGGTACATATTTGTTCAAAATAAAAAGTCAAAATGATCTTTACTTTTTATTTCTTCCTAAAGATTAACTTACACTGTTACCTAATGTGATGGTTTTTAACCAAAATTAGAAGAATAAATCAACTGTTAAAATATCCTTTTTTGTTGTGCCAGTTTAGGAAACAAACGAGTTTAAAATGGTACAAGAAACTGTATCTAGCTGCAGTCTTATGTACTCTGCACCACCTTAATTTATTTTTTTGGAATGTGGGAAAGTAACCGGTGAATAACGACATTGAGCCACTAGCAAGGAAGCTCAAATAAAGAAAAACTGTCAGCTTACTAATGTGGTCTACGCGGACGAAGTTGCAAACAAAAGCTAGTAATTAATAACGCAAGACAGACTTCCTCCTCACACACAATAAACATTAATAAAACATGTTAGTCTCTAGTTACAAAATGGAGTGAAACTCTATATATTATTAGCCGTGACTAAATCGTGTCATTTTGGAGAAACTCAACAAGAAGATGTATGCAAATGCGACAAACACGTGGAAGATCGAGAGTTAAGATAAAAAAAAATCACATAATTAATTAAACTTGGTCTCATTTTGAATTACTAGAACATGAAGATCAAACAAGCTTAATGTAAAAAGTAACATCTACAACTGATTCTATAAAGACATTAACAGCTACACAACGATGACAAGAAAACGCATGTTCCTCGACCAAAAGCTAAAGATAAAGCAAATAGCTGTTCTAAAAAAGATATTAAATTATAAGGTTAGGTTTAACATAATGCAGTCAATATCAATTCTTGACAACATAAAACAATCCATTTAGTTTACTTGTCAATAAGCATGTTTAGTTGTTTACGATATAATTACAATGTGATCTTGACACTATTGTCGTTTGATTTTATTAAATGGTATGCTTCTTTATTGTCCTACAATCTTAATAAAATACGTAAATAGTAGATCTTGACGAGTGTGTAATCATCGTAGACACATTATTATATGCTTGGAATTGAACTTAAGTTAAATGTTTACTGTTTCCACAAGGGCTTTGACAAAGCGATATTCTATCAGTGATAACGATCCTCAATATATAATAATTTACATTCTTTAACCCACACACTAGATGTATTCTTCTTTTTTTATGAATTTCCACTCGCAGTTCAATCTGTAAGGTTGTCGACTGCTTGACCGAACTTTCCTGTGGCGTCCTTAGGCATGCCACTTTTATGCCCAGTTATAGGCCTCCCGTACCCAACTGCCTGTAACTTTGACCAGACCGTCGATCCATCTGGTTCATGATCTGCCGACGCGTTATAGCCAGTTCTCAGTTGTTCAGTGTTGGGTTGGGATTGACATTATAATATGCTACCAAAATGTTTCAAACATTTTGAACTTTTGAAAATGGCTTGCGTGGACTTGAACACAGAATGATGAATACGAGTCTCTGTAGGTTTAAAATTGAGTAAACTTTGCTCTCCTTTTTCTTTGTAGATTTGTTTGTCAGTTCTTTATTACTTTTAAACCCTTCAATATGCGGTTTATTTACATTGTTTTCCTTGATTCTAGATTTTTATGTGAATTAACTTCGTTTCCTTTGCAATTTATTGTTGACCTTATTTCAAAATGTTTTATTTTGCTGCCTCGTTTATCACAATTTGTTTGCGTTATTATTCCAATTTGATGAAAAATCAATCACGATTTTTTTACTAGGAACACTCGATACCTGAATTTCAATGGATTTATTATAATTTTAGAGCGTTTTATGAATAACACAAACAATTAACACCTTCCGGATCGCTACATGTCTGCGTTTGGGTGCTCCTAGCAGAGCAGATCGTTGTCAATATGGTGAAGCAGTCGACACCATGACCTATCCTGCAGTAGGAGCGCTGATCGGATAGCACGGCACGCCAGCATTGATGACATCATTCGTCGGGCTCTTGTCTCCGCCGAGATGCCAGCTGTTTTAGAACCCAATGGCTTGTCATGCGACGATGGGATGAAACCAGACGGGATGACCATAATGCCTTGGAAGGTGGGTAGGTCTTTGGTGATCCAACATATGTGAAAATCTTCGTGCCATCCCATCTTTTTAGCACAGTGGGCAGTGCTGGGGCGGCTGCTGCTGGGGCAGAAAACCTCAAAAGGCGCAAATATTGGTACCTTTTTGGAAGTTATATGTTTGAGCTGTTTGGGGCTGAAACATTAGGTCCATGGGGTCCGAGACCTCATAGAATTTTTCGAGCCATTAGCTAAAAGCTCGTTGACCCTTCACGTGAGCTGGCCTTTTCTTCGGCCAGAGAATCAGCATTGCCATTCACTGTGGCAATGCTGCCAGCGTTCTAGGAACGTTTCCCGTTGACATCGATTTGGATGAATTTTTTGATGCGCAGTGAGCCCTTTTCCCTCATTTCTTTGTATATAGGTTTTTTAAATATAATTCAATTGTATAGTTATATGTTAATACAATACAAAAAGGAATACACGGAACACAAATAATGATTAAATATTAAAACCAAAAAACTATTTAAAAAATTCCTCGAAGGCGATATATTGGAATTCGATATCAAACATTTTGCAATAAATGAAATAAAAGTGATGCATTTTGAATGATGTCAAAATAATTTACATTCCCATAAGGCATGTTTGTTATTCATGAATATATTCAGAATATTCGCGCTTGTGATATATGCGTGCATGAATCTGCTTCTTCGGAAGCCATGGGCGACGATTAGCTAAATGAAAGAATATACAATGATCAATTTTATGTTAAACGTAATGATTTCAAAATTGTTTTACGAATTTGTAATGTGGGAAAATATGATAGCTATTTTAGAAATGTGAAGAACATTTTTCAAAAAAAAATCGAATGATTTCCTGTGAACAATGGCCGCAGCACACAAATGATGAATTTAAAAGAAAGGATACTTTTTTATTGTTGATTAGATTGCACTTGACCACTATCCTACCTTTGTTTTTTTCCTGTAAGATAGGAAAGGAAACACGTGTATTCTATTTTGAATAAATATAAAAAATAACACAAACAAGGAATGAAGAATATTCCTTTATTTTATTTTCTAAGAAAGAAATTCCTACTCGTGCTGATATTTACTGAATTCATCTTATGTAAGTCGTAGTTTGCCGAACTGTTGCTAAAAGGGATCGTTTGTTCGGGAAATTACTACCAGCATAAATATATTTTGACCCGCAGGCCTCTTTGCTGTGCTTTCGATTAGAGGATATTAGTGCCGTTGTGATCAGGGACTAAGACATTTTAGCTTTCTAACCGACGAAAAATGGTTAACCCGTAAATAAGTTTATTTTTCTGTAGTTGCAATGAAGACTTCACCCCCTTATATAAAGGTTTTATAGTAAATTTACACCAAGCTTAAACCTCGCAAAATATATGGATGATCCTAGTTATAACTTTACTAATAAGGGGGCTAGATTTAAACTGCTTTGTTAAATAAGGTGAGGTTAGTCTAAGTTGACGAAACATCATTATTATAACTTAGGTACAAAAGTCCTGAAATCAATAAATAGCTCTTAGAATAGATGAAAGCAAGCAATTTTTCTCTCAGACAGGCAATGCTCTGTAAATGCTACTTATGTTAAAATACGCGTTCAATCGACTGATTGGTCGTGTCTAAGTTTTCTTTTATCGTTTCAGTTTTCACTCGAATACTTAGGTTCTTAGTTTTGTTTTTTTTTTTACTTTAAAGTATAATGAAGTTATTATTTTGTAGAGTTTTTTTTTTATTAATTGGTTCATTCATTTTCACTATAGTTTTGGAAATATTAAACATTGCTTTTGTTTGTTCTAACGTTAGTTTGTGTATCAAGCATAAATGGAACACACAAAGTGTTCTAACAATGTAAATAACAGCTGTGTGCCCCAGTACTTAAAAGCTTTATCAGTTTGCTATCGATGACCATCATAATGACTCATTTGCGATTGATGACTCATAGAACTTCAGAATGAGATAAAATGCTTAAACATTGGCTACTTTGTTGGGTATATTATTATCCTTATTCAAGCGTATTATAAACGTTTACAGAACAAATCAAATGATGAGTCATCACATTTTTATTATCATTATTATCTTTAAGCTACTCTGTCGCCTCACCTGTGAAGGTAACTGCTGCCTGCCTTTCTGTATTACCTGAAAAAATACTTCTATTTCTATTATATTTTCTGTTATAGAAAATCACAAAATATACCCCCGTATATTTCAAAACTCTTCAATAACTCCCTATGATGTCGTTACGTCACATGCCACGTGCGCCGCTCAGAAAAAGTCTTACACGCGACCACTATCGCCGATAAAGGCGAAACGTTTTTCTCAATCGGTACTCCATCGATACTTTCTGCGCATTTATAACCCGATATACACCCAGAACATCGATTGAAATCGTTCCGGTACTTTACGACTTTATTTCTGGCGAGCGTGTTTTCTTTGACTGCGTCAGTTAGGTTGGGACCGAAGCATTCGGCGTGTATCGGATAAATATTAATAAAGCGCGCCGGCCTCGTTTCTGGGAAGTTGGGAGGATCTTATTATAACCGCAATAGCACCTATAATTAGCAACATCCAAATTACTCGTGGCGTGTACGTGTTGCGCCAGATCGATGTTACGTGTGGCTACTCGAATCGGACCTATCGTTTTGTTTGCTGCATCGATCCTCCAGGCTTTATCAGCCATATTAACATGCACTTTAATCGATTTATATAAAATCTTTTTTATTGTAAATCGATCGGATTAATCTTTTCACTTCAAATAAATTTTAACAACATAAACAATAAGGGTGTTGTGACTGCTGTGTTGGTAACATTGTCTTGGAATATATCGCATTTTTTGTTTGTCGAGGCAACTAGAGTCGTCTAATTTATTGTATTAGATTAATCATACACTGAAAGGGCAATGACTTTAATAGTTTTGTTCAAATAATTAAAGCGAGAGATTATGTTGGAGAATTCAAAACTGATCGTATTATTTTTGATGGCACCTAATACGAATTTGATTCTATGCTTGATTTAAATGTTAGTGAGTAAGTAAAACAAAAGAATGAGTCAGAGATGCCAACGACCCGTTGCTCCAGGGTGATCTTTTGAAATTCCCGAATAATTGTCGACGCGTAAGGTGGCGACGAAAATAACGTGTGAGACGAACAGTGTCGTTCCCCCGCGCTTTCTTACAAATTAATTTTATTTATATATTGATGAATTGGCTTATTTGTTTGGTGTATTAGAATTTCTCGTTCCTACATATTTATGTTTGATTTCATTTGGATCTAACCCAAAACAACTCTTTCACGATAATATGAGTTTTGCTGTTTTGGTAAGGTAGCTATGTACTTTTTTTATAAATTGAGTAGGCAGGCATCCAATTTGTATTAGTCGAATTAAATTGGTACGTGGTTAATATACACCATCAAATGTATCAATATTCCTCTAGAGATTATTTTTCTACTAAGAAATCTAGTACCGCAACTAACTGTAACTTTGGAAGCTGTTTTGGACAAGTATTTAGTACACATTGAAGTTTATTAGATCAGAAATAACTTCTGAGTGTAAACAGAAAGTATTCAGCAGCGAAGTTTAAATATATTACGTTTATTTTTTTACAATAATCTGCATCTAGGTATTATGTAGAACGAGGCGTTTTAGCAATAAATATGAAAGTATAATGTCGGGGGAGCATGATACCGCTTTGAATGCTAAACCCGTACTGAACTACAAACACAGGCCAATAAGGGGGGCAGGCGATGTGACGGGGCGGGGCGGGGAGCACACACTCAACTAACCGTGGGAAAAGCCTGCGTATACGGTGTGAACTGTATAACATAAAGCATTCATTTATTTTGATGCGAATTCTTTCGCACTTTTGTTCAGATCTCCGTGTACTTTTTATCAACCTATTCAAACACTCGTAATCTAAGTATTATCATAATTGCCTAATTGTCTGCAAAAATGTAAACAATGCCAACGGAGCCACTAATTGGTTTATAATACAACTTCTTTCTTAAACTCAAATCAAATCACGAATATTGACCGTTCGTCTCGACTTGGATATTCATTTGGATAATGATATTCTTCGAATTACTCTGTGTTTATAACCATAATGCCACGGATCGTAGTGTGTCCGAATCGAGGTTACACACAAACAAGCGTCAGACCACAGTATGCCTTCACGTGGCAACAACGAACACATAGTTACAGAGTAACCTGGCCAGACGATGGAGAACTTTGTGCAATCGTGTATATTCTCCGAGATGGCGTGAAAAGCGTAGGTTTGCGGGAGGGGCGGAGTTCTTGGGGAGCTGGTCGATGAGGCGTGCGGCAGACGTCACTCGCACACACTCTCAGGTCACGCACACCACGGGACGTGACCGTGGCATTCCATCGGTATCCACACATACACGTAGACAGCGTACCTTATTAAAACGAGACGCGAATCGACGACTTATCGGGCAATTAGTCGTGGCTCACGTCAAATATAACAACGACATGGATTCTTATTCGCTATACATTGATTACGGCCTCCAAAAGTTCTTTTTTTAAATTAACCGTGTTGATCATTTTATAATATTGTGTATATGAAACTAGCAATGTATGTCACTATTAAAATTTAACAATCAAAATAAACAAATAACAATTTATTGTTAGCTAACATCATAGATCATGTTAACAATATGACATAACAAATGTTACTTTTGTATTAATGCGTGATTTGTATGCGTAAATCGTTGATGAAAACGTTAAGCGTCAATGTAAATCACGTTCATCGAAAGGTTTGTTAGTGCGGGTGGTTCGTTTGTGAGTGTGGTACGCGCGCGTTGGACTCGGCACGCGCGGACAAGAGAGCGATCATACTGCGCAAGTGCGCCTGATAACAACTCGCGTCGCGAATTATTCACGTGCTGTCAACTTATGAATTATTATTCTGTTAACAACACCGGCTTAATGTTGAAACGTCGTATGCTCCTTAATTAGTTCTTGATTCAGATTTTGATTTTTAATTACAACGTTGATTCATTCGTTTCGTTTACCCTTTACAAGGTTCTGAGTAGTAGCTGATGTTTTTGTCTGGTCCCAAGTCAAATAAATGTCAAAGATGCTGCGACAGAGCAATGACAGATTAAATTCCTCATCGAGACACCGCCTACATATTCATAAAGTATTGTACCTCGTATCAGTAGGACTTGGACATTTGCGCGGGAAAATAAACAAGCGTTGTTATAACCTCAAAAACTTAATTTGAGACTCTGAAATTCGAATTTCCGTTAGCATCATAGCTCAAATCTTACTGTTTGTTTTATAAAACTTAATAGCACGATTAGCGGACATTAAATCAAAAATATCCAATCAAACTCATAATCATGTCGTATTAATATTAATGAACGAAATAATTTAGTTGATTTAAGGTAAACTTGAAAAACTTGATGTGGTTCTGACAAACGGGTCTGTCGGTTCATAGAAACATAAAATTATGCATATTGGCTGTAGCAACACCTACTAGACGGCCCCCAATGGCGGATGAAGCCATCATACTGACAAATGAAGAGAAAAATTGGTTGATACTGACAAAAGTAGACATACATAGAACGAAATATAAGACAAAAAATAAATATATATTATTATTTTTATTATTATATATATTATTGTATATTTTTCTTGGCTCACAGAGTAATATATCAATATATATTACTCTGTGAGCCAAGATACATTAAAATTACTTTTAATGAGTAAATATTTGCAACTCTTAACGCTTATAGCGCTCCTTTGATAACATTGTTGCCAGTATCATTGGTATAAAAATAGCGAGTTAGGTCAATAAATACTCGTATGCAAATATAATTATCAGTGTGTTTATGTGAGCTTTTTCGAAACTGCTTTGTTGCAAATGACAGAATTATGTGCCTTCAAGGATGACGAGTTGTGAGCCTTGACCAATGATTTTTTTTTGTATAAATTCAAAATATGTTTTTTCAATAATTTACCGAGTCTTTGTATCTATTTTAGATATAAATAACATATTTTAACAAAATAAATTAATGAAATAAATTAAATGAAATCGTCGTAAAAATATATACATAACTTTAGTTTGTTACAAACATTGTTAACTTACATGAACATTCATAAAAGTTAAACACACTTGTTTATTGTAATTGAAAGTCATATTGTTTATATATACCCATCTGTTTTTCATATTGTAATCGTTTAGTTACTTACACAAATTACACATAATCTGAATACACAAAAACAATATGGTATTAATTATTCAACCGACAATATGCATAATTAAAAAAATACAATCACAATGCGAGCACGAAGACAGCGAAAGAACTTAATTTTTTTTCTTTTTATTCCCTTTTCTGAAGCAATCTGTCCTTTTATTTTTATTTACAAAAATAAAAATAATAAACAAGCTGAAATGTACCTAATGTAGATGAAATAAAGTAAACATTTACTAAAGCAACAAAATGTTAAGAGTAATAAATTAAACGTGGAATAATCGATGACTTTATTATCTACTATAAATAACACTTTATTCAAATAGTTGCAAATATAACACATTAATTACTTTGACGTTAACAAGAAGTGATCAGCATCGGCTTAGTTTCGTCATAACAACATCTTTTTTTAATATAATTTATGACCTTATAATTTTATCTGCATACGGTATAAAAAATCACAGAATTGAATATTTTAGCGCCTTTTTCTTATTTCGTTAATTTCTAACTGATGTAACAGAATTTAAAGTGATGTTCAAACGAAATCATTTTATAATGTAAACCCAGAAATCTATTTATAAATTAAAACTAATGCGTTGACTTTGTAATAAAAATTAAAAGAAAGAAAATATACATACAGTTGAGCATCGGCGACTTGTAACGCCATCTATTGAGATAGATGTGTAAACTGTGAAGCGTTTCTTGAGCAGACGTGAAAACGTTACGGTAAATTCAGAACGTTTCGACGCATAATCGTTGTTTTTTAAACTTAGGTTTTTTCTTAAAAATTGATTTAATTTAGTTGATATATTCCCTCAATATTTAAGACGGTAAGTAGGTATTTAGGTACTTAGAGATAAAAGTGTGACATGGAACATAATTGATAATATTTTGATAATAATTATTTCCATGTCGGTGATAGGAATATTCCTATACATATTACATTGTTATCAAACTTTCAGGTAGGTACATATTTCCATAGCATAAGTATCAGTGTTTCACAAGGAAACAGCTACCTACCTACCTACCGAATCTTAGAAAGGTACATCAGTAGGTATAGTGTGTGAAGTAAATTCCGTTCACACATGCTAACAATCGTTAAATCGAATAATTTTAACTCTCTGTCTAGTTATATAAATAGCGTAGTTTCCGTGAATTTTACGGTTTGTTACATCGCTTTGCCATGATTATATGACCAAGTAATGTGACGTAGTACCAAAGTAAGTTATTTCTGGCATAGAAAATTATGTTTTATGATTTTTTTTAAGTACTTTATAACCGCCCTGGTGCGTTCAAAATTCTGTAGTTGTGACTAACCCTCAGTTTCCCACCTTCAAATTATCGGAGAATTAATGTGACAAATTGTCAAGCACGCGTTATCTGCTGTGATTGGTTGAATGAATTTTCTACAGCCAATCACAGAAGATAACGCGTGTTTGACAATTTGTCACATTAATTCTCCGATAATTTTAAGGTGGGAAACTGAGGGTTAGAGTTAAGTTTTCAAGATAAGCACTCACGTTTATAGTTTACGCTACTCTCCGCTAGGGGCGTTGTAAGGTCAAGATTTCATATCTGTTTAAAACGCAGGCGCATAATTCCACATTTTGATAATTTTAAATACCTACTTTTTGAATTTTATTTTTATTTTACACGAATATAAGGTAAGAATCTATTTACTAAGTTACCATCCTCATTCTAAAGAATGTGCGGTAATTTTTCCAGGTTACACGTCCAGGGGGCGCTTCTCGCGTTTCACGGTCGAAACTAGCGACATCTATCTCTTATTTATTTTGGAAATCGATATTGTAAACTAGATGTCCAACACCGACTTTTTGTTTAACATTGAAAACAAAAGTGGGACTTTGGCTTCCAAACTATGAATAGTCAATTACAAATTCCAAAATCATTGAAATAATTAATTCATTAATTAATTCAAGTTTCGCACCATCAATAAACAAACCAGCTAATGTGCAATATTTATACGTGTATGAGATAAAAACTATTTTATTAGTACGGAACTCAACGAGCGAGATATAAAGTAGCCGGTGGAGTTGGTAGGAAATATCCCAGTGTTTTGAATCTAGAATCTTCGCTGGCTGCGGAGAGCACGATAGGACAACGCTCGTAAACTCACAGCGGAGACACAAACACAAATGACTTCAAAGGACTTCGAGTCTAGTAGAGTGGACGTAGGATTTAGTTAGCCACTTTCTAGTTTTCAGCTCAAAAGTAAGCTGGTCGATGTCACTCCTGTTTTGTTTCATACAGTCATTTACTGCATGCACAGGTCTTAGCTGTTTGTAACTCTCTCGACAGGGCGAGTGTTTACCCTGGGAACCTACAGTACCTTTGCACATGGGAAAGTAAAATATCTAATGCACTTCAAAAGGTGGTAGCAGACGGTATTAAACAAATGGCAGAGTATGAAAATTTGTGAAAAATTAAGATTTCTGGAAATGAAAAGCTTTGTTGTATTTAACATATAATATGACTTGACAGCTTAAAACTGACAAATAAGTTATTTTCTTCTTGTGGTTATGAGGAATTCATTCTGAAAACTTTGAAATTGGCATTGGTATTATTTAATTTCATTATCCTCCTTCCCTTATCAGTCATAGTTTATTTGGAGTCGGCGCAGCATAGCTCTTTCTTCCATACTTGTCAATACCCATTTTTTCTTTCGAGTCGAGTTCTTCAAAAGATATGGACATTTGAATGTTCGAATCGGGGTATTTGCGCAAGATATCGTGCCGGGGGTTTTAAATTTTACTTGTTATCTAAATGATTAACCTCCAAACGATTAATTGGCCAGCTTTGAATATTCCAAAAATATCAAATACAAAACCTTCATAGTTCTGTGGCATTTTGTAGCACGTTTTGGTCACCTAGAGGTAGGCTCTGGCCGGTTCTGAGTTGTTGCACTAAATATATATAGAAAGGCTTTCTGTCTGAATGTAATGTGTACTAGGGCCCGGTTTCTAGACGGAGTTAAACTTAATCAACAGGCACTTACTTCTGTCAAATGGTTGTGGAATACCGTAGTGTGGTGGGAGCGAATTGGGGTTACTTTCTGAGAAAATTTTCTTATTTACTTGCCAGTTCGAGAATACTAGATCTGACAATTTTATAAGAATAATTAAAACAAGTTTACGTACTTTAGCTATATTTACCGCCCTTAAGTAGGTACTGTTACTATCTACTTGTAACATTAAACAAATCTCGAAATGAGTTTTTATTTTCAGTCTAGTCAGTAACTTAGGTAAGGATGGCTTGACTATTTTTTCTAAAATGTTGTCCTGCAGTGGGGCTATAGGGGAGACTGGGTACGGTTGAAGCAGGGTACGGTTGAAACAACGCTAATAACTCGTAAACTATTAGCGGTGTGGTGTGGGGTACAAGGGCAAAAAGACGCTGCCGACGAGTCCGGACATGAATTAAAGTGACACGTTGCACTTCGCGCTCTGTGTACGTTTCCAGGTGACCCTATTATAATTTTTCGACAAAAAGTAAGTATTTAATTTTGTTTTCTTTTTCAAATTACTTTGTTGATATTATGCATTTGCATTTTGAGTGATTTTCTGCTTTATTGTTAGATTTTAAAGCTTCGAAAACTGTGATACATTTTTGTTTATGTTGTTTTGTTCGCCTTTTTCGTAGCAGATGCCCCGAAACCGATCAGAAAAACTTCAAGAGGCGAGTGTGATATTTCACTACGAAAATACGTATGAAGAAGTCATAAATGTTTTATTTGTATTTTTGTTACGTGTTAATTTGTTAGTTTACACCAGAGCAGAAGAGCTCTTTTTATGTTTATTTGTGTTCATACAGGCAGGAAATAATTATTAAGACATATAGAAATGGTGCCATACTAGAATTTAACTATTCCTTGTTGTTAATGAATCAAGAAACTGATTTTAAACATAAACAAATGAGTAATACACTCATTTGTTTATGTTTCAACTGACCCCCATCACTGTTTCAACCGCCCCTGGCATGGGTACGATTGAAACAGTGGCGCATTATTTTATTAAATGCTTCCAATCTAATAAATATGGCAGTTGAGCCTCTAATTCTGAAATGTATTTGAAGATAAAAGTCTATTCTTTCATTTTAAGTGTTTTGTTGTTTGTTATGTTTCAAAATGGCTGTGCTACGGGCGTTCAAAGCAAAATTGTTTCAACCGTACCCAGTCTCCCCTAAAGGCCAGTTAGATTAGAAAAAACAAACAATAATTAATTACTTGCTTAGAAATTTTGAATTTTACAAGCTCCGTATAGATGTCCGGCTTCATTATAAGGTTACCGATTCAACTTTCAACCGTACACAAATATCAGTAGCGTCTAAAAACAAAACGGGTTATTCAGTGAGTCGATAGTCTGTGCAAGCCCTAAAAGTGTTAAAGGCCGATCAACTATCGATCCTTTTGATTCGCCATTGTTTCGGCATGCGGGATCACTCAGACCCAAATATCGGTCACCGGTCCACTACAATATGTAGTGTTGTATATTTGACATCATTATTGTTTAACCACGGCTATTCGCTGCCGAATAAGCTTTTGATATATATTATTTTATTTGAAATGATTTTGGTAACGTTTAATTCTCATTTACAGTGATCTGCTCTGGTATAATTTAGTTACAGCATTTTCGTGAAAAGTATGTTATTAAAATAAAATAATTTCTATTATTATGGCCCACTTGCAGGGTCTCCTCAGTGACCGTTATATGGCTTTCGCTGGGTACGGTTAACTGGTGATCTTCTTGTATATGTCACACACTGCTGGGGCGAAGCCATCGAGAAACACGGCGAAGCACTTGCTGTATCGCTTGATATCTCGAAAGCCTTTGAAAGGGTCTGGCACGCAAGTCTACTTAGCAAGCTTCCTGCTTATGGCATCCCAGCTGATTATTTTAGCTGGATATAAGACTTCTTTAGTGAACGTCGATCCGAGTAGTCGTTGACGGCTGCTCCTCTAACCTTATGGTTATTGATACTGGAGTTCTTAAGGGGTCTGTTCTCTCTGCAATTCTTTTCCTGCTGCACATCAATGACTGAATGAATGAATTCTGTCTGGTATTGCTGGATAAGCAGATGATAGTACTATTTCAGAGAGATACTTGTCCAGCGAAAAAACCAGCTGGGCTGAAGTTCATTCCTTGAGAGAGGCTATGGTGGAGCGGACAGATTTGACCTTAAGCCTTGTCTCCCAGGGGGGGTTATGACAATCTGGTCTCTTTTAATGCTACCAAAACACAAACGTGTCTTTTTACCGCAAAAAGGAGTCGTTTCACCCATACTCTTACTTTGCGGGTTGTTGTTCCTGTAACTGCGCTAGCGCATCTGACAACTATCTAAAATAGTGACACTATTAAGTGTGAAACAAACCTTTACTTGATTTCCTTCATTGACCATTAAACCTTGACTTCACTTCACACTTATTATCATCATTCCAGCCAAAAGACGTCCACTACTGTACTTAGTCCTCCCCAAGCGTCGCTACATCGACTACTCCAACCATCACTTACAGCAAAATCTAAACTAACGACAACTCCTTGAGTCAACTACAGCTTTCAAAGCACAGATCTTTACTAGTGGTTAATTTATTTAACGGATTCGACATTAGATAAATAGCTATACAGTTTCATCATTACGGAATCATTGGCCGGTAGAAACAATAAGGCCCATAGTACCCCGCCCACAGGCCGGGAGATAAATTTCCTTCTTGTTTCTATGTCTCCTTTTTACATTGAAGCACTTTATACGCAGTAGGCTCTCGGTTAGCTAGGGTTTGGTGCAAGTCATAAGCGAACACTATGTAAAACACGTTTTAATTTCGGTATCTAGTGGTTTGGAATTTTATTTTCGGTACTTAGTTATGTGACAGTTTAGTACACCAACAACAGTAATTGACAAACTTACATAGAAGTCAACATCCATCCGTTTCCGTCTCTTAATTAACTATTATTTGTCAAAGGTTAAGGAACTATAAAGAAAGGAAGGATATTTCTAATTATTATTTTAATAGGTTGTAGAAATAAGGCCACAATAGTAGCTGGCAATGCCCTCATTCAACCCCATTACAAGTATGTTATCTAATCGTGAGTACAATCGATTTAGATTACAAATCATACCGAATATCTAGACTATCTCACTATTGCCAACCTCTACCGACCTATCGCTTTACCACGACCGTTTACGACCTATAGCTTTCCGCATTACCACGTTCGCATTTTGAAACTCCTTTTATAAAATCAATAAAAAAAAAACATTCATTTTTATTTTACATTTGCCTACATGGGCACTTATAAAACGTCGACAAAAGGTGCACGGTTCGGGTTGGTCGTTTCCTATGGAGAAGAACCGGCAAGAAACTCCATGGTTACTCTTTTAAAAATGGTTTGGTTTTACAATATTTCCATGTTACAGCATTAGTACTATGGGGGGACAACGTTGGCCCGACAATAAGTCGTAAGGAACTAAAAAAAAAAAAGTTTATATAATATATAACAAAGTTAACAAATGTTAACTAACATCTAGAAGGCCTACAATGTTCACACATTCACAAAATAATCGGTAAAAGAATCTGTACAAAGTTAAAAAAAAAAATAGATATAACTAACAAGACTAAATTTAACATGTTGCACAAATGTTGTTATCAGTGCTGTAACTATTCTTTGCAAAGGGCTATAAAGATTATTGCGAACTATTGTAAAAACTCCAATTAAAAGAAGAAAAACAAAAATAAAAATGAAAATGATAATAGTTAGAGACATCCACATATTTGTGCCATTTATGAGTTACCAGGGAAGCCGCATGCGCAGAAGGAGCTAAAGCCAAAATTTTTATCTTCAACGTAGTCCTTGATTTTACAATATGCTTTTTTAATAAGGACACGTTTGATGTGATTTTTTAAATTTCCATCGGTCAGTTCTATAACTGACTTTGGCAACTTGTTATAAAAGCGTATACTGTTTATAAGAAAAGACTTGCTATTTTTAGTTAATCTGAATTTGGGTATTACAAGTTCGTGCTTACTGCGTGTTTTTAAATTATGTAAGTCGCTTCTAGTTTTGAAAAGCCCTCGATTTTTGCGGACATACAAAATACATTCCAAAATATAAAGTGAAGGTAGAGTCAGTATATCCATCTCTTTAAATTTATCTCTGAGGGACTCGCGAGGACCCATTTTATGGATCGCGCGGATTGCCCTCTTTTGTAATATGAAAACTGAGTCAACATCTGCTGCTGATCCCCACAGCAGAATGCCATAAGACATAATACTGTGGAAATAAGCATAGTATACTAACCTAGCTGTGCCTACATCGGTTAACTGCCTTATTTTCCTTACTGCTTATGCAGCTGAACTTAACCTTCCCGAAAGAGTTCTAATGTGCGCGCCCCACTGCAATTTTGAATCGATAGTAATCCCTAAGAATACAGTTTCCGTTATAACTTCAAGATTTTTGCCGTCAAGAATTAAGTTTAAGTTTATAATCTCAGTGAGCTTGAAAAGCTTCTCCCACTCCCGCTGTCCGCTCTTCACTTAGATTCCCCTCCATGCTAGACATGCGTATGTCTATGCAGGATACAGTCAATGAACTGGCAGAGGTCAGGTGAAATTATCTCGTATGGTGCGTCTTACGCGACATGTGACTCACAATAGACGGATACAGCTTTATCTCGCTTCTGATGCCCGAGAATTTGGTGACAAGTTGCCCCAAGTTGAGCCGAGCTTTGGAAAGTTCGAGAAAGAATAGCGGTAGACTGGTAGTACACTTTTTATGTTAAATGGGTTAAAAATCGAGGTTCGAAGGAAGTTATAGCGTGTTTAAGGCTTCGATTATCAGAAAACTCGAAGTTGTGGAGTGACTCGAGTTACGTAGGGTTGTAAGTTATTTTTTTTACAAGATTTAATATAATTTTTCAATTTTATTTATGGTGAACATTATTTTACCTTGTTTACACATATCACGTCTATGTATTCAAGTAATAGCAACATGTAACCTAGCATACCTAGCACCAGCTACAATAAAATTTATCGTTTAATCTGCCGAATGAAGTGACACGAAAGTCATTAGGGTGCCCTTAGTCTCACATTGTATTTTGCATTCGTTAAGATTGCAATAAGCCGGTCCACGCCAAGACGTTCAATGACACTCGGTGAGGTAGGGCGGAGAGGGCGGGGTGGAGGGGGTTAGAGGCTGCGACAGTGCAGCCGACATCTCGCCCGCTATCGCTCCGAGATCTGTCCACATGAGTTTTTGTAGAGATGCTGTTCGTGTGACAGCTATCACTTGAGTGTGACAGTATTACAATATTCCGAAAGTTCTTAATTTTGCACTTTATGTGATCTTGTTAGGTAATTATTCTGCTTCCCGAACTAGGTTATACTTTTCCCTTCCTAACCCACGAGTCCAATTTTAAAACAAGTTTCGTTTTGTTATTAAATAAATGTAGGTACCTACATTTTATGACATATATTAAATAAGTACGTAACTAATTAAAATATTTTGTTGGGTTGTGACCACTATCTGACCTGAAGATAAGTGATGGTGCGGTTAACAATGTAGCACGCTTGCCTCGTGTATTTACTCGCGTACGTTACATTGCGGTAAATTATCAGGATTTTTTTACCTACCTAAATATAGATTTTACCACACACTTGGATTCGAAAGTTTTGTTTAGGCTCTCGAAACTTCAGCACTTAGAAAGGTAGGATAGCCTGTTTCTATTTTCGACTGTAGATTTGGTCAGGTTCTAAGTAGGTTGAGAAAATTAAAACAGGCTTCGCCAAGTGATAATTTGACTTTTTAATTGATGACCTAATTTTAATTACCATGTCTTCTTTTTATCATTATAAATGGTTAGCAGAATACTGCTGTTGTATTTTCTGTAAGATTATCCTCGCAATCATAAATAAATATACCTACCTAAAACATTTATATTTTTCTTAAAGATATAATAAACATTTATTTCTGAGTTTATCTTGGATATCACTGAAATCGGTGAAGAAAACATCGTAAGGAAACCAGCACCCTAAATGCGTGTCTGTTTTAACAGCACAAAGCACAATACTTACCTTTCATTTTGGTAACTCAAAATATTAATTGCATATTTTACGCTAACATATGATTAGGAACTTACACAATTAGGGTGCTGGACTCTTTTCTTCTTTATATGAGAAGAGGCTTTTGTCCTGTAATGGAACAGATACAGTTTGATACTCGTATTATCATTAGAAGATACAGGCTTAGGTCACTCAGTCACTCTATATTAGATACCAGTTAATAGGCGCACAGTGAGGCTTGGAGTCTGCGTCGATAGGCGATGCGATTCGACCGTCTCATACGCGCTGCTCCTTACACATATTACGAAGATAACCTCCAAGGATTAGCTGGGTACTTAGAAACACAAGAGAGTATTGAACTGCTGATTCTAAGAAGTGATTTTAATGAAGAACTCTTGTCTGAGGGATGAATCTCAGAAAAGCTATCAAAGCGAAAACGTTTTCGGAATAACATGATTAAACTGTAGCCTTTTTTTCTATTGATTTGATGGGTAATAAAATTACACATGAGTTCAAATATAGTATGATATGTACTTTTTTGAGGGCAGTGGTGGTCCAGTGGTAACGGCTGCAACTTGCAAGTTACTTGTAGGTTGTGGGTTTGAACCCAGGCAGGCGTTTTACTTTGTGTAAAATATTTCATCATTACTGATCTCAAAATGGTGAAGGAAAACATCGTGAGGAAACCGACATTTCCTAGAATCAAATTTCGAAGACATGTGAAATCCACCAAACCGCAATGAGCCCATGGTGGATTTCGGCCCATTCTCTCTCACAGAGAGGAGGCCTGTGTCCCAGCAGTGGGAACATTAAAAGGCTGATGATGAGGTACATTTTATATTTTTTATTAATCTACTCTCTCTCGCTAGCAGAAGACTTCTTTTTACTGAAATTTAATATATTGGCTAAAAAAATAGTTTATACCATTCCACCTCTAAAAAGTTTATTTTATTCACTGAAAACAGTGAATAAAAAGCACTTTTAATCACTGTTTTGGTGTTTGAATTTAGAACACACCATTATAATATTCAAACTCCATCTCAATGCTATACAAGCTCCTTGCGCATAAAATATTCGATACAAACTTAGATAGAGTTAGATTTAGAGATAGAGATGGAGATAGAGAAAGTGATAGAGGTAGATATAGAGATAGAGACAGAATTAGAAACAGAGTTAGAGATAGAGTTAGAAATAGAGTTAGAGATAGAGTTAGAGATAGAGTTAGAGATAGAGTTAGAGATAGAGTTAGAGTTAGAGATAGAGTTAGAGATAGAGTTAGATATAGAGTTAGAGATAGAGTTAGAGATAGAGTTAGAGATAGAGTTAGAGATAGAGTTAGAGTTAGAGATAGGGTTAGAGATAGAGTTAGAGATAGAGTTAGAGATAGAGTTAGAGATAGAGTTAGAGATAGAGTTACAGATAGAGTTAGAGTTAGAGATAGAGTTAGAGTTAGAGTTAGAGATAGAGTTAGAGTTAGAGATAGAGATAGAGTTAGAGATAGAGATCGAACACAAGTGCTGTTACCTAGCTAAGGGATCAGGGTTTCACATTTTTTTTGTAAATTTTGAAGGTACTAAACCATTTATTTATTATTATTCCTTGTGCTTTTCGCTTCAATCTTTCTTTTTCTCGTAGTCATGGTATAAAATATAGTATGCAACTCTTGAATAAAACGGATTTATATCGAGGGCCATGAATCACTCGCGTCGTTCATGATTCTAACACTTGAATCACTCGCTATGCTCGTGATTCAATCATCATGAATCACTCCCTACGGTCGTGATTCAGTCGTTAGAATCCTTCACTTACTTGTGATTCATCTACGGCCCTCGCATTAAATCCATCTTTTATTCCCTAGTTGCATTATATACTATTATTCTTAATTTTTTAGTACAAGAATATATATTGGTTTGGACATAATCAAAGTAATTATGTCCAAACCAAGGCTATATCCTACTGCAAGACTTTACAGGGAATTTGATGTCCTCACTGTGCGTCAATTGTTTTTATTACGCAATCTTATTTATGCACACACCCATTTACCGAATAACAGCACTCAAATAGATAATAGAAGAAGAAAAGATATTGTATTCAAAACCATTCCACACAAGACAATTTTTGCAAAAAGATTCCCTTATATAATAGCTCCCTATATTTACAATAAAATTAGTAAAAAAGTGTCCCTAATGAAAATACGGCATTTTAAATTTAAAAAGGTAGTTAAAAACTTGTTAGTTGTATTAAATTATCAAGAAACTGAAAACCTCTTAAGTGTTTCTGGGTAATCCAAGCAACTTCTAATCTACATGTTACATATCTATATATTTACCTACACTCACTCATATATACATTCCATAACACGCAGGCATACACACACACACACAGATACACACGCACGCACAGATACACACACACACATGCATACACACGTCTCATATAAATATTCTAATTTTAGTTACTTTTATTTTTTTTATTGTCTAACTGTATAGTTAATTATGTCGTAATATCTAATTAACTAATTTATGATAGTAACGGATTGTTGCACAATTATTTTGTTTTTAAGTAAATAGATCAACCACGAATTGTTACTGTTGCTTATAGCACAGGTATCATAACCTAGTTTAAGTGACAGTGTTCATATTGTTAACATAATTTATTTGAACCAATAAACGTTATTATTATTATATAGAGTTCTTTATTTTTCTTCTCTTTTAAGAGAGTATACGACCTTACACACGGGCCAGAACCAAGTGTGTGAGGGGAAAATTAAATTGAGAAGGTGGATGATAATGTAGAGGAAGTCAGAAACTTCCGGGTTATGCGACAAGTATTGAGAATGGTGGCTTTTTGGAGCATGTATAGTGTGTGAGAAGGCATGTGTAGAGTGTCAAGACTTTGCGTGAGAGATTTTGGTACTACACCGGTAGAAGAAACTACTATAGGGACTATGTGGACGGTTTGTACTTTCCACTGAGTTTTGATTTCAATGGCGAGTTCTTGGTACTTACTGAGTTTTTCGGATATTGTTGATTGGATGTTGTGTGAATTAGGTATAGCTATATCGATTAAGTACACTGTTTTATTAACTTTGTCGTGTACAGTGATGTCAGGTCTATTATAATGTATAGTTTTGTCTGTAATTATTGTTCTGTCCCAATAAATTTTCTGATATCTGTTTTCTAAAATTATTTCAGGTTTATATTTATAATATGGAATCATCTCACCTGTAAGATTATATTTGTGTGCTAGGTGTTGGTGTATAATGGCGGCAACTTGGTCATGTCGGTGTTTATAATCTGTCTGTGCGAGAGATTTACAGGCCCCTGTTATGTGTTGTATGGTCTCAGAGGCACTGTTGCAATGTCTGCATGTGTCAGTCGATTGATTACAGTCTTTCATTATGTACTTTCTGTAATTTCGTGTTGCAATTATTTGATCCTGGATCGCAAGCATGAAACCTTCAGTTTCGGGAAATAATTCACCTCGTTTGAGCCATTCGTTCGACTTTAATTTATCGACGTGTGGCTGGCTCAGGGTAGCTTGGTGTCTTCCGTGTAAAGCTTTTCCAGCCCATGCTGCAATTTTTTGCTGTGTGCTTATAATATTTTCATTAATTTGAATGTTTTTATTTTGCAAGTTGAGTGGTGTAAGTTTTTTATCTGCTTCTGTTACATTTTTATGTAGTGGTGAATGTTCTGATTTGTTATGGAAGTAAGATCTGAGTGAAAGTATTTGTTTGTTGTGTAAATTGTGTATGTCAATCAATCCTCTTCCTCCTTCTTGGCGTGGTAGAGTAAGTCGCTGTATGCATGATTTCGGGTGATGTTTCCTATGTTTGGTAAGAAGAGTATTGATAGTTCGTTGTAAATTTTTTATATCGGTTTTTGACCATCGTATAATTCCAAAAGAGTATGTAAGGATGGGTATTGCAAATGTGTTGACAGCTTTAATTGTGTTTCTGGAGTTTAGATTACTTTTTAAGATTAGGTTAAGACGATGTGTAAACTTTTTGATCAGTTCTTGTTTTGTTATTTTTTGTTCTATCTGTCTGGATTGTTTGAAACCTAGATATTTGTATGTAGTTTGTTCATCCATAGGCTCAATAATTTTACCTGACTCGAGTGTGTAACTGTTATTTTGAATTTTTCCTTTAACTATTGACAAAATTTTGCATTTATCTACCCCGAAGTGCATACTTATATCGTTTGAAAATTCATGTATTGTATCTGCTAAATGAAAAAGGGAGTTTTTATCTGCTGCGTACAATTTTATGTCATCCATATACATAAGGTGTGTTAAGGTGAAATGGGTGTTACCGCTTGTCAAGGTAAATCCTGTGTTAGCTTTATCTAAGAGGTGTGAGAGAGGATTGAGAGCCATGCAAAACCATAAAGGACTTAGGGCATCGCCTTGAAAGATTCCACGTTTTATTTGAATAGGTTCAGTTGCTAAAGCCATGGAGGCTTGATTTATTTTGAGTACAGTTTGCCAATTTTGCATGGTGGATTCTAAGAACGATCTGAGTATGGGGTGGATTTTATAGATATATAGGACATGTAACAGCCAGCTATGCGGGACTGAATCAAATGCCTTTTGGTAATCGATGAACATAGTGTAAATATCTTGTTTGTTTTTAACTGCGCTGTTCATAGCAATCGCATCAATAGTGAGCTGTTCTTTACATCCTTGGCTGTTTTTACGACATCCCTTTTGTTGCTCTGCAAGAATGTCATTTTTATTTAAGTGTTCGTAAATTACTTCACTTACACAGGCTGTAAGGATTTTATAGAGCGTTTGTAAGCAAGTGATTGGTCGGTATTTGGCTGGGTTTGTGGTATCATTCATGTCCTTAGGTAGCATGTATGTGACTCCCTGTGTTATATATGTTGGGAGCAAACTTGGTGATTTAATGAAGGTGTTTAGGTGATTAAATATGAATGGATGTATGCTAGTGAATTTCTTATACCAGTAGTTGTGAATTTTGTCTGTGCCTGGCGATTTCCAGTTGTGAGAGCGTTTGATGACGTCTATAAATGTGTTTATTGGAATTAATTCAAAGTCCATTTCAGGGATTTCTAGTGCTGCGTCATTGATCCAGTTAGCGTGGTTATTGTGAAATACTGGGTTTTCCCATATGTTTGCCCAAAATTCCCGTAATGCTTCGGGAGGAGGTGTTTCTAGCGATTGACTAGTGGTGTCTTTATTATTAGATGTAAGATTTCTATAAAATATTCTTTCGTTGTTAATAAATTTTGTATTTTGAACTTTGCGGTTCGTGCAAGTAATATATCTTTTAAGTCTACTAGATGCTGCGCTTAACTTTTGTTTTAAGGTGTCCAAAAAGTGTTCTAACAGTGTATTGGAATTCTCGTGTTGCGCGTGTAGTTGGTATTTAATTTTTATTTGTTCTACTGCAGCTATTAACTTTTGGCTTCTACTGCCATTGATGTAATGTGTCAGTCTACCTATGTTTGCTCTTAAACTTTTGATTTTCTTTTCTAATCTAATTTGCCACTTTGGTTGTCTCGGTTTATATGTGCCACGTTCATTTTGTATAGATGCTGATATTTTGGCTCCGTTGTATTTAGCTGCCGTCCATGCTGCACAATAAATTATTGTCTGCAGTTCGATGAATTCGGTTTCGATATTTACGTGCTTAGGCAGTATTACATTATTTATATATGAGACTATGGCAGAAAACTTCCTAGATGTCTTCTGTTTGGGAATGTAAGGCCTATTAGTAGGATCTGTGTCAGTAAAATTATGTTGAGCTTCTTGAAATATGGCTTCGATTTCAGGGTTGATAGTATTACCATTTGTTTGTGCAGGTTCAAAGTTACCAGGTTCTATGTTGTTCAAGAAATTGTCATCGCCTGTATTTACGAGTGTTTGAGGAACAAAGTTAGACTCTACGCTGGTATTTATAAATACATCCGTTGAAAGGGTATTTCTGGGCGTGTCAGTAAAGTTAGTAACGTTGTCAGGTGTTTCGGAGTCATTTTGCGATTGTGTATTAACTAAATCGTTATAATCAATAATCTGAATGTTGCTGTTTTTATTCCTGAATTCTGCAGTCACCTGGTTTTTAATTTCTTCTAATCTGTTGCTATCTATATATCCATTATTTGTTATCGCTCTCACTTGGTCAGATAATCTTTGCTCTGTTATATTTGTTAATTCTGGGTATATATTTGTGAATTCTTCATGTAAATATTTTCTATAGGCTGTTTTATTTGATTCTAATTGTGTGACAGTGTAATATATTCTAATAAGTGTTTCATTGTATTCGTTCGTCCATCTCATGCGCTGACTCGTTTGCGTATTAGTTTGTGTAGAGTGTTGCTGTATTTGAGTGTGAACCGTTTGTAGTTCAGCCCTAACTTCCTGATATATCTGGTCTATTGTGTCTTGTGGTAATAACTTCTTTTGTACTATTGCTCTGCGTTGGTCACCTATTCTTTGGCGGCTAACTTGCATAGTTGGGTATTTTTCTAAAAACTTAGTGTGAAGTGATGGAAGGTATGCATTTTTGTCTGTATCCATATTAGTAAGATGAAGGTAAGTACGTAGGATAAATTTGTTCATTTCATTACTCCATTTCCTACGAGCTGTTGCAGTCTTAGTGGTGGGTACAGTATCGTCGACAATATTTGTCTCCTGTACAACATCCGCTGACTGTATACTGATTGATGATGGTGATGATGGCCTCGGAGAGACGCGAAAAGATTGTGAAGATGATGGAATTGATGGAAAAAGAGATGAGGAAGATGACGAAGAGAATTGTGAAGTTTCGTCATTTATTTGAGGCATATCTGCCTGAAGTTGTTTTTTTGTTTTAGATCTAGTTATCATTATGTTCCCACGAGTAGCTAGGGACTTAAGAAGTCGACACACAGCAGAGCCCTGCGTTCACTGTGGTAAGGGTAGATAAAACTGGAGGTCCCCTGTTATCCAGAGTTGGCGCACTTGCGACTGAAGCACTCCCCTAGCCATGCAGCCCTCGGCATGCGCGACCTTGGCTTGGATTTGTATCTCTCTTAGTCTGGCCCCTCACCCTGAATCTATCCCGACAAAGTTATCTCTACCGAAACAGACCCAGGATTCACTGGAGCACGCAAGCCCCACCACGTCGTCAACGTAGAGATACGGCGGTGGGGTTATTATTATTATTATTATTATATTCTTAATTTTTTAGTACAAGAATATACAAAAAAGACGGTATGATAAAATTAATTACAGTTTGTACGGATACTTCAGATAGTACGGTAAACCGTAGTGGATTCTCAGAAACCAAGGCACGCAAATTGTTAGTATCAGCATAACATAACATACCAACCAGAATAGATGTTACGTCATCTCCTTCTGAAATGTAATCCACTAATTGGTCCCGAAGTGGTCTCTTAGGACATTGATGACGACGAGAGACTTGCTGGCCTACCACAACAATCCCGACTAAAGTCAAAGGTAAGCGACGTGTAGGTAATTGAACCTGCATTTGGTACACCTTTGGAAATTGTACCATAGAGTACAGTAGTTTTTTTTTTCAAAGCAGCATGTCGTGAGGCTTTCACTGATTAAAGCCCACCCGTGTTCCTTCAGTTGCTTGTGCCAGGGCCGCTGTAACTCTCTTTCAAATTTATCCGCGACCCAGCTCTGAGGCTGCCTGAAGGCAAAAGAGGCCAAGGACGACCTCCTTTGACATGGTGGCCCAGCATGTCGACAGCATGAATTCTTAAGAAGGCGAAACTGCCTGACCCGACAACTCTTGCCAGAACGTCTTGGCGTAGTTTGAGAAGCAGCCGACCCCACCTAAAGTGGCTAGAAAGAAGAAGAAGGGGCTATAAAAATAGTCAATAGTTATTTTTCAAAAATCCTTCATTAGTAATTTTTTTTATATGTTGTCTTCCCAAAGGAGTCAAATACGGGATCAAAATGACTAAGGGTACGTTCACACAGAACGTTTTTAACGGATCCGTAGCTACTGGAGGTGATGTTCACACCGCATTTACAGTATTGTTTTAACGGATCCGTCGCTACTGGGGGTAATGTTCACACCAACCAACTTTTTACAAGGACGGACGTCCTATAAAACGGATAAATATTTTTTCAACACACTTTCTCATAAAGTGGCTCTAATTTCACCGCAAATAGGCACATAACGACACCTGTTATAAAACGGTGACTTTTTCATTGCTATTATTCACAAGTGAGTTATAGAGTTTTTTTTAATTTATTTTTTGAGTTGCTTTGTTCTTAAAAAACTTTCGATACAAAAAAGATCGTGCTCAATTGTACAAATGCAACACATTTCATGCAATTTCGAATTTAAATAGGTAATTTCAACTTGTACGTGTTTAATAAATAAATCTTTCACTCAAATATAACTTTTGTTTGTCTGTGTAATTAAGAAAACTTGAAATTCCCCATTTTCTGCGTGGCTAAAACGCTATCTGCCAAAAGCAAAAAAAAAGAAACCTCATTATTTTTAGTCTATGGCCGATCGCCATTGTTAGATGCGCGCGCATAGGAAAACTGATTAATTTTGCCCGTCATTGTGAACATTTTTCACAACTCGTTTTCACTGTTGGAAATGATTTTTTAGTATTATTTTCTTCACAAGAGTGTTGGAAAACGTCGTATGATACACGTGTGTATTGATGATTACCGTCCTAGGCTCTCTTAAGACCCTCACCTGACGGCTCGGGTCTCAATGGCGCCTCAGCGGTAATCACCAACATTACACACTTGTACCATAATGTACTATAATACTGTTGTGTTTGTGAACTCGCTCAGTCAACTACCTACGCCATTGCCGAATAAACACGTATACTATAAAGCGGACCTGTAAAACGGAGTGCTGTATATTTTGCCGGATCGGCATTTTTTATGGGATTCTGCATACTGTCATGTGTGTAAACTCACTCATAAAATTACATAAGTCATCGCCGAATAAAAACGTACGAGTATATGATAAAGCGGACCTGTAAAACGGACCTCTGTGTGAACGAGCACTAACGTCCACAGAGGCTTCTATGGATGTTACTCATTTTCGCCGATTGGAAACCTAATCGAGCACACCGCTTGTTGAAAAACAAATCATAAAAAAACAATTGAACAGCGTTACAACAAAACTGCTTCGAAAGTTGAAAAAATAACAAATGTTCACTTGTTTAGAATGCAGGTCATGCCCATAGATTTATTAAAAAGAGAAGCTTTCTCTTTACATAATGACGGCTGGCATCCACTCGTTGACGAAATCAGTGCAGTGCACTCTTTACTTATGCAACCACTTTGGCAAGCATACGTGGAGAGTACTAACAAACAGTTACTTATGAAAGCGACGTAATAATCCTCTTTGACCGACTTATGGACCAACAGAAATAAGAAATAATACCTACAATATCGACTATTTCATTACATAAAGTTGTAGACATCAAACGTTATTTTTTTAATTATCATCATCATCATTGCAGGAGAAAGACGTCCACTGCTGGACATACGCTTACCCAAGCGTCATCGCATAAATCGGCCCTGTGGATTCCCATAGCCATCACCAGATACTCTAGCCAGCGGCAGCGGTTCTTACGTTTCGACGATTGCGGGCTATAGGTTGCATATTTATACCTATTCATTTATCTTAAACAATATTCAAACTTAGCAATAAAACTGGTTGGGATAGTAATGCTATTAACATTTTGTACTATATAATTACTTTGGTTAGTGGGTACTACGAAAAAACTTATTTCGTTACTACGCAAATATTGCGAAACCCGTTGTCACAGTACAGTCACAATCAGTAGTATTACTTTTCTACATATAGTTGTTCGTTTAAATAATTACCGTACATTGTTTTGTTTGTGTGGTTATTTGTAACTACATAACATAACAATGCCGCGTGATGCGAAAGCAATCGCTTCTTCGGAAGATCAACAGTTAGTGATTTTAGAAGCTAAGCGTAATATACTTTTCGAGCGTATTCAGTCAATTTATGATCGTTCTAAAGTCGCTAATACTTCCGAATCGGTGAGAGAAGGCTTTCTCAGTTCTTGTGTAACAGTAGATGATATTCGAACGGACTTTCATAGATTATTGGATGATTATAATGCTAGGTTACTGGCTGTATATCCCGATGCGAAGCCTAGCTATCAAGCCTACGCCTCATTCGAGGATATGTATTGTTCCGTGAAACGTGTGATGTCTCAATTGGAAGATAAGCCGTCCGGGAGGCACAGTATGAGTGATTCCGCAACATGTAGACCAAGGTTGCCGCCAATCGAACTCATGTCGTTCGACGGTGATATACGAAACTGGCCATTATTTTATGCAAGTTTTAAATCTACAGTTCATGACAATAAGTCGCTGACGGATGCAGACAGGTTGTACTATTTAATAGGTAAGCTGTCGCCGAAGGCACAGTCTGTGTTCGCGGGAGTCACACCGTGTGCTGAGAATTACGAAGTCATGTTCCAGGCACTCCTCGATAGGTACCAGGATATTCGTGTCCTCGCGTCTACCTATTTGGATCAAGCTTTAAATCTTAAATTATCCGGTCCCGCGTCTGTTTCGAATTACCAGCTATTTGTGGACAAGTTCGTCACCGCAATTAATTCCCTAAAGAATCTAAAATTAGTTGACCTTCTGGATTTCATTTTATTGCACCTCGCAATAAAAAAGTTTGACACTGAAACTATTCGCGCTTTCGAGATGACAGAACGTAATCGTAAGATTCCCACTCTAGATAGTTTTGTCACCTTCATCAATGATCAGTGTCGGATATTCCGTAATACCCAACCACCCTTAGCTAACAATAATAAGCCTAATAGTTCGGACAATTCACATAAGTCTAATAAATCGCGTAGTTTTAATAATAAAATGACCGCTCCTAATCCACAATCCTATGTAGCTTGCTCTGAGTTAAATAATTCAAACAAGTGTCTGTGCGAAGCATATATCCATGAACACTTATATAAATGTCCCGCTTTTGATAATTTGACTCCGACAGCTCGTTTCAAATATGTGAAAGACAACAATGCTTGTGTCAATTGTTTGAGTATTAAACATAAAACGGTTAACTGTTCTTCTAAATTAAAGTGTCGCACATGTAATCAACGTCATCATACATTGTTACATTTTAATAAAAACCCGCAATTATCAACTGTAGTGACGTCACAGCCGAATCCGGTCCCAACGCTTATGCCGACAGTACCTTCTATTACCTCACAGTCTGAGGTATCGTTGTGTACGACCTCTGTCGCTGGCGCCGCTCGATCGCGTTCGATTGACGCTCGGTGCGTTGCGGCGTCGCCGTCGGCGAGAGATAGCCCGCAATGTACGGCGTATACAACCGTTCTGCTCGCTACTGCTCAAGTCGTAATTTACGATGTAAATGATAAGCCGCACATAATACGTTGTTTACTAGATAGCGCATCTCAAAGTAATTGTATTACTTCTGAATGTTTTAAGCGTCTAGGACTTTGGAAGAACTTTCATACTTCTAATTTAATAGTTAAAGGAATCGGTGGGTCGGAAAAACCAGTTAAAGGTTCCGTAGATATTAAATTATATTCTCGTTTTAGTAATGATATTAATTTTAACGTTTCTTCGCTTATTGTTGAACGTATAACGGAGACATTGCCGACCGCTCTCGTCGATGTCTCTAAACTAACACATCTCAAAACATTACCGCTCGCAGATTCGAAGTTTGCGGAGCCGAGCGGTATCGATGTTTTGATTGGTGCTGCTATATTCCCGCGCTTGCTTTTGCCTAACATAGTGCATAGCGAGCAATATAATATACCTCCCGCTATTGAAACTGTGTTGGGGTATGTGGTTATGGGTTCCGTACCTACGGCACATACTTCACACTGTACGAGTACAACTTCATGTTGTTCTGTTCTTCAAGATCCCAGTTTAGATTCGCTTCTCAAGCGATTCTGGGAGCTTGAAGAAATTTCCGCCTCGCCCTCGCAGAGCCGTAAGGATCTCGAGTGCGAAGAACATTTTCGCGCTACCACTGTTCGCGATGACAGTGGTAGATATATTGTGTCGCTGCCATTTTGCGACGACCCTTATTCGCTAGGCGACTCATACGCTGCCGCACTTAGGCGTTTTCATTGTTTGGAGCGCAAACTTGATGCGTCCTTAGGGTTACGCAGCGCTTACAATGACGTCATGCGGGACTACATTAACAAGGGATATTTGAGTCCGGTTTTAAAAGATGACAACGTTTCTAATCTGACATATTACATTCCGCATCACGGTGTCGTTCGCGAAGATAAGACTTCTACTAAACTTCGCGTAGTTTTAGACGCTAGTAGTCAAACTACATCGGGACAGTCGATCAATGACATTCTACATGCAGGCCCTAATCTACAGGGTGATTTATTTAATATTATAATTCGTTTTCGTCTCTTTCAAATAGCCCTGTCTGCTGATTGCCGCCAAATGTTTCTCAATGTCGGCGTTCGTGAATCGGACCGTAGATTTCAACGCATCTTTTATAGATTCAGCAAACATGAGCCTATAACGGTCTACCAATTTAATCGTGTTTGCTTCGGATTTAAGTCTAGTCCATATCACGCGTTACGTGTAGTCCGCCAGTTAGTCGCTGATGAAGGCGATAATTTCCCTGCAGCGTCTGCTGCTGCTTCTTCCGCCCTATATATGGATGACATTGCCTGTAGTGTCATGTCCATACCGCAAGCAATTTCGCTTTGTGATGAGCTTATTCAGCTCTTCAAGCGAGGCCAGTTCGACCTTGTCAAATGGACAAGTAACTCGAAAGAGGTTCTCGCACACATACCTGATACTCATAAGGCTTCGCCCGATATCGAGTATGAGAAGTCTATACCGCATAAGGTCCTGGGTTTACGCTGGGACAAGTCTTGTGATAGTTTCCGCTTTGACGTCACCACACCAGATGATAAATGTACTAAGCGAACCATGCTTTCCACAGTGGCTCGGCTATGGGACTTAATGGGTTTTGTCGCCCCCACTATTCTGTACGCTAAGCTCTTAATTAAGGAACTTTGGCTAGCAAAGTGTGACTGGGACGACATACCACCTGAACATATAGTCACCGCTTGGAAGCAGTTTTGTACTGAGCTTTCTACGCTTAATGAAATTATTATCCCGCGTCATCTGGGGTTGGTCGACGGATGCACCATGAATTTAGTAGGTTTCGCTGACGCCAGCGAGCGTGCTTACGGTGGAGTCGTATACATGCAAATATACAATGGTTCTAACTACTCCGTGCAGTTAGTTAGTGCGAAGTCTAAAGTCTCACCTGTGAAAACCATTTCGGTGGCTAGACTAGAGTTGTGCGCGGCCCTACTGTTGTCTAAGTTGCTTCGCAAGGTACAAGACACAATATCGCCCCACTACCGCATCCATAAGGTATACGCGTTTACTGACTCTAAAGTAGTGCTCGCCTGGATAAATTCCTCACCGCACCGCTGGCAAACTTTTGTTGCCAATCGGGTTACTAAGCTGATAGAGCTTATACCCGCTAATTGTTTCAACCATGTCGCAGGTACTGAGAACCCCGCTGATTGTCTGTCTCGTGGTGTCACGCCAGCTAAGCTCTTGCAGCATCCATTGTGGTATCGTGGACCATCGTGGGTTTCTCATGACCCAGCTGAGTGGCCCATACATACTTTCGAACACAATGCACTGCATGAGGGCATGTACCCGAACAGAAATCAGTCGCTCATGCCGTGGTTTCTGAGGTTACGGAATCACCAATTTACGCGCTAGCACTACGTGTTTCGTCGTGGTCTAAGTTGCTACGCGCTATTGTTTACGTCTATAAGTTTTTAAGACAACTGCCTAGTGCACGTACTGTATCAAGCTCTGATCTGAAATATGCAGAAATTAAATTGCTGCGAGCTGTACAGGATGTTCATTTCCGTAACGATATTTTAAATTTAAAAAATAATAAACCATGTACTCCCGCCATCCATAAGCTTAAGCCGTTTCTCGATGAGCACGGCATCATACGAGTTGGTGGTCGTCTCACAAATTCGGACGAACCCTACGAATATAAACATCCCTGTATTCTACCACGTCACGACCATATTGTTGATCTTCTTGTTGACTTTTGTCACAAGAAACATCTTCATGCCGGTCCGGAGTTGCTTATGTCCTTACTCAGGCATAATTATTGGATTTTAGCTGCACGTCGAATAATTCGTCACAGAATCCACAACTGTAACACTTGCTTTAAGTTCCGCCCGCGTCCTATTCTTCCACTTATGGCAGATCTACCTAGCCAGCGTGTTAACCAAGTCGACAAGGCGTTCACTCACACCGGCTGTGACTATGCAGGCCCGCTGCAGTATACACCATTTCGTGGTCGAGGTGTTAAGAGCCGTAAGGCTTGGCTCTGCATTTTTACGTGTTTGACGACGCGTGCCACGCACATTGAAGTGGCTACAGATTTAAGTACAGTGACTTTCCTTGCAGCCTTAAAACGCTTTCTTTCGCGACGCGGTCCTATTAAATGCTTATATACCGATAACGGTACTTGTTTCGTAGGTGCAAGTTCTTATTTACGCGACCTTCACAAATTTCTTAAAGATTTTCGTCCTCATCTTGAGGAAGAACTTTCCTTCAATCATATAGATTGGAAGTTTATTCCGCCTGCTTCCCCACATTTTGGAGGATGTTGGGAAAGTATGGTTAAGGTAGTTAAAACTCACCTTTTTAAAGTTATAGGTCAACAAATCCTCTCCTACGAGGAACTTATAACTGTCCTTAGTCAAGTTGAGGCTCTAGTTAATTCGCGGCCACTTACTGCTTTGAGTAGTGACCCTACTGAACCATCAGCACTGACCCCTGCGCATTTCTTGCACACCGCGCCATTGTTGTCCCTTCCCGCTCCTGAAGCAGACTCGCTCAGCTTGCTTCAGCGACATACTCTACTTGACAAACTGGTGCAGTCGTTCTGGCAGCGCTGGCGTTCAGAATACTTACATCAACTTCAGGCTAGATCCAAATGGAATAGTCCTGCACCTTCTATACAAGAGGGTACTATTGTAGTTATCATTACTGATAACTCTCCGCCCCTTTCATGGCCGTTAGGCATTATTGATAAATTGCATACCTCCAAGGACGGTACAACCCGTGTTGTTACTGTGAAAACCGCAAAGGGTAGCTATGTGCGCCCTGTTGTGCGTCTGTGTCCATTACCGACTCAATAAGGCCTGGCTTGATAGTTAGGTCTCTTAGTTTTAGTTAGTTAGCGACGCAACATAATTTTCTATTAAGATTTAACTATAGGTATGCAACTTAATGTATTATGCAACTCGCAGTATTTATCTTAAATCTTAATAATTGAAATATAAAAATCCGCATCTTAGTCCGTATTGCTGAATAGGTATACGGTAGTACACCTCATAGGGCTAAGTTTAATTTTCATTAAAGGTGACCCTTTAAGGCCGGGAAAATGGTAGCGCCATCTCTTGTAAATGTCATAAATCAATGACCGAAAACACATAGACAAACGCATTTGAGATTTCGCGGGCGATCGATATCTTAATTATCTCGTTCCTTCCTCATTCCTTTTCCCTTTATGTACGCCTTAATGACAGGTCGCCAGAACGAACCGAAACTTCAACGTGAACGGGCCTCGTATCTCAACCGCCAGCTTTCCAAGCCACCTGGCTGGAGACTGATGCATCTAATTAGTTAGATTGCAGAGAACCTTGTGAACCGTGTCTATTAACCCGCCTCGCGGATATAAAACAATTGTGTGAAGTGTGTGGATCCTGAAGGAGCCATTTTGGAGTAGAAGAACACCAGCTCGCTGCCACACGTGGGCTGGCATCGACCACTACAAGGTAAGGCGTACTACTTCCCTCATTTCCATACTAGATCGCCCGAATTGATCCGTGAATATTTTCCCGCTTATTTTCAACGCACTATTGCCAGAACCCTTCAAATACAGTCCACTTTTCATGATAGACACAAGGATGAAGAGGTTTCTCAAACCGCTATAACAAACGGCTACGGCTTTTTTTGGGCGCACGGGTTGGCGCTGTGGTTGGGCAATTGACTGCTGCGCTGCGTGTCGCGGGTTCGATTCCCGCACGGAACAAATATTTGTATGACCTACAGATAGTTGTTCCGGCTCTGGGTGATTATGTAAGTGAGTTTTCGTACCACTTGCTCAAAAAAGTGACATTCTATGCCACAAAAAGCGAACATAACAATAGTCATTTTTAATCTGTTAAAAAAAGGAAAAGAAAATTGTACTGAATTTCATTCATCCTCTAGGGGGTGAATGTGATTTAAATTTGGAATACTTACCGAAATTTATACTGAACTACATCTGTGTTTACACCATTGAGTTTGTATATAAAGCATTAGACATCTTTTTGAAAAAGGAATACGCATTTATTATGCAGTTATGATTATTAAATAAAACTAGCTGACCCGCGGGGCTTCGCTCCCGTCAACTGGCTATCTACCTACCTACCCTGCCCACCCTGCCTACCCTGCCTACCCGGCCTACCCTGCCTTCCCTGCCTATCGTGCCTATCCTGCCTACCCTGCCTTCCCTGCCTATCCTGCCTTCCCTGCCAACCCTGCCTACCCTGCTAACCCTGACTGCCATGCCTACCCTGCCTAGCCTGCCTATCCTGCCTTCCCTGCCAACCCTGCCTACCCTGCTAACCCTGACTGCCATGCCTACCCTGCCTAGCCTGCCTATCCTGCCTACACTGCCTTCCCTGCTAACCCTGCCTACCATGCCAACTCTGCCTACCCTGCCTTCCCTGCCTATCCTGCCTACCCTGCCTTCTCTGCCTATCCTGCCTTCCCTGCCAACACTGCCTACCCTGCTAACCCTGACTGGCATGCCTACCCTGCTTAGCCTGTCTACCCTGCCTACCCTGCCTAGCCTGCCTACCCTGCCTTCCCTGCCTATCCTGCCAACCCTGCCTATGCTGCTAACCCTGCCTACCATGCCTACTCTGCCTGCCCTGCCTATCCTGCCTACCCTGCCTATCCTGCCTACCCTGCCTATTATGCCTACGTTGCCTACCCTGCCTTCCCTGCCTACCCTGCCAACCCTGTCTAACCTGCCTACCCTGCCTTCCCTGCCTACCCTGCCTACCCAGACTACCCTGCCTACCCTGCCTAACCTGCCTTCCCTGCCTACCCTGCCTGCCCTGCCTGTCGCGCCTACCCTGCCTTCCCTGCCTATCCTGCCTACTCTGTCTACCCTGCCAACCCTGCCTACTCTGCATACCCTGCCAACCATGCCTATCCTGCCTACCCGGCCAACCCCGCCTACCATGCCTACCCTGCCTACCCTACTTACCCTGCTTTCCCTGCCTAGCCAGCCTAGCCTGCCTACCCTACCTACCCTGCCTACCCTACTTACCTACTATTTTTTATCTATCATCAATGGTTTTCTCAGCGCACGCCAAAGAATGAACTTTATAGGCAACGTTTTCCTACCTTGGGTTACATTATTGCAATTTTCATAAGGATCTCTAATTTTTTGGAAAATTTATTATAGCCTATGACACTCAGGAATAATGTAGCTTTCTACTGGTGAAAGAATTTTCAAAATCGGTTCAGTAGATCCAGAGATTACCCCTTACAACGTCACAAACTCACAAACTCACAAACCCACAAACTTTACCTCTTTATAATATTAGTATAGATTACGAAAACCGACGAGGCTGTATGAGCTTGATGCCTTTGCTTTTCTAGTCTAGGAATTTGCCGCGTTTTTGTTTTCTTCAAATACATAAACGTTAAGTTTATTTTAATTTATTTTTATCTAAAAATACGTTACGATGTTAAATCAAAGCGACAGTGACAGTGAATTGTCGGATTCCATCAGTTTAAATGCTGCCGCAATTATAAATAATTTGCTTCTAACAAAATCCAAGGAAAATTATTTTAAAAACTTATGAACAATTTTCAACGCGGAGAAGTGCGAAAGGCCTATCAATTTCAGAATCAGTACTTCTTGTCAATTTTGATTATTTATCCAAGACAAAGAATCCGAATACACTTTGGTGCATAAACTCAAAACTGAAAGCTACAATAAGCATCAAACACAGCATTGAAATAAATAGATTCACGAAATTACTGGCTTTTTTAAAAAGAAAATCAGAAGGGCATTGCGCAAAGAAGTCTAAAATTTTTACGACTCAAAATGTGGAAAAAATTCTCACGAAATATATCTGGCCACAAAAGTAAGTATACATGATTTAACTATGAATATTTCATATCTTAGTAATGGTAATTATTCTATATATTTACCTGTTTTTTATCTTTGTTATAGGTGGCCTTAATTTTTGGACTCAATGGTGCTTGCCGTGGATGTGAACTTATAAACTTAAAGGTGGAGGACGTTGAAAATCATTCCAATGAGTTACTGCTGATTAATGTAAAGGAAACTAAGACAAATAAAAATCGGTAATTCATTGTACAAGGACAATATACTAAAATCATTCATAAATACCAAGCACCAACATGGAAAACAATAGATTTTTTATAAACTATCGGAATGGGAAATGTACTCGACAAGCCATCGGCAAAAATAAAATTAGCAATATGCCAAAGGAAATTGCTAAATATTTAAAATTTAAAGATGTTGAACGCGCGACTTTCTTGGCGGATTCAGGGGCGGATATTACGTCAATAAAAAGACACGATGGTTGGAGCTCTGAAAGAGTAGCTGAGGGTTATATCGAAAACTCTATGGCGAATAAAACCATATTAAGCAGTCAAATTAACAAACATATAAAACTTAATCCATCAGAGCCACAACCATCAACTTCCGGCATCTTATCTTCGTCCGTAACTCACGATGCACCACCACCACTATCTCCGACGTATTTTATCTACAATGAAACGCAAGTTCCTCATACGCAAGAACAGAGAAATACTCAAATCAACTCATCAACAATAAATGTGCCAAACAAAAATGTAACTCTCTCTATCAATAATTGGACCAATGTTTCGAATGTTAACTTTTACTTTTAATTGTCATTATTTTTAATAAATGCTTATCTCATATTATTATTGGGTTAATTTTTTCGCAAATGGTACGAAAAGAAGAGTATTTTCCTCGGTGATAAATCGCTACGCTCGGGAGTAAACCTCGAGTCCTTCGTTACGCTCGCGATTTAAATCGTCACCCGTGAGAGAAGACACTGCTTTATCCCATTGGTTAATAATCTACTATTATATGTTTGTAAACGCACCCACGATACAGGAAGAAATTCCTAGTGTGGGGCAATGTTTTTAAAAAAGAATAAAGAAAAGAAAGAAAGAACGGAACCTTTTTGGAAACCTAAATATTTGGCGGATTCGCATACCTATCAACCAACAGGACTTATACATATTACCATCACCTAGCACCCTATATTTGGAAGGAACTATTATCGTTAGCAAAAAAGATACGAAGGACAAAGCTACTAGTGTCAATTTCACGAACAAAGCTCTACTCTACTTGTTCCAAGACATTAGGTATGAGCTAAATGAAGTGGAGATTGATAAAATAAAAAATGCAGGTATAACAACAACTATAAAATCACTCATTTCGATGAACGAAAGTGAATCAAAAATGTCTAATGCCTGGGGGTGGAATATTAATGGCATAAAAAATATCGATGGAGGAAGATTTTCTGCCTCTATACCACTTCGGAATATCCTCGGTTTCGCAGAAGATTTAAAAAAAGTTGTAATAAGATTTTAAAATACGTTGGTTGCCTAAAATAATAAAAATAAGCTTATATGTACTTATTCTTTATTAGTAATCAAATAATCATGTCATAATAATTACTTATGTCTAACTAAGCTAATAAGAGGTATGAAGTTATTTTGTATTTTTCCTACGTTGTTTTATATCAGGCTTGATATAAGAGCGTTGAAATCTCTTATCAGGTTCGGCATCCATTGGCACACAATGGATTATTATAACCTATTCAAAGCTAGTCCCCTAGATTTCGCTGTATTACAATTTACTTGCTTAAAATATATTATAATTTTAGTGACAGTCGTATAGTAACAAAATTTTCTCTGAAACCCTATTTTTCTTTGGTATATTTTTTAATTATGACCAGTATTTTCGTGGAGACCTCTGTAGGCCCTAGTGGTGTGTTCCACGGAGCCCTAGGGTTCCGTGGAACACACTTTGATTAAGGCTCTAGAGTCTAAACAGGTGGCATTCGTCGCATTTTTCGATATCACTTGTCAATCCCATGCAATTCTCATGCCTTTCTGACAATCGCTATCTCCACGTTTTTTATGATAGAATTACAAGCGTCTAGGGCCTCTGTCTGGTCATCGGTCAACCTTGCGGCTGGTCCTACAATTGGGTATTAAAATATATATCGCTCATCGACGAACAACAAAACCGTTTTCCATTATTTAGATGGAAGTGTGTGGGTAGATACTTAAAATTCCGTGAAAAGCCCTATAAAACAAAAGGTCCAAACTGAAAGCTAAGCAAAAACGTGAAAAGAGTAATAAAATCTAATAAAAATCTCCCGGAAAAGTGGATAGGACAGAATCAAAGGATTCTACCTGATGACACATCATCAGTGACCTTGCATGGGCCTAGAATAATACCCATAAGTACCCCATTATTATTGTTACTCATAACCGTATTTTCTCACCACACTTCGTAGATATATAACCTTACTCATCGCTATAACATGCAAACCCCATTACATATAGGTATCGCTTGAATAACACATAAGGTCAACTGACAAACGCGGTACAACTGAGTTGCGGCTGTAAATATAAAGAGATGCGCCAAAAATGTATACAAAAATAAACGGCAAAGGTTTTACGGAGCGAAATCTACGTGGAAATATCAACGCGGCTCTTGCTCTGATGACGAGTGCTAGGGATGGGCGGTGTGGCGTTCCAAAATATCGATATTTGGGACCGAGATTTTTGATGAAAAGATTGTTGATGGTCGATGAAAATGACCTCGACGGGCTCATAGAGCTCGATGGCGTAAAATTGTTTTATCATCCCAAGGGAACACACTACCGGAATAAATAAAGAAGAAATTAAAGAAATAAAGAAAATACTAAATAATAACAGGCGCATGGGTCGCTGTAAGGTCAAGCAAAGCAGGTGACCGGGACCATCCAATAAAAACTAAGATCCCGTCATGTATCGGCATGCATGTTAAGCCTTTGGTCCCGGCTGTCATCTGTAGATCTAGACATTGTTTTTTTTTTAACGGTAGGTTTGCCTTTGACCACTATCTCGCTTGTTGGTAAGCGATGATGTGGTCTACGATGAAGCACGCTTGCCTAGAAGTAACCTATTCACTCTTGACTTAAAGACCCCAAGATTATAGCAATAAGGAAACAAAGATTCCAGCATAGAATTCCACTCCTTAGCTGTACGCACAATAAAAGTATTAGAAAGAAAGACAAATATTGATTTGTGACCCGCACAGGAGACACGAGAAATAAGCAAAAAATTTAACGTTAATAAAAATAAAACTCCGTGCGAGACCAAAAAGGCTCCTATCCCAGCTTGCGCAACGATATTCGAAAAAAAAATAACGCTTCGCTGATATTCTGATAGGGCCCACTGTTGATGCCACGGACACTTGCGGAAACGGGAAATAATTAAAAAATAAAATAGAATATATAAATAACAAACAAAATAATATAAACACTGAAAGTGGGTCAAAGTATATTTAATTATGTGTAAGTATAATACAAATATATAATAAATAAAACATATTAAATGTAGGTAGGTAGACCTATGAAGACCGACGTCCGCGATGCTCAATGATGATTTGTCGAAACCATAGACAAACGACAGAGCGCGAAAAGCCAAAGAGTAGGTATATATTAAATACGGAAGAAATCTATAGTCGGCAATAGCATTACTTAGTACTAGAGGACGCCTCGCGGTTTTACCCGCGTAGTAAAAAGTAGCCTATGTCACCCGGGGATAGAGTAGCTTCCCAACGGTGAAAGAATTTTTGAAATCGGTCCAGTAGTTTTGGAGCCTATTCGGTACAAACAAACAAAAAAATCTTTCCTCTTTATAATATTGGTATAGAGGTATAGTATAGATTACTTGTTAAGTATCTGAAGCCCGAAAGTCTAACAAGCAGTATAGCCAAGCAACTGGATTCTCTGGAGGTCAGACAGGCGCTCCATTTAAAATAATGACATTGAGCTACAAACTGGTAAGACTGTGAGCTAACTCCAATATATTTCGGAAAAGGTTTGGCAGAAGTTGATGACGGTCGATGGAAAAACGAATGATTTTCTAAAACCGTTTTACTATGATCATGAACAATGTGTGCCATGTATTATGTCATTGCGGTTGCCCTTCAATATAGTTAAGTGCTGCGTTTATATTGTATAGGTATTATTATGTATCAAGTTGAAGCACGTGTAATGCTAGTAAATAAATATATACCTACCTGAAATACTGAGTAGGTAAATGAAATTTGTGAGACTGTGACACATTTACATTTATTTGTGGCGTTATTTTATTTTTGAATATCGCTGCCCATGCTGAGATAGGAGCCTTTTTGGTCTCGCACGGGGTTTTTATTTTTTATTATTGTTTAATTTTATGCTTATTTCTCGTGTCTTCTGTGCGGGTCACAAATAAATATGTTTTCTTTTTTTCTTTCTTTTCTTTATTTACCAGTTGACCACTGATGCAGAAGACTTTGAGCGTCACTGTGTCAGACATGGTGGTCAAATTATCATTTTTTCGTCATAATAAAATTGAAAAACATTTTTATTATAAGTATAGTGTTAAAAATGTACACGAGTTTTAATCATCAGTATTCGTGTACCGACTCGTATAAGCAGATATAAATTAACACTTTGTTTAAAAACATATAGTATGAAATGAGGAAAGCAACAATAACAAAATGAATCCACAATAAACCCGAAACCTTAAACATTAACCTCCCATGAATACTAAAACAACTAGAAGATACTATTTTACGACATCAGCAAACATTTTGATGTGTGAAACGATGATTCAATTTAAATAATTTATAGTTTACTTGTTTGCCAGCGCTAAAGACAATGAAGGTGACTACAGCGAAATAATTGCTATTGTGTTTCTCACACCCAGTGCTCTTGACAATAGCGTGTCATTGTATCCGATATAATCCTTACCTCACTTCTGAGACCGAACAGACGTGATCCGATTTTTTAATCATTATTTTCGTCACGCATCAACCTTCGGAGGCACTCCAACACTTCATTAAGCTAATTACAGCCTGGCCAATGTTCAATGTAAGGTAGTTGACTCCAAAGCTCCAGTAATGAAGCCATATTTTTAAAGCAGTAATTTAACTCTATGTAAATTAATTGTACCCACTTTGCACTTTAATTAAGCCAGACTATGCATACATAGTGATGCAATTACATGCCGATCTACATTAAGTTATGGAACAAGAAGGGTGCAAAAAGCATTAATTTTCTTCCAAAATTATGATAACTTTTCAGTCGATCCCCTCACTATAGACAGTTGAGTTCTCCGTTGTTGCTTTTTTCCCATTTACGAGTTTCACGGCGACCGTTGCCTGAAACTTACACGTACCCAGAATATAAATGCTAAGCACCGTCCCTTTTCCACCAGTACATACAGACACGCTCTGTCTCGTTCTTCCCACAAATAAAAATGTGTAGCCACCTCAATGTTCAAATAGAAATTGCAATATCCATTTTCCCTACGCGTTTGAAAGTCAACCTTGTTTAAGGTTGTGTTAAGGCTGTTATTTCTGTGTCGTGGGTCAACATTTTAAGGCTCTATACATTTGCGAGAGGAAAATGTTGTCTTTTTCGAACCAGTTGCAGTTAAAATCCTCCGTCCCTGTTGCCTGCCCGTTGTGGCTGGGCATATCTAAAATCATCTGGACCAAGTAAAGCGATTACTTCAGCAGCGACTTTTTGAAAATGTGCAAACTTATTAATTCTGGCTATTTAAGCGGTAAATTTCGTTCCCAACAAATTATTTTAGAATTAAATAACATCAAACAATTTAAAATAAGATCCTCTGGTTTACGAGGCTGTTAGGCTGTATAGATATTTATGAAGCAAATGAAAAGTGTAGGTAGTTTGTAGAGTACCAGTTACTATAAGGTACTTAATCCCACACAAGTCGTAACAACCTACTGAGGAAAACTAAGATTATTACTCTACCTACGTGCTTCATGAATGTATTGGACTTAACTATACATTAGTTCATCATGTGGGTTAACTTTATGGCTCTATATGGCTTGCTTCACTCATTTCTCAACTAAGAAAAGTAACTGACCAGTTAAAAGTCTGACGACATGGAGACAATCTCTGACAAGAGTCTCTGACTCAAGTCAGAGCAAATATTGATTAAAGGCATTCTCTTCAAAGTACTTATGCCTTTTCCTGCAGTTGGACAACACGGACTGAAATAAAATAATAATTAGCGAAAAGTGTGTTTACATTTCTATCTTATCCTTAATCTGAATTGCCGAAACCTGAGAAGCACCCTAAATATTTCGAAGACAATTATCGTTTCTCCACAGTTGAGCCAAAGCAAAACAAATGTTGCCCTTTACAGCAAGAACAAAAGTTTGATCCTCTAAATTCGAATCGTCCACGAGACTAAAATTCAGAGACAGCATAACTGTTGGCAATAAACCATTGCCTTATAAATGTTAATGGTTTTAAAAGCAAAAACAAGGAACGTTTAATTTGCAAAATTCAAATCTCCCGCGCGTCGAAAAGTCCAAAGCGAAATAGTGCAATTGAGTGCGTGTGCGCATCCAGGAATGCCGGGACTCAGGACATCGTCCCGGACCGGTTTCACACTTCACCGCTCGAGCTTACCGTATTGCACATTTAACTAACTGGTGAATTTCATAATGATGGGATATTTTCTAGTCATTATGGCTCCCGCTGAGATTTCGATAAGTATTGCAGTGGGGAAACTGTAGGTCTACGATTATAAGGCGAGGAAGCTTAAACAATTAGGCGGTCTACTTCTATATCAACCTATTGCTGTATCTAATTTATTGAAAATGGACTATTAGCCGTAATAGCCTTCAACAGCAACAGAGCCACCCCAGTGCAAGGTTGAACAATAGGGTCTACTGTTATTAGCTCAATTAAAGTCCCTAAGGTCATATTCCTTTCCTAAGCTAAGAATGCCTACAGAAGATATTGCTAATGGTGGAAAGTGGTTGTTAACTACTAGGATCGAACCAGTAAGGCTTCATCATCATTATCGCCCATAACCCACAACTACTGAACAATTGACCGTTGCCCTTCCAATGACTGCTTAATGTCTTAGCAAAGCCGAACACCTAGACTTCATTAAGTTTAATAACCACCGAAGCACTGAAGCCGACCCAATTTCCTTTAGAACTTTCAGCAACCAATTGCACTACAAAGCCTCAACGGTTTCCCCGTATACATTAGCAGGAATAGGTTGCAAGAAATACCAATTTGCCCGTTGACATTTGAGTACTAAGTAATGCATTCAACCCACTAATGAACTAGTATTGATCTTCAGTCGCCATTGTGAAAGCCATGAACATGTACGTGATTATATACAGGGTGGCAGACTCACATACCTATAATCGAATTAGCACTGCCTATTACGCATAGTCGGATGGAACTGGTATACTTAATTAATATATCCCTTGATGATCTTGGTTGATTTTGTAGTGTAAATGTTTAATTGCTTATTTGCACGTGGAGGAAAAAAATTAAAGAAATCGATATCAAAAAAATCTTTTGGTTAACAAGGGAATATTTCTACCAAATTTTATTGTTTTCATAGAATAGAAGATTTAAGATAGAACTGCTTCGTGTATTTCAAGTGCACCAGGTTGTTCTAATCGCTAACAGTTCATGTCTACCAGTTAGTAAAAATACAGCAGGAGAATTTTGAATTTTTATAACAGCAACCTTAAGATTACAAATATAATCAGAAGGCATTCGACTCGGTAACTAAGACTAGAGAAGTAACTTATGACTCCCAACATTTGCCTCCCGTCTCAAATAATTTCATGATCTGACGAATATAGTTCATATTCATCAGATCATCGACGAAAGTATCCCTTTTGAAAATGTTAGTGCATATCATCAATCATGACCCATGTATGTACATAAATATTTGAGCACAACACGTTAAGTGGTACAAGTAAGCTCGCGGACAAGATTAACGTTTTAGCCTCCCGCTGTTACGCTAGCCGGCTCTGTGCATTATTATGTTTAGATTTAATCAATTATTTTGCGACTTGTAAATTACACTTTATAGAGATAACGAGGACTGGTAGTTAAGTGTAAACTAGTGTACCGTACAGATATATTAGAGGGACTAACAACTGTGCAATTAGGATTATTCCATTCCACCTGCCTTTACAATCAAAGGTTTTGGACTATGGTATTTGATTCACATTGGCACCTATTTCGCTTTTGCAGACAAGTACAGTAAAGAGATGGGAATCGTCCCGGTTAATTTGAACTCGGGCAAATTACCAAATGATGGGTATTTATTTTTATTTCTGTATTTTCATCATATCTCCGTCAATTGTGGACCGATTTTGAAAATTCCTTTTTTGTTTGGAAAGATATGATCCCGAATTGTACGATTTAAATTTGGTGAAGGTCTAGTCTGGTTGGGTTAAAGAGTTCCATTGAATATCTCCGAAGTTCTTCATCAGATCTTCACCAAATGGGAATTTACCGGGAAATCAGCCGTTTGGGCATTTACCTGACGCCCATATCTCAGTAAGTAATGTAAGGATATATTACTCCAAAAGCGCGAAAAACTTGGGCGTCCATATAGGCACTAGCCTCTCTTGGGAGGTTCATATTCCTGATGTGAGTAAGAAGGTCTTCTACTCATTTCAGTCTCTTAAACGACTCCAAAAATTCTTACCATTTCACACTAAGGTAATTCTGGTGCAATCTCTTCTTCTGCCGCTAATAAATAAATAAATAAAATGCGGATGTTTGTTTTCTAGATTTAACGGAGGTACTCCTAAAAAAACTTGAGCGATTGCTGAACTTGTGCATCCGCCTTATTTTTGGCCGCAGCAAGTACGACCATGTGTGGAATTTCGGACCAGATTGAAGTGGCTGCCAATTCGGCGTCGACGAAATACCCATGTCCTATACCTTCTCTATACTATCCTGCACAATATTATTTCTCCTCAATATCTTCGCGAACGGTTTGAGTACCTCGTCCCGAGGGGTAAACCCTGTCGCACAACCACTTCACTTCTTCTTAGAACGCCGCGTCACACTTCCAGCCGCTATGATGGCTCCTTCTCTGTTACTGCAGCGCATCTCTGGAACTCTCTCCCACAGTCCCTACGCGATAGCCCTTCTCTCGATGTCTTCAAGAGGATTATTAAGGAGCATTTTCATTTTGCATTAGTTATATATAAATATATGCTTGTATTTATGAACTAAGTTATTTTATGTATGTATTATTATTATTATATACTAGCTGTGCCCTCGGCTTCGCTCTCGTTAACTGCCTATCGTACCCTACTTACCTACCTACCTGTACCCACCCTACTTACTTACCTAGATCTACCTACCTTACTTACCTTTCTATCTACCTAGATCGAGCGTTCGCTGCACAGAATACTATTTACTCTAGGGAGAAGAATATCGAATTCATACAAAAAAAGTAAGGACAGATTTGCTGCGCGCTATCTAGTAGCACTCCAGAACACCACACCGAAACGAAAACAAAAAAAAAATACCGACTTCGAAGTCGGTGTCTTTGATTGGTAACAATATTTTTCTTTATGGACTTTTTAACTTTGTAGGGTTTTTATTTGGAAGTCTGTAGTATTTATTTGTTTTTTTTTGGCTTTTTACTTGTACCTAATAGGCAAGTTCTTTAGCAAGGTACCTATAATGCCAAATAGATTACCCGAATATCATGAAACTTGAACATAACCGGTGAAATGAGGGTGTACCAAAGTGAACTGTACACATTTGCGTACTCCTTTAGAGCGTACTGGCGTGATGTTATGTTATGAAATGGTATAAACAATAAACAGACATGCGATTGCAGCAATCCCCAGAGATTTGCCGTCATTTATTGAAGAGTTCTATTGTATAATTATCTTCGAAGTTCTTCATGAAATTAAAATGGTTCCAATATGAGTACATAAACTTTCAAATAAAAAATCAATTTTCAAAATCAGGCCATAATTGACGGAGAAATCGGGAGAAAAAAAAAACCTAATGTCGAACCTCCTCCTTTTTGGCAAGTCGGTTAAAAAATACCTATCCTTAGCTGGGACTCGGACTCGCAACCTTAAATGTAGTCGGCCATCACGTTTATCACTAGGCTATTCAGACGGGCGATGGCGGCAGTGAAATTACTGACCACGCACGTCAACGCCATTATTGACATTAGTAGTATAGACCTAAAATCTCATAAAACGTATTTTTTAAGTCTCGTGCATTACGTCCCGACTCCCGAATTATAATTTTTACTCCAGTCACACTTGAAATAGCCCTTGAAGGTATATCGTTGATTCGGTCTCCCCTGGTTGGCTGCGTCCCCGCACGGGGGCGCGGCGGGCGCGTTTAGGGACCTTAACTACCTACCAATTTTTAGAGTTCCGTACCCAAAGGGTAAAAACGGAACCCTATTACTAAGACTCCGCAGTCCGTCTGTCTGTCTGTCACCAGGCTGTGTCTCATGAACTGTGATAGCTAGACAGTTCAAATTTTCACAGATGGTGTATTTCTATTGCCGCTATAACAACAAATACTAAAAACAGAATAACTTTTACTGACTAAAACCCACCCGTGCTCCTTTAGTTGCTTGAGCCAGGGCCGCGGTAACTCTTTTTCAAATTTATCCGCGACCCAAACAGGCATCGGCCCTGGTGGGCCCCGTCAATTTTGCTGACATCTCTTTGAGGCGCGCGTGGAACACTACGCGCCGTCGACTCGGCCCTGGTCCTTATCGGACGGCGAGCTACCCATTACTCGCTGTCCGCAAGCCCGCGCCTGCGGTGCCTGGTAATCAGCTTGCGACTCCCGACGCCCAGGGCGTCTCCTGCGGTGGCTTGGGGCGTGAGGGTACCTCCGTTGCGTCTCCCTAACGCGTTCTGCCTCCTCTTTTGCGAGCATTACTGCTTCGCAGAAGGAGGTGACAGCTTCCCATGCCCTCTCGCTCCGTACCATGGTCTTGACCAGGGCCGGACGCGAGAGGTCGCCACCGCCGATCGCCTCCACGAGGACACGGCGTTGCTCCGCCCAAGCGGGGCAGACCTCCACCGTGTGTTCTACCGTGTCCTCCGGGCGATCCTCACAATGGTGACACCCGGGCGTTTCCTCCCGCCTTATCCTAAACAGGAACCTCCCGAAACAGCCGTGTCCGGTGAGGACCTGCGTCAGGCGGAAGGTGAGGCCGCCGTGACGCCTCTCAAGCCACTCCACAAAGAGGGGCCTTACTGCCGCAATTGTGGCGTGCCCAAGTTCAACAGTCCTAGTTTCTGAATTGCGTATGTTGCGATATTTTACTTCTTGAACACTTTAAATTCATCTAACTTTAACAGAGTGAACCGATTGCGATGAAACAAAAACTAAGTAATACTTCAAGTTACACACAATATTTATGTATAAAAGTTATCCACATTGGTTTCTATATATATAAACAGACAAACATACAAAAATTTCAAAAATGCTGGAAATGGGTTCTGTTGGTTCTCCTTTAACACCCTGGCTATTTTTTTGGAAATATTTTCGATGTACAAAAACGACTTTTCTACAGATTTATTATATGTATTGATGATTTCATTAGAATCTTACTGTAAAATTGTATTACTGTCCTCAATTATTATGATCTCTATCACTCAAAGATTTGCTGAAAGAAAACTCCATTTTGGAGTTAAGCTCGCCTTTGTACATGAATATTGCTTTCACTTTGTGTTAATGTATTGTTTTGGTGTACAATAAAAAATTAAGAAGTGATAGCTCTTATCAGTTTTTTGGTACACATTGCGTCCAGACTTGTAGTTTTCAATACACTTAATTGTATCGTATTTTTTTATCCGTAATTTCTCACAAATCCTCAATTTTATAATGCGTTTCCTAAAATTCTGCATACATTATAAGGCAAAAATGTGCAGAGATTCTTTTTAGAAAATAATAAAATTAAAACTAATTAGCTTAGAGTTGTGATTCTTTTGTCAGCGCGTAGACAAACTCAAAGACCAACAAAAAAATCCCTTGAAAGATATGTGTTGTGTATTTCCGTCTGTGTGATTGGTCAATTTGATAGCGGTCAAACCCTTTGCGTTTCCGAATTCACTTGCTCAATTCGGCTGCGGGTACACGACAACCATATTTCGTGCCCAAGTAGGTGCCTTTTGGAAGCAGCTCGTCAGTGAATCCGTCAAAATTTGCAGAATTTTAGGAAATGCAATAAAAACTTGTGTAATTACGTTTTAAATTTGTCTTTTATGTTTAGATTTACCTTGCCATGACCGTAAAAATAACATTAAGTGTACGCATCTGTGTGACCTAGGTCCGATATTATGGTTGTTAGACTATGTAGATATCGTAATAAGTAAGTCAGGTACTAAAATTGCTCAATCTTTGAGGGTGTGCCGTGTGGTAATTTCACTGAGGTAGCTTTTATCGATAAAATTAACTGTTTTTTACGGCCTTAAATTTTTTGTTCTACTAGTCCTGATACATTGTATATTACCCCCCCTACTATGACGTGCCGAGCTCGTGGCTAAATGATAACAGCCGCATGGGTCGATCTTCAAGGTTAAGCAGCGCTTGACGAGGTCTGTCCGTGGATGGGTAACCATTTCTACATACCGAGTTTCCTGCGTGCCTCGGCAAGCACGTTAAGCCGTTGGTTCCGGCTGCCATTTGAAGATCTTTGACAGTCGTTACGAGTAGTCAGAAGCTTGAGATCTGACACCAGTCTAGCGAAAGGGTACCGCTGTTACCGTTACTGGGTTGTGGAGGTCAGATAGGCAGTCGCTCCATGTGAAACACGGGTACTCAGCTGAATCCGGTAAGACTGGAAGCCGACCCCAACATAGTTGGGAAAAGGCTAGGCAGATTGATTGACTATGACGTGCCAATGTTCAAATTCAGTTGTGGAAAAAGGATGGCGCCATACTTCCTATATAGCTCCGTCTCTCTCTCACATTAGAACCATAATAGCTCTAAGACGTCATAGATTGGTTCCTGGTCTATAAAAAATATGAAAATATTCAAACTCCTATCTGGCTTCGAAAACTTCCATAAGATCACGGTCTTTGGTTCACGGTGCCAATTTGGTCAACTTGCAAATCCTACTCATTAACTCTTTCTCAGCAGCTTTCAGCCCTAGTAAATGAAAACAAGATATATTTAACTTATAAGAATACCTACTTCTTTTTTCCGTGTGAGGATGTGGCCACCTCTGGTGTCAGAGTTAATTAAGCCGCCTCTGGGAACCCCACAGATCTCTGACTTGGCTATTTCAGACTTACATTAACTATATAAGTCCAGGTTTCCTCAAGATGTTATCCTTCACCGTTGCCTATGATGTCCAAGATAAAATTAGAAAGTACATATGAATTTGAAAAAGTTACATTGATACTTATATATTACTACTACTATAAAGTTACATTTACTACCCGGATTTGAACCCACGACCTCAAACACGAGAGGCGAGGTCTTAGCCATTGGGTCACTACGACCTATACCTACTAAAAATAGCGAATATATGAAACTAATTTATTTTAGAAACAGCACAAAGTGAAATTTCTAGGACTTAAGGTATAATTAACAGCAAGATATTGGGCAGTTGAAAAGCAGACGAGATGCCTTCCTAGAACTGATGATGGCAGTCGGGGTACAGACATCTATTCTAATTAACTTTGGGTTTAGAACCGGAAACTTTGGAGATCACTGAGAGCTTTCTAGAAAACCTTGAAACTATTTCAAAATCTATCCAATAATTGATTGCCGGGAATTTTTCGACACCCTACTATACTTATATTAGTGTTAATATATTAATATCTATGTTTGGAAGTTTGATAAAATCAATCACTCTTCAATAGGTGAACGGGTTTGGATTTAAACTTGGCACACTGATAGATTATGACCCGCAGCCTAATTTCTTAAACATTAATAGACACTTTCATTGAAGATACTCTTTTCGAAAGAGTTCAATATTTTTTGGCAATACCTATTTAAAGGGAATTTGTCATACTCTTTCAGGGGCCTTTGCCCTAACGAATTCACTTATTACGCAATTAGGACGCTGGATTAGTTCATTGGATACCTCTATCTCGATTGTTTCTTCTCTTGGGAGAAATTTTCCACCTTTGAAATGGTGGACAAACCAAGCGAGCACGTCCTCTGTGATAGAGGCCTATCACAGAGGCCTTGCTCGACCGGCTGTATGACGAAACTTCTCGAGAAGCAGAAATTACCCGACCCGACAAACCTCGACAGAACGTCTAGGTGCCGTGAAATAAGGACGGGCCTTATGTGTAAAAAGGTAGGAATGAGAAGTTCTTTTCTTGAACACGTTACCATTAGCCACGGGCAGAAGCTATCACCATCATTTCAGCCGAAAGACATCCACTGCTGGATATAGGCCAACCCCAAGTCGTCGCCACATTGATCGATCCCGTGCGTCTCGCATCCAGCGCCCTCCCGCAATCTTAACCAGATCAGGCAGAAGCCATAGTGTTCTAAATTTTTTGCTTCCTTTGAAACGCGTACTGAAAGCAGCTCCAGCAGAAAATATCAAGTCTATACTGATATAATAAAGCTGGAGAATTTGTTTGAACGCTCTAATCTTAGGAACTACTGGTTGGAATTGAAAAATTGAGTTGGATAGTCCATTTATCGAGGAAGGTTATAGGCTATTTATCATTACGCTACAACCAATAGAAGCGGAGCATAAATAAATAATATTGCATAAACGGGCAGAATTATTTATTTTTGAGAGCTTCCGTTACGTGCGCTACGTAAACGGTTTAAGTTTAGCAATTATCATGTATGTAGGGTAGGTAGGATAGATGGGTAGGTAGGTAGCCAGTTGACGGGGGCGAAGCCGCGTGGGACAGCTAGTACTAAATAAAAAAGTATTTAAGTATTAGAAAATGTCTTAAGAACCAATCTCTCATTAATCAAACCGTAGTGCAAAGCAAACACAATTCGGCGTCCTCGTCACACAACAATACACTAGGTGCGTAGTTTATGACTACATTAATTATGCTTAAGCATATCCTAATTACTGTAATGGTATTAGCCTGAAAGGGGAGGCGGTCAGTGGAGGGGGCATTCACGTGCCTCGAAACACTGATGTGAATTCCGTATAATTATGTGTATAGACATAAATACTTGGTATTATGTTGGAAACAAAGCGATTGAGTACTGCGGTAATTAGTTAAGATCACGTTATCGTTAGCTAATATTGAGGAAGTGAGTTGATCGTGTAATGGACTTTGTATTCCTTGGTTTTGGGATGTGGATGGTTTTTCAGGATGAATTTTTGGTCCCGCACCTTAATTGCGTATCTGTTTTGACACCTCGAAGCACACTGCTTCCCTTTCATTTTGATAACTCATTAGTATTCATTTCGTGTTATAAGCTGTCAAGTAGACGGATTTTTTACATAATATGAAGCAATGAATGCAAAGAAGCGTACCGTGCGCTACTCCCTGAACTTACACAATTAGGATGCTGGTCTCCTAATATAATTGAAATTATTATTGGGTAAGTCCAGCCGCCTTTTGAAGGTTTCTTTCCCATAACAGTAAAACAGGTAGCAACTGCAGGGTTAAAAACATAACCACGTCTTGAAATTCTACGATTTTCGGCAGCATTTCGTCCTTCTCACGCCTAAATTCCCCGAAACGACACGCATTATCTAACAAGAAATAGGTATAAGTGTATACCGATTAATTAAATAGAACAGTTCCAACGAGCTTTTGATGGACGTATCAACCAAATGGACTTTTTATGGACATGTTTCCGTAGCCTATATCGAAGTATGTTTAAGGATATTTAAGTATCAACAGCAGTAATTAATTATCACGTGTCGGATCTGACCTTTTAGATAACTAAATTAGCACCGGCCACTGATCACCTGTAACTACAAATACATCGCACTGAGCCTACATTAACGAAGTTTCGGTAAGAGCGAGTTTTATGTGCAACTGTTCTGGGGCCTTAGTGCGAGTTTTTTAACGTAAAAGTCAATATGTATTGAGCCTGGATAAGCGCTGTCCGGCGACAAAAATGGTATACCGAGTACGTTAAAAACTCGCACCAAGCCCTCGGCACACACACTTAAATTTTTAGAGAGTTATGGTGTGAGGAAAATCACACAGTGTGTCGTCTTTGTAATTAAGCAAAGAAGGCGTCAGAAGACGGGGGGTTGCGCCGAGGAGAATGTTCTCGGATCTCATTTCCATGCAAATGAGGGTAGCACTTGTTATACATCAGATGAGGGTAGGCAGACGCGATAATAGCAGCGCCTGGCGACGAGGCAACGTACAACTCGGTCGGGTAATACTTGATCGATAAGTAATACGTTATGATAATGACTTCGACATGCCGCACACTATTTGATACGAGGATACGACTCTTAATGAAAAACAAATGATAGTGATTTGGAATCGAATCTTTACCAAGTAGAACTCTTTCGCACTAATCGATGAACGAAAACTGATTTCAAATTCAGAACAACTTATTGAGACGGTATATAGTCCTCGAGTTGAAGTTTAGAACTTCTAGCTCTAATATTGGAACTAAGTTTCTCTATTTAACTCTTTTGGTTTTTGACGAAGCATTTTCATTAGTAGTAGGGTAGTCAAGCTTTTTTTGTCGGTATCGCTAAGAAACAGCTGTTTCGAGGTATTATAAATTAGAGAAACATTTATAGAAAAAATTTCAGTCATTTATTTAAAAAAATATGTACTAAGGTACTAACGAATAGGTGATTAAAACTTAAACAATTATCAACATCATTTTAGCGAAAAAACGTCCACTGCTAACAAAGGCCCTCCCCAAGTGCCTAAATTCAACCTTTCTGTCGAAAATTTGAATTTCGTAAAGTTCTAATCAGTGTTTAAGCTAATCGTAATATGCTTAGCGAGTTTTTATAAATAAGTATTTAATTGTATTTCTAAATAAAAAGCATATCAACAAAAAAATAACAATTGGGATTCGCTCTCACGTCTCCTTTTCCTTTTCAATTTGATCAATTAATTGCAAGATCCCCATTTTGAGTTTCCTTTTCTCTTTTATAGTAAAATTTCTGATATCTGGTAAGATACTTTTGAAAAATGTTAAGTCTTCATTATCATCATCGTTCGAACCTCCTTCGAAAGAGAATTTTCTTTTCTTTGTTCCAATATAGGCTTCACTACTGCTTGTGGCTTCTGGATCATGCTTTTCCATTCTGCCAGTAAGATCTGGTTTGATTTCAATCGCGTTCCATTCTTCTACAGAGTATTCGCTGGTTTCTATGCCTTCTACGTTAACGTAGTTACAAGGGTCGTTGATTGATGTTTCAGATTTGTCTTGATCTTGTGCTAATCTAAAAGTATAAAATGAAGTGTCTTACAAACGTTAGTTTATGTCATCTCAATGCTCATCATCTCATGTCTTTCTGTCAGTCCAAATAGAGTTATAGTTTCTTGCCCTTTCATTGATCACTTTATCTCTTTCTTTTGAATATATCAGCCTACCATGACCTACCTAAGATAATTCGTGGCATTTTGGTAAATTAGGCTAGTTACGGTAGCTCGTCAGACAACAGATGGGTTTATTTTTTACAAATAATTAGGTACTAGTTGACCAAGTAATTCCATTATCACCGAAATGTATAAAGTTATTTTTATTTATGATTGAGTATGATAGTTCCTGAGGTAGTACCAGCCTTAATAAAGTTTCAATTTACTGGACGTTTTTGTGAAAAATAATAAAAGCTTTAGGTTGAAGTTTAGCAAAAATCTTTAAGAGGTAAAAGTTGTACTCACGCTTTTAGATTACATTTTAAAAAAGGTTCTAGAAATTTTAAATGGTCGTAGAGGTAGTATTTCTTACAGGCACTGTCATTTTGTATTAAATTCATCCTGGATCTGTATCTATTGTATGAGGACCGTATACCTTTCCATTTCATCTTTAGTTCTTCAACTGAAACAAAATAATAAGCAAAATAATGCACATGTGCCCAAACGCAGGTGCACTCTCTGTTCGCACACTCTCATAGTCCGGTGGGACAGCAATCCGACCGGGAAGCTATGAGGCACAGGAGACACCACATACTTACAAACTCCAGACTGCTACCTATCATTTCTAGTGGAACTTTCCTCGATCTGGCCCAAGGGCCCAGTCGAGCCCAGAGGCTCTAGAAAGTCTAGACAAGTGGCATTCGATGTCAGCGAAGGCGATAGTCGAAATGTCAATATGTAAGGGATTGATCACGTGAATTTTCGATATCGCTTGTCAATCCCATGCAGTTTGGCTTTTTGGGAATCGCTATCGCTACGCTTTCTACCACAGACAATATAATACTAGCATACAGATGCCTCATACCATACAAAGAAACCGTGCCATGTAAATAGCGTTTTTCATCTGATTATACCGATTATTTTTTGTGAATCGATTGCATTCGGTTCCATTCCACGGCGATAGATAGATCACCATCTAGTAATTAATCGATATTGATAGACAAATCAAATAATCAGTGCAGTACGTCGGGAGGGTTTCTTTGTATGGGAAGAGACCCCACGCTTTCTACGATAGCGATTTCTTCTTTCTTTTTCTTTCTAGAATGTCACTTGTCTTTGGCCTCGGACCCCACAAAAACGAGCTAGTTAAAGCAGTTAAGCTGCAAAGGTACGAGTATTAATAAAATTAATAAATTAAATACTTATACTTTCTATTCCACTTACGTGTGCATTCCTCTTTCAGTTCGTTTTTGACTTGGCTGGCGACTTTTGTCCAGGCCATTTCAGAAAACCGGGATCTGTACGTGTCCAAAGTGGCATCGTAGATTTCTGGGTATTTCTTTATTATATTCACGAACTCTATCATCAAGGTTTGGTTATCCCTCATCGTGAGTCTCTGTTGAAATAATGTTAATTTGAATAAAATAATATTAAGCAAACGTTTCCAGAGTGATTTCAAATATTGAATACCGAAAACCGGCAGACGCAGTATTGGAAGAATTTCCTCATCGCGGGAACCCGCTGGAACCAAGAAATGCGGCTAGGTCAATATGGCGACGTTTGCAGGAGACCTATGTCCATCAGAAGACTTCTTTTGCGCCAGGATGATGATAATAAGGATGACCTAAATACCTATCGCCAATCTGCATCCTTAATTTTACCTAAGGAAATGGTTCCCGTGTCGGTGGTTTTCCGAATTCTGAAAGTTCAACATACCTACCTACCTAATGTATCGTTGCACGTTGCATTTAGTCAATCGTAATACATTTAAGCGATACTCGTGGTAGTCGTGGTACGCCTACGCTGACACGTGCTTAAAGGTCACTGAAACCAGGGATTGCTTTTATATTTAAAAGTCATGTTTTCAATGAATAAATCAGTCTTTAGTAGCCTTTCAGAGGCAGAGTCAAGTGGGCAGGAGAGTAGGGAGGCTTTATCCTGAAGGGAGATATTACAGGCATATAATAAAAATATGTAGACATGTTGAAAAAGTCGCCAATTATGTTCCAAGTCCTATGTCATAGGGGCGAGACTATAGGACCGCATGCTCAAATATAGCGGTCACTTGACCATCGATGCAGTCAAACAAAACTTGAAGTAACAAAAAAAAATGCAAATACATAAAAAACTGTAAGTTTAGTAATGCTGTAATGTACCACACTACCACAAAGGTTTACTTATCTACGCCACAAACTGTAAGCCTACCTATTCAATTTGAACTTCAATCCAAGAAAACGCGTATGGGAAGCAAGACTTATGATTGGTCGTTATTATTTTGATCAACCAATTACAGCATTTTCAACATGTAGTGATTGTTGTGATCCGCTAAAGCAAACATGACACTTGACGTTGACAGTGACAGTTGGGTCACCACTTTGAACAGTGTTGCTTTGCTTGTGAGGTTGAGGAGAAAATTTGTGGCTAAGTCAAGCATATTGTTTCGTAAAAGTAATTAGATAATAATTATAAACTTACGTTGGCAGTTCCAAAGTTTTTATTAGACTAAATATTGTTTAAATGTTTACACTATAAAACACTGTGACCTTCCCCTCAACTCGTAGCATACTGACGCGCCACACGGCCACGCAGCGCTCCCTCCATCCTGCTTTAATTCATACGTCAGATAGAGACGGAATGATGCGGTCGTGCGACGCCACAGCGACGCGATGTTGCCACGCCGCTGTAACGTCACCCTACATGCCAGATATTTGTTCGACACACACATTTAACGGTCAATAAAAAGTAAACTCAATTCACATTCAATAAGATTCAGATTTCTTTGTAGATTTTCTCGAGATAAAGTTTGTTGCCGTTCGGCGCGAAACTCTTCGTGACTCAGGTTCGTATCGCCGACACAGTCACTTGTCAACGAGTATTTTTAGTGTTAATTATACATTCATGGATAATCACGATTAGTGTAGAACAACTACCTACTGAAAATTATATTGTATATTTAGATTTTTTAATTGTCAGCTGCTTTTGTCACGCTTTCTGTTCGTGATAATTTATTGCAGATTTTTAATGTTCAAATTCTTGCTTTTAACGTTTTATGCTTTTATTTATGTTCTTTGTGGCCATTATTTGTTCTTATTTTTATTAATGTTAATTCGTTGATCAGCTGTGTTAAAGAAAACGTGGAATGTATCAGCTGCTTATGCACAGCGTAAAAGTCGTCTGAGGAAAAGGTTTTTTTGCTCTCGCAGTTAAGCCTGGTGTACACGGGTAGAGTTAACGCTACATTCAATTAGCGTAATACTCTACCATTTGTAAGTACTGTATCAGTTTCAATAGAGTAAATAGGATATGGACGATTCTGGGCCCAGGCAGCACTTAACTAGTTGAAATGTATTTAAAAAAAAAAAACGTTATATTTTCTAAAGGAAATCAAAAAATACAATACCATATTGTTTCTAACTACCTAGGAAGTGAGAAAAGTGAAATTAAGTTATAAAACTAAATAATCGATTAAATACATTCCCGATTTCTTAATAATCGTTAATGAATTAATCGGTAAAATCTAGGAATATGTATGGAAATCGAGTGACAAGTGTTTATCAATCGTTTCGTGGAATCAATTCATAGCGAATCGAGTTCCTTTATTTTTTTTCAGTTGGCAACACTGGATTCAGTGACTTACTGATGATCCATGCTGATGATAAGCAGAAAAAAACCGGCATTCGTTCGTTTTCTTTCGTTCTGAGTGTGCACGTATTTTCAATATTATAATGTAACTTTTATTATTCTTCAAATAACTTTATTCCTGGATAGCCAAATTTCACCAAATTTTCAGTCAGGCTTTTTTATTATATCCTCTTACAAATAAGGCTAGTTTGATTGAGTTAGGCCTTGGCTCAGGAAACTATCGAGTCTTTCCCTTCTGTAAATAGTGTAGGCGGTAGAGTAGAGTGGGAGCCGTAGTGGGGGAAGGCAAGTGGTACAGTAGCTTGCCGGCGAGTCTAGTCACACTAGTCTTTCAAGTTTTAGTACGCTTCTCTCTCAATGCTGTCTACATTAGTACTGATACTATACCGTTAACTCTATCCGTTTAAACCAGGCTTTAAGGAATCGACTACAAACCTGTCATTACTTTGTGCGATTTTATCAACTTTTAGCCCATCATACTTATACTGAACGCGATTTTAAGTAGTGCTTTGACACTAAATGGAGCTCTGGTTACCCATTATTTTATAAAGGGATATTTATTTATTAATCTCTCAATCTCATGTGACGCAAGGGTAATTGCAGGTGAAGGGGTTAAGAAGGTACAAACGTTTAAATAATGTAAGGCTTCTTGCAGTTCCCTGTTAAGAATAGGGCCACCCCATCGCTTCCCAGGGGTGTCGTAGAAGTAATAAGGGATTATGCAGGGGCAGACAACATCACCTTACTTCTAACTAATAACTTGACGGTGACTTAATGTTATTCTCGCTAATCAAGAGGATCTTCTTGGTTGGTGTAGGAGTCTCTGTAGAAGCCTTGTGTTATAGCATTTTTTTATTAAGTCAAGATACTCGTTTCTTTTCTCGATGAAGACAGAGCCATCTCAGGCCATCCAGATAAAATGGCACCCGCATTTTAGCTTAAGAAGGCAAGTACTTAAGTATCTTTGCAAAAAGTTAAGATAAGACGGTATTTATGATTTTATAAGCAATAAAATTAAGAATGCTTTGACGAACAATAAGAAAAAAACAAAAGCGAAACCACAAATCGTATTTCACCATAAAATAAGTTGAGTGTGTGGTGAGCATGTGATACCGCAAAAGTGACGATAAAATTGTGTCCTTATGACTTCGTAAATAAAGTTGAAAAGTGTTCGACAGGCAACAAGCAGGTATATTGATTAATTGCGTGAGTGAGTGTGTGCGCACACATGCAACAATCGCGACATCTGCCGGAGAGCGTCGCACGTGGCCCGAACACCTTTTGTCTACCGTATGCACCCACCTTTTTACCAATGAATCTATTTTTAAACTGACACAGTTCTAAAATTACATTTTTATAGTGGGCTGTGCGTGCGCATAAAGGCAAATAAGTAGTCACATATGATGCACAGGCTGGACTCCTTGTGTAGTCAAAAACGCCAATAAATTACATGGTGAAGTGTTAATGCGCAATGAATACGTGAATTTCCAAAATATTTTGTCTTTTTGCATAATAAAGAATAATGTAATTAGGTGGACAATTCTCTCAATTTAAAGTTTCTCTACCAAAAATGTAGCAGTAGAAAATATAGTGGTAAATGTATCAGGACTACTTCTTGCTTTGTCCTATTTTAATTTTATGTAAAATAAAATTAAAATAGGACAAAGCAAGGCTTGCGTTTGGCCACTACCTTACCTGTTGGTAAGCGATGAAGTGGCAGTAGGCCAAAGTCTGAAAATTTGCCAAAAATAATTATAAAAAAAACTTTCAGTTGCAGATGAATTTTAATAATAAATTTATTAAATTATGGTAGAAGCAAAATGTTGTTGTACATTTCACCCTATATCAAAAAGTGTATCTTAAACTTGAACTAATTATTTATTTCTTAGATGACCTTCAAACATTTAATGTGACAATTTAAAAACAACTGCACACTGCAAATTGTTTATAATAAAAATATATTGACTGTTGGCTCATTTATCCTTGTGAAGTTTGTTTTCATAAACGTCCGTCTTCCGTCATAAAGCTCTCAAGTTCAGCGGTCCTTGTCCTTGAACTACGAGCGAGCAGCAAAAAAGGCTAAGCTAGAAGCAAAGAGTCGAACCTTCGGTAGAGAGATGGTATAAAACATTCATAAGTTTTGGGTTTAATCCCTAGGGGTTACAATTTAATTTCTAAGGCATTATTTTAGTTATTGATGAAAACAATTTAAAAATAACTGGTAGCTAAGAACAATTTAAAATATAAATATGCCACACTTTTTGTAGTACATTTATTTCTGAATGTACACGAAACAGACTAAGATTTTTTTTTATAATCAATAATTTTTATATGTATTTCCAGCAATGTTAGTCGTTACGTATTACAATACCGAAATTTAAAATACCGTATTTTAAAATACCTGTGGCAGAAAGGCCGAAAAACTTAACGTCGAATGATTGTTTTGTCGAAAGTTTTAAATCCTGAAAGTTAATTTGCCCGAAAGCTCCCGAAGATCCATATCCCGAAGATCCATAATCCCGAAGATACATATCCTGAAGTTCAAAATCCCGAAATCTAAAATCTCTAAGACAATCACAAAAAAGGAGTTTCAAGCGCTCGCCGACCGCTGCCGCGGCACCTGAAGCACAGATTACTAAATAGCCTGAAGTAGTCAGGAGACTTGAGCTTCTCTCGCCAAAGGTTAACTGATAGTATTAACTGGAAAAAAAAGCAGGTGTAAAAATATCAGAATCCTGAAGATCAGATCAAACCTTTAGGTACTTGGTACATTATATTTGTCAATAAATATTTATTGAAATCAAAAAGCCTGCTCACAGAAGCAGAGGCGGCTCGTGACATTTAGTTACGGGTGTTCACAAAAAAAAAAACGTAAAACTAGAGCTTACCATTTTTTTTTTGTACAGAAAATTCATTCTGATCTGTTCAGTATTTCTGTTCTGGAAACTTCATAAATAGCATCTAAAATGTCATTCTGAATGGTTTTAGACGTACTTTTAGAAACGGACCTGCTGGATAAATGCTGTTTCATAGCCAAATCGATCTCTGACACGAAATCTTCCAAACCTCTATAGATTCCGGAATGCCGTAGATTCGTCCTAACCTCGTAAAGCAACTTGAAATGCACCACAAAATACCACACAATCTATTAAACGCCGTAAAATATATCGATTTTCATCAACGCGTTCATTGAACTCTCTAATAGATTTTCGATACGCAGAATCGAGCGCTTTACGAAATTTTGAGTAAGAGCAATTTTAGGACCCTAGCAACCAGGCCATAAACATTCATATACAAAATTCAGGACGTGGTGGCCCCTTAGCTTTAAGTTCGAGACGCATTTCAAGAGACTTTTCATATTTTTTTATAAAAGGCACACTGTATTGTTCCATTTTTAACACAAATATCGCGCAAAACTATATTTAATACATAATTAAAAGAAAAACTGCGAAGAATCTACATTCTACCGTAAAGTAACTGATTTCAAGTGTTTGTTTTATTGTTTACATAAGAGTGACAACGGCGCACAGGCAAAAGTCTCCCGCGCCGCCTTGCGCGATTTGGCAACGTCGCGCGTGAGCGGCGCTCCAGATTAGGCTAATTTCCTATACAAAATCTTTCTGTTTCACGCGTCGGACCATGTCGATGTTTCTCTTTCGCACTCATTGAATACAGTGCTAGAAATTGTACTGAATTTTGTTTCATAGGAGCGCAATCGCTGGCGCTCCACTCCACACGTTAGGCACATACAACTTGACGCCAAATGTGCGCGTAGGTAATAGTTAGTTTCTACTACGTTTCTAGTAAACTGCTAGTAACTGAGTGTATTGTATAGGCATTGTAGAAATAATGTATGTATAGGATTTTATGAAAATATAGATTATGCAATTTTTGTGGGAGTGCACTGCACCAGCGCTCTTTAGGACGAGCCGCCTCTGCACAGAAGGCTTTGATAACTTAACCTAAATCGAATCTTCGAATGGAAACGCGCCCTTTTCTCGGCGCATCGTCGGCAGGTGATCATTTTGACAGGTGCTCTAAACAAAATGATAACTTGCAGCTATACCTACGCATCGAAATATTCAACGCAATCATCATGCTTTTTTTGCAAACTCTATCTTGTATCATTTGTTTGAAATTGATGAAACTAAACTACTTTAAATAAACCGCCCCGTATTTCGCTAGTAGCTTTTTCTTTTACGTAGAAAATTTTATGAAGACTTTATTTACTGAACCTAGCCTTGAAAATAGCCAGTTGCAATTAAGGTTACGTTCTAAAAATAACTATGGAGATGGATCTTATACTCGACGGCTGAACTTAGGTAGATCTATGCGACTCTGGTACAATGTTATGATATTGAAATTGAAAGATCATTGCCACAATCAAGAGTTCAAGACGATCACAGATTCGTGATCTCATTTGGTTGTGATAAGTTGTAGATTAGAATGTTGTTGTTAACATTGTCTTTGAACTCCTTGAGCAAAGTGCTTTCCTACCCTATGGAGTCTGTCCTGGTAGGTAACTAATAACTACACTTAGAATGAGAAGCAAGCAGGACCAACGGATGCGGCAAGGCTTGGGGGAAGTCTATATCCAGGTGTGGATGTTTTCCTGCTTCGATGACCATCGAGTCCGCCACGACTTGAAAGAAAGTTCTTGCCTACATTAGCAGTGCATAGTTACTTTTTCCAATAAACAATTGACATCTCTTAAGTAGGTATCGAGTCTAACGACCCCAGCCCCAATCAATCACCAGACAATCATAACTAAAACTAATCAATAAACAATCCAAATCGGTTACACTTTGAAAATATCAGACATATGTTCAACACCTTTCATAAACCGGTCCAACGAAGGACATCCGGTTTTTGGTGGTTTAAAAAATTCGAGTTCAACATTCTCACAGGAACCGCTGCGTATCCGGTGCGCGGGCGCAGAATAAAAACGATCATTTGTTAATGTCGGAGTATTGGGCCACCAGGTAACCGCGCCGCGAGTTTGTGCATGTTTGAATCCGTCAATGTCATATGTGCACAAAACTGATACACGAATCTCGTGCCAAAAACACACATTTTGTGATTATCATGCTTATTTACCAAAGGATCTTTGTTTCATTTGTTTTGATTTTCCTTAAGATCCAAAAAACTATCAAAAGAATTTTTTATCCCTTTTGGATAGAATAATGCCCATTTCCAAAGTTTGCATTAAGAAGAGTCTTAACTTTCTTCTGTGGTCCCATTATTTACTGTCGGGTCTCTTCACTTTCCTACGGTCGGTCCGAGGTTTTCTGTTTGGGCTCGCTTGAGACCTAATTTGGCTTTCTATATTGGACCACCACGAAGCGGGCAGCTTCTAGCTCTGTATGTCCGGGTGATTTTTAACACATAGTCTTCCCTCTTGACTTGACTTCTGTCCATACTATCGAAGACTGGTGTGCCTTTGAAGCTTCCTCGTAAAGGAACACAAAGATATTACAGTACGAGTTTCTACTGTTCCTAGAACCATTGTTTCAATTTCTTCCTGCTTGTTTCAGACATTCGACTCTTATATTAATGTTCTTATCCAATATTTTTTTATAACGAAGTGGTTCTTATTAACAAAGCCTTCGTTTTATAACAAAAACAGACTTAATATTAATGATACTTACCGTTACAACAAAACTCATAGCAGCAAGCTTTTAACTTTCAAAAGTAGTGCAACTATGTCCATGTGTCAACCGTCTACCAAAAATAATGTAAGAACTCTCTATAGAACGGTATGATGACCTCTAATCTACATACATACAAATGACTTCCACGCATGGACAACAACAATAATTCGAATGCTCCGCCAACTTAACTGAGCAGCTGAAATGTAGAGAACCGGCTCTTATGGTGAAGAATCTAAAGTTCAAAATGCAAATATATATTGAGTCGAGACTGATAGAAGATATAGCGTTTTTGACGTTTGGTAATAGTTTAAGTGAAAGGCTGGATACGTGAGAAAACCGACGCCTATTCGAACAATGCCATATTTTGCCGTCATCTGGGCCAGTGATCGATCTGAGTAAATATTTTATTCCCACTGTTGCATGCTTAGTGATTGTAGATTACTGTGTTACAATTTCTTAAAGGTTTTTATTAATTAAGCGTTGCGTATGCAATAGAAATTCACAGTTTTCACTTATTGCACAGTGAAAGGAATTCTTAATGGAAAACGTTATGGTCGTTTCTGTTACCTTTCGTGAGCAAAGAGAATGTTTTTATTGTGATGATTTATTACAGAGATTGGGTTACAAATTCGTATTTTACTACTATATTAAATCAACAACACGAAAACGTAAACAAAACACTGGAGGTAGGTTACTTCGGCATTGAGTTGACCTCATCTGTCATAAACATTTACGTGGCAGAAACAATGCAAGATGGGTTTGCAATAAAACAATGAACGCGAACGTTGATGTAACTAATACTGGGAAGGCTTAGTTAAAAAAGAAACGCCAAATGGACTTGATGCGAAAATGTAGCGGAAATTGGAACTAAATGCGATACCAGGAATACTGCACAGTACACACAGTCGCACCAAATCTAAATGACCAAACGAAAAAGACAACATTGACTTTATTCGCAATATGTGAAAATCAGAAACAATTGACCATTATCGGAACTGCATAAATATAAACAGAAATAAACCAATGATTTTGTTAATAGATTTCTAACATACCCAATCAAATGGGGTTTTAGGACATCAAATGACATGACATGCTGAAAAGAGTACTTTATTGCCATTAGTTAACGCAAATAAGCAAGCTTTTGGTAACGGAAGCTAACTTTGCATTTCTACGTCATTGTCGGTAGTCATGCGATCCTATATTTAACATTTCATTGTGACCTGAACTAACTTGACCTTTTTCAAACAGTTCGAGGACCGTATTGTTCACATTTGAAGGAGTTTTAGAACTTATTTCACATTTGTTTTGTGTGTTATTGGTTCAACGACTTTGAACGTCTCGATAGTCATTGATATGGTGGGCGAGGATTCGTAGGACAATCATCTTTAAAAGAATATGATTGCTTTATAATAATATGTAGGGCGCAATCTTTGATTAAACACTCTTTAATTAATATCTAAAGGTCTAAATATAAGTCATTGAATGACTAGAGTTTTAGATGATTTTTACTTTACTATTTTAAAATTTGTTATTTCTTTATCTGAAATCTTGATTTCAATGTTTTCAGGGTTTCAGTAGATATCTTCATCGTTTTCAGAGCTGGTGCTGATTCATAGTTAGAATCAACAATCCTGGAAAACCTTGAATAGTATGGTAGTAGTAGTACTTGGTAGTATGTTTTCCTACAATTGCATCTGATTTTAGGTAAGTCGTAAGTATTGAAAAACTAGCATAAATAATAATAATCTTACACCAAACTTATAAAAAAAAAGCAAGAATACACAAAAACATACCTCAATCGCCTTGACATCAAAAAAGCTGAGTGTAAATTTTCATGTAAGCGTAAAATCCGGAATTATTATTTGTCCTCTCATACATAGCTCGGTCTTCGTCATAGTTATTATATTTAAACCCACAGTCTCATTTAGAATTTGGTATTTATTATAATATTAGTTATATACTAGTTGTGCCCGCGGCTTCGCTCCCGTCCACCCTACCTACTTAACTACACCTATCTACACTACCTGCCTACCAACCTACCCTACATACCTGCCTACCCTCCCACGTCAATATTATTTATTATTAAACCTTCCCTGTATTCCGTCGAAAAAAAAAAATGATATCGGTCCAGCCGTTTTTGAGTTTTAGCGAGACTAACGAACAGCAATTGATTTTTATATATGTGAATTATTTTAGAAATTATTTATGTATTTTATTAGTTAGGTAGTTTATTAATATCCAACTTTAATTATTGTTCATATTTTTTATTTTGTACACCTACCACTGTTATGTCCTTTTTAATCCAAAGGTTTACTGATAGACAATACCTTGCTGCATTAAGTCCATCTATGTATCACCAATGTACATGAAGTAAAAATAAATAAACAAATAACTAATCCAAAAAGAGAATGTTAAAAAATTGCCGTCCAGAAGAAAATAACGCTAGGAAACGATAACGCAAATCGTACAATTACAGTGTTATGTAATAGTTCATGGGCTAACCATGAAGGTTGTTTGCTATTCGACTCCATTGTTGCGTAATCTGTCACGTTAAGAAGTATTAATGCCTTCGCGTAACAATATACATACATAAGTCGATTTCTATATACTTTATTTACACGTGCAGACATCTCTTTGTCGGTTAGGTATTATTATAATTTTATTTCCTTATGAGTATGTTGTGTTTCTTTGCAGGGCAAAGGGCTCCGTTTTTTTTTCCTTTCTATCTCGGGAATTTGTGTCTGCAAATTTAGGTAGGAGTCCAACTCGTCACGCCATCTCCTGTCAGGACTACCGCGACGCTGGTTCTTGTTGTTTAGAACCCATTATGTGGCTAGTGTAGCTACTTTCGCTCAATTCCGTTCTGACAGGATCTACATCTACATCTTCTTCTGTGTTCCGTTTATCGCTTACCTACCATCAGCCCCCCTAGCCAAGTTACAAACATTTTGTATCGAATCTCTTTCTACAATCGTTAACGCCTTCTATTTGTATGGTCTGACGACGTGACCGTGTCCATACATTGATTCGTTTACTACTATCGTTATTGATTGTAGATTGTCTACTTGGCTACAGGTCCAGGTGAGATAGTGGTCAAGCGCGAGTCTACCTATAATAATAAAAAAGACAGGTGAAGTATTATTATATTCATTAAATACAATAACTGGGGATTTAGCAGCTCACAATCTTAGGACCCATTAATATAGGGTGTCTCAGTAAGAGTGCACTTTTTCATTTTAAAATAAAAACAAGTATTTTATGACAGAGTTGTGATATTTTTATTGTATTGTAAAGAAGACATGTTCCGATTAAGTATGGAATAAAATATCTGGCAAATGACCCCCACGGCTCCGATGACAGGCCATTACTCTTTTCATGAAATTTTCCATGACTTTTGCACAGAGATGTGGCTGTATCTCATCGATGACGCGTTGTATTTCCGATGATTTGAGCTCAGGAATTGTTTCGGATTTATTCGCATAAACCCGAGATTTCACAAAACCTCAAAGAAAAAAACCCCATGGCGTTAAATCGCACGATCTTGGTGGCCAGTTGACATCAAAATTCCGTGAGAAAATGTGTTCTGGAAATCGTTGCCGATTGTTTCATGCGCGGTGTGGCAGATTGCGCCGTCCTGCTGAAACCACATGTTGAACAGATTCACGCCGTCCAGTTGAGGCCACAAGAAGTCCGTTATCCTATTCCTGTAACGAATGCCGTTCACAGTCACTGCAATTTCGGCCTCATTTTCAAAAAAGTAAGGTCCAATCACGCCGCCTGACCAAAGTTTTAATAATCGGAATAAACAGAGGTGACAGCTGTCAAATTTCAGAGTCGCCACTTGCATGAAAAAAAAATATTCCAATTTTAAAAAGTGTACTCTTAGACACCCTTTATTAAGGTGATATATACGCCCCAATGTAACGCAGTACTGGCCGTGCGCCCGCTCGATGCCATTAGTACATTGTGTATTAAGGGCGGTAGGTAAGGAATTACGATCGAGACTCTAGTAGAAGCCCGAAGTCGAAGACTGAGGGCTTTCTGAGTCGAGGTTCGTAATTCCCGTACCGCCCGTGATACATACAATGTTTTTCATCACATTTGCGAGTAATAATTATGAATTATAGCTTTAATACACAAGTCAGCACAGCTGTTATTACGAAATACGTGAACCTTTTTTTTAAGCGGTTGGCGAATTTTTGCCCACACCACAGATTATACAGTGTTTCGTTCAGAAACTTTAAGGGCAAATACTTACGTAGGTATACAGCCATGACGGAGTGTAAAAAGAATTAAATAATTTCGACGTTTTCATACTATAACTATTAAAATCGATTATTAAGAACATTAGTTGAGTATTTAAGTAACATGTAGCGAGATTGCAAAGAAATTCCTGTTTAGATAACATTTTATGACAATTTTTCAATTGCGTGTAAACTCCTTGCTTGAACTTGCATGACCTGTGTGCTGTGCTGTAGATAAAAAAAATATTACTTACCGCCCTAGGGCTTCATGACAAACAAAAAAGCCCGAGGGTTTTATATGGGGCATTACGGCTAAGTTAACCTGTATGTTTTGATACTGTTTACGTGCAAGTGTGATGAAAAATATCAAAATTGAATCTCCTTTTGAACAGTTTTGTTTGCAAAATATTATTTGATTTACATATGCTGTGTTAGGTATGAAGAAATTCCAACCATCAATTTTTCTGTATAAAATATGCAATATTTTACACATAACTGTTTTGTATACATAACATAGCTTACAGAGTTAGCAAACTTAAGGTGATATATACGCCCCAATGTAACGCAGTACTGGCCGAGCGCCCGCTCGATGCCAAAATATCAAAATTGAATCTCCTTTTGAACAGTTTTGTTTGCAAAATATTATTTGATTTACATATGCTGTGTTAGGTATGAAGAAATTCCAGCCATCAATTTTTCTGTATAAAATTATTTTTAAACATATAAGTCGTTTTGGACGAGTTTCCAAAAGTTGCGAAAAAATATCGTGTTGTTAATTATTTTTTTAAAGCAAAACTATTAGTTACACGAAAAAACCTTGTGTTCAAAATTATGAACATGAATCAATAATAAATATATATTTTTTGCAAACCTTTTAACCTAGCTGTTACTCAGGAGTATGCTTTAGTAAGTTACCGTTTTACGGCACTAAAGCGTATGTAGGCCCTTAAGTAGTAATAGGCTGGTTATGCCTGTCGTAGGACCGATAGCTACTGGAGCAGACGAGTTTTCAATGGAGGCCGGTAAATTGACGGATGAAGTTATAAATGCACTGGATACAGGAGGTGGATACAGGCGCAACTAGCCGTCTAGGCGTATATTTCCAGCAGTGGCAGCGATAAGCGGAGTTGGTAGAGGATTCTAGCTCGGGCATTTTTTTGACACCACCAGAACAACACTGAAACAAAACACTCGAAGCTGATCAACCGCAATAGGGGTGTTTCATAGGTAAAAAAACAATAATTATATTTTGGTCCGTCAGCGAGATCACAAATAATATTGGACACGTATTTTTTGGTTTACCAAACCAATAAAAATACAAAGATAAAGCGCATCAAAGTTCAGAAGTGGGGGCTTGTGACGTCACTATGCCAGTATAAAGTGTACTAACGGCGTGACGTCAACGCACTAAATCATCGTCACTTTATGTTTACGTGTCAAAAGAAAAATAGAAAAAAAGGAAATATATTTATTTAGCACAGACTAACTATTGAAAATTCATTCAACCAATCACAGCAGATAACGCGTGCTTGAAAATTTGTCACATTAATTTCTGAAACTAGGGGTAAAAGACACAAAAAAAAAATACTTGATAAATATATATATAAAAAAGTGTAACTTAAATATTCTTGCCTGACAGTCAAAATACAAATTTTCAGTTAACATCCCTATACTGCCACCATGCAATGCATAATATTGGATCAGCCTGAACGATCAATGACATCGATCGAACGTATCCTTTACTGAATGTAAGACTTCTTAAGTAGTTTTCACGACACATTTGAAATTATTAGATAGACTTAATTCTCATAATGGCGGCATACGACAAGCCACGGTCGTCAGGCACTATGACAAATTAATTGCAAATAAAAAACTGACGTAAGCACAAATAATATATTAATATGCATGTCAGTACACTCATTAGTAACAAAGAAGTTATTAATCTTACATTGGTTATGCTCATAATTACAAGCTTTTGCCCGCGGCTTTGCTGGTTTGGCATTTCAATTTCGCATTACATATTTTTATTGCTCAATTCTATTTGAGTAAAATTATGATATTCCTGTCCTATTAGGCCACATAGGCATCATAGATTAAAGAATATGTTTTTGACACTACTACCATACACTTTTAGTTAATAACCAATAGCATGGTATCCGACGAATATATAATCGTAATAGGCAGTAATTGTTATTTATTAAACCCCACCGGAAGAAGATGGGTGTTATAAGTTTGACGTGTGTTGCTGTGTATCTGTGTGTGTGTCTGTGGCATCATAGGTCCTAAACGGATGAACCGATTTTGATTCAGTTTTTTTTTTGTTTGAAAGGTGATTTTGTTGAAGCCGGTTCATTAGTTATGGGCGTTTTACTATTTGAATCGGGGTGTTTTCGCAAGACAAATGTGTCGGGGGTTTTTTAAATTTTACTTGTTTGAAAAAAAATCTTCGGGCAGCAAAAAAAACGATTATGTGTCTGCATTTTCCATTTGGTTACTTGTTACAGTAGACTAGGGAGCTTTTCTCCTTGGTGGGTCCCCGCATTGATCAGGTGGGGTGGCTCAGTAGCCGTGGCTTGGTCACCCACGTTGGAGCGAAGAGGAACCCAAGGAGGGGCCGCTCGTCTGAGCTTTTGCCGATTAAGCCGACGACGTAGCGGCCAACTTGTAGTTTGCGGTGCCGTTTGGTAACAGGCGACATCGCAACTGAGGCGGGCCGCGATGTCTTATGGAGATTCCCAGGTCCCTTACGATGTCACGGCTGAGGGTTGGAGGCCGCGGCGGGAGAGGAGTGCTGGAATTGCGGTGCGCCGCTCTCCCTATCTGCCTCGGCCTGGACAAGGTCGCCACCGTCTGATAGCGGACGCGGTGGGGCCGCAGGGGAGGAAGAGTGTCGGTTTTGTGTTAGCTGCTCTCCCTATCCCCTGCGGCCGAAAAATGGTAGGTGGCGGGGCCATTGACCTTGACCCGTCATAGAGGGACCAAGGGTGCTATACACCGGGTTGTCTGGCGCCCATGTGCTGGTTTGGTCCCTGGAGTGTTCACGGCGTACAGTGTGTTTTGGTGCGCCGGTGATGGGGGTACTCCCCCGAGGAGGGTCCGGTGACGGACAGCCGCGACGGGTTCGCGGTGAGTGCTAACGCGTGCCCGTGTTCCCGCCATAAGCGGCACAGGAGTTTTAGTGGTTTAGAGTCCCACATAACTGCACTATCTTCTCTTGGTAGTGCAGCATGCATGAGCATTTCTCAAAGCAAAATTAATAAAAAAAAAACAGAGAGCTGGTATTTGACTTTCAAAGCATCAGTGCTAGAAGTAGATCCTTATAGAGTTACTGGTATTTGTTGGTTGGTGTTAGGTAATTAAATCAGTCGTAATAATGTTGGTCCTGGGTAGATATTATAGGATAATCAGTTAGTAAACGGAAAACCGTATGGAAAGTAAAAACATTAGATACTTGATAACTAGTTGGAAATAATGAAATAGGTATAGCAAGAACCTGATTTCACACTGACTAGAAAATCAAGGAACCCTCTACTTACATTTTATTACTCTTTGACAAACCCCTGACGCACCTAAGCCGAGGCACGTATGTCCACGCGGGGCGGTACGAAGGAGATCGAAAATAAAAACTCCCCCCGCGAGGAGGGATTCATCCCCAAACATATTACGGGAATGTTGGTAGCTGGAGGATCCGGGAGATCCCGATTTTTTTGCGATAATCAACCGCCCGTTTCCCGCCGCGGTTTATTGCAAATTGTGGCTAAAACTCAAAATGTGGCCACTTGAATTGTGTTATAAAATCTTATTCTGATGATGGTTATTTTGGAGGATATTGAGAGGCTTTGAATATAATCATTGATATCATTTTGGGACATTATCTTTGGCACTTCGAAAATATTATCGTATTGTTTCTGGAATACTGATGTTTTTGCTATTAGTCCAGTCCAGTAACTCAAAACAAAGTCTGTTTAGTAGTGATTCCATCACCAGTAAACTAATTTACACACACTCCACGGGCTTGAAAGTTTCGTACAATGAGGTGACCCGTAACGTTACGAGGGATGACCGCCTCAAATGAATATACGGGAAAATCCGTCAACGGACGCGGGTCAACAAAATACAGCCTGAAACGTCTATTTTCACAGCCAAAGCGAAAAACAAATCGTGCCTACTTCGAAGCGAAACAAAGGATGATACAAACCTTTTAAGCCCTCACACTTTTTATAAGCAATATAAGCAGGTGATTCAAATTTATTTCACTTCCGATCTTAAAAGCAGGAGCTGTTGTGTGTTGTTGATCGAAGACAAAAATGGAAATTTGGCAGCCATTTGAACATCTTCAGGTACCCGCCTATATTAAGCTGGTGTTTTAACTTCACTCAGGTAAATAAAATGAAGATAGCCGTGAAAGCGAATGCGAGCCGTATCAACAGAATTCGTTCGCGGTCCCGAAATGGCTTTTCTATTCAATTTTCGATAAAGATTTTTTACCTACCCGCAGTTTTGCGTACGGCGGAACCAATAAATCTCCTCTCGAGGTAAGGGGCGAATTAATCAGTTGACTAGTTCGGCGACCGATCCAACGACGGATCCCTTCCTTCAGACAAATGTGAACCGAAATGTGTCACAGAATAGGTTGATGTTCCGTTGTACGGGCCATTTTTATTTACCGCAAGCAAGGTGAAAATAAGAAGTGGGAATAAATAGTAGGGCCTCCGCCGATACACTCTGAGGAGATTAAAGTGTTCTGGTGGTTAGGGATCAGCGGTGTAATATAAATTAGGAAAATGTTGATGTTTGTTTGCCCCGAAAAGTAATGGTCAACTTGAGTAAGCAACGCACGCGAGCGGGTTCTGCAATTCCCCGATTTAATAAATAATAAAGCTAATTTTACACGCCATAAAATGAAAAAAATCACTTGATTAAATTTTAGGGAAGCCCGAAATTTAAAAGCCGTGTTGTTTCCCGCCCATTAGGGTTAGGGAGGGTGGTGGGCGCAGGGTGGGTGGACATCGGGCACGAATTAATAAACAAGCCGGCCAAGGGCACGGGCCACATGACCTTTGGGTCTCTCCTTGTCCTCTTTACCTGTTACTAAGTACTGATTATTTACTTTGCATAGGTAGGTACATGATCGTGAATAATATTGAAAAATAAAAGACAAGCGGCCGCGTCTTCCTGAAAAAGGGGGGAAAGCAAGCTAGTAAAAAAGATACATTAAAGAAGATGATCGTTACAAAGAGCAAATCCTCAATTCGCTATAAAACGTCGCGCTGAGAGTGGGTGCTCCCGCGCGGCCGAGGAAACGTTGTCATTCAAAATCAGACCACGTGTACAATATTTCATCATCAGGATGGGTGGCGCCCCCATCGGGCCGGCTATCCCTTTCTCCCTCCGCCCCGTACCCCCGACCCAAAAAGTCTATCTGCACTTGACACGGGAGGAAACGGGACAGATTAACCGTAGTGAAGGGAACAAAGCTAAATATGTTTCAAGCTGATACTTACCCTTGCACAGTATATACTTGATTTACAGAATAAGGATTTAAGATGCTCTCAAGTGCGTGGTGAAAAATCGTTTTCGGGATCGCCCATTGCCGTTATTAATTCTAGTAGGTATCTGTATTACTTTCAAACGAATCGATATGACTGGAAATATTAAATATTTGTTCGTAAAAAGATCTGAAAACTTTCTGAAAATATTTTTTTCAGAGTAACATTATTTAGCCACTCGAATCCGCGAATTTCTCTATTTACTGTAGCACCCCGTATAAAAGTAACACAACGCTGAAAAAGGATGGAGGAATGAAATGATGGAACCATTTTCAGCCCACCGTGAGACACGCACACACCCAAGCGCTTACACAGCTTTTCACGCCCACATTGACACAAAACTGGCGTGAAAAGTTGAGCAGTAATTTATATGACGGTTTAAATAATTACTTCGCGTTTTCGCCTCAATTTGTAGATGAGCTTGCGCCGTATCTGTGTTGCTGACATTTATTCGCATTACTTTTGCAGCGCGGTCTGGATATGATGACGTCACATATTTTACTGGTAACTTTATAGCGTGTGGAGGTAGTGTTAATTAATATTGTTGTGGATGATGGTAATATTAATGTTTTTGGGTTTATGTAGAGGTATACCAACATAGATCTATTGTTTTGGCTAGTTTATAATGTATTTTTTGGCTTAAAAAGGTAATGTAAACTCACAGAACAGTGGTGGCTCACTGGAGAGCAGTGGTGGTCCTGTGGTAACGGCCCCGACTTACGTGTCGTAGGTGCTTTACTTTGTGAAAATTATTTCATCATCACTGCTCTAAAAACGGTGAAGGAAAACATCGTGAGGAAACCAACATGTCCTAGAACCATTAAATCGAAGACATGTTACATCTACCAATCCACACGAGGCCGCGTGGTGGATTATGGCCCAATCACTCTCACAGAGAGGGGCCTGTGTCCCAGCAGTGGGCACATTAAAAGCCTGATGACGATGACAATGACGAAACTCACAGTCAAATAAAATCTCTGTTTATTTAAAAGAAATATTGATGAAAATGCTTTGTTCTAGAATTTTATTAATGAACCTTAACACAGTTAACGTGATAAAATTTCACCCTCCAATGTGAAGTAAGTGAGATGACAAAGCATTTTCACTATAATATGCTTTCGTGTTTTCCGCTACATAAAAGATTCCTTACTGCCATTGCCATCTGCTTTGAAAATAGATTGCTTGTCAATAAAAATGTAAATTCGCCGCTTCAGCTCTCGGCTAATTCATTTCCCAATGGAAAATCCGGGAGCGAGTCACCGGAGATCGATGGACCGTTCATTTCGACGATATTTTTTGCTTTTTCACATTTCATATTGACGAGACGACCAGTTAGTTTGCATACAACGTTCGGCTATGACAATGTAGGCAAACTCTACCGTCCGTACGGCTCCGCGCGGCTACGCTCGGCTCCGCACGAACCCGGCCGGCCATTCTCGACTCAAACGATAAGGTCGCGCTTTTTGTACAGAGTTCAGATATTAACGTCTTTTTCGATGATTTATAGAGGTCCTCTCCCATGAAAGAGATGAAGGGGCTTTCAGGGGACTCGATATGAATTCTAATACGGCTTTGCGATAACAACTATTGTGCTCTGACCTCTTTACTCTTGTAACGTACCTTGTTTAGTAAAGTTTTATACAATAAAAAATATGTGTTTGTTTTACAAAATAAAAACAATTTCACGTCAATTTACGGGGGCGGCGGTATAAGCAAAAAAATCGAAACACGCAAATTTTATCCAAAACCTCGGGATCCGCGCTCACACTCTCGCGGTGATACGCCTGACACCCTAATCAAATAAGTACCTTTTACCGGGACTGTATCTGCAACACTGTAAACTGAGTCTTGGGCTTTTGTTTTAGAGTTTATATTGGAGTGGAGTTGTGGAGTCTGACTGGCTTCCGCATAAAACGTATTTGTAGGAAGGACGACCCAGAAAATGGGTATAATATACTCACACTACCGCCGCTTCCTCGCCTTATTCTCCCGGCACGTCCCCCAGGAGTCTGCAGAAATTTATATAACAAGCTATCTCGTCCGGGCTCGGTTATTGTCGAGGAAACACTGCCTCAGACATTATTTTTAATTAAACACAAGTACTGTCCGCTAACGCCCTCGATCCGAACCGCGATTTTCCTCCCCGTCAATTGTAGTTTTTTTCTCATTTTGTCGGGGACTGTCAACTTGAAGAATGCTGCTTAATTGCCGTATTGTCTTGCAGAAAGGAGTGGAATAAGCGGGTACGTTTATTTTAAATGGTCCCTGAAAATAGCTGGCAAATGTCCTTTTGATAACGCAATTTTCAAATAAAAAAGAAACAAAGAAAGGACCACAAATCGTTAAAAAGCTACAAGAATTCGCGAAACCTAAGTCGAGAACAATAGTCGAAAAGCCGGTATACACCGGTCTATAAAAAATAAACCTTAAAAAATTGTGATCTTTTAACAATTCCTCATTCAATCACGTAAAACGAGTGGGGGTGGTCACCCACCCCACCGCCCGATGTTCGTGTCGGGGACGACGTAACCTACCCCTACTACGGGTTCTATGTTCATTTAAAAATACATCCAAGCTGTGTTCTATTGTTAGTACTATCGGGTTATAAAAATCTGTAGTAGACTCCATTTACACTATTGTGGTTGGTGAATAACCGTCACTATTATTATAAGTGCTAAAAATAACGTGACCCTACTAAGATCTACATCGACTTATTAACTCAACTATGTACTAACTTACTATTGCCGTTTTCGTACATTATAATTCTTACTCTTAATTTATTTTGTTCACTGCAGGATTACTTTTCTAAATCCAATCCGAAAATCTACGTTAGCCCAAAAAAAATTCAGACTTTGTCATTTAAGTAGGGTTTGTTCTTAACTCTAAATCTATACTTTATCTATACTTATATTATAAAAAAAGTTTTTTAAAACAAAACGACTTCCAAAAAAAAACTTTCTTTTCCGAATTCTGTGTGGAACACATTTTTTTTGGAAGTCGGTTTGTTTTTATGTTAATAATAAGGCCTTAAAATTATAACAAATGAGAACGAAAGCTGACAGCATACAAATTAAAGCAAAGCAAAATTGCCGGAAATACACTATCCACGAGACAGGAAAGAATGGCATACTTATGAAAATGTCTAACAAGTCTATTAATCATAAAGTAAAACTGCATTTTTTGTGGCCAGAGATTGATTGGTCAATATCCGTATTGTCAGAAAAACATTGACATGTATGGACAATGTGTTAATGTGGCCACAAAATTGATATTAATTATGTTACGGAATTTTTATTTGTGCCACTATTATAGATCCGGTAACTGTCGATTCACTTAATATTAAATCGTAAATAAATTAAACGTCCAGAGCAGGACATAGGCATGTCTTGGTCCTTTGCTTTTCCTATCCATTGGACTCTCTCGGCCCTAACCAGGTCATCGGTTCAGCTTGTGGGTGGGCCTTCCGACACTGCGTTTTCCGGTACGCGGTCGCCATTCCAGAACTGTTTAGACCCATCGAAGATAAATGAAAGACTCAAGTAGACTAAAGTCACCGCCAGTTAACAAAAAAATAAAGGTTGACACCTGTCTACCAATGTATTCCAATATTACAAAACGATACGAAAAAAATGTAAAGGCAGTGTCGCTAACACGATCAAAACAAACGGATCGCGGTAAGGGGCGTCCGTGACCCTTTCACTTGGCATTCAGTAATGAGTTATTAATATCTCATAAACGCGTGGATCGATTTACATGATTTAAACGGACAAAACGGTTCTACGCTTTTCGGATTTTGATAATTTGGTCTCAAGTGAAATGCCTTTCATTTGAGACCAAAATTATCAAAATATATATCTGTCGGGTTTAGTCAATAGCACGGATGTCAAAACAAATCACAAACACGCCCCTGGCGGCAAATCAAGAACAACTACGCATTGGAGAGCTTTTTCTAACCACTTGCGTGGTTGGGACCGCAGAATATAGCAGTTTAGTACTAACCGCCTTAGAGCTAAGACGTCGTAGAATCAGTGTCGATCCGTAATATTAGTAGGTCAGCAAGATTGTAACTGTGAGTTGTGACTATTTAAATAAACCCAGTGTATCGAACAACTTTTGTGCTTTCATTTTCACGATTGTACCAACCGACCTGCCCTCACACGATGTCTTAAACTAAGGGAATACATCCTGACTGCCCGGTGGTTGGCATCTAACGGCTACTCTTGAAGCTCCTTCACACGAGGTATTAAGAAGCAAATATTATCTGGCATAATTGTTCCCAGTCAATTCAGGTCTCTTATTTAACAGTCGGTATGTTCCAAGATCTTTGAGTGTAAAGCGTGAATCTTGTGAGAAGTATCCCCGATCACCAAGTTCCTTGAGAATTAGACGTCATAGTTGATGACAGTGGTAGTGAGACCAAATCTGATTAAGAATGGCTTGTACACTCATACTCGAAACTTTAGACCGCATCTCATGAGTAACATGTGGCGATGGGTCTACAAGGAATCGTTGGTGCTATGTCTGTCTGAGTTGGTGCACAGAGCGCTTCATGTGTTGTAGCACATTTTACGCTAGATTTTTGAGAATCGTTTGTACGATTTCTGTCTGGGTTGGTGCACAGAGCGCTTCATGTGTTGTAGTATATGTGGCAGCAGATATGTATAGAATCGTTGATAGATGCTATTCTGGCCTGTGTTGATGCACATATCACAATGAAAGTTTCATGAGTTCAGTATGCATTGCCTTTGAATTATGGTAAAGAGTAACAGAATTGTTACAATTACTTTGTTTAGTAGTTGAACTTTTTGGTCGTTATTCGTTAGAGGTTTTACTCGAGAGTTTCTATAAGCTTGGCAGTTTTGCTGCAGCAGAAGTTTTAAAGTTTATTTGGAATGACTGTGGTACATGGTCCAGGCTAATGATTTAATTAAAGAGTAGAGTTCTAAAATTTCCCTATTTTCACGAACCCAATGATCTACTTTGGCCAGGAATAGCTAAACGCTGTGTGGCAACTGTGGGCCTGTGTGTTAACTGAAGGCCTGTATGGTACCTGTATGTCTGTGTGACATTTTGTCTGGTCTGAAAAATCATGTTTGAGTTAGGAACCTTACATAAAGTTCCTATTGAGTTATGAGGTTAAAAGATAGTAAACTCACATAATCACGCGAGAGGTGAGGTCACCATGTTAATGTCGATGACGTTTTAATCGTCATGAGGGCATGCATTACGAAAAATGTTCTTATTTTGATTAATATGCGTAGATCGTGTTAGTAAGACACACAAAGCTCAAGTACCAATTGAGATTGTAGATGAAGTACATCGCACATCCCCACGATGATGATACATCGTGGGGATGTGCGAGTAGAGCAATTGTCATTGCTCAGAGAGTTATGAGATAGCTAAGAGAGCTATGAGATAGTTAAGAAAGCCATGTGGAGGCTAAATATCGTGAATAAGAAACTTGGTGTCTCGTTTCTTTTGTTACATTTATTGTGTCATTCATAACTATCAATGGTTCTTGGACTTTGTAATCACGAAGATTAGGTGCTTTTAAGTACCAAATCAATGATTAAGTTGCTATTTTCTTTAAGGATGCTGTTACATTTTAGACGAACTCAAATTTAGGTATCTAGTAGCACACAACAACATTACGCGCACGCACTCATTGAAACTACTGAGCGCTCGATTTTATACATCACTGAAATAATATTGGTCCTTGTTATTATTTTTTAATTTTATTGAAGTTGATTCAGGAAGGTTAGTTGACACTTTGAAAATGCATTTGGTAACTGTTACAAACCGTCGTCGTAAAAAGTAGGTTATTATTTTCAACCGACTTCAAAAAAAGGAGGTGCTCTATCTATTCGACCCGTATGTATCCGCGATTTTCTTTAAAACTACTTATCCGATACTATCGGGTTTACGTCGATTAATTTAACAATGACAATGGAACTCTTCAATAACAAATAGCAAATGACCTGCGATTAGTGTGATCGTATAGTTATGTTTTGTTTTCACCATACCATAATATAAAATCACGCTTGTTCGTTTTTAGGGGTTAACAGATTTATTTAGTATACCTACCCAATATGGGGTACCAACAAAAACTAAAAAGAGAAAAATAATAACTTTTCCGTGTCGAAAAACGAAAAACAATAGATACCGACACCGACTTTCGAAAAGAGAATTAGCTTTCACTTTGTTGTAGTAAGTAGTTAGGTATTTTTTAAAAAACGCTACATAAAATAAGTAGATACCTAAAACGAAATAATTTCCGGTCACAAGGATTAAAAAACCGGCCAAGTGCGAGTCGGACTCGCGCACGACGGGTTCCGTACCATTATTGCAAAAAAAACACGTTTTTTGTATGAGATCCCCAATATTTATTTTATTCTGTTTTAGTATTTGTTATTATAGCGGCAACAGAAATACATCATCTGTGAAAATTTCAACTGCCTAGCTATCACGGTTCATGAGATACAGCCTGGTGACAGACAGACAGACAGACAGACGGACCGCTAAAAATGACTTGAACATTTTGCATTACATATTATATATATATTATATAAAATATTACCATCAAATTTTTTTGGAGTATGAGCATCAGCTAATGACATACCATACCCAAAAACCATGAAAATGTCACCCATGACGAAAAGATGTCAAATTTTCGTCGGCGCCATCTTGTATTTTGGTTTTGACCCCGTATTCGATATGAGCGACCCCAAAATCCATGACAATGACACCCATGACGCAAAGATGTCAAATTTTCGTCGGCGCCATCTTGTATTTTGGTTTTGACCCCATATTAGATATAAGCGACCCCAAAATCCATGACAATGACACCCATGACGCAAAGATGTCAAATTTTCGTCGGCGCCATCTTGTATTTTGGTTTTGACCCCACATTAGATATAAGCGACGCCAAAAACCATGAAAATGACTTCTCAACCTTGTCAACAAATGCTTAACAATACCTATCCAAATTCCGATCATACCCAACATAATTTCTAAATCACATTCTAATAATAAAAGGAAACTCAAACATACTTTTATTTCGGTCCGGTAAAATATCAACTCCTTTCGATCACAACATACGACTCACGCATGCACACTACAATCTTTTCTATTACTTTTATCGTATTTATTTTTTGCAAAAAAGCGATACGCTCGTCCTTCCACGAGCGCTTCTGAGCGCGGAATGATAAGCTTCGAGTGCAAAATGTAAGAAGAAGTCGGCAAGTGTTTTTATTTTAGCTAATAATTAAAATATATATTGATTTGGGTAAAAAATAATTATCTGAACCTGTAAAGGACTATATATACCGCAATTTTTTTATAATTTTGAAGATAAAAAATGCTGTAAAATTAACTAAACTGGGACCTATTCGGACCCTACTTTTTTAATATTTTTGCAATTATCGTGATGGGCAAAACGTATTTGTGCGAAAATTTGATGTCATGCAATTTTTCTGATGCCAATCTGGAGCTGAATATATTATCTTTAAATTAAGACCATGATATCTTCACATCTGTGATTGCACATACATTAAAATTGTACCTGAAAAGCACTGTTATTTATAGAAAAATGTAATAGCGTCCTTAAATTGGAAATATAATTACTCGGTCCTTGCAAAAGTAAAGGAAGATATTAAATGATCATGTTTGATTGTTTGTTTCAAAAAGTTTCCTCACTCACATAGTATCTGAATCAATATTAGACGTTTGAATATTGTTTGGAAATTTTGTATTTTTCAGATAAAATCTCTTGTATAATGGGAGATTGGCAGGACGGAGTGGACTTGGAGGACGTGTAGCGCAATACTACATGAGATAGCATGGAGCAAGGACAAAAAGATGATGTCTGCGGGTGATAGATTTGGGGTGTCTGTCACCTGAGAGTGGCCCGAGAAGGCGACGTGCTGTGTTCCACGCTCGCCTCTCAAGAGCTAAGGCCTACAGAACTCCATGTGGTTTTAGTCAGTAGGAGTCTGACAGACCCCTCAGCTTGCTCCAAGGACTGAGGATATCCATTGAGGATTTCCACATGATTCAATACACTATTAAAAACTGACAATGTGGAACAGACGAGGACGCCTGTCTTGCAGGATAACCGTTTCGGGTTTAATCAATAGCATGGACGTCAAAACAAATCACAAGCATGCCTGTGGCGGTAAATCAAGAACAACTACGCATTGGCGCGCTTTTTCTAACCACTTGCGTGGTGGGGACAGCAGAATATAGCAGTTGATTACTTACCGCCTTAGAGCTAAGACGTCGTAGAATCAGTGTCGATCCGTAATATTAGTAAGCAAGATTGTAACTGTAAGTTGTGACTATTTGAATAAACCCAGTGTATCGAATAACTCGTGTGATTCCATTTCCACGACTGTACCCACCGACCTGCCCGCACACGAAGTCTTAACCTAAGTCTTAACTTAACATCCTGAATTCCCGATGGTTTGCATCTATCGGCCACCCTTGATGCGATTTACCAATAAACAAAAAGTATTTTTCTTAAAGTTATGCAAGTACAAGTCGGATCAATAACTTTTATATTTTGTTATCTAGCGAAGACTTTACGAACAACAACATAACTAGTAACCTATTAAGAAATCATAGATTCCTAAATGAAAAATTGATTAAGAAATGCCTAATTTCATGATCAAAATTTTTTGGTCCCATGACTATGCTTGTGGTAAACCTGTGTCCTACCATCAGGGCTGAAGTGTTGGTAATGATGAGGCTACAAAAATATTCTTACTTGTTTTGTTTATTCAATGACTCATACCATAAAGTATCAAGAGCAGCTTTCTTTTACTCCTCTTTGGATTTTTTGTCTGCCATCTCGTTACTCATAGTTTCAGCCAGGTCGAGATTCACTTATGATTTTCTTTTAAAATCTTATATGCAGGTTTCAAATGACATATACTTACTAGAGTTGTCATCATCATCATCACTGCTGGTGCACAGGACTCCTTTCTTTGAGAGGGAACGGGCCTTAATTTTAGATCAATTAGGTTTCATACAGTTGTATCAGAAACCAAATAGATCTATAATGGCGGTCTAAACTTTCTTTTTTCACGCTGCTTTAGGACTTGAACATAGTACCTACTTATAAAGCAATCAAAAGCAACACAATAATAAATATGACAGGGGTAATTTGACAGAAAGCTAGAACTTGACGTAATTTCTAAGCTGTAGGCACACTCGCTAGCATTATGACGCAATATAAACACAAAGGTGTGACCTATACTGCAAAGAGGTTTAATTAATGATTGATTTGCCACGGTTTTGAATAGGAGCATGACTACATTGACTACTCTTGCGGCATTACCGTTGTGATTGAGGTCTTTAAATAGGTAACCTCTGTTTGAAAACGTTGTCTATTGGGCCTAGTACTCAGATACAAATTGCTTCATTTCCTAAGCTTTTCTCAAATATACAGAATGTAATAACATAAATTCATACTGGCCCCTATTCAGGTATTGCCGAATTTGAAAGAACAAATACATTTATGTTTGCATAACTCGACAAAATATACTGAACAGCTGATTTTTATCCCGATCTCGGGCTTGGATAAATTTATATTGTGCTCTAAAATCTGAAGAACTATCGGCTCGATGAAACACTTAGCCATAAAATATGACTCCAATATTGTGTTTTCGTATTACAAGCAGTTTTATAGCACCATAAATAAGTTAAATTAAAGTGTATGTCATTGAGATGGTATTCGTAGATCAAGGATGGCTACTGAGGTAAACGTAATTATTAAAAAAAACTTGCCAAGTGCGTGTTGGACTTTGCACATTCAGGGCTCAGTACCAAACCGCAAAATCATGCCAACTTTTAGCTGTATGAGATATTTGTATGGCTTTGGGTCAACAAGATGTGTATACTGTGAGAATTTGAAGACTGTAGTTCCAACCGTTTGGTTGTAAAACCGTGTGACAGACGACGGACAGACAGACACGTGATTGACAACGATAGGGCTCCGTTTAGGCTTTTCGGGTACGGAACCCTAAAAAAAAAGAGCTAACTAAAACAATTTGTAAGTCAAAGCCACATTCTTTACGGGTTTGCTTTAGTTACCAAATGTAATACATGCTAAAGCTCAACGAGTCCCGGAGAAACGATTTAACCGTCTCGGATCCTGCATCAAAATTAATCAGAAAAGAACCGGTCATGCACGTGTTGGGCAACGCGTAGTAATATGGTTCCGTAGTTGCACAATAATTCGGACTAAGAAGAGGGCTTATTGTTGTTTCATGAACTTTTAAGCGGTTTCGGTGGCTTATAGCGTCGGCTGATCGATTGGCTTTAAACTCATGATATAAAGGAGACCACGGACCTTCTTTATCTATTTTTTCTACTATTTAATGCAGTAAATTACCCTTAGATTTTTCTCTGTAGCGGGACCTGGCAACTCGCACCCTACGACCAAGCTTCCTCATGACCGCGTGAAGCAAACTATGCGAGTTTTTGGCGAAAAATCCTTTTGCGCTGCAGTACCAGGGCAGCCCCACCACCATCCTGAAACACCAATATACACACTAAGGTAATAAAGGTATACTTTTAAATATATCTGCCTAGACTTTTTCCAACTGGATATACTGGGATCGGTTAACCAGATGCACCTTAGTATTATTATATAACACTAGTGGACGCCTTGCGGTTCCTCCCGCGTAGTTTCCGTTCCCGTGGGAATACAAGGATAAAAAGTAAGCCTATGTTACCCGGGGATAATGTAGCTTCCCAACGGTGAAAGAATTTTTGGAATCGGTCCAGTAGTTGTTAAGTTTTTTCGGTACATACAAAAATACAAACATACAAATCTTTCCTCTTTATAATATTAGTATATAGGTTAACACGAAGCCACAACCCAGATTTTCTGGCTTAATAGGTTACACGATACTCTTTGGCAAAACTTATGTTAGATTTTCTGGCTTCTGATTATCCGTATCGACTGTCAAAGATCTGCAAACCCCCACAACCCAGTAAATGGGTAACACGATACCCATTGGAAAACTTGTGTTAGATTTTCTGGCTTTTGATTATCTATAACGACTGTCAAAGATCTACAAACCTCCACAACCCAGTAAATAGGTAACACGATACTCTTTGGCAAAACTTGTGTTAGATTTTCTGACTTCTGATTATCCGTATCGACTGTCAAAGATCTACAAACCTCCACAACCCAGTAAATGGGTAACACGATATCTTTTGGCAAAACTTGTGTTAGATTTTCTGGCTTCTGATCATCCGTACCGACTGTCAAAGATCTACAAACCTCCACAACCCAGTAAATGGGTAACACGATACCCTTTGGCAAAACTTGTGTTAGATTTTCTGGCTTCTGATTATCCGTAATGACTGTCAAAGATCTACAAACCCCCACAACCCAGTAAATGGGTAACACGATACCCTTTTACGCTGCAGTACCGGGGCAGCCCCATCACCATGCTGAAGAACCAAAAACGGCATGTGTTAAGATGGTCACCCGTCCACGGACCGACCTCAGCAAGTGTTGCTTCACTTAGAAGATCGATCCTTGCGGCTGTTATTATTTAGCTAGACCAAGGTAATAAAGGCACCTATACTATATATATTTGTTCTATAATTTATATTGTACTAGTTATGGAATTAGACCACACCTCCACACCCTTGCGGCAAGGGTGTGGAGGAATCAAAACGCCTACTCATTGTCTGCCTACAGAGCCCACGCTTTATGAATACTTTATCAGTATCGAAGTATACAGTAATGATTTTAAAAGAAGTGAATTAATATACCATCGTACCTCTTTTTTCAGAAGGGATAGGCAGAGTTTTGCAAAGGATGACTGTCCAGACGCTGGAAAATAACTTTCGGAGAATTTGAACCTAGGACTTTATCAGTTGCGGTTGCGACCACTAGACTGCCAAGACACGGGGATAAAGTAGATATTCATAGCAATTTTACTTTTCAATATTTCAAATACAAATGACTGCTTTGCGTAGTTGTGACACATAATTTGTTGTAAAAAACCTTTTGTTTTTTAGGGTTCCGTACCCAAAGGGTAAAATCGGGACCCTATTACTAAGACTCTGCGGTCCGTCTGTCTGTCTGTCCGTCTGTCACTAGGCTGTATCTCATAAACCATGATAGCTAGACAGTTGAAATTTTCACAGATGATGTGTTTCCGTTGCCGCTATAACGACAAATACTAAAAACAGAATAAAATAAATATTTAAGTGGGGCTCCCATAACAAAAGTATTTTTTTTGCAGTTATTTGCGATAATAGTACGGAATCCTCCGTGCGCTAGTCCGATTCGCACTTGTTTATATCTTTCAAAACATACCTTAAAAATCCAAATTTTCTGCAATATGAGTCTATCTATAAATGGTGTCATTCTTAACAAACGGAAATACCAAACATAGATAAACTCCGGCACAAAGTAAAGGTCAATCAACATAATTTTTGGTTCAGTTCATTTTGCTCACATAGTTTGACACTGCAGGTGAGCAAAGTTGTCCTGTAAAAGTTGCGGCTGAAAAACAGAGAACGTGGTCGGGTCACTTTCATTGGAATTTAAACTTTGACACAAGCGAGTAGAACTATTCCAATGGTGCCGAAAATGTTTTGATTTTGGTGATCCATTAAAAAAGACGAAATAAAAGTGGCTTTTTAGTTTATCAAAAGTTCAAGCTTCTAATGCAATCAACATTATAGACTGCATAAGCTCTTCTCTGGAGAAAGACCGCCAGAGAAGAGCTGCATAATAATGCAGACAAGAGGAATATTAAAGATCATTTTCTTGCACAATGACATAATATTAGTATATATTTAAATATGTATTTATGTACACATATTAGATAGTAAATATATTTATGTTTTAATTTAATTTAACCATTAATGTACACACACATAATAAAGAGACAAGAAGAAGGAGGAACAGAAAATAGGTACAAAGGTACCCTTTTTTCAAAGAATTCTCTGCCAGCATACCTACGAGAGGAGCGTTGAAATAAAATATATGTAGATAACGTGTGTAGAGGGGCAATAAAAATAAAAACATATCAAATCTATAAATCAATTTACTATAAAATATAACTAATTAATAAATAAAATAAAATAAGCCTTTATTACTGTTACTCTTTACAATCTTATTATTACATGTTACACTAATCACTATTTACATTAATACTTGTTACATCGAATTATGGTCTTTATAGTATATCGGTAATCGGTTTAGTTTTCTGTAGCAATTTGTCTCTCGACAAAGGCCTCCTCCAAGGACTTCCATGCAGCTCGATCTCTAGCTATTCGGAGCCACTTAGGGCCCGCCACTTGCCTGAAGTCGTCTTCCCAACGCTTACACTGTCTCCCTTTATTTCTTTTATCGCAATTATTAATAAATACTCACTAATTAATAATTTAACATACTAATAATTTGATTCGTCAAAGGTTATTTTAATATTGTACACTGGATGCCTGCCCTCTGTCATTGTCAACTTTCTCTGTAACTCTCGGGTTTGTTGTAAGAGAACTTAGCATTGAGTTAAGCTCGTCTTTGTACATGTACCTACTTTATTATCACATGTATGTAATATTGTTTTATTTTTGTACAATAAAGAATTACGAGTTTTTTTATTGGTATGAATAGGTTTCTAAAACCCTCATTATTTTTTAGGGCACTATTGGAGTATTCATTAATATAAACCTGAAATCGCCAATGAACAAGCTTGGTGATCAATGCTCGTGGCTTATCTGTATGAGAAGAGGCTGTTACCATCTTCTCTATATGAGAAGAAGCTGTTACCCTTTTCAGTGGGTGGGTACATTAATAGTCTAGAAAGTTTTATTTAAAAATAAACCTACCTAATTATATACGGTTACCAATTTAGTCAACCTATTATTTATTAACTTAAAAGCACTCAATACACTCTCAGTAAAATCTTCTAAACTAAATAACAAGTAAAATTTAAAAATTTAATAAACCCCCGACACATTTATCTTGCGAAAACATCCCGATTCAAACAGTAAAACGCCCATAACTTTTGAACGGCTGAACCGTTTTTTTTTAAACATAGCTAAGAACACTCTCGACACAATCACCTTTCCAACAAAAAAAACTAAATCAAAATCGGTTCATCCGTTGAGGCGCTATGATGCCACAGACAGACACACAGATACACAGATACACAGATACACAGACACACAGATACACAGATACACAGATACACAGATACACAGATACACAGATACACAGATACACAGATACACAGCAACACACCTCAAACTTATAACACCCCTCTTTTTCCGTCGGGGGTTAAAAAGGTAACATTTATCGTCAATATTCTCGATAGTACGGCAAGCTTTCAGAACTTAATTGCTTTCGTCTTGTTTTCAATAGAAACTAACAGATTTTTTGTTGCAGCCAATAAGCTGGGTGCCCTTTTTCGACCTGCAGACGTTCTCGGTACGAAATGTCATACAGATTATCGACTGACGGCGACCCTACTGTGTGTGGGGAATGTTAAATAATTAGATTTCACTGCTTTCGTTTAAATTCTATCTTTTAGTTTATTCTTTACTAACTTTTGTTCGCGATATGATGAAAAAAAGTATCCCAGAGGTCCTAAACAAGGGATATTTTATCATCGAAAGCTTAGCGATAGCGATTGTCAATAAGGCAAAATTGTATGGGATTGACAAGCGATATCGATAAATCACGTGATCAATCCCTTACATTTTGACATTTCGACTATCGCCTTCGCTGAAATCAAATGACCTGGTCTAGAGTCTCTGGTCGTAGCAGAACTATATCTATGACATATTTGGACCACCCACCCATACGCACTAAACGTTTTGGAAATACTTTCATTATGCGTACAGCTAAGGAGTGGAATTCCCTGTTAGAATCTGTTTTGCCCGATAGCTACAATCTCGGAGTATTTAAGTCTAGAGTGAATAGGTTATTTCTAGGCAAGCGTGCTACACCTTCGACCACATCATCACTTACCATCAGGTGAGATAGTGGTCAAGCGCAAGCCTATCTAAAATAAAAAAATATATAGGCCTGAAAATGTAACCATCAAAGAGACGGAAAGAGAGTTACATATATATCTGAAAAACGAAAAATATTTTTTATTCCCCCGAATTATATTGCTGCCAGATTTCGGTGCCTTCACCAAATGAAAGTCATTTTCGGAAAAAAGAAATAAGTTAAAATTACTCGTTCTTATTTCGAAAATTCGAACCCGCAGCAAAAGCTGCGATTTTTAACCCCCGACGGAAAAAGAGGGGTGTTATAAGTTTGAGGTGTGTTGCTGTGTATCTGTGTATCTGTGTATCTGTGTGTCTGTGTATCTGTGTATCTGTGTATCTGTGTATCTGTGTATCTGTGTATCTGTGTATCTGTGTGTCTGTCTGTGGCATCATAGCGCCTCAACGGATGAACCGATTTTGATTTAGTTTTGTTTGTTGGAAAGGTGATTGTGTCGAGAGTGTTCTTAGCTATGTTTAAAAAAAAACGGTTCAGCCGTTCAAAAGTTATGGGCGTTTTACTGTTTGAATCGGGATGTTTTCGCAAGATAAATGTGTCGGGGGTTTTTTAAATTTTTAAATTTTACTTGTATAATAAAATAATTAAAAAGTAAAACATAATTTGCTGAAAATATATCTTCTTTCTAATTTCTGTCTGAAATATCGAACTCACTGAATATTATTTCGCAATTTCTCGTTCCCAAAAAATCAGTAGCATGTCCTGTATTTAGTGAATACATGTGTGTATATTGGCTGGGCTCGGCCCATACGCAGATTAGCCCACTTTTTGTCCATCGCCGTATTAAAAGCTTTCAAATAAATTAAATAACGTTTCAGGCGTGCCTGTGACGTTGAAGTGTTCGGATATTGATATAGACCTAACAATGTACTCGATTTACCACCAAAAAATCTGGCAGGCTCACCTAATAGAATTTTTATTGACTTTTTTACTGATAAAATATTATTATTTCGTTTTTTTTCAGCAAGTAAAGAAACGCAAGAAAAGTTTTTTTTTTAATTCATCTAAATCCTTGTTTATCTCTTTATTGCCAATTTGAAAACTTAACTCAGAATTAGTTTCGAGGAATAGGTTAAATTAAAATATGTCATGCAGTGGGTAAGATAACTCAGGGTGGCGCAAGCAGACCTACGAAAATCATTTTTTTTAAATAAAACCTTATGTTCTACCTTTATTAAACTTATTTATGTTCTTATTCTTAATTACGTGCTTACGTTATAACAAATAATTTACTTCTCAAACAATCAATGTCAATATCTAGCCTTATCGCCACATATTTCACATTTTCCGTTCAACTTATTTGCCTTCAGATTAAGGCCCTGAAAATGAACTCTTAAGGGTTAACAGTCGAGCAAGGTTTCTTAACAGGGTTGCATTCGACCGAGTGCCAATGACTAGGCAATCATAGCCTTTTCTCCTTTTAACCTACATCTTATCATTGCATTTTCCCCTTTTTCTACGAGAAAGATGTGAGGGATTTTATGAAACTTTACAGTTATATAGCTTATACATCAGAATAACACAGGCTATAATTCATAAAGATATTGGAGGAATTACTACCAAGCGGGCAAAGCCGCGGGTGGCAGCTAGTGCTGTAATAAACTGCCTGATAAAGGGTCAGGATTAAAAACGCGATGGTATGTTATCGACACTATTTTACATTCTATATTAAAAAGTAAACATTGTTTATTCCCCATTCTTTTTTCAAACCAAATCCTGTCAATCAAACCAGCCTATATTCTACCACCATTCGATTTTCAAACGTGCCTCCACACAAACATTACGCTACACGTCAAAACAAAACGACGTACGTACAAACATAATTTGAATATCGTGTTGGCAAACAATTTTTCCGCTTCTACGCCTTTCAAGGTCTACAGTTGCAAGGAAAATAATCAGTAAAAGCGATATTATTGGTTAACAGAATGATAAGCGGACACGATAACGTTCGCCAGTTATTACGTACCCGTGGAAATGCTTTTAATTGATTAAAACCAGTTATTGATGAAAAATTGGTATTGTTGTTCCAGTGGGATGATTAGGAAAATAACGTAGCCTGATGAGGGAGCATAGTAGTAGAACAGTAATGTAGTGTTATTTCTATTGTATCACGAGATATTAAGCCTGATATACTCTTTATTTTCTTTGTTTAGACTTACATAAATAAAGTGAGAATATTGGGTACCTACTTAAAAAAATCCAGCCATGTATCTTCTTTTTTTTGTGTGAGGATGTGGCCACCTCTGGTGTCAGAGTTAATTGAGCCGCCTCTGGAAACCCCACAGTTCTCTTGACTTGGTTATTTCAGACTTACATTAACTATTTAAGTCTAGGGAAGTGACACTAAGCTCTTAGGGCAAGGTTATTTTGAGTGTGCGTAAGGGATAGATGTATCTGACTTGTATACATCTGTCCCTTGTTTACAGTCGAACTATGATAGTTTTGATGTCTGGGTACGGGGGCAGGTTTCCTCACTATGTTTTCCTTTACCGTTGCCTGTGATGTTCAAGGTAAACTTAGAAAGTACATATGCATATGAAAAAGTCACATTGTTACTTGCCCGGATTTGAACCCACGATCTCAAGCACGAGAGGTAAGGTCATAGCCACTGGGCCACCAAAGATGTATAAAAAAAAATACTTGATACCAAAAAACACGCCAACATTATGAATTTACTATTGCTGTTATTTTCATTCAACCGCAAAGTTGCTAAACAATTCAATCCCATACCCAAAAACACATGATAACCAGCATAAACACCCCACATTTATGACTACCAAATGCCAGAACACAGAAACAGGAAAATGAAACTAATTACAGTCGATAATTATGAGCTAAGTACGGCACGGGCCGCAATAACGTGGGAGCAGCATCCCAGCATCCCGCCCCAAATACGTGCTCAGCAATCAAATAACTTATCTTACGAAGGAGGAAAACAAAGAAAAACACACATTTATAACAACTAGCTAACGTAAACTTGACTACCCTATGATGGCGAATAATCTGTCTTATTTATTTCGTAATAAAAAGCCCTGAAATACAACTAAGGAATTACGTACGAAGACTTCTGGGTACTAAAGAGCTATTTATAATAAGAACATAAATACATACAAAATCTTTTTCACAAATTATGAACCGAATTCTAAAATAAAACACTAAAAAAAGCAAAAATAACTTTCGTTCTAGAAGTCGGTGTCTTTGGTTTCACTTGTTTTTATCGTTCACACACCGACTTCCGAAATAAAAGTTATTTTTGCTTTTTTCAGTGTTTTGTTTTAGAAGTCGGTTTATTTTTTGTGAAAATGTTTTAGTTCTTTCTGTTTTAGTAGCCTACGACTAAAGATTGAGCAAGTTCTATAGTAAGGTACCTAAAGAATTGACTAAATACCCTTAATAACTTAATTTACACATTCGTGCTGATTGGTCGCTATGGTTGTATGTTCCATATCCTGAAAACAGCTGAACCTATTTTTATAAAACTTGCACTGTTCCTTAAGGTGAGCGTTACATAATCCAATAAAAAAAGAATGATCACGATCCAATAAGTAGTTTCGGTGAAATGCGTGGACAAATATACAAACATACAAGCATACAAACACACAAACATACAAACAAGTTCCTATAGCACCCACATATCGCCATTTATGTTTAAATTATAGAGGGTGAGCCTATTGCCATCAACAGAGTACATTGCCGGGTACATATTTGAATATCGATGATTAAAATACCTACGGATAAAATGCCACAGTTCAAAACATCGAAAATTTAAATATCGAATGACCATTTAACCGAAAATTAAAATAACGAAAGTTTATAATGTCGAATGGTTAGATATCCTACGTCCAATATATCTAAAATCTAATCATCTACAAAAGTGACATCGAAAGACCCAAATATCGAAAGTATAGAGTATCGAATGCCCCAAATATTGAAGTACAGAGTATCGAATGTCCAAAATATTGATTTTTATTATGTATTACACAGGGTAATTTGATATTTTGGATATTGCGAAAACCCGCATAATTAGAAAATGGTGAAAAAAATCTGCGAGCAACTTGGAAGTAGCGCTCGTCGGCCGCTGCCGCGGCACCGCTCGTTTCGCTCGCTCGGCTCACGCGCAGTTGGTCACAGTTCTAACCTATCCTAACCTATTTCACCCGATCAAAATAACGAATCATACCTACCATCTGCCTGCGACTAGATAATTAGACAATGATGACAACATTCTGCGGCAGATTGCAGGTGAATGATTCGTCATTTTTTACTGGGTGAAATAGGTTTGGTTAGGTTAGAACTGTGACAAACCGCGCGCGAGCCGAGCGAGCGAAGCGAAGGTGCCGTGGCAGCGGCCGGCGAGCGCTTGAAAACTACTAATCCGTTTTCCCACATGATAATATTCGCTAAACAATACGTTAAATGTTTGCAGTGGAGGACAGACTAATCACTAATATTAATGCGTTGGCAGAGTGTGACAATTTCAAATCTACATTTTTTCCACTCATACCACATATATAAAAAAAAACGATATTCTAACAATTAGGTATTTCTAACGTAAATATAATAAACTTAGGTGTTTTAAGTGTTGACATTTTGAACATAGATATAATGACTATCGACATTTTGAATCAGTCGATATTTTAATCAATCTTAGACATTTTATGCTTAGATGTAACAATTTTCGATATTTCGATACAATCGTTATTTTAATTTTCGATGTTTTGGACTGTGGCATTTTGTCCGTAGGTATTTTAATCTTCGATATTCTAATATGTACCCACATTGCCACGAGCTACTACTGATAAAATTCCATGTAGAAAACTCAAAAAACACTTTCCACGTCCCGAGAATCGAACCCAAAACCTCATGTTCAACAGTTGCTCTAACAACCAAAAGGCAATAAGTTCTATAATATTACATAAAAGTATCTATCGCTGAAATACAACCAAATGTTGATGACGTACGCAGACTTCCGAGTAGTAAGAATCTATTTATATATATAAGGACAAAATATACCAAATGAAATAAGCTCACGAGAAAGGTCGAGTTACGAGACGTACCTAGCTATAAAGGGATCAGTTTTTAGGGAAATGTGGGTAGTTCTGAAGTATCTAGTTTGGAGTTCATGACTGTGTCGAACTATCTTTTAAGTCCACTTAGGAATTGGTTACTATGAGGCTCAATACTAGCTCGTATTTGAACTTCGACGTGGGTGGCCATTGAACTAAAATAGCTTATACGTGACGCCAAGCAAAATTTTTTTGGCATAATGCAGAGATAAGAAAAATAAGAAAATATTAATAAATATTGTATAAGGCAGATACGCAATCAATCTGTGCTTAGTTTTATTTGCAACTTCGACAATATTAGAGAGCAAATATAAAAAAAACAAGAAATGTCTCACAATCTAGTCTGTAAGTTCCATTGAGTGACGCCATTTTCTTCTTTTATAACACAAAAAAATAATTACCTTAGTAAGCCCTATAAACGAAAATTGATCATCTACCAATTCCAATCGAGTATACATACAACCTACTAAATTAATGCGTTCCTATAACACCTGAAACTATCCAATAATTACAGATTAAATGGAAATGCGACAGCAATTCCTGAACAAGCTATCACCATTAGAATTCCATTTTAACGATTGAACCACGGGGCCCATAAACGTAAGTATAGTAAAGGTCAGACGTCAGAACAAGCCACTATGACCTAAATAAACTGCGAACATCGTCGTACCAATTCAATTCAATCCAATTACGAACATGGTATGAGGTGCGTGTTTATTATATGCATGTAAGTGTACGGCCACAGCACTGGGCGGGCGGGTTTGCAGCGAACGCGATATGCAAATGGTGGAGGCGCCACATATTGACCAAAATGTATTAGTTTTTTGTACTTATCCACCTGAGTAGCTAATCGCTAAGTAATAACAGCTGCACGGGTCGATCATCAAGGTTAAGCAACTCAGTCGGTCCGTGGATGGGTGACCAACCATTACACACCGAGACTCTTTCGTGCGTCAGAAAGCACCCAAAGCAGCGTTGGTCTCGGCTGGTACTCTGCTGAATCTGTTTAAAGTGGATGCTGAGCCCAATATTACTGGGTAAAGGATTGGCAGATTTAATTTACTTATTGGTACTACCTACCCTCAATCAATACTTATAATAAATCTATAGAAAAGTCGTTTTTGTACAACAATACATATAATCAATCTGTAGAAAAGTCACTTTTGTACATCGAAAATATTTCCAAAATAAATAGCCAGGGTGTTAAAGGATAAACAACAGAACCCATTTCCAGCATTTTTGGTATTTTTGTCTGTTTATCTGTTGGGTAGGCAGTTCACAGGAGCGAAGCCGCGGGCAAAGCTAGTTAACAAATAATTAGGACATCTGATATAAATACTTGTGCAAACGACTGCTGGAGAGTGAAATACTGGAGAAATACTGGAACAGTGGTTTCTGGCAAACGATACCGGGTTAGATGCAGACAAAGCTATGGTACCTTAACGGTGTTCAGCCACGAAAATCAAGAGTGGCAGCTGTTCAAGCAAAGACTGGAGCAATGTTTTAAACGAAATCGGGGTAGATGCAGACACAGCTTTGGTACCTTAACGGTGTTCTTGATATTCTTCTAATTAACTGCCAACCACCTACCAATTTCCCAACTATGTTGGACTCCACTTCCAGTCTAACCGGATGCTGTTGAATAGTAGTATTTTACATGGACTGCTGCCTATCTGGCCTCCTTAAACGAATGTCTGGGTAAAACGATGCTCGAACACACGTTATACAACAGTAGGGACGGCGATCTGAGATCGATTCATCGACAAATCAATCAAAATATCGTTTTAAAATCGATATCTAGCATTCCATTGATCCAGTGAATCGATATTCACTCTAGAAAATTGAGATACGATTTTCTGTTATGATATTAACCAAAATATTATTTAAAATTAGTTGAATGTACTTCACAAAAACATGTAAAGAAATGAAAAAAAAAACAGTTTTCTTGAAAACTTTGAATGTAACTTAAATATATGTCTTTTTTATACCTGATACTTTTATTTGGTTGTAAAAACAACTTTAACTAGTTAAAAATGTTAAAAGATCGATTATTATTATGGTTTTCTTTTTGTTTTCCGTAATTGGATTTATATTTGTATTGAAAATATAAGCGAAAAGCAATTCGAAATAAATATCGATTTTTGGAAAACAATTGTCTAGACGTCGATTTTTTTTTATCGCTTTTTCAGATTTCGATTCGAATCGAATCAAGAATTAATCTTTTTAAGGTAAAGGTAACACAACAGTAATCAAAAACTGATATTCTGTAAATTTTCCTGTAACTTGTAGTAATTGGTAAGCGGAAACAAAAGCGAAGTTTTTTTTATGTATATCTATATTTGTTATCTAACACTAGGGGCAAAGTTTGATGGTCGCCTCACTGCGCTGTCGTCTCTACATGACACTGAAAGAATTAGCAAAGTTCGACGGCTCGCCTCACTGCGCTGTCGTCTCTACATGACACTGAAAGAATTAGCAAAGTTCGACGGCTTGCCTCACTGCGCTGTCGTCTGTACATGACACTGAAAGGATAAGCAAAGATCGACGGCTCGCCTCACTGCGCTGTCGTCTCTACATGACACTGAAAGAATTAGCAAAGTTCGACGGCTCGCCTCACTGCACTGTCGTCTCTACATGACACTGAAAGAATTAGCAAAGTTCGACGGCTCGCCTCACTGCGCTGTCGTCTCTACATGACACTGAAAGAATTGGCAAAGTTCGACGGCTCGCCTCACTGCGCTGTCGTCTCTACATGACACTGAAATAATTAGCAAAGTTCGACTGCGCTGTCGTCTCTACATGACACTGAAAGAATAAGCAAAGTTCGACTACGCTGTCGTCTCCACATGACACTGGTAGAATAGTCGGCATCGGCACAGAAGCCAAAGAAAAAAATAAAATAAAAAACAGCGAAACAAAATTCTTTCCGTTCCGTATGGTGCCGGACGTAAAGAATTTCACCATCCCATGTCTTCCCGTGGGTGTCGTAAGAGGCGACTAAGGGACAAACCAGAGAATGGGCAGCAGCGTTCTCTGTGCTTCTATAACAACCATACTGCGATCGCCAACCCGCCTGCCAAGCGTGGCGATTATGGCAAAACCCCCCCCAATGAATAGCACAAATAAAAAATGGCCCCTGGTACCCGGCAGCTTGCCTACCCTCGACTACGGTAGCGGTCGAGGCTACGGCATGGCAAGGGGTGCTAAGAATCTCCGGACGAGATCCGGCTACCCCAACAATCACCGACGACTGGACCTGGCAACGTACAACACGCGCACACTTCGGACCGACGAGAAGGTCACCGAACTCGAGGAGGAACTGAGCAGGTTGCGATGGAGTATTATAGGGTTATCTGAAGTCCGAAGAGAGGGGGAGGACTCGATAATCCTCAAATCCGGTAACCTGCTCTATTTCCGAGAAGGTGACCGGCAGTCCCAGGGTGGTGTCGGGTTTATCGTTCACAAGTCCCTTGTGAACAGCGTGGTGAAGATCGAGAGTGTGTCGACCAGGGTGACGTACCTTATACTCAGAATATCCTCAAGATATTCGCTGAAGGTCATACAGGTCTACGCCCCAACCTCGGCACACCCCGACGATGAGGTAGAGACCATGTATGAGGATATCTCCAGAGCCATGCATGGTTTCAAAACTCACTTCACCGTTGTCATGGGGGACTTCAATGCGAAACTGGGCAAACGAGACGAGGATGAGCTGCAAGTGGGGCAATTTGGAGTTGGACAACGGAACCACCGGGGTCACCTACTGGCCAGTTTTATGGAGAAGGAGGGCCTCTATATGATGAACTCCTTCTTCAAAAAGCGTGAACACAAGAAGTTGGACCTGGCAGAGCCCCGATGGTGCAACAAAAAATGAGATCGACTTCATCATGTCAACCAAGAAGCAAATGTTCAATGATGTCTCTGTGATCAATTCGGTAAAAACCGGAAGCGATCACCGCATGGTAAGAGGCACATTGAACATTAATATTAAGCTTGAAAGGTCTCGACTGATGAAGTCCACGCTCCGGCCATCACAGATCCAAGTCCAAAACCCCGAGAGCTTTCAGCTCGAACTCCAGAATCGTTTCGAGTGCCTAGGGAGCTCCGTGGATGAATATAGCAACGGGTTCGTGGAAGCTGTCCATACGGTCGGGTCTAAGTTTTTCAAGACCCGTCGTACAGATAGAAACAAAAAGCTCTCAGATCACACCCTCAAGCTTATGAAGGAGAGGCGTGAGATGATCCTGCAGTCTTCAAATGAGGCGTGCAAATACCGGCAGCTCAATAGACAGATCTCTAAATCCTTGAAAAGAGACCTCCGACGCTTCAATACCGAGCGTATTAAAGACGCTATCGAGCGAAATAAAGGCTCCAAGGTGTTCTCAAGGGATCTGGCTATTGGGCAGAGCCAACTCACGAAACTGAAGACCGACGATGGCAGGATCGTATCCGCCAAACCGGAGCTTCTTAGGGAGATCGAGACATTCTATGGGCAGTTGTACACTTCGATCAGCAAGCCCGTTGCGAGTCTAGCAAACGACCCAAGAGCTAGATTGACCCGACACTATACCGAAGATATCCCGGACGTCAGCCTGTACGAGATTAGGATGGCTCTGAAACAGCTCAAAAACAACAAGGCGCCGGGTGATGACGGAATTACGGCCGAACTCCTGAAGGCGGGTGGAAAACCGGTCCTTAGGGCCCTTCAGAAGCTGTTTGATTCCGTCATACTCGAGGGCAAAACGCCACAGGCATGGTGCGGGGGTGTGGTGGTACTCTTCTTCAAGAAGGGCGACAATGCCCGGTTGAAGAACTATAGGCCCATCTCACTTCTTAGCCATGTCTACAAGTTGTTTTCAAGAGTCATCACGAATCGTCTCGCGCGCAGGTTTGACGATTTCCAGCCCCCCTAACAAGCCGGATTCCGAAAAGGCTTTAGCACCGTAGACCACATACATACGCTGCGGCAGGTTATACAGAAGACCGAAGAGTATAACCTGCCTCTCTGTTTAGCGTTTGTGGACTACGAGAAAGCCTTCGATTCGATAGAGACTTGGGCTGTACTGCAGTCTCTCCAACGGTGCCAGATCGACTACCGGTACATTGAGGTGTTGAAGTGTTTGTACAAAAACGCCACCATGTCAGTCCGTCTTCAGGATCAGACTTCGAAACCAATCCTTCTCCAGCGCGGCGTGAGACAGGGAGACGTCATTTCTCCGAAACTGTTCACTGCTGCGCTGGAGGATGTCTTCAAGGTTCTGGACTGGAGGGGGCTGGGCATCAACGTTAATGGCGAGTACATTACTCACCTTCGGTTTGCCGACGACATAGTGGTCATGGCTGAGACCATGGAGAGCCTCAGTAAAATGCTCGATGACCTCAGTAGAGCTTCCGAAAGAGTGGGTCTTAAAATGAACATGGACAAAACCAAGATCATGGTGAATGCCCATGTAACACCCACTCCTATCAAGGTCGGAGACTCTACTCTCGAAGTTGTAGACGATTATGTCTACCTGGGACAAACGGTCCAGTTGGATAGGTCCAATTTCGAGAAAGAGGTCAACCGTCGAATCCGACTCGACTGGGCGGCGTTCGAGAAGTTGCGTGGTATCTTCTCGTCCAATTTACCGCAGTGTCTCAAGACAAAAGTCTATGACCAGTGTGTGTTGCCAGTGATCACCTATGGGACCGAGACGTGGTCGCTCACAATGGGCCTTATCAGAAAGCTCAAAGTCACCCAAAGGGCAATGGAGAGGGCTATGCTCGGAATTTCCTTGCGTGATCACGTCAGGAATGATGATATCCGCAGGAGAACCAAAGTTACCGACATAGCCCGAAGAATTGCCAAACTTAAGTGGCAGTGGGCAGGGCACATTGCTCGCAGAACGGATGGCCGATGGGGCCGAAAGGTTCTGGAATGGCGACCGCGAACCGGAAGACGATACGTTGGAAGGCCTCCCACTAGGTGGACTGATGACCTGGTTAAGGTTGCGGGAAGGCGCTGGATGCGAGACGCACGGGATCGGTCAATGTGGCGACGCCTGGGGGAGGCCTATGTCCTCTAGCAGTGGACGTCTTTCGGCTGAAATGATGATGATGATGAAACAAAATTCTTGACTTAAGGTTGACATCATTCAACTGGACATCGCTAATACTCTATTTAACGTCTACGTATATTAACGTCGTGAGTTCTTCAGTTCTATTGTGGGTTTTAGTAGTAATGAAAAGAATTATTTAACCTCTAAACTCTGGTCAAATAAACTAAAACTAATTAATTTATAGAGCTTTAGGGACTTTCCAAAGTGTAAGTCACAAATTTAGTAGTAGAGTAGCGTATATCGCATAAGTGTAATGCTTAGTTTGTATAAGCTTGGAAAAAGTGAGAAAATAGAATAAAACTTGCAATATTCAGTCATAAAACCTGTTGCTGTCATAATTTGCTTATACCTGAACAAAAATATTTGCAACGCCATCCACTACACGAAAATACGCGTCCACCTTTAAATGGCTTCCAACTCGCCGTGAAAAATAATTAATCAGAGATGAAAGGTTTTTAAACGATTCCAACCGGACGGTGATTCTGTCATTTAAGTACACAAGTAATTTAAAAATCGTTTTACTTATAATTTACTAAATTGATTTATTACTCGTTGAGGTGCCGCGGTATTTAAAAGACTTACATTTATGATTGAATAATAATGATGTCTTATTGTGGCGGTAGTATTGATACTTTTGGTTTTTGTTGTTTTTAATTTATTATTTTATGAAATTTGATGAATTCATCCATATAAAGTTAGTAAGCCTGAGTCAGAATACTTCCTTGACGGACGGCACCTAGTGAAGACTGACAGTGCTTCAAGTGTTCTCAACTTATATCGCGACGGCTAGTTTGTTTCAGTTTTTTTGTCTCCCAATTGCTGTCCCACTGTTGGGTTTAGGCCTCCCCAAAGGCCTTCTATATATACTGTTCCCAGTTGTACTGAAATAAATATTAAGATTACAAAAATAAGACAGACATGACTTTAATATATAAAAAACTGATTATCCCGATACAAACATTGTTATCTAAAGACCCCTTCAATGACAAAATGTACCATCATATTGGTATAGAAATCGCCCATGCTTAGTTATACTATAACCAATGAAAAACGGTACCGTACCTCAACATAACTATTACATAATACATGACTGCTCTATTTTCGTCATTATCAATTATATCACAACTCAATTCAATAGAACCTAATTCAACGGTATCATGAATTCGTATGAAGATAATAGGAAACTGTGGGTTCGGGTTCTCTAGTTCTTCAATAACAAGTCTGGAGGTGAAATACACAGGGGTCAACAAACGACGACCTAAATACTCCGACTATAATCCAATTATTACGATGTGAACGTGGCATCTACTTAGGCAAAGGCATAGAGTAAGAAAAATGTGGAGAAACGAACTTACAAATTTTCTTTGTACCTATCCCACAAGTATGTTACGATACCATCTTCAATCGCCAAAGACGTCGATAAGGGAAGAATGACTACAAATCTATCCTGTCCTGCCGGGCGAGCACGGCTTCTGTGATAAGTTTGAGTCACGCATTTTACCACAGTTTTTGCTCCCAAACTGTGATAAAAAGTTATGACTCAAGCCTCTCACAGTAGGCCGTGCTCGCCTGGCTGTTCTAGAGACTATTGTTAAGCAGGTGATATGCAGGTCAGGGTCTTGGTATCAATATGCAGTTGGTGCACACATGGTACAAGATAGCTTGACAGTTGAATGACCCAAGCTCACTGACTGCCTCGGCGTCTTACCGCCGAAACTGCAGGCATTTACAATGCGTTCGAAGCTAGAGTGTCGCCACTACGCATTTATATTCTTTGGAGCAAGTTTATTTCGCGCCAAGAAAGAACGAAGACGCCATTTTTCTTTTTAATGTATTCCAAGACTGAGATTCTAATAAAGGGTGTGAGTTGTTTGCGTTGAAAGTCATATGAGGGTGTAATGTGAAATGTATGCAAGATTTTATATGACCTGATTGACCGTCTGTATGTTATTTAAAGTTATTTTTCATTCCAAGTTAGGCAGTTTTGTCCTACAATATCGTACAGGTAAGATTGAATTTTCAAATAGTCACTAACCAATCCACTATCGTATTAGGTACTGGTTCAATTTATAAATCTGACAGACTGTATTGATGATGAATTGTATAATAGCGCAATAAACGTAACGCCATCTTATAATACAGATATTTGGTAACCAATAAGTAGGTAAACATTCAGTCTATTGAAAACTTGATGAATAGTATGAATTTGATTACTTAATAAATAATGGATAAAGCTTGAGAACCAAGTCGATTTCGTCGACTCTAAAATCATACATAATTATTTCAAGTCCTTAATTGTAAGTACTTGCTCTATAACTATGTATTTTACTGGTAATCAGAAGCTGGAAGGTTTGACAACCAGTCTTACTCAAGGATATCATGTTACCCAGTAACTGGGTTGCTGCTATAAAGCTCTAGCTATGAAGTTCTAACTATAAAGCTCTAGATATAAAGCTCTGGCTATAAAGCTCTAGCAATAAAGCTCTAGCTATGAAGCCTTGGCTATGAAGCTCTAGTTATAAAGCTCTGGCTATAAAGCTCTAGTTATAAAGCTCTGGCTATAAAGCTCTAGCTATAAAGCTCTAGCTATAAAGCTCTAGCTATAAAGCTCTAGCTATAAAGCTCTGGCTATAAAGCTCTAGCTATAAAGCTCTAGCTATGAATCCTTGGCTATGAAGCTCTAGTTATAAAGCTCTGGCTATAAAGCTCTAGCTATAAAGCTCTAGCTATGAAGTTCTAACTATAAAGCTCTAGCTATAACGCTCTGGCTATAAAGCTCTAGCTATGAAACCTTGGCTATCAAGCTCTAGCTATAAAGCTCTGGCTATGAAGCTCTAGCTATGCAGTTCTAACTATAAACCTCTAGCTATAAAGCTCTGGCTATAAAGCTCTAGCTATAAAACTCTAGCTATGAAGCCTTGGCTATGAAGCTCTAGCTATAAAGCTCTGGTTATGAAGCTCTAGCTATGCAGTTCTAACTATAAAGCTCTAGCCATAAAGCTCTAGCTATAAAGCTCTAGCTATAAAGCTCTAGCTATAAAGCTCTAGCTATAAAGCTCTAGCTATAAAGCTCTAGCTATAAAGCTCTGGCTATGAAGCTCTAGCTATGCAGTTCTAACTATAAAGCTCTAGCCATAAAGCTCTAGCTATAAAGCTCTAGCTATAAAGCTCTAGCTATAAAGCTCTAGCTATAAAGCTCTAGCTATAAAAGCACTAGCTATAAAGCTCTGGCTATAAAGCTCTAGCTATAAAACTCTAGCTATGAAGCCTTGGCTATAAAGCTCTAGCTATGAAGCCTTGGCTATAAAGCTCTAGCTATAAAGCTCTGGCTATGAAGCTCTAGCTATGCAGTTCTAACTATAAAGCTCTAGCTATAAAGCTCTAGCTATAAAGCTCTAGCTATAAAGCTCTAGCTATAAAGCTCTAGCTATAAAGCTCTAGCTATAAAGCTCTGGCTATAAAGCTCTAGCTATAAAACTCTAGCTATGAAGCCTTGGCTATAAAGCTCTAGCTATAAAGCTCTGGCTATGAAGCTCTAGCTATGCAGTTCTAACTATAAAGCTCTAGCTATAAAGCTCTAGCTATAAAGCTCTAGCTATAAAACTCTAGCTATAAAGCTCTAGCTATAAAGCTCTGGCTATAAAGCTCTAGCTATAAAACTCTAGCTATGAAGCCTTGGCTATAAAGCTCGAGCTATAAAGCTTTAGCTGTAAATATCTAGCAATAGCTATAAAGTTCTAGCTTTAAAAATATGGCTATAAATGTCTTGCTCTAGCTATAAAGCTCTAGCTATAAAACTCTAGCTATAAAGCTCTAGCTGTATATATTTAGCCTACCTATAAAGCTTTAGCCTAGGCAGATTGGTTTTAATGCCAAAATACAGTCTTAGACTAGTAGGTAAAAAAAATATAATACGCGCATCGGTAAATGTAAGAAGAAAATCGAATATCCAACATATATTTACAGAGTCCACTAAATAAAAATAAAGTAAAAATATTTTCTCGTTGATGTTATATTCAATATACGAAAACTATTAGGTCGAAGGGTTATATGACCTATATAAAGGTGGAAGACAGTTACTCCTAGGGCCTTCATAACGTATATGGAACATGTCCACGTAATACATGTTTTTATATTTATATCCACTTAGGAAAATAGTTTGTATATAGGTACAGGTAAGAGGTAACCCCGAGGTAACCTGAACCAATAATAACTATATTGGTTCGGGAAATAATAAAAAATATAGGTACGACAGAATTAAGAATACTGAAATTATATCTGATTTTGTGGAGACTAGTTTTGCGCTCGTCATTTCAGCCGAAAAACGTCCATTGCTGGACATAGAACTCGTCGCCACACTGATCGGTCCTGTGAGTTTCGCATCCACCGGACTCCCGCGGTCTTCGCTCCACCTAGAAGGAGGCCTTGCAACGCTGTGTCTTCCGGTACGCGGTCGCCACTCCAGAACTTTTCAGCCCCAATGGTCTTCCGTTCAAGGTGCAATGTGCTGCCTACTGCCACTTTGGCAATTCTTTGGGCTATGTCGGTAACCTTGGTTGTTCTTTGACACTCTTGCGGATGTATTCATTTCTGATTCGATCACGCAGGGTAACTTTGAGCATGCGGCTGGTTCGCGGTGAGTGCTAACGCGTGCCCGTGTTCCCGCCATAAGCGGCACAGGAGGACACCGTGGAGTTTTAGTGGGTTAGAGACCCACATAACTGCACTATCTCCCCGTTGTAGCGCAGTATGCATGGATCTGGATCTGTGCTGGACGGAGCGTAGACTTCATCAGTCGAGACTTTTTGCTGTCAGTTGATGGCAATAGGCTCGCCCCTTTCCTTTTAGGAGTAGCAGTAGTTGGGAATTGTGGGACAAGCTAGGATAGCCCCCATGATATGGGGCTAACTAGCGAAATGTGGGTGTACTGTGTGTTATATCTCCGTCTTAGGGCTTGTTTCAATCAACACGTCACGACGACGTCGACGGTGTGGTGTCGCGGAGCGGTGCATTGACGTGACGTCCAAATGCATGGTAAAGCAACATGGCCGCGGAACGACGCGTCGTACGTCTTTGGAAGCGGTACATGGCGATGCGCTCGCTCAGTTGATGTATAAATGTCTTAGCGATTAATTGTGCAAAAAAGATGTCAAAAATGCTTTAACCGTCAGAAACTACATGAAATGAAACTAAGAAATGCTGAAAAATTTTTCACGCCACAACAACGCTATCCATTGCATCGTAACGTGTATTTTTACGCTACGGTAACGTAAATTTGCACGTCGCGCCAGCGACGTACCGCGCCGCGACTACGCACCGTACCACGTTGATGACGTCGTGACGTGATGATGGGGACAAACCCTTACCCCTCGGAGCATACAGGCGTCAAGACATAAAAGATGTTCAACATGTGCAATGAAAACAATCATAACAATATTGATCGAACGTCAGTCGCTACGTCACACTGAAAACTCACCATACCGTGAAACAATATGGTTGAACCTAGTGTCGTCATTCATGCCCTTGTACGACTACACGACCTGCCCTAGACAATTTATTGATTAACATAGAGGGAAACGTCAATGGAATGTATGTAACTGTTTAATGGTAGGTTTTAGTCATAGCCGAAAATAGGCATTTGAAATTGATTGAAAGAATCGCAGTAGGTATTTGAATATCCTATTCCGAACGTTTGATAATAATTAATAATTTTTTTATTATTATTGGTAGGCTTGCGTTTGACCACTATCTCACCTAATGGTAAGCGATGATGTGGTTGATGATGAAGCACGCTTCCCTAGAAGTAAACTATTCATTCTATACATAAATACTGTTTCGTACCCCCCGTTATTATATTTGACAAATTTTGATGCAGGATCTAAGACAGTTGAATCATTTCTCCGTGACTCGTCGAACTTCATCGCCTCGGGGCTCTTCTGGTGGTCGCCACAGTTGATGACGGCCTTCAGGAGTTGCAGTGGCAAATGTGGCAAACATATTACCGAAGATTGAAATTCAAGAAAACAATGTTATGCCGTCTTTGTTTCATTCTTTATGTAATGGCGTACAATAATGCAAGCTACTACATCTTATACCTTAATTAACCGAACCAACCTTCGAACTATACTAGACGTGGTTAACAAAAAAAATCCTTGACACGGCGCAGTGGCATTCGATATACACTTACTATTTCACTGGCTTAGCCAGTAACTATACTGTTGTTAATACCAACCGACTCTCCTCCATTCAACACACAAACTAGTAGAATGGATTCAATTTAAATTTGTTAAAATGCGATATAAAATTAATGACTTTATTCGGATTATAAATTTAAATCGAATAGAGATCTGTATCTTAGTAAATTAATGCTGAGTTGCAAAGTACGTTGGCTTTAGTGTAAATTATTTGATTAAAGCAGTAAAATGTACAAATCAAGGCAATATTTCAAAGTTAAACGGTGACTCGTTTGCATAAATAATTTATTATATTCTACACCTTGGTTAGTTATTTGTATTGATGTTCTCGAGAAAAGATGTTAAATATTACCGTTTCATTCGTTACTATGTAGTTTATCACCGTCAATATTTGAATTTGCTTGAATCTTTTTTTTACAATCACGTGCTAACGTTTCAAATTCGGACACTCAACCTTTGTGTTACCCTAACGTCAGACAATTCCACTGCACTGGCAGCTCTATATATCTCCAAGTCTACCGCGCTTGCAAGGACGGGTTCGCTTCAAATATTCATACTGAGATCGATATGAGTACGTACGGCTATGCGCCTGCTTGAGACCCGAGGTCGAACTACACTAATCAAAACGTAATTTTGATCTAATATTGTATGCGAGCCAATATTAGGTGGCGCAAATGTTAAAGGTAAAGTTAAGAATTTGATCCTTTCGAAACGCAAGTGTTTGAGTGACATTGTGGCTTGGATGTGTGTGAATGTTTTGCGAGTGTGTGAGGCTTGCATTTTGTGATAAAAGGTTAGGTTTTGAATTTATGCGTTAGAAGTGGTACTAGAAATGATAGATGAGTTGATAAGCAAGTTGCGTGTGCACCTTGTCAGATTAATTAAATTTTTAGTGATAGGCTTCCTTTTGACCGCTATCTCACCTGATGGTAAGCTATGACGTGGTTGAAGATGGAGCAATATCACCTCGAAGTAACCTTTTCACTTTACTGCTGTTAAAGCTGTCAGAAAACGCAGGCTCCAGCAGGAAAGGCCGCACCTTAGCTGTTTTAAGTCAACATTTTAACTTTATGAAAATTATCGGCACAAAAGTTTCTCTCTCTTCTCATACTGGTAAAATCACTGCTATAATATTGCTGTACAAACAGACAATTCACACTTAACGTGTAAAAGTGTTTGTTTACACCAATATACAGGAATTAACATTATTTAGATATCAATTACTCCTTCTAAAAATAGCTTTGAAAGAAGAAAAGAAAAACGTTTATTTGCACCAGGCACTACGCATACCATAAAAAAACAAAGGGAAAACTTAAATACAAATACAGAGTATGCGTCACAACCACGCAAAACGGTCATCGCTCAGCATAATGCTGGGATTCGCGTGTAAGACAGAGCCACAGCGCTTGTTTTCAGCGATAGCCGGTGTCGACTGGGTGACACCAGCCACTAATACTGAAAAACCATAAAAAGGTACTTGAAAATGCACTGCAGTTGTCTATTATACATTAAATAACCTTCCACGTGCTCACACCCCCACAAAAGGTCGAGGAGTCGTTACTCTCTGCCCACGTGATACCCTCAGAAGCTGGTACTCCATAACATTGGCATAACCTCGCCCTTTTAACTAAACAATGATTTCAAGAAACCAACGAGTGGGTGTTTTCGAGGAAAAGCTTCCACTCGCTCGTGGAGAAAAATCGATAGCTTATAATACATAATGTCTGGTCTTGAAATTGTTGGCACTTGTATGCATAAGAGACCTTTCAAGGTATTGTCAATGTTATATGAATTGTTAAACTATTTGTATGATTGATAGACATATTATTTTTCTTTGATACATTTTTACGAGTATTATAGTTACATTTTTCAGGTCCTGAACAGTTGTGTTACGGAAGGCTATTTATACAGGGTGGGCCATAAGGGTGTTGGCGGTTTAAATATTCGATTTTAAAAAAACTACGAAACATAACACAAATATATTTGTATTGTTAAAAAGTAGAAGCATAGGAATTTTTAAGACTTAAAAATAATGTTGTCCAAATGGCTTCCCTCGGCTGCTTGGCACTCTTGGAACCGAAGTCGCAAATTTTGGAAAACTCGTTGAAAAGTTGTTCTCGGTATTTTGTTACTTTCCTGAATAATATTCCTCTTCAGCTGCTCTAAATTGGTCGGATTATTCTCGTAAACTACCGATTTGAGGTAGCCCCATAGAAAATAATCGCATGGAGAGAGATCGGGGCTACGTGGGGGCCATTCAATATCCCCCCTTTTCGAGATGAGTTTTCCGGGAAAAACATTTTTCAGCAGCTCTATGGATACCCTAGCTGTATGACATGTGGCCCCATCCTGTTGAAACCACATCCTCGAGGTATTGCCTCGAAGTTCTTGCAAAGCTGGCACCAAAAAGTCTGTTATCATGTTGCAATAATTGTTAGCTCTAACCGTCATCGCTTGCCCTCTTTCGTCCTCAAAAAAGTATGGCCCAATAATACCGGTTGACGTTATCCCAGCCCACACGACAAGCTTAGGGCTGTGAAGTGGACGTTCATGCAAGCGTCGGGGATTAGTCTCGAGAACCGACAATTTTATTTGAAAATTTCAAACTTTTCAACGAGTTTTCCAAAATTTGCGACTTCGGTTCCAAGAGTGCCAAGCAGCCGAGGGAAGCCATTTGGACAACATTATTTTTAAGTCTTAAAAATTCCTATGCTTCTACTTTTTAACAATACAAATATATTTGTGTTATGTTTCGTAGTTTTTTTTAAATCGAATATTTAAACCGCCAACACCCTTATGGCCCACCCTGTATAAAACTAGTGAACGCCTCACGGTTTCACCCACGTAGTTCCCGTTCCCGTGGGAATACAGGGATAAAAAGTAGCCAATGTCACCCGGGGATAGCGTAGCTTCCCAACAGTGAAAGATTTTTTTAAATCGGTCCAGTAGTTTTCAAGTTTTTTCGTTACATACAAAAACACAAATCTTTCATCTTTACAATATTATTATTAGTATAGATATAGACTAGCTTTGCCCACGGCTGTGCCCATTAATTGTATCGGTATAAAAAGTATAGTGTAGCTACACTATACTTTTTCGATTAAACATTTCTATCACTCTCACTTAATTCTTTCACTGATAGAAAAGTCTATCAGCGATAGATTTTTTGTAATCGGATTAGTACTTCTAGAGCTTATCGTTTACACACAAACAAACATAAAAAAAACAAATATTTTTTTACTGCTTACCATCAGGTGAGATAGAGGCCAAGCGCAAGCCTATCAATAATTAAAAAAACCGGTCAAGTGCGAGTCGGACTCGCGCACGAAGGGTTCTGTACCATTATCGCAAAAAACGGCAAAAAAGATGTTTGTTGTATGGGAACCCCTCTTAAATATTTATTTTATCCTGTTTTTACTATTTGTTATTTGTGATTCTTAACTCAATCGATTCGTCATAACCCCGCGATTGTCACAGGCTACATTAAAATTTGAAAAAAAAAAAAATGGCGGATTTTGGACGCCATATTTCGGTCACAATTTTTTTTCTTGTTTATCCATCGTGCTGGGTATCAAACTATAGGGTTTCAAGAGGTGATATCAAAAATATATAACACTTGTATGTTTAAATGTACATATAACTAAAAAGTTATAAATAAAAAAAGTTAATTAGAAAATCAAAAAACCCGACTGCTTAAAAAGCGAACAAAAGAGTCGTAAACAAGAAGAAAATCATGATGTGCAGTCGGAGGATATATCTGGTTTTAGTCAGCCAGCTCGCGAACATGTATTCTCCGACTGCACAGCATGATTTTTCTTGTTTACGACTTTTTTGTTCGCTTTTTAAGCAGTCGGGTTTTCTGATTTTCTAATTAACTTTTTTATTACCCTTTAGGTACGGAATCCTAAAAAACATGGGTCATGAATAATTTTAAGGCTGATTCGAAGACTGTGATAATTATAAAACCAAATCTGTTATTTTAATTTCTAACTAGATATTCAAGTTGATTAATCTCATTATTTTTGTTACTACCCGTTATATCAAAACGCCTTACCGGCTTTACCTCGGGGCAAAACGGGTTTTTTTAAGGTTTTTGTTTCTTGATATTTTTTGTTTCTAATGAAGATATTTTATTGAGTTTGAGACTAATTTGTTAAATTTCTTTAAGTAGGGAACTATGATAATTAAAATAAAAGTTCAAAATATGTCACTAACCTGTTTTTTATTCATCTTACCTTACCCGTTTTGGGCTTGTCTCCCCCTTCTACTAAGTTTATCTTGGATATCGCTGACAAAGCTAAAGGAAAACATCGTGAGGAAAACTTGGACTATAGTTAATATAAGTCTGATTTCGCCAACCCACATTGAGCAAGCGTTTTGACCAATGCTCATGCCATGCCTTCTCTGTATGAGAAAAGGCCTTTGCCCTGAAGTGAGATAGTTACAGGCTGGTATTATTATATTATTGTTTTAATATTGTTAGAAATGATGATATCCGCAGGAGATCCAAATTACCGACATAGCCCGAAGAATTGCCAAACTTAAGTGGCAGTGGGCCCTGCCCACATTGCTCGCAGAACGGATGGCCGATGGGGCCGAAACGTTCTGGAATGGCGACCGCGAACCGGAAGACGATACGTTGGAAGGCCTCCCACTAGGTGGTCTGATGACCCGGTTAAGGTTGTGGGAAGGCGCTGGATTCGTGACGCACGGGATAGGTCAATGTGGCGCCGCCTAGGGGAGGCCTATGGCCAGCAGTGGACGTCTTTTGGCTGAAATGATGATGATGATGATTATTATATTACCTAGTAACACGGGCCTTGAAATAAGTTGGACTCTTTTCACTGCTGGAACTCATTGCGCAGATATCGGATCGCTAGTCTGAAACATTTTGGCTTTGGGCAAGACTAAAATAAAATTGGGCAAAATTGTATTTAGCTAACAAAGTATGTTAGCTACAACCTCACAAATCTCATAACAGAACAGAATTAATTTTGTAATTCTCTCTTTACCCGTAAAAATAACTCTACCGTAAATAATTTTAAAAGGTCATCGCATTCTGACGAATGAAAAGTTAACCTTTACAAGATTAAACCTTCCGGCTTCCAATAAAATGAGCCAGATTTCATCAGGGACAAGATTCGGCCCAAGTTTTTGTACCAGCATCTCTCACTCAACCAACAAATAATTAACCACTTAGCAAGACCGAGTTAGGAAGGAACTTCTTCGTTTACTGCAAAACGTTACAGATTGATTACGTTCGTAACGTTGACATCGACATCGACTCTCAATTTTAACCCAAACTTTGAGGCAAAGGCTCAGCTGGCTGCCAAAAAGTTTGGGATCCTTGCAAAGGTGAGAAGGTACTTCACGCAGGAACAGCTGCTCAACGTGTGCTTGGAGTACTGTTCTCATCTCTGGGACGGATTTCCCAAATACCAGCTTGATGCACTAGAGTCAAAAAGCGGGCCAAGAGGCTCATCGGCCATGAGGTACTTACTGGTCAAGTCAAAGCTCCAGAGCCTTGAACATCGTCGCCGAATTGCCAGCTTGTCGGATTTTATCGGTTACATTTCGGGGAGTACGATTTTTCAAGACAAGCGTTCACCACCGTCAATCACATCATTGCTTATCATCAGGTGAAATAGAAAATAAAAAATACTATAAATACTATACTACTGTCCTGTGTTGACACCCTTGCGCCATCTCATGTTCCTAGTTCGGCGGGCTGTGCTGGCGCTGCTGCTGCGGCTGCTGAGGCCCTCAAGCGGCGCAAATACTGTAACCTAATTGGTAATTACAGTTTTGAGCCGTTTGGGGTCGAAATGCTTGGGTCATGGGGCCCGAGTGCACGTCTTCTTTTTAAGGAGATCTCTCGCCGACTGATCGACACTGTGCGTGACCAGAGGGCTGGCTCTTTCTTTGCGAAAAGAATTAGCATTGCCATTCAACGTGGCAATGCTGCCAGTCTTCTGGGCACGTTCTCGGATGTCAGCGATGTGGAGGAGTACTTCGACGCCTAAGTGTACCTGTCTTTTGTATATAGTGTAAGTAGTTTGGTTTAATATAAGTTTCTATAGTTCTATAAAAAATAATAATACCCTAACTGTAAATACCCGAGCACGGAGTCTATTAAGCGTTTTCCAGCTCGACCACGGCAGAGTGCGCCCAGGTGGAAGGCCCGATGAAATTGTCAGGAGGCTGGAGTTTCACTCACCAAAGGTCAGAGGAGTTGCCATCACATAGACCCACGCATCCTAGAAAACTGTTCCGACCGCCACAGGTGAGGGTTCTCCGAAGGCACTAGTCTTCAGTGCTTGTGCAGCATCTCTCCGCAGACCTTGACCCATCTCACGGAGTGCGCAGCATGCCCTGTCACCTGAACTTGCGAAGATCTTATGACTGCGTCACCGAATGGTGTTGCCGTAGCTGAATTCTGGGCCAAACACAATATTTAACTTTTTATATTTGCTGTTGACACGCTAAGAAGCAGAGATTGAATATATTCATTTACTTATCTATATTTTTCCTTCTTTAGAACTGTCAGGCTGGATTTGTGGTACAGACGCGACTGCTGAGCGTAGGTAGCGAGGTTCAATACCCTAGAGAGTGGAAAGAGTTTTCGGATATTTTATATTAGGTGATTCTCAGTAACAGCCTGAATTCTTCCCCAGTTGACAACAATCGGGTTACCCACTTGTGCACGGGACTTAAACATTACTGATGAAATGAAGGTGTTCTGTTGGTGCACTTCAGCTTATGTGACCTTCCTGATGTCTCGACGCGATGCGATGTATGTCACACCGAAACGCACGATTTTTTTTAATTCATAAATAAAACTATTTGCTCCGTCACTTGCCACTAAGGTTTCATTAGTTCAGAGTCACCCAGTCGACACCAGCTATCGCTGAAACATAGCGCTGTGGCTCTGTATCGCACACGACTCCCAGCATTATGCTGAGCGATGACCATTTTGCGTAGTTGTGACGCATACTTTGTAATTATTGTATTTAAGTTTTTTTGTATTTTTTAGGGTATGAGTCAATCCTGGAGCAAATAAAAAAAAATCTTTCTTTCTTTCTTTTATAAGCGATGTTTACTGCAAGTAAGTTCACATGGACAAAATGCGATGCAATGTGACCGAATTACACTTTATTTTTAGGGTTCCCTACCCAAAGGGTAAAAACGGGACCCTATTACTAAGCCTCCGCGGTCCCTCTGTCTGTTCGTCTGTCACCAGGCTGTATCTCATGAACCGTGATAGCTAGGCTGTTGAAATTTTCACTGATGATGTATTTCTGTTGCCAAAATAAAAAACAAAATAAAATATTTAAGTGAATAAAAGTGAGTGAGTTTATTTTATACATTATTATTATTGTTTTTTTCATACATTTTCTTCATCAAACGTGTTTTTTTTTGTGATAATGGTACGGAACCCTTCGTGCACGAAGGGTGAAGTCCGACTCGCACTTGGCCGGTATTTTTGTAGTCTTGCTTAATATATTGCCTATCGATGCAATTTAAATTTGCATCGAGCCATCTGCAAGATCCCTAACACTACAGAGAAAACAAGCACGATGTGTTTTGTTTATTTGCTTAAAATTCTCTGTTCTCTAGTATAATAAGTCTCTAAGCTTACCTATGCTAAAAGCACTTGGAACTGCTGAAAACCTCATGTAACAATAATGTCTCCTACTTTAGTCTGGCGTTTTGTTGGCATTGGGCCAGAAGTTCCTAGGTTTAAAGAAACTATCTCTACTAGTTGTGGGTGATAGTGATACAAATTAGTTCCTACTTCTAATAGTCTAGGTACCAATGAGGTTAGGCAGCTTTTTATCTACTAACAGCTTGGATATCAAAGATTTGTTTTTTTTTTGTGAGTTTGGATAATGGTGGTGGATGTTCCCGGGATGCCTACATCCCCCCTAAGTCACCGTCGCTTGTGGGATGGATGATCGATGGGACTGAAAAGTTCTGGAGTGGCGACCGCGTACCGGAAGTCGCTGCGTCGGAAGGTTGATACTAGATGGACCGGACCTGGATAAGGTAGCGGAATTCAGCTGGACAGGGCCGGTCAATTTGGCGACACTTAGAGGAGGCCTATGTTCAGCAGTGGACGTCTTTCAGCTGAAATGTAGATGATCAGTTTGAATGTTTGTCAATAAATCTCAATGTTTGTAAAAGTATAACCGGTGAACCAAGACCTGGATCAAGACATAGAATACTTTCTATCAAGGTAACGTCTTTTGGGGTCATTTCAATGACCAATACCGCAAGTAAAATAATCAAGAGTCATTCCATTGTGACTTGAGAACAAGGCGTCAGTTATCAGATAACATCGTCATCCTGTTATGATGTAACGACATTTCGGTAATCTTATTTTAGCATCATTGCGTAACTTTTGTATAGACAGATGAAAGCGTCTATATTTATCCTTAAGTCGTAAATACATCTTAAGGAAAACACGCACCCTATTTTTACCGTAATGCCACAAGGCTAAACTTGACGAAAAAATACACAACAACACAACCTGATTTGTCTAATATCACATTAAGATTATCGGAAGAATACTTCGATAAATAAAGGCTGCAATAGACAAGCATGACGCGGCAGTACGACAACGATGCGGTTACACATTTTAACAGAAATTGTTTTACGTCGAGCCTGTCTGTTCGACCTTGATCCGACGATATATTCTTTAGCGAAGATGACGCGTTTCCATATTCAAATGATTCGCGCCAAAAAAACAGACACTACCATAGACAAAAACAAATAAAAATAGAACAGAAAATAATGTGGATATTTTCGTTCATGGCTCGGTAATAATATCAGCAGAACATTAAGTGAGTATAAGGTAAGCCTCCAGTGTTGCAGCCGGGACGTAGGCTGGCGCCTCGCCTCCAGAATTAATAACTTTCTCGGCCCCCACAGACGCTCAACCCCTAACTCCGGCCTCACCCCAGGGCTCCTACCACCGGCACCTATCTCGATTAATAAAATATCCCTTACATCACAGTTTGCCGTACTAAATGTTCTCTTGACACTGGAATCAAAAGTAAAAAGTGCGTAAAATTAATTGGGCAGTTATACGAGTAGGTATATTGGTTTTTATAACTAAGAGTTAATACTTGGAACAAGATAGTAAGCCTTAGCTATATACCTAAAATGAAGTAGCGTCTTATTTCCATAAGCAAATTTAAGCCGAACTCCAGTGAACTTATCTATAATTGTTTTAATATTATACATTTATAATCAACGCCAAATTAATATTGACAAAAGCCATAATAAAATAGTATCCTGTTCCGAGACAACGACAAAAATAACCTAAAATCCTATCAAGAAACACACTTCATACTAAACTAACCCACTAATTCACAACAACAGACCTAACATAATAATCCCGCCGATAATCCTATAATAAAATAAACCTAATCGTTTGTCTATGGTAGGGGCCCTCATCTTGCATCCCTCTCTAACGGCCGGAAAGCCTTCGGAAGTTTCACGAGTGTTCGGTTTGCCTCTTTGACTCCGTTTGGGAGTGTAATGATTTGGCGCGCGTGTAATTTGCTGAAAAAATGTCCTCCCGTCTTTCAAGCAAGACTTGTTACATCATGTTCATGATACCCCATGTTCTGATTATTGCTATTATTCCTATTATTACCAGTTTCTTGTGTTATTATGGTATTATTTACGTAATGTAAGGGTTGGTGTGTAGAGCTGTTTGTTATTATGTTTTATGTAAGTACTGGATTTGGTTGTGAAATGTTGACGGTCTTTGAAGATGAAATTATGCTGAAGGATAAAAATATTTTTGATGATAATGTTGTGTAAGAAGATATCTAAGCAAAACAAAAATAAAACAGTGGTCAGGAACATGGGACGCAAAGACAAAGGCAAAAGCAAAGTCAAAACATCATCTTGGATTTTCAATTTGACACCCATGATTTTATTTAGGTATTGATTAAGTACGAATGTGTTTATTTATCTAAAATTGTAATAATCTGTTTACCTAATTGAGATAGTTTAAATAGTTTTTTTTTATGCAATCTATTGGCATGCCACCTTAATTGTAATCGCTTTTTTATGTTAATTTTGTACGCCGGATATTGGCAATACATTGTGCACATATTTTAACAATATACTATCTGTTATCATAGCTATGTTTTTACAAAATAAATGATTGATCGACTATTATTATCGACTATAATTATTATAAAAAATAAACATTAATACCAGAAAATAATCATCTTTATACATATGTAGGGGCTTCCTTACTTAAAGCGGCCATGGAAAGTAACTCTTTGTTTTTTCCATGCAACATATACCATTGTTTGGAAAAATAGGTCAAAGGGTAATAAATTTGTACCATTTTTCTAACTCCTTAAACATTTAACAAGTCAAAACAATTACAGCATCTGATCCAACAAAAAAAACAAAGCCACACGATACATCTAAAGATTCACTTTATAACATCAGTGGAAAAACTTTTGTTACATCGCGAAGTAACGTTGGCCCACCCTGCGACATTCCCTCACCCTAATAAATCTACCCCGAAGGTTTGCCGCTCGTCCGATATTTGGAAACGCCGAAACGCCGGATCAATGCTTTCTACATAGTTATTTTAGGGTAAGTACCGCTATCCGCGGCCTAATGCAAGATTTTGGGTAAGTCTAAACAATTGCTCTTATGGGGCTCGTAAAAGACTGGATTAGAGGGGAATTAATTGATAAAGTTTTGTATATCATCAAAGTATTTGTCACTGTAACTATTGCAGGTTTTTAACCATGAAAAACAACCAATAACAAATATAAAACCTAAAAAAAAATATATAAAGCTCGAAGACAGTTTCTTACCAAATCTAAAATATTTAGAAACCGCGAAATATCTGCACGCAATCAGTACACAGCTTTCTATCAACTTAAAGAAGTAAACATTTTAGCAAACCATCCACACATCACAATGGTAAAAACATCTGCAATTTTACCGAAATACCAACCAATTAATACTTAACAATTCCATCAAATCCACATCCGTAACATAGATTTCCACCATCTTCATCCACTTCCACTCCAACCTGTCAAATGTTAGAAATCATCAGGGCCTCCCAAGTCCCAACATTGATTCCATTGGACTAAACCGCCAAGAGAATTATTAAACCACATTCCATCAACAACCAGGCATCCTTTCCCACTCAAAAAGTCAGAAATCATCAGAGCCTCCCAACATTAATTCCATAATAGGACTTTATTCAGTTCTCCATAGGGTTTGCGATTCTCGTAGCGACGTAGCGTAGTGCGGCGTAGCGGTACTCGTACATTGTAGCACTGTCGAATGTTACGAGTACTACCTCTACGAAGTACTAGGAAAAGATGTGCACCTGTGATACCTTTGTAGTGTGGAGCTTTTGATGTGAAAACTTATTGTATTTGTTAAGTTTTTTGTTTAAGAGTTTATTCACACAATGGCATAAGGCAATCCTAGAAAGGCTATCCTATAAGTTGGACCGATTGCCTGGTGAAGGCCACAGGAATACGCTGGATACGAGAAGCACAGAAGAGGTCGATCTGGCGACCCTTGGGGGAGGCATATAGCCGTCCAGCAATGAACGTTTTTCGGCTAAAATGAGAATGGTAACATTGGAAGATGCTGCATCAAGTCAAGTCAAACGGGATACCGATGTTAAAAAAGAAATTGACGTTTTTGTGACATTTAGAAGTAACATTACGTCCACTAGGGGTTATTAAAAATACATTCATGGAAGGAAAATCTCCAGTTACCCTTTACCCAGGTAGTCACTCAATATTTGTATGAAAAATCACAGTAGTACAGAACAGATGCTTACATTATGTAACACGACGTAACTGGCTTCTGTAAGCTTAACGCGAGCCTCGAATTCTCTGGTATATAGTATCGAGATTGATATTAATATATAATAACTAGTGTGGTTTGGGAGTTACTACTCGTGTGAGGAGTTACTATGGTTTACTGTATGTTAGTATGTTTGTGTTTCAATTTAAGGTGGTTGTGTTAAGCTGATTGTAGTTTATAATTAGGGGTTTATTATGCCCGATATTTACCAAATTCACGCTTTATGACAAACATCTTTAATAAGGTTTTTATTTTTCCCAAGAGCGTGTGAATTTTGATTATGGCGAGGGGAGCAAGAATTACGTATCTTATTTTAAATGATCACAGTATTTTCGTTTGTGGTCCTCTTTCTATCTATCACCTTTAAACGGGCATTTCTTGTATATATATGTATATATATATATAATCTGAATCTCGAAAACGGCTCGAATGATTTTCATGAAATTTAGTATGCATGGGGTTTCGGGGAAGATAAATCGATCTAGCTAGGTTTCATTTTTAGAAAACGTCGTTTTCTCTATTTTTACTTATAAATGTAACAAGTTAAATAAAATTATGCCTGAAATGTACAAATGTCCCCCAAGAGCTTATGAAATGCATGTAAAAGGTATTCAAGTCGAAGCTGAATACAGGGATTTTTTATCATCATGTGGCAACTGATTTGATCAATTTGCAAATATTTATAAAATATTAGAACTTTGTTAATGAGCTTGATTGATAGCAACATACTTACCAAAAAAAATTAACAAAACATGATCGCCTTCTAAATCAGAATACTCTCAAGCAATTTCGAAAAATACAAGTACAAATAAAACAATGAAACGTCTGTTTTTTTAAATCTTAAAGGGAAAAACTAAGAAACAAAGGGCTCTTAGCAAGTGACGTGTAATCAAGCCTCTTTTGAACAATGTACTCGTTCTTTTTTTAATTTCACCGCGGAACCAAGGAGGTTTTAAGACTTTTCCATACTGCTTTGTGTATGTATCCTTTAATATTTTCTTTTTAATATAGCAAATTAGATATGGATTTTAGACGGTTAATTTTTGTGTGTTGCCAGCTTGCTAATGGGTTGTGTTGTGTTTTAAATGTGGAAAACTGAAAGTTCGAAGGAAGGTAAAGGCGTTGTCCGGATATTTTGAAAGTCAATAAGAGAAGTAGTAGATGATGCGATCGGGGAGGATGTACAGGGTGTAGGTACAAAATGAGACAATATTTTTTTAACTATTCTGTGTCTCTGTAACTACGCATATTATTACTGAATATAATAAAAAGCTTACCCAGCTTGAAATATAGATGGGATTTTTAATTCATTATCGAGGGAAGATATTCTTACGCAAATTCAATATATAAATATTCTATCCAGTCACTTTAACGCTTCACCTGACAATAAAAAACAAACAAAGCACCCCTACCTATTTGAGACATTATTTTTCGAGTACCCTCAACTCCGCTGTTTGCAAAGATGCATTAGCAAATCATACGAATATGTACGAGAGAAGTAAACATAAATCCCATCTCCCCTGAAATTCTCATCTAACCAAGCTATATTATTACCTGATACATTTTCCCCCGAACAGAAAAACACCCTTTAATTTTACTCACACAACACCGCATCTTGAAGTCACAAGAGCATAAGCGACGAGGATGAAAACTGTATAATAAAACTTATCTTCAACTGTTTTAAGTTTAGATTGAAATGAAAGGAATTCGTCGCTTAAGTGTTTTCATAATAATAACGTGCGATATTGCTATAGAGATTCAATGCAAACCATAGTGTCTTTTATTCTCTTTTCAGATTATAGAGACTCGAATAGTCTTTTAAAGTGAAAAGCTGTTTGCAAAACATCGAACGTTTTTAATCGTTCACATAATTGATGAATTAACTGACTACGTTGAGTGGTAATTGATCAATTAAAATAAGGTAATTAATGAGAGTGGCAGGCTTTTTAAGGCGTATATATTCCTCAATGTTAATGCGGTACTGGCCGTGCCTCCGCTCGGCGCCAGAATATCAATATTGGACCTGGTTTTGGACAGTTTTGAATGCATTTTTTTTTTGATTTACTTATCCTTTGTAGGTTAAGAAGAAATTCTAACAATCAAATTTTCTGTGTAAATGTGTTTAAAAATCCAAGTCGTTTTGGAGGAGTATGCAAAAGAAGCGAAAAAATATAGTGTTGATAATTTTTTTTTAGGAAGTGTATTAGTCATACGAAAAAATCATGTTTTATAAATAATGTAAGTGAAATATTTTTTTTCATTCCTTTTAACCTAATACTAAGGAGTATGCTTTGGAAAGTTACCGTTTTACGTCACTAAAGCGGAGTAAGGGCTTTAAGTAATTACATACAAGTATATATCGTTTGTGCATTATCGAAATTTCTGATTGATTAAAAACCAGAATGCCATGATTTTCAATTAAATAGTAGTTTAGTATAGTTTATATTAAATAGTAAAGACCGTAAATAAAGATTAATGTGGGAATTGTGAGATAGTCTCTTATGTTAATTGGTTGGCAGGGGAATGAAATGACACCCGTAATTAACGGCTTGCAAATTAGGGGTGGCATTTCATTTAGTGATTAAATGATTAAAGTCATCATCGCTTACCATCAGGTAAGATAGTGGTCAAGCGCGAACCTACACACAATAAAAAAAAATCTCCAGACGAGTATGTTAAATCAGATGGTAGCCTGAAAGTCTCCATTAGGTGGATTGCGGAGACCAGATAAGCAGTCGGATTCCTGTACAAAAAAAATGTTTTTGAAATGTTGGTATTCAGCTACATCGGCAGGCTTATTACGTATCTTGAGCAAAACGATTGCGATTATTGCGCAATAATTGCTCTTCAATACAGAAGTTTAAGAGTTATTGGCGATTTTTTTTAAATAATTGCATTTGACAAATAACGAGCGATTAGCAAACGATTGTATAGGACCTACCATGCCTACACTGTAGGTAATGCTGACTTTTATGACACAAGGGTTCAAACCCTTGTGTTGAATGATTGCTGATTGCTGTTTTTTAGGTAATAAGCCTGCTAGTTAGGCTGGAAGCCGATCCAAACAAATTTGGGAAAAGAATAAGCAGATGATCCTTATGCTGTACTACATTCTCGGGCGAGAACCCGAGGAAATGTACATTGAGTTTTAAAACAAAATACTTCATGATTGAACTTGATACTGAGAGCAATGTACATCATCCTCGTGGGCTCTCGCACGAGAGTATACAGCCGGCATTCGATTTTTATAATAATAAGAAAATTTGAATAAACAAGATATCAGCAGAAAAAAATATCATCATGAGTAACTGGACGTCATTTCTGCAACCATACATACCAATCACCAATCCGTCTTTTAAGCATGGTGACTAAAGAGGTTATCAGAAGGTCAAAGAACATGATTTATATAAACGATATGTTTAACAATATAACTTATCATCACACCAATATGCCCCGTACAACAACAGTTCCCCAGTTATTTATAGGAGACGAGTTTATTGATACGAGTATTAACCGGATTGTAATCCGGACTCATGACTCTTACTGATAAATTCCAGATGGAAAAACACAATATCCGACCCAGGAGTCGAACCTAGAACTTCATGCAACAACTAGGTCAACGAGACGGTCACGGTATCGGTTTCCAAACATACGATGTTTTGAAACCCACAAAATATTGCTACGCCCGACGCGCGTTGAACTCTTTCATTCGAAACCCTGCTCCTTCATATAAATACTGCTGAAATACTAATTAATGTAAACATAAGTAATAACATGAATAGATAAATTAAAACTTGCATTAGTTGTAAGATTCTAACTGTGTAAAACCTCAAGGTCACACAAGGTCATTGACTGAAAATTCACATGGAATGAAACAAGATTTTCATTCGTCATTTTCTCGCTATCATAAATTTTCTACAAATGTAGAAATATGACATAAATAAATTATTTTTAAAAAAGATTATTTGTTTTTTTGTGAACTTTTACAGAAATTGAAAACGCAATCAAATGAAATAGCTTAAAATAAAGAATCTTTATTTCCTCATCAACACTGACCACGAAAACTTAAAAATTGCCATATGCAAAAATATAATAATTTACTAAGTACTAATACGTAAGTTTAGGCAGTAGTCTGTGTACTTTTATATCCCTTTAAGCATAATGAACAAAGACAAAGACGGCAGGTAGCGTTGCGGGGAGCACGGTGCGACGGGAGAGGGGGGAGGAGGAGGGGACACATATGCACCACCATAAGTACAACGATATGCATCACTGCAGTCGCAGAGCTGCATTCCTGGTGCTGGCGAACGAAGGATTAGGGTGGACGTTACTGTGGACTAACCTTTTTAGCTGGGGTGGGTGGAATGGATCCCATGTGTGGAAAGCAGTGCGATTCCTTGGTCTGCAGAGTGGTTCATAGAAAAGTTTTTTTCTGGTGATTCAGTCTGGTTTTAGTTCCAAAAGTAGTTCTGCAAAGGTGCACTGCAATGCTTCTCTTTTGAATTGAGGTTGATTGACTACAGAAATTGTTACTGTGAAGTTGTTAATGTTCACCAACAGTTTTCGTCTTTGAAGAGTTGTCATCGTTAGCATGTACCCACACCAGTTCTAAAGCCAAAGGCCGAGTTTCGCTGTTGAAGATTAATTCAACCAATCACAGCAGATAACGCGTGCTTGACAATTTGTCACATTAATTCTGTGATAATTTAGAGGTGAGAAACTTAGCCAAAGCCACTCACAGGATGTCTCGTCTGTCCTAACAAACGCCCTGAGGCCTTAGTGCGAGTTTTTACTCACGCTCACTCGTGATAACGTAAACGATCTCTTATGTCAAAATGTATACAAAAAAGGTGGTTTCTCCTTACCGTCACCAGACGGCGCTTATCCAGTTTCAATACAAAATGATGTTTACGTTAACACGATTGAGCGTGAGTAAAAACTCGCACTAAGGCCTATGATAGTGACTTCTATACTCATACTTAGACCAATCGATTCCAATGTTAAAGATGTCTTTATTTATTATTGTATAGAAGTGCCTTTGCAGGTTTCTTATAGTGGTAAAAAGACTCCGGAGACCTACGGAGAAATTAGAATTCAGAGTTAACCAACTGATAGTTTTCCTTGGCTTCCAACAACAAGAAGTTGTAATCAAATAACAATTCATTTAATAACGCCTGTTGAGGCATCACACAGCAAAAGCATCTCAGCATCAAAGCCAACAAAAGCCATCTCCCAAAAGCTCGTACAGCCGCTCCCACCGTCTTATCCCCGTTAACCTTTCTGTGAGTCGCATCAGTTGAACTCCTCTTAGTTATAGTCCGGTCGCTCTCTAATTTACTTGCGCCCGCCACTGGACTCGATGCCACAATAATACCGCCAAGTATTAAACGTCGCACTGTGGGCTGAACTACACCTGGTTTTGAGAAAAAATCGATGAAAATGCAACAATTTTAATTGCAGGTTTGGAAGTTGGAGTCGAATCGAGGGATGTGCAAATCAATTTCAGGCAACCAGTTACTGCCTAAACTTTGACCTTAACTTTAGGGACTACCTTAGTAAGAACTTTCTTAAAGCATGCCAGGAGTATTCTGTTTTTAACTGACTTCCAAAAAAGGAGGGGGTTCTATGTTCGACTTTATGTATATTTTTATGTATGTTCTCCGATTGATTTTGATAAAATGATTCTTCCGTTGTCGAATCAACGGCAGTAAAGACAAAGCGCGGGCTAATTTAAAATTATTAAGTGACCTACTGTTTTCTTAAGGTCCACACTAAATAGGTTGGCGGTCCGGGTCCGGACCGCGTCCGCCAATTAGTGGCCCCTGAGTTATACCGTGAACTTAGATCAAGTTAGAATAATGCTCACGACTTATATCTACAGCTATAGGGACCAGCTAGAACTGTTACAAGGGGCAGTCTCTTTTTGCCAGTTCGTGTAGTACCAAGTTATTTAAATTATAAAATATTATTAGATAAACTATGCAATTGGTATCCCACTTTATGTTATACTGTATTTAATGTTTGTCAACTTTTTTCAAGCTTAATTGCATCAGCTATATCTAGTAAAAAAAACTCTTTCCCGGCCTTTTGTTGTATACAAAAATATTTACCATAAATTAAAAGTAAATAATAATTTAAAAAATTCAATATTTTTACACTCGTTGTGCTATCCAAAGAACTTAGAACACACCACTGTGCATTGCCTGAACTTTTTAAACGTAGTGCGCTTGCGCAAGCTTTTTAAAAGCACAATTTACGTTTACGTAAGTTAACAATCTTAAGATCAATTGTTGGGTAATGGTTGCTCATTTGTGACAAATGTGTGTGTGTTATAAGGTTAAAGATGTTTTTATTTATATCCTTAAGTAAATACAGGGTACAGCTACTCTTGGAATTTTCCATGATTTCATATTGATCTGCCAGTCAATCCAAGACTTGATGAGTCAAAACCAGCCAATAGATACAGACTACTCAACATTAAAACGAATTGTCTGTATTTCTATGCGAGGATAGTGATAGATTTTTTTTCAAACCATTAATTGCTTCAGTTTACATTGTAAATAATGTTTTCTTAATACACTACACGGAGTTTCTCTACATCTTTATCTAAAATCTTACTTTCCAAATCTTCAATTGTTATGTGGACATAAAATCTGAATAAATTGTCCCACCGAAGTGACGTATCAGATTAACCCTAACAATGGTTGCACAATAACCCGGAACCGCGTCTAACTACCTGTGTCCCCACATATGACTGTTTGACCTTATGCAGCCGAAAGTGCCGATAAACACTCCACAAGCCACTAAATTTAGTATTTGTTTGTATGGTTATAAGAAAACTCCTTCGATGCGAGTATGTAAAGGACCGAGGGTAGGCAATAGTGTTGCTTATTGGCAACGATGGTGTTTTGGCTGGCCTTTAGGCAACAGTAGTATTTTGGCAACAGTGGTCTCTTGGCAACAGTAGTCTTATGGCAAGAGTAGAATTTTTGGCAATCGTGCTTTTTTGCAACAGCAGTCTTTTAGCAACAGTAGTATTTTTGGCAAAAGTAGTCTTATGGCAACAGTAATATTTTTGGCAATCGTGCTTTTTTGCAACAGTAGTCTTTTGGCAACAGTGGTCTCTTGGCAACAGTAGTATTTTTGGCAAAAGTAGTCTTATGGCAACAGTAGTTTTTTTGTCAATTGTGCTGTTTTGGAGTCCGTGGTCTTCTTAGCAACATTGATGTTTTGGTAACAGTTATCTTTTTGGGAACTAGTAGTTTTAGCATCATTATTATTTTCAGTTAGAATCTGTAATCACCAATTTATTTGCCAAGGTTGGTGATTAAACCGATTTCTTCTAAAATAGTCTTAATAGCAATTAATGAAAATCGATAGCTGGAAGCAGAATGGTCAACAGTAGATGAACCGATAACGTTGTGATGTGATGTTGACGATGAGATTCTAGGAAATTTATTTAAATTTGGATAACTTAATTAACTAACTAAAACTAATTTAAAAAGGATGTCCAGCTAATCCTTAATCCATTAGAAGACAATTTCAATTAAGTATTGTTGCTATGTCGTCAGGTAAAAAGCCATACCGCGGCCCACTCCAAATTGTGATTAAACCAACCTAATACACACAATTACAGGTCATGCTACTACCGACACCCGTTTTTGTGCCAAATAGAAAGATTATAACCCAACTAACGCCCTTATTTTTAAACCAAACCTAAGCTGTAAAACTATAGCGTTCAAATTCCATTGTGTCGTTACTGACGAAACCCGCTTCGCTTGTGTGCCCTCGTGAAAGCTACACATTTCATTTATAATATTATATTAGGTACAATAGCAGACGTCATACTGTATACACTTCTACTACTGTACTCATAAATGTTTCATATGTGTGAGCACAATCGATGGTAGGAAGGTCGTAACCACCGCTCAAACGAATTTGGACTCTACCAGAAGGTTTTATGAGTAGTTTTTGTATGGGTATAGTATCGTATTAAGGCAATAAGTGTATGTTTGCGTATGTGTGTACCGCAACGGCTCAAACGGAGTATCGAAGAATGCGGAGCGTGAATTACTGTGTTTAGGGAGTTGTCACTTTGACAATTTGCTCTTGTAAGGATTCGCGCCGCTTGTTCAGATTAATAAAAGATTAAAATTGGCTTGGTGATTAAAACGTTCTAATATTCATTTAATTGTCTTTGTTTGTAGATAATTAGAAACTTATATAGACTAATAAAAAATCTACAGTAGTAACTTTGTTTTTTTTTCATAAATCTGTATATTTTTACTTATTTTATGCTCAAGATTTTAGATTGGGAAGTAAAAATTTTTAATTAAAGAGACATAGATAATAATAAAAAACATTATTAATAACATTACAATAAGTATTAGGTAAACATTGATGAAAAGTGATAAAGTCAACCGACAAACGTATCAATTACTAAATTGAATTAAACGCTATAAACCGCGCGGCGCTCCACAATAAGCGATCACAGCGCATCGCATTAGCTACTGACAGGCCGCGTACGTGTGTATACCACGCTCGTTACGTTTACGTGACGCGCACACACTCAGACAAACTTATAACTGCCAACAACACAAACAAAAATAAACCTAAACTCTCACGCCATAAGTGCTCTCTCGCCATACCTCAAACTCACCAGTTTATTGCTTGCTCCCGCCACCACACCGGGTGGCGAAGTCCGGCAACGTCGCGCCCAAATTATTGTGACATTTATACCATACTGCTTGCAGAACGGAACCCCTAGCGACATCTATCCACGCTCTCGGAACTAAACACTCGGCTTCTAGAAAGAGACGGATGTACTTGACAATATCACTTTCACGGTCTCGTACTTAAAGCTAAGCGGTTTGCTGTACTGTTTGTTTGTGTCTGTAAACAGCGGCCTGGCGAGGTGTATCGCGCATGAATGAAATGGATGACCGCGCGAGAGAGACAACGCTCTACATGATGAGTGAGTAAGAGGGAGATGGTTGAGGAGCGCGAAGCGTGCAGAATACATCGTTTATCAGATTACATGCGAAGTATCGCGAGCGTGGCGATGTTTTGACACGCGATAATCACAAGATAATGCGGGCGATCTCAGCGGCGTTTAGGTTTATATTGGCTTTTTATAGTGCCGAGTTAAATGTAGTAGTGGAAAATATTAAACATACAATAATATCAACGACTGCTCAGATTATTTTGTTTGACTTGTGACGTCAGGGATTCTCACGAAACTTTAGCGCGCCATTTGCGAAGTAATTTTGAATGTTAACTTCTGATTTTTAAATTTTATCAGAGCCTGTTATGAATAATGTAACTATTGTAAAGTTTCTATTGCTAAATATTTCGGTGCATATGTGTAAATCACATTTTAATGCAAATAAATCTGTTTTCTATGTTATTTATTTTTAATATAATATTGTGCAATAAAAAAAACCTACATGCAAATACAGACTTATAAATGTAAAAATAGAAATACCTACATATATTAGGTAACTAGTCATTCTAGACAAGCAAGTAAGTACATAAAAACTTACGAAATAACGAAAGTCCTTTAATTTATTCAAAGTAACAAAAATGACCAATACACAAACCCTCAACACTAAACTAAGCAATTAGTACGTCGAAAGTGTAGAGCTTTCGCAGAAAATCCGAGCTTTCCAAACTTGTCGGGGGCAGCTTGCCAAACGAATGTAGTGTGAAAACTTGGTAGCAACTTGTGAAATGGGGGAGGGGCATCAATATTGTTACTGAACAGACTACTAGCGCCATCTAGTAGTGAGTAGCTCTGATATTCTAATGTTTATGTTGTGTGTAATGGAGTACTGTGCTAACATTTTTTGTAGGTTTTGGAGTATTTTTTTTTTGTGTATTTTAGGCTTGTTTTATTTGGCTTGATTAAATTTTCATTATTAATAATTACAGTTCAGATGCAAAATAATAACCAAATAAAACAAGAAATTAAAATGCTGTTATTATATCAATTTCCAAATTGAACAGTAGAAAACTATAATAGAAATCGTAGACAAGGTGTATGCATTCTAAATACCTTGACCAAACGTACAACCAAACGTTATTTCTGGAGGGGCAATGTTTATCTTATGGCAAGCGTTAACTCCGCATGTTATTTCAGTATCGGATTCGTTTTCTTTTATTTCAGTAATTTTATATGACTTCGAGTCTACTTACTAATCGATTTTTAATCGAATCAAAATGTGTGTAAAATACCCCTGCTGAGTTGCAATCAACATTCACTGTTTATTTTCATAATGTGTGCGCATTTAACCTGTACCTACCTAATGAAAGCGTTGATGATACAATGCATCAAAATAATTATTCTGATGTTAGTATTGGCTTCTCTTTCAACGTTCAGTTATTTGTTTAAATTAGTACCTTTTACAGAATTTATTCGACATTTAGATTTTGACTTTGTAACAATTTTAGCATGATTTGCCCTTTCCTTTGTTACTTTAAATTTAAATGACACTAGTTACAATATCATTGTCACTGTTGACCAGGGGGGTAAACAAAAGCTCTAAGAGTAAGGTTATTTTGAGTGTGTGTAAGGGACAGATTTATACATACTTCCAAAAATAATAAACGAACTACCTGCGCACATACAAAATAAATACCTCTGCAACCCTAAAAAAGCAATAAATTTACTAAAAAAGCATTATATGCAAATTACAAATCATGAGTATGTACTTTAGTTTGATATATCTACCTCCTGTATTATCAAGTACTTAAAGATATTGTTTTCCTTTTTGAAACTCACAGCTTTATCATTATTTGTCTCAGAATTAATTATTCCGAACTCATTAGCCATATATAAGCCATAAACGGCTTCTATGGTTCTTAACTTATAATATAATTGAAACTCTGCGATATATATTTAGAACAATAAAAAAAAAAAAATATATGACTTGTATACATCTGTCCCTTACGCACACGTAAAATAACCTTACTCTAAGAGCTTATGGTCACTCCCCTGCAATCTGAATCGCAGAAAAGAACATCAAATGTTTAACCTACTTATTTCTTGTTTCCAATTGTTCACAAAGTGGATTGCATTTAAACTTCAAATTTATTAGAAATAATCTGTCAAAAGTCCCAATATAAAAACAGCACTGACTATTGAATCCAACATAGGCACTTTGGAGTGCCACAGGTAGCATACTGGGTCCTTCGTTAATTTTATCTGAAATATACCCAGAAATTATTAGATATGGTTTAATAAATACAAAGATATATTTTAATATGATCTTAATACTCTACAATAAATAAACTTTTTGAAAGTAGTTTCCGATCTTCTTTTTCTAGTTTCGTTACATCCAACACTGAATCACACAACTCCCAATATTCTATTGGTAGATATTTAAAAATAGTCAAACAACAAGGTAACTCTAGTCGTAGCTTTATCGTTAGCACACACAACGCGGACGTAAATCTTCCCTTGATTTACGGACATCTATGTAGGCACTTTAATTTACAGCTAGACCGTTTTAGCCGACTTTCATAAGTAATAAACACTACACAATTGAATATCTTGTAGGTGGGACTTTATTGTACGACTAACGATCGATCTGGCACTTAAAATGTGACACTTTCAGACCTATGAATCTGCTTATCCTCATGATCATTCTTTAAGTTAAATATTATACTTGGGTAGGTATACACAAGTAATGTTTTGGGTGCTAGTATTTTTCTCAAATCTTGTTATGGTTGATAAATATCTAAATATTTAACGATACAGGAGGCATAGTTTGCCGTGCGAGCTCTAAGATAAGTGTCAATAAAATGAATGATCTGTATAAATCTTTTATACATGTTATAGGAAATGTATGAAATCAGGAATTCTAAACTATTCCTAAAATCGATCGGAAAAGTATGAAATAAATTTTGTGTTACACATTTCCTAGGAATTGCATAACATTCCTAGGAAATCTGTTAAAAACCGGGTATCGGCCCGTAATGGGGTAAACGAGAGTGCGCGTGGTATTAGGTATTCAATCGCTCGCTTGATCGCAGGGGCCAAACTTTATGACCAATTAAAGGCTCTAAAAACATGCTTAAAATTTCTAAAAAAATATTCCATTAAGGAACTCTAATTCCAAAAAATAATTCCATTAAGGAACTCGTTGAATTATTGCTGATAAAATTCAATAGTCTTGCATCCAGTTTTCCGGAGGTAATAACAGCATGCTTTTTATTCTTGACGAAGGGTCACAGTTACAACCGCAACTGCTGAAAAAGATTTTCAAAATTAAATAATAAAAAAATACCTAAGAACTTCGATGGGACATGAACGTCTGTCAGACCTGTCACTATTGTCCATAGGGGCAGAAACTTTAGAAAATCTAAAGATATCATCAGCTATAAATGATTTGATAAATCAGTTTGCCGAAAAAAAGGCAAGGAGAATGTATATTTAATTAGAATTGTTTGCAAAATTTTAGGAAAATGTGACATATGATTATGATGAATAAATATTTCTTTTAATTTTATGCAAACATTTTTTTTCTGTTGTGAGAAATCTTTAATCATAAGGGCCCCCAAATATTTTTTTATACGGGGGCGGGGGCTTAGGCACGCTACGCCACTGGCTCGTGGCTAAATTATAACAGTACGGGTCGATCTCACGTGTCCGTGTATGGTTAACCATTCTTACATACCGAGATTTCTCGGCAAGCAGACCCGGCTGTTATTTGTAGATATTTGTCAGTCGTTACAGATAGTCAGCCAGGCTAGGAAATCTGACACTAGTATTTCCAAGGGGTATCGTACTACCCACTTACTGGGTTATGGAGGTCAGATAGGTAGTCGCTCTATGTAAAATACTGATATTCGGCTGCATCCGGTAAGACCGGAAGCCGCCCCAATGTTGTTGAACAAAGGCTTAGGCAGATTGATTGCTTCACAGAATATTTTTAATTGTTACTAAGTCTTTTAAGATTTAATGTTGTTATATGTCTGACCAATAATTTATTTTTAGGTTTTCATAATACGAATGAAAATATTGCACTGAGAATCTTAATTAAAACAAGTTTTGCATATTGATATATTATGGGATTTATGCATTAATCCTTTTATTTATTAAAAAAAAATATGTACGAGTACAAGTACAAAGTCACAGGGTATCAGGGGCAAGATTTTATTTAACACATTTCCTTGAACATAATACAGAATATTTAAATGTATACATATTATGTATACATTTCCTAGGAAATGTGTGTATTATTTTAATGTTTGAATTACCATTTCACACATTTCCTAAATAAGCCATATATTATTATGCGATTATGATGCGATTTAATAATTCATTCATTCAAAGCCTAATACACAATGAGAGAATTGACAAGAAGAAATACAATGATTAGGCTACAAGTACATGCAAAAAGCTAGAAACTTATGACACCCAAACTAGGACATGTCCTATAACTCAGGTGTCAGGGTTCCTTCCTGGCTGGTCACAATATGTATATGTCGCATCAAGGTTGGCCGATAGATGTAAACCATCGGGAAATCAGGATGTATTCCTTTAGATTAAGACATCGTACGATCGTGAAAATGAAATCACACAACTGCTATATTCTGCTGTCCCCACCACTCAAGTGGTAAGAAAAAGCGCGCCAATTCGTAGTTGTTCTTGTTTTGCCGCCAGGGGCGTGCTTGTGATTTGTTTTGACGTCCGTACTATCGACTAAACACGACACGGCCATCCTGAAAGACAGGCGTCCTCGTCTGTTCCTCATTGTCAGATTTAATGGTGTATCGAATCATGTGGGAATCCACAATGGATGTCCTCAGCCCTTGGGGAAAGCTGAGGGGTCTCTCAGACTCCTACTAACTAAAACCACATGGTGTTCTATAGGCCTTCTTGAGAGGCGAGTTTGGAACACAGCACGCCGCCTTCTCGGGACTCTCTCAGGTGACTGTCTCCCCAAATCCGCAGGCATAATCTTCTTGTCCTTGCTCCATAGACCCTCATGTCTTGTTGCGCCGACACCTCGACGTTCTCATAGTCCACTCCATCCTGCCAGTCTCCCATCATACAAGGGATATTTTTCTGAAAAATACAAAATTTCCAAACAGTATTCGGTCGTCCAATCCTGACTCAGATTCTAGGCGAGTGAGGAAACTTTTTGAAACAAACAATCATGATCATTTAAATGTCCCTGTATGTATGTTCACTATTGTAAGGAACGAGTAATTCTAATTCCAATTTAAAGAAAATAGCAACTTAATCATCGATTTGGTACCTAAAAGGTCCCAATAATCGTGATTACAAAGTCCAATTACCACTGATAGTCATTAATCTCACATTAAATCAAACTAAAGAAACAATACACCAGGTATCTTATTCACGATCTTTAGACATCACATAGCTCTCCTAGCTATCTCATAGCTCTCTTAGTTATCACACTTGCTCTACACACACATCCCCACGATGTCGAGTCAACTCAACTCTCTGAACTCAGAACCTGTTCACACAGAGATTTAGTCTGTCCTATGATACGTCAACTCATTACCTACTTCATCTACAATCTCAATTGGTATTTGAGCTTTGTGTGTCTTACTAACACGATCCACGCAAAGTAATGAAAATTAGAAAACCAACATTATTTCAATTTTCTTGATGAGGGCTTGACGATTCGAACGTCATCAACATTAACATATGGTGGTCTTGTTACATTAGACCATTTTCTTAATAATTTGATCTAAGAAAATTTTGATTTTTATTGGTATAACATAGTGTAATTAATTTGTAAAGTTATGTCTAAAACGGACAAAAACACGACAATCGCACCAAAACCGCTGGGCGTATATATTTTTTAATGAAATCGACACCATCTCATAACTCAATATGAAATTTCCGTAAGGTTCCTAACACAAACATGAATTTTCACAGCAGACATAGTGTCACACAGACTTACAGGTGCCATACAGGCCTTAAGTTGCCACGCAGGCTCACAGTTGCCACACAGGTCAATAGTTGCCACACAACTCTCGGCTATTCCTGACCAAAGTAGATCATTGTGTTTGTGAAAATAAGGAGATTTTAGAACTCAACTCTTTAACTAAATCATTAGTCTGGGCCATGTACCACAGTCATTCCAAAAAAACTTTATAACTTCTGCTGCAGCAGAAACTGCCAAGCTTACAGAAACCCAGGAGTAAAACCTCTAACGCTACGGCTCTCTAGCCGACCAGCAATTGTTTGCTCTCACGCAACGGTCTCTCTAGATCCCAATCTCCACCCGAATCCACTGGTACGGTAAAACATAATACGGCCGATAGACTGAATTACTTGAAAACTTAAGCTTGCTCATCATCATCAAAATCCTTTTAACATAAACATTGACTGGTAGGTGACCCGCTGGCATCTTCCTTAAATTATCGCATGCATAGTTCTATGTCCTAAGTGAAACTATTTAAAGCTTTCAGTGTATACCGATCACCGTCCTGACATAATGACCTATCACGGACTTAATACAGGGCCTATTAAGTTTTCATACCAGAGCTTACCACTCTTTACCATAATTCTTAAGCAATGCATACTCAACTCATAAAACTTTCATTGTGACCTGTGCACCAACACAAGCCAGAATTGGACCAAAGATTCTTTACATATCTGCCGCCACATATGCTACAACATATGAGAGGCTCTGTGCACCAACACAGATAGAAATCACAACAACGATTCCTTGTAGAACCATCGCCACATGTTACTCATGAGGTGCGGTCTAAAGTTTCGAGTATGAGTGTACAAGCCATTTTTAATCAGATTTGGTCTCACTACCCATGTCATCAACTATGACGTCTAATTCTTAAGGCACTTGGTGATCGGGGCTCCTTCTCACAAGATTCGCGCTTTTTACTCAAAGATCTTGAAACATACCGACTGTTAATATAAGGGGAAGAATAAGCCTGATAATATTTTCGCGAAGTAACTCGGATCAATATCTTCAAAATCATATATTAACAGTAACCATTTGATATCGCTCACTAACTCAGTTTTTATGTGCGGAAAACGATCGCGAGATCTACTGCTATCATAGTATTACTTTGAAAGTAAGAAAATGAATTCAGATCTGAAGACGGTGGTGTAAGTTATTATGCAACAAGATCTGTTCTGAATACACGTAAATGACCAGTACCGTTACTAACTTGATACAATTTCCTTGGCCCAACGATATTACTAACTCGCTTTGCCACTGAAAATCACTAAATGTGCAGTCATTTGGATATATCATCTCCTTCTTATGGCTGCTGACTACTTGATTTTTTTATAAGTATGTCTTAATTACCTAGTGATAATGCTAGATACACTACCAATTCAGTGATCAAACATGAATACTCTTCTAACTCGAAATAGCATCTCCTCATTAGACAACATTCGAACTCCTATCGAAATAACATGGCAGCGACTTACCGAGTATTCCATTCTAACCATGCGCGTTCTCAACCTCACAGCAGTTGTCATAACGTTCAGCTACCACCTGCAAACTACTAGCCTGCCGTTCCTCTTAACCTCTCAAATGTTGACGCCTCAGCCCTTGCATACAGCATCTGAAAAATGAAAAACACTACGAGAGTATACATGTTCACAGTTACCTTAACCATACACAGCTTTGATGGAAATTAACCGGTGTAATAACCCAAACCGGCACGGCAATATGGGCTTTCATGGACACCGAATGTAAGTGCAGTGCCCATGTCCAAAACATGAACCTCACATTACAGAGTCTCAAGTGGCCAGCTAGGTATATGGGCTTCAGAGTATGCAATGAATGCCATCAGTGACATTTTAAGTCGCAATTAACGAGGCCACATACTATGCCCAAACTATCTAAAGAATTTAACCTTAACTTGAAAAGAAGAAGCATAGAAATCACATAATCAAACTCCATTAACTAAAAGCTAATAATTTCCAATCCTCCTGGCATGCTATGCATTACACTTCGCTTGGCTCAAGTCAACCCCATCCACAATGAGAGCCATATCGCCAGCATAGTGAAGACTTTACAGTTTGGGAGAATGACGATACATAATTCATTTATGAAAAGAATAAATAATGTGGGACCCAGGATGCTTCCTTGGAGGACGCCACAGTTCATTTTCTCTTCACCGCTCAACAAATCCCCTTTTTTTCACAACTTTTACACGATCATGCAGATAGTCAATAAACACTTTTAAAGGATAACCTCTAACTCCTATACGTTCCAGCTTCTTTCGGAGGATGGGGTAAGCGACAGTATCAGAAGCTTTTGCCAGGTAAAGGAATAGTCCCAAGCACTTATGCTTTTTATCTAAGATTCGAACTGCATGTTCTGTTAGAGCCACAACAGCATCCTCCGTGGATATATCAGTTCGGAAACCATACTGATTAATATGCGATAATATCGGCATTCTATAGATTTCCTATGAATTGTATACAAGGCCTATGGTTTTCACAGATTTGCTGAATAACATAATTTCATTATTGTGTGTTGAAAAACAAAAGATAAACCTGTACCGCAGATGACATTATTGGATGAAGGTAGATACAGTAACTTACGTGTATTAGTGTTAAATGTAAATATTCATTAAACGGGGCATATCCAAGGTCAAAAGCAATTTTCACATTAGTATACTTCACTGTAAAACAGGTTTTGTTAAATTTTCAAACATGCATGTCTCAAAATAATTACATTCATGTTTCCCGACAGCTTAATCAAAACTACAATTAGAATTCTAACACTTGGAACGACGTCGACAGAAATATTGTCGGTTGGAGCTGTTCATTACAATTATAATTTCATGTGCTTTTATTTCAGTTAAGATTTATCCTGAACTATCTTTAACTTTTTTATGTTTATCCAGTAGATAATGCGTCTCTCATCTGAAAGTAACGTTCAATGGTGCTTTATTTCCACAATCAATAAATTCTTTCTATTCTATATACATATTACGCAAATTGTTTTAACATTCGTGGTATACATTCCTATCGCGACCATTAAACTCCTACACATCGGTTTTCCGAAAAATAATCCAGAAAACTGTAAAAGAATTGAGGTGAAAACCAATGCGATGTGCTGAATAAGCGAGCCGACCTACTTCGACACTTCGTTAGTGTTTTTCGATATTCCACTGTGATTTATTATAGATATAAAATCAACCAGATGCCAGATCACACCGACCACATATTGGGAATACGCGGCCGTGTCTTGGGTGGTCTATCTATGGATCATTGTTTACGAAACGAGACGAGATGCGTTACTTGTGTGACGTTTTAAGTTTTATTGCGAAAAACATGTGTCTGTCTGAAAGAATAAGTGCGAGCAAACCGTCTAGCGGTCACATGCAAACTACGAGTGTGAAAAATATATCTGCCGCGCCCATGAAGGTCGCCACGTGAAGATTTGTGGCCGTACACCGATATAACTTATTTACTTAGGCTTGCCCAATAATATTAAGAGGTAATCGGTTCAAATGTTATGTCAATACCACTCGCCTTCAGGTTAAATAATTTAAAACAGGTAGTTGAAATGTATTTGTAAAATTATGTCATCGCGATGTTCAGGTTTTTTAAAGGCAAAAGTATGTTTGTTTAATTTACTCTAATATTCGTCCGTAACCGTGTTCCACCGTGACCTCCCCGCTCGTAATATTCGTTTACATTCCCAAATACGTTAACAGGTACAACCTCCGGGGTCGGACCGCGGTAGGGGAATTGAAAAATTGTAAAACACACCTCAGGCATTGTGGTGTGAATAAATTATAAGCGAGCACAAGTCATCCGCGCCCAGCGCCACTTGACCCCCCGTGTCTCTTTCACCTGAACAAATCACTTCTGTTGCTTGGAAATGGTGAATTTACGTTAGACCTCAATACGCTGGTCACTGCGCGACCCACTTACGCTTAGTAGTCTCAATATTGTTGTACTAGATCTGTACTAGGTTAGCGGAACCCTAGTTCTAGGATTATTAACTCGACTTACTGGAAATTAATTCCAGGTAAATGTGTTCCTATGACATGGATCTAGTATATTATAACGTTTCTTTAGTTTTAGTTCAAAATTATGAGTTTTGTCAGTTGAAAATATATGTAAGATATTCTCACATACCTACCTATATATGTGCCGGTAATTTTTTAGATTCGAGTTCTTTTGGCAACGGTTGCCTCTGGAAATTGCAGCCAAATGTCGTCGTTGAGATGCGACTATCTCCTTTCCAAAAAGAATTTTTAAAAGTAGAACCGCCTTACACACTTTGTTATAATATTTTGAATATTAATGACATCTATATAAATAGATCCTCTAGTCATGCGATGGTTTTTTTTCTATATTGCAATGCACATTACCATTATCATCTTCCTTGTCTGTTGAAGATAACACTCTTTTAATTACATATGAATGACTACATAGGTACCCACCCATTGCAAAACATTGTGCAAATAGTTTCATAGTGTTGTCGCTGAAAAAAATTCAGCATCATCATGTTTTTCATGAAAACCTACGTACAATAATGTACCATCATGATCCTCAGACGCCTTATCTTATCACATAAAACGGGTGATGTCATCGAGCGCGTAAAAACACCCGACCTTTATACGAGGGATTTGTAATCTTCACGAATTATTGGACTGATAACTTTGGGACGCTACTGGGGAAATTATTTTGAGACTTTAATTTACATAAGGATTTTTTGGTTGTCAAGAAGATTTTTATTGAGTTCTTACAAGTCGTCGGCTTCGTTATCAGCCAGTACCTACCATAATTCTGCAATCTACAATTATATTTTGCTCATAGACTAGATAATCACGATATCTGCCAAACATATCGTCGATTGTGGTAGGTATCTCTTCTAATATTTCATATTCCTTACGGTTGCCACTGAGTATGTCCAAATCTTTCGGAAATTGGTTACCTTTATTGACATTCGCGATAGGAAAAGGTACGTTCTTCATTCAGCTACATACAAACCACACAGCCAGTTTATTTTAATTATCAGTGTATTCTGTCTTCACACGTATTTCAGGGGCTTCAGTCGACCTAGAAAGAAACTTCGTTTATCTAAGTAAAATAAACGGACAACGATTTCATTTCATGAATTCAAAAGTGTAACAAAAAGTTTTCGTTACATACGGATTCAAAAAAAATGCTACCTATTCTAAATGACAGTTAAGCAAAATTTTGAAATTGGAATCTTTCGCATTCGAACTGGTAACGCCATCTAGTTGTACTGAAATGAGTTATACTTAGCGATGAACAAGAAACACTTCAGATTTTCAGAATCGCGATTTAATAGGATTTTTATTAAACAATTCCATTTCAAAATTAATATTGTTATGTGGTTGGATAAACATTTAATGAACACAATAGTATAATGTATCAACCTATCTTCCCAAATATATACACAATACTACACTTGAGAGTACATCCCTTTAATAGGACAAACTTGGTGATTCCTCCGCCCTTCCATCGTACTCAGGGGTCACGGCGAGAGGAATATCTAAGACGAAACCATTTCTATGTAATATTCAACATAACGGTATCTTTAGCGATATACCTAGATATAACAAAACTGTAGATACCTACAAACAAGTGCCTAGTTGTGGTTTCTGCCCGAAGCGTCTTTGTTATTTTATTATTTATGTTTCTGAAGACTATGTAGAAAAACTGAAAAAATAAAGGAAATTATGTTTAAATTAATTCTACAAAACGAATCATACATCTAGTAGTACGCCCAACAGCGCAACCTAATTGCTTATACAAAAATAAAACTAAGATAACAATCAACGAACAAATTCACTACATGGCGTGAATAGTACACACCATCGCATTAAACTTTCAGGGAGTTTACCTACAACGCTATACCTACGTGACAGCCGAAATTGGGTCCGAAATTACTCGACAGTAGAATAATGGCGTCTGTTACTAATATACGGTTATCCGGAAGTGGTCTGAGCGGCGGTATTCGTACCACAATATGTATGTAATTTATTCAGGCGATACCATCGTGCGCTGTTGCCACTCGTCAATAGATGGCGCTGCACTCAATTAAGTTACGGACGTAATATTAATCTAGTGCAATCCGGTACGTTTATGTACAAATGCATTAGTGATTCCACTGCAGCAATGTTATTGTGGTGATGATGTATTCATTAATGTACTACTAACGATATAGGGGTGTTAAATAATTAATAACATTGAGTGTGCAATACGAGCGCTTCCAACTATAGTTAATGAAGCTTTAAATAATTCTCATGACTGATAATGTTTTAGATATGTTGCATCTAATACATTTATTCCTTCATTATTAATAAATTTCTTTAATAAGAAAGTGTGACAGAAGTATTTTGCCAGACACGCTATTTGGCACCAAAACATATTTTACAACACACTCCGTAAACACTGAAAGCTTTTAAAATATCGCAGGAAAAGCTATTGATTTTACGGTGTGCCAGTTTTCTGCTTCCTAGATTTCTGCATAAAACCCATTGTTCGCATTTCCTGTGAAATACAGCGGCCGTACCTTTCTCGCTAACAAAGTTACAGTCTAAAGTTAGTTTTACCTCCTGATTCCTGAATACCAGAACAATACTACTGCATTAGTAAGTCATCTACATAAGCAGGTACCTAAAAAGACAATAATATTCGTAAATCCTTAAAACTACTGAACGGATTTTGAAGATTTTTTTCAGTAATATAGCTAATACGTCAGAATAACACATATTGTTTTCTTATCCCGTGTAAACATTATACCGGGATGAAAAATAGCTCATGTGCTATTCCAGACTATAATCTTTCTCTTTGCAAAATTTCGTCGAGATCCAATTCATGATTTCAAAGTTTGAACTTTCTGGCATGATTGAGTAACAAACATCCATTCGTCCATCCAAAGTTTCGCATTTATTATATTTGTAGGAAGCAGGACAGTAAGATTAAGTACTAATTCTAAGCGAGCAAGGTTGCGGACGGCAGCTAGCCCATCGACAAATATATTCGAAGTTAATCCTTCAAAATATTCATACCATTACACTGAAAAGATACCAGACACCAAAAATATCACCAAAACATCTAGTTAAGGTAAAGAAGATCCCTGTTATTTATAAGGCACTTAACCTCTTTGTTTATGACGAAGCTAATTCCGTATTGAGACAAGGCGGCCGGAATTAGGATGTTGAAAATAAACACCACCACAGAAGAGGAAATTTTAATTATCTTAATGTTACTATAACAAACAATGTTACCGGAATCTTTGATACTCCTTGGTTATTAAACTAAGATTAAACTTCGGGATTCTTTGTGATGTGGGTGGTAATATATTATACCTAACATAATATTACGGCATATGCAGTAAAGGGTCACAACTATGAAGGGATCCCACTTTATGCTGTCCATGATTAAACATCCAGTCTTTGAACAAAATCTTCTATGGACAGTGTAAATATGTGTCTGATCTCTCAGTGTGGGAATCGAATCTATAGTTTGAAGCAATAGAACATGGTTAAGACAATTTCTATTGCAACGCATCTTGTAGAAAATATCATGGTCATTTTTCAAGGTTTCATAATGATAAGCATAACATATATTCGCATAATTTACATTGGCATAACGAAAATCAGCATAATGATCATTACGCATAATTTTATTAGGCATAGATACTTTACCATAATGTATACTGCCATAAATACTGTTGGCATAATAATAATTATGCATAATCTTTTATAGTATAATGTTATAAACGCATAATGATATTTACACATAATGTTCTTTTGTTTAAAACAAACATGTTCGCGGCTTAAGGTTGGCCAAGGCCAAGGGCCACCCCACCGCACCTTAATCTAATTAATTTGAGTCCTTGTATCAAATATATTTAATTTGACATTTTAATTTTCGACGTTCAAATATGTACCCACTAAATTATTATGACGAATAAATATAATGCCTTAAATAATTATGCAACTCAAAATTATGGCAAAACAAATTAGACCAAATGACAGTTATACTAATCTTTGCATTATGCCAAAGTATTATTATGCTGATAAAAGTTATGCGAAAACGTTATGCCAAACAATATTATGCCTAAAAAAATTATGCCAAGAGAGGAATTTCCTTTTTTCAACACCAGCTAGTTAAGACATAGTCAATTCTTTGTCGGATCCCATACTCTTGCATACCATTAAAAAACTACCACCTATATGAACTATATACGAGTATGGAAGAAATGTCTATTTAAATACTACAAAATGCAGATGTTTCTTCAGCTTCAAACTTCTAGTACTTCGTTCTATCCATCATGAATTTGTTGTAATTATGTCTATCTTTGTCGTGCTATCGGATAAACTTTTCCACGGTGTTTATAGTCGTGGAAAACTTTGTCATGAAAAATATTTAAAGTAATATTCGTCGACGGTGCCTGTCTGTCTTGTTAAGATATTTTTGTTTAAACCTGTGTGGTCGATTTTGATATACTTCATTGAAATACATGAAGAGTTAGACAACTTGATCGTCTTTCAAGTATAATAGTTGCGCCGAAATTCTGTAAGACCCAAGTGGCTTTGATTATTCTCAGAGTCCTTGATAGAAAAGTATCAAAAATATTGATGGCTTTAATTGGATAAAATTTCCACTTCAATCACAAACATCTGACACGTTTTTTTTCAACTACACATGTTCTGAAGGGTTAAAATCAATTAGCACACAAACAAGGTACACAAAGAACGACGTATCTAGTGTAATGACGTCATCGGTACCACGCTGCGCCGGCCCGCACCCTCGCGTCATCTCTCTAATCGAAAATACTGTTCAGTAACTATTCTTTATTTATATCTCCGTCAGTGTCTGGAAATGCATGGAGCGGAGCAAATTACCGATTGTCTATCTATAGACCCACTGTTTGGATCATACCATGCTCTTTTGAGAACGGTATGGGAGATTACGAAGATATGTTTTCTTCCGCTTCTACTCATTGTTCAATCTCATCATCTTTCACACCTTCAGTGGTATCTTGGGCAACAAGATATATTTCTTCTAAAACTTCGTGAACTCAATAAAATATCAAAACAGAAACAAAGTGTTATTTTTCTTTTACTTGGCGTTATTCCAACTTATTGGTATGGGCCACTGCATCTTTGTCTTCTAAACTTTTGTGAGTTTCGTACGCAGGTGCATCTTGACTGGTTGAAACTATAACAAAGACAATTACTTCATAATAATCATCAAATATCAAACTTCACACAAGAATAAGTACAGCACTATAATATATTTCAATTACTCGACTTTATTTACAGATATAACAATTTGTTGCCGGCGCTGCGTCTATGTATGCAAATCGGTTGCTTATGCCACATTCACACTGCAGGGGCGTCTGCTCTTTTAACAATTAAAATATGCAAATGGGAGATATTACCCACTACTTTTCATTCCGGCTCGATGGAGTAGGTATCAATGGGGTTGAGCTTCAAGCCACCCCTAGCTGTGATGACGATGTCAAAAAATATGGATTGAACAACACTCCCACAGGGCGAGCGGAGAGACTGTTTGTTTATATTATCACTTACATAGACACCTGTAGTTAATGAGGGAACAGGGAATTTAAATTGTAATACTATTAGGTTTGTCATGTGTCTGATTTTGTTTTTATATGTAAGCTGAGATTAGAAGAATTATGTTACCTATCGGGTTTATATTGAATATGTCGCCTTTTAATTTTGTTTCAATTGGTCAATAAAAGTTTAAAAACTTTAGGCATCTAATGACTAGACTAGACTAAAATTATTCTTAACCCACAATGTTTCGTCCATTCTCTGTTCTAGTCCAATAATAGGTTAAAGGTCCACAGCCTTTAGCAGTTCCTATCCCCAACAATAACAAAATCAAATTAAGGCCTAACTCTACTTTTTACACCATTACTCATAATGTGTCACATTACTTTTGATCCCAATGTCGTTGACCGTATCCCTTAACCGTGTCACCAAATAAAGTGATAACGCTGTAGGTCGTCTAACTAGAAGACAGTGACTAAACAGCCAAACAGCCAAATTACACATATTGTGCACCGTTAGGGTAAAATGGCTATGTAAATTAATAATATGTAAATTTCCACGCCCGCCGAACAGTTAGGGCTAAGCTGACGTTTACACAGCACTCTTAAGCGATACATACAGCCTATAGATTAATTTTAGCGACGCCTTTTTAATTGAGTTCTTTGGTAGACAGTTTTGAAGGACCCTCTAGTCTGACAAAGGGACTTGGTTTTACGCAAAACCGGCAAATATTCGTGCTATATAATAGAGCCAGTTGGGATACAAAATAATTAATAAAGATAACTTTCGAGCATTTTTGCACGAATAAAAGAAAGATATTTTGATCAAATCCCATAATTTATCGCTGACCAGTGAAAATCTCAGTAATCCTGTAGCTAAACATTGATTAATATATAACTAAATGTCTGTTGATGGAATCAATACATAAGCGCGCTGAATCCGCGCGAGCTTAGCTTTAATAGTTTATACGATGCATAACAGATGGCGCTACGTATATTTAAATTATTTAAACTTAGTTCGGGACATATTCATCACATTATCGTCAATAAAAATCGTAAAAATATTTATTACATAATATTAGGGCAAAACATGATTTATCATATTTTTGTACTACATAAAAACATTTATATAACAAAACATCATACGTGATTAAAACACTAATAAAAGTCAATTCAAAACTGCCATACATTTATTAAAATAATCGTTTAATCCAAACTCCGTACTGACGTCGACGTTCCCCGAGGCGATCAATTACTGCAAATCAACTGCGAATCAACTTTCATGCGCCTCCCCTAGTAGTGACATTGCGCACTTGAATGCGAATCGGTACACCCTATTCGCAACGTGCATGTAAATCTAGTGTAAATTATTCCGAATCATAATGTGAAAACTTTAATGTATTGAAACGGGAGCTTTACGTTTAGGTAGATTAGTTTAAGAGTCGTTTAGGAAGGTTTATTTTTATAAGGGCCTACGATTTTTTTTTGTAATACTTTTTGAACTGAAACGTACTAAATGTAATATAACCTAAGGCAATATACCTGAAAAGAACCCAAACATGATAGTGCTATCTTGTCTGGTTGAGGAGTTGCTATGGCTACCTTCCAGCACCATCATGTGACAATCTCCATAGTACCGCATTATTTCAATGTTTCCAAAGTTTCATCTTAATCGGATGCCTTCTGTTTTGATACCCCATTTGAGTAAGCCCTATAGAGCCTGCATAGCCTTTGAGTAAATACCCAAAGGCTAAGCTACCCGTACCGAAGATGGGTAGACCGACTAATGAAGAAGCTAAAGCTTACAGGCCCATCAGTCTATCATCCTTTCTCTTAAAAGCTCTGGAGAAACTGGTAGACAGGTACATAAGAGAGGGTCCACTTAAAGTATTCCCTCTACATAAACTACAGTGCGCCTACAGCCCTGGCAAATCTACGGAAACGGCATTGCACTATGTTGCGAGCCGAGGCTGCTCTAGAAGGACAAGAGATCTGTGTCGGGGCTTTACTCGACATAGAGGGAGCCTTCGATAAGACAACATTTGAGTCAATACGCATTTCTGTAAAGGAACGTGGCATCAACGATACCACGTGCAAATGGATTGACTATATGCTGAGAAGCAGAATAGTCAGATCTGAACTGATGGGAGATAGACTTAGTGCAAAAACAACAAGAGGTTGTCCGCAAGGCGGAGTGCTGTCACCATTATTGCGGTGCTTGGTAGTAGACTCGCTACTTACCAAACTCAACTCAATACCGGACCATTGACCACAGAATGGTCCGGTATTGAGTTAGCAGATGACATAGCTATAATGGTTAATGGTAAGTTCCCGAACACAGTCTCTGGATTATTACAACACGCATTGAGGGTGACAGAGGAATGGTGTACAAAGAACCACCTCTCTATCAACACAAGCAAAGCAGTCATTATTCCATTCACGAGGAAGAGACAACTAGGAAACCTAGGAGAGCTCTCCCTCAATGGAATAAAGCTGCCCCGGTCCACCGAAGTTAAATATCTGGGTGTAACGCTTGATAAAGAACCAGGTGGAAAACTCATGTGGAAAATATTACGACAAAGGCCCTACGAGTGTTCGGCATGTGTCGTTCCACCTACGGTAAAACTTGGGGGCTAAAGCCCAAAGTGATACGATGGCTGTACCGGACAATGATAATACCTATTATCACATACGGCAGCATAGTGTGGTGGCCAAGAACAAAGCTTACCTCGTGCAAAGCGCAACTCACCAGGTTACAAAGAACAGTGTGTCTCAGCATCACGGGCGCTTTCAGGACAACACCTACGGCAGCGATTGAGAGATACCTCAATATCCCTCCTCTGCATATGATGGTTGAACACGAAGCAAGGAAGACATTACATAGTCTTGCTATTGCTGGACTATGGGATGTATCTAAGCCAAAGACTAACCATACAAAGTTCGATGGGAATGAAGGCCTAGATCGGGTAACAAGCATGCTATCCAAATAGCTGTTTGCATTTTATATGGCTGTCTTATACCGGTCTACAACACTCCAAGAAATTCCTAGGCTCTACGTTCAAAGCCCGGGAATGCATTTGGAACATGAGCAGGGGGCAAATCCGCTAACTGCTTGGGGCCTTTACTGGGCACTTTGGAACCAACGACATGCTCATGAAGATGGGTCTAACTGAGACACCCATGTGCAGGTTGTGTGGTGAACATACGGAACGCATGTAGCATCTTTTGTGCACATGCGATGCACTGGCTGGTAAGCGAATGAGTATCCTGGGGGTTGGATATCCAAAACCAGAAGACTATAGGCTCATATCTCCAAGTCTCGTTGTAAAACTCATGAAAAGAGTTTTCAACGAGATTGGGGAGGAGTAAGTTATCTAGGGGACCACAATAGATCCCAATGGGTCGAAGTGTCCCGAGTTATTTCTCGGCCCCTCCACAAGATATGATAAGATCAGATTCCAGGAAGTGCTTGAAGAAACACGGGTGGGTTTTAGTCGGTAAAAGTCTGACCCACTTCACCCAGACCGCGAGAATTCACTGAATGATTGCCCACCCAAAAAAACAAAAAAAAGGAATACTTGAAATGAAAAATGGATTAGGCTCTAGTTGCCTGGCACACATACAAAAGCAAGATAATACAAAATAATAATTAAAAAGTCAAAGTCATTTTGTTTTTTCAATTAACCCATTATGCGACTTTTTTGAACGTCAAAAATTTTAATTCAAAAGAATAATAATAATTTATTCTACCGTCTAATTATTACTAATATTATACATGCGAAAGTTTGGATGAAGTTTGGTGTGTATGTTTGTTACTCAATCACGCCAGAACGGCTGAACAAATCTGGAATATGTTCCCACGGGATAATTTTGGACTTTCATGCGGGCGAAGCCGCTGGCAGAAGCTAGTTTATTTATAAGAATCTTTCCTCATTATAATATTAGTGTAGATGTGAGGATAAAATGTGTAGTTACTTAAGTTTTATAGTAGGTATTATTATTGTTATTCTTTATTTATTTGTATGACAGGGATGTGACATTAAATTAGGTATGCTAGATAGCTAAATCATCCTTAATTCATTAATATATTCACAATCACACTTCAAGTAAAAACTGCTACAAATTATTATAGTTGATTAAGTCTTATTGTTGACCTCCACAAGTATCAAATCCCCGCTCCTCAATACAGGAAGTAAGCCAGCCACCCTTGAGCCATTGGGGTTGATTTGGCGTCCCGACGCCGACCGCTTCTTTGTTCAGGGTTGCGCTTTCAGTTCTCGCACCCAAACAAATATTTGTGCAACAGATTACAAGTATAAAAGTTTTTGTGTATTAATTTTGATACACTGTAGAATCAAGTCAAATACGTTCTCAGATCTATAATTAAATTAATGTTATATTTTAAATAAATCGCAGAAATACTCACGGCAAAAGAAACGACTCTATAACGAACATGAAAGGAACTGAATAAGTGTTAAAAGCAACAATAATTCCAATTCATTTTATCAAAGACAGTAAATAAAGTGACAAGTCAAAAGAAAAATCAATAGCAACGCGAAACCAAATTAACAAGAAACAACATTGTAACAGAAGAAAGGATTAACCTAACAAACATAAACAAATGAGCGTGTTCCCAATTTCGGCAGGAGACAACGCTTAATTACGTTCGCCTGATTCAGACAGGAAAGGGTAAGCAGTTATTATAAATAATTTAGCAAATAGGCCACCCGGGTCGCACGGCCATGATTACACGAAAAATCTATGTATTATAGCACTCAATTTTTGGCTGTGGTAACGAAAATTTGCTTGTACTAACTGCCAGTTTCCCACGTCTCAATTATCGGGCTGTTAACGTAATCGACGATTAATCGCCTGTTAATTCTACTTTCAGTTTCTCAACACCCAACTGTGACAAGCGTTTAACAATTTGTCACATTTGAGAAAAATCTCGAATTAACCACATGTTACAGCAGTTTTGGGTTTCTGAGAACCATTTTCAATGTTAATCTCTTGTCAACGAGCCTAATTTATAATTGTTGGAAATTGGTAAGGCTTATATTACGATAAAAAAGATAATAGGGGTCGTCGAAAACTGTGGTATGGGTTGAGTTATAAAAAATATGTTAATTTAGATCAATTATTAATTAGCAAGATTTAAAAAAAATAGGATGTTACAAACTTTTTAAATGAATTACATTATAAAAACTTGACACAATTATCAAAAATAGTTATTTTGTATTTAGGTAAATAAAAATAAAATAAAATAAAATAAATTACTGACCTGGGAATCGAACCTTCCTCACGCGCATTAATTTTAACTGTACCCTGTATTTAGTACTTATCGAGGTCAGTTTCTGGATAGATTTGTGTTTAGCTTGAAGCGGCTGGGGTGGTGACCGCGCCAGGTTAAGCAACACTTGCCAAGGTCAGTCTTGGGATGGGTGACCACTTTTTTTTTGGATCGCTTGTTTATGGATAGGTGACTCCGCCAGGGTAAGCAACACTAACCAAGGTCAGTGTTTGGATGGGTGACCATCACCACAAAAATTTAATTATTAATTAACATTACCAATGTCACCCAACCAAAAACAAGCGAACCCAAAAAAAGTGGTCACCCATCCAAACACTGACCTTGGTAAGTGTTGCTTACCCTGGCATGGTCACCCATCTAAAAACAAGCGAACCCAAAAAAAGTGGTCACCCATCCAAACACTGACCTTGGTAAGTGTTGCTTACCCTGGCATGGTCACCCATCCAAAAACAAGCGAACCCAAAAAAAGTGGTCACCCATCCAAACACTGACCTTGGTAAGTGTTGCTTACCCTGGCGGGGTCAGGCATCCAAAACAAACCAAAAAAAAGCGGTCACCCATCCAAAAAAAACCTTGGTAAGTGTTGCTTAACCTGTGTGGGGTCACCTATCCAAAAAAAAGCAAACCAAAAAAAAACGTGGTTACCCATCCAAAAATCGTCCCTGGTAAGGTTTGCTTAACTTGCGGGCTACACCAACCCAGCCGCTCAAGATAAAATACTATTACGTTATAGTAGTGAAGGAATTGAATGAATACTAGCTAGGGTAGCCAACCGAAATAAATTATTAAATGTAACAAGCGATTACGTAATTTCTCGATGATGCAGAGTTGAGAAACTCACTGACAACTGACGGCTGGTTAATTTGTGACAAATTGTCAGCTGATTTGAGATGTGACGTCGACTTCAGAAACTCGCCCTAAGTCTGACCTTTTTCTGACGCAGACCTGTTGCCATGCCAGAATTTTCTTTCGATATTCGTCTTAGTTAAGATGACTTTATATAATTTATTTGGTGTAATATATGAATTAATAAATTAATACTTTATTCCATGCCTTTCGTATCCATTGACAAAAGTTTGGCTTATACCTTTACTGGTCTGGCCTCCAGACTACTTGTCTCTTTATTTGTCTTTGCTTGCTCCTCAAGGTCAAAAGACTAAACAAACATTACTTCTCTGACACCTTCGGCATCATCAGCGGCGTGCAACTAACTTCAAGGTTATGTATTGTTTCACAGAAAATGTTTCATATTGCCATTGCATGTGATTGCTGAACTATTATTGGCTTTAAATAGAATTTACTCAGAAAGGTGACATTATGATTTTATGCCGAAACATTATCACATTTATCTACGAACGTGAGAAAGTTCGGTTCTAAACGCATTAGAAAGATCTAAAAGCCCATTTGGTCCGTAATAAATATAATACTTTTTGATAAAAATACTATTCACAATGCAAGGCTTTTGAAGATGTGTCTGGAGTATTCATAAATTGATCCGCTGTGAGGTCAGTACTCGGAGGGTTGGATGCAATATGTCTGGGGACGCTCACGTGTCGAAGGGTCATAATCCGACAGAAAATATAGTGTGTCGTGTGTCCGTTTTAATTGAAAAAGTTAAATACATTGGTATTATACGCTGTGAGTGTATTGTTTAGATTAATTGTGTTGCAACGCTTTGTTTGATTAAAGAACTAATTTAGGTCCATCTGTCTATTTGTTGTCTACGGTAAAGGCACTTAAAAATATTCTGGACCCACAGGCACCTGCAACTATAACACGGTGAACGGTCTTTAACGTCATTTTAGCTTGTACTCTGTCTACCACAACCATTCCATTAATAATGCCAACTCCAAGCAAGAGTTGAATAACAAACTTAAAAAAAATATTTTCGTTTCATAAAATTTATTTAAATTAATTCTATTTCTGTTTCAAATGTCTGCAACCCTCTTTAAGGGCTGACTGGAACCCTATAGGACTCAAGCGTCTAGACGCAGATTGCACGACGCACTTAGTGTATTAACATACTAATTACATTTATCCTATCCGCATGTTATTCTAACTCTTGCCGCAAGTGGGACCCTTACGGAATAAATCTTGCAACCTGGTTATTAACCAAAGGCTACTTTTACTGTAAACTGATATCGAACTACAGGGGCAACATGATTTTGCACTCAATTTAAATACCTTTTGCATTTGGTCAATCGCACTAACAGAGGATGGTGTGGAAATGGCAGTCCTACAGAACACATAAAAAAGATTCAAGAGATAGAGTTTGTTGAGTTCCAAAATGGATAAGAAAAGTTAATGGACAGTCTTAAAGATTATAGAAAAAGTTAAGAACAACGTGATGGTGATGACTCAAGAAAAAGAAGACAACTTAATCAACACAAACAAAAATGTCGCTAAAAATAACACAAAAAATGAAACATTCAACAAAATCAATCCACCATATTTTTACACCGAACCACCACATAACTCCACTATCCACACATAATCTATTTACGTGCGTGTGTACGTGTGTGTAAAACGACTGCATTAACCCGATGAGGTTCGATTGCAGACATTAATTACCATTATTAATATCTGTAATTCACATTCGATGCGTACGTGCAATTAAGTGGAACTATGTACAGCCTACAGGCTTGTAGGTAATCCGCAAACAATATTAGGGAAATCTGCAGAGACCTGTGACGTATATATGGTAATGGTCGCATGCCATTGGATGGACGCTTTCGGTATGCCGGTTACGTAATCAAGCTTGTGATGTATGGGTTTAGCGGGGTTAGTTAGAGTTAAAGGGTGTGATGTATTTGTGAATTGGTTATCATTATAATATGTCGAGATTGCAACAGTAGTTGAAACCTCTTCATCCTCTTAGCCTTTTTGAACTATGCTGAAACCAGCTCTATCTGTCATCCAAAATCCAGTATTTGGTTACACCAGGTATCATGATAATTCTTACCGGGAACGGTCAAACCTTTGAATTTCACTTTCTGCATGTCGAAGATCTACAAATTTTTGAGCTAACTCACCAAAAATGTGCGCGGGATCATCTCCAGATACAACACAAAAAAAAAACTCTCTCTTGTCGTAATTTTGTCTTATACTCTGATTAAAATTTCATTGTCTATCAGTCGGTTCAAGGTTAGGAAAAATAAATTGCATCTAAGTTACCCCTTGCAATAGATGTAGATATACATAGATATGATTCAGTCCTACCCAAGACTAAAGCAGACATATTGATTTTAGTGCCATATAATTTACCAAACACTACCAATAGATCCCTATCGTAGATAAAGCGTGTACCTGGAAAACAACTTTTAATGAATTCATACCAAAACGGCGTTGATCAGTATTTCGCTTAACTAATTATCGAACTTCCAAATGGATATTACTATCAATTTATCTGTGCATAGGTAGTATCTAATCTGCTTGAATTGAAATATGTCGAGTCATAGATACAAAGTTACTGGAAGTTTCTGTTAATCTTTTAAAAATAGTATGTTTGCATTGTTGATTATTACTGATTTTGCTAACTACGTTTTTTTTGTTTCAGTTCTTAGAAGCCATTTTAACAGACTTCAAAAAAGTGGGAAGTTTCTCAACTCGTCTGAATGTATTTTGTCAGCACAGCTTAAGACCAGGCACATTGGAGAAGAAGGATAAGGACGGCCAGCCCCAAATAAATGGGATGAGGTCACGACAGAAAAATAAGTTTTAGGTCATTTTTGCCAGGGCCCTAGCTTTATTAGTCCAGCAAAGTACGCCTTATTCCTAAATAAAACCTCAAAGTCTAGTACCTACTTAGGGAACCAATGATCTTCTAAGCTCGATGACTTGGCAGCGACTCTATTATAAAGAAAAACTGACTCAACGTAATTACCAGATGGATGTGAACGCGAGGCGACTGCCTGAAATGGAGCTGTGATTAACTAGCATTTTTCGCGGCTTCGCTAACGTGGCCATCCCACAGGAACCGAGTATTTTGCCCGGCTTAAAAAAGTAGTTACGCTATCGCGCTCCACTATAGTGTAGCAGCTTCACTGTAGCTATTAAATTTGCAAAGGGATCAGCACTTCCAGAGATTACCCAGGCGTTAATCTCAGACGAACAAACGTAAAACTTTAACCACTTTATAAAATTATTTCAGATCACTATCAATCAATAATATTAGTATCGCGATGAAAAAGTAATTTAAACAAAATAAAAAAAAAAAACGTTTTCCTGTCGACTAGTCATTTCATTTGATATCAAGGAGTGCATAAAAAATATTGGCCCGCCATCTTTCGTAATCAGCCATATTGGATTTAGAAGGATGTCACTTTGCAAACCGTGCATTGTCATATCACTGAAGATTTTAGTAAGAAGACGTAATAAATAAGAATATTCGACTTCTACCGTAATTTAGTGGCATACCTGGGGAATTTGTGAAATCCTTGGAAACTCAGTTCGTTGCGACATATAGAAACATCAGTTGCAGGATTTAACCCACACATACTAACGAGGCAAGTTAATAGAAGCTTGTAAAAAATGCATCTTAGTGCGTCCAAAAACTACGTACCGCATCTAGTAGCCACACATCAACGTATCATCCGATCCGTCGACAGACGGGGGCCAAGCCAATCGAATTATGTTCCCATTATTATTTGGGGACGCTTTGCACCGTCATAACTGGGGTGACATGTGTAGTCAAATCTGCGAACGGTTTGTGTATTAATTAGGAAACCAATTTATACACTGCCTATGTTTGGCTACCTGTGATTGAAGTTCAGGGGATTTTGATAGGGTTGGACTTGTGTTTCTATGTTTTGATTGGTTAGTAAATGACTTTTGTGAGTCATGGTTTCGATTCTCGAATCGGTCAAACTGTAATTGGGGTTTTCCATCTGGAGTTTCTGAGTAGCACCCCGGGGTCTGGATTTGTACCAGGTTAATGGTAACGTGACTTGAATACAACTGGCGAAATGTGGGGATACACTACTGCATGTCTGTCGAACCCTTCAGGTATAACAGGCGTGATCTTATCTTACCTATATAATTTACTTTTTTATCACAGAGTAGATGAGAGTCCTTGGTTGGGAGACAGTGAGGTGGCAGACGCAGCGTGGGACGCCCGACCAACGACCTGAAGGGGCGGTGGGACTAGACTGGATGCGGAAAGTGGGAAGATAGTCTTCACTGTTTAGGTTTTCTGTACAATTTGTGTTTTAATCAATAAATATTTATTTATTACCGGTTAGAGCTTAGGACAGATTTTATGAACCCCAAAAAGCAATCATCCTCACCGTGTTGACCTTATCCCATTTATTAGGGGTCAGCGCAGCATGTTTTCTTCTTGCTTGAACTATGATTGTGTTATGCCTGTTTTTGTTTTAATTAAGTTTTATTTGTTTTGTAAAACTGTTTTACATGCCTTAGGCCGAGTTTCTCACCTCAAAATTATCGCATCATTCAACCAATCACACAGCAGATAACGCGTGCTTGACAATTAGTCACATTAATTCTTCGATAATTTAGAGGTGAGAAACTCGGCCTTAGTTAAGGTAGAAAGTATAAGGATCAATTAATATCATAATAACATCTGTATCTTGTATCTACTTTCTGTGCAAATAAATCAAATATTCTTCTTCATCTTCTTTTTCCATACATCTCACAAAAATTGTGTGTATCTAATTAATTGCATTCTTCTTATTTTTAACTGTAACGCTTTCTAAATTACCTACATCCAACGTAAAAAAAAACAATCACAGTTCTAAAAAATCTGGACAGCAACCAACATCTGAACGCTTCGAATAGTCATGCTCGCATGACCCTTTTTAGTTTATAGTTCTATAACTTAGAGCCCAATTATTATTTTTTTACAGAAGAATAAACCTCAATCACCGCGCAATAGACTCGCTGGTCACCACAGAGTAAAAACGTTGTCTGAAAACAAAGTGGATCTGCGCATGCCGCTACGCAATGTTTCTGCCGCCACCCAACTGCCCCACCGAAGATGGGCCACCCCCTTCTTACCCTGAACCGAGGACCATACGCCTCGGTAACACAGGGACACTCCAGATAGGACCATGGGGCGGAAAATGCGTCATGCTCTGTAGGTAAGTTTTCCTTTGTCTAGTTTAACGTCCATGGACTTTTATGGTGTTATTTTTGGCATTTAAATACTTATAAAAAAAATTGATACTGAAAAAAAAATATTAAGGCACTGCACACATTTTTTTTTTTCATATATTATTTAGATGTTTGTTAATATTGTAGTTTTGTTTTCTCGCAGAAGCTACCGCAAGCCAATCTAAACAGAGTAAGCGTTTGGATCCGCAATATTTTCAACAAAAAAGTCCTCAGTCACAACGAGTACGCAAGCGACATAAATCCCCGTTCTACATAACTAAAACTCGCCCAAAGCGCCCTCAATTAGATTAGTCAATCGAGTAACGCGTAGTTGAGCGACTCTCGCCGAAGTAATGAAGAAGTGAACCCCGCATCGCGTGCTTCCAACACCACTGGTACCGACGTCAATAAAAACAAATATATCACTAAACACCAACAACCCCCACTACCCCCCACATATCGCCACTACGCCCTAAATACCTTATATAATTACATATCACGCTTCATTGTCGTGATAAATACTTTCTCACAGTTATCATTTACCAAATCTACGCCACTGTCCATTTTAGATAATGGTGCGAGAAGGACGCAGCATACGCAGCCGCCGGGAGTAAGAACGAAATGGATATAAAATAACATATATTATTATAGTGTCCACAAGCCAAGCGGATATTGATTATCTGCCACAGCTGAGAGCCACGGAGCCCCCCGCTTGCTCCGACCGGCTTGAGCGCCCACAAAACTTATGTTGCCGCCACCTAGACTAAATTTTCCACCCTAAATCGGTTTACAGATGGTGCATTTTCCTTCTGCTCCTCCCGCGAACATAACCCGTTTTCGCAAGCTGCGCGATATTCAATATTTGATCTCTGTCTAACCGACTGAACTGCGTGTGACTGCAATATCCCCGTCTCGTTCGAACACATTCCATAATAATTTTCGATGCATTCCCTTGCCATGATTTTCCAGCGCAGCTCGGAGTGCGATTTTACTTGTAAGCGCGGTTAAATTCGTAAGAAATTGGTTAATATAAATCGCTTCACTTGAAATGTAAATTCAACCGTAAATTATAGCTGAGCTGGTATTTGCGGATAGTCATGTCGGTAGATGACTACTATTTAAAACATTAATCTATAAAATATTTTCACGTTGTTTACAAACTTATACTGCAACAAAATAAACAAGCGATAACAAAGCACCCAGCGACACGAAAATGCTATTTTGCTAATTGTAGTTTTTGTAAATTAATTTATTTGTTTTGTTAGTCAAACATAAACAAACATTATCAGTCTAAAAATCCATAATAACTATACGAAAAAAAAACTTAATTAATCAACAAATGAAAAATTCGATATTTATTTGAATTACCTAAGTTCATGAAAGACTGGAAGGATTCACCTTTAACTTGAAAGCATGGCATGTCTAGACACTACTAGTGAACAAATTCTGTACTAGAAAACTTTTCGTGGGGTAAAGGACTCACTACATTCGTCTTCGTACGCCTGTGTGCGTCGCTGTAACCTGTGAAAAATTGCTTTTATCTATGTGTGCGGTACACACAGACACAAAAGTGGGTGAAAGGGGAGAGAGTTGTCTATGTGTGCCGGGGGAGACCGGGCGGGAAAGGGGCCCGAGTCGTGAACTAAATAGCTTAGTGTTAACACATATTGACATCAAATTTACCGCGATGTTATCATTTATTCAGGTAGCAATACACTCATTGTTCTTTAAGTCTTGAATACTTTTGCATCACTAACTTTTTAGGTGGGTTGTAATTTTTAACGCCGAGCATGTCAACGATTAATTATTTTTGCCGCTTTGTTTAACTTTCGTTGACTTTGGAGTTATTATGAATTTAAATTGCTCGTTGGGGCTTCCAATTTTTGGGCGGCCATTTTTATGACCTGAAATGGGGTAGGCTGTTTCTAACGGGTTAAGCATTTTATAAAATCTGAATCAAATAATGCTGAAATTTTCTTGATTATTTTTAGTATTGGATGGATGAAGAATAAACAATTATAAATTTTAAAACCCTGGTGATTACCTAATTTAAGGTCCCTATTTATACATACGAGTATAGTTCTTATTCGTTAATAAAAAAGTCATAAGAAAAGCTGTAGTTACGTGCGCATAACTCAAAGTTACTGCAGCAACTGTAGCGAAAAGTATAAAATATGCAGACTGCGCACTTGATGGCAACTCTTGTTGCGGATACAATGTTAGCAACTATGGGGTATCTATATCTTAATGGAGCCCAAAATGTAGTAACGATGGTATTACACCGCATTTTCCCCTATTAAATAATATTTTGAAATTAGTAGACTTGGTAAAAGCGAAAATTACTATTGTTCTACCGCCAAGACTATGAGTATCTGCGAGTACAAGTTAGTATGAGTACATCAAAATGAAATTACGATAATTATTATTTATAATATATTGAAATTATTGACGTAACAGAGAAAAGTACTCATCTTCTTCCTACAAGACTGTATGTCCCATTAAGGGTCTATCCACACATATCAGGGCCGTGGACGGGCCGTGCCCGGGACGTGGACAGACCATACCCACGTCCTGAGGGGCTCAAAAAATATCGTTGTGTACATTTTATATTAGCTCGTTTACACACGTCCGTGCACGGGCCGTGCACGGGCAGTGACGAAGGTTCAATGATTAGGCCCGGCCCGTCACGTCCCGGGCACGGCCCTGACATGTGTGGATAGACCTTTACTTGGGTACTTGGGGTCCTAGTAGTTCTTGATAATAGAGAAAACTAAAATTTTAAGTAAGTATAATATCCAATTTTATAATCTTGGTGCATTCAGAAGAGCGATTATTTGCAGACAACTCCTTGACATTGTCGTTACCGCTGATAAAATCGCCGCGAAATGGACAGTAGCCAATCAAAACTACAGCTTATGAAGCGACACAAGCATCCCTCCAATCACAATAGCTCTTCATCTCCCTCTCCCCGCAACATGAGTGATTTGAACTTAATAGAGCCATACGCAAGTTAGCACTCTGCTCGTTTAATACTCTGTGGCATAATGGCTCATTTACATGAGTCGATAACTCGGTTTCAGCAAGCTGCTAGTCCATATATTTCGGACATTTAGGCCGTTTTATGTCCCTAAATGCGAGTGTTGCAGTGTGGCGCTTTTGAATCCATTGGTGATTATTTTAGCTTACCTCTACACAATACGAAAACTTATGAGAACTGAAAAAAGGTCAGTTTTCAGAAGCACTCACATGCCACAAATGATTGAGCCACAAGCAATGATATTCAAATAAACAGATACGTTATGAGCGCGCGCATTGTGAATACTCGAATAGGTCACAATTGTGACCTTTAGTCTTTAGTTTATGTCACGCATGGCGAAGAACACGGCTTTGTTGAAAAAAAAACAAAATAAAAAAATGCCATCGTGTGTATTTAGAAATTGTACCAATTATGATACCAAAGTTCATAAAACAGAAGGGATCTCATACCATATGTAAGTACGCAATACGCCTCAATTTACTAATTTATTTCATTTTTTTTCCTAATATTCTGTTATTTAGAGGTTAGAAAAAGATAACAACATTGGTGGTCAGAATATAATGTTTGTTTACATTCACACGCAAGTGACAAACACTAGCTGTCTCTTTTTTTCTTGTTGGTTTTATCAAGCCATCCCTTTCGACTTGTAGTGAAATGTTAGATGAATGAAAAGTGTGTGTGCGGAACACTTTTTCAATTGTTTTGTGAGTGTATAACGTATCTGTTTATTTGAATATCATTGGCCACAAGAGATTCTAAAATGCGATTTAAATCTCAAAGCATTTAGCTTCAAAATCAAACAACGTGTTCTTTACCTTCTAAATCAACCACCATATCACTATCCCTAAATATTATAAAAAAAACAAAGTCCCCCGCCGCATCTTTCTGTCTGTCTGTTCGCGATAAACTCAAAAACTACTGAACGAAATTTCATGCGGTGTTCACCAATAGACAGAGTGATTCATAAGGAAGGTTTAGGTGTATAATTTAAATGAATATTTTAGGATTTACCGCAAAACTAAAGCGCGCGAAAATAAATTCAAGCGCGGGTCTCACAGCGATGACGGGACTCGCTTGATGCGTTTACCAACCTCGCGCTGCGCCCACGCAATGTCATATTTTTGTTTTGTGCATGGTAGATAGATATTTTAAGAAAAAACATTTAGGCATAATATGTTCTACTAGCCTTGCGAAGCCGGGGCGGGTCGCTAGTCTTTAATAAATGAATACACAGTAAAAATAGAACGCCCAATGACAAAAATTTGCAAATACTTACCCATTAGAAACTTCGCAGTCTGTGGCTTCAAACTTGCTGTCATAATCTCCCCTAAAATGCCATCGAGTAACTTGGTTGACACTACAATTCCATTCAAATATCTACCTTCTTCTATTAAAATAGAGTTGGATTTCCCTCCGAAATTATACACTCGGAAGTGTATTAGTTTAGCGGACATAAATATGAGCAAAGTAGTGACAACAGGAAAAAGTTTTGATATGAGAGATTACTTTAAAGTTGGAAATTCTCTAGTAACATGTTAACTGGATACGGGATATATTTCACCCTTTCCCCTTAAATAAATAGAATGTATAATGGACAAGTGGCGAAGCAGACAAAGTGGGGAGGCAAGTTAGTGCATCTGCATTATAACAAAGTTGTGGGTGTGCTGTACAATGATAGCAGTGTTGGTTAGACGTTTATTGCACTGCTAACACTTCTTCTTGCTGAAATGTATGAAAGGGGTAAGGTAAACATTTTGATTCTTTTTCTCACACACAAAAATGTTTGATTTAAGTCACTACTCTATGATTTGGTTGGTTGAGATACCTAATACCTTTAAACGAGCAATTATTGTATATATAATCTGAATCTCGGAAACGGCTCCAACGATTTTCATGAAATTTAGTATGCAGCGGGTTTGCGATAAATCGATCATTTTTAGAAAACGTCATTTTCTATATTTTCATCCTGCTCTTCCTGCTCCCAGCTCGGTCACCCAGGCAGTTATATTTAAGAACAGTAATTTACTGCAGGATACTTATCCATGGCCCATAGCTATATTCCTGAACAACTAATGTAGTAAGTATATTGTTTTGATTATATGTATTGGTGACTTGTCTGTAATTTATTGCACTACATAATTTACAACTGAACGTGGCCTGAACTGTTTTACCCTTTGTTCATTTCTGTTAATAAACCAAACCTACCTACTATAATTCGAGATACCTATAATATTAATTTTGGTAAAAAAACGCCTTCAGCCAGCAAGAACCTTCTTAAAACTGAGGGTAGATGGCGCTACAATCGCTTTTCCCTGTTTCATGACACAAAAAGAAATCGTAAAAGAATGTTTGTTTCTACCAGCTATACTTATACTATAGTGCTATTCCATAAAATAATCAGTAAGTAAATTCGGTGAAAACTTCCAAATTTTGAGATTTTTCATGTGCCAAACCCATGATAGTACGTTTCTTTGTTTACACATTGACCCAAATAGGCCGAGACGACAGCAGCCTGGGCGCCTGACTAAATTGTTTTGATATATCAATGACGCAACCGCCCTTTCAGGTAGAACAGTAATTCTGTGGAATCTACCATTCGCTGATAAGTTTAATAACATTTATTTAAAAAAAGCAATTAACGTTTTTTTAACATGGAAACGCATGTAACTAAAACAACCATTAAATGAAGATATACATGAGGATGGATGGAATGGCAGAGGAAGAAAAAAGAGAGATTCATGCAGGATTATGTAAGGAATATTAATAGTAAGGAATATTAATTATGTAATATAAAGAAAACGGAGTCAGTGATAAAGTTACAATTAAGGAATTGAAGATGAAAATAACTTGCAGTGACACCAGGTAACACGGGTCAAGGTTAGGAAGATGATGACGATGACGTTGAACTATCATAGAATTTATTCGACTTATTTATTGATTTTATCGAATAAATCGCGATGGAGCCTTCAGAAAATATATTACTGTACCTTGCAATTATAACCAGAAACATATCGGAAGGAATCTTTAATCAATGTTTTACAGCTAATAGATAAAAAGCAATGGCTTTCATAAGACTTTACTGGCGAACGTTAAAACCTAAGAAGTTGCGAAGTGCTTGTACGATACTTCAGGAATTCTAGCAAACTTTCTAACATTTTTTTTTTATAAAAAAGGCTTGCCCAGTGTCTAGAAAGAGAGTTATCACAAACTAAATGTGACCAATATCAAACGCGTGTAAGCTGTTATGATTGGTTGAATATTTTTTTAACGGCCAATCGCAAAACAAGACTTGTTTTAAATTTTTGACATGAAATCCGGTGTACAGTCTGCAAAGAGTACCCGCTCTCTAGAGGTATGTACGCACAATGAACATATTTATATTGCCAAAATATGCGTCAGGGTGGCAATATCAACCATTTCATATTCAAGTATATTTTCTGATTGAAGATTTACATCGACAAAATAAATAAGAAATAGCAAGTTGACGGCCACAACGGGGTCTTAATGAACTTGTAATAAAATTATTGGCCACACACAGGGCAGCTCAGGCAACGCCCCAGGACGAGTTAACCTGCTTAGTGATGCGACATGTGAGTGTCGATAGAGGTTGATGATATCGATGGAATTACTGTTTTTTTTTAATTTAAATTATAATATAATTCTATATTTACTCTCAAGCTTAGTCTAATATGTGTAGTTCGATACCAGTAAAACCAAAAGATAGAAAGCAGAAACACGTACAGCTTGATCGTAAAATTGATAGTACGATTAAACTCAAAATTGTTATGGAACAGTGATAAAACAGCATCTTCTAAAGAAAGTTTAACCCCATTCCGTTCAACGATGTTATACAGCAATTTATACGACGCTTTAAAATCCGTATTTACATTAAAAGTGTTCAATTTCAAAGCTTTATTTAAACCCAAACTTGAACTGTAAACATTTGCTATTAAACTGACCATCCAATCCGGGCGCTGTACCTACCTACCCACATACAACAGGAAAAATAACTGCGCCATTTACTACGTTTATATCGACATCGATAAACCGACTCCACTCACAGTCAGTAGTATCTAGAGAGGCAAGCTACAATAAAATGTACCGAAGCTAGCTACAAGCCTGAGCAGTTACTCGGGTATACCCCACCAGCCCCCCACCCCTTCTCCCACACGCCATATGCGCAGTTCTCTCACACATACACAACACACGCAAACACATCACCTGCAAATCGTGTCCACACATTTGATTATCAATAGTGACGTATGCAACTGACATTCTGTCGATAGATGCTAATAGTGTCCGCCCATCGACGATTATGCGACTAATTTATTTTGATATCGATATTTTTTTGCGGAAACTGTGGGTTTTTCGAAATGAATATCAAAACTGATACTTGAATATTGCTATGTAGGTGATGGAGCATAGTCCAACTAAATTCAAGCACCCATCTCGTGTTTTATTTATGTAGAGATTTTGATTCGTACATAGGTATTAAGGTACGAATTAAACTCGACTAGTAAATTCGACGTACATATTAGGAAAATTCTGGAAAATATAGCAGACAATTTTCAGTTTTATTTTGTTCTAAGCTTTTAATTATTTTGTGCAAAAACAGACATTTATTTATGTCCATCTTCTCGACTTAATAATTATTTAAATCCCAGGACGAGGCCAGGCACCTGTGGTTCCCTCCAATTTAGTGTTATGAATGAAAAAAGTTATAAGTTTTAGTTAACTTTTCCAAGAAAACTACGATAAAGGTGTTATATATGATGTGCTGAAAAAGTAAGGGCGAAGTTGAATGAACTTTAATCAAAAACAAAATAGATTAAAATAAAAGATTAGTACAAAAATAGAAAATGTTCAGTACTACGTTTGGTGCAACGCTACTACTGGTAAACTCACTCTCATCTCGCCGCGATATCTAAATCAATTAATTTTCTTTAGACTATAATCATATTCTTGAGTGGGGTGGACATGGGGTAGACGTTTGTATGATGAACTGAAAATTTCTCAAGTAAGGCGGCCCATAAAGAAAAATTGGCTATCCAAAGTACTAATCCTACGACGAAGTCGCGGGCAACAATTAGTATGAAATATTTTTGAATTCTGTTGAACCTTAAAAGGAAATCGAGCGGCAGATAACTAAATACGCCAAAGTTTAAGTGGTACCACGTAATGTTGTTGGGAACTACGAACAACAGTAACGTATTAAGTTTGGAATCGCGGCAGAGCAGCGGCAGGATATCGCCCAATTACTTGAGATGAGAGTAAGAAATTAATCTGCTAGAGTAAGGTGTTTGAAGAAAAATTCTATATAAATTTAGACTGATAACATGGTGAAGGTAGAAGAAGTCGGGATGAGAAAAACACATGACCGACCGATGTAACGTCACTTTGGGAAGGCTTTAGGTCCAGTATTAGACGTATCACGGCTGAAAATATGTGATTATGATGATTCAGATACATCTAGTAACATTGCCACAAGTCGATGCCGAGGTCAAGATCATCGTGATAAGAATAAGACCAATCAATATCGTATGAAGCTCTTATCCGGACCGGTGCAGTTGAGGCTATAATTCTACCTTCTCCTAATGCAGGAAAAGAGTCTCTTTTTTCCCTTTTCAACACACTTCTGTATAGTGTGCTATTGCATACCATTTCTTCAGTAGGAGTAAAGCGCACCCCACCATCTTTGTCTTTGTTTGCCACAGACTTACTTATATCTTCATTTAAGCCTCTATCTGTTGCACTAAACAATTACATAAGTTTCTGTCCTTTATTTTCGTAAATATAGGACAGCCCCGCTGGCGGTAGCTTTGCTTCAAGTGAGCTCCACTCCTTCATCTTTAGAGCACAAAATCTAAATCCAAATAATTTGGGAAGCACAAAATGAGTACTAAATAAATAAGTGGCGTTCAAAGCTCTAAGGTCGAGAGTCCCGCTCTGCGTATATACATATATCAACGGCAGTTGGCCACAAATTAAACCGCCCATGAACCGCCATTGCGTTTAAGATGGCAGCCAACCGCTAAGCGAGCCGCAGTTAACCACCGTGGTTGAAATTTTGTGACGGTTAAGTGCGTACGATCACGAGTCAGCATCATCATTTCAGCCGAAAGACGTCCACTGCTGGACATAGGTCTCCCCGAGGCGTCGCCATATTGACCGATCCCGTGCGTCTCACTTCCAGCTCCTTTCCGCAACCTTAACCAGGTTATCGGTCCACCTAGTGGGAGGCCTTCCAACGCATCCTCTTTCGGTTCGCGGTCGCCATTCCAGAACTTTTCGGCCCCATCGGCCACCCGTTCTGCGAGCAATGTGCCCTGCCCACTGCCATTTAAGTTTCGCAATTCTTCGGACTATGTCGGTAACTTTGGTTCTCCTGCGGATATCCTCATTTCTGACGTGATCACGCAAGGAAACGCCGAGAGGGCTATCTCTCCATTGCCCTTTATGTGACTTTAAGCTTTCTGATAAGGCCCATTGTGAGCAACCACGTCTCGGTCCCATAGGTGATCACTGGCAACACACACTGGTCATAGACTTTTGTCTTGAGACACTGTGGTAAATTGGACGAGAAGATACCACGCAAGATATCACAAGTGGTTGTATATTAAAAATTTAAAAACGACTAGCCGCGCGGTTAGCCGCCCCCGCGGTTAGCCTCTAGTGCGTAAGGGGGCTTACAATTATCAAAGTTAGGTATTTCAATTAACACAACAGCCTCATCCGTATCTTCATACCTACCCTCAGCACCACCAAAGTATATTTTGGAAGCCCTGCTGTCTAATCAAGGTTCATGGTAAATCGATACGATATAACAGAATTTACGAGCACCTACATCTTTTCTTATTAAGATTGAATGGACGTCAATAATCCCGAGTAAAGAAATTGCGACAATTTATTGACCACTTATTACCAACAAAAGAAAGGTCGCGCCTTCAGTATATTTTCATGTGGTGTGGGTGGCACCACTGGGTGACGTCACTGTTACGTGCCTCTACGGTTTATTGAGGAAGGTAGCGATGTTGTTTTATAATCTGATGTAGGTATTAGCTGTGAAAATCAATAGTTTCACTATTTCGTCAATCTTTGTAATGTACAGCTCTTCATCCGTGGGTATGTCGTGCCCTAACTCCTTTGCTTAATACTCCCTCGTGTAAAGCAGGATTTATTTTTGTTAAAACCTGAAAATGCTATAGTAAGCAGGAATGCCGGTGGACCATAGAGGCTCTCCCGTGCAGCATTTATATAGCCCACTGCTGGAAAAGGCCTCTTTCAAGTCATGCCAGGATCTCTTCTCCTACGCCACCTCTAACCATGGTCAGCTTCGGTGCCGCCGCTCATCTTCAGGCACCTATTGAGTGAAGACTTTGCAATAGTTTTAGAAAATGTTGCACATCTTTAAGAAAAGGGGTTTCTTAAATAAATCCATTCCATTCTTGTCTAGTTTTCCATAAGAACTTTCCCGTGTTAGTTCTTACGCTTATTCCTATTATACTGATATATAGACGAACTCAATAACCACACCCCGGATACACTTAATTACTTACCATTCTTCCATAAACTAGACAATGTTTGTATACAATGCTAATTTGCTAAGTGTGCGTGAACCGCTAGGGTTGCCAACGCTCCTTCGTATTAAGCAGAAAAAATGTTGTAAAAAAGTAGAGGTCTACCGCGGTAAATTATTGCCCAACAGATCCAAAACATCGTCCATAACATCTAAGCTCACCGGGATAGACAACGTTCATTGGGCATAATCTGTTTTGCGAAGAGTGGCGGACATTAACCAAAATAGTTTTAAACCAAAGATAATAATCTAATAACCTTTTAATAAGTTATTATATTTATTTGCTTCAAAATCGATGGAGGAAAAAGTAAAGAATAGATTAAAAAAAAAAAAAAAAGATTTCAGAGGACTATAATTTTCGTCTGTACATTTTGTTAAAAATGAGGTATTTAGTTATTTTAAGTTTGCCGTGTGTTTAACTTTTCAGAATTTGATCCTTATTATTATTATTTTTTGAATATGATTTTATCAGCGTGTTTATTTTTCAGAATCACCGGGTTCCATTCCTGGCTGGCTATGAATATTGAGTTTAAAAAATCCCATAATGCAGTTTTAGTTTTCATCAAAACGGTCCCGAGAAAGAGGAAAAGCTACAAAAACTGAAAGGAGTTCAGTGTTTGTAGCTTTTCCTTATTTTCGGATTTGCCCCACTTAAAAAAACTCACTGTATACGAGATTTCTTATTTTTTTGACATTCCCATGACTCACAATAATGTGATTAATGTAATAGTAAATCAGAACCATATACCAATACATTCTTCTATATTTCGTTTGTGTACGCTATAGGGTATGGGTTCCATACTAAGATGCGCAGTGGCCTTTTCAAGCATATTTTTGCTATTGAATCTGATCACTTACTTAGTTACTATAGTAACTTTTCCAGGTAAATATAATAGGCTTAGACCTAGAGTTCACTTGCCAAGAATAGAATACTTACCTACCTATATTTAAAATAAACGTTAATTCACAAAATACAAGGTTATCCAAATGTCAGACTCTATCTACTACTATATCGAAACATTTATCAAAGTTATTTATGTTCATTGATCACCTCCATGTTTTTACAAAAGTTTCATGATCTTCTACAAACTAAATCGGCTTAACATCTACTTCGATCTTGAACATTATTATAATAAATGCTCATTTTATTTAGCCTAAGATAAACTACAAATCCAAATCTTCAGATTAAAGATTCCTAATATCTCATCATAAAAAATTTCAATCGAACATTTGTCAAATGAAGTTTCTCTCCTTACTATAATTTGTTCGCACTGTCTGTGGGCACCTCTCGTTGTGACTTTAATCCACAGCAAATAATATACAATGACATTGGTCGCTCGTCGCATTCTTTCTGTCTCGGGGTATGTACTTGGTACACCCACCCCTGGGCAGACGGTTCGCCGGCCGTCGAGGGACGCCACTGAGTGAGAAATCTTTGGAGGTGACAAATATTAAAACATGCTGCATCTTCTTGAGGGCATTCGTTTTTAAAGTGAATATTGTGTTCTAGACAAGTCGTATTTCAAACGAAGTCTATAGTTTTCTTCTTGTACGTGTAGCTCTTGGTGTAGCATAACCATTTCTTGATTAGTCTACCAAGAATAGGTACAGTCAAGGGTCAAAAGTGCAGTCATACTCTCCCAAAACTCAAATGGCTAGTTTTTGTAGAAGAAGTTAAATTATCCACAACTGATTTAATATTTTGTATAGAAATTAAAGTATAGATTATTCCTACTAACCGCGAAAAGTTGAAATTCTGCTCCCTACAAAACAATTGCCTTTTCTGTTTTGTTAGAGTGTGACTGCACTTTTGACCCTTATAGTACATATCTCTTTATTTCTACATAAAGTGACATTTACTTTTTAATTTTCTAAATTGCGCTGTATTGTACCCGTCAGTCTCTCTTACGTTTCTCCCGTGTCTACCGTGCTCATACTATGCGTGCTGGCTTTTTATTCTTATTTGCCTATTGCTTTAGCTAGAATTCAGCAACGACATCTTCATTTAGTGCGTATGAGTGGTTTGCCCCTGGTATCTGTTTCAACCAAAACGAATACAAAAAGAATTTCTTCTTAAATAGTATCACCCCCTCAAAATATGAAAATATATATAAACCGTGCTAGTCAGCAAGGTGGTTGTGAGTTTTTCTGATTGATTATGTTGCGCTAGTTTACACTAGACTATATCACAGATAATATAATACTGGCATACAGATGCCTCATCCAATACAAAGAAACCGTGCCACGTAACTAGCGTTTTTCATCTGATTATACCGATATTTTTTTGTAAATCGATCGCGTTCGGTTCCGTGCCACGGCGATAGATAGATCACCATCTATTAATCAATCGATATAGATAGATAAATTAAATAATCAGTATAATCAGTACAGTATGTCGGGACAGTTTCTTTGTATGGGATGAGACCGCATGACTATGTCCAACTAACTGCCGCCCGCTTCGCCACCCTCTTGGAATTCGTACTTCTACACGATATCTTTATAAATTATACCCTATCTTTACGTTATCTTCGTTATTACTTTATCATACGTTTTTCTTAAGTACTAACTGACCCTCGGGGCTTCGCTCCCGTCAACTGGCTAACTATCTACCTACCCTGCCTACCCTGCCCACCCTGGCCCTACCCTGCCTAACCTGCATAACCTGGCTACCATGGCTACCCTGCCCCTCCCCTGGCTACCCTGGCTACCTGCCTACCCTGCCTACGCTGACTACCCTGCCCCTACCCTGCCTACCCTGGCAACCATGGCTATCCTGCCCCTTTCCTGGCTACCCTGGCTGCCCTGGCTACCCTGGCTACTCTGCCTACCCTGGCTACACTGGATACCCTAGCTACCCTGGCTACCCTGGCTGCCCTGGCTACCCTGGCTACCCTAGCTACCCTGCCTACCCTAGCTACCCTGCCTACCCTGGCTACCCTGCCTACCCAGCCTACCCTGCCTACCCTGCATACCCTGGCTACCCTAGCTACCCTGGCTACCCTAGCTACCCTGCCTACCCTACCTACCTACATACTAATTTTTATCTATCATCAATTGTTTTCTCAGCGCACGCCAAATAATGTATTTTACAGGTAACATTTTGCTACCTTGGGTTATATCATTGCAATTTTTTTAAATTATATTATAGCCTATGACACTCAGGAATAATGTAGCTTTCTACTGGTGAAAGAATTTTCAAAATCGGTTCAGTAGATCCAGAGAATACCCCTTACAACGTCACAAACTCACAAACTTTACCTCTTTATAATATTGGTATTTGATAAGCAATATAACTTTTAGAGTTTTATTAAAATCCATTCTGTACTTTTTATGTGAAGGTGTAACAAATATCAATCCTCACAAACTTTCACGTTGAGGCGCTAAAATACCGCATCCACCGTTCTGACCTTCGCTGAAAAAGCTATTCGCAAGTCTGTAAGTGGTCAGTCCAAGGTGACATTATTATAATACAAGATGTTATTCACGTAGAGGTGAACGAATACATTCGTTCATCATGTGATTGAAGATTCTACTTTATGAAGATCTGCATACGTTCAAATTCTTATGTGTTACCTACTTGATTTAAGTTTAACCTTTATGTGCCCTAAAATATTTTAGGACTCATTTTATTTTCTTATCTTTCGGGTGTTTTTGCAGAGTATCGATCGTGTCGATATTTATGCTGCTAATAGAAACAATGAGAGCCCGCAAAGAATTTTTGAAAACGGCTGATCAGATGGCTCAGAGCGGTATTTCAGCATTGCTAAAAACTTAGGACTCAGTCTCATATATTTTTGACTAGAACATCATTGCTATCGCTGATATAATGTTAACTCCTCTCGGAAATCAAGTCACCTTGAGGTGTGAGAAAAAAGTGCAGTTTTTCAAAACATCTGCTATCGCTATCTAATTGTCTTAATGAAAACTCAGTTCATCATGTTAACATCGATGATTTCTCTAACTCAAGCCTTGTCTTCACTGGGGTAGGTATACATTTTATTGGCACAAGGTGTCGGCACGAGCGACTGGAGAGGGAGAGAGTTGGCACGTGTCACCCAGCAACAGACCGCGACAGACTGTCTCAAGGTATGTAAACAGACGGAGACAGAGATTGCTGGCAGACATAAGGTACTTTGAAAACACATAAATTATGAATGTAGCCAATAAATAAGATGGTCAAAAATCGAATCAGAAAAATTCTTCTGAAGTTACTTGACGAATTACTACAAGAAACAGACCAGGTAACAAACCAAGAAATTCTGAAAAATACGTCGTGCTCAGATCACAGCTGGATTTAGGTCTTATCAATCGCACGCTATTCGTCTCTATTCTAAAGAACACTCATCCAGCAAAAAAACATGCCAGCTTCTATTAAATTATGTATCGAGGCATCGATATTCAAATCTCTCTCACTCTACGCAAAGCTCCACTTAACTCCTACGCTCCTGGTAGAAGCGTAGAGTAATAGGAAACTATAAAGGGTTAGAGCAATCGCGAAAATCAAGGAGCAAAAACACGAAAGCTTTCCACTCTACTGACCGACAAGTGATATATCTACAATCAAAACGACATGTATTTTGTGACAAATTCTTCAATCCCTTTCATCGCACGTCCCGACCATCATTTTGAGTTTTGCATCACTCCGGCTTTGAAAGATGAAAGAAGTTCAAGCGTTCTTGGAGTACCCGTCCTTGGGGAAAGGGAAAGGGGAATCATTGCCAGAATCCGTCCCGGAAAAATAACTGGAAACTGAGCGGGGAGGGTCGTCTTAATGATCAAAACGCCTTCAATATTGCGAAGGCATGAGACTTATCATTATAATTTATTCACGGCAAGCAGCTGAGAAACGTCTTCCGTCCCACCTCCCTGAAGGACAGAATTAATTTTCTTTTTCAGGAGTTTGATGTAAATAACGGTGTTTTGTCCCTTTTCGAAATTGTGAAAGATTTTCCTTTAGCCGATGGTAAATTGTTGCCACATACTTATCCAGTTGACCTACTTTGTTTTTCTTCCAAATAAATCGCAATCTCTTAAGCCATCTGCACTTTCTTGCAGACTGCACGTTCCGAAAGTAAAAAAAGTGTTTATTGAGATAGACAACAATTCACAATTCGGATTACTAGGGGCTTAAAACTATTTACAATTTGCAGAGTGATTATTTGCTAACTAGGTGAGAGCCTGTATTTCGGCATGCAGCTCCACACGGAACATACGGAACAAAGTGTTTTCAATATTTCCATTTTAAAACTTTACCGCCATGTGACGTATGCATATCACAACCCACCACAGTCATAGGTGTGGTATTTGTATTGCTACAAATACCACACCTATGACTGTCATCATAAAGTTGAAAATGTATTGGCAGATATCACCGGTATCTATATTGCTTACATCACAAAGTTAACGTCAATAAATCAGTTGACTAGCACACGCTCCCTGGAGGCCTGCCTCTAATAAAGGCTGTCCCGGTATATAGGTAGCCGCTTTGTCTACGGCCTCATCGGTCGAAACTTTCCTTTCCGCAGTCAAACTTAGATCAAGCTTGGAATCTTCGGGGAAAATTGGTGTGCGGTGAGTGCGGTGTGTCTGGTATCATTTTGGTGTGATAGTTTTCATGCAAAAGCAATAGGTACTACTTTGTAATCACAGTAACAACCTACAGTTAACTGATGTTACCATGTTTTCAGTTATGAGTGCAGATTGCGACTTTTGATATCTTAACATTCTTCAAACATCATGAAAAAAAATGCTTCCCTATTTTACCTTAATATTTTTTGTTGCTCGAAATATTTTCTGTTTTATCGAACCTTCTTTGAAAATAAAAACACGGCCAAGTGCGAGTCGGACTCGCGCACGAAGGTTTCCGTACCATTATCGCTAAAAATCACAGAAAACTCACCTTTGTTGTATGGGAGCCCCACTTAAATATTAATTTTATTCTGATTTTAGTATTCGTTGTTATAGCGGCAATAGAAATACATCAACTGTGAAAATTTCAAGTATCTAGCTATCACGGTTCATGAGATACAGCCTGGTGACAGACAGGCAGACGGACCACGGAGTCTTAGTAATAGGGTCCCGTTTTTACCCTTTGGGTACGGAACCATAAAAAAGGTCTCATACGTTACCAGTAATACTCATAGATATTATAATTGAAAAATCTCTGCCCCGATTAACAAATTCAACAGCTTATCACCACAAATAAAAACACCATCTTCTACTAATCTTATTTACCAAACAAAATATAAATAACACTGAATAATTCGGCTCTCATAAACAATGCACGCTAACAGAACAGCGAGGCGTCTTAATTACACTTATATACTCACTCTATATACTTATGTACTCAATCTCACTCGTGGAAGTTAGGAAAGGTTAAGGGAGGCCCCCTCCCACCGCTCCGACATTCCCGAATTTTCCCAAAGTATCGTTTAATGCAAGTTTATTATCTACATCTTGCCGCGTTAATTAATTCTTATTTTTTTTAAGATTTTTATTTGCTTGATTTCATTGTGAAGACTGATATTAAATGAGATTTTATTGAAATTTTTAACGGGTGTAAAGACTCACAATATTTTTTAAACAATTCTTCTAATATCAAAATCGTATTTAGTAGTTTTTTTTTCAAATGTCCCAGAAAGACTCAATGTTTTTCATAGATGTTGCTTATTTTTACATAAGCATTATTAGTTTGTCACACAATGTAAGAACATCTTTCTTATAATAAATAAAATGATACCCATATCATGGCAGAGCACAAAAAATAACTAGACCGACATCATGGGCCATCCGCCATATTGGATTTAGAATGACATTTACTTAGCTAACCATGCATTGTCATCCAAACTAAACGTGTATGCAAAATTTCATCTTAATCGGTGGAGGATAACTGCTTTAAAATCCAGTTGCAAGATTTGACCCGAACACACTTACATATTTTGAAATTAAATAAAAGCTTGTAAAATTAACCAACTTCTCTTGTTTGACAAAGATGTTACAGATTAACAAAGCATTTAACATTGTGCAGTGATCTCGTCTCAAACCGACTGTAGTTGGTTAAACCTCGCACTAGGCACGGTCAATAAACAGCCTAAGTGAAGAGCAAAGGGCGCTCTATTATTTTGATAATAACTTCTCAATAAACATACTATTCAAGGATGTCTTTTTCAGTAGCAAAAAAGAATAAAAGTAAGTCTTGTTTACCGATTTAGTAAGTATGTTTTTAAAATCAATATAATTCTGTTCGGTAAAGTTCTACCACTTCTCCCTGTTAGTTGCATTTCCAACCAAACCACCGTAAACGCCTCGCAGTCGTCAACGCAGCGTTTCCTAGGCCTTCCTCGGTGACGGACGACGCCCTCCTATATCTTCGTCAGTTCTATGAAGAAGAAATAACAGAAATAAAAAAACTTTTGCTTTTTTATGTTATGAAATTGTATAAACAATAAACAGACATGCGATTGCAGCAATCCCGAGAGATTTACCATTATTTATTGAAGAGTTCTGTTGTATATCTCCGAACTTCTTCATCAGATCTTCACCAAATTAAAATGGGACCAATTTCGAAACATACTTTTTCAAATAAAAAACGAATTTTCAAAATCGGTCCACAATTGACGGAGATATCGGTGAACATATACAAAAAAAAAACTAACATAATGTCGAACATAGAACCTCCTCCTTTTTGGGAAGTCGGTTAATAAAACCAGGACACTCATCCACTTAAAGTACACCTTTCAATAGATGCTCCCATAATTTAAAAAAATTAAACTTAGTTAATAATAGGCTAGTGAAAAGCCGAAAAGCGACTCGACTGTCAAAATTAATCAACATTCTAATTCCAGTCATAGAACAATGCTAATTTAATTTATTCACTTCACTCTAAACCATTCAGCTAAACATTTGCCTATTAATGTTAATTACATAATATTCGATTGTATTGTCCCAAAAGGTAAACAGCTATGGCGTAAGTCACTAGCGAAATTCACTATTTATAAAACGCTTATCACTCATAGCGTAAACAATATAGAAACCAACAAGCATTATGTTTGTCATATACAAAAAAAAACACTTTTTATTTGTATCTGCCATTGCGAATCTGATGATAATGATAACGATTAAATTCATAACACACGATAACTAAGGGTAGACTAAAAATTCGAAGAAAAATCCTATGATCTGCACAGCCAATCCAGGGCAGGCCCTTGAAGAAGTTTTAAACATTCATATTCATGGGATATTCACTGCACTAACATTTAAGACGCAGTCAAGGAATTTATACATTAGAAAAACGTTACATTCATGGGTATTAGAACAACTTCCAGAGAGGCGTAAAACGAGCAAAAAATGTAGGTGTTGATAACATTAATTTCAGTGTTCAATTGCGAACTTCAATTAGCTTCAACAATATCATTAACTAATTGTCACTCTCTCTTTATTCTGTGCTGTCTCACAAACTCGCTGTCTCTCATAACTCGTACCAAACGCATCACCGACCCCTATTAATAACGGACGTCGATCCTAATTATTATTAATACATCTATCGATGTCTGCGATCAGCTCAATTTATACACTACACCGACATTTAGGCAAACTATTGTTTTCGTTTAGGTTAGATACAAAACATTAAAACACAACTTTTTATTGGATGTGTATTCTTAGCAAAAAGGCACCAAAGAGATTTAAAACAAAGAACAACGATCAAAATGCGGTTTATATTTCAACAACAAAATTACACACGATAAGAAAATCAAGTGGGTAAATAAATGGAACACAAATTAGGCAGAATTGGCTATCCAAACAGGCAGAGACTCTTGTTAGCACGTTGACTTCAGGGAAAAAAAGGAAGACAATGAGCGTGCAGCGGTTTATATAGGCGCGCGGCGGCTGCTGTCTGTCATCCTCTCCTTGCAACAGCTTGACAGTGTCTTTTCCGCTAACAAGGCCTCTCCTGACTGGAGGACGTCTCGTACTCCTGTGTTTCAGGCTGCAGGGCTTCTGCAGCACTGGAGGTACTTGGTATGGGCTCTGGCAGTATCTCACTAGAAGGCACATTATTGTGTCTGGCAGCTCGCTCAGGCGTGGACTCCATGTCATCAGCATTACAGTTTGCGCCTGAAAACATAAACGGCTTGTCTTACTATCCTGATTTTCAAAAATGACGCGTCATATCTTTTTTTTTCAGTTTCAAAAATTATTTTCAGACACAATGCAACTGAGACGCTGCAGACATCTCAGCCTCATTATCATTGTTAGCCATCTAATTAATCAAATAATTACAATAAGGGCATGACTCCGGGTCCACCGGAGACCCACAGTGAACATGTTAACACAAAAAAAAAACGTAAGAAACATAGGCACGACGTTAGCATATTTCTTACAACTCCACATGCCATAGGCATGGCGTCAGCATACCACAGGATCTCGAGACTTGCATGGCATAGGCACGACGTTAGCATCCCACGCAGTCTCTACATTTGCATGGCATACTCGTAGGCCTCAATTAAATTGACAGTCAGCATGTTATTTATCAAAACAAGAAAGGCAAGGCAAGAAATACATTTCTTATTTTTACAAATTGATTTGGCACAACCCTTAAGAAATTTTAAAGCTAGCGCCAGCGGATTTTTCCGAGTAGAGTTCTTTGAAACGGACTTGGAATATAGAAATCAAGTAGTTTCAGACTCTTCAAGTGACTCACAAAATTTTGTTTAGTACAATGAGGCCAATGTTGGGGACCAACACTAAATATTGGTTCAAATAATTTTATGGCCAATGTTCCACCAAAAGATCATCATATTGAACGCAAATGTCCACTTCTACAGGATTCTCCCCCATTGGCCGCTACGGCGGGTAATCCCAGGGGAAACACTATAACCGCCCCGCTCCGCAAGCGGACTCGGGGTCTCAATATAATGTTATTAGTAAGTACCCTGGTTTTGATTATATTGCCCCTTGGTACATATCCCTTGTAAGTGTCATAACGTGTTTTAGTCGCCATGATCATATTACATTATTTTCATTAATATTTGAGGGTAGTAATCAAATAACAAGGCGGTCATCATTTAAATTAAACTTTCAGAGATACTGTCTATCAAATATTTTCCCTCACAAAAGTTTTACTGGCTGAACGAATTTGTGCACTACTGAAACAAATTGTGCATTTTTTATCGCGCCTACTCGTAGTTATACCTAATACCTACTTCGATATTTCTGTTCTTTTTATTTTCACTTATAAGAGGTACCTTTAGAGTGAAAGCCATTTCAAAGTATAGAATAAAAAAACCGGCCAAGTGTGAGTCGGACTCGCGCACAAAGGGTTCCGTACCATTATCGCAAAAAACGTTTTTTGTATGGGAGCCCCACTTAAATATTTATTTTATTCTGTTTGTAGTATTTGTTGTTATAGCAACAGGAATACATCATCTGTGAAAATTTCAACTGTTTAGCTGTCACGGTTCATGAGATACAGCCTGGTGACAGACGGACAGACAGACAGACGGATCGTGGAGTCTTAGTAATAGGGTCCCATTTTTACCCTTTGGGTACGGAACCCTAAAAAAAGATTCTTAAGTTTTTTTTCAATTACTATCTCTTAACACCAACTGTTACTATCAAAAAAGTTAGATAACCATCAATACCGTTACATTTATCCCCAAACACAAATCACAACGAATCAAATTAATCGGAAGGCGGACCGATATCAACATTATTAATGCAAAACTCTTCCCCCTCCCCCCTTCCTCCCGCCGGTCCATGCCACCGTCTTCTATCTTTTAAGAAAGAGAACTGCCAAAGCTCTTGTGTTGGGTGAGAGAGGCTTAGCGGCATGGCTTTTTTGGAATGTCGATAAGGTTTTAATGGATTCAAAAAGTCATGAGTAAACGTTACTGATATATATGTCACGTTGCATGAGGACCTGGTGAGCTGTGAACTGTGATATATATGTCGTGACCAAATCGTAGAATTGATCACTTCATGATGTGGCCGACCATTTCCTGAAAAGGTTATATTTTATGATATGGCCAACTAAAACTGACCATATCAAAATAATAAAAATAATAAATTGAAGAAAATGTATCTGTCGCGTTGATGTAGCTTAAACTAGCCAAAGAGCTTAGAAACAGTCCATGTTTACCAATAATAATAATTTAATAGAAATAATTTAATTCAGATTTTGTGATCTATCTATATCGTTTAAAAGAATTCTGATTATCCAAACCTAGATGGCTACTGTAAACTAATTGAGGTGGTTTTCCTATAAATTATAAGAGAGACATATTAACCAAAATAGCAACAAATATATACTTACGAGTATTAGACACAATATGCCGCGAAAAGGTCCTATATCCAGTTTATCCTTGAATATTTCCTTTGTTTATTTTCAATCCGTTACCCAAGAAATTGACATTCAACATAATACTAATTATATTTAGCGAAAGTAACATCGTAATTAACTACGACAAATCATCTAAAAACTTAAACATTAAGATTAACAAACCGTGACAAAAGTTTACTCTACTCCTGTTGCGTGAGCGACGAAATCCATTCTTACTTTGTTACCGTTGTCGGCTGTGCCAATTAACTCCATCTCCTCTTTTCTCAACATATTAGGGGTGTTTATTGTGGAGAAATGTGTTTTCAAACTGCAAATCTAACGTTGGCTGGATGCCATCGCTACCATCATCAATTTTCGTATCACCATCTACGGTTATATCCTTATCTTTAAGCATGAAGGTTGGTATTCGGTTAACTTTTTCTTTTTCGTCTGCATGTTTTCGTGGTTTCCCAAGCGGGGACTGGCCGCCCGCGCCTCTCACCCCAAACTCCACATGTTATTTACGTGTGAACACAACGCCGTGGAGGGTTCAATTTATCTGACCTACTGGGCCTCCCACTAATATAACGTTCGGAATTGCTTGTACCCCTTTTCGGTGGTATTTTTTTCTATTTTGTTTATATATTTTGTTAAAGAAGCTTTTGTTGCTATACAACCATATTAGTTTGCAGGTATTTGTAAGAAATGTGAACTATTAATAAAAAATACATCTAGAAAAATTAAAGGTCACCAAAGAAAACAATTAAAGTTAACAGCATTTTTCAAGTTACACAACATTTTACTTGAAAATTTGTGTTATATTATTATGTCGCAACAGATTCTTGCGACCAATAACGAAAAAGCTTTCGAACACTGATTTATTTTTTCTCAAATAAGATATGTAATGAGAGAAATGTAAAATAAGTTCACAATTTCGATAAAAATCTGCTGTTTCTTTAACTATCCAATCTAAAATCACTACCAAAAACCAAATCAAAGTAGCAACATTGAAGCAACGAATTGAAAATTTAATTATACATAACAAAGAAATAATCCCTACACAAAAATATAGAGTTGACATCGAAAGTGAAGGGGGCAACGCGACACCTCCATCCATAGCAGAGCGTCCAAGTGGCGGGGCAGATTCACGATTACAGCCATTTGAGGGGACGCGCCCCGAACGGTATGATGGACTGGAAATATTCCATAATATCTAAAGCGTCGTTACAATGCCTTAGCAGAATATTTTTCTTGGGCAGAAAGCCGATATTCCCCCAAGAGTTACGACATTTCAATTTGCCAAGGCGGGCGGAAAATGGAATTACGATTGAAGCGAGAACGCCCGAATGTCGACGAGGGTGTCCCGCTCTTCACCGAGCTCACGCGAGCGGCCCCGAAGTGAAACGAGTGAACACGCGCCCGCCGCGCCGCGCCAAGCTGTGTATTGATTAGATGCGGGGCGTCCGATGCCATATAAATTAGGCCGCACAGAAAAACAGACTTAGTAAGTACTATTTAAGTACGTAAATACTAATCTTTAGCTAAACCTACAATCTGAAACTTCATCTATTATTTATAACTTAAGATTTTTTGTTAATGTTTTAAAACAACTGAACGTAATCTGTAAGTTAAAAGTTACATGAAATATGCATGCGTAGATTTTAGTTCCGAAAGTTTTAACGGAAGCTGATTTTCAGCTGTGCTCTGTGAAAAGCGCGGGAGAAATATTGAAGCTATAATTGTAACTTTAAAATATTAAATAGTGTGTCATTGGCATACTAAACTTAATTTTATTGTTCATTTGAGACACCCTTTTATGTACACAATGGAATTTATAAACTCATTACGAAGTGTCAGTTAAAAAGGACAATAATAATGGTTTCATTTTCAGTCGTAATTAATATAAAAGCGATCCTATTTGATGCAAGCCGACATCGAGGCCAAAATAATGTAGACGAATAAATATACATTACATTATTAACGAATGTTGGCCTCGTTTCTCGCTCTCTTTGTTCGTTTCATGATTTTCCGTGAGAATTAATTGAAAATAAGTTTTCCTCATTGCGGTTTCAAGGTTCAAAATAATTTGTTGGGTGGAACATTTTGTTCCCGGCGATCGAGCGTGAATGTTTACCTGATAATCAACCTTACTGAACGGAACATTGAGTAGAGTATTGTATGTAGCATATGCGATGGCGCTTTTCATGATTTGTGAGTTTATAGCAACGGTGAAGTGTCGGTGGTTAATGGTGGCAGCGCGTGGCTCTCGCCGGCCGCCATATTGAAAAAGTTTGGCGCGAAAAAAGGGCGGTAAAAATATAAATCGATGATGACAATACGAAGTTGGATTCTTCGGATTGTTGTCGTTTATTCACTTTCATGTGAGTGTCAAGTTATGATTTCTCCACTTCAATGAAGACAGTAGATATATGCTCAAAATATACATACGGATAAGTTGATGTTTACGTTTTATTTACCCACATACCAATTTTATTTACTGCTTAGCTCACAAATAATAACTGTGTACAAATACATTTGGGGAAACATGGAAGAGTTTGTCTCATCCCAAACATCTTTTCGGTAATTCACCTCAGAATCCCTCGTTCGGGAGATTTAGATGGAATACCGCCGCCCTCCTCTCCCCAGGGTGACCCAGAGGTAAACCCGTTGTTTCTTGGAGAAGTTCCACTTGAGCCAACATTTTCCCTGGTTAGCAACATTCTGTGTTAATAAGAAACACGACTTTAATGGAACAGCGTAAGGTTTATTTTGCTATAGGTATTAATGGTGGTTAATACGTTTTGCAGTATATTATTTATTGGCACCTTTTCAGGTACTTAAGGTCGGATCGCCGCGTAGGGTTCGCTGAAGATTCGGTCTCGCATATTCGTCAACAGAACCTCTACTATGTGTTTGATACACTTGGGTACTTTTTTTATAAGAAATCGGTCAACGAGTCTAGATTTTTAGTTTGCTCAGAAGTTGCGATTTTTAAAGTTAATATGTTAGTGATGTTTCATAATGATGATTTAGCCATTACTCTCGCTTATGTAACGCCCTGACCGTGTGCATCTTACACATACTCATAGCACTATTCCCGCCGATTTGTCAACAGCATTTGATAATGTCGACATTAACAAGCTACTTGAGATAGACAATTTTGAGTACCAGAAATTTTTTAAATCCGATGCTGGGTTAAGTACTCTATATAGGTCTTGCCCAAATTTTGCTTCATTCAGAAATCTTGGTCATAATATTAGTCTTTTAAGCCGCGGAGTGCACAAGGTACAGTTTAGGGTCCTACTTTGTCCCCATGTTATTTGTATATTTGGCTATTTTGGTCACATGCCAGATCTAGCTTTTATCATAATGAGATTTTCCTAAATAGAATGAAACATTCTTGGCCACTGAATCATTAAAAAATATTTTAAGAAACTAAACCACCCTTGTTTCAAATCGATAGCAATACATATTGTCTATTTTCCTTAAGCATATTAAGTTTCCTTAAGGCCGATAAATAACGAATTTATTTGATCTGTCAAACTGTTGGTTTCGTATTTCATTTAACCTTCAATTGACGTTTAGGGGTTGCGCTGCGCATGTTTTCTGCACGCCTTTCAGCCCGCGCTCGCATTCTTTTTGTAATCGAACCGCAACAAACTTTTTATCCTTGATCAACATAGCAAACTGCCACTCAAGGTTGATCCTTTGAATGATAAAGAAATCACATTTATAAAATAACGTTTAGGTAGATCCTGATCTATACGTTATTTTATATAATTGTGTTCTGACCAGGTTAATTGATATAGAAAAAGAAACTGCTAAGAAAGAATGTGTACCTGCGTATTCCGTAGGCAAGCGCAAAAAGGAGGAATCAGTTTTTAATCAGCATATCCATCGAACTTTAACCCCTACATACCACTCCTCATATTTCCCCTATTTCCTTCACTTTGACTCAACCAAATGACAGTGAGAACTTGTTATTTATTGACATTTAATTTTAGTCGAGGGATGTTTTCATTGTCAGGACGACTGAGTCGAGTGAAGTGGAGGAAATTTCCTTTAAAAAGTATTAGAATAATGAATCTACAAGTTAATTCACTAGTGACTTGTCCATGACTTGTACCAACAGTAGGGGCAATACTCGATAGAGTACTGAAGGAATTGTCTGTATAATAAGTTAACGAAACGACTACCAGTCTACTAGAACTCTGATGGCAAGCTTCACCCCTACAATGGAATCGTTATTATTAATTAAATAGCCTGTTAGAGAGCTTCTTGAATGGAATATTAGGTGACAATATCGATGCTAAATTAGATGGTGAAACTTTAGACAGATATAATATATATATAATAGGAAGGTATCACATTTAATAAGGATATAACAAATAACATTATGTTAAATTAAACTCTACGACTAGATACAGTAACTTGTGAGTAAATGTTGCGTAAATAAATAACATTCACAAGTAGACACGTAAATAGAGTTATTATAGTTTGGTAGGTACAAGGCTGCCTTATATACCAGGACCAAGGATCGCTACTGCAACCCGCACAATACGTACTAACATTCAAACGAAAACAAAAAAAAAAGGATTTTCGGTCTGAAATTGTTTTCCCAGCACTAGCGTTTGTAAAGCAAGAGCTGTCTTTTGGGATAAATAAATTTAATCATAAAAAACAAACTCTTCCAACAATAAGACACCATATTACATTTTATAAACAAAGCCTTATACCAAATTGGCCTACATTCAGGCATTTTTTTCAGGAAATTAGTTCACTACAGCAGTGCTGCCATCTGTGTGTTGACACCGGAGTTACATGTGATGGGCGGGAGGCGCCACGCAACAGCGTCGTCGATAAAACGAACCAGTGTGTTTACTTTGCGCTAGTAGTCAACCAAGCTTAGGGAGCGTTCACATTGGGCAAGCTTTGGCCGTTTTGAGCACCGTTTTGTAGTTGACGCGATGTGTCTGCGTAGCTTTTGGCGTTGGCTGAGTGTACACGTACCCTTAGCTACATAACGTGATAGGGGTGAGATACAAAATGTTGTAAATTTGTTAATGGGTGCTATCCTGTTTGGTTCTATGTAGTTTGATACTGAGTAAAAGTCCGTGAGGTTTTCAATTCAATCAGCAATGAAAGTTATATCTGCAAACATAGAAGAATGATCAAGGTAAGTACTACCCACATGTGAAAAACTGTTTTTATATAAAAGTCGCCTAATGCAGGTTATTCCTAGAAGGAAAAATTGCTGGCAATCCAATTATAGCTTTGTATGTCATAATACTAAAGGTTGGCGTCCACGCGTCGCTTCGGGTCAAAAAAATCCGCCCGCCTACGGTTCGCCAATGTCTGTAAGTTGACAATAGCGGTACGGCGAGTTGACAAGCACCGGTTCAATGCTCGTCAGTTGATTTTTTATAGTAAGTACGTATTTTCAGACTACTTTAAAATCCGGTCTCTCAACTGAGACTTCCAACTTCTCTTTTTCTCTCCACTTCTTATGTATGCCAGGGCATTTGGTATTTGGGGGAAGTTTATCCAACATTATTTTTCTGCACCTTAAGTTTGGCCTTAGAAAAAAAGCACGCAAAATGTTAATCATGCTACTTAGACTATATTTTTGGACACAAATATTAGTTATGAATAAATTCTCAATTCGGAAACCTTATGAATCCTGGAAAGGTTTTCCTTTAATTAAACGAAACGCACAACAAACAAGCGCACACCTAAACACCGCAATATTGCGTCGAAAAAACACACGGATGTTGGTCGTTATTAAAATGTAGGATCTAGGGAAAAGATCATCCTTCCCGTAGTGTGGGGACGGGGGGTGGAGAGACCCCTCCTGATTTATGGGAACATGTCGCGAGGAGCAACCGCTCGCGTACGCGAAACTCGCTTTTTGTCATTAACTGATTTTTATTCTATTCCCTCTTTTTTTCTGTTTATTTTGTTTCACCTAGAGGGTCTATTATTGAGGTCATCAAACTACCTACTCGAACAAAAAGTAGGTATTTTCTATTTACGAACCTACGTCGAAATAAGTTTCGGTACCGTCTGTATTACGCAAGTCAATACGTAACTCATGTATTTTCGTAAAAGATATACACGTAATATATACGTACGGTTTAACATTTTACATAAGTTAAGGCAGTTATGTAAACTGTAGCACAAAACTTTTCAAAGTTCATTGTGCATGAAAGATACATGTAGGGCCATCTGTTGTCGAATAGCAGGAACTACGACAAACAAACTTATAATAGTAAACCACGAATAGTTACTAGTTATATCAGAAAAAAATAACAATCTTGTTTTAAAAATTAAATAACTTTTGTAGTTATTTTAATTATAATTAATTAAGTATCTAGTAGTTTATTTTCAATACCAGTTCGATAATACCGACATCTAGTGGATATTTATTAAAACATTAAGAAGAATCGTAGAGTAGAAGTTGTAGATGTTCACCGTCAGATGTCTATCACATAAAAAAACAGTAGAAAGGTATCCGGTGGAAAATAGAAAATGCAAGTTCGCTATACATTTTGAACTTTATAAACCTCACGTTGAACAGAAAAACTAGATAGCATATCTTCTAAGATTCGTAAATTCTAAGCGTTTCAGTGTCAATGAACCGTTTGACCTTTTTTGCTAAATTTGAAAACTAACTACATTAGATAGTTAGATAGATAAGTACCTACCTAAGGCTTAGATCCTCATCTATGCTTTGTAAGTAGATCCTAGCACTGGATCAAATTAAATTAGTTAGCACATCTGTGGGGTTTCGCTTAGATACTTTAATTTGATTCTTTAGGTATTATATTTTGTAAAATAAGAATATTATGAAAATAACTTTAATCTTTCATAACTTATGAAAGTACAAAGGTACCTAACTAAAAACCAGTTTTCAATCAATCCTAGATCTGCCACCTCCGGTATTTACAGTGGCAAACCGCTTTAAACCGTCGACATGCAATCATCGAGGCCGTTGGATCGCAATTTACACATCGGGTAAAATTCCTGCAAGGATCGTGATCATGCAGTTGTCTAGTAGGCACATTAATGCCCTGTATCACCTTTGTTTTACCATTGTTGAGATACATTCAGGGATCCTCAAATTTTAAGCCCTAACAAGCGTTGCACAGGGTCATCATCATCATTTCAGCCGAAAGACGTCCACTGCTGGACATAGGCCTCCCCCAGGCGTCACCACATTGACAGATCCCGTGCGTCTCGCATCCAGCGCCTTTCCGCAACCATAACCAGGTCATCAGTCCACCTAGTGGGAGGCCTTCCTGCACAGGGTAGCCCAGTAGAAATCGACACTATAAAAGGTTAACATCGCAAAGCATGATGTAGATCTGATTTTCAGATATATTATACGGACTATGGACCAGTTAGGGTCGCGTAAATTCAAATTTTAAATATCGCGAAAAGCTGAGAAATTTTGGGTACCGTTTTTCACTTTTTGCTCTAAAAGTCATAATCTATGCGTTTTTCGAAAATCACAAGCCCGTAGTTTTGTAAAGTCCGTTAAATTTGTAACAATTAAAACTCAATGACAGCTCTATAAACCCTTTAGGGACCAATCTATAGCCCTTCGAAGAAAGTCCATTTCGCCCGAAATTATTTATTTTTTTGGTTTGCTCTCGTCCGTAAAAATAAAATTTAAGCACAACAGTAGCTTTTTATACCAAAGCTACCGTTGTGATTAAATTGTTAAAAAAAAGTACCGAGCATTTCAGCCCAGCTCTCAGGCAAGTACACTGCATCCCTTTTTACATTTGCAGGCTATGATTTTGAGAAGGTGTGGTAGGGCTAGCTAGTTATTAGTTGCTAGTGGGATGACGCCCGAGAAGAGCATTTCCCAACCTCACTCGGTGAAGTCCTTTTCTACACCCAGCCAGTTTTGCACTTGGTGCTAGGTGCGGAATGCATGGAAATCTTTGAAGAACCATAGCTTGGCCCTATAGGGCTTATAGAAATGCGGTTGGATTAATAAAGTTTGAAAAAGTATGGCATTTTGTTTATCGAAATACGCATAGTTTCCGACTTTTAGAGCATAAAGTGAAAATACTGATAAAAAATGCCAAAGGCATTAAGTCCACCTTTGGACTTGAACATAAAGGTTTAATAAATAAATAAAAAAATATTCACAAAAAAATATTTTTTTTAAACAAACTTTTTGTTCGTATTTTACTCAGCAAACCCTTTCATTTGATACCCATATCATGGCAGTGCACAAAAAATAACTAGTCCGCCATCTTGGGTGTAACGTGTATGCAAAATTACATCTTAATCGGTGGAGGATAACTGCTTTAATATTCAGTTGCAAGATTTGACCAGAACACGCTTACATACATATATATATACATTGCAATTTAAATAAAAGCTTCTAAAAAGTCCCAAATTTACGCAGATTCACGTGTGGTGCGCAGCGCGCACACGCTTTTAGAAATTGTAAATTTGGATTAACACTACCCTAAGTGTGGCCCACTTAGGGTAGTGTACTACAACATACTAATAAAAATCCAGAACTACTTCAAGTTTTGCGATTTTAATATCGATTTCTACTGGGCTAGAAGTGCCCCATGGCCTCTTAAAATACCCTTCCATGTGGCGATGTTGATCACCGGTGTGGATGTAGTGGGGTGAAAATCCCACATGTTCTCTTCCCCAAAAAGTCCAGACGTCTTTTGAAGTTTCATCCCAATAATAAAAATGATACTTAGGTTTTGTTTCACTGTGCTATGACTGAACAAAGTCCCACACTGCGTCTGTCTGTCATTCGCGATAACCTCAAAAACTACTGAACGAAATTGCATGTGTATTTCACTAATGGACATAATGATTAATGAGGAAGGTTTAGGTGCATTATTTGTTAAAGTTGTGTGTAACGAAGCGTGAAATTAAAGACCACCACTTTGGAGGACTACTGTAGAAGCATTCTGCCCTAGCTAGGGCACACGATTTTAAGCCAATAAAGTTAAGACATTTCCTACAAAAAGTTGACAAAAAAAACGTATGAAAACAAACTGTCATACCGTTTCAAATGACCGAAGAGCGAAGATAGATAAGTGCATATTATAGGAACCTACCTATCTACGGACCCGTGAATACACGGTAAATATAACCACTATATAGCTAACTTCATCGTCGACATTACCAATGACACAAGTACCTGTGTCTACTCAGCCTAGTCTTGAGAGAAAATCCGTATGAGGCTTTCATACTTGGCCTCATTTGCAAGTTTCGCCTAGCACCATTATAGGTATAGGTACCTATCTAAGTACATTTCGCTATTAGAGAGACATAAGTATTTCACTGAACGACATGACTAAATATTCGGTATACACCTTCTTATTCTATTTTCCTCAAACGGAAAGGAAATACCAATATTCTGCAATGAAATGATGCTATAGACCAAATGATGACAAAAAAAACTATTTAGTCCGTCAGTTAGATTACCTAAAAATATTGGACACGTATTTTTCTTTTGCCACGTAAACAAAAAATTACGGTGATACAGTTCGTTGAAATATTGTGTGACGTCACGCTATGCCACACTTTATACTAACAAGTGACGTCACAAGCCACCACAACTTTGATGTGCTTGTTCTTTGTCAATTTTAATTTATTTGATATAGCAAAGAATACGTGTCCAATATTATTTGATAATCTCACTGACGGACTAAATAGAATTATCATGTTCAATCCAGGAACATCCTTATCTATACTAATATTATAAAGCTGAAGCATTTGTTTGTTTGTTTGAACGCGCTAATCTCAGGAACTACTGGTTGGAATTGAAAAATATTTTTGTGTTGGCTAGCCCATTTATCGAGAAAGGTTATAGGCTATATAACATCACGCTTCGACCAATAGGAGCGGAGCATAAATGAAAAATGTTGCAAAAACGGGCGAAATTATTCCTCCTTGAGAGCTTCCGTTGCGTGCGCTGCGTAAGCAGTTAAAGTAACGCAACATTCATGTATGTAGGGTAGGTAGGTAGCCAGTTGACGGGAGCGAAGCCGCGTGGGACAGCTAGTTATTGATAAACAGGTATCAATACTACAAAAAGTTGCCGTAACTCTTCAAACTGGTAATGTTCAAAAATCTATTGAGAGATATAAAACAGACACAGAAATATCAAAGACTTTGAATGAAAACCAGATAGTTTTGCCATTTCCATCACTCTTTATTCGTACCTCATAGTTGTCATCTTTGTGAAATGATACCAGTGAATTACAATTATGACTTTCAAGTATAATGGGAAAAGTAAATTGCTATTGATTGTAATATACCTGTTCTCTAATCGACCATTTTTGAGAATATAAAAAAACCATGCAGCACATCTCGTTATGACGAACGAACGGCTTAGAAAATTGCGATTATTCTGCAATATTCTACCTACTAAGTACAGAAAACCACTCAGCAGCCAGACTTACAACCACTATAGTCAGAATTTTAATTCGATTCCAGATTTGACATTAGCTACTGTCATTTTGTGAAATAATGATACCACATATAATAGTGTAGTGATGAACACAAAAATCGATAAACAATCAGTGTGTGTGCTATCAGTGTGCCGAATGGTCTAAATGCGTATCCCATGTTGTCAAAGAAGAGGAAAATATGAGTAGGCTAGATATGTTAATTGACAATATCACAGACACATTTATAATAAATGTTACAGAAAGTGACAGCGATAGCGATAGCGATGACGGCGACAATATATAAAATAAATTATTACCATAACATCTATCTGTTTTATTTGTCATGTTCCTTCATGATCACATTTTTTTATTTATTTCACACACAATTATAAAAGAAAAGTCTCAGATCGTTAATTAATCGTCAAAACTAAATTATCGGTTTAGAAATATTGAATTTCCTGATATACTTAGTTTACGAGAGTAAAATTATAAACGAGAAGAATCGATCCGGAAATATTCCATTTCCATATCGAATAATTTTGCAACGTCACTATTTAGTACTTGTCATAACGTTGCAACACTGAAATTGTCAAATCTGGAATCGAATTAAAATTCCGAGTATAGTCTAGTGAGGCACTGTTACTTCATTAACAATTGCTAACAATAAGTCTCAATTTTATGAAACAGAAGTCACTATTTCCGTTTGCTCAACTTTCACTAGCAATTTGTCAAACTGAGCATAACGTACTTATTTGAAGTTTGGCAAGGTCGGCCAATAGTCAGGTAAGCTTCTTTGATGATTAGTTGCGCTACACCATGTAATAGTTGCAAGATATTGATTGGGACAATAGGTATGTCTAGGAGTCTTTAAGTCAAGAATGAATAGGTTTTTTCTAGGCAAGCGTGCTTCACCGTCGACCACATCATCGCTTACCATCAGGTGAGATAGTGGTCAAGCACGAGCCTATAGATTATAACAAAAAAATTGAGACAAAGGCTCAGCTGGCTGCCAAAAAGTTGGGGATCCTTGCGAAGGTGAGAAAGTACTTCACACCGGAACAGCTGCTCAACTTGTATCAAGCGCAAGTTCGATCATGCATGGAGTACTGTTCTCATCTCTGGGACGGATCTGCCAAATACCAGCTTGATGCACTGGAATCGATCGAAAAGCGGGCCAAGAGGCTCATCGGCGATGATGCACTGGTCAAAAAAAAGCTCCAGAGCCTTGAAAATCGTCGCAGAGTTGCCAGCTTGTCGGTTTTTTATCGGTTACACTTCGGCGAGTGTGCGATGGAATTGCATGATCTGATTCCACCTCGCCCGTTTCATCATCGGACTACCAGACGTACGGCGATGCGCCATCGGTACATGGTGGACATCCCACCCATTCGCTCAATACGTTTTGGTAACACTTTTATTGTGCGTACAGCTAAGGAGTGCAATTCCCTGCCGGAGTCTGTGTTTCCCGACAGCTACAATCTAGGGGTCTTTAAGTCAAGAGTGAATAGGTTTTTTCTAGGCAAGCGTGATTCACCGTCGACCACATCATCGCTTACCATCAGGTGAGATAGAGGTCAAGCGCGAGCCTACAGTGTTTAAAAAAAAATGTTTCCTGCGTAGATAAATGTCAATTCTATTTAGTCCGTCAGTGAGATTATTTGACCTGTATTTTGTTGCTATATCAAAAAAATAAGAATTTACAAAGATAAAGCGCATCAAAATTCAGAACTGGGGGCTTGTGACGTCACTTTGTCAGTATAAAGTGTAGCACATCGTGACATCACACGATATTTCGAAGTACTGTAACGTTGTATTTTTTTGTTTTCGTGGCAAAAGAAAATACCTGTCCAATACACAGACTAAATAGATATTTTTTATCAACTACCCTATTATAGAATAATTGCAGAACCTCTTTAGTATTATCATAAACATAACATCACACCTGCTTGACCCGAAAGGTTAGTCAGGGGTGTACATATAGCATTCCCGGATTTCACTGGTTATATTTTTAAGTCTCATGGAGCCTTTTGCCCTTATGTGTCTTTATTTATAATTAGTTAAACCCATATTAAATTACGCTCTCGACTGCTATGGACTCACATTCAAAAGTAACTTAGAACATTTGAAGCACAAGAAATCAGTTTTTTAACTATTAGTAAGTCATCATCTTCCTGCCCTTGTCCCATGTTACTTGGGGTCGGCGCAACACGTTTTCTTCTTCCACACCGTCCTGTCCCTCGTTACGCCATCACTGACTCCCTTTTCTTTCATATCTCTCCTCACACAGTCCATCCATCTTTTATTTTAACTTTGATTTAATTTAATTTTATATTATTTTAGACTTTATTTTATTTAATTTAAGTGTAATTTTGATTTAATTTATTTTTTACTTTATTTTTTTATTTTAATCGAATGAATTGGATAGTGATTGTAATTTTTAATGTTGATTCGGTTTTTTTATTTTTGATAAATTCAAGGTTGATTTTAATTTTGACTTTGAGTTTGGTTGTAATTTTAATACTCATAATTGTGACTATAATACAGATTTTTCATTGTGATTTTATATTTGATTTAATTTTATTGTTTACTTTGATTTTGATTTTATTATTGAGTTTATCTTAATTTTTATTATGGTATGGGATTTTATTGAATAATTGTTTAAATTGTTATTCTAATATTAATTGCACTGGTGTCTAATTAATTATTATTGTGTAACGTAACGGAAGAGGTCACTGGCCCCTGAAACACAGGTGCTGTTACCTAGCTCAGGGGTCAGGGTTTCACTGTTTTTTGTAATTTTTTTATGCTAATAAACAATTATTATTATTATTATTTGTAAAGTTTTTTAACTACTCAGCTCTTAGGCTGGTTTAAGCTACATTTACGGGCCAAAACCAAGTAAATGCAGCGTGTGGTGTGTTATGAGGAGGGTGTGTTTTGATGTGGACCTACTTGGTTTTCTTCTATTTGCAAGAACTTTCTAACTATACGACATGTATTTAAGATGGCAGCTTTTTGTAAAGTAATATAGAGAGTTTCATTTAGATTTAGCAATTTTAAACTGTGAAGAAGATGTTTTGGGATAACGCCTGTTGTGGAGAGGACTATAGGCACAACATAAACTTTTTCTTGACGCCATATTCTAGTTACCTCATCCTTCAAGTCTGCGTATTTACTGATTTTTTCGGTTATTGTTTTCTGTATGTTATGTGTGTTGGGAACAGCGATATCTATTAGGTAGGTAATTTTATTTATTTTATCCTGCAAAGTGATATCCGGTCTATTGTAATGAATTGTCCTATCAGTGAGAATGGCGCGGTCATAGTAAAGTTTATGAGTGTCGTTTTCTAATATGGTTTGTGGTGTATAATTATAATAAGGGGTGTTTGCGTCCTGCATAAGTGTGTATTTAACAGCTAATTTTTGATGAATTACGTTTGCCACCTGATTGTGTCTGTGTGTGTAGTCTGTCTGCGTGAGAGTTGTGCACGCCCCAGTTATGTGCTGGATCGTTTCTGGCTGTAAGTGGCACCTACAACATTTATCGTTTATAACTGAAGGATCCTTGATAATATATTTTCGGTAATTTTTTGTGTTAATTATTTGGTCTTGTATCGCAATTATAAATCCTTCAGTTTCAGGGAACAAACTACCTATCTTAAGCCATTTGTTTGACGCGACTTTATTTATATGGGATTGTTCCAAATCGTGAGGATGTCGGCCATGAAGTACTTTTTTCTTCCAGTTTTCAATTTTTTGTATCTGTGGGTTAATGTTGGTGCTATCTAGTGGATCTGACTGTTCAATTAAGTTAAGTGGAGTGTAGTTGAAATCATTTAGGGCTATAGTTTTATGAATATTGCTGGTACGAGATTTTGAGTGAAAGAATGTTTTAAGTCTACAGATTTGTTTTCGCCACAGATGCTGGATATCTATTAGGCCTCTCCCTCCGTTTTGTCTTTTGATCGTAAGTCTTTCTATTGCAGATTTAGGGTGTAAGTTGTTATGTTTTGTAAGTGTGGTGCGGGTGGTTCGCTCTAATTGTTCTGTATCTGTTTTTGTCCATTTAATAACACCGAACGAGTACGTTAATATGGGGATGGCAAATGTATTTAAGGCCTTGATGAGATGTTTACCCGAAAGTTGAGTTTTACAAAGAGCGTTAAGTCTCTTCTTAAACTCTGTCGTAAGTGTACCTTTAGTTCTAACATGATCTAATCCTTTAAGTTGTGTATACCCTAAATATTTGTATAAATCAGTCGCTTCCATTGCTGTTATGGTGTCTGTGTTATTTACTACATAGCTGCCGGGTCGTATCTTGCCTCGTATGATGTGAAGTGTTTTACATTTATCCAGACCAAATTGCATGTTAATATCTTGGCTAAAATCTGCTGTGGCTTCTACTAGTTTCTTCATATCTTTTTCGGTTTGTGCATATAATTTAATATCGTCCATATAAATGAGATGTGAAATTATTGTTTGGTCTGCAGTGTGTTTGAAACAATATCCGGCACGACAGCTTTGCAGCAGATGAGATAGAGGATTTAGTGCGAGGCAGAACCACAGGGGACTCAGTGAATCACCTTGGTATATACCCTTCTTGATAGAAATTTGTCGCGTTGTAACACTATTGTTATTGCTATATAGTTGAAGTGTGGTTTTCCACTGTGGCATTATTTTGCGTAGGAAGTGTATTATTTTCGGATTAATTTTGTAAATTTCTAGTATTTTTATCAACCAAGAATGTGGAACACTGTCAAAAGCTTTTTTATAGTCGATGTAAGTACAATGAAGATTTCTATTTTTAGTGGTGGCGTGTTTATGAATTGTAGAATCAATAATTAATTGCTCTTTGCATCCCATGTGGCCCCGCCTGCATCCCTTCTGCACTTCTGCCATTATGTTGTGTCGTTCAATGTGTGAGTTGATCTTTGTTATAATCGATGATGTTAATATTTTATATATCGTGGGTAGGCACGTGATTGGCCTATATTGAGAAGGTTGCGGTGAATTTTTAGTTTTAGGTAGCATGTAAGTTATGCCTGTTGCAATAAATTCCGGTATACTTTGTTGTCCTAAAATGATTTCTGTTAAATTTTTTGCTAAGGGTTTGTATAATAAAGTTAATTTTTTGTACCAAAAATTGTGTATTTTATCTATACCAGGAGATTTCCAGTTATGTAATCTGCCTGTTATGTGTGTAATATCAGACTCTGTGATCTCTACGAATTCCATTTCTTCTATTGCTCTCCATTTTGTTTCTTCTTCCATTATCCATGTAGCCTTGTCGTTGTGTTGTATAGGTTCTTCCCAAATACTAGACCAGTATGTTTCTAGTTGTTCTTTTGTAGGTAATTCAACTGTGTCTGTTTTATTCTCTACACTTGCATCGGTTTCTGGTTTGTGTAGGTTTCTGTAAAATATCTTTTCATTTGTAGCAAATTATGCGTTATCGGCTTTACGCTGTTGTGCTTTCTTATATCTTCTGAGTCTATGAACTTTAAGGGCTAGTTTTTGTTTTAATGTGTCTAAAAATTCTTCAGGTTTTCTGTTAATGTCTTCATGCCTAGTGTGTGTATAACTGCTTCTAAGTATGACCTCAACTCTCTTTACTACTTTGTTTGATCTGTTATTATTGATGTATTGTGTAAGTCTACCGCAATCTGCTCTAAGTTTTTCTATATCTTTTTCTAACCTCTGTTGCCATGCTGGTTTGACATTCTGTTTTGGACTAGTGTTTCTTGTGTGTTGCGTGATTTTAAATTTAAGTTCTTCAGATATGACTACCGCCGTGCAATATATAAGAGTGTGAATATCTAAAAGTTTGGTGTCATCAGAAATAAATTGACTTAGTATGTTTTCATTAAATAAATTTACTAAACGAAAAAGATTAGGACTGTATCGAAGTTTTGGCAATTTTGGACGAACTAATGGGTCCATACCAGAATATTGAGCTAGAGTTGTTCTAAATTTATCGTATATTTCTTGAATAAAACTATCTGTTATTAGGTTTTCATCTGCGGCGACTAAAGTTTCAACATCATTTTCTAGCGTATGAGTTAAATATTCAGTTTGTGTGGATATATGTGACGTTTGCGTGTAAGGTTGCGATTGATTGTGTGGTTGAGATTGAAAATAAATAGGATTAATAGGTTGTAATTGAACGAGCACTTGTGGCTGTTCGTCAAGAGTACTTTCGCTCATGTTTTGACTGATGGTGTTATTGTCTGAACAATTTACTGATTCTTGTAGTATTTGTGTTCGTACTTCTTCTGTTAGTTGTTCTATAACTGCTTGAGATAGAAGTTTATTCCTAACTATAGCTCTTCTTTGATCTGATATTCTCTGCTCTGTAACCGTGATTTCTGGATATTGTCGTGTAAAGAGTGAGTGCAGTTGTTGTCTGTAGGTGGTCATATCGGTCTCTAATTTAGTAATGTATAGGTAGGTTCGCATGATAAAAAGGTTTACTTCTTTACTCCATCTCATGCGAACTCTTGCTTTACCAGTCTTGGTGGACGCAGGTAAGAAGTTAGATACTTCCCGCGCAACATTCAAGGCTGGCGTGGGTGGAACTGTATTTAAAATACTAATGGGGGGTGAAGATGGTAAAGATGGTGACGATGATATAGATGGTGATGATGTTCTTGAAGGTGTGTACGAAACTGTGCTTGGACTATACGGTTCTACAGGGGTGTCTGTCCTGTTAGTCAGTCTGTCACCATCGTCATTGATTTCGGCTGTAGTATCTTTGTCGGTGGGAGCCCGCCTGTTCAACTCCTGACCGCTGACGGTTCGCATGCTGTGACACCCAGCGTCAGCTCCAGGTGCGCCCCGGCGATCGCCCCCGGGCAGCGGTCCTATACGTTTTCTTTTTGAACGTGTCTCCATGTTGAATGGGTTTCCAGAGCCACGTTAGCCACGCCAGTAATTTCTCAATCGTGTGTCCGCCCCCCACGTGATTAGATGGTCAATCAGGACGTGTGGTTGTTTAGGGGGCTTATTATTATTATTATATCCACATTTATATATTCATAACTCTTTTAGTAACATGCCTTTCATCCCTCCTCATCACATGACCATACCAGGACAAACGGTTTCTTTTCAACTTTTCTGTCACTGGCGCCGCTTTCAAACTGCCTCTAATATACTCATTTCTCAGTTTATCCATTCTCGTCACTCCGCACATCCATCTCAACATTTTTATCCATCTTTTTTCACAGCCCAACATTCTGATCCATAAAGTACGACAAGTCTAATCACATCCATCCCGAGTTGATCCGGTGCGTCTTGGTCTACCTGGCCATCACCCCTACAAGAGACCCTAGGTACCGGAAGTCGGAGCAGATCGTAATGGGTGTTCCAGCGACAGCTATAGGCACGGAACTGGACAGACAGCCAAAACCGCAGAACTAGTATTCATTTTTAAGGCAACACTCTCCAGTCTATGCCACTCCAATCTGCTCTGGACCTCTAGGCCACTCTCGGCAACCAGCACAATGTCATCGGCAAACAGCATACACCAGTGTTCCTCTTCCTGTATTTTTAAAATCAAAATCAACCTTTTTTATTTCACATAGGCCTACATGGGCACTTATAAAACGTCGACAAAAGGTGCACGGTTCCGGTTGGTCGTTTCCTATGGAGAAGAACCGGCAAGAAACTCCATGGTTACTCTTTTAAAAAATGGTTTGGTTTTACAATATTTCCATGTTACAGCATTAGTACTTAGATATGGGGGGACAACGTAGGCCCGACAATAAGTCGAAAGACAAAAAGATTATATTTTATATAAAAAGTGATCAAATGTTAACTAGCATCTAGAAGGCCGATTGTTTTGTGGATGTGCGAACATTGTAGTTCGCACATTCACAAAACAATCGGTTAAAGAATCTATGTATATTAGTAAGTAGGAAAACTAAAAACAAATGTAAAGATGATTATAATAAGTAATTAAAAATTTGCAATATTTTGCTAGTTACCCATTACCACGCAACGATGATGCTAGCAGCAGGTACATTTTATAAACCTGGAATAAGAAACTATTTTGGCAACTGAACGTTTGATAAAAGAGTACTATACCTTCTCAACCAATTGGCTACACTACTGATATATTAAGAAGTCAGAAAATAAATGGTAAATTTGCCAAATTACTTAAGCAGTTCTTTTTCGAGACTTTGTACATGATGTTCTTATGAATGTGGTTTGCAGATTGTAGGGGAGAGCAAGTAAATAATTTAATAGTTTTATAAGATATAAGTCATGTTTCTTTCCATGTTCCTTTATTCACTTTCCATAAGATAAGATATTATTGTTAGTAATTTATTAAGTACAATAAGAAAAAATCAAGTGTCGTTATTTTGGTTACTGTTTGTTCCGTTCCCACAGGCAAACCGCGAAAACAATTTTGCTGGGTAATACTCGTAGTTCTTATGGTTGCCTTAGTCGACGGCACGAACTATTTTGTGCGCGGGTTTGAAATGCATGCTAATTCATCCGACAACACATGCGAAAGAGATAGATGCTGTGATGAGCAGTAGGAAGCTAGTTCACGTACGAATTAGCACTTTTGCAAATTTGTAGCGAAATGGATGATGATTTAGGACGAAAATGAGCGCGCGAAGTTTTATAAACAGACCTTTGAGAGTATGGATATCATGAAAAAACAACTTAATTTATATTTTCAAAATAAAATTATTTGCATTGTTGAACTACTAATCTATCCCTGTATAGTAGTAGTTTTTCAATTTTCTTTCTTCTTATGGTATTTATTGCCGCCCAAAGATGCGTTAAAATTATTGTTGAAATATGGAACTTTCGACGCTCCTAACTTTCAAATATTTTTTTTACTTTTTTGTTTCCATACAGGACTAGATAATGATGAGACAAATTGATATAATTTTTTATTTTGAACGTACATCGTCAAACAGTGGAGTAATCGCCAGACTACGTTTGTATGGAAGACTTATCGACTAGTGCAGGTTGGAGTTAAGATTTTATAAACTTTGTATTTAAATAAATAACATAAAATTAATAAATTTTCCATCAACCAGGCACACATCCAGATTCCGGGGTGCTATTGGTTAATTCCAGATGAAAAATTCTACCCAGTTAGATATATTACTAATCATTGCACTCATTTTCAAATATAGCAGCAGAATAGATTTGAAACTTTCATATTCATACGTAGAATTTGCAATGAAAGCGAGGCAAGTTGGGGAGACTGAGATGCAGGAAATACATAACTCAAAGATGTAAATAGTAAATACAAAGTAGTTTATGATAAATAAGAATTAAAAGAGCCATTGCAAGAAAATACTCGTAATTATATTTAATTAATTTGTACTCTGGAACCTACAAGGCGGTATATTTTCATACACGTGTACAAAATAGGAGGTAAAAATAGTACTTAAGTATACCTAATTCTTCTTATTTTTTTTATTGTACACCTAAAACAATATTTAATACAATGTGATAATAAAGTACATGTACAAATGCGAGCTTAACTCAATGTTGAGTACTCTTACAGCAAACCCTAGAGAGACAGATAATGATAAAGTATAAAGAAAATAATAATAAAAAAAAAGTATGTGTATTATTTTCCTTTATGAATATCTACTGTTGTTAGTAGAAGAAAATTACTCACAAAATAAATAAAATCATCAAAAAATAAACGGCCAAGTGCGAGTCGGACTCGCGCACGAAGGGTTCCGTACCATTATCACAAAAAACGATGATGGTAGCAGCAGATACATTTTATAAACCTGGAATAAGAAACTATTTTGGGAACTGAACGTTTGATAAAAGAGTACCATACCTTCTCAACCAATTGGCTACACTACTGATATATTAAGAAGTCAGTAAATAATTGGTAAATTTGCCAAATTACTTAAGCAGTTCTTTTTCGAGGCTTTGTACATGACGTTCTTATGAATGTGGTTTGCAGATTGTAGGGGAGAGCAAGTAAATAATTTAATATTTTTATAAGAAAGTCATGTGTTCCTTTCCACGTTCCTTTATTCACTTTTCATAAGATAAGACATTATTAATGTTAGTTACTTTATAAGTACAATAAGTAAAAATCAAGTATCCTTATTTTAAGGGTTCCGTACCATTATCACAAAAAACGGCAAAAAAATCACGTTTGTTGTATAGGAGCCCCATTCAAATATTTATTTTATTCTGTTTTTAGTATTTGTTGTTATAGCGGCAACAGAAATACACCACCTGTGAAAATTTTAGCGTTCTAGCTATCACGGTTCACGAGATACAGCCTGGTGATAGACAGACAGACAGACAGACGGACCGCGGAGTCTCAGTAATAGGGTCCCGTTTTTATTCTTTGGGTACGGAACCCTAAAAATGCAAGTGATGCGATTGACTGTTGAACATTTTTTAACCATTCTGGTTAAGCTCATTTTATCGTCGACTTTGTCTATGTCACCTCTGACCTAGACTAGAGTCAAGAGCAAACCCACCATAAATGAAAATAAAATCAAATAAATTCAAAACTGCTGACTCGTGTTTGACAATTAGTTTGTCGCAATTTATTTATTTAATACTTCATGCACACAAACGTACAGAGGGGCGGACTTAATGCCTTAGGCATTTTCTACCAGTCGACCTTTGTGTTATGCAGAGACAAATAGTGGTAGGTGCAATATTTAAATAAAACACGATACCTAACGTAGGTTTATTCAAATACAAAGCTATACATATATACTATAAATACATACAATATATACTCAAACATATAAACTAAATACACGAATATACTAAAACAATTAGTGGTAGCATAACTGGAAAACAATCACCAAATAAAAAAACAAAGTCTGCGCAATCATTTTATTTCCAGAATCTAGTCCTGAGCCTTCTCCCGAAGGCTCAGGCTTCGTTTTGAGGGCTGTGGTGATGAAATTATTTACACAAAGAGCCTGCCTGGTTTCAAACCCTCGATTTATAACCTGTAAGTCGCAGACGTTACCACTGGCCCACCACTGCTCATATAGGTACTGTATATAGTAAGAAATTATGAGCCTGCTTTAAGAAATTTAGTATCTATGTTGCAGCTGCAGAACTCACGTATTCTTTTATTAATATTATTATATTTTCTATTAATTCGCTTAGCTAAGATTCAATGATGGCACCCCATAGAAAGAAAGAAAACTACTTTAGCCAAAGCTACATTTTTTTTTTTTATTGGCACGATCACCAATAAAAGTGCGCCATCCCTGCCGTAGAAGAAACCTTACACAGAAGCAGACCTTAAACCTTCAAGCCACGAAAACATAAAAAAGAAGCCCTGATTTTATTGAGATTCCATAAGGGTCAAGTGACAAAAGGGCAGAGCACCAAACAAGATGGTTGACCTCACAATTTTTATTGCCAAGGAACTCGGAACCATGCGAAAGGCCTAGCCGAGAAAGGTGATAATTTATTTTGATGCCTCATTAGTATGTAGGTATTGTATTATTTTTAAAAGTTCTCTATATTCCTTTATTGGAAAATCAACAGAATTTGTATTCAAGAAACATTTTGGTCAAAAAAAGACAAAATAAGTAGTATGTGGTACCCGACCCATTTATGAATATACTTACATTTGCCTACATCTATACCAATATTATAAAGAGGAAAGATTTTTTTGTTTGTTTGTTTGTACCGTTTAGGCTCCAAAACTACTGGACCGATTTCAAAAATTCTTTCACCGTTGGGAAGCTACTCTATCCCCGGGTGACATAGGGTACTTTTTATCCCTGTATTCCAACGGGAACGGGAACTACGCGGGTGAAACCGCGCGGCGTCCTCTATTAGATTATACGTTGACTATTTGGTGTCTAGGCAAGTAATTTAAACTTAATATTATAATAGTAGATTATGCACCAAGGGGATAAAGTAGTGTCTTACGTCACGGGCGGCATATTGAACCCTGAGCGTAACGAGGGACTGTTATGTAGTGTCCTGAGTGAAACCAGGGGTTCAAGCTGCCGAAACGAAGACTATACTACACCTGTAGCCAAGTACCCTAGGCAATCTATGAAAGGAAAGTCAAAATAAAATCATTTGGGCAGGAAACGGCACTTTTGAAAGTCAAAATTTACAGTTCATAAAATATATATCGAATAATAATTGATTCTAGTCGTCCATTCGCAAAGGTAGTTTGTTAGGGAGAAGAACGGACAAGACACTCCATACTCAACTAAGATACTATTTTCAAAAAGCGTTTTACTTTAAATTATGTCATCTCTGTTAATTTTGTGTGAGAACGATGGACCTAGAATAACACTACTACATAACGATTACAAATTAATAAAAGCAATACATTTTTACATATTAATACAAACATTGCGAATAGGTTTTAACAAAAATGAAACACTGTTTAATTTAGCGTGGATGGCCGAATCGGAATAGCGGAAAATCTACTACATATTCGATCGTCTTCAACTTAATCACGACATATTCCATTCACAAAGAAGTTATGTTCTGCAATCATATGACTCAATACGTAATTCGACAATGGTATCTCAATTGAAACTAAAATTAAACTTCCGTCTCCGAAATCTCAGAATTGAACAACACAATTCTCATCCATATTCATTACGACAGCTGTTCGATGCATCACAAGGTCGCATTTATAGTCACATTTATCAAGATAACTGTAAAAACATCGGCAATTCGGAAGAAGCAATTATTGACCCGGTGCAAGTAAATGTTGGGGACATTAGCAATGGGTCTACTTACCAACTTTCTGCGTACGCGCCGGGCAAGCAGTAGATCGTGAGTCGGTTGCGCGCGCCACAACGGTGCGCACGCGAGTACGATTCGAAAAAAGAACTTCAGTGTGCATTCTATTCTACGGTTTAATACAACTTGAATTAAATTGACGTAATATATTTTCTGTAAGTATCTATATTTTTTTTTTATCTGTTTCCTTTTTTAAATTTAGAACGTGTGTCTTTAATATATCCGCGTATTGACTGCAGTTTTCACTTACAAACGATTCGTCGATCTCACTTACGTTTGACTTTAAGTATACTTATCTATTGAAGTTATGTCCCCATAAGTCCATCAACTATACAAGAAGTTTAACTAAATAAGAGGTACAGGAGAAAATATTAACACAACATACCCTCAATCTAAACAAATAAACGCAGTTTCGTGTTAGTTTCACTTAGCGCACGTAGAAAATATTTAAGCTAATTAAAAATCAAAAACAGCAATATATATAGCGATTATTACTAGGGCATTTGAACCTAATATTGGGTTCATAAAAATTCCTCCTAATTGATATTTAACAATGATTTCGAAATCACATTACTGCATTCTTAATTGATAGTTCAATATAATTGTATAATGATCTTTGATGCCTTTTAGTAGTACTTGCTCATAATATTGCTTCATAACTGCATTCTGATGCAGTAAACGTTTACCGTTTGATAGTTCTAATTCCCTTTCAAACATTCTTTGAAATCTTTGATTAGTGACTAAGCAAATGATCTATCTGCAGAAGCCGTGAAAATCATATTAACAAGATCAAATGGTTGTTTTTACCATCATCCGCATTTTTAGTTGTGTTTAAATAAGTAACTACCCTACATTATATTCGATATGTAGGAGCACTGAGTAACTTGTAAAAAGATACTTCTAAGGTCTAATCTCTATTGACAAGACCATCAACTCTTGCACATAATATGGTATTCCTTTAAAAAATATGTTTAAATTATTCTAATTGCCACAACCATCATACTACACAAACATGACAAATTGGAAAGTTACAATCTTCTTCTTTTCGGATTAATGGAAAACTTCTTGAATATATTGGGACCAGAAGGCTGCCAAGCCAATCGCACCGTCTGAGTGGCGTTCTTTAGGTTCCCTAAATTACAGGTGTATAACCACTTGTGGTACTCCAGCATGTGTGCCATATTCTGCACAGGGGCACCGCACTTGCATTGTGTATCTGACGGGTGAATAAACCCCACCCCCTTAAGTTACAATGATTTCCAGAGAATTTGCCAGTTGCTAGTAATGATGAAAGGTAAGCCAGTATTCAAATGAGTTTCATCTAAGTATTTGAAAATACCAGTGTCATTTGGCAAGACAATATTATTATCGTTTTTATTCTTGCATTTAGCAAGAATTTCTGTAGAAACCAAAATAACGTAATATTTTTTAGACAGATTATCACTTCATCAGGTATTCAAAATAAAATAAAATTAGTATTAGGTTCCTATTACCGAGATGGTCTCACACACCAAAGCCCTTGCATTTTTTATGGTTGCGTTAAAAATAAATTTTCTTATTCTCAGTTTAATTTGGATTTATCTCATCGTGTTATCACATTCCACCTGGAAATGCTGAATAAGTGTCAAAATCATCATCATCATCATCATCGGCTTTTTAACGTTCCCACTGCTGGGACACAGGCATCCTCTGTGAGAGAGGGAATGGGCCATAATCTACCACGCAGGCCCAGTGCGTGTTGATGGATGTCACATGTCTTCGAATTTTTGGTTCAAGGACATGCCGGTTTCCTCACGATGTTTTCCTTCACCGTTTTTAGAGAAGTGGTGAATAAATAATTTACACAAAGTAATGCGTCTGCCTGGGTTTGAACCCACGACCTACGACACCTAAGTCGGGGCCGTTACCACTGGGCCACCACTGCTCTTAAGTGTCAAAATAAAAATACATATTTAATATTTATTGGTCTGGCCTTTTCTTCGGCCAAAGTATCAGCATTTTCCTTTAACGTGGTAATCCTGCGATGTGACATAATTATTGATACCCAGTTAACTTCTTAAATTCTGTTGTAAATAAAAAATACACTGCAATTTAAATGCAAAATTTTAAGCCAGTCAATTTAAGAATCTGCTCCCGGAAAGTCAGTTAAAACAATAGTCCAATCAGAGATCCTTGAGATTTTTAGAGAGCAAAATGACAAACAAATATTTTTATTTTCAATTCCAAACCGGTTGAATGCCGTAATCACCGAAACGTTTTGACCACTCAAGGGGATAAAAATAAACTTTTTTTACCCGACTGCCGAAGGAGGGTAATGTGTTTATCAATCTATGTATGTATGTTTGTTCCTATGTGGCGTTCTAGAGACCAACGCGTTGGCCGATTTTGATGATTCTTACGTCAATCGAATCGTCTTAACCCTGTGAGTGTCACTGGCTACATAAAAATTGGAAAAGAAGAAAATGGCGTACTTTGGGCGCCATTTTGTGGGGGAAAAAAATATTTTTTATTCCAAACCCATCATGTGGGGTATCAAAATAAAGGGTTTTAAAAGGTGATTTCAAAAATATATGACACTTATATGTTTAAATGTACCTAATTTAAAAAAAAATACTAAAAAGTTGTAAATAAAAAAAGTAAATCTGGTGTTGGTCAGCCAGCTCGCGAATATGTAATGTATCCTCCGACTGCACAGCATGATTTTCTTCTTATTTACGCCTTTTTATTTCGCTTTTTAAGCAGACGGGTTTTTGATTTTTTTAATTTACTTTTTTTTTTAAACAAGCTTTTTAGCTAACCATGTATTGTCAAGCAAACCAAACTTGTACGCCTTTCAGCTCAATCGTTTGGGAATAACTGTCTTTAAGTTCACGTGTATGATTTGGCCCACATATACTAACTAACAAGGTGATTTAAATAAAAGCCTGTACAAATTGTCAAATTGAGTGCCTACTCCCGAAAAGTTGGTTGAAGCGAATGGTCCATTGATTTGACATGCCGTGTCCTTGAGCCATCAATACCCAGTCACTGGGAAGTGTTACGCATACCGACCCACAGTTTAGAAAGTCAAGTCAGTGCACCGGCGGGCGTATTGTTCTGTTCCTTCCGCTGGTTACTTCACTAGTTCGGCGATTTGTTTGTAAAAATTGGTGTACTGAATTGCATCTAGGGCAGACTGTAACAATGGTCTAGCGGTGCATAGGCATGCAGTCTCATTTGATAGTTAGCTAGTTCTTTGCCTGCTCCGTAGCTTAACCATCAATAGTGATAAATGGGAAAAAAGCCCAACTATCAGACTTCTCCAGTTGGGGAATTATGATAGAAATACCGAAATATGTTTCTAAATGTCAAGACCGCTGTAGTAAACAAGGAAAATAAACTGGTTCAGAACAATAAAATATTGTTTACAATAATTTTACAACACGGTTATAAAATACATAATAATAACAATGGTTTTATTCAGCAGAATACGCATTTACAAGGATCAGAAATCAAAACAGTTTCGTTAATGAACACGGAAAAAGAGCAACGTTGGTGCTTGTTCCAATGAACATCGTTGAATCACAGGCACCAACGCATCCCATAATATATATATATATATAGAAAGGAAATTATTTAGTTGAAGGAGATTTTGGTATAATAATCAATTAGATTTGATACTGACAACTCTTCAACTAATTAGTCCAAGAGCAAGCGAAGCAAAATGTTAGGTTCCTTTATAACCTGCAAACAGAAATAGGAGTCCCGCAGTGGGGCTTCGTCGACTTACCTTGCCTTAATATGTAATTGTAAACCATTATAATTATGTTGATCTAAACTAACTGGAGTTTATTTTCTCTGAATATTATTCTGTTGCTGCAAGGCGTTCCAGTTCGAGGATAAACTAATAAATAAATGGTCGTGAATTAGTAATTTGTTTATTGATTAGTGCTATGTTTTCATAGCATTTGAATCTTTTTCGTTATCATGGATATGTTAAAAATATTAGTCGCAGCAACGCGGCACAAGCGGCATGCGCAACATCAATAACGTTTACGGAGTGAACTCTACAAACGAACGCACCAACTGTTATTGGTTTGAACGGAAGCCGTTCTAAAAATTTCGCCTCAAAAATTAACCACGTGGTCGTCCGAAAACTTTGGTCGACAATGAGGTATTAAAGGCGATTGTGGAAGCTGATGATACTCAGTCTACGGCTGAATTAGCAGCAGTTTTCGACGTTAGCATCAAAACAATATTGACCCATTTGGATGGGATAATGGCCCATCCAAATGGGTGCCCAACGAACTTAATGATCGCCAGCGCGAAGCACGCGTCGAGACGTGCCTTGCACTGCTCAAAAGGCACAAAAACAAATGAATTTTGAACCGCATAGTTATCTGCGACGAAAAATGGATTCTGTTTGACAATCTCAAGCGCTCAGCAAGTTGGTTGGATCCTGTTTCAGCACCTAAACAATGACATAAACGATTACTTACCCCTAGAAAAGTTATGGTCACTGCTTGGTGGTCTAGGGCTGGTGTCCCGTTTGGTAAGTGATGAAACAACACAGCTACTTACCAAACGGGATGAGCATTACTGCAGATGTGTACTGTGAAAAACTGAATAAACTGATGGAGAAGCTCGCACATCTCCAACCAGCTTTAGTCAATCGCTCGTCTCCACTGCTCTTGCATGAAAACGCGCGAACTTGGAGACTGTCTGCTTTGCAGTATGAACTTGTAACTTGCAGTCTCCAAGTTACAAGAGCTAGTGTTGGAAGCTCTCCTACCGCCACCATACTCACCAGTCCTTGTGCCTACAGACTTCTACTTATTCCAGAATTTGGATAACCCCATGACGGGGAAAAAAATCAATACCCGAGAGGCAGTACAAAATACCTTTGAAGAATTTTTTTGTCTTATTTATATGTCAATTGGACATCGATTGCATACTTTGATTAATATCTAGAAAAAAAATATTTAAAAAAAAATACGTTAACTTATTTCATATAAAACCGCAATGTCATAGGCAATAAATATGATCGCATAGTTATGTCAAAGTTGCCTTTTTACCCGACTTGGGAAATTTTATTTTCGTATACGTTTTATATTTTCTAATTACCTTCGTTCCGGGTTGAACTACATTGTACGTACTACATTTCCATTGGCCCATAGAGCTCATTGATTTCATACCTGTTTAGTTTCGGTTTTGTTTATGATACATAGCCTTATCCGAGGTTACTGTCGTCACAGATAATATAATACTAGCATACAGATGCCTCATCCCATACAAAGAAACCGTGCCGACATAACTGGCGTTTTTCATCTGATTAATCTTTTTTTTTGTAAGTACTTCAATCGCGTTTGATCCCGTTTCAAAGCAATAGATGGTGTTAGCAGCGACTTGCAAGTAAAAGGGTTTACTAGATTCGTGAACATTTTATTCTTTAAATACAGTGTAGGTTCGTTTTATAGTATTTTTTTGCACGTTTTTACAGTTTTTTCTTGCACCAAAATGTGTTACAATGCAAATTGTAACAATCAAGTGGAATGCCTCGGCAATTAAAAAATACGCCATCTATTGGCATCAATTTTAAATGATCCGTTCAAATAATCATTGAAATCTGAATTAAGAGCCCAATATTCCTTCATTTTGGAGAAGAGTTGATTAAACTAGAACTTACAATTTTTATGTACAATTCCAGAAAATGTTAATTTTACACACAATTCTATTGAATTGTGTGTACATGTCGCGCCATCTAGTGAGATTTATTTGAACCAAATTTTCTTTCTTAGCAATGAGACCCCGTTTAACCAAAATGTTGTACCTGTACATTTTCCGATTACCGTTCCGATTCCGATACCTATTTGTATACAATGAATAACTTGATGTGTTTAAAATTACAGCAGTAACATTGTAAGATTTTTTAAATACATGGATTTGCATGAATAAGTATGAAAGTATGGAAGACATATATGTGCTGTCGGCAATGTTTCAAAATCGAAGTTATAATTTTTCGTGTTGTTGTGTGTGTTGTCGTTGTTGTGTCTTGTGTGACCTTTAATTTTGAAACATACTGACATTGCATAAATTTGGTTACACTTTGTACAATGATAAACGATTCTTTATTATTAACTATATTATGTACCTAATCCGACAGGCGTTGTACCTACCGACTCCCTTTTAAATATCTCATTAAGTACCTATGCAATTTTTTTCCGAATTTTCTAGGCAACTATGCCAAATATTGTGTCCCTAAACCATATTCGGACTACTTAGAAAAAATACCGATGCAGTCCAGCCGTTTTTAAGTGATGCTCTTACCATGTAAACATAATTTTTATTTATAAAATATATTAAGATAAGAGATATGCAAGAAGGCTCGTTTTTGACTTACCCTCAGTTTCCCACCTTAAAATTATCGCAGAATTAATGTGACAAATTGTCAAGCACGCGTTAGCTGCTGTGATTGGCTGTCGAAAATTCATTCATCCAATCACAGCAGCTAACGAAACTGAGGGTTAGTTTTCAAAATTCTGACTCTTTAAAACTATGATCGTTAACTTTGGGTCAGGGTTGTTAAAATGGGTGGTTAAGCTGAAATTTTCACAGATGTTTTTTGCGAGAATGGTACGGAACCCTGCGTGCCCGATTCCGACTCGCACTTGGCCGGGTTTTTTTTTTGTTTTTCTGTATGTAATGATATTAGTTGCAATTTTAAGCTCATCATAAAAAAAAAAGAACTCGTGTAAGTAAATACAAAAAGGCAGAGAAATACTAATAATTGAACGTTTTGTTAGACACGATCAAACACGAATATTAATTACTACAGGTAGATACTAGAGACACTTAAGTGACTACTGATCTGTATTGAGAATGATGAAATGAATATTCCGCTGGATTTTTCTTGAACCCACTGTAGTCTTTTGAGAAGAACTGTGGTGAAATCCTTATCTAGCATTCGATGATTATAGTAATGTCTTCATTTTCCTACTAACCAATTAAACTAAAATCTGAAGCTTTCATTACTAAGGTAAACTCTTTCAAATTTAATATAATATGTTTGTGTTAAACTGAATGCAGTTATATTGTCTTCGGTGATGGACAGCTGCAGCGGGTTCGCGGTGGGTGCTAACGTGTGCCCGTGTTCCCGCCATACGCCGCACCAGGTGGACACCGTGGAGTTTTAATGGGTTGAAGTCCAACAAAACTGCACTATCTCCCCGTGATAGTGCAGTATGCATGAGAATTTCTCCAGGAAAAAAGAAAGGGTTATATTGTATTTCTGAAGGTCAAAGGCTCTTCTCCAAATCACATACTTCTGTACGCTGTTAATGCGAGATACTTAGTCTTTTTGGTAGACGTCAAATACAAGGCATTCCGCAATTTCACCTTGATAATATTCTAGCGTTCCAACCAGATCATCAAATATTCCACCAGCTACTTATTCAAACCACACATACCCAAAGTGTGACATTCCTAAATATCATTTCAGCTCTACGGCCCAAATCACCACAAGTTTCTTGTCACGTCCGCTTCTTCAAATGACGTAAAAATGTCATAAGCAAACAATTCTACTGTTGATCTACCATCCAGTATGTAATTGGGAAAACACTGACAAGTTTCGCAAGCAGCCTAGCCTTCCTTTAGCTTGACCAACATGCTTAGCAATCCGATTGCTTCACGGACCCTATACTGTAGTAGCGTAGCTTACTGCGAAAATTACTTCACTTGATATTTATCTCCTTCCAAATGTGTAGTATGTGACTTAGAAGTTTATTGCGATAATATGTTTACCTTGCCTTTATTTATTTATTTAGACTTCATGCACACAAAGGTACAAAGGCGGACTTAATGCCTTAAGCATTTTCTACCAGTCCACCAAGGATGGTGAAGAGACAACAAGGCAGGTGCATTGTTTAAACAACTTTTTTCTTTTCAAATTGTTAAAAAGAAAAAAGTTGTTACCAACATATTTTAATTTCAATTCCTGATGTGATACAAGAATCACAAAAAATACTTTCAGTTTTTTTTCCGAATTTACTCATTTTTCCGAGCAAGTTTTCTAGTTATTCTTTAGCAAGAATTCTTATTCGGACTATAATGATCTTTTTTACCGACTTCAAAACAGAGGTAATCAATTCGACACGAGTACCTATGTCATATTTTTGGACCTGCACAATATTTACATATGTTACTCTGTATGGGCTTCGAAACACGTGTGTCAAATTTCATAAGTGTATGTATGTTTGTTTGTATGTATGTTTGTTTGTATGTTTGTTTGTATGGTGTGTGTATGTTTGTTTGTATGTATGTATTTCCACGCATTTCGCAAAAACTACTTATTGGATCGTGATCGTTATATTTTTTATTAGATTAACACTAATAAAACACTAACAAGACTATCATCAACAACATATGGAATCTTAATATTTAAATTAAAAGCCTCTGAAATCTTAATTATACTAATTACTTTGTAACCTGATGATCAATACTCTGCATTTCTCTTATAAATAAAGGTTTAGCATGGCACAACATGAAAAAAAGTAAACTAAAAAAATAAAAAAACCCGACTGCATACGAAGCGAATTCTTCTTGTTAACGTATTTTAGTTCGCTTCTTAAGCAGTCGGGTTTATTGATTTTTTTAATTAACTTTTTTATTTATAACTTTTTTTAGTAAAATTGTTTTTTTTCGGTTTATATTAATTTAAACATATTATAAGTGTTATATTTGCAATCACCTCTAAAACCCCTGTATTATGATTCCCCCACGATGGATTTGGAAGAAAAATAAATTGGTCCCCCACAATATGGCGCCAAAAAGCCGCCTTTTTTCTATTTTGAATTTTTATGTAACCAGTTCGATTGATGTAAGAATCCAAATCGGCCAACGTATGGTCTCTAGAACGCCACATAGGAACAAACATACATACAAAGACTGATAAACACATTACCCTTCTTCGGCAGTCGGGTAAAAAGGCAGCCAGTCAGCCAGCATATCTGGCCTGAAATCTCGAGAAAAAAACAAACGTGGTGTACTGACCAATTCATTATTTCTATTTATCCAAAAATACTTTTTCCCTACAATCGTACATTAACTGGCAACTTATAATATTACCGACTTCTATTGTTATTCTTAGCAATTTGATCCTTGAATAGTACCTAATCAAGTGTTTTAATATATATTGCGTTAGTCCTTAACGCTTAAGGTAAATGCCAATAAAGGAATAGATATCTATATACTTACTTACCTACATAGCATCCTTCTGTAGTATTACCAAGGCCCTTAGATACTTTATCTACTTCGGTTTCGTTATATTCGAATTACAAAATTGACAGCTGTTTCATTATGATACCCATAACGACATCGGGTTGCATTATGCGAATCGTCATAAATTCTAAAACACAAGCAAAGACATTCTGAACATACAGCCAGGTACCTAGAATATTACTTCGAAACCGAGACAATGTAAATGATGTTTTTAAATATGGAACAAGTTTAGAACAAAAGTATCGTATACTATTTGGCTGTTGCGGCTACAAGATCTTTGACTTATACCTAATAAAGAATAAATAAAGAGGACGCGCGAAAAATTTTCTGAGTGAAATTTTATTTCAAATTTTATTAAAAATGTCTTTAACATCAAGTGAAAAGTGTGAAAATACTCCACCAGATATAACAAATAAAGGAGTTGCGGCTACAAATAATTTACTACCAGAAAAATCAAGACATGTAAGAGAAATTCCTGAAATACTTATTTGTCTATATCTGTGTTTTATTCCTCCCTTCGTAGATAAAATCTTGTATGCAACTGTACGTTATTGGTCTTTTAATAACTCGTGCCCACCTATTTCGGTACGCGCTACGCTTGTACCGAAAAATGGCACTCGTATTAAAAGACCGTCCATAACATAACAGTTGCATAAATAGCTATTATGAAGTCATTGAATTAACTTGCATGCCTTGTTGGTCTAGTGCAGGGGTCACCAACTGGCGGATTGTGGTCCGGATCCGGACCACCGCCCTGTTTTGTGTGGACCTAAGATAGATTCCATCTTCATCATAGTTTCCGCCGAAAGAGGTCCACTGCTAAACATAGACCTCCACTAAGTGCCGCTACATTGACCAGTACCGTGCGTCTCTCATGCAGGTAGTTAGTTTCCAAGATGAAGATTTAATGACAATAACTACATTTATTAAAAGCTTTTATTTAATTTGCAATGTATTTATGTAAGTGTGTTCGGATCAAATCTTGCAACTGAATTTTAAAGCAGTTATCCTCCACCGACTAAGATGAAATTTTGAATACACGTTTAGTTTGGATGACAAATGCATGCATGGTTAGCTAAGTGACGTCATTCTAAATCCAATATGGCGGATGGACCAAGATGGTAGATGGTATCAAATGAAAGGGTTTGCTCAGTAGAATACGAAAAAAGCTTGTACTAAAAAAGAGATTTTTTAATTAATAATTTTACTATTTAATAAAATAGGTATTTTAAGGCCTTACGGACCGCGACGGGCATATTATTTTTAACAATCAGACCCCAAATTAAATTAATTGGTGACCCCTGGTCTAGTAGTTGTAAGGTTCGATTCCCAGTTCGTGCAAAATGTTATGGTGTTCTTCTATCTGGAAATTCTTATTAGCAGCCCGGAGACGGTAAAGGCAATAATAGGCTAACCCCCTATTTCTTTGGTCTCAAGTTTTGGCCTCATGATTGGAACGCACATCGCTGTGGTGCGCGATATAGGGTGCCGAACACATTATCTTCCTCACCCCTCAAGGTCTATCCACACATATCAGGGCCGTGCCCAGGACGTGGACGGACCGTGCCCCGTCATGAGCTCAAAAAGATATCGGTGTGTACATTTTATATGAACTCGTTCACACACGTCCGTGCACGAGCTGTCCACGGGCCAGTGACGAAGCTTCAATGATTGGGCCCGGCCCTGTCACGGCCCTGATTTGTGCGGATAGACCTTTACTCATACTGCGACGAATCAAATTACCGCTCTTGACCTTCTTTCATACAATTATGTGTCCGGCACCTCATACCATACCGTTGTGCGTTCCACCAAGACACCAAAGTTTTATACATCCCTGCCTCTCCTCTGCTCCACCTCTGCAGCTCCTTTGCCTCTTCTCTGCCTCTCCTCTGCCTCTTCTCTGCCTCTTCTCTGCCTCTTCTCTACCTCTCCTCTGCCCAACCCTTCAGAAAACACAGGAGTAAAATTAAAAATAGAAATATACATATAATTGCTTCTAAAAGTAAGGAAGTTAAGTTATTGCTCTGAATAGAGAAACTGTAGTTGAATTTGAATAAATAAATAGTGAAAATTCGCTGGCTCGTCGCCAAACGGTAACTTAGTTTTCTTTTCAATTAACATTCTTACTTGTGTGTTAGAATAGGAAAATACTGTGCCCTTGCATTTCTAAGGCTTTCTGTCGTTTGTCCTTACTTTCATCGTAATGATCATCATATTAAACATATTAGCTTGTAAGCGACCTGAGTTGAATCAATAATTTGCTGGTCTCATGATACCAACTTAATATAACACAACACCTGAATTCCCCGAAGGGTTATCAATGGTATTCTATCATTTAGTTTTAAGTCTTAATAGTTATCTAGTTAAGGACGCTGTTACATTTTCGTCGAACTCAAATTTAGGTATCTAGTAGCACACAACAATATTACGCGCACGCACTCAATGAAACTACTGAGCGCTCGATTTAATACATCACTCAAATAATATTGGTCCTTGATATTATTTTTTAATTTTATTGAAGTTGATTCAGGAAGGTTAGTTGGCACTTTGAAAATGCATTTGGTAACTGTTACAAACCGTCGTCGTAAAAAGTAGGTTATTATTTTCAACCGACTTCAAAAAAAGGAGGTGCTCTATCTGTTCGCCCGTATGTGTCCGCGATTTTCTTGAAAACTACTTATCCAATACTATCGGGTTTACGTCGATAAATGTTTATGGTGAAAAATGATAAATGTTTTCAGGGAAGGTCTTGTTGTATAATATATTAAGATCTGATAAAGATCTTCGGAGATAGACAATGGAACTCTTCAATAACAAGTGACCTGCGATTAGTGTGGTCGTATATTTATGTTTTGTTTTCACCATACCATAATATAAAATCACGCTTGTACGTTTTTAGGGGGTAAACAGATGTATTTAGTATACCTACCCAATATGGGGTACCAACAAAAATTAAAAAGAGAAAAATAATAACATTCCCGTGTCAAAAAACGAAAAACGATAGATACCGACACCGACTTCCGAAAATAAAATTAGTTTTTACTTTGTTGTAGTAAGTAGGTATTTTAAAAAAAACGCTACGTAAAATAAGTAGATACCTAAAACGAAATAATTTCCGGTCACAAGGAATAAAAATCCGGCCAAGTGCGAGTCGAACTCGCGCACGACGGGTTCCGTACCATTATTGCAAAAAACGGCAAATAAATCACGTTTGTTGTATGGGAGCCCCAGTATTTATTTTATTCTGTTTTTAGTATTTGTTGTTATAGCGGCAACAGAAATACATCAACTGTGAAAATTTCAACTGCCTAGCTATCACGGTTCATGAGATACAGCCTGGTGACAGACAGACAGACGGACCGCGGAGTCTTAGTAATAGGGTCCCGTTTTCACCCTTTGGGTACGGAACCCTAAAAACTTGGGCTTGGGATTGAGCTGCTCCAATTAATTTTGTTTTTTTTTATTATATTTTGCACCGTGAATTTTGTTGTTGTTTTTTTGGTTTTCTTGCAATGACAAGAATATTTACTTTTTAAAGTATTATATTATTTTATATTAATTATTGTGAGTGTGAAGACTATGTGGATCATTCTTTTTAATTTTAATTTAAATTTATCTGAGTTTTTAATCATGGTCTGGCAGTTTTAGTAGTTTATGCGGCCTACCCGAATGTCCATTCTTTGGTATTGTTCGTCGAATCGTTGAGCTCCTTAAATTCTGAGTTGAGCTGCTCGGTTATTGACAAATGCGTGCACTGACTGGACAGGTCCACTCAATCTGGCTGGTTCTTTCCTCAAAAGACCATTTCAGACATCAGTCTACATGGTCTTCACATGATCTAACCAATATTTTGTCTGGACTTTAAAAGAGACTGTGACCTCTGAGTTTGTTTCGGCCTTTCTTCTCAGAGTAGTCAGATAGGAAACGCCGACCTCATCTAGTTTTAAAAAATATGTTCGACATGTAAAAGTGTTTGTATAAACCAACTTACAGAAATAAAATCATTTATCATTTACTATTTTAATATTTTTGCGATTATTGTGATGGGCAAAACGTATTTGTGCGAAAATTTTGTATGATGTCATGCAATTTTTCTGATGCCAATCTGGAGCTAAATATATTATCCATAAATTAAGACCATGACATCCTTACATCTGTGATTGCATATACCTTAAAATTGTACCTGAAAAGCACTGTTATTTGTAGAAAAATGTAATAGCGTCCTTAACTCTAATTAACTATCAGAAATTACGAATTGTAACCATTAGATACACTCACAACGGCATATTATCATGTATCATCTGTTAACACCAAACATCTCAGGAGCTGAAAGAGGGTAAATGCATTGCATTGCTAAGCAAAGCAATATGTCATAAATTTACCTTAAGGCCGTACCCTGACCAAAAAATCAGCATGAGATTTGAGCATTCCTATTGGCCTAGCGGCACTCATGGCGCATGAATTACAGTAGTGAATACGCCCAGATTTTAGAATAACTTCTTTATAAAATCGAATATTGGTCTTTTGAAAAAAATTAATCTACCAAAATGTTCGTTATCAAATTGTCTATCCATTAGTGTTAGTACAAAAAAATATTAATGAACACTTTACGAGGAGATGCATGCTATCAATCATTATTTCTAATTTTTATGGTTTTGTTGGAAGGAGATTAGTGAAACATATACTACATTTATAAAAAAAAGACTTCTACAATTTCGGAAACAATAATATGTAGAAATTTAATGTATTTTTATTAGTTGATATTTCATTTTAAATAACGAGTAGATAGCTCCTAAAAACTGCACGAAAAACGGCTAGCGCGGCGTTTTGCTCGGGGTAGCGCCTTAAATAAATTTGCAGAGCGAAAGCAAAATGTTGTTCACTTTCACATGTCACCAAAGTTATCGCGATAATTTTTATGTTCATCATGAGCAGCAGCCGAATTGCGTAAGTGAATACGGCAAAAAAAACAGTTTGGAACCTTCACAAAAACGACTTTACGTATTGCATATTACACTCTAAAAGGAAAGGAGATGAATCTTTCTATGACCAATATTTTAACGTAGAATTGTTTGTAAAGAATTAGTGTTTTTCAGTTTTAAGGAACCATTATACATTTTTATTTAAAAGCATTAGAAAACCATTAGTTGTAAGTAAAAAAAAAAAATGTCCTAATTATTTGGAAATAAATCATCAGGAAGATGATCGTACTCTTTCCAAATTAGTTTCGCAATACCGAAAAAATTGAAAGAAATGATTCTAACTCTTTGAAGGTTCCAAACTGTTTCCTTTGCCGAATTCACTAACACAATTCGGCTGAAGGTCCATCTTGTCTCTCCCTTTAAGTATTTTATAATGACTTTTTACGAGACATAACATCTTGTTTATATTATAAGTTTTACATTGACTGTGTGAGAGATAGTATGGCTAGAATAGTGGTGACTCCTTAGATGATGACTATAGAGGAAATCCATCATCATCATAATTTCAACCGAAAGACATAATATACTGACATATATTGTATTAGTACTGTATATAGACATCGGTATTGTATATTGACTTTAGTGTTGTATATTGACATTATTATTGTATTTTGACATTAGTATTGTATTTTGACATTAGTATTGCATATTGATATTAGTATTGTATTTTGACATTAGTTTTATTAATTCTTTTCAGTTTGTTCCTTGACATGTACTGTTTGAGTGGCATTTTGTTTTTACATTTCTGTTATTATAAGTTTTTCCTTTTTTTTATTGACATTGATTTCTATTGCTATTTATTATTAATTAATTTGTAATATGCATCTTGTTTTTTTTTATTGTGCAGGCTTATTTTATTTAATTATTGAACCTTGGCTTACTTGATGGACCGATCGCGCGTTTAATTAGCAGTATGCCCTCTGGCATAACATAACGCACTCTTTATTACCATGATATACCATTATTACTGTACCTTTGTTCAACAAATGAATAAATTACTTAAAGACGTCTGGTACTGGACATAGGCTTACGCACTGTCGCCACATGGGCTGGTCCTGTGTCTCTTATCCAGCGGATTCTCGGCTTCACCAGGTGATCGGTGCACATTGTGGGGTGCCTCACAACACTGCGACTTTTGATACCCTGGCGCAAGAACCTATCGACCCATCCCATATCCTATCGACCATACGTTTTGCAAGCAGTGTCCTTATTCTTCAAGTTACATATGTAACCTTGGTTCTCCTGCAGTCCTGCATATAGATAAGTTTGGTAGAAGAAAACATATTGTTTCGCCCCATTATATAGTGGGATAAGGTTGCCAGAAAGACAGTCACCACATACCAGTGAGAAAGCCTGTTTACTTAGTATATTGTATCAAAATTTTTATAGTTTCTTTTGCATTCAAAGAAAGTAAATACCCCATGTGCCGTATTAACGCCTTGGTACTGTAGGTACCCTCGAGGTTAATAGGCCAAAACACAATACTTTGAAACAGCTTATCATTAGTCATGATGGTTATCTTGTTACGGATCATGAGCATCTTGCACATCACTTCCCTTGCTGTCGTAAAAGTCTCGGAAATTACCCAGGTAAATCAGAAAAATGTGCAATTAGTAACTACAAACAAACATACACACGCTCACATATATACTATTGTACAGTCAGGAAAATTAATTGCTTAGCGGATTAAGGTCTATCCACACATATCAGAGCCGTGCACGCCCCGTCAGGGGCTCAAAAAAATATCGGTGTGTACATTTTATATGAATTCGTTCACACACGTCCGTGCACGGGCCGGTGACGGAGCTTAAATGTCTGGGACCGGCCCTGTCACGTCCCGGGCACGGCCCTGATATGTGTGGATAGACCTTTAGTGGATTACACCAGGTACCAACTTAAATTGTCCGTCAGAAAATCCGTCAACAAGTCCGTTAATCAAATCACAACTGTCAAACTTCGGTCGTAGTATGATGTTTCTATAAAACAGCTATATATCAGGCAAATGGACGTAATTTGAATTTCATATATAGGTACCAACCTTTAACTCTTCAAAAGGATCCCATAGATATTTATATCTTACCGTAGGTATGCTTTAAACCGTAAAGGTAACCCCACTTTATGAGGACGGAGACACATCTTCCTACTTCGGTTCGAGGTGGTTCAGGGTCTTTCAAGTGGACCACGGAAGATTACCCTGGGGGATTTTTGGATAATACTGAAGAGTGCCTGTGTGGGACACTTGTACTAGTAAAACCACCCCGGTGGTCACAATCAGAACTACGAAAGGCGCACCGTGTCCCCTTAAAACGCCATACGCGGGCTCCACACGTTGGCCCCAACGTAGGTCCCAACGACACTCGTCCAATGTGGATCTACAAAATTGCGTTGGCGCCAACATTGGGGCGAGCGTTGGTAGTTGGCGTGTCGGTTTTATCAAAGGAATCTGTGCCAACGTTCGCGATCCGTCCACACGTTGGTGATTTGCTCAGTCCTGTTGCAACACTCATCGAGTGCGTACTGGTTCCGTGCTTTATGATGTGTCGTCATCCACCATCTTCTTTGACGTGGATTTTTATTTTTATTCAATAACAAATATATTATAATAATTATGCACTCAGTACTGTAAAAGCGCTTACAGCAATTTCCGTACCGGACATTTTCACATTGGCTCTGACGAGACAGAACTAGTTTAATAGCCAACGTGTGTACGCTTCACCAATTAACCGACTAACTTGGTACGAGGGCTGGGACCAACGTGTAGAGCCGGGGATAATGGAACTCGATATGTACATATCATGATATCCTTAGTGACCGCCAATACAGCTTCCGCCGAAATCGGTCTACTGGGGATCTTCTAGCGTATGCCATTCACATATGGAGTGAGGCCATCGAGAGACACGGGGAAGCGCTTGCCCTTTTCCTCGACATCTCGAAGGCTTTCGATAGGGTCTGGCATGAAAGCCTCATTGGTAAGCTTCCTTCATTCGGTTTGGATTGCAGACTTCCTGAGAGATCGGTCCATTCGAGTGGTTATCGATTGCTGCTCGTCGGACCAATTGGATATTAATGCCGGGGTCCCTAAGGGATCGGTACTCTCAACAACATTATTCTTGTTGCACATTAACAATCTGCTAAAACCCGGCACCTTTGGGTATGCAGACGACAGCACTGTTGCTGAGAGATACTTGTCCAACGCACGGGCTACCGGGCCGCAGATCCGGTCTCTCTGTGAGGCCATGGTGGAACGTTTGAACCTGTCCTTGCAGGCAGTCTCCGAATGGAGCGATGCCAATCTGGTCAGGTTTAATGCCGCTAAAACCCAGGTGTGTCTTTTTTCCGCAAAAAAGAGCCAATTTCACCCGGCTCCAACTTTCCGTGATGTAACCGTGCCAATAACGGACCATCTTGAGCTTCTTGGTTTTTCGTTGACATTGACTCTCAATTTTGGCACAAACATTGAGGCAAAGGCTCAGCTGGCTGCCAAAATGTTGGGGATCCTTGTGAAGGTGAGAAAGTACTTCACGCCGGAACAGCTGCTCAACTTGTATCAAGCGCAAGTTCGATGTGAGTACTGTTCTCATTTCTGAGATGGATCTGCCAAATACAAGCTAGATGCACTAGAGTCGATCGAAAATCGGGCTTAGAGACTCATCGGCAATGAGGCACTGATCAAATCAAAGCTCCAGAGCCTTGAACATCGTCGCCGAGTTGCCAGCTTGTCGGTTTTTTATCGGTTACATTTCGGGCAGTGTGCGATGGAATTGCATGATTTAATTCCGCCCAGTCCGTTCCATCATCGGACAACCAGACGCACGGCGATGCGTCATCGGTACATGGTGGACATCCCACCCATACGCACAAAACGTTTTGGGGACACTTTCATTATGCGTACTATGGGCCAAAACTATATCTGATCACTTTGAAAATAAAATCCCGTGCACAAGATGACCAACGCTGCGTCCGCTTTTGCTTCGACCATAGCCAAATGACTTGTTTGTTTTTTTGGTGCTTTTTTTTATTACAAAAATAAGGGGCTGACAGGTACTAGAGAAACAGTCACCCGATGCTGCGATGCTATTGGTTGATGAGTACAAGTCGGCGTTAATTTAGCGGGCGAGCCCTGCAAGCAGAAATAGTCCTTACGGTGATCAGATATAGCTTTGGCCGATTGTACAGCTAAGGAGTGGAATTCCCTGCCGGAGTCTGTGTTTCCCGATAGCCACAATCTAGGGGTCTTTAAGTCAAGAGTGAATAGGTTTTTTTCTAGGCAAGCGTGCTTCACCGTCGACCACATCATCGCTTACCATCATGTGAGATAGTGGTCAAGCGCAAGCCTATAGAGGATAAAAAAGAAAAAGAACATGTCTGCTTAGATTCTTAATCATGCATCTCGTGTACGCATGAAGGACGGAACACGATTATCTACTAATACTAAGTAGATAATTTAATAGAAACCGATATCTGTAGGTATAGGTATTTGCTTTGTACAGTTGATAGAGATAAATCAATAAATGTGAATCAGTAGTGTAGCTTTGTACCTATTTACATCATGTTTGTGTTTAGATAATATCTAGCACACGTGTACACAAGGTCTTTGTTTGATGTATTATTACGAGAAAATCGATTTATTGCTTAACCAGAGATCAGCCGGGATTTTTTTGACAAAAGTAATATAATACAGGATGTAACGGAAAACCAAGGTCATAATTTAAGGTTGCCCTAGTCACCGGCACAAACTATTTTGTGCGCGCGGTTAAAATGCATGCTATCTCATCCGACAACACGTGCGAAAGAGAAAGATGATGTGATGAGCAGAAATAAGAAGCTAGTTCGTGTACGAATTAGCACTTTTGCAAATTTGAAGCGAAATGGATGATGATTTAGGACGAAAATGAGCGCGCGAAATTTTATGGATATCATGAAAAAACTACTAAATGTATATTTTCAAATTAAAATTATTTGCATTGCTGAACTACTAATCTATCCCTGTATGGTGGCTGTTTTGCAATTTTCCTTCTTCTTTTGGTATTTATTTCCACCCAAAGATGCGTTAAAATTAGTGTTGCAATATGGAACGTTCGACGCTCATAACTTTCAATATTTTTTTTATAATTTTTTGTTGCCATACAGGGCTAGATAATGATGAGACAATTGGATATCATTTTTTATTTTGAACGTACATCGTTTGTATGGATTTTTACAGACTACGTTTGTATGAAAGAATGATCGACTAGTGCAACCTTAATAACTGCTTCTCTACTCATGTATGTAAATGAGCAATTTGTATCTCCATACAAATTATGGTCAGATGACGGAAACTTTGTATGGTTTTTTTTTTTGTTAATTATTTATGATTTTTTTGTCGAAAATTGTTCATTTACATGAACAGAAGCAGTTTTAAATAAAATTAGACCTCACCTTTCCATTACAACCTGTTAGACAGGTAGAATCTCTATCCTCTATATGTTTGGCGTCTACAAACGTTGTAGTTAGGTTAGGTTAGTATTACTACTGTATTATATGTCTGTGGGTTAGTAACATTTTCCAGTTGTTGTTTAAAACCTCTTTGGTGTAATGATAGTGTTCAATGTTCACAGAATAAACGCTGACATTATTGTGGTTTATATTTTTGCAACCATAACAAGAACGAATTGAATAGGTACTATTCTGAACGATAAAGGGCCAACTGTGCAAAAACCGGCCAAGTGCGAGTCGGACTCGCGCACGACGGGTTCCGTACCGTTATCGCATAAAACGGCAAAATAATCACGTTTGTTGTATGTGAGTCCCACTTAAATATTTTTTTATTCTGTTTTTAGGGTTCCGTACCCAAAGGGTAATAACGGGACCCTAAAAACACAGATTCACAGATGATGTATTTGCCTCTATAACAACAAATACTAAAAAAATAATAAAATAAATATTTAAGTGGGGTCCCAGTATAATAAACGTGATTTTTTTGCCGTTTTTTGCGACAATGGTACGGAACCTTCCTACGCGAGTCCGACTCTTACTTGGCCGGTTATTTAAGAATTGTAATTTCTATCGACCCATAATCGTATTTAGTAAACTGACAGACCCCAAGCACAGAACGGATTTGTAATAAAATTATTCATTAAAATCTTTTTTTAAAACAAGCTTTTTTCGAATTCTTTCCAGCAAAACCTTTCATTTGTTACCCATATCATGGCAGTGCACAAAAAATAACTAGTCCGCCATCTTAGGCCGACGCCATATTGAATTTCGAATGACGACACTTAGCTAACCAGCATGGAATTACAATGCATTGTCGAAATTTATTTTTAAATAATTATCTTAATTAATTGCGACAAAAACTTTCAGAGGTGACAAAAGTACAATCTCAACTATCGCTTGAAGAAGTTCATTCACCCTTGAAAGTTTTCCTAGCAACTGATAAATCGAAGTGCTGGTATTTTTACGTACACCTGGACTTTGATTTTAATCCGTCTTATCTTCTACAACGTCAATTCATAATAATCTTCAGTGGTACAATCTATCACCTGTAATTATTAAGACAGGTATAGCGGTCAATGCATATCATATGAACGTCTAAAACATTTTTAAACGAAACTAGTGCTTTTACCATGACTTCCTTCGAGTGACTTTCAGATGTTCCTATATAAACTTTTACATAAGGATGTTGTAACGTAACATAATCAAAAGGGTACCAAAAATTGTACCCTTTTGATTATGTTGTGTGAGAGACCAGTGAATTCGGCAAAGGAAACATTTTGGAACCTTCACAAAAACGACTTTACGTACCTATTGCATATTACAGTCTGTAAAGGAAAGGAGATGAACCTTTCCATGACCAATATTTTCACGTAGAATTGATGCTTTCTTTACAAGAATGAACGAAAGCGGAAGAATCGAGAGGAAACTTCACTATTGGTATTATATTATATATATATGTCCTAATTATTTGGAAATAAATCATTCAAGTTCGATGAAACATAACGCAGTAGATGAACTTCAACTCAAAGGAGGATGTTCGTACTCTTTCCAAATTAGTTTCGCAATACCGAAAAAGTTGAAAGAAATGATTCGAACTCTTTGAAGGTTCCAAACTTTTTCCTTTGCCGAATTCACTTACCCAATTCAGCCGCGGGTACGGTTGTGTCACAGGTTGGTTGTAACATGGGCTATAGCTGAAAACTAAACGAACTAATAGTAGGTTCTTATCAGTGGGATGATTTTATTTATGAAAACTTTATGCACAAGTAAAATTCACAAAGCAAAATACACGAAGGCGGAGGGTGTTATTGATATTACTAATACTCTAGCATCAGAGAGATCAAAATCGATTCAGCGATATATATCCTTAGCAAATTAACAAGCAGACAGACTGACAAACTGATAACTCCTACCGCCATCAATCGACCAATCACAAAGTCGGAAATCCACATCACGTCATTCATCTCGCACGTGATTGGTCGATTGATGGCGTCAAAACCATTTGCCTTGCCGGATTTACTTACGCAATTAGGCTGCAGTTTTCATTCATAACCTTTCAATTTTACTCACTGTAACTCCTAAGCGAATCAGACTAATATTATAAAGGAAGAAAGAGAAAGAAAGTTTGTGAGTGTGTTTATGTTTGTTACTTCTTCACGCTCGAACGGCTGGACGGACCTGGATGAAATTTGGCATAGAGATAGATTATAGTCAGGAATAGGACATAGGATACTTTTTATCCCGGGAATTATGTGCCCTTGGGATAATTTTCGACATCACACGGGCGAAGCCGCTGGCAGAAGCTAGTGAGTGATCAATACAAGCTAGTGACCAATGAAACGTGTGAGTTGTAGATATATGGGATAAAACTCAACAACACCTTCAATAAATTTATTTCTACGTGGTCGCGGGTTACAAAAGCTCGTCACTTGATTATCTGTCTTATATAGGTAGCACTAAGTACTATCCTGGCTTAACGCAAAGCTGGTGACGTCGCGACAACCGAGGAGTTGATCCCGAGGCAAGAAGACCCGCAGGGTTGAGATGTTCTGATCCTAACCCCTACTATTTTGTTTGTTTTTCGTCGACGTATCGAAGACTCTAAATTAAATGTGTTTAGTTGCAGTAACCGGCCTTGACCAGCAGTGGAATTTTTTCGTCTGAAATGACGATGATAATGATGATGCAGTTCGTGCCAGGAGGGATAGGCTACAAGACACAGACAGCAATGATGCAAACTAGTATATATCTATACTAATATTATAAAGAGGAAAGATTTGTATTTTTGTATGTAACGAACTTAAAAGCTACGAGACCGATTTCAAAAATTCTTTCATCGTTGGAAAGCTAAACTATCCCCGGGTGACATAGGCTACTCTTTATCCCTGTATTCCCACGGGAACGGGCAATATGCGGGTGAAACCGATAAGCGTCCGCTAGTAGTTAATATTTACAGCTAATCGTACGCAAATCCAAACCTTTTGAGGTTGCGCGTCCGGCTTGGGTAGTTCATCGCTTCATTATGTATTACTATTTACACATACACCTACTGGTAAAGAAGCAGTTTTAGTAACTAAGCAAATAATAGCTGTATTTCATTAAAATATACGTGTGCGTAGTACGAACTGTGAAGGGTCGGGGGGTCGGAATACTTAAATAATACCTAGTTGTATTCGCGCTTATAAATTATTTATTCCTATACAATGATATTAAAATAAACAGATACGTTATACACTCGCAAAACAATTGAAAAAAGTGTTCCGCACACACACTTTTCATTCATCTGACATTTCACTACAAGTCGAAAGGGATGGCTTGATAAAACCAACAAGGAAAAAAAAGAGACAGCTAGTGTTTGTCACTTGCGTGTGAATGTAAACAAACATTATTCTCACCGACAATGTTGTTATCTTTTTCTAACCTCCAAATATCAGAATATTAGGAAAAAAAAATGAAATAAATTAGTTTTCAAAATAAATTGAGGCGTATTGCTTACTTACATATGGTATGAGATGCCTTCTGTTTTATATACTTTGGTATCATAATTGGTACAATTTCTAAATACACATGATGGCATTTTTTTAATTTTGTTTTTGTTTCAACAAAGCCTATCGCTCTTCGCCATGCATGACATAAACTAAAGACTAAAGGTCACAATTGTGACATATTCGAGTCTTCACAATGCGCGCGCTCATAACATATCTGTTTATTTGAATAAATCATTGTTCCTATATAATTAAATCATCATTTCACATTATTTTATAACGCACCTGAGGCCTGTGGTGGCCTGATCATGTGGGCATCCTATCATTTTTTAATCTTTTTTTTTCTACATGCACAAAGCACTTCGAAAACAGCCAGATTCATTTTCTGCCAGCGCTCTGCAAGTTTCATTGCAGCATGTGACCCTTCCCATGTAGGTAACACAGTACTGCTTGCCTCATATAAACCTATATACTTCAACGAACCTTGATGTAATTTTAGGTTTTTCTTTACTTACATAATTTAAGAACTACTAACAGTACCTCTCGTTGTGTAGTTTAATCAAAATCTACTACCACTGCTCTTGTTCTTGTAATGTGCTTGTATGTCATTTTGTGGCAATTAAATGCTTTTCCTTTCTTTCTTTTTTCTTCTTCTTTCTTATGTGAATAATAACAAGATGGGTTCCTCTGACCGATATCCCTAAGACCGGTAGCTTAGAACATGCTCCCAATGCTGGTGTATAAGAACTATTGTTTTCACTATTTAATGTTTTGTCCATTGTATGATACAAATATACAGGTCAGTTTGAGACCCTTCTCCGCTTTTTCGTTTGTTAGTTAATATCTACTAAGAATGAAATAAAAAATAGGCGCAGTAATAACCTTAGTCGTCATAAACTACCACATTTTTATAAGTTACTAGCTTCTGCTCGCGGCTTCGACCGCGTTCAAAGTTCAAAAAAATAATGCTCCGATCGCCACCAAACTTTACATGACTATCCGCTGGGTCAATCTAAAGATTGTCTAAAAATTTCATTAAAATCGGTCTAGCCGTTTCGGAGTCTATAAGGAACATACATCAATCAATCAATCAATCAATCATTTATTTTGTAAAACATAGGTATGGTTACAGTTGGTATATTGTTAAAATATGTGCACTATGTTTTGCCAAAATCTGGCGTACAAAATTAACATAAGCAAACAACAACAAATAATAAATACAATAATACAATTAAGGTGGCATGTCAATAGATCACATTAAAAAATAAATCAATTTAAAATATGTCGATTAGGTAAAGTCATTACAATTTTAGATAAATAAACACATTCACTCATAATCAATAAATAAAATTAAAAGTGTTTAATTGGCAAGTCGGAATCGTCATACCTCTGTTTATCAGTAGTAAACTCAGTGATGGAGTAGTAACATCTATCTACAAGGAATTTAAACAAAGACCTCTTAAATGATCCCAGGCACTCTTTATTTCTAATAGCTGCTGGTATACTATTATATATTTTTGGGGCCATACCTAGCACACTTTTGCCGAAAAATGCGGTTTTATGAGAAGTAACATGAATGGTATTCTGGTAACGGCGAGAACGCAGTTTTTCAAATAAATGCAGGTTACAGCGAACAAACACTCCCATTTCATATACGTACATAGACGGTAGGGTGAGCAAACTAAGTTCCTTAAATAATGGTTTACAACTATCAATCGATTGTAATTTGGTAAATGATCGCAAGCATTTCTTTTGAGCTTTAAAAATAATGTCTCTGTCAGTGGAGTTGCCCCAGAAAATGATTCCGTACCTAATGCCAGAAGACACATAAGCATTGTAAGCTATTTGCACTGTAATGCGGTTAACCGTTTTTGATAGTTTGAACAGAGCATACGCAAATTGGCTAAGCTTCTTTGACAAAACATCGATATGTTGTTTCCAAGTCAGTTGACTATCTATGTAAAGGCCCAGAAATTTTGTGACGTCACATTCAGAGATTACTATGTTACCATATTTTATATTCAGTTTTGGTTTATCTGTTCTTTGATTGAATGTCATTATTTTAGTTTTGTTAAGATTTATTTTTAGATTATTGTTAACTAACCAATTTATTATATTTTTAAGTTCGTCATTTATGTCATTTTCAAGAATATTAATGTCATTATTAAAGAATAAAATAGTGCTGTCATCAGCAAATAAGACCATCTGATGTTTACTGACCTTAGGCATATCATTTATGTAAATGTTAAATAATGGAGGGCCAAGAATGCTACCTTGGGGAACACCAAATGTAGTTTTCCTAGAACGTGACATATATGTTCTTTCAACTTTTGAGCTTGCACATAGCCTATCAAGCGCTGTGATTTGAGTGCGATTAGAGAGATAAGATTGTAATAGGTTTAATGCAGTTCCTCTAATCCCATATCGCTCTAACTTGTTTAGCAGTATACCATGATCTACATGGTCGAATGCTTTAGACATATCCATGAACAAGGCCGCTACTGGAATTCTACCATCAACACTAGAAACAATTTTTTCGATCACGTCATATATCGCCATGTTAATGGATTTACCCTTCCTAAATCCAAATTGCTCTCTAACTATAAGATCATGCTTTTCAAAAAACGATGAAAGGCTATTGTATATCACCTTTTCTATAATTTTGGAAAAGATTGGTATAAGTGCTATCGGTCTATAATTACCCATGATACTTTTATCATCTTTTTTATGAATAGGTTTAACAACGGTAATTTTTAATTTGTCCGGGAAATGGCCATGTTCAATGCAAAGATTGATGATAAAACTCATAGCGGGTCCTATTAATTGTGCTACTTGTTTGACCACTTTTGTAATGATGCCGTCATATCCATGGCTATTGGTATTATTTAAAGAGAGAATTATAGCAACTATGTCTGCTGGTACTGTAGGCGGAATAAATATGGAGTTACAATTATTATCGATATTTGCATAGGAAGGAGTAGAATTATTCGGTTGAATTTCGTCTATAAAAAAGTCATTAAAAGCTTGTGCAATTTGTCGAGGTTTATGTATTCTATTGTCATTTATTGTTACGTATTCAGGTATATTTTCTCTAGGATAGTTAATCTTATTTTTATTGATAATGCTCCAAGTCGCTTTAGATTTATTACTGGCCGAATTTATGTGAAAGTCATTCTGAGATTTTTGGGTCAATGTTATTATTTTCTTTAAACGAGCAGAATATTGGTTTAATAAAAGTTTATTTTTAGAAGTAGGGGATCGCCTGTATTGCCATAACATTTGTCTTTTCCGTTTACAACTAAGCCTAATGCCCTTGGAAATCCAGTTTAATTTTTTACGTTGAGTGATTCTTATTTTCCTTGAAGGGAAACAGAGGTCATAAAAAAGCATAAAAAGGTCATAGAAACAGTTAAATGCTTCCTCAGGATTGTCGTGTAGATAGACTTCACTAAAACCAAGATTATGAAGAGAGTCAATGAATTTAGTCAAGTTTTCTTGGCAATAGTCGCGCCTCAGAGTATACCAATGCTTAATGGAACAAGTTTTTTTCACAGGGCATTTGATCACTTGGGCAGTATGATCAGATAGCGCAAGATCAAGTACTGCACACTTGCTACCTCTAATGTTATGTATGATATTGTCTATGCATTTTCCACTAGCTAATCGTGTAGGCTGGTGAATTCCAATTTTTAAGTCATAGTTTAAAAGGAGGGTTTGAAAATTGGTAAGTGGTTTTGATTGTGTCAAAGTGTCTATATTAAAATCACCACAAATAACCACTTTTTTTAAATCACCGAGGCTACACATTCGTAAAATACCATCCAAGTTTACAAAAAATTGTTCTAAACAGTCATTCTTAATTTTAGGTGGTCTGTAGATGCAAATCACTATTAAGTTATGAATTATTAATTCTATTGCACAGCATTCAAGGACGTTAGCTACATAGAATTTACTCAAATCAATGTTTTTGTATTTATGCATACGATTTATAAGGATGCATGAACCACCACGCCTAGTATTCCGCATTGAAAACGTAGCTAATTCGTAGTTAGGGATAGATAGATGGAACTGATCTCCAATCAGCATATTGTGTTCTGTGATACACAATAAGTCAATGTTTTGTCCCTTGTCCCATAATTCTTCTAAATGGAGAGTAAGTAGGTCCGACTTACCAATCAAGCCATTAATATTTTGATGAAAGATATTTACGTATTTATACACGAAAACAATTGCTACTACCAGTTTTAGGCATTTTGTCCATACACATAGACAAGTTGCAGTTATTAATTTTGTCATCAGGAATGTCACAAGTTTGAGTGGATTTGTCACAGGCAGCAATAACAACGTCGTCAGGTATGTTACTAGTTTGAGTTGATTGGTCAGGTTTTGGCTTAGTGAGAATTCGATTTCGCTTAATATATGTCATAAATTTAGCTTTGAAATTAATATGTAATATTTCTCTTAGTAAGTATCTACAAATATTAACAGTAAGATGGCGCTGTCTTCGTGGTACAGATTGACTATACCCCATATTCACAAATAGACCATTATATTTATTACATACGTGGCGTAGCGTACTATTTAAGCTCCATTCATTTAAATGTTTGTTGTAAGGGACTTCTGATACAATAATGTTGGCATGTTTAATACTTCTAAACCAAACACCGAGGTCAATTTGAAAATCCAAAGGATTGGTATCATTAGTACCTGACAATATAATAACATAGTCATTTTTCGTTAAAGAATTAAAGTTATACGAATTGATTAAGACATCTGTTGTTTTTGCACCAGGTTTCCAGAAGCATAATACTTTAAATTCATTGCCTAGAAGGGCTTGCAAGGTATATCGAATATTTCGTCCCTGGTCATCACCTAAAATAATGACCTTCTTCTGTTGCACAGGTATGGTCTTGTGGATTGACGTCGTCTTTACAGTGGATATACATTCCTGCGAAACAGTACTAGAGTTCATATTATTTACAGGTCCTGGAGTCAATATAATAGCTGGTGATGCTGCAGTGCTTTCGGTCAGCATATTATTAATAGCAGGAGACTCATTGACAGGAGTATCCAAATCACACTTGTCAGTTACTGGGGATACTGCAACTTTTTGTGTAGGGGACGAGGTTATCAGGGTTGCTCTGTTCTTGTCATGAATGGATATCCTTTTCTTCTTTCTATTTGATAGAGTTTTTGATAAATCAGAGCAATCAATTTTTTTATATACTTCTATCACTTTCAAATACTTTGATAATTCGTTTTTTAGATTGCTAATTTCATCATGTAGGTTGTCTATTTCATTGGTCGCAGTTTCGAGATTGTTTGTTAACGTCTCGACCTTATATCGCAGGTCTTCACAACAGGATTTGTGCGTGTTGATAGAGGTGTCCGGCAAACTTAGCATTGTTGAGTCAAATATCGTTGTATTAGACATTTCGTGGAGTGATATGGATCGCCTCATGCGTCGCACCGTTACATTCTGCTGCTCATTATTATCCATTATAATAATAATTATTATGTTTACCGTAAACACCACTCAACAATATCTTGTGTTTTACTGGAATAGAATGAGAATATCGTGTGACGAGAAATTTTTAAAACACAAAAAGTGTTAGATGTGAGCTAGGACGGAACTCGAGACATCGAGCGCGCAAAGTTGCCGTCATAACCACTGCGCCAATTTGCAGTTAGGAGAGAGTGTTGAAATAAATGGCCTGTTTTTAGTAGTGTCTATAAATTAAACGATCGTCACATTTGAATATGTAGATAATTTTACCGCAACCGTCAGTTTTACTTAATTCTCACAAACACACTATTTTGTAAATAATTTATTGTTTCACTTATATTAAAGCTTATATCCCAGCAGTGGGAACTCCAAAAAAAGGCTGATGATTATTATAACTTATATTTAACGATATTTTCACTGCACTTGTATTATTTAAACGTTATTTCGTAGTCAAAGATGTAAACATCTGTATCCTTTATTTAAAAGTAGTATTTTATCCACTATACTTCCACACAACACTCAGATAACAATAGTACTTGGTATTTACACTATTATATTTAGATTTCAAAAGATATTTCTTGTTTAGATGCGATTTAAATATTTTTTAAGATATAAATACTCAGAGACGATGTTGTGCGTGGCACTAGCGCCATCTGTCAAAAATACAACCCAACTATATACATACTTTCTCTTTTATATACATACATAAAGTCACGACTTTTTCCCATGGGGGTAGGCAGAAACTACAGAACGCCACTAGCTACGATCCTTACATAGTTCTTTTGCTTCACTCACATTCATGCATCTAGTCATACACACACGCCGGTTATGAGTACTGCGCACCTGGCCTTTTTGAAGAACATCACCTATAAGGACATGTATGTCTTTCTAGGGCGTCCTTTTTATAGATCCCGTCTTTCTCTTTTATATATATAGATTTATAGATGTACAAACATTTTTATAATGATTATTAGATATTAAGATAATTATTACGAAACAGACAACGATCGATAACAAATTATTCCACCTAAAATCATTTGCCAAGCAGTGTTATCAAAATGACTCAATGTATCAATACGAGAGAATTATCATCACGTATTTATATTGCACAAAGACGCGTTACTAATAATATTTAAATAAGTACTTCTAATTAGCTGATCAATATGCATGCAATGTAATTATTCCATCGCTAAAGAAAACATTAGTGAAAACTTTGACTTCTTCAGTAGCGTAGAACATCATAGATTAAAGAATAACAAAACAGTAGGTATGACTATTTGGTCTAATTTATTAAAATTCAAAATAATTAATTCGAACTGGCGAATACTTTTACGAGCTGGAGACTTTATTTAATTACACTTTATTACTTAGACAATTTTATGAAATTCGCAATGTTTTCGCTTTGATCGCTTCGTATTGCTTCCCAATCGCAACTGTCCCATGACGATTTTTTTTTTTTTTAATAAATGGCGTCTCGCAGTTCGACCAAAGTAGCCGTCTACTGCTTAACCGGGCTAACCTGTGGAGACTAATCTGTTAGCCTCCGGCCAGGCTTCAAATTTCTAAACCTAAAGCGACAGTACTAAGGGCTACCCCAGTTGGGGTCGGACCTCGGCTCAGGGCGTCGCTGGGGGGATGGCTAAGGCCGGATCTAAAGAAGTGATTCTACCATCCGTTCGGAAAAGCCTACGTGGAGAAGAACGGACAAGAAACTCCAATGAATATCTGACTGGCATTTAACTATGGCTCAGCAACGCGGGCTGGCTTATATGGATCGAAAAGGATTACGCGACGAGCCTCTGCGGTGAGGACGGAACGAATTTGTATATAAATTTTGTATGAACGGAGGGTTCGTACTATTTACGAACCCATTGACCGTCCTTGTAAATAAGGCTATCGAGCTCCTTAGTAATGGCCTCGTACCTCGAAAAGAGGCGGGCGCATTCAGCGGGAAGGAGAGAGCCTGCTTTCCGGATTACTACATCCAGAGCACGGGCTTGAGGGGACATAAACATTGAATACGCGCTGATTATATTTTCAGCGACGCATAGATATGACTTTGGCCCGTAGGGGGCTGGCACTTAGCGGCAGGGGTGGTGGAAGCCACCTTCTGGCTTTGTGCGGTCATAGGGGCGGCGGGGGGCATTGAGTCGGAGATAAGAAATGGCGCTGCGATGGGAGTAGCCATCAGCGCTGGAATCGGCTGGGAGCAAGTCTGAGGAGCCACACTTTGGTGGTTCAGCTTACCCCAGGGTGAAGGCCTCTGAGGGGCTAGTCTGGGGCGGGGTGAGAGGTAGGGGCTACGCGCGCTTGGCGCGCGTCATTACGCTTGGCTATTTTAGGGTTGCCTGTCGGGCAAGGCCGGCGGCAGAACTGGCTGGGGAGAGGTTTTAGCTACTGCCTTTTTGGCCTTGGTAGCATGAGGGGGCCTCTTCCTCATCTTCCTCTTTCCTCCAGAGTGGACTATGAAATCTCTGTCATCAGAGTCAGAAGCAGAGGACATGGTGGTATAGTCCTCTGACAAATCGGGGATATTGGGGTCTACTGGGGGATTATCGGTAACCTGATCGATGTGGTCAGCTACTGCTGACCATTCATCGTCGGTACTGAGGGCTGTGTCCATTTCGATGGGAGAGTCATGCTCCTCATCGACCTAAGATTTGGATTTGGACCTAGTCTCGGAATGGATAGCGGCTACGCGCTCTTTGTACTTTTTGTACTGAAGACGGGCGGACATCCTACGAGGAGGAGGCTTAGCAGCCGAAGTTTGGGGCTTTAGAGGGCTACGGTCTCTCTCAGAGGGAATTGGATCTGACTTATTGGCATGAACCTCGCCCTGGGAAAGGGTGGGTGATCTAGGCCCGGAAGTGGGCCTGATGGGTGGGGTGGGTGACCTTGGAGAGTCCTTCTCCTCGCATTGCACGGGGGCCATGCTAGGTTCAGGTTCCAGTACATCCTCATAAGTCGGATGTAAATCGGGTATGAAGGCTTCTACTAATATACCAAAGGGAGAGCCAAATTTCATTCGGAAATGACAATCTTGGGCGAGCCTTTATTTATTTATTTATTAAAACTTCATGCAACATAAAAGTACATAGGCGGACTTAATGCCTTAGGCATTCTCTACCAGTCAACCAAGGGCGGTGAAGAAATAGCATGGCAGGTGCATAAAAATAGAAATAATAATATTATCAACGCAAAATTAGTACAAAAGTATATAGTTAGAATAAATATACTTAAATATTTCCTATAATAAATACTATATATAAAATGATATATATATATATATAAATAAATAGAAAGGCGCAAAATGAGACGACTCTGCCATTCGTTTAGAAAAAAATGCCGCAACTTCCGCTTAAATGCATACTGACTGGTGGCCGTCCTGATATCAAGAGGAAGCGCATTCCAGAGAAGAATGGATTGAATATGAAAGGAAGAATGAACAAAATCAGAAGTATGAGAAGGACAGAGCAAGAGAAGATTGTTAGATGAACGCAGATTCCTCGCGTGTGAATTACATAGGTACCATTATACCACTCCTCCTTCTTATCTCATACCTCACTTTCAATAAAAGTGAGGTATGAGATAAGAAGGAGGAGTGGGAGAGTTGAGTAGAGAGAAAAGCGTAGTCAAGGCGCGCAAATTTCTTCTTTGCCGAATGGGCATCCATTTGAGTTCAATTCTGCAGCTTGACACATGGTCATATTTCCGGAGGTTGAATATGAACCGAATGCAGTTGTTTAAGAGCCTATCCAGCTTATCCAGGAATACCGCGTTTAGGTCAAAGTAGCACACGTCACCATAGTCGATCAAAGGGAAAATTAAAGTCTGCACAAGCATAGTCTTCGTTTTTGCAGGTAGAAAGTTTCTCAGACGATACAGGCAGCGCAAAGTCCCATTCACCCTTTGACTGACACTAGAAACCTGACTTTGTCAGCTTAGCGTCGAATCAAGATGTAGACCGAGATCTTTTACACTAGGGCTGATGGGGATGACAGTACCATTAAAAATTATGGGAGGAAGAGAGCTAATCCCCAATCGACCCATCATGCGCGTGCTTCCAATCACAATGGCCTGACATTTTGAGGGGTTTACAGACACCCCAAATCTATCAGACCAGTCCTTGACAGCCTCCAAGTCCCGGTTCACATCGTCTATAGCGTCCGACAAACTCTCCACCCGCGCAGCTGCATAAAGTTGAAGGTCATCGGCATAAAGATGATACGAACACCGAAGACAATGAGTTATAAAATTTATGAAGATGGAGAATAACAATGGTGAAAGAATACCGCCTTGCGGAACACCAGCAGCCAGGTCACACCAACTTGACGAGCTCTCGTCAACCCGAACCGACTGCTGTCGTCCCCGAAGATAGGAAGAGAACCATTCCAGTGCCTCGGAAGAAACCATAAGATGTGAAAGGATAGAGAGGAGAATATCGTGACTGACGGCATTAAAGGCATTGGAGAAATCAATTAAGACCAAAACAGTAACCTTGGTATCCTGCATGGCTTCTCTAATGTCGCCAGTCACTTTAAGGAGAGCAGAGGCAGTACTGTGACCCGGCCTGAATCCAGACTGGAATGAGCTAACAAGATTATTCCGATGAATATACCCTGAAAACTGTTTGTGGACGCAGGCCTCGAGCACTTTGGATAGGAAAGGGAGAATGGAGATTGGCCGATAATGATTAGGTAGGGTGGGATTTGAATTTTTAGGAAGAGGACGTACATAGGCCATTAGGATGGGAATTGACCGGAATCGAGGGAAAAGTTGATGATGTGAGTAATCGGTGGGAGAAGGAAGTCGAGGATCAAGGTGACCATGTAACGACTGATGTCATCATGGCCCACAGCCTTAGATTTTATGGAGAGGATAATCCTACTGATTTCATCCAAGGTGACCGGTGAAAAGTGGAACTTTTCTATAATAAGACCAGGAAGGCCAGTAATGAAATCAACCGTCTGAGATAACATTTGGGAATCCAAAAGACAGGTTGTTGTGAAGTGACGGTTGATATCATCAAGGCCGATTGTCTTAGGGAAATCCACATAACGTGGCCTACCGATACCAAGAGTTCCAAGGAATTTCCAGATATCGGCAGGGGAAGAAGAGGATATGTTAGCCTTTCCTTTATGGTTTTAATAGCCGCCTGTAAATGGGCTGGGAGTGGGGCATGACTTACGTCAGAAGCGGGCGGGGGGGCAGGGGCACTGTAAGGTGCACATCTGGCAAGAGATGCAAGAATTATTTTAAATCTGGACTGGTTTTCTTGACGCGGACTGGGATCGTCCGACATCAAGTCCTTGACAAGCTCTATTAACAACTCTACTGGATGCATCGTTGTCAACAGAGCCAGTACAAAGAGAAGAGAAACTAAACTAATTAGGGGCTGATAACCTTAGTCCCCGGGTGGGTGGGCCCGGGGATGTGTGAAATCCTACCCTCCCAGCCGGGTTAGCCTGGGAGGTGTGTATCTGGTGAGCCCTAAGCTTGTTACCTGCCACCCTGCCACCAATCTTATTGAGTGGCAGGGGTCCTAAGGTACCGGTGAACCCACCGAAGGTGGGCCACCCTCCTCCTGTGTACCGAAAGTCTGGCACGTCGGGGTTGAGACACCCGACCGTGCCAGGTGAATCGCTGTGGGGCAGAGACAGGGGTTGACTAGGCTATCTAACAAGGCCAACTACCCCGCTTCATCACGGCTTGAAACTGGATCTTGTAGGTGGACCATGACGAAGAGAAACGAGGCGATGGCGTTACTACCGCAGCTGCCACGGTCCCATCTCCAGACTTGAGCTCACGTAATGTATCTTCCATCTCGACGGACCAGGACAAGTACCAGGTCCAGCAACATGAGACCCGCATGGGTTTTATGTTGCTGGACCTGGAGCTTTACTTTTTTCATCTCCGGCTGCGCGGAGGTCCTTGGTCACCATTAACTGCTCTTCTATGCGGTGAGCCTGTTCCTCCTGATGGCGAGCCTGCTCCTTCTTTTCGCACTGCAGCTATTGAAAAGAGCAGCAGAAAATTCCATTCGACACGAGCTTTCGAGAAGATAAGTTCCGCTATACGATACGAGATGGCGCTACTAGCTACTACTAATTCTTACTCTCTCGTCACTAGATGGCGTTGCCTGATCTTTTAACAATACGACACCTTTTTTTTTTTATTGGTAAGGTGATAAGCTTACCTTAAAATAAAATAAGGCTGAAGGCTTATTTTATTTTATTTATTACTTGCTCTACTTTAAGATTGATAGCTTAACGATATTTTTCTTCATTCCATTCTACATTATTAAGCTGGTTGTTGGAGGCCTTTGTCCTTCGACAAAGGCCTCCTTTAAAACCTTCCATTTCGTCCTGCCTTTGGAGTTCGTGCATGTCCATTCTGGACCAGCTATCTTTTTCATGTCGTTTTTCCACGTCACGTCGCTCGTTGTAACGCCACGTCGTTATATAAGTACTATAAAATTATTAATAAGGCACGAGCCACTTGCATCGAAACACGCACGTTTACATTCTTCTAAGAGAAAGGCCGACTTTTTTCGATAGTCGATATCAAACACCAGTTGAACTTTGAGCACGCCTACGCTCGGTAGTTCGGAACTCCTACCATTCGTTTCCCTACTTGTACGCGTGTAGCTTGTAGTGTAGTATCTTTTATTTGATAATGTACTATCAGAAACTAGCGTTAGCGTAACTCAGTATGTTATCGGATGCACGTTGGGTAACATTATAAAATGATAGGGTCAATTATTGCTCTATACATTTCGTGTTTCAATGCGACTGTCAACTTTTTTACCCGTCTTGTGTTGATTCTGTTGACGGCATGCGTCTACCATGTCTTTGTTTTGGCAGAAGTGTTCTTGAATAGTTATAATTTAGTGTACCCGCCGTATTTGGCTAAACCCTTGGCTAATGTTCTAAGTGTGGTTTCCGATGTAGTGAATTATTTCATAAGGATTTCTGTTATTCAGGTAAGATAAGTGTAGCATGACCTAAATAAGAGCTAGTTTGGTTTGACAAGTTTGAAGCATGCAAACGCATTTTCGTCATGGCAAAGCCTTTGATTTGACGAAGTGTTGTTGTTTTGTTTATCTTTTATCAGTGTTTTGCTAAATGAAACAAATGACGTAATGATAGCAGCTGATGACCATCAGCTGAGAAATGTTTGTAGAATTGTTTTTAATTAATTAGGTGTTAATGTCTAGCCAAACTTGGAAGTAATACTTAAAAGTTTGTTAAATTGCAACTTATGTAAGCAAGCAAAAATAAATGAACTAAATGTGATTGTAGGAACTTAGTAGTGATAATAATATAAGACTATGCGGCTGATCTTTACATTTAACTATTTTTAGTTTTGACAGTAGAATGTTGTTGTTTTGGTGTGAATGACTGAAGGCAATCGGGCAAAGTATTTTTAACACATTATAATAAATACAACAAACGTGATTGTAATTTTCAAAATTGACAGTTTTTCAGAAACTCGATTTGAAGGCTCGGTAAAACACCGGTTACTTTCAATTCGGCCACGCAAACAAAATCAGAATTTACGTCACAAATTAAACGCACGTCAAATTATGTCATTCGTTGTTAAAAAATATTTCAACAGTTCACAGCAGTTAGCATTTGTCAATTTTTCACATTAATTTTGCGATGGTTGTCGTCGTAGAAACTGGGCCTACTTCAAAACGAAAAAGGCGGGGGGGCTCAGTAGCCGTGGCTTGGTCACCCACGGTGAAGCGAAGAGGAACCCAAGGAAGGACCGCTAGTCCTAGCTGCCGCGATGTCATATGGGAGGCATCGCGGCTGAGGGTTGGAGGCCGCGGCGGGAGAGGAGTGCCGGTATTGCGATGCGTCGCTCTCCCTACCTGCCGCGGCCTGATCGGGGTCACCACCATCTGATGGCAGACGCGTCGGGCCATAGGGGAGGGGTAGTGTCGATATAGCGTTGGCCGCTCTCCCTATCCCCTGTGGCCGAAAAGTTGTAGGTGATGGGACCACTGAACTGACCCGTCAAAGGAGGCCCAAGAGACACGGTGTCGTCTGGCGTCCATGTGCTGGTTTGGACCCTTGAGTGGTCACGGCGTGCAATTTGCTCTAGTGCGCTGGTGATGGGGGGTACCCCCCAGGGATCCGGTGACGCACAGCCGCGTCGGGTTCACGGATGAGTGCTAACGCGTGCCAGTGTGCCCGCAATATGCGGCACAGGAGGACACCGTGGTGTTTTAATGGGTTGGAGTCCCACATAACTGCGCTATCGCCCCGTGGTAGCGCAGCATGCATGATAATACTCATAGGAAAAGCAAAAAAAAATGGGGGTTCAATAAAACAGAAAGAAGATGTGCTCTCCCTTGACCTAGTTACGTGACATTAACATTTAGAGAACTCCGGCGCAGTCTGAACTATGAAAGTTTTTTTTTTATTTACAATAGGCTCGCGCTTGACCGCTATCTCACCTGTTGGTAAGCGATGATGTGGTCGACAGTGAAACACGCTCTAGACTCCTAGATTGTAGCTGTCGGGAAACAGACTCCGGCAGGGAATTCCACTCCTTAGCTATATGCATAATAAAAGTATTTCCAAAACGTTTTGTGCGCATGGGTGGGATGTCCACCATGTACCGATGGCGCATCGCCCTATGTATGGTAGTCCGATGATGTAACGGGCTAGGTGAAATTAGTTCGTGCAATTCCAACGCACACTCGAAATGTAACCGATAAAAAACCGACAAGCTGGCATCTCGGCGACGGTGTTCAATGGAGCTCTGAATTGACCAGTACCTCATCACCGAAGAGCCTCTTAGCCTCTTAGCGCTTTTGGATCGACTCCAGTGCGTCAAGCTGGTATTTGGCATAGAGATATACCTCAGTATGTATCTACTCGAATGCAATTCGGAATAGCCTGATAGGTGCCTGGTGCTCGCTACGTATCAGCATTCATATAAGAGACTAGCTTCTGCCAGCGCCTTCGCCCGCATGAAAAGTGTTTCATCATCCCTAAGGGACTTTATACCGGAATAAAAGTACGGAATAGCCGTGTGCCATTCCATACTTACCTGTGCCAAATTTCAACCAGATCCAAAGTTCAGCCGTTCTGGCGGTATTGAGTAACAAACATACATCCACATACATATCCATCCAAACCTTCGCGTTTGGATTAGGTAAGATAAGATTATCGATAATCCCTGGTGGCTCAGTGGTCACCAAGTTGTCTTGGCAATTATTATTGATTATAGCATTATTCCCCGAAGGGGCGTGCGCAGATGTTTGAGCATAGTAGAAATACCTACCCACTTAAAGTTCGACAGCTGTAATATTGAATTTCCATGTAAGTATTAGGGGTGGTACATACCCGACATACCGACGTAGCCCGAAGAATTGCTAAAATAAAGTGCCAATGCTCGCAGAACAGATAGTAGATGGGGCGGAAAAGTTCTGTAATTATGACCGCGAACTAGAAGACGCAATGGTGGAATACCTTCCTCTAGTGGGACCGAAGACCTGGTTAAGACTCCGGTGGATGCGAGACGGACAGGACCGACCACTGTGGCGACGCTTGTGGGAGCGTCTGCAATTAATTATGATGATTAGCGGCGAGGCTATTGAAATAAGTGTGGGTTGCTGAGCACTACTTCCTCATAAGGCACTTCTTAATGTCGATGGCAATCTTAGTTGCTGAGAACTTAAACCTAAGTTGATACACATTACCTATTTGCCATACATAGACGTATTCAGGTTCTTTGCTCGTCAGTCGTGCTTGTTACTAAGTAGACCTACTCTTATCTGGAGCGACAATTTAGTTGTTTATTTATTTATTACATGCAACATAAAAGTACATAGGCGGACTTAATGCCTGAGGCATTCTCTACCAGTCAACCAAGTTGTTATATTTTATGAATGACTAGCGACCCGCCCCGGCTTTGCCCGTGACAAAAATATACAAAAGCCTTCCTCGTTTCTCACTCTGTATATTGGTGAAAACCGCATCAAAATGCGTTAAGTCGTTTTTGAGTTTATCGCGAACAGATGCGTCGGGGGACCCAAAAAATATTAATTTACCAATCTAAACATGAATTTCTTTTGATTCCAGACAATCATGATGAACGCGTTCATGCGAAGATTCCTCCGGTTCTTGGTGTCACTGCTGGCCATCATCGTCCTGCCTTTGACCTACCTGCTGAACATCAGGAGGAACAAGAAATGTCCGCCTCCCATGAACCCCATACTGTTAAAGTCCGCTACTTCGTTAGCTGCGATGATAAGGACTAGACAGGTAGGAAAAAGTTACTTTTATTTTATATACTAGCAACCCGTCCTAGTCCTACTTCGTACTAGTCAAATTATATTCACAAAACTTCTTCGTTTATCGCTCTTTCTATTATTAGTTGAACCCGTATCAAAATCCGTAATGTGGTTTAGAAGTAGTAAGCGGAGAAACAGACCGAAGCAGACAGCGGTACTGTTTAAAATTCAAAGCTTATTCAGCTCACATGATGTAGCACAGCATCTATGCGGGGCGTAGTGCAGAGACATTGCGGCGTAGCACAGAGCCTACGCGGCGTAGCATTGCGGCTACGCGACGGAGAAGTACAACTACGTGGCATAGCATAGAGCCTACGCGGCGTAGCATAGCGGCTACGCGACGGAGAAGTACAACTACGTGGCATGGCACAGCGGGTACAAAATATAGCGTAATGGCTACTAAAAACACAGAAGGCTTCATTTCAAATATATTTGCCCTATACTAGGAATTTCTCCCCTATTGTGAGTGCGTTAACAAACATTTATACTAACATAAACAAAGAGCCCGACCCAGAACAACTATCTACAGGCCATTTAAATATTTGTTCCGAGCGGAAATCGAATAAGTGACACGCAGCCAATCAATCGCTCAAACACTGCGCCAATCGTGCCTTCAAATCTCATATCGTCTTTGAAAACTATTAGGTAACATTTTTATTAATAAGCATAACAGATGCCTGTCCCTGCGCCTATACCTTACTAACAACATTTCGACCGCCTCACACACAATATAATTTATAGGTAACTTAGAGCACAAAGTACGTTAGCGGCGGCGCCGCGCCGCAGACAGAGAGGCCACTTCGAACAAAGCGTAATTTTGCACACACACATTGACATTGCGATTTTACAGGAATTCTTGGGCAATATTGAATTGAGCTCAGTCGCGGCTGTCACGAGTGCTTTGTGCAGGCGTTTGTCACTTCATGTTACAATACTTTGTCAATGAACGTTGTATTTGTGTAGTTTTTAGGGTTCCGTACCCAAAGGGTAAAAACGGGACCCTATTACTAAGACTCCGCGGTCCGTGTCTGTCTGTATGTCTGTCTGTCACCAGGCTGTATCTCATGAACCGTGATAGCTAGACAGTTGAAACTTTCACAAATTCTGTATTTCTGTTGCCGCTACAACAACAAATACTAAAAACAGAATAAAATTAATATTTAAGTGGGACTCCCATACAACAAACGTGATTTCTTTGCCGTTTTTTGCGATAATGGTACGGAACCCTTCGTGCGCGAGTCCGACTCGCACTTGGCCGGTTTTAAGTTATAAAGCTCATTACATTTTTCAAGATGACAAGATAAAAATTCAATAACTAACGAAATAATAAATTACTTTAGGTCCATTGACGAAAAATATTACATTATAACTTTATTTAAGGCAAGGCTATGAAACTTGTCACCCTCCTAGATCTCAACACTTCTTCGTCGAAATTGGCACCTTTTTCACCTTTATGTATTTGTCGAGTTTGGTCCCTCTTCACGTTTTTATGTTTTTGGTGGGATCATTTTACACTATTGATACGTCTTGTTATCATCCAATCTTCGTCGTATGTGGCATCATGATCTTTAATGTATGATGTATGTTTAGACGAATCGATGTTTTGTGTTTGTAACTTATACTATCTACTCCTTTTTAAAATTCAGTATCAATATAGTGCAACCCTAGTGAGTCTGTCAAGTTTAGGTGTCAATTATCGAAACGGCATGAGTGGCCCTTCTGTATACTTTCTATTTTGCGGTTAGAGATAGTAAATAAAGAAAATATAATTGGTGTTAAAGTTAACCTATAAAATAATTGAAAACATTGTTTTAAGGCAATGCATTAAACTGATATATAAAAATTCTCTCATGATTTTGGTAAGTACCTCCCTACCTTCAATATTTTCAAAACCTGTACAGCAGCTAGATATAGCTATCATGAATAAATTAAAATATAAAACATAAACATTGACAAGCCACATCAAAATAACTTCCGAAAGCAATAAAGCAGAAGCTTATAATGTCACATTAAAAACTTCATTAAAATCCTTCCGGAGATAATGTTTAAAAAGCTTGTTAAAAAGAAAGGTTTATATTGTAACGAAAAGGTTAATAATTCTATCTATAGAGCAACCGTGACCCTCTTATCTTGTGCCATTACTATGAAGCCGTTGGCCATCGGTAACCCGAACAGGGATGTACCAGAGACCATTTAACAAAGGCAGGTTTTTTTTTTAATACGTTTTATTTTGGTGGATCTCAACAAAGGCTCGATCTTTGCTTAGTTGGACTACGTTAACTTCGCTCGAGGAGCTCATGGCTAAATAATAACAGCCGTACGGGTCGATCTTAAGGTTAAGCAACGCTTGAAGAGGTCAGGCCGTGGATGGGTGACCATTTTCAACATACTGGGTTTCCTCCGTGCCTCGGAAAGCACGTTAAGCCGTTGGTCCCGGCTGTCATTTGAAGATCTTTGACAGTCGTTACGAGTAGTCAGAAGCTTGAAATCTGACACCAGTATAGCCAAGGGGTACCGTATTACTCAGTTACTGGGTTGTGGAGGTCAGATAGGCAGTCGCTCCACGTAAAATACTGGTACTCAGCTGAATCCGGTTAGACTGGAAGCCGACCCCAACATAGTTGGGAAAAGGCTAGGCAGATGATGATGATGACTCCGTTAACTTCGCTAAGAACTCGCGGAAGCGAATGCGGTTTTACGATTACTTGCGGATACTTTCATTGTGCGTATAACTTAAGAGCGCAATTACCGCAGCCTGTGTTTTCTGATAGCTAACCCACGGGTGTTTAAAGGTGAACGCGCACCTATCCGCACCGCAGGAGCCGCACGCGCCGCAGTCATCGCATTTTATAAATCTTTATATGAAATCGTATGCAGCCTCGCACCTATCCGCGCCGCACTACCCGCATTTCAGCAAAATGCTGTAGGTATACGGATTCCACCAGCGCGTGCGGATGACGTCATCAAATTCGGCTGGAGATGCGGGCGGCGCGGAAACATCACCCGTATCCGTATGAAAATAAAGTTCAAGATGTACAGAAGTGAATACAATGCGTGCGGCGCGTTCGGCGCGGATAGCGCGGGGCCTTGAGAAAATGCGATGACTGCGGCGCGTGCGGCTCCTGCGGCGCGGACAGTTGCGCGTTCACCTTAAGGGAGAATAGGTCACTTCAGCCTACTTGGTCAATAGCGACTCCATCAATAATAATAAATATATAAAATGTGCTTGATGAAAACAACAAAGGATCTTCGTTTAGCAGACCTCCGCAACAACTCCGCAAAAAACTTGTTAAGGCAAGCAAGCATTTGCATCCAAATGCGGTTGTAGGAATTCGTGCGGAACTTTCGCAGTTGCGGTGGCGGAAACCGAGTTACTTTACAACCCTACTTCAAACTGCAATTTGCATCGGGTTGCAAATTGCGAATAATGTGAATTATACGATGAAGCGAACTACATCAATGGTAACGTGTTAAGAAATTTTGGTGACCACCTGGTAGAGATAGAACCAATAATATTTGTAGAAGAAGATGAAAATTATTCCAAGGCTTGACCAGGGGATTTACTCCCTAAGCACGAAGTCCGTGGTTTCAGCCTTCGTTACGGGCATTTCCTACTCCGTATCAAATACGGACGCATGATTCGTTCGGGGCCCAAAACTACTAATGAATGACAACACAATTTGGCAGTGGTATCTACTCCCGATGGGTTTTCACCATTACGGCTTAGGATTCACTCCGAAGTTCCTGAGTACTCGGCCGGGATCGTAGCTTCGTTGACGGATTTAGGGAGTACCCCCAAAACCAATCCTTAATCTATCAAACAGGGACAAAACGATTCTAAAACATGTTTATCTTACTTTTCAGATCACGTCAGAACAAGTTGTAGAAGCTTATATAGAGAGATGCAAGGAAGTCAACCCGTACTTGAACGCCATAGTCGAGCCGAGGTACGATGCCGCACTGAGAGAAGCTAGGGGCATCGACAAAATGATTGTTTCGACTGATAGGACGCCCGAAGATCTGGAGAAGGAGTATCCGTTGTTGGGCCTACCTATAACTGTCAAGGAGAGCATTGCTGTTGAAGGTAAGGGAAAGGCTTTATAAGAATTAAGGAAGGACGCGTCCGTCACCATCCGGCTTAAAGGCTCGTAATACAAAAAGAAGCCTTAGGTAGACCAATTTTGGAAGTTTTTATGTAACTTGTTATGAATTTAAAAAAGCCAATATGGCGTTCTCTCAAAAAAGGCGGACAATTTTTTTTTGTCGTCTATGGACCCTTATAGTTTCGTCATGTCTCAGAGATTCTTAGTACTAGAAAAATTTAATTTAACATAGATATACAGATTACTGCTAGATTGATAATTTGGATTTGATTTATTGTTTAATTATATTGACATTTTTAATACTTTTGTTCTAACGTTCTAGAAAGTTATTATAATTTATATTTTTTATTATCATTTGCACGACATTTTAAAATAATTTTAACATTTATATTTTGAAATGTTAATAATTATACTGACATTCTAGAATGATAATTTTAACTTATGCACATTCATATTTATTTGTTTTGTTTTTATTAACTTGACTAAATATGATATGACATTCTGAATAATTGTTTTGATTTGCATTTTATGATTTTGATTGTTCTTTAAAATTCACGGCGGTTGTATATATAACGAACAAGTAACATTTCAAAATTTAAAAAACCCCCGAAACATTTATCTTGCGAAAACATCACGATCTAAACAGTAAAATGCGCATAACTTTTGAACGGCTGAACCGATTTTATTCAAACTTAGCTAAGAACACTCTCGATACAATCACCTTTCAAACAAAAAAAAACTATATCAAACTCGGTTTATCCGTTGAGGCGCTATGATGCCACAGACAGACACACAGATGCAACAAACCTCAAACTTATAACACCCCTCTTTTTCCGTCGGGGGTTAAAAATGAAAACTATTATCACAGCTATGTAGGTTATACAAGTTCACAAGTAATACTCGACCAACTTATAAATGATACTTGGAAAATTAAAACTTTTGTGTAATGATGTATAGTGACAACAAAGTGATCGACACAGTTAATTACCCGACTGCCGAAGGAGGATAATGTTTTTATCAGTCTATGTATGTATGTATGTTTGTTCCTATGTGGCGTTCTAGAGACCAAACGCCTTGGTCGATTTTGATGATTCTTACGTCAATCGATTCGTCTTAACCCTGCGTGTGTCACTGGCTACATTAAAATTGGAAAAGAAAAAAATGGCGGATTTTGAGCGCCATTTTGTGGGGGTTTTTTTTTCCCTTCCAATCCCATCATGTGGGGTATCAAAATAAAGGGTTTTAAGAGGTGATTTCAAAAATATATTACACTTATATGTTTAAATGTACCTAATTCTAAATAAAAAATAACTAAAAAGTTGTAAATAAAAAAAAACAGAAAGCCCGAATGCTTACAAAGCGAACTAAAAAGACGTAAAGAAGAAGAAATTCATGCTGTGCAGTCGGAGGATACATCTGGTTTTGGTCAGCCAGCTCGCGAATATGTATCATCCGACTGCACAGCATGAATTTCTTCTTGTTTACGTCTTTTTAGTTTCTTTGTAAGCAGTCGGGATTTATGATTTTTTTAATTAACTTTTTTTTTTGTTTCTTCGTTAGAGCAATGTTCGGTGCTTTCATTGTTTATGAACTTTAGTAATGTTACCTATTTATTTTTAAGTACCTATACACTTTTTGTATAGGTATTGTATAGCAATTTATCAAGTCTCATACTTACCTACTCAAAAACCAGTACCTACTTACAACATTAAATTAATCTACAACTCTAAAAACTGTAACACAAGCAATAACCCACAACCCATTCAACATATCAAAATCTTCAACCTAATAAACAAACTATTAAAATTCCAGGCATGAGCAACGACTGCGGCACGGTCTACCCATATAGGAATCCTGCTAAGAGAGATGCGGCCGTTATAAGGCTCGCCAGGGCTGCTGGGGCCATTCCTATTGCCGTGACGAACACACCACAACTCTGTATGAACTGGGAGACTTATAACAACGTTATTGGGATCACGACGAACCCTTATGACCAGAAGAGGACGACTGGTGGATCTTCGGGGGGAGAAGTAAGTGTTTGAGGCTATTTTCGAAGAAATTGTTTACCTAGTTCTGTGTGAAGCAAGATATATAAATCGTTTAAAACGGATTCTAGTTCACAAATAGGAAAGGAACCTAATTATAATCATTTTTTATTGCTCAAAAATGAGTTCCATACATACATAACAAATTGTCAGCATGAAGAGATTAAAATTTGAAATAAGAGAAGAGAGAACGTCATGACTTTTGCCTTGGACAATGACATGCAAATATTAACAGAATACAATTCAAAATAATCATTCTAGAATGTCATATTTAATCATAAAAAATTACGCCTATATGCCTGGCTGGTAAAATAGGCCTGCTTATTTTCCAGCTAGGTCCTTTCCAGAATACTTTATCCCATCAAAAACATAACATGTAAAAAATACAACTTTCGCGGCGCAGTTCTTCTACCGCAAAAAGTAGTGAGAACAAACGTAAAACAAAGTCGGATAATTTATTCAGTACCTTAGATACCTTATTAATCTATACTAATATTATAAAGCTGAAGAGTTTGTTTGTTTGTTTGAACTCGCTAATCTCAGGAACTACTGGTTGGAATTGCAAAATATTTTGTGTTGGATAGTTCATTTATCGAGGAAGGCTATAGGCTATATATATTTTCACGCTACGACCAATAGGAGCAGAGCATAAATGAAAAATGTTGCAAAAACGATCAAAATTATTCCTTTTTGAGAGCTTCCGTAAACGGTTTAAGTTATGCAACAATAATGTATGTAGGGTAGGTAGGGTAGATGGGTAGGTAGGTAGCCTGTAGACGGGAACGAAGCCGCGTGGGACAGCTAGTTAGGTTATAAGTAAACAAACACATTAACCGACTTCGTTGTACTTTTACATAAGGAGTTGACATTCTTGTGCTCTTCTGATGTAAAACCAAGTCGGTTAATTTGTTTGTTTGTTTGTCTAATTATTAAGGTACTTACTGAATAAATTATTCGAATATTTACACGTGAAAGTCCCATTTATTGGATCACTAGTTATATAGGACTACCAAGTTACTTATGCTGATTGTATATCTAGGAAACAGGACGGAAATTGCAGGATATTTTAGTTTTTCCTTGCTTTATAGGCTAAACACAATTGTGTTCAAAATTTGAAGCTTGTGAGTCTACTAGAAGTACCATGGAATTTTGATGATCGGTGAGTGAGCGAGTCATCAGTGACGAAATTAATTATGACTTGCAATAATGCCTAAACTACAAGTTCAAATTGAATGTAATTTGGGATTATACCTAATTATAATATTTTCTCTTAGTCACTGAAAATCAAGCTTCTAGCTTTATCCACAACAAAGTTACAAGGGAGTCGAAAATGGTATAGAAATCCTGAATGGCTTCGAGAAAAGGATAGTACGGCTGTGCCTTTGCCTTTGTTTGCTCGACTTCTTGGAGGCACTGCCGTGCCCCCAGATTCCTCTAATATTGATGCCTACCTAACGACCACAATTTCTTGAATTTTTTTATATAGTTATTTTCCTTAAACGCGCTGTTTTGTGCTTTAGTCTTTAAACAAGTATTTTCTTCACAAAGGAATTAATAACTTGTGCAATCGATCGTATACTCGTGTGGTACCTACAAATTCATTCTTGCCGCATTAGTAGATGCTGCTACCAACCCTCTCGGCATTCCTTTGGCATTCTTTTGTTTTTGTTTCCCTACCCACTTAAGTATTTAAAACCAAGCCATTGTCAACTCCATAAACCATTAGCTGTAGATTATGCAAGCGTTAGTTAACTCTCCCAACTGCTGGTCAAAACCATTTAACGCAATAGTCAAGACTGTTTTACGTAATAAGTTCACTCAAGTGTGCAACTTAATTTAGGTAACATTTATTTCTTACTAAGTGGTTGCTTGTTAAGTGGGTCTATTATATATAATACCAGAAAAAGTGACATTTCACAAAAGTACGCCACATTCGGTGATGTCATCACTGTGCATTATTTGCTCCAATGTGGAAATCCCTACGCTAATTTATGAAAAAAAACCGGCCAAGTGCGAGTCGGACTCGCGCACGAAGGGTTCCGTACTTGGAAAATTGCGGTTTACGATTTATGACGAATTAAAAAAAAACTACTTACTAGATCTCGTTCAAACCAATTTTCGGTGGAAGTTTACATGGTAATGTACTCATATATTTTTTTTATTTTGTCATTCTCTTATTTTAGAAGTTACAGCGGGGGGGCACATTTTACCACTTTGGAAGTGCCTCTCGCACAAACCATTAAGTTTAGAAAAAAAATATATTAGAAACCTCAATATCATTTTTGAAGACCTATCCATAGATACCCCACCCCACATGTATGGGTTTGATGGAAAAATAAATTGAGTTTCAGTTCTAAGTATGGGGCCCCAAAATTTATTGTTTTTCTATTTTTCTGTGAAACGTCGTGACTATTGCGTTAAATGGTTTTGACCAGCAGTTGGGAGAGTTAACGCTTGCTTAATCTACAGCTCATGGTTTATCCTGTTATGCAGTTCTTAAAATACATCTACTTACCAAGTTTCAACAGCATAGTTCTTATAGTTTCGGAAAAAAGTGGCTGTGACATACGGACGGACAGACAGACAGACAGACAGACATGACGAATCCAGAAGTTTCCTGCCATATGGCTACGGTACCCTAAAAACCCTCTACTAATACGTGAACTGTTACCAGAGCGATAAAAATAACATATTTAGCTTTAAAATTATTAAAAGTGGTATAGTAGATAATCCCAGTTGCAACCGCAACCTATTGACACATTTAATTTGTTACAATAAGTATTTAAAGTTTATTTCAAGTTAAAGGGGAAAATTTACAAGTCCGTGATAAGACTGTATGGATCAGAATGATGGGCTGTGATATGGATGAAAAGAGATTGCATGTAGCAGACATGAGAATGTTGAGATGGATGTGCGGAGTGACGAGAATGGATAAAGTGACAAATGAGTATATATATTAGACACTAACCTCTATCATACTAGTACGCTGGACTTCATATTATCGATGACAAAATTAAGACATTTGATTTTCGCCATTTTGGCGCTGATAGCAACGTGACTTAACGTGAGAGTACATGGAACTAATATTAGAGATGGGACACAGCATTCGGTAAAAAATACTTTATGGGCTTTATCGATCGTGAGAATAATTAAATGCGTACGAGTAAGAGAAAAAAACATCCCAGTTATTTTTATTATGATACATTTTTAAGTAGTAGAATAATTGCTGTAAAGGTTAACTGAAAAATATTTTCAGTCAGATTGCAAGCTATAAACTAGTGGATAGCGTACTAGTAAAGTTATAGCGCATTACTGTCAGATCAGTGAGATTTAAATATGGGGACAGGCTTACAACTTATCCTTAAAACTAGTATATTTGAGCAAGTATCTCCTCGCTCAAGTACACTAGTTAGGTTAATACTTACAATCGTTCAGATTCACTTGGTTGGCGCTCATCGGATTCGTGAAGGGAACATCATTTATACAATAATAATAATAAATGAGATGGATAATCATTTACAACGGACGTATTTCTCGCTCTCATCGCTGAGATCCTGTCTCTGTAGTGTTAAGGTGCAAATAATAGTGACATCGCATTCCAGCAAGGTGAAGACTTATATCAGTTTTCAACTCTGTTTCAGATGCAGATTAAATTGTTTGAGTTCAAAACATTTGTTAATAACATTATAATTATCATGATATTATTCCAGAATTAATTCCAGGCTCAGGAACGTGATGATTGGTACAAGAGAGAGGCCTGTGCTCAGCGGTTGGCGAAGTCGGGCTGTGGATGATCATGATGATGATTCCAGAATTTAGTATTACACATTGCTTTTGAACATATTATTACTGATTATTAGGCATTCATATAACATTTATCACCAATACCAATATGAGATATTTAGTTCTAACATACTACGAGAAGTCAATACAGTAGATGAGTGATACGCCTTGCCAAGTCTACTATTTTGATATTAGTGTAATTTAAAAATATCACTAATACTGATATATTAGTTACAATATTATAATATTTCCAGGCGAATATATTAGTATTACCTAATTTTGAGAAATATCGGTATTAAGGCGCTACCCCGAGCAAAACGCCGCGCTAGACGTTTTTCGTGCAGTTTTTAGGAGCTATCTACTCGTTATTTAAAATGAAATATCAACTAATAAAAATATATTAAATTTCTACATATTATTGATTCCAAAATTGTAGAATTCTTTTTTTTTTAAATGTAGTATATGTTTCACTAATCTCCTTCCAACAAAACCATAAAAATGAGAAATAATGATTGATAGCATGCATCTCCTCGTAAAGTGTTCATTAATAATTTTTTGTACTAACACTAATGGATAGACAATTTGATAAAGAACATTTTGGTATATTTATTTTTTTCAAAAGACCAATATTCGATTTTATAAAGAAGTTATTCTAAAATCTGGGCGTATTCACTACTGTAATTCATGCGCCACGAGTGCCGCTAGGCCAATAGGAATGAACAAATCTCATGCTGATTTTTTGGTCAGGGTACGGCCTTAACCTATCTCTAAATGTGTCAATTTTAGTTCCTGAGAACCTCGAGCGGGGCGCTTTGAATCAGCACAAAAATTAACTGTCATTTCATATAATAAGTTTAGTCCAGCATACTTGTATGATAGAGGTCAGTGATATTAGAGGAAGTTTGAAAGTGGCGCCAGTGACAGAAAAGTTGAAAGGTTTGTCCTGGTATGGTCATGTGATGAGGAGGGATGAAACTCATGTTACTAAAAGAGTTTTGGATATACATGTGGATGGATAGAGAAGGAGGGGACGGCCACAGAAAAGATGGATGGACTGTGTGAGAAGTGATATGGAAGAAAAGATAGTCAGTGATGGCGTGACGGTGGACAGGACGGTATGGAAGAAGAAAACGTGTTGCGCCGACCCCAAGTAACATGGGACAAGGGCAGGAAGATGATGATGAAATATTAAAAGTTTATTTCAATCGTTTCCTTGAAGATTCTTTTTGAAATTACCCCAATAATTTTTAATTTCAGCTTCATTACAATGATATTTCTGTCTGATTTCAGTCGGCGTTGATCTCAGCAGCAGGATCCATCATGGGCGTAGGATCAGACATAGCTGGATCACTTCGACTGCCTACCATGTTCACTGGAATATTTGGACACAAACCAACACCCAGACTTCTCTCAGTTGAAGGTAAATGATGACTTAAAATATTTAGATCTTAACCAAAATAGTCTCTTCTTTTCTCGCCTGTCAAAAGTGGTAGCTATGCCCCTTTTGAAGCTCAAAAAATAGCAAGGGCCACTGCGATACACCTATAAGCCATGGTAGCCTAAGGGTTTAGGCGGCCTGTAGCCTAAGGCCGAGTTTCTCACCTCTAAATTATCGCAGAATTGATGTGAGAAATTGTCAAGGACGCTTTATCTGCTGTGATCCTTAGGCCGAGTTTCTCACCTCTAAATTATCGCAGAATACCTGTGACAAATTGTCAAGCACGCTTTATCTGCTGTGATTGGCTGTTGAACCTTCATTCAACCAATCACAGCAGATAACGAGTGCTTGACAATTTGTCACATTCATTTTGCGATAATTTAGAGGTGAGAAACTCGGCCTAAGGGTGTTAGACATTAACCCTAACCAAACTTACAAGTTTGGGTTGGTTTGAGCTTACGCATCATAAGTAGGTACCTATAGTCGTAACGTAATGACTGATCTACTTGTATACGAGTATCTATACTTCTATACTAATATTATAAAGAGGAAAGAATTGTATTTTTGTATGTAACGAATAAACTTAAAAACTACTCCAAAAAATCTTTCACCGTTGGGTAGCTACACTATCCCCGGGTGACATAGGCTACTTTTTATCCCTGTTTTCCCACGGGAACGGGAACTACGCGGGTGAAACCGCGAGGCGTCCGCTAGTTAATTAATAAAATAATGGCTGCAGCCGCAATAATTCCTAGGTACCTAATACCTACTTAATAAAATATTACCTTGTTTTTCCAGGTCACGTCCCGGACTGCTTAGACCCTGACTTCGAAGAATATTTCACACTTGGACCCCTCGCTCGATATGCAGAGGACCTCACACTAATGTTGAAAGTTTTACGGCAACCAGGTGGTCCTGAAGTACCTTTCGATAAGCCAGTAAGTTAGGCATATTTTTTCTTAAGAGAATAGAATCGGTATGGTTAAGGTTCACTTGATGCAACAAAATTAAGCCTATTTGCAGTTGTATAATTAACTGCTAGCTACAGACCTTTAGTTTGTAAGTATAAACGTTAGAGTGGAGTGTCAGGGAAGCGGAAACATCAACTTATTGAAAATGAAAACCTAAATATCCATGTTATCTTTAACACACTTCACACTTATATTATAAAGGCGAAAGCTTGTGAGTGTGTGTGTGTTTGTATGTTTGTTACTTCTTCACGCTCAAACGGCTGGACGTCTGTATAAAATTTGGCATAGAGATAGATTATAGTCAAGAATAGCACATAGGATACTTTTTAACTCGGGAATATGTTCCCTCGGGCACAGATAATATAATACTAGAATACAGATGTCTCATTCCATACAAAGAAACCGTGCCGAACGTAACTAGCGTTTTTCGTCTGATTAAACTGATTATTTTTTGTACATCGATCGCGTTCTGTTCCGTTCCACGGCGGTAGATAGATCGTGTTAGCAGCGAATTGCAAATAAAAGGGTTTATTCGGTTCGTGAATATTTTTTCTTTAAATAAAGTAACGATTTGTTTTATAGTATTTCTTTGCACGTCTTTACAGGTTCATTGCACCAAAATGTGTTACAATACAAATTTAAACAATCGAGTGGAATGCCTCAGAAATTTAAAAACGCGCCATCTATTGGCATACATTTAAAAAAATCCGTTTTAATAAACTTTGAAATCTGAATTAGGAGCCCAATATTCCATAATGTTGTGCTTAGGAGAGTTGATTAAAGAAGAACATAAAATGTTTATGTTCATTCCAAAAGAATAAAATTTTACACACAATTCAATAACAAATCGGTGCATATCGCGCCATCTAGTGAGATTTATTTGAACCAAATTTTTTTTCTTAGCTCTGGGATCACGTGCCTCGGGATCATTTTCGACTTTCACGCGGGCGAAGCCGCTGGCAGAAGCTAATTATCTATTATCCTCCTTCCCCAATTTTATTGGGGGTCAGTGCAGCATGCCTTCTTCTTTCACGTATCTCTAGTAGCTTTTATCTCAAAAGACATGGCATTCTTTCCAGCCGTCGCATCTCAAAACACCATAGCAAACACCCTTAGCAACCAAATTAACTTCGAAACCTTTTAATTCATTCAAAATTTCATAGCGTATCATCATCATCATTTCAGCCGAAAGACGTCCACTGCTGGACATAGGTCTCCCACAATTATCATCACATTGACCGGTCCCATGTGTCTCTCGTAGCATATCTAACTAAATAATTTCATGTATTCACAGGTCGACGTATCAAAATTGAAGTTCTACTACATGGATGGAGACGGCAGCAATGTATCAGACTCTATAGGCCCTGATGTCAGAAGAGCAATGGAGAAAGCCAAAGATCACATCAAGAATACATATAACGTCGAAGTTAAGCCGGTTAGTATAAACCTGTGCCTACCTACGAAATCTTCTACCGAGGTTTAAGCTTGGCGTGATTTTACTCCACGTTTTAGGACCATTTTGTTATTCGTAGTTAATAACTCAAGGGGGCTAAAGATTAGAAAAGAATCCATACTAATATTATAAATGCGAAAGTAACTCTTTCTGTCTGTCTGTTAACTTTTCACGCATAAACCGCCAAACCCGTTTAGATTAAATTTGGTATGCAGATAGTTTGAGACCCTAAGAAGGACAGTATATTTTTTATCCCCGGCAATCATACAAGGGACGGAGAGGAGAGACACAGCCTACAATATTATTGCGTGACATAAAAATTAGGATAGCGTAAAACTAATTCTACGCAGACGAAGTTGCGGGCAAAAGCTAGTTGGAAACTAATTGGAAAACGATCTAATAGTTGAGAACCACAGCTTCTTATCACATAGACATAACTGTCAAGAAGAACACTCGGACCCCATCCTTGTGAAATAACTCCCCAAGTCACCCTCAACTTAACTTTTGCATTTGTTAATTAGTCTTCTTCCATTTCAGCTCAACATCAAACACATAGAACACATGTGGGAGACCAGCATCAGGATCCTTTTGAACATAAAACACGTACAGAACATCTACACGGACCCAGAGAAACGCGACCAATGGGTTTCAGTATGGCCTGAAGTGCTGAAGACATTAGTTGGCATGTCAAACCACAACTTTATCTGCGTATGCTATGGACCACTGACGAAATTCTTCGATGCATTACCAAAGAGTTACTACAAGAAGCTGCTCTCCATATTTGATGAAATCAAGGCTGAGTTTGAGGTATGTATGAACTTGCAGAATACCTGAGGTACTTTTAAAATACCGGCCAAGTGCGAGAAATACATCATCTGTAAAAAAAATAAGTGTATAGCTGAACATCAGCATGAGATACAGCCTGGTGACAGACAGACGGACAGTGGAGTCTTATTACGCCTAAAACGGAACCATACGGAACCCTAAAAAGCAAGATATCAAAGTTGCTGACTAAAATCTCTCCTTAAAAAGGTTTCAAGGGAAGCACCTCATACCATAATGATCATGAGCTAAATTCATCGAAAAACTCAAGTGGTTGCCAATTCACCTTCGCCGTAATGCTCATATTCTTTCTCTCCTGTATAATATACTAATATTCCCGTCTCTTTACCTCAAAAATCGATTTCAGTTTGTATGTGACTCGCACACGAATGTTCTTAGGTCATCGGATAACACGAAACTTAAAATGCCAATGCATTCCACTATCTTCCTAGATAAATACTTTACGTCCAGGCCGCTCGTCTATGGAATGCATTGCCTGTGACAATAAAACGCGCGCAATCATTACCGATCTTTAAAAGACTGGAAGGAGCACTTTTGTTGGAGCTGTATTTTTTCGCACTTTGGACATACGAGAATGTTGCCCATTCTCAGATAAATCCTAAAGCCTAATTGTTTGATCCGTAGTTAACTCAACTAGTGGTTAAAAATAGTAACCAATGGTTTTTTCATAAACTATTACTCTAACAAATGGTCAAATAATTAACTCTCCAACTTATTTGACCTGTCTCTGAGAACTTGGCTATACTAGGAGTAAGAACAACTTTATAGAACTATCTTCTTTGGTTACAGAAAATGCTATCAGGCGACGTAGTGCTACTACACCCAACATTCCCCACACCAGCACATCTGCACTACAGAATCTACTACAAGTTCCTTAACTGTGGCTATCTAACGATATTCAACGCTCTTGGATTGCCCGTAACTCAATGCCCAATAGGACTCACAAGGAAAGGTCTGCCTGTGGGCATTCAGATCGCTGCCAACAAATGCAACGACCACCTCACCATTGCCGTCGCCAAAGAATTTGAAAAAGCTTTCGGAGGTTGGATACCCCCGAATAAGGAACTCGCCAATAACATAAAGACTGCGTAAAGATATTAATATAAAGAAAATTATTATGGATTTAAATTTTTCGCCTGTAGGTACCAAAAATTAAGCTCGAAATGTTGCTGGTTATTGAGGCAACACAGTTCGGGAGCTGTCTATATTTTTATTGGCAGATCTTAAATAGGGATTTGAGGATGGCAATGTGTACCTATATGTAAAGGGTAAGAAATGCTTGCACAGGTTATGGGGTGAATAGGAACATATACAGGTACAGAGGCTGGGACCTATTATACCTCCTTACCTGCATCTAATTTTCGTCTGCACTACTGCCAATACTACTACTCGTATGTTAGCTCAATGTTTCGAAGAAAATGTATGCCAAAGTTCTGAAATCCTAAGGAGCCTATTCAAGGAGGATCTTCATTTGTTTTAACTTTTTTATTTATGACGCATTGAAGCTCTGTAGAATAGACCACCAGCTACCAATAAAACACGATTCTATTTCAACCATCTACACATTTTGAATTGGGTACCGAAAGTTGATATTCAAAAAATTGTTCTTATAAACCACGTAGTTTGATGTGAAGTGGAATAAATGATTCTGAATTTAATCCAATGTACGAAATTCTTGGTTTGTAAGCAACATTGTTGAGTTTCTAGGTGCAGAGTAGGTACCTTCTTCTGGGTAGGCATGAGGAATAATGACAGTAAAGCTACTCCTTGACTAAAGTATTAATATAGGGTTTTATGTTTGCAATTAGTTCTTATTTCTTAGCTATAAGCAAGACCTGATATAATAACATATTGGTATTTATTAGTTAATGTTTGGATAAGTCTTGAGGTAAGATACAAATGTGATATTAAGACATTATCTACCTAAATGATTCGAATAAATTATTTTATTAAATAATTGTTGTTAATACTTTCACTCGTTTTATTTTGAGACTACGCTAGATTCTACCTACAATGCAAAGATTTTCCAATCGAGATTCTAGGCAGGCCACGCCAAACTAGGGCGACGTAGCTGCCCTGTGCTGCATAACTGTATCCTAGTTATATAAGTTCAAAGTATGGCGCACGCCTGCTTTGCTTGCATTCATTGCTTCATATATGTTTGTACAAAAATCCGTCTAACCGACAGCGTAAAACAAGCGATGAATCGCCTGTTTCCTTTCATTTTGAAACTGTTGACTGGTCAAAATATAAGAGAACACGCGTGCTTCGTGCTGTCAAAACAGTTACACAACTAAGGTGCTGATTCCCTGAGATCTGTGTCTATGTCTCTGGAGACGGCCTTGGCGGCAGACATCAAAGGAGGTGGCAGGACGAACTAGACAGATTTGTAGGTAGGAGCTCGCGAAAGTTGGAAGGAGAGGAGACATAGGTACCTATGCACAGGAATATATGGTTATAGCTAGAGCTATATAGCTAGAGCTATGTAGCTAGAGCTATGTAGCTAGAGCTATGTAGCTAGAGCTATGTAGCTAGAGCTATGTAGCTAGAGCTATGTAGCTAGAGCTATGTAGCTAGAGCTATGTAGCTAGAGCAGAGTAGCTAGAGCTGAGTAGCTAAAGCTGTGTAGCTAGAGCTATGTAGCTAGAGATATGTAGCTAGAGATATGTAGCTAGAGATATGTAGCTAGAGCTATGTAGCTAGTGCTATGTAGCTAGAGCTATCTAGCTAGAGCTATGTAACTAGAGATATGTAGCTAGAGCTATGTAGCTACAGCTATGTAGCTAGAGCTATGTAGCTTGAGATATGTAGCTAAAGCTGTGTAGCTAGAGCTGTGTAGCTAGAGCTCTGTAGCTAGAGCTATGTAGCTAGAGCTATGTAGCTAGAGCTATGTAGCTAGAGCTATGTAGCTAGAGCTATGTAGCTAGAGCAGAGTAGCTAGAGCTGAGTAGCTAAAGCTGTGTAGCTAGAGCTATGTAGCTAGAGATATGTAGCTAGAGATATGTAGCTAGAGATATGTAGCTGGAGCTATGTAGCTAGTGATATGTAGCTAGAGCTATCTAGCTAGAGCTATGTAACTAGAGATATGTAGCTAGAGCTATGTAGCTAGAGCTATGTAGCTAGAGCTATGTAACTAGAGATATGTAGCTAGAGCTATGTAGCTAGAGCTATGTAGCCAGAGCTATGTAGTTAGAGCTATGTAGCTAGAGCTATGTAGCCACAGCTATGTAGCTAGAGCTATGTAGCCAGAGCTATGTAGCTAGAGCTATGTAGCCAGAGCTATGTAGCTAGAGCTTAGTAGCTTCTATACATTCAACCAATCACTGCTGAATACCGCGAGCTTGATAATTTGCCACATTAGTTTTGGTTTCAGAAACTCGGCGTCAGACTCGAAGAACGTAAAATAGTGTGCATAACATAATGAGCGATGCTCAAACGCCATAGACGACCGACGTTGAGAAGCAAACTCAATTCTAACTTTCTACTTTGTAGAATATCAACAGTTATGTTCCTACATTGATGATAGAAGTGAAAACTTAAAACTTTGGAACACGTGTGGTTTTGAATGTCAGTATGTCGATGACGCGAAAACATTTTGACACTACCAAAAAAAAAAAAGTATGACAGGTTTAGTGTGAGTGCAGGAAGGAGTTACCTTTATCTCTCTTCTCTTTCATGTAACAAACTGTGTTTAAACGTGACGCATCTTTGAAATTTCAATCTCAATAAAATTATTCTCGACCAATTTTTCAATTGCCACACCGCTATGATGAAGTATCGCAACTGAGGTTTGCTGTTAGAGAAGATAAGCTCGACTTAGTAAATAAACTGTCATATTGTATTTGTTTTTTTTTTATGTTTAGTGAACAATAAAGATTATGAATAGGTATGTATCACTTTAAAAGAAATTGAAAAATAATGTCACAATAATTCTAATAAGTAGGTACGTATTCAGTTTTACACGCATAGTACATAAGTATAGGTATCTTACACCGAGCAAACTTCCCTTTTCAAGGTTAATCTCTATGTCTAGGACAAGCACACGACATTGTGCGGCAGCCGAGTATTACGTTAAGTTTATAAGGCTTCTTCGTGCATCATTACTGGAAATCGTGCTGTTTGGTAAAGTATGCCTTATTACAAACAAAATTAAGCTATTCAGAAAAATTGCTGATTCTGTGACAGGACTTATACAATTTTATCCAGGAGCAAAAATAAAGTGGTCAAGTATTGTTCTTAATTGGAATGCAACATAAATAATAATAAATGGAAATAATCCTATTAAAACACTACATACTACATTAATACATGGTAACAATTTATTTTCGGATTTGATATCGATACACAACGATTACAATACAAACTCGATTCAAAAAGGCCTTGACATGCCTCGCCGCTAGCTAGAATCACGCAGTGTTGCTAAGTTTTATCTACCCTCAACACAACATCGATCTAATAGAGCGCTATAAAAAGAGTAAATATCATTCTGAGATATTGAGATAAAGATTACTAAATAAAATAAAATAAATAATTTGGTTCTAAAACTACAAAATCAACTTTGAAGGGCGTGGTTACACTGCTTCGGTAACCGATCTGCATGCATTTCGGAAATACCAAATTAGTGGTAAGAATGTAAGGAAAATGCTGTCATCGGTGTTTTGTTGCACGATTTTACGCTGGCAACTATAGCATCACATCACGCGTTCTATGGCCGAAATCAGAGACAATATTTGATTTTTTTAATATTCAGAGCTTTGGCATTTCAGATAAACAGTAACAAAAATAAAATTCGTATAAAATTGAAAGAAAGTTATACTAATAATTTATCTCAAACTAAAATGCAAGTAAATGGTGAAAAAGTAAATTCTCTAACCATAATCACTCAAGGAAATAAATTATGTGACAATTGAGTTGACAGAATCTGTCAACCAGTTTGACGAATATGAAAATTAGATTGATTTTCTTTTTCAATATATAAAATTTATCGAGACTTGATCAAAATTTATAACTTTACTAATTTTTGCAACGTTCCATCCAATTTTAGTCTATTATTTTTTATTTGCTAATACACGAACAACGCACGCGCAGAACACCCATCGCCCAAAAATCTCCGAGCGCCATATTGAGAGGCAGACGTTGTATGACTTGAGTGATTAATCGTGGTTAGTGCAATAATTTGAAGTGGATTATTTGATCTTGCCCTATGGATATACTCTCGGGTACGTAATAAGTGCAAAGGTGTATTTACAAATTGCTAATACTCACCCAGTGAGCCCTGGCAAATCACATCGTAACCTAGACATAGGCCGTTCTAGTTATCAGTAGATTACCTAGGTATCATCAATCCACTGTTTGCTCACAGTTTTAATCTTATTAATAACACGTGTGTAGAATAGCCATAGGTTTCTTGAATCTAGTTACATTAACAAGATTATGCGATCGCTTCGCAAGGTTCCACGCTCGTATATAAACGGATTTCGATGTGTTTATGTCGGCAGTTGACAGAAGCGTTTATGTATATGACCGATCATAAGTCACCACACCCAGTGACCGGATTGTCGGTTTTAGTATTTGATCGTTTTTATTTCGAATGATTGTTCGCGCGTTGTCGCGTCGGTGCGTGTTTTGTGATATTAGTGTCGTGTTTAACGTGATACAGTGAGTGTAATAATAATGTAATTTCTAGGAGTGGTGTGCCTCGGTTGAAAGGCCTTACAGGGCCGGAAGGACAAGGCTCCAGACAAGAGGAAGGACTGCGGCACTCCGCCATTCAATATCATGGAGTGTTGCATGTCGGAGGAGGCCAAGGAGCAAAAACGGATAAATCAAGAAATCGAGCGTCAGCTTCGGAAAGACAAACGAGATGCTCGTCGGGAACTCAAATTGCTACTGCTTGGTGAGTGCTTCTTGTGACACTACCCCCAGTTCTAGCTGCCGAAACACCCATTTGTGCCTAGCACCTAAAACCCACCATATCAAGGAATTTGAGTGGTTCATTTACCCAAATCATCATAACCATGTTCCTGATTGATTGCTCCATAATTTGCCTACTCATTTTAGTTGCCCTACATTTGTCTGTGGTCAATATCAAGTACATGAGTATGACTTTTAAATAGCTAATGATGCTTTTAGTTAAGAGAACTAAGGTGAGTCAGAAGATTCCATGCCAAAGTTCACACCTGATCAGTTTACTTGTTAGCAATACTTCATAAAATGTATAGAATTTAAGTACAAAGGTTTTCTGTGGTCCAGCTAGTGTATAATTGTTGTGTATCTCTTGTATCTCTGTTGCAAAAATATCTGTACTTAATTTACAGTATATACCAAAAAATATATGCAATCACAAATAAGGCTTGATTTTGACAAACTAGGTATTTGTAAATACCTAATGAACTTGACAGGGAAAATGTCCTGATTTAGCAATGACTGTCACATAGTATTACAAAAAATATTTTTTACCAAGAAATTAACACTAATTTCAAAGTGGTCACATACATAACTACAATACCTATTTTCTATAATCCAAAATTAGATATAAAAGAATAAGAAGTAGCTTAAGTAATGCATTCTCTATGATGTGTCTTCTTATTAGACTATGATACTATTTCACTCGTATAATATGACCAATGATGCTTCAAGTGCATAAATTATAAGTAAAGCAATGCCTATCGTAAGATATTGTAAATCCTAGAAGGATGATTACTTGGACAAAAGGTATGACAGTAAATATAGTTCCTGCCTAACTTTTGGTTGCCCTGAAATTGGCTGTTTCACTCACATGATAAGACAAAAGATGCTTCAAGTGTATAAATTAAAAGTAAAGCAATGCCTATCGTAAGATATTGTAAATCCTAGAAGGATGATTACTTGGACAAAAAGTATGACAGTAAGTATAGTTCTCGCCTAACTTCTTGGCCGCCCTGAAATTGGCTACAATGGCTGTAGTAAATCTCATACAAAGACCAGATCCATGCCTTGCGCATCAGAAAGCCAACTTCAGGGTGGCCCAGAAGTTTGGCGAGAACTATCTACATGAAATTTTAGTTTCTTGCTTGGAACAGAGTGCCTTGCATATTTTTCTCTGTTTAGAAGGCCTAACTGATTTCTGAAATTAACAGGGCATTATGCTTGTAATGAAAGCAGATTTGAAAATAAATATGAAAGCATAGGCATTTTATAGCTCAATAAATAGGGAATGTATGTGGTTTTATCCTCATGTACTGCCGTACATTTTAAGCACCTATTGAACAATGAAACAGCCAGTTCTTTTTTGATTAATATTGCTATAGTTTCTAGGAATTTCTCCCTTTGTCATAACAATATAGCATATTGTTTGAATGAGTTGGTTAGAGGTCTCCTTAAACTACCCCACATTTTGATTGTTGAGTCAGCTGTGATAAAGACGAGCTGATTGCCGTCAACCAGGTACTTGCCGTCAACCAGGAAATAACAGATGGAAAATCCCAATAACGCTTTGTCCAACATGAGAATCAAACCCCATATTCACCATATTGAGGCAATTAGTCCTGATATCATTTGTGAGTACTAAATTCCAAACATAAATATCGAATTAGAGATTATTATTTTTAAACCTAGCCAGGATCACAGAGGCTTGATATCCCAACAGGATACTGCAACCAATAACTCTAATATCAAGCATGAATGTATCTACATATCTACTTTTTGATAACATACTGACTTTCTTATCACTATGAATCATGTTGTTTAGTTTTTATAAGCGAAATCAAATTAAGGAATTACGCAGTTCATTGCAAATGTTTGACAATCACTGCAATCTGCAAGAAATTTTATACTATCCCAGTACTTATAAAAAAGTTAGGTTTTTTATCATGTCCATAAGTACAGCATGTTTACAAAATCACACAAATATTATAAAGGTGAAAGTTTGTGAGTGTGTGGGTGTGTTTTTATGTTTGTTACTTCTTCACGCCCAAATGACAGGTCGGATCAGGATGAAATTTGGCACAGAGATAGATTATAGTCAGGAATAGCACATAGAATACTGTTTTATCCCAGGAATATGTTTCCTCGGCATAATTTTCGACATTCACGTGGGCGAAGCCCCTTGTAGAAGTTAGTAGTATCATAATTAATGTTAATTTAAGGTTTTAAAACAAGGATGAGCACTCCCTCTGTAAAAGTGTATCAGAGATGCCTTGACCTGTTTATGAACATTATTATATTTTTCCAATTATTATTATTATTATGTGGGTACTTCAGTTCAGAATATTAGATTTTGTTATAATTAATCACTACACTCCGCATTATCAAAACATACAATTTTCAATTAAATATGCAAATTAATTACATTTATTTATACATGAGTGTATAAAAACTCAAGTTTAAAAATATATTTGAATAGGAGACTTTTACTGAGCATCAAAAGTTACTTAACTTTTTCTTTGTAAACATAGTAAATTGGGGTTCTTAATATTAAATTATATTTAAATAAATCACGCTTTAGGAAAACTCTGCTATTAGCAATGTGTATGTTGAAGAATAGTTTTTATTTTATTTACACAGTATAACTCAATATTTTCCTCTATGATAAAGAAGCCATTACCTTCTCAACATGGTAAATGGATATCATATTTTTATTAGTAGTGACTAGAATTGGTATAAAATCTGCAAATGTCCATTTTAAACATTAATTTATGAAGATTAATAAAATAGTGATAAAAGGTATAGTGTATGTTGTCTATACTAATATTATAAAGAGGAAAGATTTGTGTTTTTGCATGTAATGAAAAAACTTAAAAACTACTGGACCAATTAAAAAATATCTTTGACCGTTTGGAAGCTACACTATCCCCGGGTGACATAGACTACTTTTTATATGTGAAACCGCGAGGCGTCCGCTAGTATTTCATAAATTTAATAATTTATGTAGGTAGGTTCACTAAAACAATGTGTAAAGTATGTGTCTTCCTATTATAGGATTATTTCTATTCCTTCATGAGAAACATTTTTAACATTCAATTTTAACAATAATAGTGAATAATATTTGCTTCATTAAACTGATTCAAACCAGTTCATGCGGAGAATATTTTTATTCTACAGGAAATACTAGAATTGCCGCATAGATGCGAATAAATTAAGTACCCAATTAATTTATTTCCTTTGTTAAATATCATATTTTCTATTAAATATGTATATCTAACATTTACTGGTTTTGTTATTTTTGACTATAACTAAAATATTACCATTATTTACTATCTCATTTCAATTTTGTCCTGATGAAACGCAATCACAAAAGGCAATTAATATTTTATGTATTACTGAAATAACCTGTTACATACCCATTGTTTATGTACCAATTTGATTTAAATTGCTATTTTAAATTATGACATTTTGGTACCTATTAACATATCTACAAACTTTATAGAAATAGGTAGGTACCAGCAATTTAAATCAAGCTATAGTTATAATGTTATATTACTGAAATAAATTTGTACATACATCTAAATAATGCAACTAATTTCATTTCATATAAATTTCAATTGAAGGAATCTGCATGTACCTGTATATGGTTTGTTTACATTTAGATAATGTTTGAAAATGCCTACATATATGTTTAATATAGGTAAATTCATGGTTATTTTTGTTTAGACTTTAGAGGAATCAAACACAATGTTATCATATTCTTACCAACAAATAAAGTTCGATACCTAAGTGCATTGAATCTGGCATCCGGTAGGTAATTTACATTAAATGTACAGGAAAAAACTAAATAAAAATCTGTCATTATTGATGTACCTTTTAAGGAGTAGAATAAAAAAAAGAAGTTACCTATTTGATAGCTTTATATCTATCAAATTCAAGCATTTATTCAACTGGAGAAGTAATGCCTCTGTAGACTTGATTGCTTTCCATACCTCACATAAAAACCCAAAACATGAGATAAATGAGAAATCTATCTTTATCGTATTATCTTTACAAACTACAAGATGGCTTCCATCATCATTCACAAACAATGCTACCAAAAAATGCAGCATAGATGACTGGCTCCAAACTGGTAAACAAAAACATTTCCAGCAGTTAAGATGTAAGTCAGGCCCTTTGTAAAAAGAAGGACCACAGCAATCTGCTGTTTGTACAGTGTACACCAGCACAACACCTGACTGACGCTTTTTCCATACAATATTTCGTCATAATTATTTCATATATATTAATTTCCTTAAAAGGATTTGGAAATGGTCGTAACTCATAGCTTATTAGAAAATAATAAATACCTACTATCACCAGGAAAATTGCAGACATGTTCATTGTTAGGAGTAATTAATGAATTTCCTTTAAAAACATAATGCAGTTAGTATACTCCAACTTCCATCCCAGAGCACATTCAATACCAAAGCTCCAATTAAGGACCTATTTGGAGCTTTGGTATTGAATGTTCTCTACAAGTTATTCAACAATAACAGTCTCTCCACCACCCTTGGTCAAGGAATGCTTATGGCATCAAGGTCGACTAATAGGCAATGCTTATGGCATCAAGGCCAACTATTTAGGTACCAAATCATCGCTTACCATCAGGTGTGATAGTGGTCACAAGTGAGCCAATCTAGGTACAATAACAAAAATAATGAATTTTTAACCTGAGCTTTTGGTAGATTCTTAGAATCATCATCAGCATTGTCAGGAGAGCTGGAAAAACCGTCAAGATTAGGATGCATCAATTTGTTCCCATTTCAACCTGGCATAATAGACATTGCCATTTGAATAAGTTTGAACATCGTTTCAGGTGCCTATGTATAGGCAGCAGTAACCAATTCCAATCAGAATATTACCCAAACTAATAAGAATCACATCATCTGCCTAGCCTTTTCCTAACTGTCGTTGGGGTCGGCTTCCAAGTCTAACTGGATTAAGTGTGTGCAATGGAGCAACTGCCTATCTGACCTCCACGACCCAGTAATTGGGTAACTCGATACCTCTTGGCAAGACCGGTGTCAGCTCTGAAGCTTCTGACTACCCGTAACGACTGTCTAAAGGTCTTCAAATGACAGTCGGGACCAGCGGTTTAACGTGTTTTGTAACGCGCTATGTAAAGATGGTTACCCATCCAAGGACCGACCTCGGCAAGCGTTGCTTAACCTTGAAGGTCGTCCCGTGCGGCTGTTATTATTAAGCCACGAGCTGTCACATGTCTTCGAATTTTTGGTTCTAAGACATGCCGGTTTCCTCGCGTTGTTTTCCTTCACCGTTTTGAGAGCAGTGGTGATGAAATAATTTAGTCAGTCGTGCCTGGGTTCGAACCCACGACCTACAACTTGTAAGACGCGGCTGTTACCACTGGGCCACCACTGCACTAAACTAATAAGGATGTAGCTACATATACCCGAAAAACAATATCAGCGTGAATATCAGCGCAGCGTTATTTTCTGTTTAATATCGCTGCACATGCTAAGATAGGAGCCTTTTTGGTCTCGCACGGGGTTAATTATTTTTATAATTGTTTGTGTTTTGCTTATCTCGTGTCTCCTGTGCGGGTCACAAATAAATATTTTCTTTCTATATAAAATAGCTGATTGTGAAACAGACACCAAGTTATTCTCTTTGTCCTTGACTGCGATTCTATTGATATTATTAGCAACAGATCATAATGCAGTGGCATCCACAATATTATTTATTTATTTTATTATTGTCGGTAGGTAATCATAATATTGCATTGCTCAAATGACTCATTAAAGTATGTAGATACGTATAAGTACATAATTATCCTCTTATGTAATTCTAGATAAATTATTCAGCTTCATATAAAGAGATCAGGCATTTATAGAAATATGTTTAGCTTAGCTACTGATACTATCAAAAGAATTATACCATTCTTAGTATTTTTCATAAAAAGAACTAAACCTAAAGTTAAGAACTTGTAAAAAGTGCAGTTTATCTTATCAAGCAGTTAAGGAAACTAAAATAAAATGTACCTAATTTGGCAAATAATTGTTGAAATCACCTGCCGACAAATATAGACGAGTCTAAAATCGGGGCGCGTTATAATTTTCGGGGTCGACTGTGGTAGAACTAGCACGGCAACTGTCATGTGACACCCTTAATTCTGCACGCGATGAACCAACGTGAATAGCCGCTTCGGGTCTTAATAAAATAATCTAATTAGTCACTAAGTCGAATACTCCAACGAATACTTAGAAATGGTACTAGTATGTATATATACATATTAGTACAATGTTCGAGGATATATCCTCGAACCAGTGGCGTAGCGTGCCTCGGCGGGGCCCCGTATAAAAGTTTGTTTGGGGACCCTTATGAAGGGTAAAGATTTCTCACAAACAACAAAAAAAAAATGTTTGCTTAAAATTAAAATAAATATTTATTCATCATAATTATCTATCTGTCACTTTTTCCAAAATGTTTACAAACAATTAAAATTAAATATGCACTCTCCTTGCCTTTTTTTCAGCAAACTGATTTATAGCTGATGATGACTTTAAGTTTTTCTAAAGTTTCTTCCTTTATGGACAATTGTGACAGGTCTGACAGGCGAAAAAAATATTTGGGAAGTTTTTTTAATTTTTGCTTACGCACGTCGGGGCCCCCGTGGCCCGGCAGATACGGCGGTAGCTACGCCCCTGCCTCGAACATTCATGGAAGCGTCAGATGTAATTTTAAATTGAACAATTACCTAAATGCTTCATGACTCATTTTGGTACTAGACGTTCTATCACTGACTAGGATCAGTATTCATTCAGTCCATTATGAATCTAGACAGATTTTCTCAGCCTGGAGTCTAGACATGGATATTAAATTAAAGTGCATAACAGTAACTAATTAATTGATAAATCCGCAGTCGGAATATATAAGTCTTATTATAATTATCAATCGTGTAACGTAATCAGTAGTTAATGAAGAAATCTACCTAACTGTACATTATATTGCTTAGCAACCACACGACCACATTGCATTGCGCGGTATAAATCTAATTCTGAATAGCCATGATGGTTTTCACATTTTATTGTAACCGTTTGATTTAACTCCCTATAAAACATATATAATTTGTGTAATACTGCTATATGTGGTTTATATGACCTGTGACATGAAACAATTTTAGTAGTGTTCAACCCTGCTTGGTAAACAACCAATCATTACAAAGCAATCTTCTCGCCACGGTTCCTTGATCGCTCTGTATCTATCAGTTCGCATTGTAATTTAAAGATCTCTGGAAAAGTCACTTTGAAAAACAAATTGAGAGTTCGGAATGGAACTTCGGAACGAAAACATGAATAAAGAAGTCATGAGCTCGATTACTTCCTCTAGTTCCTGTTAGTACAGACAAATATTCATAGCTGCCAGAAGTAGTACCCACCTTTGTTGCCAAGCAGTTTATTTACTTCTTCTTCGACTTGTTGCACCACAGTATAGTTCTCGCCAAACTTCCTTAGTCGCCCTGAAGTTGGCTACAATGGCTGCGCGATAGTAAATCTCATAATCTCATCGTGCCTTACGCATCGGAAAGCCAACTTCTGTCGAGAACTATAATTCAGATTCATCATCATCATTTCAGCCGAAAGACGTCCACTGCTGGACATAGGCCTCCCCCAGGCGTCGCCACATTGACCGATCCCGTGCGTCTCGCATCCAGCGCCTTCCCGCAACCTTAACCAGGTCATCAGTCCACCTAGTGGGAGGCCTTCTAACGCATCGTACTCCGATTCGCGGTCGCCATTCCAGAACTTTTCGGCCCCATCGGCCATCCGTTCTGCGAGCAATGTGCCCTGACCACTGCTATTTAAGTTTCTCAATTCTTCAGATTATTTTGGGCCAAAACTTTGTCATTGCCACGGAATAGTCGTTGGTGATAGCGCATAGGTCTCTTTGGCTGCATCTATTGGAGCACAGAGAGCTGGATAGGAGGTGGAGCATGGTTATTTTACTTACTGAAAAAAGGCTTTGTCAATCACAGCGTCAGCCAATCAATATATCAATCTTCCTATATGCATGGCAAGAGAAAGTCCTATGAACCATTCTGTAAAAAGATCTGACGTCACAATTTTTTTTCTGTCATGTCTCAGGTACTGGCGAGTCAGGCAAATCGACGTTCATCAAGCAGATGAGAATTATCCACGGCTCCGGCTACAGCGACGATGATAAAAGGGGTTTCATAAAGCTCGTGTATCAAAATATTTTCATGGCGATGCAGAGCATGATAAGGGCTATGGAGTTACTCACTATACAATATGGAAATCCGAACAACAACGTGAGTATTATTTTTGTAAATTTGATTACCCGACAATTTAGTGATAAATCTATGGGTTTAACAATAAAAATATTGTTTGGTTGTTCATTTTATGACAAAGAGTTCACACACTCGAGGATAAAATGATGTTCTTAGTGTGCCTGATTGAATTAATGCTTTATTGCCAAAAATCTGAAGGATATCTATACTAATACTAGCTGACCCGGCAAACTTTGTTTTGCCATAAAAACACCAAACATTCATCTACCCTACCCTACCTAGCTACCCTACCTACCCTACCTACCCTACCCTACCTACCCTACCTACCCTACCTACCCTACCTACCCTACCTACCCTACCTACCCTACCTACCCTACCTACCCTACCTACCCTACCTACCCTACCTACCCTACCTACCCTACCTACCCTACCTACCCTACCTACCCTACCTACCCTACCTACCCTACCTACCCTACCTACCCTACCTACCCTACCTACCCTACCTACCCTACCTACCCTACCTACCCTACCTACCCTACCTACCCTACCTACCCTACCTACCCTACCTACCCTACCTACCCTACCTACCCTACCTACCCTACCTACCCTACCTACCCTACCTACCCTACCTACCCTACCTACCCTACCTACCCTACCTACCCTACCTACCCTACCTACCCTACCTACCCTACCTACCCTACCTACCCTACCTACCCTACCTACCCTACCTACCCTACCTACCCTACCTACCCTACCTACCCTACCTACCCTACCTACCCTACCTACCCTACCTACCCTACCTACCCTACCTACCCTACCTACCCTACCTACCCTACCTACCCTACCTACCCTTCCTACCCTACCTACCCTACCTACCCTACCTACCCTACTCTACCTACCCTAGCCTACCTACCGTACCCTACCTTAACTTCACTACCTTCCCTACCTACCCTACCTTATCTTCCCTACCTACCCTACCCTACCTACCTTACCCTACCTTACTCTACCTACCCTACCTACATACCTACCCTACTTATGTAGGTAAGGTTTTTTTTATTCCAATTTTTTTTATTTTGCATATGAACCTTCTCCTAACAATAACAAACACAACAAAAAAAGAATTAGCGAAATCGGTCCAGCCTTTCACGCGTGATGCCGTGACCAAGGGAAATAGGGATTCATTTTTATCTATACTAATATTATAAAGAGGCAAAGTTTGTGAGGTTGTTGGTGGTAATCTCTGGATCTACTGAACCGATTTTGATCAACAGTAGAAAGCTACATTATTCCTCAGTGACATAGGCTATCATTTATTAAAAAAAAAAATGATATCCAAATTGCAATAATGTAACCCAAAGTAGAAAAATTTCGCCTATAAAATTCATTATTTGGCGTACGCTGAGGCAACTATTGATGATACATAAAAAATATGTACTACATGATTAAAGTACTCATTATTACCTACAAAAAAGTCTGCGAGAGAATAATTATACATAGTTAAGTCACAATAGCTTTTATGTTCTAATCGTATTGTAGTATTAATTCTTATTCAAATAAATAGGAAGATAGGGCAGGGTAGGAAGGTAGGTAGCTAGTTGACGGGAGCGAAGCCACGGGGGTCAGCTAGTATATTTCTGCACTTCCCTACCTACATACGACTCCAATACTGCCTTCTGATGATTTCACAATATGAACTGCTTTGCGATGACTAAACTCACTAAACGTATATAGGCATTACATATAAATAACTACAAATAAATGATTGAATGTGGACAAACTTCAGTTGCAAAGTAATGCATCAATTTAATATACCATTTGTCCTGATGACAAATCACATATGGGAATTTACAGTGAAGCAATAGCTTTTACGACAGCTAACAGCTTACCATTAATTATTTATTTAATTTTTAGCCTGTGCTGTCCCACAGTAAGGCAAAGGCGTCCCTTTCATCTTACCATTCCTCCCGGTTTCTCTAGCCAGGCCTGTCTGTAGGTGACGAACACGTCCCACCATCTTCTCTTGGGTCAAACGCGTTGTTGTCATTTTCTGGGACCATATTGTGGTTGCCAATGATTAGTTCTAAATTTAAGCTTGGCTGTGTTTTTTAGGGTTCCGTACCCAAAGGGTAAACACGGGACCCTATTATTAAGACTCCGCGGTCCGTCTGTCTGTCACCAGTATGTATCTCAAGGACCGGGATAGCTAGACAGTTGAAATTTTCACAGATGATTTGATTTCTTGATTTGTTTGTTTTACCCACGCACTGGAACGCCTTACAGCAATTACACCAATGGACACAAACTTACAAATACACTATAAGTCCAGGTTTCCTCACGATGTTTTCCTTCACCGTTGACAGCGATTTCCAAGAAACTTAGAAAGTACATGTGACTACGTATGACTAGTACATATGTCATGATATATTTCTGAATAAAATAAAACTGAATAAAATAAATAGTTAAGTAGGGCTCCCATACAACAAACGTGTTTTTTTTGCCGTTTTTTGTGTTAATGGTACGGAACCCTTCGTCCGCGAGTCCGACTCGCACTTGTCTGGTTGTATTTTGGAGAATTCCATACTGAAATAAAAATTGTACAATTACAGGAACAGGCGGAATTGATAACAATGATTGACTTTGAGAGTGTGACAACGTTCGAGAGTCCCTACGTTGAAGCCATCAAGGCGTTGTGGGCCGACGCAGGCATACAGGAGTGTTACGACCGCAGGCGAGAATACCAACTCACCGACTCCGCCAAATAGTAAGTTGTGTTATAAAAAACTAACTAGAACCACAGATAAGATAATACTAGCATACAGATGTCTCATCCCATACAAAGGAACCGTGCCGACGTACTGTACAGATTATACTGATTATTTTTTGTACATCGGCACGGTTTCTTTGTGTGGGTTAAGGCATCTGTATGCTAGTACTATATTATCTGTGCTAAAACTTAATAACAATCATAAAATACCATCTATTGTGACATTCTAAGAAGAATGCTAATCTGGGATTGTGATTAGTGATTGAATACCATGTTGGTACCATACCATTGGTATTGTATCCTAATAACAATAACATCACAATGAATAATCACATTTAGGTAATTATCTTTAAAATTAAATATAATTTCCTATAAAGCCAGCAATATTGACTCATCGCCATATCTGCAAATCCCGGGTACAGGAAACTGAACGATGGCCGGGAATGTCGAATAAAACCGCGAAAGATTGCTCCTTCTGTATAATATGATGTCATTATGACAATCTATACTTCTATACTAATATTATAAAGAGGTAAAGTTTGTGAGTTTGTGACGTTGTAAGGGGTAATCTCTGGATCTACTGAACCGATTTTGAAAATTCTTTCACCAGTAGAAAGCTACGTTATTCCTGAGTGTCATAGGCTATAATATAATTTCAAAAAAAAAACAATAATTTCAAAAAAGAGATTCTTATAAAAATTGCAATAATGTAACCCAAGGTAGCAAAATGTTGCCTGTAAAATACATTATTTGTTGTGCGCTGAGAAAACTATTGATGATAGATACAAATTTGTAGGTAGGGTCGGTAGGTAGCCAGGGTGGGCATTGTAGGCAGGGTAGCCAGGGTAGACTAGGTATGCAGGGAAGGCAGGGTTGCCAGGCTAGCCAGGGTATGCAGGTTAGGGGCAGGGTAGCCAGGGTAGCCATGGTAGGCAGGGTAGCCAGGGTAGGCAGGGTAGCCAGGTAAGCCAGGGTAGGCAGGATAGCCATGGTAGTCTGGGTAGCCAGGGCAGCCAGGGTAGGCAGGGTAGCCATGGTAGCCAGGGTAGGCAGGATAGCCATGGTAGCCATGGTAGGCAGGGTAGGGGCAGGGTAGCCATGGTATGCAGGTTAGGGGCAGGGTAGCCAGGGTAGCCATGGTAGGCAGGGTAGCCAGGGTAGGCAGGGTAGCCAGGTAAGCCAGGGTAGGCAGGATAGCCATGGTAGTCTGGGTAGCCAGGGCAGCCAGGGTAGGCAGGGTAGGGGCAGGGTAGCCAGGGTAGCCATGGTAGCCAGGGTAGGCAGGGTAGCCAGGGTAGCCATGGTATGCAGGTTAGGGGCAGGGTAGCCAGGGTAGCCATGGTAGCCAGGGTAGCCAGGATAGCCATGGTAGCCATGGTAGTCTGGGTAGCCAGGGCAGCCAGGGTAGGCAGGGTAAGGGCAGGGTAGCCAGGGTAGCCATGGTAGCCAAGGTAGGCAGGATAGCCATGGTAGCCATGGTAGTCTGGGTAGCCAGGGCAGCCAGGGCAGCCAGGTTAGCCATGGTATGCAGGTTAGGGGCAGGGTAGCCATGGTAGCCAGGGTAGCCAGGGTAGGCAGGATAGCCATGGTAGTCTGGGTAGCCAGGGCAGCCAGGGTAGGCAGGGTAGGGGCAGGGTAGCCAGGGTAGCCATGGTAGCCAGGGTAGGCAGGATAGCCATGGTAGCCAGGGCAGCCAGGGTAGGCAGGGTAGGGGCAGGGTAGCCAGGGTAGCCATGGTAGCCAGGGTAGGCAGGATAGCCATGGTAGCCATGGTAGTCTGGGTAGCCAGGGCAGCCAGGGTAGGTTGGTAGGTAGCCATTTGACGGGAGCGAAGCCCTGAGGGTCAGCTAGTTTCCTATAAAGCCAGCAATATTGACTCATCGCCATATCTGCAAATAGCCAGGGTAGGGGTAGGATAGCCATGGAAGCCAGGGTAGACTGGGTACGTAGGGTAGGTAGGGTAGCCAGGGTTAGCAGGGTAGGGGCAGGGTAGATATCTAGGTAGCCAGTTGACGGGAGCGAAGCCCCGAGGGTCAGCTAGTTACTAATAATTCAATAAGCTGAGTGCTTCAGAACGTTCACCTTGCGCTATTGTCTCTGTTGCCTAGTTTCTTGGGAATACTTAGAACACACAAGTTATTCTTGGCAATAATAAGGCGTTAATATCTGTAAAACCGCTTGCTGTCCCAGAATAAGGAGGCTTGTTCATACAAGAAGGAATGAAGTTGTCAAGCATCTTTTTTAAATGGTCAATCCATTTATTTTTGGCGTCAGAGCGGGACAACATCAGAGTAAAAAAAAAAATTTTTGGTATTTTACTAGCGTTTATTAGACAATGTGGAACACCTAATATTAAGTAAGTATTAGGCTCACTTCCTCAATAAACTTAACTAAGAGTTAGTTGCTAACACAAGGTTAAGTTGTCAATATTATAATTACAACTTGTCAAGTTAACCATGTGTTAGCAGCTAACTCTAGAGCCAAGTTGTTCTTGCAAAGTGGGCCTTAGTACATATTAGTTTGGTTACTAGCATTAATCACAGACCTCTAAGATCTAACTAAGCAATTGTTTTGTTTATATTTATTCGTAATTATAGTCCAAAATCTGTTCGCGACAGCGGGACATTTTTGCCCTCGCTGGGGATAGCGGGACCGACAGCCTGAAAAGGGGACTGTCCCGTCCAAAACGGGACGTATGTATAGTCACGTTAGCTATGCATCGTTCTGCAATGAACGAAGACAATTTCCGAATTCCATGTTAGCTCTGTTAAAATGCATCAAAATCAGCACTCTGCTACCAAAATTGATTTAAAATTATATGTAAATTTGACCCCACACTGAGAAAAGATATTTCTATAGCTACTTGCAGGAGATTGACCGCGTGGCGGCACCAAATTACTTACCAACCGAACAGGACATACTGCGCGTAAGAGTCCCAACAACTGGCATTATAGAATACCCATTTGACCTGGAAGAAATACGATTTAGGTAAAACTTGAATATGTTGGGCTGTGCATGACTCGCTTTACAGGTGCATGGTAACATGGGACTTGACTGTACTGTCTCCATACTCTGTTCATTCTGCAATTATTTTTTGTATGTGTATGTGTAACAGGGTCTTATAAGTGCATGTCTGCGTACTGGCTGTTAGCGCTGCATGATCTATATTTCAGCTATTTAAGTGATTTGGCGAGAATCGAGAAAGACGATTACCTCCCCACCGAGCAGGATATCCTGCGAGCTCGTCAGCCGACCACCGGCATCCTTGAATATCCTTTCGATCTTGACGGGATCGTGTTTAGGTATGTTCAAAACCACAGGACTGTTTGGTGCGATTGAAGAACACTAGTAGTATCCTGAGAGCTATTTCCCCTTGACGTAATATTGTGAAACTGTACAATGTACATTCCGTATTAACGCTATTAAACAATGAGTATTAAACTGAGTAACTTAAACATAAATATTAAAAACACAGATTACCTCCCAATAGATTCCGCATAGAAGACAACTTACGCGCACCACACATCAGCCTATTTAGGCTGATATAGCTCGGTGCACGGTATGATCTCTTTAGTATCGACCAGCCATTAGAGCTGTAGGGACGCAAGCGATTTCTAGTTTTAATTCTGTTTAAAAAATAGTTATCAACGGTTTTCCTTAAAAAAAAATGACGAATTGTGCAGTAAAATGGTGTGGAAAATTAACCAGCCCTTCAAGTTCAAAAAAGATGGGTTAACATTCCACCAGTAGGCAAAGTAATAAATATTGACCAATCTAAAAAAGGTCAAGTTATAATGGTTAGCAAATCAAAATTGCACAATTTACAGTAGCGCTCGTTGATGTCTTTTGTGAAAGTCCCTTTCACTCATAAGGAATTATTATATTGCTATCTTTTTTCCACAGAAGTAAAAATGTTGAGAAAAATACATTTTATGCTTATCGAAAAGTATCGATGATCGATGTTTAATTAGGTATATAGGAGAATAAAATAATTTTGTTAGAATTGATTATTTAACAATTAACAAATTAGTTTATTTTTACTTTGAACTAATTGGGCTCTACTCATAACAAGAGCTCAGAGTGGCCTTGTTTACATAGCATTACAATTAAATTAAATCACTTTTGGCCAAAATCAAAATCTTTTCTCGATCGATGTTTTTCTTTATCATTATTAAAGTAATTACAAAATCGCCGGCTAAGAAATTTTACATAAAATACCATTCTGTTTGAAAAATATCGATATTTTTATCGACATTTAATGCGCATGTCCCGTCACTACGACAGGTACCGTGATCTTGAATAGCCAATCACGGCGCACTTGTCACTCCCCGCGCAACCCGTGCCTTCCGCCAAATTTGGTGAACTCGGAATCAAACAAAACAGTAGGCATGCGGTATCTATTGGGAGGTAATCTGTGACTAAAAACTGTATTTATTGAACCTCTTCCCTTTAAGCTCAAGGTGTGGTTTTGATATCCTAATTGACGGTCGACCCTGCTTCTCTATTTGCTTGTTTATTATGCTTGAACAAAATGTGCCAAAATATTGACACACACCGTTTCATAATTCTTGTTGTGTCGTCATTAATATGCTTTTGAGCACAGTGCTTCGCTTTTTGCTTGGTTTGGGTACAGCATACATTTGAAGGATGATTCTCATCTTGGAAAAACTTAAGATTTTTATCATCTTTCTTCTCTATATTGTGGCAGAAAAATGTTGGTCAAATTATAATTCTCAAATATAAGAGAATTTGACGCACGTGACGATCACGCTGCTGTTATTAATTTGTAATGATTATGGTCTATTTTGAACAATTTATGAACCACACAACTTGATGCAGATAACGGTTCCTCGTTATGTCGTGTTATCCTTTGTATTTATATTTTAGAAATTATCTTGTAATTATAACCCTACATTAAAATACCTACACTTTAAATGAATCACTAGCAATAATCATTACAAAATTTGTTGAATTCTGTAAAACTTTATGTTTTTTTTAAATTGTCCTTGTTACCATTGTTGTGCCACCAATAATTCTCCGAATTGTATATTATTCATCGACATTGTATTTATCACAAAAAGCACCACCATTTTTGAAATTTTCAGTTGATTCCATTTTAAAATTGATGTTGACTAAATAGTTCAAAAAGTTATCAATCTCCTTTGTCATCAAAGTTGTAATCTAAAAGGTGGTCCATAGTCTCGATAAAAGTTGCAGCTTGCAGCTATGCTTGTCCAGAACCTCAGTATATTTGCACACTTTTGAGGATTTGTTTTGTTTTTTTTTTTTTGTAGTGGCATTAAAATTTCTTTCATTCATAGCACTAAATCATCTAAACATTAAATTCTAGCATGTTTGGCGTGGCGAAGATGCCAGTTTTGATTAGGTCAGAAACATTCTTAGCACTTTCACTGCTAATCTATCACTTATCAACATTGCTGTTTACTATTGCTTGTCATAACATTCAAACTCTCTGTAATAATTCCCCTAATATTAACACCATCGTCCTTCTGCGTGATTCGTGGGTTTATTAAATAAATTCTGAGTACTTCATTAATTCTTTGTAAAAGATAATAGCTGGATTGGCTTGTAATATTTCCGTCTCAAGAATGTACTTGTATCATTTTGCTTCTTAAGGCAAATTAGATAAAAACATTCAGTAAGCCACGAACAGCAGAAGAAAACCATAATATTCTATGTTGTAACCCCATCCTGCACTTAGACATAATAACAATTACTTTATATTACGGCTTGACTGTTTCTCCATGTTGTATTATTATTAATTAATATTGTACATCTCATACAGAATGGTCGACGTTGGTGGACAAAGATCCGAGCGAAGGAAATGGATCCACTGCTTCGAGAATGTGACCTCAATCATATTCTTAGTTGCTCTTAGCGAATACGATCAAATTTTGTTCGAATCGGAAAACGAGGTGAGTTACTTCACATCTATATTTTATACACACTAATTTAAGATACTTTATAAGGAAGTACAGCTGCTCTTTGTGTAAGCTCATCTGGGGAAGTACCACAAAACATACTTTTGCCTACAAACAGTGTTGCTATTTGATCTTGAAGAATGCTAGTATAATTACAGACACATAAGACAGTTCATCTTTGTGTCTGGGATAGCAACGAATATACATATTCATAATTAGCCAGTTGCTGGCATGCTAGTAAATATTATAACTATGTTAAAATAATATAGTTGGTTTTAAACTATTAGGTGCTTTGCACTAGCAATAGACAGACTTTGTGTGGAAAAGGGAGAGAGAGTCTTTAACTAGCTGTGGGACAAAATAGGCTAGATAGATAGGTACGTACCTACTTATTGGGTGAGGTTGCTTGCTGGGAAGAACCCTACAGCACATAGGCCATGCCTATCTAGTCAAGATCCCTGTAACATTTTTTTGGTCAGCATTGGCCTTTACTATGTGTAGGGTAAACCCAACATGTATCCGAAAAAAAATATTGTCCAGACTAAGTTGTGTTGTATATGCAGGATAACTTCGAATAACGTTTGAAAGGCATATTCCTGACGTTGGTATTGTTTACCTATCTTTCTTCTTTAAGCCAGCGGGAGTTTCCAAACACGTCACTATATTTGTGTATTGAAAGAATTCGTCCGTTTTGTTTGGATTCTGCCTAATCTTGAGTACTGATTTACAATGCTCACATCTGGGCCGCCCTGAAGTTGGCTTGCCGATGCGCAATGCACGGATCGGTGGTTTTTGTATGAGATTTTCTACTGCACAGCCATTGTAGACAACTTCAAGGCGGTCAAGAAGTTTGGCGAGAACTTTACAATGTAATGAGGAACCGGCTACGTTAAAATAGCCGCACGGGTCGATCGCATACGGCCTTGCCTTTAGTCAATGGATGGGTTATTCATTTATACATAAAATCATTTTTATTCGCTCAAACATGAGTAGTTAACATATCATATATAGCAAAATGTCAGCATGAAGATATGTTAGGATATAAAATGATAGACCGTCTTGGAAAATGGCATGGAAATATTATTAAATAATATAAAACAAAATAAATAATAGATATGTCATATTTAGTTGTAATAAATATTTAAATAATAAATCAATTCAAAATAATCATTCTAGAATATTAAAGCAAAGCTATTTAAAAATCTCAAGATATTAAAATATTGAATGTGTAAAATGCAAATTTCAATCATATAATACAAGTCAAGGTTGAGATTCTAGAATGTCACCCATAACGAATAGTTAGAATCTCGAAAATCTAGCAGCCAGTCTTACCAAGACTATGATACCGCCTTCAGTGGGTGTGGAGGTCTGGAAATCCCGCTAAACCATTTCGCCCGGTTGTTATTTTAAGATCTTTGACAGTCATTACGAGTAGTCAGAATCCCGAAAATCTAGCAGACTGTCTTACCAACAGTACGATACCCCGTTCAGTGGGTGTGGAGATCTGGCAATCTCGACAAACTGTTTCTCCCGGCTGATATTTTAAGATCTTTGACAGTCGTTCCGGTAGTCAGAATTACGAAAATCTAGCTTCAGTGGGTGTGGAGGCCAGAAAGACAGATGTTCTATCTATACTGGTGTATTCCGACCATGCGCGGGCGGCTTTTATGACGCGACTTGGGCGAATCCTTTGTCTAGTAATGGACTTCGATAGACTGAGTTGATTGATTGATTGAGTGCGGTCATGACCCCTTGACCACTTAACACACGTACATTTAATATCAGCTGGTTAACTACTGATTGAACACTGAAGGCGCTCTTGCTCAGTTTGGGTCAGATTTCAATATTTATGGAAATTAGTTATATACTTTAGGCAGTTCGGAAACTAAATAAATATGAGGTAATGGTCTTAACTGTTATAAAAAACCTTTTTAGAAGGCAGAGATTTTCTTATTTGTAAGATCTCATAAAGTAGTCAGTAGTCCGAACGTCTGACGTCGAAGGGAAAATTATACCGGGATGTAAAGTATCCTATGTGCTTTATCAGACTATAATCTATCTCTGTGCCAAATTTCATCCAGAACCGTTCAGCCGTTCTGGCTTGATTGAGTAACAAACATACACCCACACATCCTTACTTTCGCATTTATAATATTATAAGTAATACAGTAAGATTAGTATTCAGCCCCGCTCGTGATTGGACTGGATGCCAACCACATGATAGTTTGAATAAGAGCAGTGGTGGCAGCGACTTACAAGTTGAAGGTCGTTGGTTCGAACCCAGGCAGATGCTTTATCTTAATATATATAAATCTCGTGTCACAATGTTTGTCCTCAATGGACTCCTAAACCACTTAACCGATTATAATAAAATTCGCACACCATGTGCAGTTCGATCCAACTTGAGAGATAGGATAGGGTAGGGTAGGTAGGGTAGGGTAGGTAGGGTAGGGTAGGTAGGGTAGGGTAGGTAGGGTAGGGTAGGTAGGGTAGGGTAGGTAGGGTAGGGTAGGTAGGGTAGGGTAGGTAGGGTAGGGTAGGGTAGGTAGGGTAGGGTAGGGTAGGTAGGATATTTAGTAGATGAATGTTTGGTGTTTTTATGGCAAAACAAAGTTTGCCGGGTCAGCTAGTTTTGTATAAATTATTTCATCACCACTGCTCTCAAAACGGTGAATGAAAACATCGTGAGGAAACCGACATGTCTTAGAACCAAAAATTCGAAGACATGTGACATCCACCAACCCGCACTGGGCCCGCGTGGTGGATTACGGCCCATTCCCTCTCACAGAGAGGAGCTGCTGCACGCACAACGAACCAAATGGGAGTTCAAGTGCGGAAAAAGTGGCCTAGTATACAGTTGATGGCCCAAACCGTGCTGCGAAAATGTAAAAGATAAATAGTTAGCTCATATCACGTTTAATATCTTTCCAGAATCGAATGGAGGAGTCAAAGGCGTTGTTCAAGACTATTATCACGTATCCCTGGTTCCAGCACTCATCTGTAATTTTGTTCCTCAACAAGAAGGATTTGCTTGAGGAGAAGATAATGTATTCACATCTGGTCGATTACTTCCCTGAATACGACGGTATGTACTCGGTCTTTTGTGGTTATTTTTTCATTCAAACGAGGTTCATAGATTGACATACATCTACATGGTGTATTAGTGTTGCATCCTTACTTCTTAAGAGCCCCTACAAGTTTCACGAGCCTAAAACAGAAAACAGCTACTTTTTCAGCGAACATTTCTCAATAACTACAAGATATATGATAAAAAAACATAATGACAACAATAAAAACGACACACGTCCATCGTCTACAAGCCCTTGAGCGAGACTGACTGAATGCCTCGCGCGAGCGCAACGTTTTATAAGGCATTATTTGGACAATTTATTACAATAAAATAAGTACTCAAAAATATAATATAATAATTGGATTCGATTGATAAACATCTCAAATTTCAAATTATTTACCAGTTATTTTTATATCCTACATATTCTTACGCGTAGACGACGCTTTCGCACATGATTAAATTGCGCTTTTCCGCATGGACAACATTTTTTTTAAGTACAAATACAATAAACTGTGAAAAACAAAATTTATGGCTTACTAGTATACTTACTATATGCCCAGTCCATACCATTTTTTGCAGATTATTATTCGCCACCAGTAAGCTGAAAAAACAATTGAAAAACCTGGTGTTTCGGGATATCGTTAAAACGTGTTTTAGGAATTTATTTTTTCTAATTTAATTTGAGCACTTATCAAAAATATGTAATTTACATTTACTAGATAACTATGTAGCGCAAAAAATTGCATTAAAAGATTTATCATATATTGCCTTTTAAATATATAGACCTTGTAGTTATTGAGAAATTTGCACTGAAAATGTAGCTGTTTTCTGGTTTTAGTTCATGAAACTTGTAGGGGCTCTGAAGTAACTTGTCAAAAAGTTACCTGTTCAATTGCTGTTTCACTGAATTTACATGAATAAAGACAAGGACAGGTAGAACTGTAATTAGGTCTGTCAACAAACGATTTTTGTAGGTCCAAGTGAGAGTGATTCAGGTTCTCTGTTTATTTATTTATTAACACATAGCAAATACACAATGTGTATGATTATCACGTTCATTTTGTTGGAGATAACACTAAGATTATTGAATCAGTAAATTTAACCTATTTATTACCCTGATTCATTCTTAAAATTGATTCATTTTATAAAGAATGGTTCACCAATATCTGATTTGTGATATTTGAACACTTCTAATCAGTTAAATTTCTTAACAAGATATCCAAAACTCACGAAGTCCACTAACGAGACTATCTTGATGTTGAAAAGATAAATATTACGTGATATTTAGTATATTTAGATATGATATCTGTAACGTTGTTTATGCGTTAGCAGAGCTGTAGAGTTGAAGAAAACGACTCAAAATGAAAATGGAACCTAGGATAAAAGATAGGTTCTTCCCGAGGGCCCCGGACACCAACAAGTCTTACAAATGGGGCACTGTATTATGTATAACTATAAATATTTTCGTGAGTACTATACTCCTTTTGAGATAACATTAGGCATTGAATAATACCATTTTACTGCCCGTTCAACCGATTTTGACTTCTATTGACCTTCTCTTCACCAACGGGTGATATGACATTTGGCAGCCGTATTTAACAGTTCGTTTTGGTAACAGGTTTATGCTTTTTATGCTATCCTTATATTTACGAGATAGAACTCAAAATCGGTTGAACATAATGTAAAAAAAGATTGTAAAAATTTCTAATGTTATTTCAAATGGAGTATAGAGTACTCTATGGTCAAATCTAGGATCAGGATAAAATGCAACTTTATCATCTCTGCCTCTCAACCTGTTACAACAAGAAATAATTGATTTATTTAACAACTAGGTCCAAAGCTGGATCCTGTACCAGCATTAGATTACATTCTTCAAAAATATTTGAAAGAAAACCCGGATCCTGAAAGATCGTGCTACTCTCACTTCACCACTGCCACAGGTTGACAAACATATCCTGTGTGGTATATATGACGCTAGACTACGCTAGACTTCGCTAGAGTTGGCTAGGCACTGTGTGTTATGCTAGAATTTAAGTAATCTTCATTGGTACTTGAACATGTTGAAAGCGGAACAAGACAACAGATTCTAAAAAAAGGTTTGTTGATGATGTTAATCACTTGAAAAAAAAAAACTCAAAATCTGGATATATGCTCTACACTGGCAGCATACAAAGTCTTGATAAAAAAAAAACTAACTGTGTATTCGAATTTCAAAATGTTAACATTATCCCACCATTTGTTTGCTTCTAAGCAAACAAGCCCAAAGGCTGTATACCTGGCAGCATAATGCATAATGAATTCAAATTCTGAATTCAAATCTCAACATTCCCACCAATGAAGATTACTTTCCACTATGTATGTAAAACCGTAGTGCTAGATATGTGTGTGTTGTCCCGAGTACAGGTCCGCAACGCGACGCCAACACAGCGCGCGAGTTTATACTGCGAATGTTTGTGGACCTCAACCCCGACGCGGAGAAGATTATCTACTCTCACTTTACTTGTGCGACAGGTTAGTACCTAAATGTTACTTTTGTCCCGGTTGTAGAACAAGAGCTGAGATAATTTAGCTTGGTTGAGGTATTTTTCCAAACTAAATAAGTCAAATTTAATTTTATTAATCAAAATTAGGTAAGACTCACTCAATCAAATCACAATGTACAAATACACCGTGAAATTTAAATGGTTGTTTTCCCGCAGCGAAATGGTTTTTTCTATGTAATACAATCGTTTCGTAGTTATGTAAAATATTAGAAACAAAAACTGGCATATTTAACATTGTGAAAAACTTAACTCGAAAGCGATCACGAACCAATAGTAATACCTCCCGATATCTACGGCCGAACGACAGCGGGGCGTTGACCCGGGTGCTAAGTAGGTCAGGATCACTGTCAAAAGGATTAGGTTCGAAGGCGGCTCCGTTTGATAATGTTGCGCGCGGGCTAGTTTATGCCGTATTACTACACGCGAGAGCTTATTTTACTTTAAACATTTAATAAATCGGTATTTGCTTTGTCGGCTTAGCGGTGGTATTGTTCCTTGCAAACTATTTTATGACGTATCACTACGTGCGAGAGTTTATTTTGGTTTGAACATTGTCTTGTGCATCGCTTTTCTTTGCCGGTGGTGACGCGAGTAGTACCTAGTACCTACAAGTTACTATTGTAACTCACTTTTTCGAGTTGATGAATATTTTTTAAATTATTTTAAAACAAAAACATCGTTATTTTTTTACTTTAACTCTATGCTTCGAAAGTACTCCTTAAGGCAAGTCGTTCTGCCGCGGGAAAAAGAGAGTCAACGACGATGTCTGTGCTATTATTAACTGTGAGACAGACATCGGCGCCTTCCCCCTACAACTATAATTTACAAACTAATTTGTTATTTTAGAATTTAAAATGTCACCGGTAGAAATACTTCTTACATAATTTGCGGTTTGCACACACACAAGTACGAAAAACTACCTCAGCCATGCGAATTAATCTTAAACTAACCAAGGCTTGGAAACCGGAAAATATATTCGAACCGGTTAACGCCTAAGTGAACGCGGTGCGCGGTGAACTTTTTCTTTCGGTTTTGTTCTACCTTTAACCACATTTAAACGGTTTTAGACAACAAATAAATAGGTTTTTTGGAATTAACCGGTAATGAACGGTTTTGTCACCTACCTTCAATGCGCAACCGTACTGAAGTACAAAATCGTTTCAGTCGTAAACAAACACACATTGGAAACGGTCGTACGTCGTACAAATCTGCTCAATTAATTATATTTGCGCAATTAACGTGCAGGAAGACACAACAATTTGCGCGCGCCCTGCCTAAACCGGTTAGTTAGAGTTTGCAATAACGGTCTTTTAACGTTTAGACTTCGAACAAAATAAACGTTGAAACCAATTAAATAATAACTGGTTATTTTTAAACCGGTTCCAAGCCTTCAAACTAACTTAGCTCTTAGTCTCAACTGACTTTAGGCCAACTAACTCCAGAAATCAATGCATTTAACGCTAAACATATTCAAAACATCATTCTGTCTTCGAATTATCTGAAATAGTCGATGATTTAATTTCGTTTGGTGTTGAGTTCATTTAGTGATTTGTGGTGAAGTTGGGTTGTTTAGGTTTCTATTGAAATCTAGTGATAACATAGTATAACTGCTCTAAATACTGGTTCATCGCCTTTGGTCATCATGTTAAAAAGAAAAATATTTTACAATGTTCTCAATGGTTATAAAGATAAAATGTGCACTGGTGTAGCCTGTTGCCTCAGGCGGTTCATAGCATGAGTACTAGTTGTACACTTCGCATAGTTGCTATGCAAAAATATTTTTCAATACAGTTGTTAAACATGGCGTACTTTCAGAGGCTATCAAAAGTGCTCAAAAGTCTTTTAAAAGGTTGTTTAATATATTTAATTACCAGTTTTAATTTAATTATTTTCACATCAACATTTGTCAAATATCGAATATGCTGTATAGGCTGTTTTCGTTGTAAAAAAATATGTCCAGTTGCAAAAACGCGCCATTTTCAGTGTTTTTTTTTTTGTTAGTATTCAAATCTAATTCTTTGACTTTTTTTTACTATATCCCACAACTGTATTGAAAAACGTCGTGTGATACACGGGTGTGTAGGTTAGCTCGTTTGCAATAACCTACTTTCCACCCTTGTATCACAATGTACTATACTATGGATGGCCACAATATTACCTACATGAAGCCATTTTGTGATATAACTAAGTTTTCAATAATGCTATTGGAATCAAAGTCAGCTAAATCGTCGCTTCTTAATTAGTTATCTAATGATGTTATAATAAAAATTATGTCTGATCCTTTATATTTTCTCAATAGAAGACTCTATTGACTTTTCAAAATTTGAAAGCACAATATAAATTTTTCATATGAATTAAAATACGTGTGTGTGTATAAGGAAAAGTATTTTAGAGAAGGCATTTAGCTGACTATGATTTCACATACACCACGGCAGAATTCACAATTCGAATTCAAATGACTAAGTTATTCAAATAAGCCCTCAACTAAAATTATACATGATTTTCGTCCAATCATGTTCCCAGTACAGTAAAAAACCAATCAGGTAAGTTTACTACTAACACAAATCTGTTCAGTGATTCCTGTGTGAGTCAACACATCCATTGTATTTGTAATTGGTTTCAAAGTTTCTGCACTCGATAAATTATAAGGAAATACAGAAGTTTTCCTTGAATTTCATGGTAATGAAATTCAATTAGTTGTTGTGGCAACAATTTTAAATATTTATAATGTTCGAAGTCGCAATTTCTCCAAGTGTAAGGTAAGCTGTAGTCTATTAGCTATTTTATTTTTGTGTTATTGCTACTTCTAGTGCCCAAACTAGTTAATTAATATATTAATACTTTATGCACAATTAAAGTCACTGTACAAAGGCGGACTTAATGCCTTAGGCATTTTTACCACTCGACCTTAGGGTGCTTTGTTAAAAAATAAATATATGTATGTGTAGTCAAGCTACATAATAGTAGTTTATGCAATGGTCATATAATAGGAGTTATTAAAACACGAGCGTAGATTTATAAAACAAAAGTGGAAACGGAAAAATATGTGGTATGGCGGGCAATTTAGATTCTCATTGCGCATGACTGAGCAGTGCGCGTATCCATAGACAATGTCACAATTTTTGTACATTAAGGCAATGAACCCGTTAGCGCCAATAAATTAAAAAGTAAGTGTGCTATAAAAATTAAAAAGTTATTTTATGATGCAGTTGTTTGAAAATCGAAGGAAAATGTTGCACTAATGTTTTTTTTTTTAATTTACCTATCCACGAATATAAAGTACGTGTTTATACAATATTTTTGAATTCATATTTGGAACATTATGTTGTGAGTGTAGATAAATAAATATATGTATGTAGTCAAGCTAAATAAAACTGTTTTAAAGCACACACACAGTATATTCTTACTTTACTATTACTTATTAAATAGTACCAATGTTATATATTTGGTCACTGTGTTATGTATTAAGTTGTGTATGCTTGTTCTTTTGCTTTGCGTGTATTTTGTGAGTGCAATAATGTATCCAATGCTAGTAATGTTTATTTAGAGCTTGTTCATTGTCTGATATTTAACTTTTTCAAGAGTAAAATGATGTTCATTTTTTGCCGCTTTTTGACTTAATCAGGTCAATAAAACGAAAGCCTAAAAAACAAAATTCAGATTTTTTTTCTCACGCTGTGATCTCTTTTACAAAAAATTCAAAAAAAAAAAAATTACTAGTTTCGAGTTTTTTTTTTGTCTTTTCAATAAGTTAACTTGGCTTTTGTTGCTTAATTGAGCCTTTTCTTTGAGATCATGATATTTGCATGTTTTTATTTTACCTTGCACAACTGACACTTTTATTTATTTTGTTTATTTCGCATGCTGCCTTGGATGTTTTTAAAGACACGGAAAACATTAAGCTTGTATTCTGCGCTGTGAAGGATACTATCATGCAGTCGGCTTTGAAGGAATTTAATTTGGCATGAATATTTAAATCTAACAACATCATTTTACCTATTATAATATACTCTGTTGAATAATTAAACGTCTATTTTTAATATTAACTTGCATGTTTTATTCATTTATCCTCTTTACGTTTTTTTTTATATGGAATTTTATAGTTTTCATTGCTGAATATGTTGATCTTTTTTCGACGTTTTTAAATGCATGAAGTGTTCTTTTTAGTTTATTTATTTATTCGCATTTATGGTATTAACAAGTTTACTAGATTGTGAACATTGTGCGAAAATTACCTATAGAAGGTTATTTTTAGTTTATTTATTCGTATTTATGGTATTAACAAGATTACTAGATTGTGAACATTGTGCGAAAATTACCTATAGAAGGTTATTTTTAGTTTATTTATTCGTATTTATGGTATTAACAAGATTACTAGATTGTGAACATTGCGCAAAAATTACCTATAGATGGTTATTTTTTGTTTATTTATTCGTATTTATGTTATTAACAAGATTACTAGATTGTGAACATTGTGCAAAAATTAAATATACAAGGTTATTTTTAGTTTATTTATTTATTCGCATTTATGTTATTAACAAGATTACTAGATTGTGAACATTGCGCAAAAATTAACTATTAGTTATCTTTAGATTAGGCTTAAAATTTCTTAAAGAAAATGTTTATATAGTATTTAATATATTTTTGCCTGAAAACCATGCATGTATTTTAATTCCATTTGCGGTACGCAATAAACTAATCCGATAGTATAATAATGACATAATTAATTATAAATAGATATGCGTTGTGTTCTATATATAAATGAAACATTACTCTAGTAAATTACATATAATTATATTAATAACGTAGTCAAATACCTATTTTTATTGTATTATAAAATAACTATTGTGTACTAACGCGAGAAACTATCAAATTCTCTCAATCGCTGTTTACTTCATCTTTCAATTAATGTCAATAAGATTAATAACATAAAAAATAAGGGCAAAATGAAGTAGCAATACGAGCGAACATATTGTACATAAGATTCAAAAGTGCAGTAATTTTGAAACCCAGAACTATCTTCAATTTAAGTTTCACGGACTTGGTGCATGGTAGCAAGTAAGAAATGATAAGTATAATAACTGTATAAATATGTAACCCACTTGAAATGATCAAAAACTTTCAATGATGCATTTAATTCCAGACACTGAGAACATCCGGTTCGTGTTCGCCGCAGTCAAGGATACAATACTTCAATCCAACCTAAAGGAGTACAACCTCGTCTAAGCGAAACCAACAAGGTCACTGATACAAATCTGTGATTGTGTAAAACACATAATATAAACATCATCACTTCACGACAGAATGTGTATGTAAAATTCGCGAACTGAGACCAGATGGACGAACTAATTTCAAACTTAAAATGTTTAAAGAAAGTAAGGATAGATTGTAAGTCATTTAACCCAAAAAATATAGTTGGGAGTGCGGCCAAGCGGGCCCTCGCAAGCCGCATTCCCTCCGACAACACTCGTTCTCGGTCCGGACGGAATGACGGATCGTCTCACGATACGTCAGGTTTTTTGACAAGTTTTTTTATGATGAAGTTATTCACAATTTATGTATGTGTCTGTATTGGTGAATATTAAATTGTGCATTTTAAAAGTTATGGTGAGTCTTGGCCTTACCATGAGCTGCTTTTAGTCATTGTTTTAGGGTTTTTTTTTTTTTTTTGTAAAGTTTGTTGCCATAATATCTTTCTACATTAGTATACATTTTATTATGTCCAGACGGATGGATTTGAACAAACTAGTCCAATGAAACGCGTGTTAAGTATCATCCTCGTGGGTCGAGACATGACTTCCTACTAAGGTGTTTGATCGGGATGCTTCTGTTACTATTACGTATTTATTTTAGCTGTGGTAAGTCTGGTTAAGCTGCATCAAGTATCGACCCAGAGATGCGCGTGTCGGGCGCTCGCCTAGCCGGCACTCTCTACCTACCGATTATTAAATTCACTAGACGTAATTATAAATCGGTACCCTATTTTGTGTTAAATTGAAAGATTATAACTTTATTACTGTATTTAAATATTTCGTTACTTTTGTACATTGGAATTTTTTGTTACTTGAATATATGTTAATATTTAAGCTGTTTATATTTAAATATGGTGTTTTTCTACACGAATTGACTTCACGCAAAATGTTTTTTATGTTAACTGTAGGCTTTGTGTACGCTGTGGTCTGGTGTATTTGGTTTCTTCCTAACGTTATCCGTGTACAATATTCATTAATAAACAGTATAAAAATATAGGAGTTACTATGTTAGTTGTTTAAGGAATTTTTGAATGCATTTGATATAAACTTTTTTTACTAGAGAAACCCTCGGATTAATAAAGCGAAACGTGGAATGTAAAAACCGAAACCGAAGTTTTTTGCACGAACGCTTTTACCAGTATGTAAAATATTGTACATTTGGTATAAATGAGCCGTGTGAATTGAGCTGACAGTTCAGTGCCAAGTTTTGCTATTGGCATACTTTTATCGTAACGTAACTTAAATAAAGCACAAACTATATAAAACTACATTTTATAATTGTTTTCCATATTTTAGAATATTTTATCGTACCATGCTTAATTAAGAGTGTTGCTTCGTGTTATTATTTAGTTTTATTAATGTATAAGAAACCAAGTTTCGTTTTGAAGATATATAATTATTATTATTTGTATTATTTGTTGTTGTGTCTTAATTTCTCTTCTGTTCTATTCTATCCAAGTTTCTATATGGACCGCTAGCACAAGTGACACTGTCAATAGCAAAACTCCATGCTTTAATTAAGATACAGCTGTCTTATGCTCAAAGTAATGTGACGTTGAAACTTAGCGCACAATATTGAAAAATTTCTATTTGATGTTGACCCACTGAAGTGCAATCTGTGTATGCCGTGTACATAGAAACTACTTTTCTTTTGTGCATTTGTACAGCAATATTGTGAATTAGTTTTGGGACCCGACGCGGTTTAGTTCTTACTGTGCGACGACACGGCACCTCAGTGTAAGCTAATTGTCACGTACTGTACACGAATACTTCCAACTACCAATCTATCGATACTAACTCGACGCCATCGCCGCTCGTCTTCCTATCCGTGTACCTATGTACATAAATACATTTTGATAAGTTCGAATGTAACATTAAATGTGATAGATACGATTGTATGCTATTACTGGTTCACATTGACATTCAATGCATGAGCTTGAATTTATATTTATTTGCAGTAGTCTCAAAATAAAACAAAGCACAATGAAATTAACCATTGGTGATTAGATACATAAAGACGAGCGACGAGCGTTCGGTTCTGCTGACGTACCGCCACTTCGTATCTTACGAATGGACTGAATATCGTGTACCGGTGTGTGGTTCTTACTTATTTGTTTCTACGGTTGGGCTACACAACATATTGCTATAACTATATTATAGTCTAACGTTGCTTTACCTTTTGCGTGAGATTGTGAGAATTTTAGCTTAAGTTCCGACTGAAGATGGATGCCTGAATGAAATATTGTAAATTATAATTTCTCATAAAATATAATTTTTTTCAGCTATACGAGTCGTTTTATTTTCTCACTCCTAACTTTTGTTCTAACTTCACCTGAATTATGTTTGTGATGTTCACTCGCAAATGGATTCCCATTGGCGTGATTGACTTGTAATGTTAGTAGAATGTCATTATAAAACTATTATTACACAATAGATAATTGGCCATTGATATAAATCTTATTACGTGACATGGTCAGTGTGATTACGTGGGCACATAAATGCCGAACCAAATGTGTTTACGGTCATTTAACAGTTAACATGGCGATAAGTGAGTCAAGCCATATTTTATATATAATGAATGCCACAACTGTCTGCAGTGATTTAGGCGCTATGGCTGCAAATGTTGCAATGCAAAATTTTGATTTACGTTACACAACATTGCTGTTTTTCAATTCTACCTTTTGCTATGGTGTCGAAGTATTTTTACGTTTATATCATTATAATATAGTGGTGAGTAGAGCCACATTTAAACCTAATTCAGTGACTCAAAAAACACGTCAGTTTGTGTTATTTGCAAGTGACGTTGCTAATGTAGAACAATTACTTGATGCCATCATCGAATTTGAAATGGACAATGCTGGAAAGTTTATCATTGTTTGCGAATCACCAGTGCCAAATGAATGTGATGAACAAGATGTAATGGACCTGTGTTGGAATTACAGAATAGTCAATATTGTCTTCATTAGACTAGAAGCGGCAGAAGCAATTGGTTTCACATATTATCCAGTAGCAGATGGAATATGTCACAATTTAAAACCAATACAACTGGACTGTAACAATCAGTATACACATACAACATACGGTGAAGTGTTCAGAAATAAACTAAGAATTTTTAACTCATGTCCTATAACTGTCTCGACATTTATACAACCCCCTTATATGATGAATATAACGAACGGAATTCCAATAGGCGCTGATGGAGATTTACTTCGAATTTTGATGTATGGAATGAATGCAAGTCTTAAAATGATGACACCAAGTCGTGGCACTGGTTGGGGCTTTCGACAAACCAACGGAACCTGGGTGGGATCGCTTGCAGACGTTTACGACGATTTGGCAAACTTCTCAATGACTTCGGCAGCCATTACGTTGTCGAGATTCTCCGATTTTCAGATATCAAACAGTTATTATGCCTCGAAAGTAATATGGGTCACTCATTCTGCACAGTTACAAAATGTGGCTTTGAAATTAACTCACCCATTTGAACCAGATATGCGGATTGCTTTAGTGGTCAGTTTCTTCCTCGTCGTTCTCTGTGCTTTTCTTATCAAAACCCATTCTTGGTCATCTATGTTTAGTAGATTTGAAGAAGACCATGCTACTAAGAGCGTTGTTTTCTATGCTTGGATGATATGTATGGGTCAGGCAATCATTAAACTGCCCACAAGATCGGCATTTTTACAAATGACTTTGATCTGGGTGTGGTATTGTTTTCTCATTAGAACAGCATATCAAGTGTATCTGATAAGTTCCTTGAAAGGGAAGTTTTATGAAAGTCAATTTGAAACAATAGAAGATGTGATAAATGCTAAATATCCATTCGGCGGTGGCGCAGCGCTCAAGGATTATTATATTGATTATCCGGTTGTTTTTAACAATTGGCAAAATGTAGAAACTACACAAATCGTACCGACTGCTTTGAATTTAACTAAGGGCTTGAAGTTTGTTCTTGCCATGAATTCGGATGCAGCTCAGATAGTTATTAAGAATAACAGAGTCAATCTGCATATATTGCCCCAAACAGTAATCACAAGTCCTACTGTGATATCTTTTAAGAAATATTCCCCTCTTTCGGAACCAATCAATTTGATCTTGAGTCGCCTTTGCGCTGCTGGATTTCCGGATAAATTACACAAAATATACACTAGTTTGTTTGATACAACGGATATTGATACTGAAGGTGAAACTTTGAAAATAAAACATTTTACAGCTTGCTACGTTATATTGATATTGGGCTGGATTGTTTCTGCTATCTTCTTTGGTTTAGAAATTTATTTTGGAAAAATATATCGACATCCCTCTGAGGCATTATAAATCACTAGATACCTATGCATGCAATCAATCAATGCATATGCAATGTTTAAACCTAATCTGATCATAACTTTTCATATGATCGACAATGCATTACGCGGATAAAAATCTAATGACATAGTAGATGCATGTCCATATACGCCCACAACATGGAAATCGGCCATCAGCACATATAATGCATTTGTGGTTAATTACAAAAGATTGCGCTTTCAATTTTGTGTTTGTACCATTAATAAGGCAGAATTCGTAACCGTCACCAGCAAAGATGAATATTAGTGACAAGGAACCACATAACCATTATAAAGAGCACTTTATAACCGATGATCCAGCATCGGAGCTTGGGTTACTGGCGGCTAAGGTAGCGTACTATAACTTTGAATGGCGTTTTTTTACTATTGTAATGTTCAATACCGTGCACGCAATAGGTTTGAAAACATTTTTGATGAACTATCAGCAATCCGTCCTTGTAAAGCTGGGCAGGTTTATCCCAGCAAATCGTGCTGCTGTACCACAGATGGTGATATTTGGTGAAGATTCTTCAGAAATATCAAGCAACCTCCGATGGACCGTCAGATCAAAATATGATACCAATGGAAAATTCATAATCATCTGCGCATTCCTCAAGCAAGAATGCGATGAGCAGAAAATCTTCCAGACACTTCAATCTCTCTTCATTGCGAACGTGGTGCTGCTGAAAACTTCACAGAAAACTAACAAGTCCGTAGCCTATACATATGACTTTGTGTCTAATGGAAAATGCAGGAATGATATACCATATCGGCTAGATTTATTCACGGCCTGCGAAAATGATACATGTTTTAAAGATCTCTATCCAGAAAAATTATCGAACTTCCAGAAATGTAGACTTATTATGTCTACTGTAGAACAGCCACCCTTTATGTATTTGTATAACGGTACCAAAAGTCCGTCGGGAATAGATGGCGATATCATGAAACTAGCAGCAGACATGCTCAACGCGACGCTCGTGTTGATGACACCCGCTGACGGCGGTGATGCTGGCCACTTTGCCAATAATAGCTGGACTGGCTCTTTGGGAGACATATACAATGGCGTCCGACAAGCTTCTGTGTGCTCAGCACCGCTAACGTCCAATAAATATGGAAATTTCCAAATATCTTTTACATATTACTCTATGGATATCGTCTGGGCTACCAAACTACCAATACAAAAAGCTTCATGGGAAAAACTTTTAAACCCTTTGAATATTTACCTTCGGGTCATATTATTATTATTTTTTATTGGTATTGTTTTCATGAATACACTTTGCACAACAAATGTGTGGCGCCAAGTAAGAAGTGCTTTTAAAATTGAGCCGCCGAAGTATAGTTTTCTATTTTTTTCATGGGTATTATTCCTCGGGCTGCCAATACTCAGAGAGCCTGAAAGAAAAAGTTTCCTGATAACCATTTACACTTGGATATGGTTCTGTTTTGTCATAAGGAGTGCTTACCAAGGCGCTCTCATTAATTCTCTGAAACAGCCAGCTTATCTTGATAACCTTGAAACTTTTCAGGATGTTCTTAAAAACCATTATACTTACGGTGGCTTTGCTTCTATAAGGGAGTATTACACTGACGATCGTGCTATTTACGATAACTGGAAAGTTGTAGACATGGCCCGGTTTTACGAGACCCTCGATGACATATTGGATGGGACAACGGATTTTGTCCTAGCTACAAACAAAGAGGCTTTAAAACACCATCTAATGAGATTCAATGGTACGAAGCAATTGCAAATAATTCCAGAGAAGATAGTAAACAGTCCCACGGTGGTGTTTTACAAGAAGTTTTCTCCCCTGACCGGGCCACTGAACACTGTTTTGCGAACTGCTTTAGAAGCAGGTTTTATACAGCGAATCTATGACAAATATTTGGATCATGATAGAAAACTGTTTCGACGAGTACTAAGTAAAAAACCAGAACCGCTGCGTATGAACCATTTTACCGGCTCTTTTGTGTTACTAATAATAGGGTGGTTTATATCCGCTACTTACTTTGCCGCTGAATATGTTTGTGGAAATCTTAAAGACTAGTCTTTAGAAACGATTTTGATTAGTTACTTGTGGTTTTAGAATTGTTATAATAAAATTAGCACCTATATATCTACTTATCTTCTCTGGCCTAACTTCTTTAAAATTATAATAAACGCACTTTACTTCAAAATCTTTTTTTTTAATTTTTAACACCTTAGTTACGGCTGGCAGACTCTTGTCTAGACTTTCCCTTCTATTATAGGACGTGCCATAATGGCGTAGGAATCGGCACTAATTACTACATGTCCAGATGCGGCTTGGTAAAAGGTCCATCATTTAATTAAATCGAAGGTTCACGGGCTATTTGTATTAAGCGACATCAGTAGTTAAATAAATACATATTCGGAATCACCAGATTTTTTTGCGTCGATTGAATCCGGATAAATAGCGATCTGAGCACATTTTTGTCGTTTGAAACATCAGTAAATTTAGGTCTACCTATAGTTTGAATCTGATTTGATTGATGCGACACACATTTTATACCTACTTACAATTTTACAAAAGATGGACTTCATACAAACAAAATATTTAGTAGTAAGTAGTAGGTACCTATACTTCTAAAAGATAGCTTGATCTCTGCGACATATGTCAAACTGACTTAAACGTTATTGTTAGCCTGTTAAGCGCTATTAGTACTGTATTGATACTGACAGCTGTAGCAGAGATCAAGCTATCTTTTAGGAAAGTAGGTAGTTTGTCCTGACATAAATTTCGTAACATATGGCGTTTGAATCGTTTTGCCTGTTTCTAAATAAAAGTTATTCGAGGTTTTTTGTATCAAACGACATTTAATTAATTCTGGTAATACTTAATAACAGCTTTAAAACGAGAAGACTAAATTGTGCGGTGTTCGTAAAAGAAAACAACATAGACTTATTCGTAAAAATAATAATAAGAAACGTACTTTTTTATAATTATTTTTTCTAAAAGCTAAACTTTGAAATGCTTCCCTGTAAATATTCAAAAACTGTCGCTTTATTCAAATAGCCCGTGAACCTTTGATAAGAACTACCTAACACGCTATCAAATCTCTTGATAATTTAGCTGTGATTGGTTGACCGAAACAACAACAGCCAATGAAATCAGCAGAGGTTTGAATTTAAAAACCTTCTCGAGTCTTGAGAGTTCGTTCTTCCATGATTAGGAAAATTTCCAAAAAGATTAGGTACCACACCCTTCAGCGAGATGTGCTGAGAAGACAAAATCCTCTTCAAGAATTCAAGATGCCGAAAATTCAACATCCTTGCGGTTTGTATGATGATTAGGTGCCTACTTTTCTGTCAGTTGCTGTTTTTGGTATAAATAAGGGTAGGTAAGCCTAGTTTGGTTTAATCTGAAGAAGCCGGGAGTGATATGAATTTTCGAATGACGTTATTGTGACGCACGCTATTTCGAAAAACTTTGCGACTGGTACGCCAGTACGAAAACACATTGAATCGAAAACCGCTATTACGAATGACGTTATTGCGACGCACGCTATTTCGAAAATCTGTTAGACTGGTACGCTAATACGAAAGTTTTGGTATCGAAATCTACTGTTTCGAATAGCATACTCAAATCTGAATTTGTCTGGTATCGAACTCGCGACCTAGTGATCATCAAGAACTACCTACGCTACGATAATAAAACTGACTCTGAGCTAGTTGTCTATACCACTAAGTATAAATTATTAATATAAGTAGGTTATTATGATTTAGCTCCATCCACACGATGGTTTCCTTCACCGTTTTGAGAACAGTGGCACAGATAATATAATACTATCATACAGTGGTGGTACTAGCAGGTGATGAAATAAATTACACAAAGTAAAGTGCCTGCTCGGGTTTAAGTCGGGGCCGCAACCACTGGGCCACCACTGCTCTCACTCACACCACTGCTCTGAGGCCCTAGCACGAGTTTCTGCGTAATTGGATCGACTACGTTAACGTATCGCCTCCGACAATTTTTGTATGCAAAATTAATCAGCGTCATGTGTCCGTATTTGGAACTAACAAATCGGTAGCACAAGTTTTTGACAATTGCCTTCGTATCGAGTTCACGTATTTACGTTGCGTTAACGCTTCAAATGTATGGGAATCGGTAGCACGAGTTTTCATTTTGACATGTAGTATCGAATTTTACGCTAGGTGTGACGAAAGCACTTCGAAAACTATCTCACTGACATTTTCTCGGTGAGACATTTCACGTCAAACAATTTTCCGTATTTATTTAGGTATTTTTGCAATAAAATGCTATTTAATCATGAATAAAAGGGGCAGGCATGCTGTCTATTGATTATCTTACCTCCTAATTTAATAAAGAAGCTAGGAGAAGATGTTAAACGAGGTAGACAACATTTTCATTTTCTTTGTAAACAAACAGTAGGTAATAGTTTCTTATAATAAACCATTTCTATAAGTTATTGATACTAACCACACATAGAGCGGCGCGGCACGCGCTGTCTTCCTGCCGTGGTGGAGTACGGACTCTAGCGCGTTATTCGCCGCAACTCTACGTTTTACTTGCGGTTCTCCATAATTATCATGACTCATTTGAAGATTCATGAATCAAAGAAAACGGCGATATGCCTTATAAATTAGAGATTATAATACTAGTATGCACGTATGCCTATATATTTTGCCACCGGTTTATACCGGTAGGTATATACAGTTAGTTTGGGAATATGGGTTAGAATTTGGGATAAACAACATTGGCAGTTGCTTCAAGGCAACTGAAGCCCTTTCATTTATCGGCAGCTAAAATGTTCTTGAGTAGGTACCCTATTAACAACAATACAAATCTAAAACGTATTAATATACATGTTCTTCAGCAGGTCTTATGGCAATGGTTGCGGTATTTTCAGTAGCAAAAACCGTAAGCCGTTCTACAAGTCTAGCTAGTCTGTCGATGATAAACAGAGACAGATGTACAACGAAAGGGAGAAAACTAGGACAAAAATGAAATAGAACCCCTTCGCAGCGTGACGAACGGTCCATTATAAAGACCTTCCATGGTAATTACCATCTGACTGCCAATGTTCCAGAATCCAGAGTACCTAATCTTTATAAGACGAGAAATCGATGCAGAGAGTGGACTGTGATAGGACTCTCAAAAACATGTACCTAGTTAATTTACGTAAAAATACACATGTGAGGCTTTTTATAAAAGTAAAAAAAAAAATATACCTTCATGTGAAAAAATACTCTAAATAAGCAAGAAATGTTTAATTATTTATCAAAATAAAAGTAACAAAACACAACATTCTCGAAATCAACATTCTGCAAATAATACTAAGTAATAATCAAGTAACACTAAGTAAAAAAGAGAATAAGTAACATAAATGCAGGTAGGGTAGGTGCTTCAGTGAATGAACACACCCCAGGTAATGAACAAAACGGAGTAATTTCAAAAACATAATAATGTTAAACATTTTTAGAAAATACTGCGTTGGTGTTTTTTTCGTAATCGCAGCTCTTTTTCTATTATAGTGGCATAATTAATTTCATAAGTTATTGTTAATTTTAAAATGGCGAGCGTTTGAAGTTGACAGTGTTGATTTGACTGTTGGTATATTTGTTCGGGCAAGAATTTAGGACTCGGGTAAGACGCCGTAATTGAAGTATGTACTATAAGTTATTTATTAATTCGATTAAAGGAGGGTTATAATACTTATATGTCTCAAATCGATTTAATTGCCATTTCAGCCGGTTTTAAGTAAATTATTAGGTGTCCCAGCATTGGAACTAAAAATCGTTCAAAATCCGGTCGAATGAACGACCGTTCATTCACTGGACAAACGTCAATTTCATATTTTTATTCAAATAAGTAATTTATAACTACGCCATAAGATTCATGTTTTAGGAGTAGTTTTAAAAATCGATTTCTGATCTTTAGGCCAGTATTGGGACAGGTATGTTCATTTATTGGTTCATAAAATCTAGTGAATGAACTAACATTTTTCATCGTGTTCAAATATTAGCTTTCGTCATGAAGATAGGACCAATAAATAAACACAACATTTTGGGTTAGATTTCATCATTTTAAAACCTAGATTTCATCCTTTTAAGATCTAAGTTTTATTATTTATTTTTTTCTATCACTGTCCCTTTAGTTTACCATGGATTCCGATAAAAATATATATGAAAGGTTTCAATATACCCAAGAAATATTGGGATTGGCTCTAGTTTTCCGTCATACTTGAGGGGCAAACGTTATAGGCATGGTGCAGTGGTGTGGTGGTACTCGATCTTCTTTATGAAGGGCGACAATGCCCGACTGAAGAATCACTCACTTTTTAGCCATGTCTACAAGTTGTTTTCAAGAGTTATCACGACTCATCTCGCGTGCAGGTTTGACGATTTCCAGCCTCCCGAACAAGCCGAAAAGGCTTTAGCACCGTAGATTAAATACTTATGCAGCGGCAGGTTATACAGAAGACCGAAGTGTATAACCTGCCACTCTGCTTAGCGTTTTCGGACGACAAGAAAGCCTACAATTCGATCTAGACGTGGGCTCTACTGCAGTCTCTCCAACGGTGCCAAATCGCCTACCGGTACATCGAGGTGTTGAAGTGTTTGTATAAAAACGCCATCATGTCAGTCCGACTTCAGGATCAGACCTATAGGCACCTATCCTTCTGCAGTGAGGTGTGAGACAGGGAGACGTCGTTATCTCCGAAACTGTTCACCGCTGCACTGGAGGATTTCTTCAATGGCGAGTACATCACTCACCTTTGGTTTGCCGACGATATAGATGGTCACTGCTGAAACTGTGGAGGACCTCAGTGCAATGCTTTATGATCTCGAGTGGGTCTTAAAATGTACTTGGACAAAACGAAGGTCATGTTTAATGCCCATTTAACATCCACTCCTATCAAGGTCGGAGACTCTACACTCGAAGTTGTAGACGATTATGTCTGCCTGGGGCAAAATGCCAGTTGGATAGGGCCAACTTCGAGAAAGAGGTCAACCACCGAAACTGACACGGCTGGGCGGCGTTCGGAAAGTTGCGCGGTATCTTCTCGTCCAGCTTACCACCGTGGCTCAAGACGAAAATCTATTACCAGTGTGTTTGCCAGGTATGACATATGGCACCGAGACGTGGTCGCGAGAATGGCCTTCATCAAGGCTTAAAGTCACCCAAAGGACAATGGAGGGGGCTATGCTCGGTGTTATCTTGCTCGAATTAGAAATGAAGACATCTGCAAGAGAACCATGGTGACTGACATAGTCCGAAGGATTGCCACACTTTAGTGGCAGTGGGCTTGCTTGCAGTGTGTTTCCACAAAGTTCTCCAGTGGGCAACCGCTGCTCTAGGTGGAGCGATGCCCTTGTCAGGGCTGCGGGTATCTGTTGGATGCGCACCGCGCAGGACCGATCGAGGTGCCGACACTAGATGTGGCGGGGGAGGCCTATGTCCTGCAGTGACCGTCCTTCGGCTGAAATGATGAATGATGATGATTCAAGTTTAGCCCCGAATATGGGGCGGCTTGGAACATGCCTGGGGTAGTTTTGAATAACAGATTTAAACAGTCATAAAAAGTTTTATTAAAACCAAAATCAATTTTTACCCGACTACCGAAGGAGGGTAAAGTGTTTATCAGACTATGTATGTTTGTTCCTATGTGGCGTTCTAGAGACCAAACGCGTCGGCCGATTTTGATGATTCTTACGTCAATCTATTCGTCTTAACCTTGCGAGAGTCACTGGCTACATTAAAATATGAAAATAGAAAAATGGGGCTTTGAAGCACCATATTGTGGGGATCAAAATTATTTTTTTCATCCAAACCCATCGTGTGGGTAAATAAAATAAAGGGTTTTAAAAGGTGATTTCAAAAATATATAACACTTATATGTAATTCGAAAAAAATTAAAATGTTAACTAAAAAGTGATAAATAAATAAAATTAATCCCTAAGAATACAGTTTCCGTTATTACTTCAAGATTTTTATAGTCAAGATTTAAATTTAGGTCACGTTGTGGTACATTTAATAAAAAGAACTTAAGACATTTTGTTTTTTTCGCATTCAGTAAAAGATTGTTTGCTGCGAACCATTTTGAGAGAATAAATAGACTTTCGTTGACATGTAAGACATCCATAACTTTCCTATCTATTTAAAAAATTAGCGAAGTTTCATCAGCAAATAGAATTATATCCGATAATTTGGCCATCATAAAAGGGAGATCATTAATGTAAACAAGCAAAAGGAAAGGGCCGAAAATTGAACCTTGGGGCACGCCCATCTTGACTAGAGACCCGGAGGACGTCGCCCCAATAACATTTACTTTTTGCTGTCTATTTAATAAATAGGGAAACTTGTCCTCGAATTCCGTAGTGTACACAGATCAGTGTGTTGTGGTTGACGCAGTCGAACGCTTTTGAGAGATCATAGAAAATGCTTGACTCTAAATATTGCACCTACCACTATTTGTCTCTGCATCACCCAAAGGTCGACTGGTAGAAAATGCCCAAGGCATTAAGACCGCCTCTATACGTTTGTGTGCATAAAGTAATAAATAAATGCAAATGGCATCCTGGGACTTGTCCCAAGATTCCAAGATGTGGCTGATGAGTTTTACTCCGGCGTCCGTTGTCGACCTAGTTACTGAAAGATTCTTGGGTTGGGAGCACTCTGGATGCGGGAACAAAATAAAATACGTAGCAACTCACAGGAACGAGTATAATGACTGGCTGAACGTTACATCAACCGGACTACCTACAATACTAAATAATAAACAATATCAACTTGCCCACAATAACTTATTACTAGATACATACATTACACCTCCCTTCTTATTCTTAGGATACTTAAGTATATACACATACATATTTATACATACTAGACTTATCAGCTACTTATATAATTAATCTATTTCAAAACGCACGACCGGTCTGCGTATTCGTTTGGAGCGCGTCCCTGGTGGTGTCGCCGTCGGCTCAGTATTACAACTAGGTGGATCGATGGTCGGAGGTATCGGTGGCACAATATTAATTTTTGGATCACTGCTTCCTTTGCCTTCCATATCATCCTCTTTTGTAATACCTAGCTGTTCTTTAAACAAATTTCTCGACTCCGATGCCTCTACCAATCCATCCGTTTGCAACGGCACAACAGTCTCACTTCGGTCGCATGGTTCTTTGTTAGCTTCGTTTCCTTGACAAGGAACATCTGACAGCCGAGAAGAAGTCAACCATCACCGCTATCCACTACGTACCTACGAGTACCTTCTACCTCTCTCACAGTTCCTTTCACCCACTTGTCTGACGCACCGTACTGTCTCGCCCAAACCGTATCACCTTCGCACAGAGTTCGTGACTTAAGCCCGTCACTGTCTGTCTGGCGCCCCTGTATCTCCCGTACCTTATTTTCTATTGACCTCTGCCCTCGTAACAAGTCGAGCCGAGAACGCAGTGAGCGCCTTTGTAGCATTGACGCAGGTGTCTCGCCTGTAGTGCTGTGCACTGAATTACGGTACGCTAACAGGAATGTTTGTAAAGCAGTATCCACATCAACACTATCCCTATACGCCTTTTTAATGGCCCGCTTACAAAGTTTGACCGCGTTTTCTGCCGCACCATTCGATGCCGGGTGGTAGGCAGGTGAGAAGTTTTGGCGTATGCCATTATTTTTTAGAAATGAACACAACTCTGCACTAGTGAACGGAGGTCCTTGATCCGAAACTAACTCCTCGGGTAAACCGAATCTAGCAAATGTGGCTCTTAAGACCTTAATTACGCTTAAAGTATTTGTGTGTTTCATTTCAAAAATTTCTATCCACTTTGTGCTAGAGTCAACCAACACTAAAAATTTTGTTCCCTGATATGGCCCTAGAAAATCCATATGCAATCTAGTCCACGGTTGCGCTGTATAAGGCCACGGCTGCGGCGGCGCCCGAGGTGGTGCGTCGGCCTCCGCGGCGCATGTCTCGCACTGCTTACACATTGCTTCTATATCCGCATCTACGTTGGGCCACCAGACATAACTACGAGCTAGCCCTTTCATCTTCACGATACCCAAATGTCCACTGTGTAACTGTCTTAAAACAAGATTTCTTAATTTCGAGGGTATTACCATTCTGTACCCCCACATAAGGCACCCGAATTCCGAATATAATTCGCGACGTCTATGGAAATACGGTTGTATTTCCGCCATGGCTGGACACTCATTTGGCCAGCCAGACTGTACGTAAGACATTATTCTGCATAACTCGATATCTTTTTGTGTCGCCTCCTTAACATCGGTATGCGTGATGGGTAAAAATTCTTCTACAAAATGTACATACGTACTGTCTTTCCTATCCGAGTGTATATCTATCATATTAGGTAGACGTGACAATGCGTCCGCGCAAATTTTTTTTGATCCCACATATTCTATCCTATAATTATATGCGGATAACAATACTGCCCATCTCTGTAAACGAGATGCAGCCATTATTGGTATTCCTACTTTATATCCAAAAATATAAGTCAATGGTTTATGGTCGGTTTTCAGCGCAAACTTTCGACCGTATAAATACTGATGGTACTTTCTGACTCCGAAAACTATCGCCAGCGCTTCTCGATCAATCTGTGAATATGATCGCTCAGCTACACTAAGTGACCGCGAGGCGTAAGCTATCGGCCGCTCACCGCTCGGCGTGATATGGCACAGTACGGCGCCGACCCCCACGCTGCTCGCGTCGGTAGTCAGTACGAGTGGCAACTCGACCGAGTAGTGTGTTAGTACCTCACTACTGGCTAACAACGCTTTAACCTTACCAAACGCATGTTTGCAGTCATCATTCCAGTCATATTTCACTCCTAATCTCAATAAATTGTACATTGGGGCTAAAATTGTACTGACATTCTTTATAAACTTAGCATAATACATAACCATGCCTATAAACGCCCTCAGCTCCGATATGTTCGACGGTGCCGGCGTCTTTATTATCGCCTTGACCTTATCCGAACAAGTATGAACACCATCTTTACTGATAACATGCCCCAAGTAAACAACAGATTTAGCAAAGAATGAACATTTGTCCCTCCTCACTCGCAAACCATACTGTTCTAATCGATCAAAAACTTTGCATAAATTCTTCATGTGTTCGGACACTGTGCGCCCCGTTATGATGACGTCATCAAGGAATACGCCTACCTGCGGTAAATCTACAAACATCTGTTCCAGTCTTCTCTGGAATATGGCCGGGCTTGACGCAAGTCCATACACTAATCTATTATACCGGAACAAACCTTTGTGCGTGTTAATAACCGTGTACTTTCGTGAATCATTTAGTTCAAATTGAGCATAAGCTTGGGAAAGGTCTATCTTACTGTAATGTTCCCCACCGTTTAATCGAACTAGTAAGTCTTCAACCCTAGGTAGTGGATAGCGATCGACTTCTATTACCTTATTTAATGTGAGCTTATAATCGGCACAAATCCTTATGCTGCCGTCCTTCTTTACGACGGGCACTATGGGCGTCGCCCAGTCAGAACGCTCGACCGGAGTGAGAATGTTGTCCCGCACCAGCTGGTCCAGCGTGCGCTCCACCGCGCACCGGCTCGCGCAGCGCATACGCAAGCGGGCGCGCACGCATGAACACAGGCCGTGCGCCTGGCCGCAAGTGTATGCCCACCTTACCACCAGTGAATCGTCCCAAACCGTCCGCGAAAACTTTAGAGTATCTGGAACTAAATACGTTTACATCAAAATTTGTTCCATTAAAAATATTATTGTTATTTACATATGAATCGTAATGTAATATCGGCAATTGTATTAATAACGATGCCATCCATTGCCTCCCGAGTAACATTGTTTTACCATTTTTTATCACGTACAAGTCTAACTGTTTACATTTGTCTTTATATTTGACTAGCGGTTTAATAACCCCCAGTGGTTTTGTTGTTTCACCCGTATAATACCTCAAAACAATATTGCTTTTGACAATTGTTAAGTTACTAAATAACTCATTATAATATGTGCGTTCGTTTATACATGAGATAGCACTACCTGTATCGCACTCAAACTTTCTTATTTTCCCCTGAACCTCCAATTATATAAAAATAGGTTTACATTGCGTTACGGTCAATTCATTATGTTCAATTATTATTACCTCGTCACTATCTTCGCTGTTCCTTACGTCTACGTCTCGAGACAGCTCGGCCTCGACGGTATGATGCTGTGTTAGTCGCGGACACATACGTCGCAAATGGCCCGGCTTGTTGCACACCCGGCATACATAGTGCCCGAACTTGCAAGCGGCCACCTCATGCGGCCCGCCACACGCTCGACACTCTCGCTGTTGCCGCTCCCGCTCCATCGACATGGACGCCGCAGGCGCCGCCCGGCCCGTCTGCGGCCGCCTGCGCTGCACGTGCTCGCCTACCGACGAGCGGCCTCTGCCCAATCCGCCGGCGCCGCTCCGCCGCATACTCATCATCAGCTGACAGTCCACCGGTCCCTTCGACGCACTAACAGACCCTTCCATCACTGCTGCTGCATCTTTCTCTGCCGCCTCCATGCTTACGGCCAGATTATATGCCATCATGAAATCTAACTTGGGTTCTGCAAACAGTCTTTGTCTAATGATCTCGCTTTTAATCCCGCAAACCAACTGGTCTCTTAAACTTTCTTCGAACCACGTTCCGAACTCACAAGTTTTTGACATTTTTTTCAAAACAGCTACATAATCCGATATATTTTCACTGGTACATTGTTTGCGATTACGAAATTTATAACGCTCCGCCAACTCACTCGGTTTCGGCTGAAGATGTTTCTCCATAATGACCGTTATCTGTTCAAATGTCTTTGTCTTCGGTTTCGCCGGAGTACACAAATTCACCAACAACTCGTAGCTAGCTGCACCCATAACGGTGATTAACGTCGGCACTTGAAACTCAGTCGATACTTTATTAACTATAAAGTACTGCTCAAGCCGTTCGACGTATAACCTCCAATCGTCCTTATGTATGTCGAACTCGTTAATCTTGCCGAGTGACATTTTTTTTTTCTTCTTTTTACCGTTGGCCAATTCACCAGACAAGCCTGACACACCTTATCTGTTTAGTTTATCCTCGTCGCCACTGAAAGATTCTTGGGTTGGGAGCACTCTGGATGCGGGAACAAAATAAAATACGTAGCAACTCACAGGAACGAGTATAATGACTGGCTGAACGTTACATCAACCGGACTACCTACAATACTAAATAATAAACAATATCAACTTGCCCACAATAACTTATTACTAGATACATACATTACAGTTACCTTTCGTGAAACCAAACTGCTGATTATTGAAGTGAGACAAAATCTGGTCCAGCATGATTTTTTCATAGATTTTACTCTATGGTGGAAGCTCGGAAATAGGTCTATAATTAGAGGGATCACTCTTACAGACTGATTTGATTTGATTAATTAGTTTTACCAGTTGTTTTTAATCATATAATTAGGAATATATTATAATCACATAATATTATGTGTTATACTATTTTTATAACATCCTTTCGTCTTCTCTAGTAAATATTAGGGGTTAAAGTATAAAATTGGCGATTTGTACTGCAAAATTGAAATTAGTATTTTTTTAATTTAACATAGGTAGTTATTTATTTAATCAAAATAATTACCATTATTATCTATACATTGCTGCCATCTAATAGGAAGGTTATTTATGCCTTTGCGATAGAACTCTGGTGATCTAGATTCGACAAACTGTGTGAAAGTATTTTGTATGTGCTTATTGTAAGCGATGAGAGCGAGAAATAAGTCCGTTGTAAATGATTATCCATCTCTATTATTATTATTGTATACATGATGTTCCCTTCACGAATCCGATGGGCGCTAATCGACTGAATCCGAACGATTGTAAGTATTAACTAACTAGTGTACTTGAGTGAGGAGATACTTGCTCAAATATAGTATATTTATATTATTTATGATCAAACGAACTTGCAAAAGTGAAGTTTGATCGATATTATATGAGTACGTTCCATTCGAAGATATAATAACAACACTGTAGTAATTTTTATCCTACTGGCAACTTCGCACTGGTAAAGAGTAATTTAGTTACTTTTTTTTATTTGTTTCTACCTCCGTGTAGGCACTAAGTTGACTCGTCATAATTTTTTGAGATATTTTCCAAAATTTAAATTTTTTGTGTATTGGGTGGGTGGGAGTATATACGAGTATCTTCGAATGAAACGTACTCATATAATATCACTCAAACTTCACTTTTGCAATTTCCTTTGATCATTTTATATTTCGACGTTTCATTCTTCAGATAAAATAACAACACTGTAGATGTTCAGAGATGAAAGTTTTGTGAAATTAAATAAAGATTTACAAAATGAAAAGGATAGTCTTTTATTTTCTGTATACAGGTATATAAAGTACGGTACTAATAATAATCTTTATAATCAATACTTCCTTATATATTACAACATAATTTTATATGTAAATAATTAAAAACAAAATTATGTTCTTCCATAATAAATTTTTAGCTAATAAAATCACAAAATATTATTGTTTGTCTGTAATACTGACCGAGCAAAGTTATCTTTGTCCACTACTCGGCGGTGATAGAACTTTGCGAATATTTGAGAAGTACTGGTCCAGCCAGCTGCTTTCCTAATGGCATCTAATGAGAGCCCAGAGGCGGACGCCGCAGACGTGGCTGCGTGCCGCGGGCTGTGCTCGCTGAACGCAGACACATCCATCAGTATCGTTCATAGTATCGGTAACATCAGTACAGGTTGTTCGCGTCCAGCAGCGGAAGTTTTGATGATATCAGAAATACCTATCTGAATACCACAATATTTTCTAATTTTATTAGACAGAACGCCTGTACTCTGTGCGCTGTACATAATGCTAGGAGAACCACTAGCTTCGTGGTGATTTTTTTTAAATTGACGTCCTCTGTTGGGTATCCATTCTGCGACTAAATTTAGAACTACTTGTGGATCCCAGGTACAAGTGTATTTTGGAGTGGCAGGTCTTAATTTATAAACGCCTTTTAGAAGCCTTTTAACTTGGTCGTTAGAAGTTATAATACTGACTAAGAGCAAGGATAGAGCTGAGCGATGAGAATTCAGAGATCAGTAAGTGGCGCCTTTGTTATATAGTCCAGTTAAAAATAACATAATATCTGATGGTGAACCAGAGTAAGGTTTAATACTGTTTGCTTCACAGAACTGCCACCATAGTTTATAGGTACTGCTGTACTGGGACAGTGTATTCTGGGATAGCGAAGCCATCATTAAGTCGAGCGCAAGGCTTGGTGTTCCTCTGGATTCGAAGGAAAACCTGAGAGCACCACTGCAGCCAGGGTAAACTGTCTGAGTGTAAGTTGGGGAGTTCTGAAACGGGACAAGGAAATATTTGAATCAGGCGATAAGTATAAAACGTCAGACTGACGTATTTTATTGATTAATGGGAACCAAGGCTGTGACGGCTAATATGGGGAAATAATTATACCTATTGCTGCGTCTTTAATAATTTTCTGTATGCATTTTAAAATCAAAGAGAAGGGTGGAAATGCGTAGAAATACCCTGCGTGTTGCCGATTTATTGTAAATGCATCTATCTACTGTCATGGCGTCAGGGTCAGGTTTCCATGAGACATACGTTTTGCATTTTGCATTAGTGCGAGAAGCAAAGAGATCTATTACTGGTTTGCCAAAAGATGCCAATACCTTCTGATATTCCGAGTCAGTGGCGTTCCATTCGATATCGGGATTGATTTTTCTCGATTCCTGATCTGCCCCTATGTTATCTTTGGTATTTATATACGAGGCAAACAGCTAGATATTCCGTTTCTCGCACCACTGCCAGATAGTTTTGGTTAGGTCGGTTAAATGAGGGAATAGAATCCCTCCCATTTTATTTATGTAACTAATAGCAGTGGTGTTGTCAACGCGTAGCAAAATATTACAATCATTGTACTTTGGGTCTCGAGCGAAGCATTTTAGACCAAGAAAGACAGCAAGCAACTCTAAATAATTAATATGAAAGTTGTTTGTCTGTAATACTGACCGAGCAAAGTTATCTTTGTCCACTACTCGGCGGTGATAGATCTTTGCGAATGTTTGAGAAGTACTGGTCCAGCCAGCTGCTTTCCTAATGGCATCTAATGAGAGCCTAGAGGCGGACGCCGCAGACGTGGATGCGTGCCGCTGTCTTTCCAACCACCGTTGACACGTTCATTGTTACAAAACGCACCCCAACCTGTTTTAGAAGCATCAGTAAAGATTTTTAAAAAAAAAATTGAGATTCGAGAGGATTTGATGTAAAATTTATATTTTTAATCCACCACTCTAAATCAGATAAGATTATAGCAGGTCTAAATTTAGCTTCGTATGTTTTATATTTTTTATGAGCTAAATATTTCTGTCTCTCTATTATTTATTATATACTTTATTGTACACCTTAACTTACATTTATAAAGGTAACTTAAAACAAATACAATGGGCGGCCTTATCGCATTCCGCGATCTCTTCAAGACAACCAGGGTATGGACAGTAATTGCTGGACACGAAGTGGGGCTGTTATTGGTGTGACAATACCAGTGTTAAAACAATTAATATATTATAACAGATGTGCAGATATATACATATGCTATTTAATATATACATAAATACATACATACTAAAATAAAAAGACAATAAACAAAATGGCGAAAATCAATTCATAATCACAGCGACAGATAATGCTCCCTCACGAGTCTTTTGAACACAGGCAACGATTGGGCGCGTTTGATTGGGTCTGGCAACGCATTCCACAGACGAGTGGCCTGGACAGTAAAGGATTTATTCAGGAAACTCGTGGAATGTATGCATTTGAAGTCGTAAGTTATCTGATGACCTAAGAACTTTTGTGTGAGAATCGCAGAGAAAATGAAAACGTTTCTTAAGATAAAGAGGGGTGGAAGGAGTGAAGAGCACATTATATAAAAGCGAAAGAATATGAGTATTCCGGCGAAGGCGAATTGGCAACCACTTGAGCTTCACACGGAATTCGGAAACATGATCATATTTTCGCAAACCGAATATGAATCTTATACAAACATTTTGAAGCCGCTCAAGTTTTTCGAGTTGTTCTTGAGTAAGGTCAAGATGGCTGGTATCAGCATAATCAAGGATGGGTAGAAGAAGAGATTGTGCAAGCGCAATCCTGGTGGCAGTAGGAAGAAAATTACGCAGTCTCCTAAAAGATGCAGCAGATGCAAATAGCTTGCGGCTAACCTCTTGCTGTTGGGCAGTCCAAGAAAAGTTACTATCAATGAATATCCCCAAGTTTTTTACTTTCTCGCAGAATGGAATAACCGAGTTATCGAAAACAACCTGAGGAAGAGACATCCAGTCGATTCTAGAAACCATCCTAGAACTGCCCACCACAATAACCTGCGTCTTTGTGGGGTTAACCATAAGGCCATATCTTTTACTCCATTCGCATATGCGGGCCAGATCACGATTTATTATTAGGATAGCCTCAGACAGATGTCCGAGAGGGGCTCGCGAATAAATTTGTAGATCGTCCGCATAAAGTTAGTTCACTGGAGATTGAGTTTATAAAAACTGCGAAAAGTAAAGGGGATAAAACGCCACCCTGTGGTACCCCAGCAGAAGTACTACACCAGGAAGACAAAGTCTCTCCAATGCATATACGTTGCCGGCGACCGAACAGGTCTACGAAACCAGTCAATTACCGATGAAGATATATTAAGAGAGCACAGAATGCCAAGCAACACATCGAAATCGACAACATTAAAAGCATTACTGAAGTCTAGCAATGCCAATACCGTCAGATTACCGTTTTCAATGGCTGACCTTATATCATCCGTAATCAGTAGCTGTGGTAGTGCTGTGACCAGGACGGAAGCCGGTCTGGAAGGGATTAAGGAGATTATTTTTAGATAGGAAGGTGCTAATTTGGTCGTGGATTAATCTTTACAGAACTTTGGACAGGAATGGTAGGACGGATATTGAACGGTATTCAGAAAAGGATGTTGGATTGCACTTTTTGGTTAATGGAAGCTGTTTAGTGTGAGCTTGTGCTCTAGCTGTTTTGTATAGAGCCAGCCATATCTTACGGCTGGACATGCTGCGGTCAGAACCCCTAGCAAGCGAAAAAATTCCCTAATAGTACAAAAAGGTAACTTTAAATATTTTTGCACAAATTGTAATATTTTGTGTCGCTTTTCTAACGGCAATGATATTGACATGTCTATAGAGTTGTACATATCCTAGAAATTTGCAACATTTTTGTGGGTGTAGATTACTTTTATCAAAGTTTACTACAAAACCTAAGCAATTCAGTAATTTAAGAGTTTCAGTAACATTCTTATGACACTCGTCGCAGGTATCACCTAGGCATAATAAATCGTCAAAAAATATAACTGATTTAAATCCACGATGCCTTAAATAATCTACAACTTATTTCATAATTTTTGTGAAAGTCCGAGGTGCGGAGGATAGTCCGTAAGGCATAGCGTTAAATTCATATGTGTCATTGCGTAACTTTTCGTCTTCAAATTGAAACCTTAAATACTTGCAATGAGATCTAGCTACAGGGACTAGTAAGTATGATTCTTTAAGATCAATGGTTGCCATGAAGCCATTTCTTGGTATCATTTTTGATGCAGTTCTATGGTCTTCCATCTTAAAATGCTCATTTGAAACGAACTTATTTAATTGTTTAAGACTTAGTTTAAATCTATAGCTACCATTCGATTTTGGTGTCAAAAAAAATGTTAGATACAAATTGATCCAATCTAGGTTTTCGTCCCGTAATCGCACCTAAATCTATTAAATTACGGATAGCTCCTTGCATGTCCTGTTTTTCCTTGACGGAAAAGGAATTTGGGGGAACAGTACTCTGTACCACTTTACGCGAAAAAGGTATGTGGTAACCATGATAAATCCAACTCAGAATAACCGTATTCTTTGTAATGCCACGCAAACAATCATAGTAAAATTGTAGTCTACCAGCATGTACCTGAGTTATTGCCTCGTCGGGGCACGCATGTTGGAGCTCGCGGCCGCACTCGCTCGCGCTGACGTCGACGTCTGCGGCGCCGGTGGCGCCCGGCGGTAAGGTTGGTGTGTTGGTGCCGGGTACGAGGATGTCCGCCCCCCTCCTTCTCGATGACGGGAAGCGAGGAGGCCCTGACCAGTAGTAAGTAGTAGTAGTAGTAGTTCTGTAAACGAGCACTCGACGGCGGAATAGGTGCTTTTTTTATTTGCAGTCCTTGTTTCTCGATCGCTTTTGAGGCCTTGATTTTTGCCGGTAATTTACTTCCGAAGAGGGTTTCATCTCTATCTTGATTATGTATTAAGAACGACTTGTCCAAACCTGGCGTCATAAGTTTAGTTCTTACTTGCGTCTCGGTAAAGTGGAGATCAGCAAGTATTCGGCAGCTGTCTGATAAAATTTTATCAGCTTGTAACTTGTCATCACCGGTCAGCAGCAGGGTCATTGCCTTATTGATGGCCGAACTACCCAGGCCGAGATGGTCCTGTTTGACTTGGAGCTTTTTATCTCGGTTTCTTACTATATCAGTGACAGCAGCTGATATTTCGACGTTCAAAGTAGGTGCTTTGAGTAGCTTACAATTGTTAGGAATCGTATATCCTTTCAGAAGCGTTTCTTTGGCTTCGCTTTGTATACCTTTTATAAGAATTGGTAACCAACGTTGAGCCAACTTATCGTGTATGTCCGGGCCGTAGACTGAAATATCGACAACAGCATCGCCCAAAGCTTCTAGTAGCTCTGGTTCAAGTTCTGGCTCAGTGCTTACTACTTCCGAGGCTGGTGGCTGGTCATCGGATGACTTGGAAGTTGATGGCACATCTAGTGGTGTTTCATCGACATCAATGTGTGCATCTACGTTTTGCGTTCCGTTATCTGTAATATATATATTTTCTTATTTTTTTTATTGAGGTTAGTTAACAAAAAAAATGTTAATAGAAATATTCGATTTTTGTTATAAGGATCGTTGCCCCAGGGTCCAAACGGTACCCTATTTTTGTTGTTTTTACATGATCAAAGCCTTTGTCTTAACCTGCAGTTGAACCTCCAGGCTGATATTTTCTAGCGTCATGCTAACCCATCGTGATAACCCGCAGTTGATCCTCCAGGGAAGCTTATAGACGCTGAACGCATGAATAGATTCCACTTACTATTTCATCACTTCACTTTGGAATGGCAAAAATAAACTCACCTTGTATTGCCTCGAAATCAGATGATGAAGAGTACACTATTAAGCGACTACGCCTTTTTCCTTGCCTTGCTTTTTCAACTTCTTTATTTTTGCACTATAATATTGTAATCTCTCGTCAGCACTTCGTTTAGGCATTTTATTTTACTTTAAAAACTTATTTTATTCCGGAGATTAGTGTGCTTGTTGCCACGCACGAAAAAATAATGACGAGTCAACTTAGTGCCTACACGGAGGTAGAAACAAAAAAAAAATATGACTAAATTACTCTTTACCAGTGCGAAGTTGCCAGTAGGATAAAAAATACTACAGTGTTGTTATTATATCTGAAGAATGAAACGTTGAAATATAATAGTTTTAAGGATAATTTGTTAGCCTATCCCCATATTTAAATCTCACTGATCTGACGGTAATGCGCTATAACTTTACTGGCACGCTATCCACTAGTTTACAGACCGGGGCACAGTACTGCCTCTGGCCTCCTTAAAGTGACTGGCGACATTAGAGAAGCGATGGAGGATGCCAAAGTTACTGTTTTGGTGTTAATTGATTTCTCCAATGCGTTTAATGCCGTCAATCTCGATATTCTCCTTTCTATCCTTTCACATCTTATGGTTTCTTCGGAGGCCCTGGAATGGTTCTCTTCCTATCTTCGTGGACTTCAGCAGTCGGTTCGCGTTGATGAGAGTTCATCGAGTTGGTGTGACCTGGCTGCTGGTGTTCCGCAAGGCGGTATTCGTTCTCCATTATTATTCTCCATTTTCATAAATTTTATAACTCATTGTCTTCGGTGTTCGTCTCATCTTTATGCCGATGACCTTCAACTTTATGCAGCTGCGCGGGTAGAGAGTTTTTCGGACGCTATAGGCGATGTGAACCGGGACTTAGAGGCTGTCAAGGACTGGTCTGATAGATTTGGGGTGTCTGTAAACCCCTCAAAATGTCAGGCCATTGTGATTGGAAGCTCGCGCATGATGGCTCGACTGGGGATTAGCTCTCTTCCTCCTATAATTTTTAATGATACTGTAATCCCCATCAGCCCTAGTGTAAAAGATCTTAGTCTATATTTTGACTCGACGCTTAGCTTGCAAAGTCAGGTTTCTAGTGTCAGTCAAAGAGTCAACGGGACATTGCGTTGCCTGTATCGTCTTAGAAACTTTTTGGCTGCAAAAACGAAGACTATGCTTGTGCAGACTTTAATGTTTCCTTTAATCGACTATGGTGACGTGTGCTACTTTGACCTGAACGCGTTATTCCTGGATAAGCTGGTTAGACTCCTAAACAACTGCATCCGGTTCATATTCAACCTCCGGAAATATGACCATGTGTCGAGCTGCATATCTGAGCTCAAATGGATGCCAGTTCGGCAGAGGAGAAATTTGCGGGCCTTGACCACGCTTTTCTCTCTTCTCAACTCTCCTACTCCTCCTTCTTATCTCATACCTCACTTTCAATATATGTGTACTTCACACTCTAGGAATCTGCGTTCATCTAACAATCTTCTCTTGGTTTGCCCTTCTCATACTTCTGATTTTATTCATTCTTCCTTTCACATTCAGTCCATTCTTCTCTGAAAAGCGCTTCCTCTCGATATCAGGACGGCCACCAGTAAGTATGCATTTAAGCGGAAGTTAAGGAACTATTTTCTACACGATTAGCAGAGTCGTCTCAATAAAACGCCTTTCTATTACTTGATATATAATAATATATATATATATATATATATTTATGGTATTTATTATAGTAAATATATAAGTATGTTTATTTTAGATATATATATCTACTATTGTACCCATTTTACTTTATAACTTTATTTTTTATGCACCTGCCATGTTATCTCTCCACCACCCTTGATTGACTGGTAGAGAATGCCTCAGGCATTAAGTCCGCCTATGTACCTTTATGTTGCATGAAGTTTTAATAAATAAATAAATAGCTTGCAATCTGACTGAAAATATTTTTCAGTTAACCTTTACAGCAATTATTCTATTAATAAAAAATCAATCATAATAAAAATAACGGGTTTTTACGGTTCCGTACCCAAAGGGTAAAAACGGGACCCTATTACTAAGACTCCGCGGTCCGTCTGTCTGTCTGTCTGTCTGTCTGTCTGTCTGTCTGTCACCAGGGTGTATCTCATGAACCGTGATAGCTAGACAGTTGAAATTTTCACAGATGTTGTATTTCTGCTGCCGCTATAATAACAAGTACTAAAAACAGAAGAATATAAATATTTAAGTGGGGCTCCCATACAACAAACGTGATTTTTTGCCGGTAATGGTACGGAACCCTTCGTGTGCGAGTCCGACTCGCACTTGGCCGGTTTTTTTTTTCCTCTTACGTATTAAATTATTCTCACGATCGATAAAGCCCATAAAAGTATTTTTTACCGAAGGCTGTGTCCCATCTCTAATATTAGTAGTTCCATGGACTCTCACGTTAAGTCACGTTGCTATCAGCGCCAAAATGGCGAAAATCAAATGTCTTCATTTTGTCATCGATAATATGAAATCCAGTGTACTTGTATGATAGTGGTCAGGGGTTTGCTATGACAAAAACAAAGATGGCCGATAACTTGGTTACAAGCTGTCTGTGTCATGCCACAGATACTACATGACGGTTGTGGGTAACTGTGCTGTCGCCCCGAAATCAGTTTTTGTGCTGAAATAGCTTTGAAAATAACTGCGTAAACTTGTTTATTCAAATCTGCCTCCTTCTCACATAACTAAACACGTCAAAGAAAATATAAATTAAAAATTAATTGCCAACGATTACAACAGTTTATTTTATATACTTAGCGGTTCCCCGACGCGAGTACTTACAAGATTTATTATTGGATTTTAGAGGTTTTTGTGTCGGGGTTTTGTTTTAATTTTTATTACTTGCTTTTTAAACTACCTATTCAAAAGTAATATATCTAGTAGTAGACACGCTTCAATCGAAATTTAGTTATGACACGATATCTTGCGTAAAAACCCAGATTCAAAGAGTAAAATGCGGATAACTTTTGAAGTAAGGTAAGAAAATTCCAAAAGCACTTAAAATTACCGTCACAATTTCACATTTTTATTACCTATCTCTCTATTATGAAATAAACCCAGATTTTTTGCTACTTATACGCGACGAGACATAACTTGTAATGAGCCCGTTGTACTTGAAAATAGGCCAGGGATAGTCTTAGATATACATTTTTTTCCTTCGTAATTGCATGCTAGCGCTGCCAAGCCGGGTTATTCGTGCCGTATGATCACAATGACCGATTGCGCTATATCCCTGTTAGGAAGTCAGCCAAATGCATTATTTTTTATGAGACAGTGCCCATTAAGTTGCTTCCTATTTCAACGCCTAGCTTACGTAACATGAATTTTTCACATAATGCACTAAGCTTAATAATGGTTTTTATGAGCCATGCAAATGATTAAGTACCTACTCTATGTTAGGTAGGTACTGTGAGGACTCTGCTTAACTAGAAGGCAACCTACTTGCCTATAAAAAAACACTGGCAATTGGTATTACTTGAAAGGTAAATGAATTTCGAACAGAAAATAAGTGAATATGTTTTTGCAAGGCTTATGATGGTCAATTCTAGTGGAGCCGCCCAGAAGCCAGGCATATTGTGGAATTCGTACTAAATATATAAAAGTAATTTATTAGTTTAATTCGTAGACTCTGTCTGAGTCCCTACAGTACCACCGATGAGTCGTGGCCTAATATATTCCTACTTATGTGATTTAACAAAGACTGTTCAAACTTGTTTTTATGACCATTTCTATATCCGTGTATCTGTTATTCAAAACTACCCCAGGCATGTTCAAAGCCGCCCCTTATTCGGGGCAGCTTTGGCCATTTCCCTTCTAACACCAAAAACAAAATAAAAATCGAATCTCAGCGTAGGACATGCCGGTTTCCTCACGATGTTTTCCTTCACCGTTTTGAGAGCAGTGGTGATGAAATAAATTTCATAAAGTAAAGTGCCTGCTCGGGTTCGAACCCACGACCTACAATTCGTAAGTCGGGACCGTAACCACTGGGCCACCACTGCTCTTTGCCCTTTGCCTTGCCGAATTAATTACGCAATAAGGCTGCCGGTAAGTAAAGAGGTTAAAAGAGTTTATATATTGGGTTATGACTTATGACATAAAGTTTAAAAAATGTTCAAAACTGCCTCCTTCTACTTACGTACAGAAATATGTAGATAGTAATGTGAAATTCAACTCAAAATCACATTTTTCGTAAATGAGAACACGAACCTTGTTACATTAGGATCTTATCAAAATTTATGTAGGAACTAATTAAGATGGAAGTAGGTTTCTACGAGCTAGGTAGATAGGTACTTAATTGCATATACTTAGTAGTTACTTAGAAAAGTATCGTATTTCAGCAAATAAACGACAAAGTGCTACCTTGAGCGATATCAGCGATCTTTGGCGTATCTAGGCAGGCGCGGATACAAAGGGAGGGCAACGGGGCTCCAACAAACTGAGTGTAAAACTCCAAATTAGACACAGATATAGGTTTAACCTATATTTTTACTTGTGCTTAATTATATTACTTAGACATTGCTAATTTGTCGTCATCATTGGAAGGACGGCCAAAGGGGGGGGGCAATTTCTTGAGTTTGTGGAAAATAGATGCCGGAGGTCGGCTAATTGTGAGATTAGTTCCACTCGAAGCACTTGCTCAGGCACCCTGTGGCCATAAATAAGGCCTATGACTTTCTAAAAGCGTCGCTAATCTTCGAGCTTGCCACACTATATCTTCTTGTGTATGTGAATTTAAATGTTTGTAAACGCACCCACGATACAGGAAGAAGTTTCTAGTGTGGGGCAACGTTTATTAAACAAAAAAAAAAAACAATTAAAAATAAAAATTAATCTGGGTTATTAAAATTTACGAGCTTGCGTCGCTCGCTCTTTAACCATTACTACTCCTCAGCCTCATCTATAGGTGTAGGTATCTTAGGTGAAGGTAACCTAACCCTGGACGGTCGGTGGGGCTTCGAAGAGCACTTCGAGCGCCTGGTCCCCCGCGTTGAAAAGGCAGTGGGTGCTTTGCACAGACTGCTGCCCAACCTCGGGGGACCTCGGGAATAATTTCGCCGCCTCTACGCGGGGGTCGTGCGATCGATGGTCCTTTATGGGGCGCCTGTCTGGTCAAGCAGACTATCAGGCGTCCGACGCTGCAGGACTAAAGTTAATAGCCTGCAGCGGAAAATGGCCATTCGTACCGCACGAGGATACCGAACGGTGTCCTTTGAGGCGGCAACTCTCCTGGCACGTTTTCCTCCGCTGGACATTCTGGCGGACATGGACGCGAGGGTTTATAACCGAATTCGCGCCATCCGCCAGAATGGTGAAAGCGTGCCAGGAATCGCTGTAGTAAAGTTGAGGCGGCAGGAACGGCGACACGCACTCGAGCGGTGGCGCGAGCGGCTACAGCAGCCGCAATATTTGCGTAAGGGCGTTGTCGAAGCCATCCTGCCGCACTTCGAAGCCTGGCTGAAGAGAGAGGAGCGCATCTCCTACCGGCTCACTCAGGTACTCACCGGGCACGGTTGCTTCGGTGAGTATCTGAATAGGATTGGGTGAGAGGCCACGGCAAATTGCCACCATTGTGGAGGCGGCCTTGATTCTGCACAGCACACGCTCGAGGAGTGCTCAGCGTGGGCCTCTGAGCGGCAGGTCTTGGTCGCTAGAATCGGGCGAGACCTGTCTTTGCCAGCAGCTGTGAGGGCCATGCTGGCAGAGACAGCAAATTGGAGGGAAATGGCCTCCTTCTGTGAGACTGTGATGGCCCAGAAGGAGGCCGCAGAGCGGGAGCGTGAGAGGGCAGATCCCGCTCGAAGAAGAAGGCGTCGGGGAGGCAACCGCCTCGATGCCTAAAACGCCGAAACCCCGCCTGCATCACAAGCAGGTGGGACTCCGGGGTCGCGAGTGGTCAGATTGGGGACTCTGTCCAACCACCGAGTGACTTCACCCCCCACCGTAAAAAAAAAAGGTATCTTAACTTGCATTGTTTTATAGTAGTCGACTGAAAACCATATTTAATGTCTGACCGACAATGTAATCTAGAGCTGAGTCAGTGAGTGAAAATTTTCGAGCTAGCTTCGCTCGCTCCCGCAACCGAAGTTGTCTTCACAAAAGATTTAGATCTTTTCAGCATAACTCAAACTAGCAAATCCTGTTTATGTACCGATTGTTAAAGTCTAAGATACTCGTATATCTTCAAAATATTTGAGCTCGCTTCACTCACTCATGTGCAGACACGTTTACTGTTATCAATTACATATTTAAAAAAAACTAGCGTTATTAATTCGAACTGAAATGCAATCACTGCATTATTTTTGCAATGATCCAACTTCCCTCCTCTCCCAGTGAGAATCTAGCCCCCTCCCCTGAGCAAAATCCTGGATCGGCGCCTGTATCTTGGACTGTCTTTCAGGGAGGGTCATAATAGGTATGCGATGACCAATGAAGGCGAGTCGACGTATAAAAGAGCCAGCCACAGATACAAGAGCGACCGATTAAAGCTCAAAATATTAGCTCCTTTGTACGGATAGGTTAAATTTTCTTTTTACGTTCATCCTAAATGAATGTAGGTATCCTTAGGCTACATCAATGTTTACTGTGTCAACTCTTTCAAAAAATCTTGATGAACACGGATGTAAGAGCAAGCGAAGCGAGCTCGATTTTTTTTTAGGTTTGCTTTTGGCAGACAAGACGTGGGGGCGGCAGGCCATGGTTCTCTTGGCCTAAGAGTAAATATGCTACTGCGTGACTTCGAGTGAGGCTGACAAAGGTAGACGCCGTAAATTACTTGAACTAGTGCAATAAGCTGCGCACTACGCATCTATCTAGATTGGAAGGAAAGACGATCGAGAAACCGGTAGCTTAATTGTGTAAGTGAATTCGGCAAGGTGACGTGCGACATCGCGTCTATGATGGCGTCAAAACGCTTTGCCTTGCCGAATTCACTTACAAAATTAGGCTGCGGGTCCGGGAAAACTTACAATGTAATACGTACTTTTGTATTCTACATTTTATATTTTAATATGTATCTTGTAAGTAAATGGTTCTTGCAAAAGCAAGCTTGGTACCCCTCGATCCTTGCACCCCAGGCTCAACAGAGTAGAATATATTTTATAGTACACCAAAATATAAAGTTACACATCTCTTTTACAATAATACTTATTTCTACGGGTACACAGGCGGCCTTATCGCTGACAGCGATATCCACCAGACAACCTTTGGATGGACCTAAATAACTTAGAATAAAAAAACTAGGGGTAGCCTGTGGGTACATTAAAATATAAATAAATATATAAAAGAAAATATATATTACTATATTAAATACTATACATAAGCCTATATATAAACATACATATATAATACTACGAGTAACACAATCTTACAATCTCAGTTAACCTGTGGGTAAATCAGATCCTGCTTACGGATGATCCTAAGGAAGCGACAATACTAACGGACTTCGATTGTACCTAAGTAGACTGACCACAGCGCCCACTTCAGGCGCTAATATGGTAGTTGACAAAAAACTGAAACTGCAGTAGTTCAGTACCTATTACCTACTACCGACATAGCTCACGAAATCAATACATACGCTTGGAATAGGCGGAATTGATAGGTGTAACATAGCATTTAAGCATATAATTATTGACTAGCATCAAATTGGTGTAATTAATTAGGAAGTGGTCTAAATCGGCTTTGTAGATATAATATGTAGACAAGTATAAGTTACCTGATAATGTTATTAAATTAATTATTTACTTAGTATTAGGATTGCTGTAATTAAGTTATATCATTAGACATTATTCAGGTAAACATTAATTACACCTGCTTGGATTTAGATACCTATCTATGTAGTTTAGTTTATTTATATGTTCTACATTTTAACACCAATTAACCTCGTGTGTAGAACATATCGCCAATATCCCCTATTTTCTAATTTAGTTTGAAGAAACTGTCACTCGACTCTGTCGGCATGATAACTGAAAAAAACCTCTATACCTCAGTATATAAGTAGATTACAAGCTATTACTGGCAATTTGATGATTCGAGGCGGATTCGAGTTGTTGGACATGATTTGGAACCCTTGTTCGCATTAGGACAGATTCGCTCTACGACAGATTCGCTTTAAGATAAATTCTCTTTACGGCAGAAGTACAGTGACTTCTATATATTTATATCGATTTCACTGTGAGTACTTATTAATAAAATATAAAACAAGGAACGAAAGTGCAATTTATTATTTATCTTACGATACATACCTATTTGTCTTCCATTCAGCCTGCTCAAGCGTTCCAAAACTGAAATTTTGTTTTGCAGTGCACTAGTAATAATCAATTTTTATATCTTTCTCCTTTAACTACGTCGTTCTGGTTTTGGGGTATTCGTTATGAGCTTCTTCGTAGCATCTAAATGTCATCATCATCATATCAGCTGAAAGACTGCTGGACATAGGCTTCCCCCTAGCGTCGTCCACGTTGACCGGCCCCGTGCGTCTCGCATCCAGCGGCTTCCCGCCACGCTCACCAGGTCATCTGTCCACCTGTTGGGAGGCATTCTGATGAGGCCTCAACGGCCATCCATTCTGCGAGCAATGTGCCCTGCCCACTGCCACTGAACTAAATATATCAGCAGTAATTAATCCTGCTGATATATTTAGTTCAGTTCTCTTATTTCACCAATTTCAATATCGTAATGTATCTCATTACGTACTTGGGCGTTATTGTAATGTTAAACGCACGAGTTTCTTTTTAATAAGGTAAAACGCACGGTTTATCAAGATGATCCATCTAAAATGAACGGCACTTTTTTAAATCTTAGCATAGAGTTGTTAAGTTAGAATTAAGTTAAGTCAACATTTTATGAATAAAATTAACTTTGGGAGATAAAATATAATAAATAAAAATTTACTTTATTAGTAATACTGGCTGTTTTTATGCCTTTGCCTTAAAAAAAAACAGCGCTGATGGGCGCGCATCGCTAATTTGTGAACAAGTAAAAAATATCCGGCGCGCTTTTTCTTTTCGCTGTATTGTTTTTATTTGAAAATGTCGTCAAGTAATGATGAATTTATTAATTCGACACCGCCAGGAGTCTCAAAAGCAGCGAAAAAGGCTACTCTAAGCCTCTTGACCGAAAAATCGATTGATAGTTACTTATAAGCGTATCAATATTTCACCTTATGGAAAATAAGCAAAGATGCAAATTCATTTTCAGAAAGTGTGTTTTTAGCCTATTTCATGAAACGTTCTCAGAAATATAAGTCAAGCTCATTGTGGTGCTACTACGAGTATTGCTGAAAAGCACTGTGAAAACAAAACATGGTATTGATATCAAGTCATACTCACACTTGCTGGCATTTCTAAAAAGACGCTAAAGTGACCATGTGAGTAAAAAGTCGAAAGTATTTACGGCTGACAATGTCAAGAAGTTTCTAAAAGAAGCTCCGGATTGCCGATATTTGGCAACAAAGGTCAGTTGAAACTAAATGATTGTTATTAACTTCCTTCACTTTCGTATTTCTTTACAATATGGGTGTTTTGTACACTGTTTTAATCTCTTTTCAGGTTGTATTAATATTCGGCAAAAATGGTGCATGTAGACGTCAAGAGTTTGCAAACTTCACAAATAATGATGTCGAGAACCACGGGCGGGTTCTTCTTGTCCAGGTCAAAATCACAAAAAATAAAATTCCAAGATCGTTCACAATACAGGGGCCCTTTTCACGACATAGTGAAGAAATACGAAGCGCTTGGTTCAACAAAAGCTATGAATAACAGATTTTCCAAAATTAACAAAATGGAAAATGCACTAGCTAACCTAGCCAGGCATAAATAAATTTGGAGCAATGCCGAAATGAATTGCCACTTTCTTAAATTTGGATGATCCACATGATTACACAGGGCATAGACATAGGTTTAGTTTTGTATATATTTATGTTTTAATGTACAGTACACCACAGACTACCCCCTTTCTCATTATAAGTACCTACTTTCAGCCCACCCAAAGGTTGTCTGGTAGATATCGCTGTCAGCGATAAGACCGCCTTTGTACCCGTATAATTAAGTTTTTCTTATAAAATAGATGTATAACTTTTATGGTGTACAATAAAGTATATTCTATTCTATTCTATTCTAATTTCAGAAGGTCCTCGGCTACATTGCTCGCCGATTCAGGTGCGAACTCATTGACACTAAAACGCCACGGAGGGTGGCGGTCGAACAGTGTAGTCGAGGGTTACATGGATGACTCGATGAGAAATAAAGAAGAAATTAGCTCCCGCATTACAAGGAATATAAATTTGGAGCCAAGTGTTGACTCTCAACCATCTACGAGCACACACGCGTACATCCGCAGCCGCCTCCGTCGCCGCCACCGACTGCAGAACTCTGCGGTCTTGTTTCTCCTACTTTCACTCAAGAGAGTGAGGGAGAGACTGGTGAAATTGTAACTAATAATAATAACTTGACAACATTAAAAATGCCAACTGGCAACGTAATAATCATCTGTACAAATTGTTCAAATTTTTCTAACTGCTTTAACAAGTGATTAAAGGTTTTTTCGTTTAAGAAAGTCCGAGTTTTATTTATTAACACGCAAATATGTTATGAAACGTCGTATGACATACGTGCGCTTTGATAATTACAGCCTCTGCTTTCTTGTAGCAATATCGCCTCGGCTGTAATTTTCAACTTACCGCACTTATATACATAATGTACTATTTGCCTCGTTTGTCTCGCCATCTTCTGCGTGTCCATTTTTTATGATATCACATGTCTTTCATTTTTTGGTTATATGACATGCTGGTTAATGCCGTGCAACGGACCAAATGCGAGTCTAAGTGCGGAAAGGGGGTCCATCTATCCTATCCTAAGCCGGATGCCTCTCGATGTTTTCCTTCACCGTTTTTAGAGCAATGCAGGTGATGAAATAATTTACACAAAGTAAAGCGCCTGTCTGGGTTCGAACCCAAAGACACGTGAGTCGGGGCCGTTACCACAGCTCTGAAATAAATGAATAATAGCTATTTATGCAACTGTTACGTTATGGACGGTCTTTTAATACGAGTGCCGATTTTTCGGTACAAGCGTAGCGCGTACCGAAAAATGGACGATGAGACCAATAACGTACAGTTGCTTACAAGATTTTATCTACGAAGGAAGGAATAAAATACAGATATAGACAAATAAGTATTTCAGGAAGTGTGTTTAAGTATTTCATTTCTCATATACATGTCTTGATTTTTCTGGTAGTAAATTATTTGTAACCGCAACTGCTCTATTTGTTATATCTGGTGGTGTATTTTCAATATCACTTGATGTTGAAGACATTTTTAATAAAATTTAGAAGGTTATATGCAGAAGGGAGGTAACCACCCTCAATACTGAGGAATGCGACGCCTATTTTATCTAGAAGATACAAGGACTGTTTCACGTCATAAGTGTTGCGAAATAACCAGTCCGTCAAAAAATGAGGCAATCATCTTTTTCTCTTGACTTCTGCCCTTCTTTACTTTTGTCGGTAAATCTTCGAAATCCATTGGGCAGACTGTGTTAAAGTTTCGGGTTCGTAACAATATATCCAGTTTTCATTCCTGTGACGATGTCATATACAGTACTAACGATGAATCGTGGCCCGTCTGAACATAGGCTTTGCGAACTTTCGAGCATGTACACTCGTGAAGAAAACAGCCATTTGGTTCGTAAAGTACAATTGTATGTTCTGCGCAACCACTTGGCGCTAACATTAGACGGGCAACGACTCATCGGTCTTACTCTACAGCATTCGAGTCACCTCCGTTAAAGTATAACGGAGGTGACTCGAATGCTTAAGCATTGACCGGCACCAATTCAAACGACGGCGGTTTTTGATCTTCCGTCAAATTATGAGGTATCCATCTAGTACAAAAGCTTTCTGACTCATAAATGTGCATGTAAGAGTATCAAGCTATGTCACTATGTCTATTATTAGCAGCACAGCACTCACGTTATCTTCAGTATTCGCCGTAGAAGGACGTCCTTCTCGCGAACCATCAGTGAGGTTGCTTTGACCACGTTTAAACTAGGGGTCTTTAATTCAAGAGTGAATGGGTTTTTTCTAGGCAAGCATGCTTCACCGTCGACCACATCATCGCTTACCATCAGGTGAGATAGTGGTCAAGCGCAAACTAATAGACAATAAAAAAAAAAACTCGTTGAACCAGTTGTAAATTGTGGCACGGGATGGGCCTTCGTCATGAAACGCTAAACGAAATTTATCATTTATTTATTTACTCTAACATAACACGACCAAGGGCCAATTCACATCACATCAGCCTTTTAAAGTTCCCACTGCTGGTACACAGGCCTCCTATAATCCACCACGCGGGCCCAGTGCGGATTGGTAGATGTCACATGTCTTCGAATTTTTGGTTCTAGGACATGCCGTTTTCCTCACGATGTTTTCCTTCAGCGTTTTGAGAGCAGTGGTGATGAAATAAATTACACAAAGTAAAGCGCCTGCTCGGGTTCGAACCTACGACCTACAACTCGTAAGTCGGGACCGTAACCACTGGGCCACCACTGCTCCTCAAGGGCTAATTACTGTTTACTATTTATTATTATTACTATACTGTTGTTGAGTAAGACCGCAACGATAGGCGTAATAAATTATTGAACAAAAATTTTCTATAGTCAAATCCATTACGACGCACGACAGACACTTTTTAAATTGCCGTTATTAATCTGTATTGTTTACTGTTTACTGACAACCTAGTTTTTTAGATCTCTTTTGACTTTGTTTAAGTGTTTTAACCGACTTCCCAAAAAGGAGGAGGTTCTATGTTCGACTTCAAGTTTTTTTTTTTTTTTTTTGTTTATTTTCACCGATAACTCCGTCAATTGTGGACCGATTTAGAAAATTCTTTTTTTGTTTGAAAAAGTATGTTTCGAAATTGGTCCCACTTCAATAAATAACGGCAAATCTCTCGGGATTGCTGCAATCGCATGTCTGTTTGTTGTTTATAACATTTCATAACATAACATCACGCCAGTTCGCTCTTAAGGGGTAAGCAGATCTCTCATTTCACCGGTTATGTTCAAGTTTCATGAAATCTATTCTGGCGAAATAGTTCCCTTACTAACTTGCCTATTAGAGTACGTACAACTAAAAAGTGAAAAATAATAGTCTTTCTTAGGTACCATTTTTTTGCGTTATGGACACCGACTTCAAAAAATTAAGTTATTTTTCAATTTGTAGTTTTGTATTTGGAAGTCGGTAGTATTTTTTTGCAAAAAGTTTTTTTATAATTTTTTGTTTTGTACTTAATATTTGACATTGAATGTATTTTTGTAGATTTTTGCAAGGGACTTTGCTCTGTATTAATATGAATATTAATGTTTGTAAGGTTAGTATATTTTTATTAACTTTTTTGATTTGGATATATGTTCTAACTTCGATGATGGGTGAGGAACGAGGTTGCTTGTGTTGTATTTTTCTTATGTTGCTTCTTTTTATGTACCTACTGTGCTAATATTTCGACACAAATGTAATTTTTGTTATGAAATAAATAACATGAACCTGACATGGACTCCAACTGTTTCGATCCAGGGCTAGTGTAGACCATTGGTTGTTTGTTTTGCCTAGTTTGTCTCGCCATCTTCTGCGTGGGCACGGATAATATAATTTAGGCTTACCACCATGCCTCCCGGCAATGTCAGAGCTCCAATAGTGGTAATTTCGGCGTTATCTATATCTATAATCAAGCGATTTTGCTTTTAATTTCCCAAATCATTTACGTAGGTATTCAGTTACCAAGAGGTCACGGCACGTTTATAAAATTCCTTTTACCCCAGAAACTTTGTTAGGATAAAATTTCAATTTAGCAAAGCTAAGCCGCCGCCGCCGTAACCCCGTAGCGGCGACGAACTTAAACTGCATTAAATAATTCAAACTCACCTTTGTAGCCGCTCAGTTGACGAGGTCGGCCTGAAAGAGGTTTAATACCAGGAAGTAGGGAGTTTGCTGCAAGATTTAGTGGCAGGCTAAGATATCAGAGCTAATGTAAGGAAATACGGTCTGGGCTGAAATTCATGCCTAAGCTCTACCTAAGCTATAGGTGCATTTCATGAATAATCAATCCACGTGTTTTAACCGACTTCCGAAAAAGGAGGAGGTTCTCAATTCGGATATTTATATAATTCATGTTTTTTTTTGTTTGGATAGAACTCCGTGATATATAAACGGATTTGCAAAATTATTTTTTTGTTCGGAAGAAGTTTATTCCGCAATGTTTCCATATTAATTTGGTAAAATTCTGATGAAGAAATTCGGAGATATACAACAGAACTCTTCAATAAATGACGGCAAATCTCTCGGGATTGCTGCAATCTCATGACTGTTTATTGTTTACACCATTTCTTAACATATCATCACGCCAGTATGCTCTAAACGGGTACGCAGATGTTAAGTTCACCCTGGTACACTATCATTCCACCGGTTATGTTCAAGTTACATGTTATTCGGGTAGTCTATTCTGGCATCACTGTGGGCGTTACAGGTACCTAACTATAGAACTTGTCCAATATCTACCATTAGAATGTGAAAACTAAAAAATCATTTTACAAAAAAATAACTTCAAGTCAGTGTGTTTTTGTTTCTTAATTTTTGACACTGACTGCCGAAATTGAAGTAGTTTTTCACTATGTAGTGTTTTTTATGGAAGCCGGTTGTATTTTTTGTAAAAAGTATTTTTTTAACCTTTTGAGCGCCACGGTCTTCTATAGAAGACAACCGTTTCCGTGCCCTCCACGTCATGTCTTTATTAGAAGTATAAAACCTTATCGTTTATTACATTAAAATACATGAACAAATGATTTGTGCGTATTTTTACTATTGCCTAAAACCCTAAACTTAATGTTTTATTTCAATAGGGGTCTTTGTTTATATTAAAAACAGAAAAATAATACCAGCCATAATTTTTGTAGTGTCCCAGGCGCCGTAGTCTTTAAGGAAGACGTCTAGTGCTGTGGTTACTTGATTAAGTTTCTAAAGTGTCGATATACACAAAAGTTTAAGAAAACACTTTTATTTCGAATCAAAATGTTGAGTTTTGAAATAAATGCGATCCTTATAGAGAATGTACGTAATTTTGCTAGCCCATGTAATACATGTGTGAACATGTATTTACTCAAATCTTTTAATACACACAAAGCCGGAATTTGGTTTATACTGATATCGATATTGAAAGATCCCGTCACTACGAAACTAATAGATATCGGTGCCTCGTGCACCATGGACATCAATAGAAGACAACCTGTGACGTCACAGACGAAAGTGAATAAGAAGCAAGGTCAGTGTGAGATAGTGCAGCGCTGTTATGGATTGATGATATTAAAAAAATGAGTGAAGCTAATGAATTACGTCCTTAAGAACTTTTAAAAATCCTACAAGGTGTGGACTAGGAAGCTGAATCCGATAAATACGAGAGTACCTACAACAGACGAAGATTTTGAGTTAGTGTGAGTGTAAATTACTTAACGGTTTGAATAAATTAATAAAATATTTTCGTGCCATAACCTAATTGGATTGGCGTTCGACCTACATTCGAAATTAGTATGATGTCTCAGAATACAGAACATATCAAAAATTGTGTTCTTACTTTGAATGCGATACGCCGTATCCATGAGAAACGAAGCGCGTAAAGTGGCCAAGCAAAATCGATAATAATAATATTAATGGGTGTTTAGCAAAAAAAAAAAAAAAATTGGAAAATTGAACATACCCATCCCTTATAATATATGAAATTTTACCTGCTACGGGCGCCACGGTCTTAATAAGAAGACTACTAGATGACGCCAAAAGACAATAGGGATGTAGCCAACTTCTTATGGCTGAATTGAGTTATGTATCTGTTTGTTAATTTTCTATAGTGTATTCTGCTTTTTCTTAAAACAAGATATCGAAATTTGTCATTATGTTATTTAATGAGATTTCGAAATACGTCATTAATTCTATTTTTCTGGTACATTTATAAAAAAAAACATTTACGTAACATTTATCGATACTACATTTACCCTCATCACTACTTTTTACTATATATTCGTTATACATTTATAGCTTGGCGCTGGGGGACACATCGCGTTCTGTACCGCTTGGCGCTCAAAAGGTTAAATGACAAGTAGGTACTGCCTCGTTGGTCTAGTGCGCGGAAGCGCTAAGCGTGGAGTTCTGCGTTCGATTCCCGAGCCGCGAAAACCGGAGTCCCGGAGTTAAGAACCCGGAGTCTAACTTTGTGTATGGTAGATTGAAATAGTTTCGGCCCCTATTAAATGGGACTTACTTATACATTACTGGCGAAATGTTCACGTTATCTATGTATTATGTAGGTTCAACTCTACCTACCTATTCCGGGATTACGGGCGTGTTATTATGACCAATTATTCGCCTATAGTTACATAATTATAATAGGTAGGTATGTAAGGAGATTTTATTTTTGAAGATTGTTCGAGCGTGATACATTAATTTACTATCAAATGAAACAACCCTGTTTCGAAGTTGAAACATACCCAATTATTTACTTAGCAGAGGCGGCTCGTCCTAAAGAGCGCTGGTGCAGTGCACTCCCACAAAAATTGAATAATCTATATTTCCATAAAATCCTATACATACATTATTTCTACAATGCCTATACAATACACTCAGTTACTAGCAGTTTACTAGAAACGTAGTAGAAACTAACTATTACCTACGCGCACATTTGGCGTCAAGTTGTATGTGCCTAACGTGTGGAGTGGAGCGCCAGCGATTGCGCTCCTATGAAACAAAATTCAGTACAATTTCTAGCACTGTATTCAATGAGTGCGAAAGAGTAACATCGACACGGTCCGACGCGTGAAACAGAAGATTTTGTATGGGAAATTAGCCTAATCTGGAGCGCCGCTCACGCGCGACGTTGCCAAATCGCGCAAGGCGGCGCGGGAGACTTATGCCTGTGCGCCGTTGTCACTCTTCTTTAAACAATAAAACAAACACTCGAAATCAGTAACTTTACGGTAGAATGTAGATTCTTCGCTGTTTTTCTTTTAATTATGTATTAAATATAGTTTTGCGCGATATTTGTGTTAAAAATGGAACAATACAGTGTGCCTTTTATAAAAAAATATGAAAAGACTCTTGAAATGCGTCTCGAACTTAAACCTAAGGACCTAACCACGTCCTGAATTTTTTTTATGAATTTTTGTGGCTTGGTTGCTAGGGTCCTAAAATTGCTCTTACTCAAAATTTCGTAAAGCGCTCGATTCTGCGTATCGAAAATCTATTAGAGAGTTCAATGAACGCGTTGATGAAAATCGATATATTTTACGGCGTTTAATAGATTGTGTGGTATTTTGTGGTGCATTTCAAGTTGCTTTACGGGGTTAGGATGAATCTACGGAATTCTGGTATCTATAGAGGTTTGGAAGATTTCGTGTCAGAGATCGATTTGGCTATGAAACAGCATGTATCCAGCAGGTCCGTTTTTAAAAGTACTCGTACGTCTAAAACCATTCAGAATGACATTTTAGATGCTATTTATGAAGTTTCCAGAACAGAAATACTGAACAGAACAGATCAGAATGAATTTTCTGTACAAAAAAAAAAAAATGGTAAGCTCTAGTTTTACGTTTTTTTTTTTGTGAACTCCCATAAATAAATGTCACGAGCCGCCTCTGTTACTTAGTGAGCAATAACTAATAATTTCTTCTTTGAAGATAAATTAATGTTTGTATTATGTTATTAGGCAGTCGTAAAAAATCTTATATGAGTGCCTTACTGACTAACTTTAAACATCAAATAGATACTTATAAATTAATTAAATAGGTTTACTCATATAGAATTGATACGTTGTTTTTTATGAAAATAATTCGTCTCATGTTACCTAGATACCTACTTCAAATATTAGGTTTCAAGGATATTTACTTAAAATAATTAATGAATAAAAACCTACCCTACCTTAAGTAAGTACCGGGTAACTTATATAATTCGGCTGTCTAGGAATATAGCTGAAATAAATTCATCATAATTATCAGCCTTTTAATGTTCTCACTGCTGGGGCAGGCCTCCTGCATGGGTCTTAATCCACCACGCAGGCCCATTGCGGATTGGTGGATATTTATTTAATTTCATATTATGATGTCACATGTCTTTGATTGTTTGGTTCTATGACATAATAATGACAACAGACCAAATGCCAGTCTAGGTGCGGTAAAGGGGTCCATCTATTCTATCCTATGCCGGTTGCCTCACGACGTTTTCCTTCACAATTTTTGGAGCAGTGGTGATGAAATAATTTACACAAAGTAAAACGCCTGTCTGGGTTCGAACCCACGACCTACGACACGTAAGTCGGGGCTGTCACCACTGCTCTGAAATAAATGAATAATTAAACGTTATTTCACAGTCACTAGTTATCAATCAATACGTTGGTCTGACCAGATCTGCAGATCCGCAGATCTACAGTTTACAACGCCCTCCACACCGCCAGAGACAGAAACAGACGGAGAAAGATAATTCGAGAGAAGGTAATGCAGATGAAGGGAGGTCACCACCCTCAATACTGAGGAATACGACGCAAGGAGGAGGAGTTATCATGAAATTCAAGCCTCAGTTCAAGTGTAGACAGATGTTTCTGCGAAAAGTAATAACACTTCACCCAGATTGTAAATAGGTACCGGCCACTTCACGCTTAACTTCCTGCTGCGGACTAATCAGTATAATTTCGATTTCTAGGTCAAACAGTATTGAGGGAATATTTATAGGAATACTTGATAAATTATGTTAATTTCAGATGTAGAAAATTAAAAGTGTTTCTAGGACTTTACTGGATTTGTTGTGTACATTGTATGTGGACACATTACTAGCAGAAAGGATGGCCGTTGGAGCCGAAAAGTTCTGGAGTGGCGACCGCGTACCGGAAGACGCAGCTTTGGAGGACCTCCCTCTAGGTAGAGTGACGACCTGGTCAAGGTTGCAGGAGTCCGGTGGATAAAACGCACAGGACCGATCAATGTGGCGACGCTTTAGGGAAGCCTGTGTCCAGTAGTGGATGTCTTTAGCTGAAATGATGAATTGATCTGTTAAAAACTGATCTGAACTGACAATTCCTATGGTTGTGTTATTGACTACCTACGTCTAGGTCCACCGGGTACACGACACCCATATTGTGTACCTAAGTAGGTGCCTTTTGGAAGCAGCTCGTCAGTGAATCCGTCAAAGCTTTTCAGAACAGGGGTCTACTCCCTAAGCACGAAGTCCATAGTTCCGGCGGGCGTTTCCTACTCCGTATCACCTACGGACGGATGATTGACAGTTGTACCTACACCCGATGTATTTTTACCCGTCCGAAAAATTGAACTTAACGTCTTGTTTTTTTCACTCCGTAGTTTCGGAGTACTTTTGGATGGGGCCCGTAACTTCGTTGACGGCAATAGGGAGTACACCTCCAGGCTCGACCTTCAGAAATGAAGAATACGATTAAGAAGAGTTTTTTGATATCAGTACCTCATGTGTTAAGATTCTAACATCAAGAAATGTCACTTTTTTTATTAAATTCGCTTCAAACCAATAGATGGCGCTGTACATTTTTGACTCTCCGCTACATCGCGGTGTTAAGATTTTCAGGGATTTCATGACCCCCCTTGTATATATCATAAATAAATGTTTTCTCGTTCTGAGCGCGGCGTTTTCTTGGTGCAAACCGTAAACTGCCGTGAAGGCTCCTCAGACTTTTTTGGGAGTTTGTACATGGTCCGTCGAGCTGGATGGACGATAAGTTGGTTGATTGAAGTTGAACCACGCAGCGACATATCCAGTACTGGAACGGTATCGGAAGGAGCGGATAGTTTGGAACCGATTTCAGTAAAGTATAAAGAAGTGAAACTGTGAGTACTCTTTGCAATATTATCTTTGAGAAAATTCAAGCAAATTAGAACCTTCAATACAAGAAGAAATAGACTTAGAAAATTTAGAAGTTGTTTGGACTTAGAATAGTTTCGCAAAAAGTGAACAGACGGGGAATCCACGCCGGTTTTTCCCCAGAACTGCCAAACACTTAGAAAATTTTGTGGAAAAAGTTCATTGACTTGCAATTTATTTGAGATTGGTGATTCAAGTTAATTGAAAATTTAACTATACATTCATATAAAAATGGATAAGTATTTTTCATTTCAAGATGATGTGAAATCAAAGATACAAAAAGCCAGAGTAAATTGTAAGAAATCTCCAAAGGAAAGGTTAACACAATCCTATTTGGAAACTCGTCTTGAAACACTGGAAAATTATTGGACTTCATATCGCGAAACACATAGAGTCATCGTTTCGGAATTTAATCAAAAGGAATTGGTTAAGTCTACTTATTACACAACTGATGCATATGACGTAACTGAAGAACTATACACGGATTATAAAACGGAAATAAAGGATTGTTTGCTTAAGTTTAAGATCGATTCTAATACTGTTGCATTGTCTAGTTCTAAGGTTAATGAATCAAACGTCGGTCAATCCTTTAGTGTTAGATTACCCAAGATTTCCATTCCTACTTTTAGCGGAAAATACACCGAATGGACAAGTTTTCGTGATTTATTCATATCGTTAATACATAGCAACAAAGCATTGGACGACGTTCAACGGCTTCACTATCTCAAAGGCTATTTAACAGGTGAGGCCGAGCAACTTTTACGGCAAATTCCTATCACGGCCAATAATTACAAAGTCTGTTGGGATCAATTAGAACATCGCTATAATAATAAATTACACCTTGCTATTTGTATTTTAAAACGTTTCATGAATCAAAAGAACATACAGTCAGAATCATCCAGTGCCATTAAAGAATTACTTGATACCACAAATGAATGTTTAAACGCCCTCAAAAATTTAGATATTGATATTTCTTCTTGGGATATTATTGTAATTTACATTGTGAGTCTGAAACTTGATACTGAATCTAGAAAGTTATGGGAAGTTCAAATCTGTACGTTCAATGACGAACTACCTAAGATAAGTTACTTGCAAGAATTCTTAGAGCAGCGATTCAGATCTCTTGAGTTTTTGGATAATAAGGTAAACAAGTCGAATAATAGTACTCGCGCAACTAAGGTTATGCATGTCACTTCAAATTCAAAATGTGAGTTTTGTGATGACGACCATAAATTGATGAATTGCAAAAAGTTTGCAAGGGAAGACGTTGAAACACGTCGTAAGTTTATCCAAACCAATAAGTTGTGTTTTAACTGTTTCGGTTCAAATCATTCGGTATTTTCATGTCGTCAGTCAACCAATTGTCGTATTTGTAGGAAGAGGCATCACTCTCTCCTTCATCAGAAATCAATCCCTAAAGGTCACAACTCACGTGATCAAGAGGATGATGGTACGGATAAATCTCCACCATCTACTCCACAGACCGAGATTCCAATTAACGTTGTGTCTTGTTTCTCCAGTGTGAACAGCCAAGTGCTATTGGCCACTGCCTTAGTGCAGGTAGAAGCGAGAACAGGCACTTTCGTTTTAAGATCTCTCTTAGACCAAGGATCTCAAGCATCGTTTATTACCGAATCCTCGGTACAAATGCTTGGTCTGAAGAAGATTACAGACAAGAGCTTTATTTCAGGACTTGGCAGTGACCAGAGCGCAACATTGCACTCTAAATGTTTTGTAAACATAAGGATTCAGTCACGCCACGATCCCAACTTTAAAGTTGTTGTGAAGGCTCATGTTCTAAAGAACATCACATCACTTCTTCCTGAGAGGAAGATTGTTTTGACATCGTTGTCACCTCAAATGTCGGATCTAAAGCTAGCTGATCCTTCATTTAATACTCCGAATAAAATTGATATTTTACTAGGAGCAGAAGTATATTGCCAGATTATAACGGATGGCGTTATCAAGGGTTCACCTGGGTTGCCTGTGGCTCAGAATACCAGACTTGGATGGATTCTCTCTGGCTGTATACATTCACAAATCAAGCAAGGTTCTCCGCAAAGAAATAAAATTGTGAACATGCACACTCATTTAACTGACGATCTGTTAAAGAAGTTCTGGGAGTTAGAGGAACCTTCTTCTGACAAAAGGTTTTTATCAGAGGAAGAGCAGGCCTGTGAGGACTTCTTTGCAGAAACTGTTAAAAGAGATTCAGAAGGTCGCTATGTGGTAAGATTGCCTTTCAAGTCAAAGAATCCCGAGTGTAAATTTGGCAACTCTTTCGATATTGCTCGGAAACGATTTTATTTGCTCGAGAAACGGTTTGTTAAGAATCCTGAATTTGCAATAAAATATTCTGAAGTTATTGAGGAGTATTTGACGTTAGGTCATATGGAGGTGGTTCCAGAATTAGAGAAAGAGAATCATAATGCCATCTATCTGCCACACCACGCAGTCATCAAAAATGATAGAACCACAACAAAGGTGAGGGTTGTATTCGACGCGTCATGTGTTCTAAACAATGGATCATCGTTAAATAGAGACATGATGATTGGTCCAAGGCTACAACCTGAACTGAGGCACATCATCATGCGTTGGCGCTGTTATCCTATATGTCTTGTTGCAGACATAGTAAAAATGTATAGACAAGTAAAGGTATCTGGAGAAGATGTTGATTTTCAACGCCTGTTGTGGCGTAAAGATGTGAACTCAGAACTTCAACATCTAAGGTTACTGCGTGTAACATTTGGTACATCTTCAGCACCTTACTTAGCTGTACGAGCTCTGCAACAGCTTGCGCATGATGATGGTGATAAATACCCTTTAGCAGCAGACAGGGTTTTAAAGGAGTTCTACGTCGACGATCTCATGACAGGTTGCGAAAACGTTGAAGAAGGTATTAAAATCATACATCAATTAAAAGACCTTCTTAATTGTGGCGGATTTGAGCTTCAGAAGTGGTCTTGTAATACCAATGGGTTATTGCAAGAAGTTGATACAGACAGTAAGGATAGCAAGGAAAACCTAGAATTGAAATTAGATTCTGTTATGAAAATTCTAGGATTAACCTGGAACAGATCTAACGATGAGTTTCAATATACTGTCCAACTTCCGCCGCTTGAAACACCTGTGACCAAACGTAAGGTAATTTCGGATGTAGCCAAATTATTTGATCCACTTGGTTGGATTGCGCCCGTCATAACAACAGCCAAGATTTTTATTCAGAGAATATGGCTTGCTGGTATAGGGTGGGATGACGAAATACCAATTGACATACTCAAAGATTGGCTTTCATATCGAAAGGATCTCGTTCATCTCACTAGTTTTCAACTGCCGAGATGGACGGGGGCAAGCAGACACAATGTTCACATGGAACTACAAGGGTTTTGTGATGCTTCTAATGCAGCGTATGCAGCCGTTGTCTACGTTAGAACAGTAGATTGTAACGGTAAGGTTCATGTGAATCTGGTCGCTTCCAAATCAAGGATTGCTCCTGTAAAACAAGTATCAATACCTCGCTTGGAGCTTTGTGGAGCGGTTTTATTAGCTAAATTGCTCCAAGAAGTCTCGGAAGTATTGGGTATCACAAAAGAAAATACCCACGCTTGGACTGACTCTAGTGTTGTTCTTGCTTGGCTGAGTAGTCATCCTAGCAAGTGGAAAACGTTTGTCGCAAACAGGGTCTCGGAAATTTTGACCATAATGGACAATAGTCAGTGGGCGCATGTCAAGTCCGATGAGAACCCAGCAGATTGCGTATCGCGGGGCATAAATCCGAGGGATATTTCTGAAATTACCATTTGGAAAAAGGGCCCTAAGTGGCTACAAGAAAATACAGTCCTCTACAGTAAAGGAAGGTTTAAACAAATTGACTTAGAAGAAAAGAAAAATAAGGTATTATGTCATGTCACATTTGAAGACATTGATATAATGTCAAGGTTTTCAAGTCTAAATAGGATGACAAGAGTAATTTCATATTGTAGAAGGTTTCTTAAAACCTTAAATAGGGTTAGCACTAGCTCTACAACCACACGTTGGCTAACGTCTAAGGAAATGAAGGAGTCATTACTTACCTGTATCCGGTTGGACCAAAGGGAAAAATTCCTGAACGAAATAAAGAGTTTACGGGGATTAGGTATTGTAAATTAAGAGAGTAAACTTACCTCGCTTAATCCATTCCTCGATGGCGGAGGCATCCTTAGAGTTGGTGGGCGATTGCAGAAGGCTAACGTTGTGGATGAAATGAAACATCCCATACTGATTCCTCCTAATTCACATCTTGCAAATTTGATTGTTGCAGATGCCCATGAGCGTACTATTCATGGGGGCCCTCAGTCCATGCTGAGTTATATAAGAACTCGGTATTGGATCATGAACGCAAAGAGTCTTATAAGGCAGCATTTTCGTAAATGTGTCGTTTGTATTCGTTATGCGGCTCAAACGAACCAACAATTGATGGGCCAATTGCCATCAGCTCGTGTCACTGCTTGCCGCCCTTTTCATAAAAGTGGTGTTGATTACGCAGGGCCTATCGCAGTCAGAACCACAAAGGGACGTGGCCATCACTCCACTAAAGGTTATATTTGTTTATTCATCTGCATGGCCACTCGTGGAATTCATCTAGAGGTCGTGAGCGATCTAACCTCAGAAGCATTTTTGGCTGCTTTTAAGCGTTTTGTTGCACGCAGAGGTCATTGTGCAGAATTGTGGAGTGATAATGGCACTAATTTTGTTGGAGCGAATAAAGAGCTCAAAAAATTAGTACCACGGGAAAGTTCGGTAGTACCGAATGACATAGCTGACTGGCTTGCAACAAACGGCACCAACTGGCATTTCATTCCACCCCATTCACCAAACTTTGGTGGGCTCTGGGAAGCTGGAGTGAAATCCACAAAACATCACCTAAAAAGAGTTATCGGCAACAGCACACTCACTTTCGAGGAGATGACGACTCTTTTGTGCCAAATAGAGGCATGTCTTAACTCAAGACCGATAACACAAATAAGTTCCAATCCAGAAGATCCGTACCCACTTACCCCGGGACATTTTCTTGTGGGTGAGCCTTTAGCCGGTGGTACCGGATGCTAATTACGAAAATTCTACCTTGAGTACTCTCAAAAGATGGCATTTCACACAACGGCTTGTGCAGGACTTTTGGCGTAGATGGTCAAACGAATACCTTACACAACTCCAGCATCGTTATAAATGGACACAAATAACGCCGGAACCTAAGGTGGGAGATATAGTGCTGGTTAAAGAGGATAATCTACCACCGGCAAGATGGTTGTATGGCATAATAACTGACAAGCATATTGGAGTGGACAAACTTACGCGCGTTGTTTCATTAAAATGTAAGGGTTCTATTATAAAGAGACCAGTGTCTAAGCTCATTATTTTACCTGTCACCATCTAGACTTAAGTTTTGGTATTGCTTTATGTATTTTACTACCTATCACTTAACATGTTATGAAGTGTTAATTTAAGTTTTGATATTTTTATTTGTTGTTGGTAGTAGCTAAACTGTTCTCATGGTGGGCGGATAAATTGTTTTGTCTTTAATGTGTTAATTTATGGACACTCTGTCCATGGTGGGCGGAATGTTAAGATTCTAACATCAAGAAATGTCACTTTTTTTATTAAATTCGCTTCAAACCAATAGATGGCGCTGTACATTTTTGACTCTCCGCTACATCGCGGTGTTAAGATTTTCAGGGATTTCATGACCCCCCTTGTATATATCATAAATAAATGTTTTCTCGTTCTGAGCGCGGCGTTTTCTTGGTGAAAACCGTAAACTGCCGTGAAGGCTCCTCAGACTTTTTTGGGAGTTTGTACATCATGCGTACTTAGGTACATTTAGATACAGAAGCAAATAAAATTTAAATAGACTGATAAACACCCTGATAATTACCCTCCTTCGGCAGTCCGGTATAAAACCCGCACACAAATTCCCCTTTAAACTACATAATATATCTAGACACGCTTCGATCGACAATCCATCGGTACACGTAATTATAACACGATATCTTGCGAAAATACCCCGTTTCAAAGAGTAAAACTTGTATAACTTTTGAACGGCTGAATTGATTTTCATCACACATAGCTAAGAACACTCTCGATCAAGTCAAAAAAACTAAATCAAAATCGTTTCACCCATTTAGGAGCTACGATGCCACAGACAGACACACAAATACACAGATTAACAGCAACATACATCAAACTTATAACACCCCTCTTTTAAGGTAAACATAAACCAACAGATCAACCAAACTGTTGAAAGTTACCGATTCGTCCATCCATTTCGAGTAACAAGAAAGAAAAACTAACGCAAAATCATTTATTTGATTTATTCATACAAAGGAACGAAAAAATTCAAACAAAGCTAGACCACTAATCCAGCGAACCAATAAAACTATCGTTTCTTTGAAAGCTTTTATGCACACAAATCTTTGTACGGCTTCAATCATTTCAGGAGGTACAGGCACCGACAGTGACACTAGAAAATACCACGAAATAGATTGGTACAGAAGGCTGACTCCATACAACGAGTGATACATAGGCACACATGTCTATGTACGATGATCTCAAACGAGAGCCAGTGTCAAGTGTTGCACTCGCTATAAGTGAAGTGTGAGCGTGCGTTTTTCCTCGTTGTATGGAATCAAATTTCTGTTCTAACTTTTTTGTGTTTAAATGATGTCTATTCAGTAAATATTTTTATATTAATTAAAATACAGCATTTAGTACTTTCGTTAGGACATTACTGGAAAACGTATGACCGAGTTCTTAATAAAAAAACCGGCCAAGTGCGAGTCAGACTCGCTCACCAAGGATTCCGTACCATTTTCGCAAAGAACGGCAAAATAATCACGTTTGCTGTATAAGAAACGTGTCCCACTTAAATATTTATTTTATTCTATTTTTAGAATTTGTTGTTATAGCGGCAACAGAAATACGTCAACTGTGAAAATTTCTGCTGTCTAGCTATCACAGTTCATGAGATACAGCCTGGTGACAGACAGACGGGCAGTGGAGTCTTATTAATAGGGTCCCGTTTTTACCCTTAGGGTGTGAAAATATTAGAAAATTGAAAATAAAGAAATCTTGTGGGCTTTTTAATCCTATAAACTCATGCATTGAACAGGACAACGTCTTTCGGGTCACCTAGTAAACACAACTAGATGAGTTCGATGTTTCCTATCAAACCTTCTGTTCCTACCTACCTAGTGTTTATTCTCCTTTTCTGACGCGTGCGCGGTACTTGCAGACTATTTACTCGGTAGCCTGGAATTTCGGGACAACCACGTCCAGTATCGCTTACGATCTCGACGCTCGCTCTCGTTCACTGTACTCAAAAGTGCCCCGTACGAAAGTTTACGTCGATTCTCTGAAAATAAAGTGCTAAAGTATTAAGTTCTTAAAAAGGTTTTGTGTTCAAGTGTACTTTTTGAGTTTTTAAAATGCGAGTGGTGTACTTGATTGTACCCGTGTTACTGTTTGGTGTAGTTTATGCAAAAGGTAAGTTAAATTGTTTGCTAAAACTTTTTGTCTTTCTGTCTAAGTTATGGACAAATATTGGTCCCTTTTGGCATTTATTGCATTGGGGAATCCTGAAATGAAAAATGTGGTAAAGAAGAAATAAGCCTTTGTACCCTTTTAGGTGTTTTTTTTTAGTCAAGCAATTTATTTAAGACAAAAGCCCATTAACAATTGACTAGGTCTAAGGTCTAACCCAACATCATAACCCAAACGAATATTGTTAAAACAAATTAATTTCAATACTCTTTCAGCATCTCAACATTTTCAACTTGTGGTAAGTATTTCGTTGGGAAGCTGATTAAAATTTAAACCATTAAGTAGCTACTTAAAAGGAATTTAAAAACCCGTAATTTTCGCTCTGACCTCGTTTTGGTTTATTACACTTCCCCAAAGACTTGGAAGCTTAATATATTAACTAAGTTTCAGTGATAAAATCCAAATTTTACATCTGGATTTATTACTCGCTAATTTAAACTTTTCCTTTAGATATTTGCTATTGGCTACTTCAGAGCTTGATTATAACCTTTGTCAAAAATATATAGGTATAGTGATAATAATAATATTTATAAGTAATTTGGTAGTTTTTTACTTTTGATGCTATATTATTCTATCGATATTTGCGAATTTTCGATAGATATTTTTTTCTCATTAATGACCAATCGGTTAAGGCATTTTTTTTTATCTAATATAGGCTCGCGCTTGACCATTATCTCACCTGATAGTAAGAGATGATGTGGTCGACGGTGGAGCACGCTTGCCTAGAAGTAACCTATTCACTCTTGACTTAAAGACCCCTAGATTGTAGCTATCGGGAAACACAGACTCCGCCTGGGAATTCCACTCCTTAGCTGTACGCATAATAAAAGTATTCTCAAAACGTTTAGTGCGTATGGGTGGGATGTCCACCATGAACCAATGACGCATCGCCGTACGTCTGGTAGTCCGATGATGGAACGGGCTGGGTGGAATTAAATCATGCAATTCCATCGCACACTCCCCGAAATGTAACCGATAAAAAACCGACAAGCTGGCAACTCGGCGACGATGTTCAAGGCTCTGGAGCTTTGACTTAACCAGTGCCTCATCGCTGATGAGCCTCTTGGCCCGATTTTCGATCGACTCTAGTGCACCAAGCTGGTATTTGGCAGATCCGTCCCAGAGATGAGAACAGTACTCCATGCATGATCGAACTTGCGCTTGATACAAGCTGAGCAGCTGTTCTGGCGTGAAATACCTTCTCACCTTTGCAAGGATCCCCAGCTTTTTGGCAGCCAGCTGAGCCTTTGCCTCAATGTATGGGCCAAAATTGAGAGTCGATGTCAACGTAACGCCAAGAAGCTCAAGATCAAAGTCAGCTATTGGCACGGTCACATCTCGGAATGTTGGAGCCGGGTGAAATTGACTCTTTTTTGCGGAAAAAAGACACGCCTGGGTTTTAGCAGCATTAAACCTGACCAGATTGGCATCGCCCCATTCGGAGACTGCCTGCAAGGACAGGTTTAAGCGCTCCACCATGGCCTCCCGGAGAGACTGGATCTGAGGCCCGGTAGCACGAGCGTTGGACAAGTATCTCTCAGTAACAGTGCTGTCGTCTGCATACCCAAAGGTGCCGGGTTTTAGCAGATCGTTAATGTGCAGCAAGAATAAAGTTGCCGAGAGTACCGACCCTGAGGGACCCCGGCATTTTAGTTATATCACGGCAGCATGGGTCTCGTGAATATCAGACGCACCGTAGGTTAAGCTTCGCTTGCCGATGTCGGTCAGGGGATGGGTGACCACATGACGACCGCCCATAATAACATCGAGAACCCTCTATGTCTCGGGAAAACAGCTAAATCTCTTAATCGGTTGAACAACTGAAAACCGACCCCAACATATGTAGTTGGAAAATGCGAGGACTATTTTTTAAAACTCTCTGGTCCGTTGACCAGAAAGAAAATGGACAAATTGTTAGAGCTTGAGTGGCTTTATGAAGACTACTTTAAATGCAAGCCAAGGCCAACAGCTTAGCGTGGTTTCCGAACCACAAAGGTATCACGATATATTAAGATGGTCACCCATCCACTAATCCGAACTCTATAAGCGCTCATGCACACGAGACGGTTTTAACCCGGCCCGGTTCTTGCAGCGGTGCTAGCTACGGTTGCGCGGTGAGCCGGCGCTAGCCCCGGCGTCGTATGTATGGCTCCATAATGTCCCACACATTACTGACGACCGGACGTAGACGCGGTTTGACGCCGGGCTTAGCTCCGGCGAAAAACCGTCTCGTGGGCATGAGCGCTAACGGTTGCTTAACCTCAAAGATTGACCCATGTCTGCCACTACCTTGAAGTAGAACATCACCAACGCAAATCCTGCTACCAGGTCTGGTGATAATACCAAATGTTCTATTGGACGTCCATAGAAGGAGATTTTACACTCAAGTCTAGTAAGTCACTAACACACTACGCTCTGAAACAAGTCAGTGTACGGAGTCGTCAGTTACGTTTTCACGGCTAAACAGCTAAAAGGATTTTGGCACAAAACATTTATCAGGCGGGCGAAGTCGCGGACAGAAGCTTGTACATTATATTAGGAATTGAAGCGATTTCAGCGAGCTTTTCTGGATCTCTTGCTCATTTTCTAGTTTTTTTCTTCAATAAAAGATCTGCCTTTTATCAATTTATGATTAGTCTTATTAAATTTGATAATGTAACTCTCACATAACCTACGATATTTACAATTAGTTGAACTAAACTTGAACAGTTTCAAACAGACAATTTAAGAACATGAAATATCTGAATATTTAAGTCAATTCCTTCATAAGTATGAACTCGAATGCGCAATCTATTTTGGTTGTGACAAAATAATTGAAATGTCACATGTGAGAAAGCTCGTAGCACCGTAGCACCGTAGCTCCGTAGCCCGTAGCCCGTAGCACTTAGAGAAATTGCTATCTTAACTGCTCCACTAAAATATGTTCCTTTATGAATTTTATATTTTGCATACAAAGCGAACATTCACACTCCTATTAGGTTTTCTATTTAAATAGTCTCGCTTTTGAACTGTAAAATACTTTGTATCTAAGCACTTCAGTTAACAAAATTGTGAGGTAAAGAAATTGTAGCTACAATTTAGAAAGACTGCGACACACTTTTTTCTGATTAAGGCTGAATTTGTATTATTAATTAACTAGCTGTTGCCCGTGATTTCGTCCACGTCGCACATTTCATTGAATTTTTAATTATTCCATAGTAACTGTGAATTTCGCAGCGATAAAATAGCCTCTGTTAGCCTATGTTACTCCTTATAACATCAGCTATCTACCAGTGAAATTGCCGTCAAAATCAGTCCAGCCAATTCGGAGATCATCCGAAACAAACAAACAGACAGGCAAAAATCTTAAAATTGCGTATATTCAATAAAACGTTATTATTATGATAATGCAAACTGACACTTCAATTTTATTTATTTGTATAGATGTAATGATTACACATTCTTTTAACCCTTCAGTTTCTTCCAAGATTGCTACAGCTAAATTGCTAGTAATCAACGCTGTTGCCGAATTAGTGGCTACAATTATTTGTTAGTATATCAAACGAGACTGCTTTTTACCCGACTGCTGAAGAAGGGTAATGTGTTAATTAGTCTATGTATGTATGTTCCCATGTGGCGTTCTAGATATCAAACACATTGGCTGATTTTGATAATTCTTCGTCAATCAATTCGTCTTAACCCTGCGAGTGTCACTGGCTACATTAAAATTGGAAAATAAAAAATGGCGGATGTTGGGCATCAAATTTTTTTTTCTTCCAGATCCATCGTGTGGGATATCAAAATAAAGGGTTTTAAGAGGTGATTTCTAAAATATATAATACTTATATGTTCTAAAATGTACTAATTCTAGAAAAAAATACTAAAATATTATAAGTAGAGTGAAAGAACACTACCTTTCCATTCCGTCATAGTTGCATAAATCTTTTTATATATATTAGTATTTATTTAGTTTGAATTGTTAGGATATATATACTTATATGTATGTATAAGTCAGTATATTTTATTTGATATATTGTAAATTAATAACTGTGAATTGTTTTATGTCTTTATTTTTCCCCTCCACACACAATTTCTACATCTCTTTTTTATCATATTCCTTTCGCAGGTATGCTGGAAGAGATTTCATTAGAAATAAGCATCACCTCTGTACCTTTTTTCTATTCCTTCTTCTTGTCCTTTTATTATGTGTGTGTAAAAAAATCGTTAAGTAAATAAATAAAAATAAATAATTAAAAAGATCAATAAACCCGACTGCTTGAAAAGCGAACTAAAAATACGTAAACAAGAAGAAAATCATGCTGTGCAGTCGGAGGATACATCTGGTTTTGGTCAGCCAGCTCGCGAACATAATGATATCATTATTTCCTCCGACATTATGATTTTCTTCTTGTTTACGTCTTTTTAGTTCGCTTTTTAAACAGTCGGGTGTTTTGATTTTTTAACTAACTTTTTTTATCTTTAGACATCATCATCATTTCATCCGAAAGACGTCCACTGCTGGACATAGTCCTCCCCCAAACGTCGCCACACTGATCGGTCATGTCCGTCTCGCATTCATCGGATTCCCGCAACCTCATCCAGGTCATCGGTCTACCTTCGTCTTCTTTTCGAGTCGATGGAAAACTCTTTATAAATTTTGGACCTAGTAGGTGGCCACCCCGATTGCGGCGTCAGTGGCGAGCATAAGGTCTTCCAAAGTGCAGGTGTATGGGCACTTGGGGCACTCCAACATGTGTGCCATATTTTGCAAAGGGGCACCGCACAGACACTGGATATTAGACTGGTTTATAAAACCACATTTTGCCAAATTGGATTTGCAGCTGGTGCGCAAACGATTGAGTGCTTTCCATTTAGGCCACTGCACTTCACGTCCAGGTGGCAGGTGTACCTGGGGTTTCCAGTAGTCGGGTGGTGGTAGGTAAGCTTCTCTCCACAACTTGCTTCTCTCTATAGGCGGTGGGTCTTGGATGGCCCATGATCATCGAAGAAAACTCCGACTCTTAAGTCTACCCGGGGTTTTAGTGTGACCATAGAGGGGATGCCGGGCTGTCAGGCATGAAAGGAGCCTCTCTGAGTGGCTTTAATCTTAATCGCATCCCGATTCCAAACGCCCGGCGCATCCTGGCCAGCTAGCATTCGGTAACGCAGAATCTAGCTGACTAATCCTTTCACCACGATGCTAACGAGTCCACCTAGAGAGAGTCCTTCCAACGTTGCATTTTCCGGTTCGCGGTCGCCACTCCAGAAATTTTCGGCCCCATTGGCCATCCTTCTGCGAGCAATGTGCTCTACCCACTGCCACTTCAGGCTATGTTGGTAACCCTGAATCGGTGAATACTGTTATCTATACCAATTAATATTGTTTGTTCGTACCGAATAGGCTCCAAAACTACTGGACCGATTTCAATAATTCTTTCACCGTTGGGAAGCTACTCTATCCCCGGGTGACATAGGCTACTTTTTATCCCTGTATTCCCACGGGAACGGGAACTGCGCGGGTGAAACCGCGAGGCGTCCTCTAGTCTTTAGTAAAGAAGTGTTTTATTATGTAGCATATAAGTCTGCCTTTTGCTTGTGAATAAAGTCAAGGGAAATAGGTACCTTATGTGCCGCGTTTTCTGAGAAACTGTGCTTGTGATAAGTAGAGCAATTTTATATCTATATAAAGTGTTTTTCATATCGTTGTCATATTTTCGTCGTGCCTGTTTGCAAAAGTTTTTATAACGATACGTCTTTACTCAACATAACGTAGTTACCGATTACTTACAACATTATTAGGTTACGTAGGCTTTTAAAACGAAAAACGTATGGGGGTTACGTTTGTCGAGAAAATCTAATTAGTGCTGTATTGTTGGAAAAAGGGTTTTGGGATGTTTTTGCTTTCTGCCTTTTAACTAGTTTTTTTCATCGACTTTGAGCAAATAATTGACTTACCCTCGCGGGGTAATAGCGTACCTAACATACGAACTCATGCAATTCATCGCAATATCCTTCATTTTGTGAATACAACGTTATTCATTGTGGGGTTTATCTTGTCGAGCAGTCAAATTTTAAACATTTTGCCAGTCTGTCGGTTTTTTATCGGTTACATTTCGGGGAGAGTGCGTTGGAATTGCATGAACTAATTTCTCCTAGCCCGTTCCATCATCGGACTACAAGACGTACGGCGTTGCGTCATCGGTACATGGTGGACATCCCACCCATACGCACCAAACGTTTTGGGAATTCTTTTATTATGCGTACAGCAAAGGAGTGGAATTCCCTGCCGGAGTCTGTAATTCCTGATAGCTACAACCTGGGAGTTTTTAAGTCAAGAGTGAATAGGTTTCTTCTAGCCAAGCGTGCTTCATCGTCGACCACATCATCGCTTACCATCAGGTGAGATAGTGGTCAAACGCAAGCCTATCAAAAATAATAAAAAAATAAAATAAATAATTAGGTACTTATGTAGCAATGGTTTAGGATTTAATTTAATTCAGTTGTGATTTAAACTGTGATTAAGTGTGTTACGCAATCAGGGTGCTAATTTATGAATTGATGAAATTAAGAAGTTTTTTGAAAGTACGCTAAGGTGCTTTGACAAGATTTCAACTTTTAATTCTCAATTCAAAAACCAGGGTTATCAAAGGCCGAATTTTCAAACCGTATGATGTGCACTTGCTAATTGATAGATTTCATGAACCGTGATAGCTATAACAACAAATACTAAAAACAGAATAAAATAAATATTTAAGTGGGGCTCCCATACAAAAAACGTGATTTTTGTGCCGTTTTTTGCGATAATGGTACGGAATCCTTCGTGCGCGAGTCCGACTCGCACTTGGCCGGTTTATTTTAACGTTACTCATCTAAGAACACTTTGGCGGTCAAGAACTATTTAACGATGACTTAATTAAAACCGTCAAGTGGTTTGAAAGATATGAGGTAAGAATAAATATTACAAACATACAAGATACGCGCGAAAAACATAACCCTTTCCTTGCAGCCGGTTAAAAATGAAGTTGGTATAAAAAGGCGAGTTTAAAACTCGAAACAAGGGTTCCCTCCAGCAAGCCTTTGAGTCATAAAGGGAGGTCACATATTTCATGGTACAATATTTTTCCGTCCATCAAATTATAAACGTTTAAGAAAATGGTAAAAGAGCATTAAATAAATGTTTTTTCTTTCTTTCTTTCTTTCTTTAACTGTCACTATAATTTTTATTCTTCTCCTTTCTCTGTTATATATTTGATATGTGTTAGTATATTATATAATATTGTATGTATGTGTTGTCTGTTATTATGTCTAAGTAATATTATTTAAGTATGTAATTTTGTAGCCCTAAATTCATCTCCTATCGTACAGTCCATCCAAAGGTTGTCTGTAAGAGATTGCCCTGTGCAATAAGACCGCCCATTGTACACTTGTTTTTGTGAATGTTTTCCTGTACATATTTTGTGGTGTACAATAAAGTATATAATAAATAAATAAATAATAAATACCTACCTAGTTACTTGGATATAATTCTATTTAGTCCATCAGTGAGATTATCAAATAATATTGGACACGTATATTTTGCTTTACGAAATCAATAAAAATTACAAAGAAAAACGCATCAGAGTACAGGAGTCCCTTTTGACGTCACTTTGTCAGTTTAAAGTGTACTAACGGCGTGACGTCACACGATATTTCAAAGCAATATATCGTCGTCACTTTATGTTAACGTGTCAAAAGGAAAAATACGTGCCCAATATTTTTTATTAATCTACCTGACGGAACACAAATTTTCAGTTAATTTCCCTATTATTGCGAGCCATATACTCTTAGTATACCTAGGTACCAAGGTTATCAACCTTTCAAGCACGATAGGTACAAACCTATTTACAGTACTAAACAAAAAACAATGTTCTACAAAGAAAAGTAAATTCCACAACACCTCAAAGCAAAGGCAGGTATTTGATCAATCTATCCTCTTTCTTCTATTTCGACGATTTTGGGAAAATTCCTGAGAAGCCGCAAAAAAACGTTTGTGCTACACGGTTGTTTTGTTTTTCCTAGTAAGTAAACTTTCACTTGAACGGTCATAGGTGGACGATTCTAGCGAATATTACCAAAAACAACGAAAGTACTTGCGTACCTATCTACTTCCTCTATAGGTAAGTAATCAGATTCTTGAAAAACGGACTCTAATCATTATGCTACTGGTAATATTTAGGGCTGAAAACAATTATACGACTGGTACTGGCCTACCTTTACGTATCGCTTTAGTAAATGATTGGTCAAGTAAAGCCTGGTGATACTTCATAGGGATGTTGCTAAATTGTCATAAATTTTGGCACCTACCTACGTAGGTGGAACAGAGTATTATTTTAGCCATGATTTAAAGATTATTTGTATCTAACTGCCCGCTCCGGCTTTACACGGGTGTAGTAATGTCGAAAATGAAAACCATTTCTTTCTTTCATACAAAACTTCACAAGCACCTGGTGTACCTACCCTGCTGGCTGATTCACCGTCGCAATCATATAATTAGGACTCGCTGTCCTATTGGAACTAATGGTACATAATTAAAAAAAATATATTAGTATCAGTTGTACCATGGGACTAGAGGGACATAATTTTAAAAATATGGTAGTGTCAGTTGTCCCATGGGACAAGTGGAACATATCATCCCACTTCTTCCATCATGGGACTGAGTCAATGCGACTAGTGGGATAGACCGGCCCTGACAATTCCGAACTAAACAAAAAAAATAGACGTGTGGCACTCGGGGACTGCCGCGGTAAAGATATTGCATAGCATTTATTCTAGATCCAGTCCTGGAAAATGCGTCAAAAAAATTAAAAACGTTAAAAACTCGAAAACGTAGCGAGCCAAACCCGCATTTATTTACGATTAATAAAACTCTAAAAAACAAAACAAAAATATCCTTATTCACATTGAAATAACCTTATTTCAATGACAATTTAATGAGAATAAGGGTCACTTTTGAATAAGGGTCTCATTAGCATAAGGTCCATATTGATCACCATTGTCACAGAAACAGCTCAGAGAGGCCGATAAAAGGCAAAAAAATTACGACCAACAAAAATTTTAAAACCCTCATATCTCAGAAACGGTTGGAGTTAGCGCATTTCTGACAAAAAATTTGCCCCCCTGCCCTCCGCTACTTCATCCAGGAGAACAAGATAGGATTTACCCCCCCCCTTAACCGTTTACCTCCCCCCGCAAAAAAAAATTTCATTCTAAAAATACCAACACGGAAATCAAAAACACGTGCAACAAACCTCCCCCCCGCCCCCTGCCCCTCACCACTCAGATTCCACAGAATTCAAAAACCATATTAAAAGTCAAAGTATCACCGCCGTGCCCGTCGGAGTGGGGAGCGTGAGGTTTTTTCGTTACGGAATTTCTGGATTCGGTCCCCGCGCTCAAGGCCCGCGATAGAAGCTATGCAATAGCTTAAAAGATTAGCCAGATAGGTGCAGCCGTTCTGAAATAATGTGCTTACAAATATCCGGTAATTGATTTTTATTTATATATATTTTTATAACGTAGATAAAGCAGAAGATTATCAGTATTTTATTATTAATATAAAATACTCGGTATTTTCCCGGTATAAAAAGTAGGTAGCAAAAAACTCAACGACACTGTAGCTTTCCATCAGTAAAAAGAATTTTCGGAATCGGATCAGTTACTAAGTACTGCCAGAGAATATTGTCAAACATATTGTTTTGTTTATTGGACAAACAGACCGTTTTAATATTTTCTAAAATATATTAGATTCTCCAAGACATCCTGGAATACAAACGATTGAAACGATAATACTTCAGGCAGTACAAAAACAATAATAGGGATCAGATTTTATATTTAGAAAAGTATTGTGAGACAATTCATAAAAACACAATTTTAATAATTGGATCTATTTACTCAATATTATGCTAACAGGCAACAATATTATATTTATTTGGAAAACAATACCAGCTATTCTATCGACCTCGAATCCTTTTTGTAATGAGATTGTGAGACCATGGAAAAAAATCGTAGGAATAAAAGTTAATGCAACCATGGGTGCTATGAAAGTTACGATATGGAATTCCTATATCATTGTTTATGTATCAATACTTTACCGGGCAAAATGAAAACGTGCACCTATCTATATTTATCTAACTTTAAAAAAACCGGCCAAGTGCGAGTCGGTCTCGCGCACGATGGGTTCCGTACCATTATCGCAAAAAAACGGCAAATAAATCACGTTTGTTGTATGGGAGCCCCACTTAAATATTTATTTGATTCTGTTTTTAGTATTTGTTGTTATAGCGGCAACAGAAATACATCATCTGTGAAAATTTCAACTGTCTAGCTATCACGGTTATCACGGTATCAGCCTAGTGACAGACGGACAGATAGACAGATGGACAGACTGATAGACAGACAGATAGACGGATCGCGGAGTCTTAGTAGCAGGGTCCCGTTTTTACCCTTTGGGTACGGAACCCTAAAAATAGGTACCTATTTTTTTTATTTTTTTTATGGATGTGTGGAGTGACTGGAATGGATATAGCGAAAAATGTGTATATAATAGGAAGCCCAAAAAGTTGATTGAGATAGGGAATCGTCTGTCATGGTACAGGCATGCGATAAGGAGGGATGAAACGCATGGGACTAACAGACAACTTGTTGGAAAATAGTTATGAATGTAAATGTGAATGGAAGGTTGGGCATGGCCAAAGAAAATCCGGCCAAGTGCGAGTCGGACTCGCGCACGAAGAGTTCCGTACCATTAAAGCAAAAAACGGCAAATAAATCACGTTTGTTGTATGGGCCCCGCTTAAATATTTATTTTATTCTGTTTTTAGTATTTGTTGTCATAGCGGCAACAGAAATACATCTGTGAAAATTTCAACTGTCTAGCTATCACGGTTCATGATACAGCCTGTTTACAGACATACAGACAGACAGAGCGACAGACAGACCCTATTACCAAACGATTTTTTTTTTCATGGATAAATTATTATGTATACTGCGTAGTGCAGTATGCATAAATACGGGGAGATAGTGCAGTTATGTGGGACTCCAACCCACTAAAACTCCCCGGTGTGCTGCTGTGCCGGTTATGGCAGGAACACGGACACGCGTTAGCACTCACCGCGAACCCGCCACGACTGTTCGTCACCTGACCCTCCTCTGGAGAGTACCCTTCATCACCGGCGCACCAGAACACACTGTACGCCGTGACCACCCCACGGACCAAACCGGCACATGGGCGCCAGACGACCCCGTGTATGGCGCCCTTGGTCCCCCTGTGACGGCTTGACCCGTCTTGAGTGTCCAAGGTCAATGGCCCCGCAATACCGACACTCCTCCTCCCCTGCGGCCCCACCGCGTCCGCCATCACACGGTGGCGACCCGGTCCAGGCCGTGGAAGGTAGAGAGACCGGTGCACCGCAATACCAGCACTCCCCTCCCTTTTTGACCTGAATCGTTCCAGTCGAAAATTTCAGACATGGCTTAGTTTAGAATATAGGTTTAAGGATAAGTTTTAAAGTAGTTTTAAAGTAGAAAAATCAGTACTTAGTAGACTTCGTTTATTTGATTTCAACGAGACATAAGCCCCGAAATTTTGCTCAAGGTAATAATTCTAAGGAACCCATCCGTCAATTTTCAAGTTAAGAAGAACTTCATGCAATAATCTTCATAAATCACTGCACGCTATGGTTTGCAAAAAGTATTGTTACTTTACCAGAGACATGGACGGTTTCTGATTTAAGTATTTGAGGTTAAGAACGAGTTGAGTATTTGTCAAACTATTGGGCTTTACTCAAGCGCGGCAGAAAAACATAAGGGGGCAATCCTTTTATGAATTTTGATATTATAACAATAATAATTTAAATGACATTCTGGAATGATAATATTGACATATAGTTTAATATTAATATTTGCATGCCATTATTAACTAAGGCAAACATTACGCTCTGTATTTTACTTTTTTAACATCTCTTACATATTGACAATTTTGACATTATAACAATGATAATTTAAAAGACATTCTGAATATTGACATTTGTATTTTTTTAATTTTTTTAATCATTTATTTACATGACATTTTGGAATTATTATTGTGATTTGAATTTTATTGTTTTGTTTTTTATTATTATGATTTGAATTGTATTATTTTGATCTATATTTTATTATTAATATTTGCATGCCATTATAAACTAAGGCAAACATGACGCTCTGTATTTTACTTTTTTAACATCTCTTACATATTGACAATTTGTTGTGTGTACTGTACTCATGTTTAAGCAAATAAAGAATGATTTGATTTGATTTGCATCCTGTTGAGTAATCCCACCATACATGAATCCTTTATCTATACTTCTTTTATTCTTCTTTCTTCTTCTTCGTATAAGCGAGCCTATGCTCGTGCATATAGGTCAGCCGATCAGATTATTAAAAAAAAATCGATCATTAGAAAAACTCGAGCGCGTCAGATTAAGGCAGGATGAATTAATTACATGCTGAAAAGTGTGCTTTTTAATAATCTGACAGTTACTTATTTTTTTTACCTTTTTGAAAATCTGTACACGCTCACCCCAGCAATGAAAGGACCTACCTACATCATATGTTTTGTTCTTTTTAATATTTATTCTTCACAATCCAAATAGGTCCCCACGACGCTCTAGTTTATAGCCTCCCTATTTCCCTATCCCTATTTAGCCTCTTGGGCTCCCTACTTTAGCCTGAAACCCTGTCAAAATTTGGCACAATAATTGGGTTCTTAACCTCAAATACTTAAATCAAAAACCAGCAAAAACATAATTAAAATTTTATAAAGCCGGTATTAACTTACCCTTACCATAGAGCGCTACTATAATCTACCTACTTTTGTTTCATTATCATCATTTCAGACAAAAGACGTCTATTGCTGGACATATGCCTCCAACAACGACCAATCCTGTGTTTCTAGCATAGGTACACTTCGACTAAAGAACTTCACTTTTAATAACAACAAATAATTATTAGTTCAATACATTTTAAACTAATAATGCCCTATCGGATAATTGTTGAAGAAACTATAATGGTTGTAGTTGTATACAAAGTTCAGTAGTTTATGGTACTTAGTTTGTAAGTTGAAAGCTCGAATGCTTAGTTACGGAGCTGTTCGGAAGGAAACAATTTAAAGTATAATACTTTGAAACTGATAGCTAGGTTCTAAGTAGGTACTCTAAAGATGTAGTTACATCAACTGAGATGTCGAAACATTTTTCTGAATGGAATGTCGTTATACGAGTATTGGCAAGAGGAATATGATTTTAGTGTAGTTTAGGTTAGGAGATACCTACCCATTTATGGTGTTTCTTATCCTTTAATTTAGGCATTTGTTGAAAATAGTAATCAAGCAACATCGTGGCATGTCCAGGCGATGGAAATAGGGTAAAGGTTTTTTATATAACAGCAATATTCGTTCGTATTGTTGTCTTATAGTACACTCGCGAGCAATGAAAAAGTTCCAGTGACATAGCACCAAATTACTCCTAAACGAGAAAGGCTAGTATTATGTATCATGTAAAATTACACTCATTTTATATTCAATAGGTTTAATGAAATTCACAGTGACAGAAAGATGACATGACATAATCAAAAACGAAGTAAATATATAACAAAGAAGGCCACATACATAGCACCTCCGTCCCAAATCGTCTAGTTGTCAGGTTGTTTCAAGTTTACTGATGCTCTCTTGGTGTTAGGGTACCCAGTATCTGATCAACATGTCTTTTGCAAATATGTCCAGAATCAGTTTCTATTTGATAATGCAATCGGCCGAACATCCTCAAAACGGTTACGAATTCCCATTTAATTTGGTCGTTTGTGTAACTGCGTATTTGCACTCTCTGCCCAACAGTAAATGAGCGTACCGTTGCGTTGGCGGACGTGTTTCAAGCCTCGTCCTCGACACTTAGGGTGTTTCTTATCTCCCTGCCAAACATGAGCTCATATGGACTTTTATTTTTACTGCTGCTCGGCGTCCTCCGTAGGCGTTCCATAATACCCAACAGTTTGTCCTGTAAAGAGCCTGGCTCTGCACTGATGCTATGTATTGCTTTTTTAATTGTTTGAACGTATCGCTCCGCCTGTCCGTTCGTGGCTGGATGGTAAGGGGCTGTGGTTTTGTGAACAACCCCGCTTTCTCTGAGGAATGATTCAAATTCATTTGAAACCAATTGCCGACCGTTGTCTGATACTAAAGTAAGCGGGAATCCAAATGTCACGAAAAGCTCTTTCAGTTTGCGGATACACCATGAGCTAGTGGTTGTTTTCGTTTCTATAATTTCCACCCATTTTGTAAAAGCATCCACTATTATAAATAAGGAATAACCCTTAATCGGCCCAGCAAAATCCACATGGATCCTTTGCCATGAGCCTGATGGTAAGTCCCAATGGTGAAGAACTGCGTATGCAGGTTCATTTTGCTTTAATCGACATTCTCAACAGCTTTTAACAATGTCTTCTATGTCTTGATCCAAATTTCTCCAGAATACGTATCCACGTGCCAGTAATTTCATTTTTACTATTCCAAGATGTCCTGTGTGTAGTTCTTCTAAAACCTTTTGTCTCAGGCTTGCTGGAATCATCACTCGTGTTCTTTTTATAATGCATCCGTCTTGTACGGTCAATTTGTTGTCATTGTAGCCGTATCTTCTCACTGAGGTACCATTTTTCAAAGCTTCCAATAAATGGTTATATTCATCATCGAGTTGGGTCTTTGCGGCGATTTTTGTATGATCGACGGCAATTGTGTTTATCTGATTTAATTGAAATGCGCAATGTACATCAATTAGGTTATTTGCTACTGTTTCTACTGGAAATCTTGATAGATAATCTGCATTGCTATGATCATCCGATGTTCTGTATTCAATAGTGTAGTCAAAACCAGATAGGAAATGTGCATAGTGAAAGAGCCTCATTGTGCTCATAGCCGGTAAAGTTTTGTGTGGATTGAAGATTGTAGTTAATGGTTTATGGTCTGTAATAAGTATGAATTTTCTTCCATAGCAGTAGTGGAAAAATATCTTTAATACCCAGAATAAGGACGTCGCTTCTTTGTCTATCTGACTGTACTTTTTTTCACTACTCGTCAATGAACGTGATGCAAAAGCAATAGGTCGATCAGATCCGTCTGATAATCGATGCGATAGAACTGCTCCAAGTCCAAAAGGTGAAGCATCTGTAGCGAGAACCAAAGGTTTCTCAGGGTCAAAATGCATTAAAACTCTCTCACTGAGGATTTCCTATTTATTGTGCGTCCATTCCTATTTAATGCCCTTCTTGAGTAGGTTATTAAGAGAGCTTGATATTGAAGCTAAATTTGGTATGAACTTATTGTAATAATTAGCCATTCCTAGAAATGTCCGCAGTTCGTTGATGTTGCTGGGGCGTTTGGATCTAGAATAGCGTTTACCTTGTTTCTATTTTTGTGAAGTCCATTTTTATCAATGGTGTGACCCAAATATTCGATTCTTTCTTGAAAAAAATGACATTTGTCCTTATTGAGTCTCAATTTTTTTTCTTGTAACTTTTGTAATACCAAGCGTAGTCTTGTAAGAAGTTGTTCTTCTGAATGGCCTTGTATTATTATATCATCGAAAAAATATTTTACTCCAGCTACTCCTTGAAGCAAACGATCCATAAACTTTTGCCATAGATTCGGGGCAACCTTGACGCCAAACATAAGTCTATTTACCTTAAATATTCCTCTGTGTGTGCTTAATGTTTGCATCATAGCGCTCTCCTCATCCGTCATCATGTTTAGGTAAGCTTGACTGATATCTAGTGTGCAAAATATTTGACCACCGCTCATCTCTACCAGAATGTCCTCTATGATCGGAATATATAGGGTTTTGTTCATCCCGTATCACTTTATTTAAGGTGACTTTGTAATCCGCACATAAACGTATACTGCCATTTGGTTTGACAATAGGAACCACCGGTGTTCCCAACTCAGAGCTATCAAGTTTTGTAATTACCCCTTGTTCGCAGAGTCGTACTATTTCATCATCAACTTTATTTTTAAGAGCATATGGTATACGTCTAGGCTTAACAAAAATTGGTGATGCCTCTTCCCTTAGGGTCAAATGAGCTTTGTAATCAGGTATGTACCCAAGGGAGCCATCAAATACCTTCGAGTATTCAGAAAGTAGCTTATCCAGTTCTGGATGTTCTTTAGCATTAACTACGTTTATATTTGCCAAATCCAAGTTGATTGCTCGTATCCATGCCCGACCGAAGATAGGGTCAACGTCTTTTTGATAATGTATAATTTTCCCTCAAGTATTTGGTCATTGTATTTACACGTAACGAATGCCACTCCGAGTGGTGCGAAGATTTCTCCTGTATATGTTCTCATCGTGATGTTAGTTTTGTAAATCTTGCATCCAGTGTTCAAGTTTTTAAAATCTTTGTGAGAGATAGTTGAAAGAGCAGCTCCTGTATCTACTTCCATTTTCAGTTTCGAGTCATTGATGCGTACATTTATCATAAATTTGTCTGTGTTATTGGATCGTATTAAATTCATATCCCAGGGGGTGGTGTCATCGACTTTATTTGAAGAGTTTTCTGTAATATCCGTGTCCTGCAGCTCCACGTGCTCAGGCTCCAGTTGGTTGAGTGTTGATTGTAAGCAGACGCGAGCAAGGTGCCCAACTCATTTGCATTTACCATCCGGCCACGAACGGACAGGCGGAGCGATACGTTCAAACAATTAAAAAAGCAATAAATATTTAAATTAAATGTTTAAAAAAATTGGGGCCATTTGGCTAATAAAACCAAATTTCTAAGTAGGGGTTTTATTAGGTATTAACGTAGGTTTTAAATGAATGAATATGAATATAAAATGAGTGTAATATTATGTATCATGTAAAATTACACTCATTTTATATTCAATAATAATCAAAAACGAAGTAAATATATAACAAAGAAGGCCACATACATAGCAGCTAGCTTAATGACGACGTCTGCAATATTGAAGTACATTTAACAGCGCATCAGAATATTACCAACTAAAAACGTAAATATCGTGTTCAAATTTTAAATTAAATGTTTTAGAAAATTGGGGCCATTTGGTAAATAAAACCAAATCTCTAAGTAGGGGTTTTATTAGGTGTAAACGTAGGTTTTGAAAACTCAGTACTTGGTGTTTCCTCCATCTGATCTCAATACAGCTTCTACGTGATTGGGCATGCTGAATACCAGATTCCTCAGCATATGCTGAGGAATGTTCTTCCATTCTTCGATGAGCGCATAATTCAAGTCACGAAGAGTAATTGGAGGTGGAACTCGTTTTCTCACAAGTCTGTCAAGCTCGTCCCAAGCATGCTCAATAGGATTCAAATCGGGGTTCCCTGCTGGCCACTCCATTTTGTGAGCAGTGTAGACCCGTGCATTATCGTGCATGAACACTGCATTGTCGCCCATATTGGCCAAAAACGGACCAGCATGTTCATTGAGAATCTCATTGATGTATCTCACAGCAGTTAGGTTCCCGTTCTCGATTGGAACCAACGCTGTTCGACCCTCTGCAGAGATACCAGCCCACACGTGAACGGTACCTCCACCATGTGATTCTTTTTCATCAAAACATGCTTGTGCAAAACGTTCTCCTGTTCGTCGGTATACTTTTTTCCTCCCATCATGATGGTACAGCATAAATCTTGACTCATCAGAGAACATCACTCTGCCCCATTCGTCCTCACCCCATTCTGTATGCTCGCGGGCGTATCGCAATCGGGTAACTTTATGATGCCGTTCCAATTTTGGGCCATTTGCTGGCCTGTGAGGCTTCAATCCTCTTTCGGCAAGATGTCTCCTGACTGTCCACTCGCTTATTTGCTCCCGTCAAACTTGCAGAAGTTGTTGTTGAACCGCAACTCCCATCTGATGTCGATTTCTTAATATGGCTGCCGCAATGAAACGATCTTCTCGGACTGTTGTGCATCTAGGCTTGCCAGTACCTGGTCTTCTCAGGTTTAATCCAGTCTCCCTAAACCTTTGGATCATTCGTCGGACAGTAGTATGTGTCACGCCTATTATTCTGGCCGTATTTCTTTGGCTGGTCCCCAATTCCACCATAGTGATGATTCTCGTACAATCCTCGGGTGATAGAGGCATGATTTAAGGGTACGAGAGCCTCAAGACTTTACAATTTAAGAAATCTGTCACAACGGCGAAAACAAGGATCAAATCAAAAGCAAAACAAAAAACGAAACAAATGTATTACAAAAATTTCAAACCCCAAAATTTGTCTGTTTGGACAACAGTTTTCGTAACGGCAAACTTTATTTTATCCCTCAATCCAGTTTATATTTGCTTTAAAGCAATTTTCGGAGCTTTCATTGTTTATTATGAACTTCTGTTCGAAGCAATCATTGCAATCGACCACGTTTTGCTGACTTAGCGATACTATGCGGTCGCACCAAAGGCGCCGCGAGCTCAGTGCATTACGGACAGCAAGCGGGTGCTGTCATTTTCATCATTTCCTCATTTTAGCGATAGCTTAGCGTAAAAGTAACCTTGTTAGCTCTCAACAATAAACCTTTAAAAGTGATTTGAGTGTTTAACTTAGTAGCGTAGCGAAACCCACCAGGTACCACTTAGGTCGCGCCCCTACATTTTGGTCCTTCGAGCCTATAGCAAGGACTTCGCGGTCGGACTTTAGTTTTTCGGGACTGACGAATCGTGAAGTGAACTTGAACTGAACTAGTGACACCTTGTATTGCAGTGTTTCTTAGCTTAGCAGTGACTGTGGTGGTAACCTTAGCAGCGAGACTTTAGGAGTGACTTTAGCGGCAGTGTACAACATATTCTCTCAGCGGTATCAGCACCAGCGGTGCTCGGGGAGTACCGTTCCAGCAGCAGTGAGTTCACAGCTCACACTAGCGAGACCAGCGGATCACTGACGTGGGGAGCAACCCTCGTTAGTTTAGCAGCGGCAAGGGATTCTTCCAAGTAAGATCGTTCAAATTTCTTACACAAGCAACGAGATGGAGAGTCTTTATTTTCTTCAATCCGAGATTGCGGAGGGCATTAGAAAACTCCTCGTCAATTTTAAAAAGGATAGCGTAGAGCGTAAGACGTTAGATTACTGTAAGCGTAAACTCGAGTTGCTTGAGAAGTACTGGAAGGACTTTCAAGTGAATCATGAAAAGATTCTTACTTTTGAACAGACGAATCATAAATATTTTACTAAGTCTGAATTTGAGAGTACGAATCAGCTTTATTTAACAGCTAAAGAGCTTATTAGTCAATATAGAGAAGAGTTGATGCAACAAGATCAGAAATCACCGTATCTTCCTCAACCAGCGCACCGAGAGGCACCCGGCACTTTAGCAAGCCAGCCGGGCGCACCAGCAACAGCAGCAGCAACCCCGACCTTCGAATCAAGAGGGTCCAACAGCAAGCTTGACGATATGCTTCATAAGCAGTCGGTCAATTTTAAAGCGTTTCTTAGAGCAGTCGACAATATTGATGTTGAAACTATTGTTGACAAGTGGGAGTTCGAAGACGCCCTTCGAAACCTGCACAGTCGGTGGACTACCATTGATAACCTTCATTGGGAAATCATTGGGGAATCCGGGGAAGATGTAGCAGGAGATTATGAGTATAGCTTCACCAAGCATGAGCGAACTTTTAACAGCTTGAGAAAAGCTATTAACTCCAAGATGTGGTCATCATCTTATCGCGAGAAATCCACTCCTCAAATGGATATTCCTGTATTTACAGGCCATTACCAGCAATGGATGCCTTTTAAGGATCTTTTTAGCGAAGCAATACACAAGAACAACGCATTGTCAAACGCTCAGAAAATGCAATACTTGAAAGGCAAGTTAAAAGGCGAAGCCGAGCGTTTGATTCAGCACCTTCCAATCAGCGCCGATAACTATGACGTTTGTTGGGAGCTTCTAAATCATCGATTTGATAACAAGAGGATTATCTTTACAGCGCACGCCAATATGTTCTTAAATATTCCCAACATACAGCAGCAATCGTTTTCAGTCTTTAAAAAAATGCATGACACCACGTTAGAGAGCCTTCACGCCATCAAAAACCTAGGTGTGGATATTAGCACGTGGGGCCCTCTAATTGCGCATATTATGTCGCAAAAGCTGGATAGTGAATCTTATTCCGAGTATATAGACTCGTTACAGAACCCTAGAGAGCTACCAGTCCTACAAGACTACTTAGACTTTTTAGAAAATAAATTCACTAGTCTAGAAACATCTCGTCGACGACAAGACACCATGCAAAAATCGCAGCAATCTCAGCAGAAAGCGGGTTCTTCAAAGCCATTTCTAAACAATCGAAAATTTAACACCAATCATCAATCGAATAATAATAATTCGAAGACCTCAAAAGCAATGCACGTGCAGGAAATCAAATGCCCTCATTGTTTTGCTGAGCATAAATTATACAATTGCGAAAAGTTTCATAAAATGCCGCAGGAAATGAAACTTAAAACCCTCAAACAACTAAAATGTTGTATTAATTGCATTTTTAATCACAATGGAAACAAATGCCACTCCAAGAAACGATGCCTCACGTGTTCTGGCAGGCATCACACCATATTGCATGATTGTTTTGCTGATGGTAAGCAAAAAAATACGAATGATGAAAATCTTGAGCAAGAAGAGCGTTCAAAGCAAAGCAGCGGCAATGGTGCTCACGCATCCCAACAAAACCTCACCGAGATTCTTTTAGCTACAGCGTTAGTGAGGGTGATAGCAGCAGATAGCACACAGCTTGTCCTAAGGGCTCTCATTGATCAGGGCTCACAGGTATCGTTGATTACAGAGAAGGCAGCTCAGCAGTTAGGTTTAAAACGACAGCAATTTAATGGAGCAGTTTCCGGAATAGCAGAAAAGGAATCTAACTGTATGGGCAAGCTAAGCATTATATGCCAGTCTATGTATACTAGCTTTAAGTTCCATATGGATGTTTTGATTATGAAAAGTCTAATCAAAAATTTACCAAATCGATCATTTGAAAAGCCTTCGTGGTCGCATTTGGAACATATAAATTTAGCAGATCCAGAGTATCATACAAGTCGTCCAGTGGACTTGTTACTCGGGGCAGACGCCTATGCTCTCATCATGCTAAATGGTTTGATAAGAGGTGGTGATTCGTCTTCGCCCTTAGCACAGCAAACACAGTTAGGATGGTTACTGTGTGGAACAATAAAGCCACAGTTCCATTGTAACGTCATCGTAAATAATACAGCGGATATTCATCAATTTTGGCAAATTGAAGATATAAACGAGCAAAATGAAATGTCAGCGGAAGATCAGCAATGCGTCGAGTATTACCTATCAACGACAAAACGTCTGGATAGCGGTCGTTATGAAGTTAGGTTGCCGATGAAGCAGCAAGCGAGCGAAAAGCTAGGATCGTCAAAGGAAATGGCACTAGCGCAATTAAAAAATCAAGAGAAAAAGCTTAGCAGGCAAGAATCTTTAGCTCAGCAATATAAGCAATTCTTAAGCGAATATAAAGAGTTGGGGCATATGAAATTAGCGACTCATAGCAGCGACAGAATAGAGTGTTTTTTACCTCACCACGGGGTTCAGCGAGCGGAATCCTCCACTACGAAGCTACGTGTCGTATTTAATGCATCCGCAAAGACCTCTTCGGGACTAAGTCTCAATGATGTCATGCATCGTGGACCTAACCTGCAGCAAGATCTACAGGCTCTGTTACTTAAGTGGAGACAATATCGATACGTATTCACTAGCGATATCGAAAAAATGTATCGGCAGATACTAGTTAGCGAAGCAGATCAAAGGCTCCAACAAATATTTTGGAGAGCACAAACTAAACAGCCAATTAGAGCATACCAGTTAACGACGGTTACATATGGCACGAAATCAGCTCCTTTTTTGGCGATGATGACCCTTCGAAAATTAGCAGCGGATGAGAAGAATAACTTTCCTACAGCAGCAAGAATAATACTAGAAGATTTCTATATGGATGATTTGGTATCCGGGGCTCATACTATCGACGAAGGGAGAAGCAGCATATCAGAACTCAATTCGTGTCTTAGCAGCGGCGGATTTTTGCTGAGAAAGTGGTCAGCAAACGAAAAAAAGCTATTGGAAGAGATAAATTCATCGCAGCACAATTTACAAGCACCATCATTCATTTTCAAAACTGAAAACACAGCTAAAACTTTGGGCTTGAGATGGGACGCCGAAACAGATGAATTCGCATTCCAATATACTTCATCAGCGAATACTACAAAGCTTACAAAAAGATTGCTTCTGTCGGAAATATCCAGGTTATTTGATCCTTTAGGTTGGCTAGCGCCGCTGACTACAAAATTCAAATTGTTGTTTCAAAAAGTCTGGCTAGATGAAATTCAATGGAGCGATGAAGTTTCAGCCGAGATCAACAATGAGTGGGTAAAATTAACTGAAGATATGGGATGTATTAGCAAATTTAAAATCCCACGATGGTTGCAAAGCAAACGAGATGACACTATCCAACTCCACGGATTTTGTGATGCATCACTTAAAGCGTACGCGTGTGTCATATATGCCAGAATAGCATCAAAAACTGAAGCATCTGTGGTACTAGTTGCAGCTAAAACAAGATTAGTACCTAACAGGAAGACAGTATCGCTTCCTAGATTGGAGCTATGTGCAGCGGAACTTTTATCCAGACTATTTACAAAAGTAGCAACTAGCATGACAGCCATAGATTACGAAATCTATGCCTGGAGCGACTCTAAGGTCACCCTTAGCTGGATACAGGGCTATCCAGAACGTTGGAAGCCTTTTGTAGCGAATAGAGTGAAGAAAATTGTTAGCGTAGCATCGCCAGATGTTTGGCATTACGTATCGACTAAAGAAAAACCAGCCGATTCAGCGAGCAGAGGACTATCCATTACACAACTAATGGAGCATACTTTATGGTGGCGAGGCCCAGCGTGGTTATCGACCTCACTTTAAGCCAAAGCAAGAGCAAGCAGAGTATACGACGGCAGAAGAGGTCCGGAAGCAAGTTACGACCGTCCAAAATAGCAATCCTGGCAAAAGCGTAATTGAAGATTTATTAGATCGTCACAGCTCATTCGCAAAATTAAATCACATAGTAGCATGGCTATTACGTGCACTTGCCCGGACAAGTAAACAAAGACCGTCATATCTCACATTACAAGAGCTAAGACAAGCAAAATTAATTATAATTAAATGCATACAGCGCAGTAAATTTGGCTCGGATATCGAGAGTTTAATGAAAAATAAACTTAATTCCGATAGCAAATTATTAAATCTGCAACCATTTATAGATAAAAGCGGCATATTAAGAGTCGGAGGACGTCTTAAAAATGCCAACATTAACTCTGATATGAAACATCCAATAATAATCCCTTATAGCGGCAGATTAACGGAGCTTCTTATCCAGCAAGCACATGAGCACTCCTTCCATGGCGGAGCTCGACTTACCTTGTCTTTATTGAGACAGCAGTATTGGATAATCCAAGGAAACAGAGCAACCAAAAAGCAGCTTCGTAAATGCGTGACCTGTAAAAAACAAGAACCCAGAAAGCTACATCAAATAATGGGAGACCTGCCTGATTGTCGATCTAACCCAGCGCCTCCATTCTATCATACAGGAGTAGATTATACGGGGTCTATTCGAGTAAAAGCAAACAAAGGGAGAGGCATAAAAACGACTAAAGGATATATCGCCTTGTTTATTTGCATGGTTACAAAAGCGGTCCATATAGAACTGGTCTCCGACCTAAGCAGTACGTCATTCATAGCCGCGTTGCGTCGTATGGCGGCTCGACGAGGGACTCCAAAACATATATATTCGGACAACGGTACTAACTTTGTAGGTGCCAACAAGATCCTTCAGGAGGAACAGCAGCAGTTCGAGCGAATCTTTAACGACACCTTTCACCGAGAGATAGCGGAGATGAAGATAGAATGGTATTGGAACTGCCCTTCATGGCCGAGTGCTGGAGGAATCTGGGAGCGATCAATTCGGAGTCTAAAGCACCATATGAAAAGAGTAATAGGGGACCAAGCGTTAACATTCGAAGAATACAGCACTATCTTGTCTCAAATCGAAGCAAGCCTTAACTCAAGGCCATTGTGCCCAATATCTGAGGATATAGACGACATCGATTTCCTCACGCCAGCGCATTTTCTAACCACTCGTGCCGGTCTCACTGTAATAGAAACGGCACAAGATGCGAGGACAAGATGGTATTTAGTCAATAAAACGTTCCAAGATATTTGGAAGCGGTGGAAAGCGGAGTATCTTAGCCAGTTATCGATACGCAGCAAGTGGTTAAAAGCACAAAAGAATATAAAGATAGGTGATATGGTAACCATTCATGACGACAACCTAACCCCTGGAAAATGGCCCGTTGGTCGGGTTGTTGAGGTACATCCAGGAAAAGATGGAGCTGTCCGAGTGGTGACTTTAAAAACAAAAAATGGTTTTATAAAGCGGCCGATTATCAAGCTTTCTATCCTACCTATAGCAGAAAAGGAAGAAAGTAAACAAAAGCCAGAAAAAAGCGAAGCAAAAAAGCAGCATCAGCAAGGAAATGAGGCCAAAGCGGAAGGGAAAGCGAGCAATCAATTTAGCGGTTGTCCTAAAATCTATAGCATAGTATTATCATTGATATTTTTTATGAGCCATATAGGATCCACTGAAGCAAGTTACAAAGTAACTTCATTTGATAGCAATCAAACGTTGTATTTTGACCCTTTGGGACAAATGCATCTTATTCGTGATCAATGGAAAATCATAACTTACTATAATTTAACTCCTTACTGGCAAGGAGAAAAAGCGGTCAAACAATTTTCTCAATATCTCGAGCAAACATGCGGGAAAATTCAAGAGCAGAGTCATTGTAAAATTATCGTCCTACAAATACAACACGAGTACGATGAACTACAATATTATAATCAGCTGTTGCTCAATCAGCACTTTGGAGCGCGTCCGCGAACTCGACGCGGGCTTATCAACGCTGTCGGCTCCATAGCTAATTCATTGTTCGGAGTACTGGATCAAGAATTCGCAGAAAAATACAAGCGTGACATTGACCTAATACATAAGAATGCATTCCACCTTAGTCAGCTGTACAGGAATCAGACATCGGTCATAGAAGCGGAGTATAATATCTTAAAGAGAACAGAAGAGACTATTGAAAAGCAGCATAAGATAATTAATAAGCATTTGAATTATTTAGACAGCATCACCAATACATTGCAGAAAGAGATCGACGTAATGTTTTTTAACGATTCAGAATTTAAGGCGGATTCAGGATACTTTTCTTGATACTATGACTGAGATCTATCATGGTCAGATCAACCTGCATCTCTTGACTCCACAACAGCTCCGTGGGGAGTTACAGATAGTATCTAGTCAAATTTCTAAAGAGCTTGCATTACCCGTAGATAACATTCAATTCAACTTGTATGAGATCTACAAATTGTTAAAAGTTAAAGCGAGGATGACTAAGGAATATCTCATATTTGAAATTACATTACCGTTAATTAGCAGAGATACGTTCCAGCTATACAATTTGATACCAGTGCCGGTTCAAATTAACAAAAGTATGATCATCATCAAGCCAGCATCCGAATACGTCGCGATCAACTTGAGAAGAGACTCATACTTAACAGCCAGCGTCAACGATATTCAAGGTTGCGAATATCAAGCGGAAACTTACCTTTGTCGTCTGCGAGGACCTGTCCAGCGTTTAGGTCCAGATGAACAATTATGCGAGAAAGAGGAGCTATCTACTTGCCGATTCATGAAATCTAGGTGTGTAAACAAATGGGTTCCATTGCATGACCTTTCTACCTATTTGTATTTCTGTTGTGACTCATACTCTTTGAGAGTGATATGTGACGACGACCTACAAGCGAGCGAAGTCAGCAAGGCTGGACTTATTCAACTAACTAAGCAATGCATTGTGAAGGGTCATGATGTAACACTTTATTCTCATCAGCAATTAGAGAATACGCTTAATCTTAAGCCAAATCTACTCGAGTCTAAATTAATTCCTATAAATCGTTTAATTAGTAATCTAACGCCACCTATCCAAAATTTCCATGACTACGAGGTCAACGAAGATTCCACACCGATAAACGAATCTTTAAAGCATCTCGGTGAACAAATAAAAGCGATAAAGGAATCAGCCCAACAGACAGAGGTTTTATCGACACATGACATACATCAGTATGCGTTGTCATATGGCCTTTTAGTAGCAGCTGTCGCAGCCGTCCTTTGGTTCCTGAGGAGGAGGTGTCAGCGGGCCGGTGGTCCGACCACCCAAGAGCGGAACGCGAGCGTACCAGCGAGTGTGAGTGTGTGCATAACTCAATCAGAGCCAGATCAAAGCTCTAGTGCAAGTGCGCGAAACCAAACCATGCCCGAGCAAGGTCCATGTGTCAGTGATAGTGCGCGCGTAGCTTATTTTTCTAAACGGTGCTCTAGTTTGCGTACGAAGAGGCGAGACACATCGACGTCTCCCCTAGCTAAAAGGCAATCTGTATTCTCGATTAGTGACTCAACCGTTTGAGCATATATGTCTAGCTATAAGATTATGTTATGATTGTTCCTTCACCTTGTCAATCATCACTCATCTAACAATGTCTTAACTCCCTAGCGTTTAAGCTCACACTCACGTAACTCTTTATTTTTGTATAAGCTTATCTCATCAACTCATCTCTTCCCCTCGGGAGCATGTTCGAAGCAATCATTGCAATCGACCACGTTTTGCTGACTTAGCGATACTATGCGGTCGCACCAAAGGCGCCGCGAGCTCAGTGCATTACGGACAGCAAGCGGGTGCTGTCATTTTCATCATTTCCTCATTTTAGCGATAGCTTAGCGTAAAAGTAACCTTGTTAGCTCTCAACAATAAACCTTTAAAAGTGATTTGAGTGTTTAACTTAGTAGCGTAGCGAAACCCACCAGGTACCACTTAGGTCGCGCCCCTACAACTTCAATAATGTTATCTAATTATTTTGATGAATGTAGCTATTTGTACACTAGGTGACTCGCACTTCGCCGGTTTTTTTTCCCACGTCTGCCTATCCTTTTGTAGTCTACCTACATGCTCCTAAATATCATTATTTTACATGGAGCGATACCTACCTAACCTTACGCAACAGTGTTACTTGGCGGGTTTCACGATACTACAGATTATATAATACGATACCAATTGGTTTCTTTTATTACGAGTATCTGTACAGCGCTGAGCTGCGACCCTAAGATGGGTATATAATACAGGATAGTTTTTATCCATCTAGGTATAGACCAATAGTTTCTAGTTTGACGATTTGAGTGAATCCGTGGGCAGCAGCTTCTTAAAAAGTACCCACTTCTCAGTTTTCGGACGAAGATGTTATAATTAGGTTTTTATTCAAAGAAGATCTCAAACTATCTTGTTCCACTCCGTAATTTTAAGAAAGCATTATTCATTCCTTTTCAAGACTCCTGAACATTGGAGTGGCACTCCAGCGAATTTAAGATGTAGAAAATATCATTACCTACCTAGTTGAATTTTACAACTTAAGGACCGCAGACGACGCTATTTATTTCAAGATTAATTTGTTCAAGTAATTGAAATAATACTACTATTATATAATAGTTTGTGAGGATGGATATATGAATGGATGTTTGTTAAATTGTTATTTTAATTTAATACTTCATGCACACCAAAGAGATGGACAGAGGCGGACTTAATGCCTTAGGCATTTTCTACCAATCGACATTTGGGTGATGGAGAGCTAAGTTGGGGTAGGTGCAATATTGAAAGTTAAACATATCAGAATTATTTAAATGTATAAACTATAAATACAATATAATTTTACCATTTATACTCAAAATTATAAACGAAATATATACTTTAACATTAGTAGTAATAGATAAATAATTAGTTATACTTTCACGCAAAATCTACTGTATGGCTTTTGATGAAACTTTACAGAAATATTGCTTATACATAGGGCATAATTTATAAATATATTGGGTGAAGTACAAATACAACGCGGGTGGAGCCGGGGGCGGCAACTAGCTATAAATTATTCTATGTCGGAGAAAATATTTTTGTTTACGTTCTTGCTTTAGAATGTTTTAAAGATTATAGTAGATATTACTTTAGGTTTGTACAGAGATAGGTAAATTAGTACAGAACCTAGGTTAGTAGAAGCAGGTGTTACCTAATTCGATTAGCCAACATAATTATGTATGTACATAGTTGTGCAAAGTAATGCAACATATTGTTATCTTTGTGATATGCAATTTTTTTAAGAAGTACCTAGCTTAACACACTGTAGCATTAAGTATTTTACAGACAAACACAATACAATTCTTTGAGTCAATTCTAAATCATAACACAAATATCTACAACACAATTCAATATTTGAAATAAACAATTAAATACTTGCTTTTATCATTTTTCATTCGTACGCAATTCTATGGCTTGAAAATAAGGAGCTCAGAGTATTAGGGAAATTATTACAATTAAGGCTCAAAACGTTGTACAAAAATATCACAAAGTATTGATATTGCTGAATAAAGAAAATAATCACAATTTCTCTTTTGTACAGAGTACAAAATAAATGAGAATACCAGTTCGCGTAAGTACCTACCTAAAAAGTTGTGCTATGTTATTATTTTGTACTAGCTTCAGCTGCGGTTCTGATTGTCTGAAAAGTTTTAGGAATGAAAATTAATAAACAACCTTTGGTTTTGTGGTTGCAAGCGCTGCTGTTGAGCAGGAGGTCTTGGGTTCAATTCCAGGGTCGGTCAAAGTGTTACATTTCCATCTGGAATTTCTCACTTGCACTCCGGAGTCTGGATTTGTGCTGGGTAATTGACAATAGGCTCATTATTACATAGATCTTTAACAAAAACATGCTCCCTCACCTGGAGCGTTCGCCTGTAATGTAACATTTCAGATTCGATTTTGAGCATTACATTACAGTACTGCCTCCCTGACTTGACGAGCATTCGCCTGTAATGTAACATTAGATTCGATTTTGAGCATTACATTACAGTACTGCCTCCCTGACTTGACGAGCATTTGCCTGTAATGTAACATTAGATTCGATTTTGAGCATTACATTACAGTACTGCCTCCCTGACTTGACGAGCATTCGCCTGTAATGTAATATTAGAATTCGTTTTTGAGCATTTAGTTGATTTAACAATGTCAGACGAAGCAGTCGTTGATGTTACAAATTGTATCAAAATATTAAACACATTGTATCATCAAGTCCTTAGACTTACTAGAGTATACTTATTAGAGTTTACTTATAAACTAATATTAAACACATTGTATCATCAAGTCTAAGTAAACTAATATTAAACACATTGTATCATCAAGTCTAAGTAAACTAATATTAAACACATTGTATCATCAAGTCTAAGTAAACTAATATTAAACACATTGTACCATCAAGTCTAAGTAAGCTAATATTAAACACATTGTATCATCAAGTCTAAGTAAACTAATATTAAACACATTGCATCATCAAGTCTAAGTAAACTAATATTAAACACATTGTATCATGAAGTCTAAGTAAACTAATATTAAACACATTGTATCATCAAGTCTAAGTAAGCTAATATTAAACACATTGTATCATCAAGTCTAATTAAGTAAGTCAGCTAATGTAATGGACGGATAGATGGCCCCTGTAACACAGGAATTCCTAGCATGGGGGATCGTGTATTTTATACCTCACAAACGATTGCATCCTAAGTTAAGTGTCATCTAAAATTCTGTACTTTTTCTACTTATTTAAGTTGCGCACTGTAATGCTCGGTTCTCTTCCCTCATCAATGTAATGCTCGGTTCTCCTTCCTCACTGATGTAACGCTCGACTCTTTAACGTTACATTACAGGCGAATGTTCCAAGTGAAGGAGCACCTTATCTGGCAATATGTGGGTGTTGTATGTATTGGTATCTACATTAGCCAAATTCTTCGGTGAATACAGGCGTGTCTTATCCATGTGTAAAATTATTTAACTTGATAGTGGGGGTTAGATTGGATCTGTTTTACATCGATCTATGTATGTAGGTAGCTTTTACTATGTGGTTGATTACCACACTTTTTTTATTTTTTATAATCTATCTATATAAGGCTCGCTCGCCTGATGTTAAGCGATGATGTGGTCAAACCACATCATCGCTTAACATCAGGCGAGCGGTTAAGCGATGATGTGGTCTACGGTGAAGCACGCTTGCCTAGAAGAAACCTATTCACTCTTGACTTAAAGACTCCAAGGTTGTAGCTATCAGGGAACAAAGACTCCGGAAGGGATTTCCACTCCTTAGCTGTGCGCACAATGAAAGTATTAGTAAAACGCTAAAAACACACTTAAACCATCCGGATTAATTGATGTTTGGTGCGGCTTGGCACCGTTACTATCTAAGTACTCCTAATACCTGGAAAATCGAAGATACGTTACGTACTATAAATATAGGCAAGATACCGCCATCCTTTGTATCCATGGCTCTGTTACCAGAAGAAAATATACCAGTACCAAAACCAGTTCCATTGTAAAGTTCTTAATTTCCCCTGATCGTAGGTACTCTGTGTTGACCCAAGCGTAGTCCTTCACTTATCAACTTTCCGTCATGAAAAATAAAATTAAGTAAACGTACCTACTAAAGATACCTATAGTATGTAAGTACTTTAAAACCTACTCGTACGATCACCAGTATCTGCTACTGCAGGGAAAAGGGCAAAGGCCACGAGAATAAAAAAAACAATGGGTATTCGCCTCGATTTAAGAGTCCTGTTTTCTCGCGGAGTTCTCCTTCACCGTTTGTCGATTATGTAATAGATTGACTAATGAATCAATGATTACAGAAATATTATACACTAGCGGACGCCTCGCGGTTTCACCCGCGTAGTTCCCGTTTCCGTAGGAATACAGGGATAAAAAGTAGCCTATGTCACCCGGGGGCAGTGTAGCTTCCCAATGGTGAATTAATTTTTGAAATCGGATCGGTAGTTTTGAAGTTTATTCTTTAAATACAAAAACAAAAAAATACTAATCTTTCCTCTTTACAATATTAATAAAGATATAGAAGTATAGATTTAACTACAATGTCCAAATGTCACTTCTGTAAGATTTCAGAACATAACGTGCAATTTTGTACATCACACTTGTGTTGTGAGATATAGTAGTCTGCTTTTAGTGCGCAGTGATACTACCAAAATTCCTCAAATCTGTCATTGCCCTTATGCAATCAACCGAAATAATTAACCGGTCAACAAAGACGGTTCGGCTTCCATCTACTCGAAACTGAAACTTGCTAGCTGTCGCTCTTCAAATGCTCAATTGTCACTCAACTGGCCGGCCGGCTAGTACGCCAGTAACACAAGCCAAGTGGAAGATTAGACGAGCTGCTATACAGTCAATCAGAACTAGACTGGCTTGCTTAACTAGACTAGAACACTGCCTATGTGCGACATGTGTGACTTGTCAGAAATGTAGGAGCTCGACTAGGGTTAAATTTTAATGAGTTTAACTTTAGCGTTTGTTTGTCTGAGTATTTTAATCATCGACAGAACTGCAAATAATACTCTAATAAGCAATATAATAACTTCTTTAGTACTATTGTAGTGCTTTCTGCAAAAATCAATAATTAGATTTAAACCTTTGTGTTGATTTGAACCACATGTATTTGCAGGCAGCTGTAGAAATCTCTGAAAAATTCAAAATGATCAAATTAGATCGAATTGTGAATTATAAAAACTCTCTTGGTGTATCTTGAACCGTTTGCTGTCTTTTTATAACAAGGTTTTATTTAACTTGCCTCGTTAGTTAGGACGTGTGTGTCAAACAAAGCAGCTGAATTTTAAAATACCCAGCCGATTGAAATTAAATTTTGCATAAACGTTTCGTTTGGATGACAATACACGCCACACGCTAATCTAAAACGCATGTTTAAAAAGTTTTTTTTATTGGAGTAGGCTTTACTTTATTAAAATATACTAGATTCTATCAGCGGCTTCGCCCGCGTGAGAAGTGTTTTCTTATTCCAAGGGAGCATTTTAACGGGATGAAAATGGTGCTATTCCAGACAAAAATCTATCTATGTGCCAAATTTCATCCAGATCCGTGCAGCCATTCTGGCGTGATTGAGTAACAAACATACATCCATACATACATCCGTCAAAACTTTCATATTTATAATATTAATAAGATAGGGTTTTTAACTTGGTAAAACTGTATGGTTTTCTTTTTATTATTTGTGATGTGTTTGCTCTTGACTCTAGTCTAGGTCAGAGGTGACAGAACCAGAGTCGACGATGGAGTGAGCTTACACAGAAGAAGCCTTTTCACTCTAACCTTGAAGAGATTCGGGTTGAATGCGTTCGTTTGTTTGTTTGCAGGTAATACAATCTGTGGAAATTCTGATCCAATTACGGTATTTTTAACTGCTAGTAAGGCACACTGTCCTTGAGTAGCCTATGGTATAGTATTAGAAGTATAATTAAACAACAAGAGCAAATAAATTCACAACAGTAATTCTATCCAGAATTACTGTTGTGAATTTATTTACTATCCAGTAAAGCGGTTATCTAGTTACCTAATGATACTCCATTAAACTAGCCAATTTTTCACTTCGTTAAACGGAAACAAATTACAGGTACAAATTACAGCAATAACATAGACTAAACCAATAGTTTATTTAAATAACTCCATTTTTTATAGCCCGCAAGCAATATACAACACAACAACGTACTAATTGGACAAACATAATTTATTTGTTTTAAAATTCATTAAATCTACGAGTATTTCGCCAATTATTATTTGAGTGGTAAAGGCCAGTGTGTTAATTCATCTACATTGTTTTTGTTTGCAAAACTTGTTTTTTTTAGGGTTCCTTACCCAAAGGGTAAAAACAGGACCCTATTACTAAGACTGCGTGGTCCGTCTGTCTGTCTGTCTATTTATCACCAGGCTGTATCTCATGAACCGTGATAGCTAGACAGTTGAAATTTTCACAGATGATGTATTTCTGTTGCTGCTTTAATATAAAATACATATTTAAGTGGGGCTCCCAAAAAACAAACGTGATTTTTTTGCCGTTTTTTGCGATAATGGTACGGAACCCTTCGTGCGCGACTCCGACTCGCACTTGGCCAGTTTTTTATGAATTACTTACATTAAACGCTTTGTTGCTGTGTTTTCCCCCAGTTTCTGAAATATTAATTATAGCAAAGTAGTAAGACAGATTTGTAAATGAATTTTAAGCTGACAATCGCATCACTCGTAACGTGTTATGTCCCCCGAGAAACCCGTAAGTGACATATAAACACAAAAGATGGGCGTCGATTCGTCGGTCGCGTGTCTGCATCGTTGTAATTGTGGTTTTTAGACAAATATACAAGCTGATTAATCAATGCTGTTTTTTCTTTCAACAGATGAACCAACATTCGTCGGCAGAGAAACAAACGTAACGGTTGTTCTAGGCAGAGATGCAACACTCACATGCAAAGTGGAGAAGTTGCAAAGTTATAAGGTAATGTAGCTTTATTTTACATATTTTTCACATAGATATAGAAAGTGCACCTAGCGATCCTTATTCAGGAATAAATAAAAGAAGGGCAAAAAAGTGAGATTGATAAATCTCAAAATATTTGTCAAACTCTACTTTGGCCAGAAAATCTGTCAAACTTTATAGTAGGGTTTGACACGTTCTTAACTAATAAAACTCAATTCGGAAACCAGTCTAAACCGATCGTGCGACTGGCCACACTGGCTAAAGGCATCTAGATATAATAATCACAACGGATCTTTGTGTCTCTGAATTGGCTGCAAGAGCCTGTGCAGTAGCTATTTTTGTGTCAATATTGAAAGTGAAGTTATCATTGTATAACTGTCTCTTTTACTCGCTTACGTTTGTCGCATCATCCTGTCTCGCTTACTCTATGCAGTTAAACTGTTTCTTGCGTGTTAAGTGTCAAAACCAACTTCAGAGACACAAAGATCCACTGTGAGTATTATACTGGTTGTATTTTTATAGAATTCTGATTGGGCCACGTCAAAGGCATGAGTAGATGAGTTCTGCACCTGGATATCAGTCACTTTGTCTCTTTCTACAGAGTGGTCAACTGAGTGTAGGTATTGTTAAGTCCATTCTCTATGTGCATTTTACAAAAGTAATATTGTTGTAGGCAATTAAGAGATACTGATTTATCGCTGCAATAATGAATCGTGATACGTGAATGGTCGTATTCTTCTTTGATCGTATCGTGTGTATAAAACTTTATTTCAAACATAAAAACTAGCTTTTATTCGATACGAGTTAGAGATAGTGATCTGACTATTATAATTGATATAACGTGGCATGGCTTGACTATAGTGCACGCCATGTCATTGTCATAATACATGCCCAATAAGCCCATAATATAAGGGTTAGGTGAGGTTAGGATGACTTTGTTTCGGGTGACGCAGGTGCTCTCAGAGCCTGGTTGCTTCGTGAAGTACCTATGTCGCATAAGCAAAGAGCCGGACGCCCGGTGTCACCACTGCGTCGACTGTCGCGGGGACACCGCGCGGCATACGCTGGCAGAGTGTGCCGCTTGGGAGGAGACCTCATCTCAGGAGCAGGCAGTGTGTAATGTTTGGCAGCGAGAAGTCCTGGGACGCGGTGGTATCCATCTAGAGAGGCGCGTGCGGAACACAGCGCGACACCGTCTCGGGCCTTTGACTGTTCAGGCAACAGACTCCCCAAATCTTTTACCTGCAGGCCAAATCCTATGGCGACTGGAGATCCGTCGCTCCTGGATCCATTTAGGAAGGCTGGCAGAGGGCCTTGTCCGGGATCGAGCCCATGCCACAGCCTCCTTTGCGACCACGCGCTCTGGCATCCAACCATGGATTAGACCACGATCGGCGACTGGTTATCCGCAGCACCGACCGCCTCGACGAGGTCACGGTGCTGCACTGCCCAATCTGGGCACACCTCAAGAGTGTGTAGCATCGTGTTGTCTAAGTCCTAGGCAGTTGCCACAATGGTGGCAACAGGGCTTCAGCTCCTGACCTATGCGGCACAGTTACTTACCAAAGCACACATGCCCGGACAGTACTTGTGTCAGCTTGACAGTACTTTCGGCCCGCGAAAGTGGGCCAGCACCAGCCGAGTGGTACGGAAGGATCGTACTTTCCTGCGACCCCCGGCGTAGGTGTGCCAAGGAACACCGGGGTGGTTTTTAGTCAGTAAGAGTCTGATAGACCCCTCTGCCTCCCAGTGCGGAGGACATCCATTGAGGATTTCCCACACCGTAGCAAAAATTAAGTTGGATTGACTTTAGCGCTATCTACACAGTGAGTGCAGGACATAACTTTGTATCAGCACTCATTGAGGCTCTTATATATCACATTTGGACAAAACTTTTCAGGATAGTGCCCATATTTCAATTTAGCTACAAGTATTTACATCCTAAAATATATCAAAATTATTACAACAAGTAATCCCCTTGTATCCTGAAAATTATTATATGAAATGCATTTGCGAAGTATGGAAAGTCATTATAATAATTTTCGGATACCCTAAATAACTTGATATCTAATACGCTGGTCATTATGCTCAGTGCCACCCGCCGTCACATTTCATACGGCAGGTTGGAGACATGTTAGAATAATATAATGTTGCAATATTCACACTCACGTAGCAGGAACAGTTAACATCTTGCATTATTTTCTATTTTATAATAATCAGGAAATAGAAACAGAAAAAAATAAAAGAGACCAGTAATTATTTCTATGAACTGGTGAGACTACCAATAATAGAAAGGGATGTATTTCTTTGTAAGTTAGTATTTTCAATTAACTCCTTTGCAATAAGTTTTTAATTAAACAGAACTTCAGTTGCAAGAACTCACTAACTGAACTAACCCGAGATTTCTGAAATTCAACTTTCAACAAATTTTGTAGTTGAGCATTTGTAAATACTCAACTACAATTTGTAAATTTGTAGAAACTCTTACAGATCTGTCAAATTTTCACATTAAGTAGGTTTGAGACGTTCTAAACTCAAACAAAATACTCAATTCAGAAATCGAATCTGTTTTAATAGAAAACAGACCAACCACTTCAGAGATAGACCTTTGTAATTTCCAATAACAAACTACTGTCGTTTTTCTTGCACATTTAACCAGATTAACGAACAATATAAAGCCTTTTCCCATAGGCAACTTAACAAAGCCTCTCCATATAAAGTAATGGAAATAGGATAAGAAGGCATCAGATACCTTTGATGTCTGTTCCTATATTACACCTGGTCGACTGGCCAGTAACGCCTCGTCATTAGTTAGGCTAATAGCACCCATTAGTCATTTCCTTCAGTAATGCGTTACCATTCACTAAGTAACGTGTGCTCATAGAAAATGTTATGTGGATCCTTAGCGAGTAGCGACCCTTCTGATGTCTCGATATAATTCGATTTATATCATATCGATAAGTGATTTTTACTAAGTAAAATTGCAAGTACGTTCACTTGGACGCAACGCAATGCAATAGGGATGTTTCCTGTACTTTGGATAAAGATAATTTATTTGCCATAACATGTGTTTACATACAATATGCATGCAGGATGTTCACTTAATCTATAGCACGTACATGTTTTGCCTAGCGAGGCTTACAAATATTAATTTTACAAAATAGTGTAGGGTAATTAGATCATTCATTATAAATAAGTAAAAATAATAGATTGATAAAAGTTAGGTAAATCATATAATTTCATAGAACTCATAGCAATCAAATAATGTCAGACAAACATAGAAACATAGGTTGATCGTCATCTTTATCAAGTCATAAAAAATTACATATAAAATCGAGATTAATAAAAAAAAACAAACAAAAAATAAATATTAATAAGTACAATACAATAATAAAAATATGTCAAAGAAAATCGAGAATAATAAAAAACAAACAAAAAATAAATGTCAGAAAAGTACAATAAAATCATAAAATCTCATAGAAAATATTAAAAAATAAATACACAACTACACAATTCTATTTAGTCTGTCAGTGAGATTAATATATATATAATAATATTGGACACGTATTTTTTGCTTTATCAAATAAATAAAAATGTACACAGGTAAAGCGCATCAAAGTTCAGGAGTAGGGGCTTGCGACGTCACTTTGTCAGTAAAAGTGTAGCACGGCGCCGGCATGACGACGCCCACACGATATTTCAACACACTGTAGCTTCATTATTTTTCATTTACGTGACAAAGGAAAAAATACGTGTCCAATATTTTTATGTAATCTTATTGACGGAATAAATCGTTTTTTTTTTGTCATCATCGCTCTTGAAATTTTCTTAGCAAGTATGTGCACGATCAGAAACATCGTGTTCGGCACGAACATCAGGAAGGTCCCTTAGATTATGTGGCTTGGTACAGTCAAACACATGTTCAAACTGCGAAAACCAACCTTACTGCTACGAAATAAAGGTACAATCAAAATCGAATTGTGCCAGTGTTACCGCAGGTTGACTGTATTCGTGGTCGTAAATATTAGTGGAAATGTCGACACTGCATTTTGTCGTTCCTGAAATCAATTATGAAGGTAGAGTTACAGGACAGCGAGCTATTGTGAAATTTGTCACTCGGTGTTCTAGTATTTACCTAGGTACCTACTATGTTTGGTGTTTGTTTGTGTTGGCTTCTGGTTGCTAAAATGTAGATTATTAATGGGGTGCACGCCAGTTATCTTACGATTGATAGATGAAGACATTGTACATTGTAAAGTTTTTCTGAATATTCAAGAGAAACTTTTTCCAGAGATTTTTCTTTAACACAATTTAATTCGATCAAGACGCTTCTTTGTTATGTTTTCTGAAAGCAATATTTTTTTGTTTTATTAGAAACATTGCCCCACAGTTCAGATTTACTCATAGAAACAACAATACAATAGCATTACAAGCATAACCATTCCCTAGTTTAATATTTTAAAATTTAAAAAAACCATCTACACATTTTTCTTTCATGTTACATAATTTATCTAGTAGTAGACACGCTTCTATCGACAATCTATTGAACATGTAATTATGACACGATATCTTGCGAAAACACGCCGATTCAAACTGTAAAATTTAGAGTGGATGAACTGATTTTCATCAAACTTAATCAAAAGCGGTTCATCCGTTTAGGAGCTATGATGCCACCCACACACAATACACACACACACACAGGCACACACGTCAAACTTATAACAAACCTCTTTTACCATCGTGGGTTAAAAATACGCGTTCGCAAATAATATAAAAACTCAAAACGCGCGTACTGTCGGAACACTTATCACACTCTCCCTGCATCGGACTTATATCCGTGATCCCAGAGTTTGCAAAATATGAATTGCTTTACAGCAGGGGTGCTCAAACATTGGATCGCAAGGGCTTTCCGAGTTGATCGCGAAATTCTCAAAAGTCTGAGGCCCACATACCAAGTAAGAAGAAAAAAATCACAATTAATGTCAATATATATATACCTAGAGCTGTCAATTTTATGATTCGAGGTGGCGTCGAGTTGGAGAAGAAGACCGAATATAGGGAAAAGAATCACAACTTTCACTCATACGACGCCAACTGTAGTTTCTTTAATGAATAACTATCTATGACTAAAGTTTTGGTTTTTACTTAAACCAAAACTTCAGTGACTTGACGGGATGTCTCGCAAACGGCACGCTTGACAAAAATATGATGTACCAAACCGTACCTTCATTTTAAAATCCCTGTTCAATGATAGCACACATGATGGGGTGGTTCGAATATTTTTGTTCTTGACTACGTGCCTCATAGAGAGCGCTATATTTAGTTTATTGTGACGTCACATAGCCTATAACTAGCGGACAAACAAGACGCTTCCAACGACACCTCATTTGTCAAACTATGATAAGTACGAGTAGTTTAGAAGTTATGAGGCAACTGATGAATACATATTCACATACTGGTCAAAAATATAACCCTGCCCTTTGATTCGCCGTAGTCGAGTAAAAACTAAAACGAGACTACTGAAAAATCACGCGACCGTAGTCGTTTACTACTGTTGTACTCTGTCGTATGCTACTTTACAGAATGTATTGTAGGTGGCATACGACCACGGTTATCCTCTGAACACCACTATGAATCTGTATGAAATACAATAAATTATTTCTTACATGTAAGTTGTTTATTTAATGCCCGATACATATCGAATAGTGAGTACATAACAATTTCAGATGAGAATATTTTATTGTTTTATACTTTTTAGAGCATGATTTTTCAGTATACGGGTTTTGTACTTTAACTTATTTTTTATTGTACATTTTAATTATTGTTTTTTTCTAAATTGGCAGTTTGCTGCGCAAATTTTATCAGTTTGATTGCCGACACCATAAGTCTAAGCACCCCTGCTTAACAAGCAACCATAAAACATGGTGGTTTTCTCCCAAAGGAAGCAATTTTCGTGGAACAAGTGCCTTTGTTGGACGGCACTTGATTCGATCCTCAGCCGTAGGTATTCGCCTTTCATGAAAGCTAAAGGCTAATCCTTCACGTACCATGTAACATGTACTTAATCGACTTGAAAGAACCTACTAGAAATACGGTTACCATGTCGCGGAAAAGTCCTGACAATAAGGCGGATATTTTGCAATAAGTGTTGATTTATTAGTTAGATTTTTTGTAGTAGGTAAAATATTTTCTGAAATCAGCCCAATATACAACTTCTCCACTTCTAAATATTCAATAAACCCATGATTTTGTCGACAACCCCTCCGTAGAGTGTGCGTTAGGCTCAATTTACATTGCCGCGGAGTGGAATGGACGCGAACGAAATTGTACATAGCATACGGTACTTTATGTTAATTGTAATATACTAACTAAATACGAGCCATAAAGACGGTCGCGCGTCTTCCGCGGCATCCACGTGCATTCGCATTCGAGAATGGCTCGTATTTAGTTTGTACGTTTTTGATTAATTGACTTAAAGTTCATTATGCTATGTAACATATCGTTGCAACAATTTGCTTTCATTCTAATCCGCGGTAATGTAAATTGAGCCTTAGTATAAATAGGCAGTGCATGGTCACTAGACCAGCGAAAATTTGTGCTCCGTAATTTTCCTTTAATTCGAAATGTCCTTAAAATTTCCTGTCCATTTTTACCCGACTACGGCTAAGGCAAAATGAAGGGTTATGATTTTAGCGTTCCTCCGTAGCGCCTAAACTATTCATCCGATTTTAAAGAAAAAGGTGTCAATCTATTACCCGGGCAAAACAGGCTAAAAAAGACCGTATTCGGGTTACAGTTTTTATTAAACTTTTTGCTTGTTGATGAATGAAATTGCCTCACATTGTCAGAACGGTAATCCAAAACTTCGGTCATGTCCACAAAAATCCTGAGGCTTGGTAACCCTAGCTGCAAGTACCTAGAATAATGTAAGTCTCAATTCTCTTTATCAGATTTATAACTTCGTCGAGTTCGATTTTCTTCCTTGCTATATTTTTAAGCCCTGTTTACCCTAGTGTTCCTGTGTTAATAAAAGTATTAAATTAAAGTATTTAAAATCTCGATAATTAAATAGTACGTGCCACTTACAAAAGATACAGGAACTTTTGTAATACGTAAAGAAAGTTAAGCAAAATTACGAACAAGAACTGATTAAGCAAGCAGGGAAAAACAACAAGAAACTTTGGAAAGCATTTAAAATTATAACATATACCAATAAAACAAAACAGCAATCCACACAATTAATCTCAACAGTCAATCCTATAGCCTTACAGGTTATAGAGTCTATGGATTCAGTTAACTCATTTTTTGCAAATGTACGAAATTGTCAGAAAAGCTACTCTCACAACATAGAAATTTTCCAAATTACAATGCCAACAGTCATCTGATGAATTCTACCCAAAGTTCCTTTGTTCTTCTGCCTACTGACGAAGAGGAAATACAGACCTTAATAAGTAATTAAGAAAGCGAGTGTGCGGTCAGCGTTGATAATATATCTGGATCCTTTTTAAAACGTTCTCCAAAATTTTTTGTTCCCCCATACATATGCAATCTCTCCTTTTCTACTGGAATATTTCTGCAGACCTTCAAAACATCTAGGATTGTACCCGTATTTAAAGCGGGAGACAGATACTGTGTCAATAATTATAGACTGATCTCCATACCGCCAACAGTGTCAAAAATATTAGAACGATTAATGAACACCAGGCTTACTAAAATATCTTGAACAATTCAGATTTAGCTGTTAACCTGCCAGTGTTAACAGCTGAAGCCGTCCACGAACTAACAGATCAAATAATTAATAAGTAAGACAGTAAAAAATACCTTAGCCATTTACCTAGATTTAGTCGAAGCATTCGACACGGTATCTGTTCCCATTTTGATTAAAACCCGAAAATATGGGAGTTAGAAGTCTGCCACTGCAACTATATACAGACTATCTATCTGACAGAACACATAAACCGGCCATGTAGGGTTCCGTACCATTATCGCAAAAAACGGCAAACAAATCACGTTTGTCGTATGGGAGCCCCACTTAAAAAAATATTTTATTCTGTTTTTAGTATTTGTTGTTATAGCGGCAACATAGTAATAGTAGTAGGTTCACAAGCTTCACGGAGCGACCTCACTGTTCCGAGGGTTTATTAGCATTGAGAAGCCACGGCCTCGCATTCCAGGATTACGTGGGCGGCTGATTCTTCGGCGTTAAAACAGCCCCTGCAAAGTGGGCTGTCCGTGGCACCTATGTTGAATAAATGTTTGTTAAGAAGGGTGTGGCCCGTTATTGTCCCTATAATTATTTTGAGGTTATTTCTACTCAGGCTGAGGAGTGTTTTAGTGAGACGCGGGTGTACAGTCTGTTTCCCGTGACCATCTGGTATTGTGTAGTTCTGTTGATCTTTGATAAGTGGGTACGGGCCTAGCACTAACATCTCGGAGCCCCTTTTTGCAAGTTCATCTGCGGCATCATTGCCTAGGGATTCACTGGAGGGTGATTCGATTGGATTTTGATATACTCTCCAGGGCGAGGTGGCACTCAAAGATTAGTTTGTTGTTAGTTAGTTTGTTTTCTAAAGCTTTGAGCACAGCCAGACTATCTACTAGATAGGAATCTGATTCCCTAATTCTGGATACCGAAACGCTTTACGGTTTTTGCGGCTTCTGTTAAGGCGACACATTCACATTGAAATATAGAACTATGTGTGCCTAACGGTATGTAAAAGTTAATGTAAAGGTCAAGGGAATGTACGCCAGCACCTGAACCGTTATTATTTTATGAGCCGTCTGTGTAGATTCGCACTTCATTGGCTCCTGACTGATCCCTTTCTTCCTCTATTGTTTGTATGTCATAGTTTTTGTTGAACATAAGTTGTTTTTGTATTCTATCACACAGAGCAGCGATGAGAGGTTGATACTCAATCGCCCGGTCCAGGATTTTAGCGTGTGGACTTGTGAGGTTTTTGCCCCATATGCCTAGATGCATTAGCCTGATAGCAGCTAGTGCCGCCTGTTGCTGTATGTACAGGTCCAGGGGAGTTATTTGTAGGGCTATCTCCTTGGCTGTTGTTGGGGTGGTTCTCATGCAGCCGGTGATAGCTGAACAGACATGTCGCTGGAACCGTTGGAGTCGGCTGATGGTGGTCCAGAGTTCTGTCCTAGTCCACCAAACCAGAACGCCATAAGCCAACATTGGCCTGATCACCGCTGCTTAAAGCCAGAGAGTAATCCTTGGAGACAGCCCCTATGTTTTTCCTAACATTTTTTACACTGGTAGAGTGCGATTGTGCATTTGTTGAGTTTGTAGTCAAGATGCTTGTTCCAGAGCAATTTGCTATCAAGAATTACCCCCAAGTACTTACCTCCTCTTTAAGTGTTAATTCTGTGTTGAAAAGTTTTGGAAGCCTATGCGGTCCAAAACTTCGTTTGGTAGTGAACATTATTAGTACCGTTTTTACGGGGTTAACCGACAGTTCGTGCTTTGTGCACCAGCTCTCGATTATTTTGAAGGCCTTTCTCATGAGATCACATAAGATGCCCTCAAAGTTCCGCGAGATTAGAATTGCTATGTCATCTGCTTATCCTACCGAGTAAAGAATGCTGGCGTTGAGCTCTGCAATGAGCTCATTTACGGCTAAATTCCACAGAAGTGGTGACAGCACCCCACCTTGTGGGCAGCCCATACTCACGATTCCTCATGTGGTAGTGTTCACAGTAAATTGAATAGCACGGTTTTTTAGCATGTTGTTAATCCATTCTACGAGCGTCGGCGCAACACCGTGCGTGTTGAGTGCCTGACCGATGCTGGTGAAGTTAGTTTTTTCGAATGCACCTTCGATATCAATGAAGGCGCCTAGGGTTGGATTTTTGTTTTTGAGAGCATTTCCTACGCGTGAGACTACGCTATGGAGCGTGAAGGGGATATAGCGTTGAGCCAGGCAGGCCCGAAAGACCTTGACGAGGTAATCAGTCAGCAGACCATCGATCCATCTGAGCAGAGCTGGAAAGATACCGTCCATCCCTGCTGCCTTAAATGGCAGGAAGATGTTGATTTCCCACGTTATTTTATCTTTGTCGATAACTTCTAACGCCACCTCCCAGTCCAAGCTACTCGTAGCCCTCTCCCTGTACGGGTTTCAGCTTTGTTGGGTGGCAATCTGGCAGCCCGGGAAGTGCGTAGTTAGGAGTAGTTCGCTAGTTTCTGCGTCGTTTGTCGTGTAAGTGTTATCTGGTTTTCTCAGGCATCCTATAGAAAGGTCTGTCTCTTGAGCAAGACATGTTTTGACCCTTATTGCCTGGTTGTTGTTTTCAATATTAGTACAAAAACGCCTCCAACTTGTTTTTTCTCGGCGGCGAATTAGTTTTTTATAGGTTTTGCGGTTTGTTATGTAACGGTCCCAGTCTACTGGCGACCGTGTGTTCCTAGCTCTGTTGAATAGCCTTCTCAGTTTGTGTCGGTGTCTCTCCAGTTCAGGAGTCCACCAGGAGTGCCTGATTCCTCGCCTTGGTAAGGTGAGGGGACACGACTGTTCATAGCTAGATAGTAGGATGGAAGTGATTTTATTTACATGTTCTTTTATATTGGTTACCGTTATTTCAGCCGGAAGAGAGGGTAACCTACCCAGTTCAGTACCTATGTGTCTAACGAACTTCGTTTGGTCTGTGTTGCGTGGAACTCTTCTTGGCTGTGGTGTGGTTAAGTTGAAGTTAATTGTAAAACGGTTCCATCTAAGGTCTGAGCATGATATCTCGTTGGACACATGCCACTCCTGGATGGAATTGGATACACCTAAAGTTTGAGAGGAAATCCGGGCCAAAGTGGTGTGTTGTGTGCAGCTCCACTCAACCAACAGGATCCCTTCATCCCCCCGCACGGGTCCCCGCGCACGGCAATAACACGCACGAGGTCATTGCTATCCATCATCTGATCTTGTTCGATGGTGGACACCTAGGGACATGACCTTGCCACCCCTGTGATAATTCGCCTGGTAATTTCTGTTGCGTCTATTTCATATGGAATTAGACCAATAACGGGGCGGCACCCATGAGAAGGATTATCACCACACCTGCCTTGAGGATCTACACGACCGTCGCGCTCTCCCTCTAGACCACGCCACCTAGCCATCTCAGAAGGAGTAAGGCAAGGTAGGCCTGCGTCTACAAAGCCAAACCAAGCAAGCAAGCGAATGAACGAGCAAAGTCAGGCATGTTGCTGGATACAAAGCACGAGTTTGTGATCCCCTAGCGGCAACATAAATACATCATCTGTGAAAATTTCAACTGTCCAGCTATCACGGTTCATGAGTTAAAGCTTGGTGACTGACGAACAGACAGAAAGATGGACCGCGGAGTCTTAGTAATAGGGTCCCGTTTTCACCCTTGGGTACGGAACCCTAAAAAACCAAATAGGAAATTGGGTTAGTGATGCACTTCCTAATCAATACGGTGTTCCACAGAGCAGTATCCTCGGCCCAACATTATTCTTAGTTTACATAAACGATTTATGTTATATCAGAAAACGGGCAAATTATCACGTTTCCCGATGATACTGCTTTGATATTTCATGCTAACACTTGGGATGAGATTAGACAATATGCTCAACAAGGTTTGATACCAATTATGTATTTTACGTCTTTCAAAATTTTATAATGATGTTAATTTTATTATTTAATTCTCAATTTTTATTTTTATCCCATATATTATATTTGAGCTATTGTGTTTACGATTATTAAATTTTACGACTGGTTTTACAATTTTATAAAAAATATTATTGCTTTCTTAATTTGATCTAATCTGTTGTACTTAAATTATTGTGATTTCGATTATGATTTTAATTTTACGTCAAATTTTACAATATGATTTTAATTGTACTATTCAACTCCCAATTTTTGAATATATTGATCTAATTTATTGTATTTTAATGTATTATTGTGATTTCGTTTTTATTGATATTTTATGACAATTTGTTTATTTACCTTCTTTTTTATTAATTTTATTTCTATACTAAGTTTATTGCGTCAATGTTCCTATGGGTGGAGCTGCATGCCGAAAACCAGGCTCTCACCTAGTTCGGCTGCAGATGATCCCTCCGATATTTATTGTAAACGCACGTAGTTTTAAGTCATTGATAATCTAATTTGTGAACTGTTGTCTAACTCAATAAACATTTTTCATTTTTTTTTCATAATAAAAGGAGATTCTCAACTGAAAGTCTTTATGAGATCAGTGACCTGCTATCTGTTAGGAAGTTGCATATCGGTGACACGATTTTAAAAAAGCATAAGACACTTGCGTATGATAAAAGCATCATTTTAAAAATAAGAAAGGATATTATTGCGCAAGTGCCACGATCTAAAACCAATTTTGCTGCTATACAATATAATAAGCAATCGGCACGGTTATATAATAAAATAAACAAACACATATACATATACACTCAACATCTTTATAAGGGTAAGAAAATGCTAATTGAATGGTTAAAATCACGCACGTATGCAGATATTGAATTGTTTTTACAATAAGTGGAAATTAGTTATACTTGCACCGCCACACTCACACGTACATCATTCCTCATACACACATCCAAACCACCCAATCACACCCCACATATCTCACACACTCCACACACCTCACACAACACAACCCACACCACGCACACATCACACACTCCGCACACCTAAAACACCATCATTAATGTATTTATTGTGTTTAACTCAGGAGTGAGCAAGCGTGTTTGAATTAATATTAATTGTACTATATTTAAATGGCATTATAGCACACAACACGCGCTCGATAAAAATAATTATATTGTCTAGTAATAACGAAAAATGTAAATAACTCAATAATTTTATAAGTTGTACAAACATCCAAAGCTGTGGAAGATCGGAACCTAACCTAACACATGCGTAATCATGCTTAAAAGGAGGCTCCAATCATAAGCTAATGTATACTAGTTGGTACAGAAATAAACATTTTGTATTTGTATACCGTCTATAAATGGCTGCATTACAACTTGCTAACCCTAAATGTCGCTAAGTCGAAATTTAAGATTTACTCACTTACGCCGCAAGATCAACCTGATTTCGACTTAAAAGCTTACTCCTTTGGTAATATCAACCAGAATTCTTGTTCTGGCTTGATTAAAACTAGTTCTATTAAATATCTTGGTATAACTATAGATTCCAGACTCAGCTTCCAACAATATATAGTATCCCTTGTTAAACGAATACGCAAATTAATTTATATATTTAAAAACCTACTACATATTTGCAATTCATCAGTTCTTAAGAAAGTTTACTTCGAATTACGCCAATAACTAATATCATATTGTATTGCCATATGGGGCGGTGCCTCTAAATCAAACATGATTAATATAGAAAGAGCCCAAAGAGTATTAAAAGTTAGTTGCTTTTTCCAATCCTATACCCAACTTATGAACTTTATCAACACTGCCAAGTACTTAAAGTTCATCAATTATTCATTATCATGATTGTATTAAAAAAACACATTAGATCCCGATCTCCTAAAACAAAACAGATGATCAACCAATATGTGTCCAATCATCCGTTACAATTTAACACAAGTTTCTCTCAAATGTTTTTCTGTTATCTCGATATTTTTCTGTACAAATCTATTATTAATAAATTATCTATATACACGCACACAAAAGAGGTTTGTAAAAGGAAATTAAGGAATTGCCTGTTAAACCTTGACTACATTTCCACGGTTTTTTTTTAAAAATCAGTGTCATAACACGCACATTTACACTCACAATCTTACACATTTAAACCCTCACATTACACTTATACAATCATTCATGCATTTGCACTTCTCATTGCTCCATTCTCATTTTTGTTTTACTCATTTTTTTATTTATTTTTTGTTACATAAGTACTTATTGGTCGTACATACTTTTCAGTGAATAAGATACTTCTTTTGTATATTTTTCGCTGAATTTTTATATTTCACTTCTCTTTGATTTTAATTCTCTTGAAATTAAATTTTCATAGAATTTTAATTTAATTACTTTATTATATTGAATAGGTTACTTCTAGGCAAGCGTGCTTCACCGTCGACCACATGATCACTTACCATCAGGCGAAATATAATGCGCACAGCGAATGAATCGGTACCAGGAGGACCGAGTCAAAAATCTCCCGGTACTCTTTTTAAATATCATGATTTCAGCCTCAGTAATACTTCCTCACGATTATAATCTCATGGTACATAAGTTAGTCTTTACCGGTAATGATTCCTGCCCCGCAAATATTAAGACTTCTTTATGATTCTGGCCTACGGGTAGTTTGGGTATAAATGCTTATAATGTTCAATATCTAATTATAAAATCAAAAAAGGAAGTTATATATTTATCATGTTATTAAACTCTCTACTGATTTTATGTGTCTGACGTTACTTTGCCTCTAAAAAAGAATTCGCCCGAAACACTACTCAAAATATTAATAATAATGAAATGCCTGTTTCGACCGGATCGGACGATCCTCAGCGGCCGAAACGCCTACTAAGCTAATTAGCGGCACAAAATAAAACCGTCGTATTTTTTTTTAGAATACCACGTGACTCCTGATAAAGGGGCAAATGGTACCACATTTTATTATTAAATATCACTTCTATAGCAATCTGCAATAAGATCTCCTCCATCGATCACCACCAAGTCCGTACGACCTCCCAAACGTATACTACCTGAATCCAATATTGATCCTCTACCCTATGATACACTAGTTTAAAAAAAATACAGATTTTGTTGTTCTTGTTCATAATAACACATTTATTACCGTCCGTCAATTGAATTTAAATGACTTCCACAGTCATCACTAAACAATATTTAACTTCATTAGTCCATGGATCAAAGTCTATGTTCTTTAGCAAAATTTCCCTTCGGCTGGCACGAACGAACCAAAATCAGCTTCCTTCAACCTGCTTCGTACTGTAAGCTCACTAACTGTTGCACCTCCAACTTTCTCTTTTTCTGGCTTGAAAGTCCTTCAAACGCAGGTTTTTGCGAACACGAAATTGAATGAACAATTATTCCTGTCAGAAGTACGGATTTTCTGCGTTGTCTTGATCTTCTCACAATATCATTCAACATTCATTCGTAGTTTCCAATGATTCAGCAAGTCTCCCTGAATCATTGGAAACTACGATAAATGGTGGAAATAGGTAAACGATGAATTATGCTCATTATATGCAGGCCAGGGCACTTGATATTAGGAGAGATGATCAATCTCTCCTCATATCAAGTGCCCTGGCCTTCTCAGTTTAGATTAAATCAAGCAAAATGACGTCCTTAACTACGAAAAAGATCTAAACATTAAAAATGAAACAAATATCTCTGTATGTTAATGGTTTTTATTTGAAATTTTAAACAAAGCCATAAAGTGGCAATAAGCTAAAATTCTCTTAAAATTATCTAAGTTCGAATAAAGCTAAAACAATCGTATGAAAAAAGACGTTCAATTGTTTAATAAATTAGGGATAATTGGTTTTATTATAAAACAAAATAAAAACCATCCTGTTACGGTAAAAAAAAGATTATCCTTATTTTTTCTTGTTCCGCTAATTTTGCCAGTGTGTGTGGTTCGACTGCGTGACAAGAACGTTTTTGGGTATTCTAAAATACCGTCAGGTTACCGTTCAGTGAATTTACTTCGCCGAGCGAAAGGTGGAATCCAGAATGCCCAAGTTTATCCGAATTCGTCCGTATCTGTACTATTGGGCATTTTGTCACAACGGAGCGAAGGCCAACTATTTCGACTGCACTACAGGTGGGTGCAGAATGCCCAATATTATACTACTCTTACAGCCACAGTGCCCTTTGTTGCAGCTCAAAAAGCCCTCATATAAATGCGCCCCTGCTCAAATTACACAATAATCGCCATTGCCGATGGCTAGTCTCCGCTAAGACTGGCAAATAGCAACATACATACATAAACTTAAGCCATGCCAGCCATGGGGGTAGGTAGAAACTACATAACGCCACCTGCTACAATCAGTAGATAGATACTACACGGTCAAGATAACTGAGCACCCGAAATGTCAATGTCACTCTGACGTTCGACTCTCACATTTGGCTCACGAGGCGAACACGGGGCGCCGCGCGAGTACCAGGGACTAGGGTCATTTGATATATCGATTTCTCAGTTATCTTTACCGTGCTGTACTCCTTCGATTCATATTTAAGGCAAACAAAATGGTTGAATAAATTATCACTTATTTCCTAGTTGGCCTGGCTCCGAGTAGATACACAAACGATCCTCACCATCGGCCACCACGTGATCACGAAGAACCACCGGGTCGCTGTCTCCAAGAGAGACCAGACCTGGTCGCTGACGCTGCGTGACGTCAGGCCTACAGATGGCGGGCACTACATGTGTCAGATCAACACTGAGCCCATGATCACGCAGACTCATCATTTGCATGTTTCTGGTAAGTATCATCATCATTATCGTTTACTGCCTTCCCTCTTGGCGCATTGTTTTCTCCTACCTATTAGTTTTCATTTCTCTAGTCACTACGGCCACGCCACCCATATCATCTACACACAATCTTAAAATATTCTTCACGACATGTGCTTCATTCTTCTGCAACCGAACTCCCTTTAGACTTTTGATCTCCACTACAATTGTGTAACGCGTTGTCAAACATTTCATTTTGATGATCCAACAGTTTATGTGTGTATCCAAAAGTATGCATATTACAGTATATTTAAAAATCAGCGTTTACGAGAACCAAATTCGCACAATGGATGGAATGTTGGTGAACAGTAATAAATACCACGATTTTTGTTTCTAATCCAGTACGCAATAATATAATGCTTTTTCAGATTTGGTTGAACAGAATTTAGTGCACTTTTACATCTTAAATATTTAGTGAATTGAAAAATGTTTTGTATTTATCAGGCAGTCAGTGAGCAAACTCTAAGTAGCAATAACAAAACTTGCATGGATGAGCACATAATAACATATATTTAAAAAAAAAACAAGTATTTAGCCACATTTTATAACTTCTACATCCAGTTGGTTGCATCCAAAAGAATAATAAACTACGAGTTATAGTCGCTTGGCACCTGACGTTTATTATCTTCAGTTTCATTAATTACTGCATACGGAGTTAGCGCTTAATCTGCCATGCCATTCTCTCCCAAACAAAAGAATTGACAATGCACTAGATATTATTATTGCTCTTCAGTCTAGCGGCCATTCAAGGATTTAAAGTGCTTTTGTCCATTCTGTTGTATATTATTAACATAATGATCTATTTAGTCTGATTGTTCAGGCTAATTGAGATGCAGTTATGGTAAATGGGGTGTTAGCTTGTACATAATGCATATTAGCCGGCACTTACCTACACTTGGTCACTTTGATGGATTACGGTGACCTACCGTTACGCAAAGAGTGGTGATCTATGTCCCAACATTAGAAATATAATCTAAATCTAAACGAATGGTAATTTTTAAGGAAAGGATCCGATCCGAAAGTACTGATCTGTTAACGAAAGTTCTCTCAATGATAGAGACACACAGCAACCTGCAACACACTGTAGGAGAGTGCCAGAAGGATGACGGCTTCGAAATTGTAGGGAAAACCTAATAAAAGATAATTATGAGTGTGTTTCTTACCGTGTACATTTATGTCCCGTATGTTCTTCAATCATTCTGTATAAATAGGCCAAACATATAAACGCCATTTGGAATTTAGTCAAAACTAGTCAAGGTTCCCCGAAATGGGGCGTAGTCATTAAAACGGATATATTCGTATGAACTCGATTAACAAACACGTCACTCAGTATTGGAAAACTAATGGCAGATAACGCATTTATAATTAGAGTCAGCTCACACCAATACACAGAAATGTGTAACTTTTGTGTAGTGAATAAATTTCTATATCGTATTGCTATCTTTTAAAGTCCGCGCAACATCGCATATCGGTATGAGCTGCCCCTAAAGGCTATCGTACATTCCTTCGTCGTTTGTTCAAGTTATTGTTATACTCACATACCAGAATTTAGACTCTTCTCTAGAATATCTGCATAGAATGTAGTCGTAAACCAGGTATTGCGACAAATATTATGCACTATGGCATAATGTGTCGCAATACATGGTTTACGACTGACTGCCAGCTTTCCGGCAGCCTGAAATATTTTTGGCGGAATTTGGCTTGTTCTTCTGTTCTGCTTAATCTTCAACTTCAATTCTGTCCCGAATGTAAGTCGTACAAAGCATAGCATAATATAAACAGCAAAGCTCACAGCTGAAACAGTAGTCTCCTATATGTCAGAAGGAGTGTGTCGCATCGCAATCCACCACGCGGGCCAGGGCAGGTTCATGGATACCACATGTCCGCGAATTTTTAAGTAGAAAACCACATGATTTTTATCATCTTCATTATCATCATCTTAGCCGAAAGACACAAAGTCAAAGTCAAAGTCAAAGTCAAAGTCAAAGATTTATTTGCAGATAAATATGGTTACAAAAGTTCTTACAATGGTAGTATTAGTAGCTTAACATATTCAATCATAACATAATGACATGCAAATTTTTGGTATAGGTAGAATTCGAACATTAATTTAATTTATAATCAAGAAATTCTTTTATATTATAGAAGGGATGCTCAATTAACCACCTGCGTAAAGCCCTTTTGAAGCGGACCATTGGAAGTTCTTTAATTTGGTTAGGAATCTTGTTATAGATCTGAATACACATAGGATAACAACTTCGCCTATATAGTTCCGTTTTTATTCTTGTAGGATTTATTAATCTATTAGGATATCTGGTTTTAAAGTTACATTTATCTCCCAATTTTTCAAACATTTCAGGGTGAGATTTGGTAAATTTACATACTTCCTCAATATAAATACCAGTTAATGTAAGTAGTCTAAGTTTTCTAAACAGCGGTTTACAGGATGTGAGTGGGTCTACATTACAAATCGCACGTATACACCGCTTTTGTGCGATGAAAGCTCTTCCGAGATGCACCGAGTTCCCCCATACCAGTATACCATAGCGCAGTATTGAACCAACATATGCATGATAAGCCTGCAATGTGGCTTGTCTACTTGTAAGATTAGATAAACGCCATAGAGCATAAGCAAACTTACTGAGTTTTCCACATATCATATCAATATGGTTAATCCAAGAACACCTCTCATCTAGAACTATCCCAAGAAAAGTAATACTATCTGATTGTTGTATTTGTTTACCTTTATAAGTTATGTTTAAATCCATTTTAGTCCAGTTTTTGTTTTGAAATTGTACATATTTGGTTTTATCTATGTTAGGTTTAAGGTTATTCTTTTCCATCCAAGTTATTATTTTGTCTACGGTACTATTTATTTCTTCATTATAGTTTTCTTTAGTTTTAGGGATAATTACGGAGACATCATCTGCAAAGAGTATGCAGGGATGGTCAGTTACTTTTGTCAGGTCATTGATATATAGCAAAAAGAGTGGGGGCCCCAAAATACTGCCCTGTGGAACGCCTGTGCCATTGTAACCTAATTTGGATTTATATTTCTGTTCACCATTTTGATTTGGTTTATCCACAGTAATTTCTACAACTTGCGATCTGTTTGTAAGGTAACTTTTTAACCATGCATTTGCTTTACCGCGTATTCCATATTTATCACATTTTTTTAGGAGTAGCTCGTGCGATACAAAGTCAAAGGCTTTTGACATGTCAAAAAATACAACAGTAGTCGGAATTTTCTGGTCAATATTTTTGGTAACTAGGTTAATTAAGTTAAATGCCGCTGTGGTTGTCGATTTTCTTTTTTGGAATCCATGTTGATCTCGATTCAAAATTTGGAACTTATCGATAAAATTTATTAATCGCGCATGCATGACCTTTTCGTAAATTTTTGCTAAAATAGGCAACAAGGCTATCGGTCTGTAATTATCAACAAGTTTTCTATTTCCTTTTTTGTGTATTGGTTTAATAGCTGTCATTTTTAATTTCTCAGGAAATACTCCCGTGAATAATGATAAGTCTAATAAATGTACTAGTACCGGAGTAATGATAGGGCCTATGTATTTTATAATCCTTGTAGGTATTTGATCATAACCTGTTGAATTTGTATCCCTGAGAGATTTAATTACTTTTTGTATTTCGTCATCATTGCTGGGCATTAAAAACATACTAGAATCAATAGGATCAATGTCATAATTATTAGTATTAATGTCAAAATTGTTGTTCGTCAAATTAATATAATAGTCATTTATATAATTGGCAATGTCCGTGGGGCTTGTTAATGGTCCGGTTTCAGTTTCTATCTCCTTAATGTATGATTCCTGAATTTGATTATTATTATTGGAATTATATTTTATTAAGTCCCATGTTGCCTTGCATTTATTTTTAGCCCTAGATATGTAGTTTGTATTATGAATTTTTTGTGCTTTCTGTATACATTTTTTAAGTAATTTATTATAGTTTAAGTATTTTAATTTATTGCCTTTATCAGATGAGAAATAGTATTTAAAACGCAAGTCCCTTTTAGTTTTAGCTGATTTTTTAATACCTTTGGTAATCCATTTCGTATATTTTTTCACTAGGTTGATTTTGATCTCGATTTTAGGGAAACACAAATCAAAGAACATGACAAGTAAATCGTGAAACAGATTAAACGCATTGTTAGCTTCCTGATTAGAGAATATATCAGTCCATTTCAAATTTGATATGCAGCTAAAGAACTTTTCTTTATTTTCGGCGCTAAAATCACGCTTATAAATTGTACGAAAGCGTAGAGGTGGAACTTTATTGTCTATTGATATGGATATCATCTGAGCCGTTTCGTGATCTGACAGTCCCAGTGGTATAACCTCACATATTGCATCCTTACAGTTACTTATTATTTGGTCTAGACATGAATTTCTTCTTGTTGGTTGTTTTATATGTAATGTTAAACCAAAATTATTTACAATCCTAGTTAATTCGTCTGTGCATTTTTTGTTTCTATCGATTTTTCCCCCCAAAATATCAACGTTAAGATCACCTACTATCACTAATTTTTTTTTTGATTTATTTCGAAGGTTGTATAACATTATTTCTAAATTACGTAGGAAAACGAAGGGGTTTGAGCTTGGCGTACGATATAAGGCTATTATTATAGTGTTATATTGTAAGAGTTCAACTCCACAACACTCAAAATCATTTTCAGATGCATATTTCTTCAATTGCGTCAGTATTTTGTACTCAATGTGATTTATGCAGAATATACAAACACCGCCTCGCTTTTTATTCTTTCTTGAGTACCAGTCTCCTAATTTATAGTCATTTAAGGCAACGCTGCTCTCCTCACCCGCTTTAATAAAAGTCTCCGTCAAGCATACCACATCAATAATCAACCCTTTATTTAGAAACGTATCGATCGCAATTTCTAGTAGTTCTTTTTTACTTCTTAAACCCGCAATATTTTGGTGAAGAATATTTAATGAGCGACAATTATTAATATTAGTTACGTCAATGGAATTTACGTCTTCTACCTTACTTATCTCATTATAATACACTTTTTTTAATGATCGACGTTGATCATAGAGCATTTTAGGTTTAGGTAAAGCATTACTAGTACCTGCGAAAAAAGGTATTGTTCGGGGTGCTTTTACAGTTATACGATCTTGTTGATCGGTAAGTAGGCTTCGTGTCTAGGTTTGTAGTAACATAATATGTGGGCAAATCGGAGCATTTCGACAGAACTGTTGGTTCTTTGCTGAAGTTAAGATATTTGTTTTTATAATCAATTGTGTCAATCAGAACGTTCAGTTTATGACAAGTATTGCTATGAGTACGTAAGAAGTAGCAGTTTTCATTATTTTTACATATCAGTTCTAAATTATTATTCAGTAACTTTACATTTAGATATTTATTTTCCAGCACACTTAACACAATAATTGGGGAACTGTTATATTTTCTTATAAACATATATAATTCATTTATCATTGTAGTAGGGTTGTAGTCATTTTCTCCTACACAAATAATAATTTTATCACAAGGCTTACTTGACAACTCCGTGTTTAACAGCTGTTGAGAGATCGCATAGTATTTTAACATTCCTTCTGCGCAGTACCTTTCGTATGAGCTATTAGATCTCAACTCAAGTAGGCGCGTAGTTAAACCCGTAATTTGCTGGGTTCCTAGGACATGTATTTTCCTCTTCAGATAATAATTATTATTGCTTTTAAGATATGAAGTATTAGTTTTAATAGATTTTTTCTTATTATGCTGTATGGTAGTTTGGGTGCAATCCGCGTTTAACTTCTTCAGTTTTGTTTGTTCTTCCGTATTTTGTGTAGTAGTACCGATGGTTAAGCTGGATTTTCGAGTCTCATTATGTAGTGTGTTTCTAGGTATTTTTTCCATTTCAGGTTCAAGATGCAGTTGGTTACTTAAAATCTTTGATTCGTTTAAGTTTCTTGATTTTCGCTTTGGAGTATTAATTTTTGGTGAAAATATTTTAGTTAAACTATTAATCTTGGTTTCTTGATTTTGTAGTCTTTTATCTAAATCATTTTTTTCTAGTATTAAGTTCTCAATTTCCTTGTGCGCACTCTCTAGCTTTTCCTTTAAATCTCTGACGGTTTCCTGTAGATCAGTAATTTCTTGGCAATTCCATGTAGATAAATCGGGTAAACTTCGTCCAAGAGCATGAGAGTCGGTGGATAAGAACGAATTATCTTCAAAACTTGTTGTAGAGGCATTTAAATTAGTAATTCTTCGTCTAAATGTTATATTATTATTGATGTTTTCCATGATGTCAGTGTATAAAATTATAAAAAAAAAAAAAAAAAAAAACAAAAAGTAACTCTCTTCGTTGGGATCGAACTCGGGACTCAATGCACGGTGTGGCGTGCGGCTTACGCTATTTGGCCACCGAGTCTTTGGTAAAAAGTGCGAAATTAGACGATCAGTTGCTAATGTGTGAACCAGTTTAAGCGTGTGTCATTAACTCATTCGAAGGTCAGTCCACTTCGACACTGAGACAAAGAAACTTTTAACGGTCACTTTTAAAAACATGGAAATATTTTTGCTGGTATCTCCGGTAATAGTTTGTACACAGATTTAGTTTTTTCACTGTTTGTTGTAGGTTTTCTTAGGCAAGTATTAAAGTAACTTTAAAACAGATTACTGCACTTTAGACTATTTTTCCGAATAAAATGCTCGCGAGTACAAGCAAACACGTCCACTCGACGCAGAGTTCGTCACTCGTCGGCTCACACGTCTAAACCACTGCAGGGCAAAGCCAAGTGTCACCACAGTGAGTCTCGCAACACTACCCACGTTATTTTTTTTCTTAAATTCTTTTATTCAGTGCCACCGGATATAGTGGACTCTGACAGCAGTGGCGAGGTGATAGTGTGGGAGGGAGACAACGTCACCCTCCACTGTGCAGCCTCGGGGACTCCACAGCCGACCATCCTCTGGAGGAGAGAGGACTCTGCTGTTTTCAATGTTGGCAGGGAGACTGGTAGGTAAAGAAGAATAGGTTGTATGGTATTGCCTTATAAAGAATAGAGAAGTTAATCTTATGATCTTACTTAATATTATAAATGCGAAAGTTTGGATGGATGGATGTATGTTTGTTACTCAATCACACCAGAACGGTTGAACGGAACTGGATGTGATTTGACACAGCGATAGATTATAGTTTATGAAAGCACCGAACATTTGCTGCAAACGGATTCCTGAATCGAAAAATGGTTTTCACAGACCCGAAATATTTTTGAAGGGCCTATCTAACGATACCCCATTATCATGGGATAGACGAGAAAAAAGAACATCCCCACTCTACGTGTAAGTACAAGACATACAATTTTTTTTTGTTTTTCCACTTTGTCGGCGTGATCATTATGTATATCCATGCCTTTTAAAGTTTTCTAGTATCTGAAGATGACTACTTAAAGTTTTTAATAATAAATCGTTTACACAAAATAAGCACGTTGTATAATAGATCACACACTCACTCAAAACTTTCTTCACGGAATTTAACGCGAGCAGCACGACGTACAATTTCATATCCTGCCTTTATCACTGCGCCAATATATCGACGCTTTTCTGCTCCATTGCACATTGCAAGCCAGACTCTTTACAGTGTCCAAGTGGAATGGAGCCTGGCTGAACCTGACGTCAGTGAGCCGAGACATGAATGGAGCTCTACTCTGCATAGCAACGAACGGAGTCCCGCCTTCTGTCAGCAAGAGGATACTTCTCCATGTCCTCTGTAAGTACAACGATTTAAATAGTTAAAGATACAGTTGTCCAGATGTTTCCTTATACCCGTGACTTTCCGGTGATATAAAATGTCATCGTTTCTTCAAATGTTTTTTTTTCGTAGTTCTCGCAGACCGTAAACAAGATGGGAATTTTATATCTCATGTAATACTACTCCCGATGGCAGCCGACTGCGTGAATTGCTTTGGTCTAGAGAAGACCGTTTCAGGACCACGTTAGCGGCGTCATTTGTACGAAAGCGGTAATGAACGTCAGATTCCATGTACGTCATTTTCCAGCTAGGACATTTTCCAACTAGGTCAGATTTTGAGTAAGTAATGGTTTCTGGTACACTTACTCACATTATATTCATCGCCAAATGTCTGCGAGATTTCTTTGGTGGCACGGACTTTATAGTCTAGAAATGATGACACTAAATGTATGTTAACTCCATATAATTATTTAAAATTAAAGATGCAGAGGTACGTAAGCCAGTAAAAAAATCTAGAAGTGTTGTTTTAAATGAAGAGTGCATAAACGGGCACATAACTGATCCGAATTGTTAAGAAGAGCATCCAAATTAAGTTACAGGAGAAAATACAGAACATGATACGGGCGACAGTTCTGCAGCCGTATTGCGTAAGTGAATACGGCAACGCAAAGGTTTTGACCGCTATCAATCGACCAATCACACAGATGGGAATCCACATCGCGTCATTCATCTGACAAGTGATATTGGTCGAATTGATGGCGCTCAAACCCTTCGCCTTGTCGAATTCACTTGCGGAATTCGGCTGCTGTTAGCGAATCAGAACTTTATCTTCAATTGAAAGTCAAAGTATCGTATCTTTAAGCTCAGATTCGGAGCACAACATTTCAAGCATAGAAGAAATGCTACTGTTCGAATCTGAACTGAATGGGCGCACGGTTGGCGCAGTGCATAAGCGATTGACTGCTGCGCTGCGTGTCGCTGGTAACGGGTTTGATTCCCGCACGGAACAAATATTTGTATGACCTAAAGATAGAAAAAATAAACACTATAAAGTCTAAAGACCTTCTTGGAATCTGAGCTCCATTGCCGAATATATTATGCTAATTTAAGAGCATTTTTTTTTTGGTTTCGAAATATAGTAATATGAAAATAAATTACTAAGAATAAAATTATTTCTTATTTAGATGGCTTAATTTCATGTCAGAAAATTATGATACTGACTGTATTTTGCATTACAGACTCAAAATCTGACCTAGTTGGAAAATGTCCTAGCTGGAAAATGACGTACATGGAATCTGACCTACTTGGAATCTGACGTCCATAGCCGCTTTCATTTGTACGTACCTACCTACGGTCCGTTAGGTGCAATTTAAGTAGGTATAGACAGCAACAAAATGTAATAAACACTTTGGATTTCTAAATCGTAATTATTGAGCAAAATAATCAACTTCAATCGAAAAAAAAGTAAAATTTAAAGAATATAAATCCTTAGCTGTTATATGAGATGAGATGGTAACAAGCAAGGGATCGAATAAGTAATTGTCTGTAAGTTTAGACGATGTGTAAAAGTAGCACTGTTAAATGATTTTTATAGCTGAACGTACCAAACTATTGTCCTCATGTCCTGTGCTAAGAGTCCTTTCAGATCTTCGGATTACGAGCGCAATCTCTCACGTACCTGAATATAGGATGAGTATGTTACATGTTTCCATTCACGCCCGGAATCCAGATCCGATCGAAATATTTTATGTAGTTGTTTGATGTATATGTCCACTGGTGTGTTGGAGTCTTAAATATTGCATTTACCAGGAGGCGTCTCCCTATATTTCCGCCATGTTCGGATGGTAAGTGCCAGGGTTATAAAATATTTGGGTTTATAGGTGTGTGATGCTATGGGGCGTGCTTCATTCAATAATTTGCAGTGCATTTGTTAGGTAAACCCGGTTACTGTATCATAACATGATTTCTAAGTGGTTTCACTTATCTATAATGGACTCAAACAATAGCCTCTATCAGAATATATTAATTATGACAGCAGGTTTTGTAAACGTACATCTGTGAGGACGATAGCCAGAGGCTAATAAATTAAATAGATAAATTACTTTTATATTTTATATATTTAGTACGAATTCCACAATATGCCTGCCTTCTGGGCGGCTCCACTAGAATTGACAATCAAAAGCTTTGCAAAAACATATTCACTTATTTTCTGTTCGAAATTCATTTACCTTTCAAGTAATATCAACTGCCAGTGTTTTTTATAGGCAAGTAGGTTGCCTTCTAGTTGAGCAGAGTCCTCACAGTACGTATTAAAATCCCGAAATTTCATAATAACTAAACGGAAATACCGACGTCCATAACAATGAAATTCGAAATACCGAAAGTTTTAAATGCCGATAGCCGTTGTATCGAAACCTAAAATACCGATGTTCAAATGCCCGAAAAGATGAAATCCCGAAAAATAAATTTCATTCGACAAATCCGTCCATCCGTATGAAAACCAAGCATGTTACTTTTTCACACACAATTTTAGAACAAAACTTACTTAAAGCATGTGTTTCCATAATTGTCTCGGTCTACTTTTTTGTTGCTCTAAAAACGGTGAAGGAAAACATCGTGAAGAAACCGGCATGTCCTAGAACCAAAAATGCGAAGACATGTGACATCCACCAACACGCACTAGGCCCGCGTGGTGGATTAAGGCCCGTTCCCTCTCTCACAGAGAGGAGACCTGTGTCCCAGCAGTGAGAATATTAAAAGGCTGATCATGATTGTTTTAGATAATGTTTTTTTATTTATTGTTTTATTGATTATTTTTGACCTACGTTGACATTATATTGTATTTTTTATTTTATCTACTTCGGTTTCGTTATATTCGAATTACAAAATTGACAGCGGTTTCATTATGATACCCATAACGACATCAGGTTGCATTATGCGAATCGTCATAAATTATAAAACTCAAGCAAAGGCATTCTGAACATACAGCCAGGTACCTATAATATTACTTCGAAATCGAGACAATGTAAATGATGTTTTTAAAAATGGAACAAGTTTAGAACAGAAGTATCGTATACTATTTGGCTGTTGCGGCTACAAGATCTTTGCCTTATACTTAATAAAGACTAAATAAAAATAAATTAAAATTTTCACGCGGGATTGAGTGAAATTTTATTACAAATTTTATAAAAAATGAGATACCAAATAGACACCAGATATAACAAATAGAGCAGTTGCGGCTACAAATAATTTATTACAAGAAAAATCAAGACATGTATATGAGAAATGAAATACTTAAACACACTTCCTGAAATACTTATTTGTCTATATCTGTGTTTTATTCCTTCCTTCGTAGATAAAATCTTGTATGCAACTGTACGTTATTGGTCTTTTAATAACTCGTGCCCACCTATTTCGGTACGCGCTACGCTTGTACCGAAAAATGGCACACGTATTAAAAGACCGTCCATAACGTAACAGTTGCATAAATAGCTATTAAAATAATTAAATATTTGACGATTTTGTATGTAACTGCCATCTATTTCCATATAAACTAATTATGTAACCAATCAATCAAATTCGATTTATTTATGTCAGCATTGTCAATGTTAATGAATTGTGTTATTATTTAATTGCAAGTTTGTATTAATATTTGCACACCATGACAATATGGTAAACATGTTAGAACAATCCAATGTTTTTATATCACCTTGCATGCATTTTTGTTTCTTATAATATTGTATGTACACACATGTTTGAGCAAATAAAGTTATCTAATCTAATCTAATCTAATGATGATGACTTTTTTGTGGAGTTTTTACAGCTCAATATGGCATAATTAGGCATTATTGTAGATTCCGTTTGATGTCCGGTGCTGATAAGGCTAAATAACAGCTTTAAAAAAAATCATGCTGTGCAGTCGGAGGATACATATTCGCGAGATGGCTGACCAAAACCAGAGGTATCCTCCGACTGCACAGCATGATTTTCTTCTTGTTTACTTCTTTTTAGCACGATTTTTAAGCAGTCGGGTTTTTAGATTTTTTTAATTAACTTTTTTTATTTACAACTTTTTAGTTATTTTTTTTTAAATTAGGTTCATTTAAACATATAAGAACGTCACATAGGAACAAACATACATACATACATACATACATAGACTGATAAACACATTACCTTCCTTCGGCAGTCGGGTAATAAGAGCATTGCTCTCAATATTATTTCTTTTTTTGACATGCGAAGTATCTACTAATATTCACGTCATCTAGTCAGATTTATGCCTGTGTACTGTGAGCACTCTGCTTATCTAAAAGGCAAACTCTTTGCCTATAATAAGTCTGGCATCAGATAATTAAAGTGTTTTGAAAGGGAATTTAAATTCGAACTCATATATAAAAGTGAAGATGTTTTTGCTAAGCTTGGATTGGGAATTCTAGTGAAGCCGCCCATAAGGCAGGCACGTTATTGGAAGATATATGAGATAAAAGTAATTTGTCTTTTATTACGTAGCGGTCTTGCTACGACCCCCCTTTACAGTACCTAGTCTATAAATAGGTACATGATATATAATACCAACATTTCAGTCCAAAGTTATCTAATATCTTGAAACTAATTACATCAGAGGTATCTTGTTACCCTTTCTCTTGTAGTTTAACAAGGTATGTATGTCTAAAATTTAATTACATGCATTCTCTGTTCTACAGACCGTACCCAACCTCCTTTGGATCCTAAACTTCATTCCTTCAAACAAGATGATCACTAAACATTAACCTTTTAACTTGTTTAAGAGGTTAATTCATTAAAGCTCGACTTTTAAAGTCGTTTTAGCTACAAGTACTTATTTGAATTAATCTTATTCATTACAACAAAATGTACTTGCCATTAGTTCATATCAATAATATTATGCGATCTAAATTACAGTTCATCGATCGATCTAAATTTCAAGTAATGCTGTTAAAATTTTACTACAGATCTGAAGATGTGCCAATTTGGTAAAACAACTTAAAAAGTATCTTGAAATCGAGATCACTAGGGACTCTTACTGAGACCGTTTAATCTTTGCTTTCATAACTGTCACAACAGTGTAGTTTAGCTTCGGTACTATTAATCAACTATTCTGCCAAATAGTTCGCATTGATGTTAGAACATAACTTTAACAAATAACAGCCGCCTTTTTTTAACTTTCGTCATATGTATTTGGATCATCAATCTTCATAGGTATAATGGTTTTGCCCGATTATTTCATATTTGTCATTCTCTTTTATTTTTACTAAAGGACGATGTACGGTACAGTATAAATCACGTAGCGAGGGTTCCGGCGACTGATCCCGCAATTAACTGATCCCGCGGGATAAGTTGCCGGATACATTTATTTTAATATTTTTCTTCCGGCGACTCGTCCCACCCATAAATGAATAAAAATAATCTACTGTTCAAGCCAAAAACAGTATAGTCAAAGGATAAAATCTTTAATGTAATAATTAAAGGAAAATCTATTTGATTCAAAAATATAATTTATTTAAAATATTCTTTAATTTCTTCATTTGCAAATACTATTATGCGCTTTTTTTACCCTCTATAGTCAGCAAGCACCAATCTTTGGTACTTCAACGTCAGCAGATTTGTGAAAAGTAACTTTTTTGCCCCAATAGAATCGTTTCATTTCTTGTAGCAAACATACAGCATTGTGTCTACTAAACGTCTAATATAACATATTCCAAAGTAAAACTTGACCGACTTAAAGTGAGCTTCTTGACAGTGATTGGTCGAGCCAGTCAACAAGCAATGCAAAATCCCATTTTACAACAAAAGGGCTGCATATGCTTCTTGAGATCGACAGCAAAACGGACTAGAGTTTAAGAGGGATAGCATTATATAGTGCTATCTCTCTTTCTCGAACACTCCATTATGTTTCGGTCGAGTGAAGCGAACATGCTTTCATTGAAATCAACCGATGCGCCTTAGATTTTTACGTAATTAATTTTGAAAATTATTCTTATCGACTTACGTTTCGTAGGTCGTGGGTTCGAACCCAGTCAGGCACTTTACTTTGTGTAATTTATTTCATCACCACTGCTCTAAAAACGGTAAAGGAAAACATTGTGACGAAACTGACATGTCCTAGAACCATAGATTCGAAGACATGAGACGTCCACCAACCCGCACTGGGCCCGCGTGGTGGATTAAGGCCCATTCCCTCTCTCACAGAAAAGAAGCCTGTGTCCCAGCAGTGGGAACATTAAAAGGTTGATGATGATGATGATTATAGATTTTTTGTCAATCTTGCCAGGTAAACCAACTGCTAGAATCTCACAAAAGATGATGGGTGTTTACGTCGGACAGACCATGCAGCTCAGATGCAGGATCGAAGCCAACCCCCCTCCCACTGTATACTGGACACATATAGACCTGAATAAACTTTATAATGGTAAGTATATTTTGTAATATGAGTTTACTGAAAGTCAATCAATGAAGCAATTTTCTTGTACAAATATTAGCCTGAAAGCCGTAATTTAAATCTTTCTTTGAGTTTGTGTGCTCAGTCACAATTTGTTTTACTTTAACATACTCCATTAATTCCCATTAGAAACTGTTGTGTAGATCTTTAACCTAATTTAAAACCTTTCGTTAGAAGCACACTTCGTAAACAAGCATATTACAAATTAGATGATTATATTCAAGATAAGAATGCTTGGAAACATGCTGGTCCTGCTCCATAGGCAATCTTTAGTGTAGACAAAATCAAATTTGCTAATTTATATTCATAGTTATTATATATATTTTTTTTTAAGAAATTTACTCACACCCTGTTTCGTTCTTGTTGATTTAGGTATTTTACCTGTGTTTGCAATATTTGTAGGTATGTGAGAAACACGTTCCTATTTATAAAATTAATGAATTTACCTGTTAATGATTTTAATATTCTATACCTGTACGTTGTACTCGTATAGTGTGTAGTGCTTTTCTGGATGCATGGTCCTCGCATATATGAATTTATTAATGTATATACTTATGTACATATTGTAAGACACATTTTTTTTTAAATAGAGTAAGTATGGAGTTTCTTGTGCATTCTTCTCCACAAGATACTTTTCTGAATGCACGGTAGAATCAACTTTAATTACTTGTAAATTTTAATTACAATTTGTGTACGACGTTCGAAAGTGCCGTTTTTTGGCCTAGTTGAATAAATATATTTGATTTTGACTAATATGTTGGCAAGTTAAAGTTTAATAACCTTTGCCTAACCTTTTTGAAAGGCTGTGAATTTATAAATTTTAGAGTGTCAAAGTTTACTAGTCCAGCGGGCTTCCCCGTCGTCGCCGTCGCCGTCGACCACATCATCGCTTACGTGGTCATACGCGAGCCTTTCAATAAAAATAGTCTGTCGTGGTGGCCCAGTGGCTAAGACCACGTCTCTCGTGGCAAAAAAAAATCTGGACAAGTAACAATGTGACTTTTTCAATTCATATATCTTGGACATCGCTTACAACGGTGAAGAAAAACATCGTGAGGAAACCTGGACACATAGCTAGCATTTGTAAGTTTGTACTCCATTGAAGGAGAGGCGTGAGATGATCCTGCAGTCTTCAGACGATGCGTTGAAATACCGGCAGCTCAATAGACGGATCTCAAATTCCTTGAAAAGCGATCTCCGCCGCTTTAATACCGAGCGTATTAAAGACGCGATTGAGCGGAATAAGGGTTTCAAGGTCTTTGCAAGAGATCTGACTATTGGGCAGAGCCAGCTCAAGAAACTGAAGACCGACGATGGCAGAATCGTATCCGCCAAACCGGAGCTATTGAGAGAGATTGAGAGATTCTATGGGCAGTTGTACATGTCAACCAGTAAACCCGTAGCGAATCTAGCAAAAGACCCTAGAGCTAGATTGACCTGGCACTATACCGAAGACATTCCGGACGTCAGCCTGTATGAGATTAGGATGGCTCTTAAACAGCTTAAAAACAACAAGGCGCCGGGTGAAGACGGAATTACAGCCGAACTCCTGAAGGCAGGTGGAAAACCGGTCCTTAAGGCCCTTCAGAAGCTGTTTGATTCCGTCATACTGAGGGCAAAACGCCACAGGCATGGTGCAGGGGTGTGGTGGTACTCTTCTTCAAGAAGGGCGACAATGCCCTACTAAAGAACTATAGGCCCATCTCACTTCTTAGCCATGTCTACAAGCTGTTTTCAAGAGTCATCACAAATCGTTTCGCGCGCAGGTTTGACGATTTCCAGCCTCCTGAACAAGCCGGTTTCCGTAAAGGCTTTAACACCGTAGACCACATACATACGCTGCGGCAGGTTATACAGAAGACCGAAGAGTACAACCTGCCTCTCTGCTTAGCGTTTATGGACTACGAGAAAGCCTTTGATTCGATCGAGACTTGGGCTGTGCTGCAGTCTCTCCAACGGTGCCAAATTGACTACCGGTACATCGAGGTGTTGAAGTGTTTGTACAAAAACGCCACCATGTCAGTTCGACTTCAGGATCAGACCTCGGAACCTGTCTTTCTACAGCGAGGTGTGAGGCAGGGAGATGTCATATCTCCGAAACTGTTCACCGCTGCACTGGAGGATGTCTTCAAGGTTCTGGACTGGAGAGGGCTAGGCATCAACGTCAATGGCGAGTACATGACTCACCTTCGGTTTGCCGACGATATAGTGGTCATGGCTGAGACTATGGAGGACCTCAATACAATGCTTGATGACCTCAGTAGAGCTTCCGAAAGAGTGGGTCTTAGGATGAACATGGACAAAACCAAGGTTATGATGAATACCCATGTCATACGCACTCCTATCAGGGTCGGAGACTCTACACTCCAAGTTGTGGATGACTATGTCTACCTGGGACAAACGATCCAGTTGGGTAAGGCCAACTTCGAGAAAGAGGTCAACCGTCGAATCCGACTCGGCTGGGCAGCGTTCGGGAAGTTGCGCGGTATCTTCACGTCCAACTTACCACAGTGTCTCAAGACGAAAGTCTATGACCAGTGTGTGTTGCCAGTTATGACCTATGGCTCTGAGACGTGGTCGCTCACAATGGGCCTCATCAGAAAGCTTACAGTCACCCAAAGGGCAATGGAGAGGGCTATGCTCGGAGTTTCTTTAAGTGATCGAATCAGAAATGTAGAGATCCGCAAGAGAACCAGGGTTACCGACATAGCCCGAAGAATTGCCAAACTTAAGTGGCAGTGGGCAGGGCACATTGCTCGCAGAACGGATGGCCGATGGGGCAGAAAGGTTCTGGAGTGGCGACCGCGAACCGGAAGACGTTGCGTTGGGGAAGGCCTCCCACCAGGTGAACCGATGACCTGGTGAAGGTTGTGGGGATCCGCTCGATGCGGGACGCACGGGACCAGCCAATGTGGCAACGCTTGTGTGAGGCCATGTCCAGCAGTGGACGTCTTGCGGCTGATATGATGATGACTGCATTGGTATAATTGCTGCAAGGCGTTCCAGTGCGAGGGTAAACAAACAAAACAATAAACAATATTTACACTAGCTGTCTTACAATATTTCTAATTAACATTCAAAACCACTATAGTTTATTTTGCGAATATAAAATTTGTAATTCATTCTATCACAGAGATAAAGTCTGTGTCCCAGCTGTGGGAACATTATTAGCTGATTATGCTGTTCAAACTTTTATTCTGTTGAATTTATTGTGTACTGGTTGCCCGCCCCGGCTTCGCTCTGGTTAATAATAGATTCTATTGTGATTTTCTACTTCTACATGATCCTGATTTCCTGGTAGTTTTTATAACAAAATTTAATTCCATCCCCAGATATACTTCGTTTCTTTATATTTCTGTTCTCCTGGTAGTTTGAGAGTCATGATTCCAGCCATGGTTTATTTTTACTTAAGGATACTGGTCTCCCGGTCAGTTGTGGAAAATCTAACTGAGCTCCCAAACGGTCTTCGAATAAATAAAAATTATCATACAAACTTTCGTCCCATAATTCACCCCTTTAGGAGATGAATATCGAAAAAATATGTTAATATCTTAAATGACACCTTTTTTTTTTTTTTTTTATAATCTTTAGGCTAGCGTTTGACCACCATCTCGCCTGATGTTAAGCGATGATGTGGTCTACGGTGAAGCACGCTTGCCTAGAAGAAACCTATTCACTCTTGACTTAAAGACCCCTAGGTTGTAGCTGTCAGGGAACAAAGACTCCGGAAGGGAATTCCACTCCTTAGCTGTGCGCACAATGAAAGTATTAGCAAAACGCTTTGTGCGTATGGGAGGGATGTCTACCATGTACCGATGGCGCATTTTATACCTACAGTATAAAATCAATATCCTCGCAATATTTCAAAAGTGTTTAAGGCTGAGCATTGATATGTCAATCGGGACATTGCCTAGATTGTATATAGATATAGATTGTATAATTTTAAAAAATACAACCGACTTCCAAAAACAGTACAAAGCGAATAATAAATTCAATTTATGCAGTGTTCGGTGTTACTTTTTTGGTTTCTTCGTTTTTTGACACCGACTGCCAAAATTGTAGTTATTTTTCACATTGTAGTGTTTCTAGAAGTCGGTTGTATCTTTTTGTAAAAAAGTTTTTATTTTTCACTTTATTGTGGTTCCTAATGGGCAAGTTTTATAATAAAGATTATAACGCCGCAAGTGATGCCAGAATATATTTACATAATAACATGAAAACATAACCGGTGGAATGGGAGTATACCAGGGTTAACTGTACACATCTGCGTACCCCTTTAGAGCATATTGGCGTAATCAATGATATTCAAATAAACAGATACGTTATACACTAACAAAACAATTGAAAAACGTGTTCCGCGCAGCAGCGGCAGCAAACATACACACTTTTCATTCATCTGACATTTCACTACAAGTCGAAAGGGATGGCTTGATAAAACCAACAAAAAAAAAGAGACAGCTAGTGTTTGTCACTTGTGTGTGAATGTAAACAAACATTATTCTGACCACCAATATTGTTATTCTAACCTCCAAATATCAGAATATTAGGAAAAAAAAGAAATAAATTAGTAAATTGAGGCGTATTGTGTAGGTACTTACATATGGTATGAGATCCCTTCTGTTTTATGTTATTTTGGTACCCTAATTGGTACAATTTCTAAATAGGTACACAGGATGGCATATTTTTTATTTTGTTTTTGTTTCAACAATGCCTATCGCTCTCGCTCTTCGCCATGCGTGACATAAACTAAAGACCTTTAGTCACAATTGTGACCTATTCGAGTCTTCACAATGCGCGCGCTCATAACATATCTGTTTATTTGAATATCATTGGGCGTAATGCTAAGTTATGAAATTGTGTATACAATAAACAGACATGCGATTGCAGCAATCCCGAGAGATTTGCCGTCATTTATTGAAGAGTTATCTTGTATATCTCCGCAATTCTTCATCAGATCTGCACCAAATTTAAATGGGTCCCATGGGGAACATACCCTTTCAAACAAAACAAGAATTTTCAAAATCACTCCTCATTTGACAGGGATATCGGTGAAAATAAATACAAAAAAACACAACAACATACAGTTCAACATAGAAACTCCTTTTTGAACGTTCGGTAAAAAAATGTACAATTCATTCTCTCACAGAGATAAAGCCTTTGTCCCAGCTGTGGGAACATTAAAGGCTGATTATGTTGTTCAAACTTTTATTCTGTTGAATTTATTGTGCATTGTTTAAAAAGAGTCGATATCTCAGTGTCACCGAGAAAGATTGCGACTTTAATATGCACTTTTGTTAAGGGCCTTCCACCGCTTTAGTGCCGTAAAACAGTTACTTTCTAAAGTAGTAACGGCAAAGTTCATAGGTTTGAAAAAACAAGTTTTTATTGATCCATGTACATTATTTGTGAAACATGGTTTTTTCGTGTAATTATAATAATAGCTTTGCTTTAAAAAAATAATAAACTTTATTGTGATTTTTAATTTCGTAGACGAAACTGACATTTGGGGGGTTGTCACTTTATCGTTACATAAGAATGGTGTCGTAGCCTGACTATCCTGAGTGATCGAAAGTTGATCGAAAATCGAATTACATCGAAAATTGCACTATTTCACGGCAAAAAAATTACATTTGTTAAGAAACTAGCGGCCCTTATTTAGTTTCTACTCATTTAAGTCAGACATAATTTTATCGACCACATTTATTTTATTGTTGATTTCATATTTAACACAATTAAAGTTTATGTACTATGTTTATGAATACTTTTATATTTAAATATATTACGTTTATATTCATAAAACATTTATTTACACCAATTAATAAAATTAAATTGAGGATTCACGTCGTCGATTCGATGAATCACCTATGGTTCAGCCTTACCTACAACACTTTGCTCCGCGCTTGCAACATTTAAAAAAAATGCGTCATTGGCAGCTGTCAGTTTAGGCTACGAAATTAAAAATCACAGTATACACTATATTTTTCGCTACTTTTGGAACTTCTTCTCCAAAGCGATGTCGATGTTTAAAAATATTTTTACAAAGCAAATTGATGGCTAAAATTTGTAATAAGAAATAGCATATGTAAATAATAGAATATTTTGCAAACAAAACTGTCCAAAGGAGGTTCAATATTGATATTCTGGCTCCGAGACCGGCCGCACGGCCAGTACGGCATTAACATTGGGGAGTATATGCACCTTAAGAACGAAAATTGGCATTCTTGAAATTAAGTTTTGTGATTCTTCTTCATTTTAGCGAATTAATACGGTTCTTTATAGAAATTCTGATTAGACAATTTTATCAGTTACAGCCCAGTTCCATAGCAATACCTATTTATTTAGATTTGTGTTTCTTCTTCTTGTACAGGATCAAAATACCAGACGAGTCTAAAATCCCAAGGATACAAGTACACAGCTTTACTGCGAGTGAGAAACATGTCCAGAGACGATATCGGATCTTACTACTGCTACGCGGAAAACTCGATGGGATCTACCAGGGATGACGTCACAATTTACAGTAAGTACCTACTCGATTTAAAACCAGCTGTGCTATTCTGTGAAAATCTCTCCGGGAAAACTTAAGTGTAGTGAGTTGACAGTTCACCTTACGCTAGAGATAAATAATTGACTTCAAGATCACTTATAGTCCATTTAAAATAAAATTAGACATTCTACAACCCTTTTTAGGGTTTCGTACCAAAATGGTAAAAAGGAACCGTTATGGTGCGAGTCAGTCTATCTGTCCGTCTGTCACAGCTGGATATCTCAAGAAGTACTAACGCTATCAACTTGAAATTTGGAATAGTTTTAGATGACGTTTGCCCAACTATTTTTCAAATATGTTTTTTTTTGCGTCAGTGCCTGAAAGTGGTCTTAAAAATTCGAAATGGGGTTACCAGGGCATAAGAGTATTTATCATATGGAAGAGTTCTATTTGCACATTCTCAAACATTATTTCTTTTTTTTCTTGGCCGCATAATTTTCGACAATTGACGAAAAATATAAAAATAAATACCGTCCCCCGTCCTTATCTCCGTAGTATGCATGGAGAAAACTCTGAAATCATTCTATGTGATAGAAGTTTATGTAAATATAACAGGAAAAATGAAACGATGTCTCTAAATAGCACACTTTTTAGAAATCATCAACAAATATTACATTAGTTCCACTATCGGTCAAGAGATGGCGCTGGCCTAAAATTGCTATTAGTCTACACCGCAGTGTTAAAATTTTCTGACGAATATAGGCCACGCCGATGACAATTTTCATATTACAACCAAGTTGATTTTGCGGTTTGGTACGGAACCATGCACCACCACTAAATGTACGAAGTCCGACACGCACTGGGTCAGTTTATTTTATCTTGGTGATATAGTCATTATTAAAAAAGAAATATTATTGATGTTATTTCGAACAGATTGGTCGTACGAGTACGATTCCGAGCTGAAATTGGATTTCACTCATTATTTCTGATTGCTGCAGTCATTTCATACTATTAAAATTATTCACGTAACTTCAATATTTATATAGGACCATTTGAATACCAGCTTTTCTGAAAACATAACGTTGATAGAAAACACTAACGGCACGACCTAATATCGTCAAAATGTCGCCGCCTCACATATTGCTCTAATACCCGTTTTCGGAGCCCTAAATACATATTTTCATATCAGTTGATCCAAGCATATGAGTAGACACATAGTTGAGAGCTTATAACTTTATTCAGCTGAACAACTCTAGTTTTCATTCACAAAGAATATGAAAGTTGATAGAGCTGTTCAATTCGATGCCTCTATGAACGGTTCAAAAGTTCAATTTGAACGTTTGCCTAAAAATGCCCTAAGCTTTTTCGTCTGAAACTTTTGGTTTAATGCGTATTTTCAATCTATTCAATTCAAATCTGTTTCAGTAGATTAAAAAAAAACTGAGTGGAATATATAATAAAAATAAAAGCGGCCATGTGCGTGTCGGACTTCGCACATTTAGGGTTCCGTACTAAAGAAAAATCAGATTTATCATTATATTGGTATTTGTTAGTAAAATATACCTAATAATAAATTTTATCACCAAATTTCTATCAAGTTCAAAAGTCCAATGGGCAGTTAAAAAAATTACAACAGTCTTCCAAATAAAAACACTATAAAGTGAAAAATAACTTCAATTTCTGAAGTCGGTATTCCTGTTTCCGTTTCTTCGTTTTTTGACTCCGACTTGAATTGAAGTTATTTTTCACTTTGTAGTGTTTTTATTTGGAAGTCGGTTGTATATGTTTTTTTATTTATGATGGGTTTGCTCTTGACTCTAGTATTTTTTGTATTATTTACTTTTTAGTTGTGTTACATAAAGGACCAGTTCTATAGTTAGGTACCTATAATGGCCAAAGTTATGCCAGAATAGATTAACCCAATAACATGAAACATGAACAAAACCGGTGGAATGAGAGTATACCAGGGTGAACTGTATGCCTGTACGCAGGCAGCCCTTTAGAGCGTACCAGTGTGATGTTATAAAATGGTGTAAACAATAAACAGACGTGCAGTTGTAGCTATCCTGAGTGATATACTGTTATTAATTGAAGAGTTCTGTTGTAGACGACGGACAGAAGGGCAGGTGAGTGGCAGCAATAGGGCTCCGTGCTGACCTTTCGGGTACGGAACCCTAAGATTAAATTGATTTATAAACCCCGAGTTAATATCATACTTATTCTTACTTACAGTTTTCATTCAGAAGTATTTGGTGATCTCATGTAGATAAACGTGTCAAATGTCAAGTTACTTTGAATGTAGAATACCTTTACCATTTCAAGCGTAACTCAATTCTTCAACCCGTATTTGCCTAAGTGTATGTCTCCTCCATTACACGCCACTTTACTCGTTACTGAATGTTTAACCCTTGCCTGCTACTTTGACCAGAACATCGTTCCATCTGATTGGTAACACTCCTAAAGCCAGTTCTGGACAAAACTGCTCACAATACTCTGAAGCTTCATTACTGAATATACATACGAAGTATTCTGAAGAAAATACTACTTTATTACATTCCAAAAATGTTTTACCGCCCAAAAATAATCCGAGCTTTAATTTCTAAACGTGATCAGTTGTCTGTGGCTTTGTTAATTAAGGGATTTGTTACCCTAGAACAATGTAAATTACGTGAGTATACCTTTCCAAGAAAGGAAAATTTGTTGTTTAGAAATAAATTACGAGAATTGTTGTTTGAATAAGGGTTAATAATGTAGATATTAAAATATAAACTCTAAAATAGCAAATTGTTTATCTAGGGAACAAACAACAATTTTAAAAGCGACAGTGTTTATTTTAATCCTAAGCGCAGCGAGGGATCCAAAGTAAGCCACTCGAGCTTAAAATAGTGTTGCTCCCGAGGTTAGACACTCTACTTTTTATCACCCTGTATGAGAGAATAAGTAGGTGCAACTGTGCAACAACAAAACAAGAACGTTACGTTATTGATTTACATACAATTAGGAACCATAAGAAATAACATATAAATAATTAGAGGCTAATGTTTATATTTGAACAATTATGGAAGTGAATCGTAATAATTAAACATTTTGGCAATTATTAGATATCTACGTTTCTATACTTTCTATTAATAAATGTTATTTTATATTTCTTGAAAGGTTGTGATATTTTTTTTATATTATTGTTGTATATTATTTATTAGGTTCATAGTGAGATGGTTCGTTTTATTAGGATACCAAATAATAGCCGGGAAAAATTAGAAAATGCTTAAAGAATTTCACCATTTTTATAAGACCTAACACTAGGTACTATCTCTCTGTTTCACATCCCTCTATGAGTTTACAGCCTCTATATATAAAATATAGACAAAACAAAAATATAGTATTCAAATAAACATTTTACGATTTCATGTGTAAATAAAACATTTATGTTATAGCTCTAGCGACCACCACTTCAACATCCACGGAGGTTACGACTGCGCTCGAAGTTGTTAATACTACACCACTACAAACATGTAAGTGTAATATGAAAAATATACTGTTACTTAACTATTTCTATCTTCGTCTATATTTGACTTGTATTCTTATTTCTAAATGTTTTGCCAATTTTATGTTCCAATTTCAATATAAAGTCAAATAAGTCTGTTATTTTCTTTTATATTACAATTTTATTACTTTCCGTTAGTTTTATTTTATATATTCATCATTTTTCAATAACTTAACTTATTTTTATATTCCAATTACCAATATGTCAGTTATTTTTATATTTCAATCATTTCTGTTATTTTTGTTGTATATTCTAATTTCAATAATACAAGATGGTGACCGTCGAAAACAAGAAGGATATATTTTATAAATCCTCTGATATCATAAAAGAGTTCCATGAAAAGGACGCAAGTCCTTTTAAAAAAAACCTCCTTTTATTGCTTCATTGATTTTTAATGAAGTTAAATAAACCAACATTTAATTAGTATAAAAAAAATTGCCATGTTATCGTAGCGGTTTTGGAAGTGTCTTTACTAATGGATATTTGGATGGTAAAACTAAGTATAAGTATGTCAAGGATACATTCTGCCTTCTTACCAAATTAGGTTCCTAATATTAGGTTATAAGAACTTGTGATTTCTGCGATATCCCCACGCAGTTGACAAGTTTTGGGGAAGTTGCCATTCATTTTTTTCGAAACTCGTGTAAATAATCTTTTAGAAGGAAATAAATGTATTTTTATAGATACACAATACTTATTTTTGTTTCCTACTCATTCGCTTTTTTATGATTTATTTTTGTCCAAGACAATTAAATCATTTGTTCGGGGCTCATCGAGCTTTATTGCCTCGACACTTTTTAGTCGCCGCTTTCGAATTTGGCTTCCAGGCGTCGCAGTGTTCGGGGAAAGCGGCACGGCTGTCCCAAAAATAAAATAACGATACGCCACTTTAGCAGGAGTATATATTTTTTATGGCAAAAGCAACAACATATTTTTAATTTAGCGTAGCATTACGCATTACTCTCATTTAGAAATCTGTCTATTTTATCGTTAATATAGTGGACGGATGAATAACTCCTGTAACACAGGAATTTCCTAGCATGGGGATCATTCAGCTTGTATTTTTACCTCACCAATTGTAGCCTAAGTTAAGTGTGACCTGAAATTGAGTACTTTTTGCGACATAAGTAAATTATTACTATTAATATATTTTCGTGTAAAAAGTTACGATTGCGCTTCTTTTTTTTATATACTTGGCGTCACACAGTTCGACCAAAGTGGCCGTCTTCTGCTTAACCGGACTTCCCAGTGGAGACTAATCTCTTAGCCTACCAGCCAGGCTCAAAATACTAAACCTAAGCGACAACGCTGAGGGTACCCCAGTTCGGGTCGAACCTCGGCTCAGGGCGTCGCTGTGGGGGACAACTAAGGCTGGATCTAATAAAGTGATTCTACCATCCGTTCGGAAAAGCCTACGTGGAGAAGAACGGACAAGAAACGCCAATGATTATCTAACTGGCATTTAACTATGGCACAGCATTTCGCGGGCTGGCTTACATGAATTGACAAGGATTTCGCGGCGAGCCTCTGAGGTGAGGACGGAAGGAATACGGTCGTTTTTGTGTGCTAAATGTATCTAGACAGAGGGTTCGTACTATTTACGAACGAAATGTTCCTGTCTCTTAAGAAGCGAGTTAATTCTCGGTAATCTCGGGACGTGGGTTGAATTCTGAATGAACTTGAATTCTGATGCCCTGTTGGCATGCAGTGGCTTTGGTGAAATTAATTTTGCGCTCAACACAGGCGCTAGAAATATCGTTCCATTTCCCTTTATCTTGAAGATAAATGGGTGGAGGTGGAGGGGGCTTCCTAGTGGTACTTATTGTTACCACGGGGCTGGGCAAGCGGTTTACCCGCTGAGATGCACTAGCGAAAGAGGGTTGCCTGTCGGGCAAGGCTGGTGGCAGAACTGACTGAGGAGAGGATTTCACTAACGCCATTTGGCCTTGGTAGCGTGAGAGGGATTTATCCTCTTTTTCCTCTTGCCTCCAGAATTTTTATAGGAGGCTTTATCGGAGTCGGAAGAGGACACGGTATCGTAATCCTCTGACATATCGGGGTTGTCTGGGTCAGCAACTGATTCACACTGGTCAGCTAATGCTTCCCATTCGTCATCAGTGTTTAAGGTTGTTGCCTCTTCCATAGGCGAATCACATTCGTCCTCAGCCCATGATTTGGACTTGGACTTTGACATGGACTTTGAGGACTTATGGAGGGAAGCTATACGCTCTTTGTACTTTCTGTACTGACTAGCGGAAGGGGGATCTATTCATGATGGGCGTGGATAAGGCTCGACGGCCGGTGATTGGGGCTTGAGAGGGGCTACGATCTCTCTCAAAGGGGTGACAGGTTTGACGATCTGAGCTTCACCCTGAGACTGGGTGGGGGACTTGGCTTGGGAATAAGCCTAAAAGGTGGAGTGGGGGACCTTGGCGAGTCCCGAACTTCGCATGACACGGGGCCCTTGCTAGGTCCAGGGGTCTCGGTCGGGCCCGAATCGGGTGGGACGGCATCTATTAGCCTCTATAGGGCAGCACCGTATCTTCTACGGATTTCAAGGTCTAGCATCAAATTCTCCCTAAGGAGCTTGATAGCCGCCTGTACCTATGCTGAAGGCATCGTTACAGGGTCCTCCCCAGGTGGGTATGCCCGGGGATGTGTGCAAGCCTACTCTCCCAGCCAGGTGAGACTGGGAGGTGTGTGTACCTGGGTGAGCCCTAAGCTTGATCTCCTGTCACCAATCTAATTGGGTGACAGGGGTTCTAGTGGTACCGGTGAACCCACAGAAGGTGGGCCACCTTCCTCCTATGTACCGAAAGTCTGGCACGTCGGGGCAGAAACACCCGACCGTGCCAGGTGAATGCTGTGGGGCAGAGACAGGGGTTGACTAGGCTATCTACCAAGGCCAACTACCCTGCTCCCGAGTCCTTCTAACTGACGTGCCCTGAAGGGACTTGGCGAGTGGGCGGGTCAACACTCCACTTGGTTTCGTTAACACCGTTAGGTTATCCACCAAGGACCACTAAGTCACAAAAAGATGTCCCTACTAGCAATCTAAGTTACTAGTAGCGACACCTGTGGGCGGCGTGCGGAGACGCGACGATTCGGCGAGTGGGGTGCGGCGGGGCGCGCGGTGGGTTCTGCGAGAGCGGCGGGCGGCAGCGAGACGTCTGCTCGGCGGCGATGGCAGGCAAAGAGTGTTACAATTGCGCAAGATATCATTAAGTTTATATCTAATTTAACATAATTAATGCAATTAACGTCAGTGTTTTCAACAGATGCAGAATTAGAAGTAAAGGAACACGATCCCGACATCCACTTCCCTCACGAGGATCGTATCGTGGTGGTCCTGAGCCAACATCAAATGCAGAACTTAGGTAACTAACCAATCAAGATGCTTATCTAACCACTATCTAACTGTTATCTACCAATCGCCGGTAAGCTGGCGAGTTTGTTGGCCAATCATTACGAGCTCCGTTGCTTCATTGGCACACTAATGATCTGTTCTTATATTTTATCGGTTTATTTACTATTGGTAGCTTGTATGTATCCCTTTGCTTCCAGTGTTTTTACAATAAATTAAGCAAATTATGGACTATTTTCTACCAAAGATGCGCTATGAAACAAGGCGGTGCGTGAGTAAAATATCCGCTAATGGGATCACTTCATTTTCTCAGTCAGGCATAGACCGGCAGCCGAATTGCGTAAGTGAATTCGGCAAAGGAAACAGTTTCTCACTGCTAAATTATCGCAGAATTAATGTGACAAATGGTCAAGCACGCGTTATCTGCTGTTCCTGCTGTTGAATGAATTTTCAACAGCCAATCACAGCAGATAACCGGCGATTTTTTGTCGATGTGTAGCGAAACCGGGGGTCAGATCAGCTCTTATGGAAAAGGGCTGACAGAGCTATGAATTTTAACATACAAAAGCTTTGCCACAAAAAAATTAACGGGTACAAAATGCGTTTTTATTCCTCTCTTTTTAGTTTCCTTTCACCATCACTACAAATTGAACAAGTTCCATAGTAAGGTACCTAAAGAATTGACAAAATACACATCATAACTCAATTTACACATTCGTACTGTTTGTCGCTAAAGAGTTTCGTTGTATGCTCCACTTAGCTAAGAAAGCTAGCTTAGAAAAGCACCCTTATTATCTCGATGGACGTTACTTGACTGCAATTTATGCTCAGGTATTCTCCTTACCAAAATGATTTGCTCCTGCAGAACTCTTGTAGAACAATTTCTATGAAAATTGTTTCGCCGTACCTGACTGTGGGGCCTTAATGAAAATCTCTGCTTGTATCTGTCTCACAGTAGAGTAAAAGCTTCCTTTAATAAAGAGGCGGAATAAAGATCAATCATTATGTTAGCCCACTGCGTTCGGGCGATTCAGACCATTTCCTTCAAACTGTAATTATTTGTAATATCTACTAATGTCAATGTGAATTGCATTGTTACTTTGCCTGTTAATATCGTTTGCTGGACAAGGTATTTCATACGAACTTTAAAGTCCAAACTCGTGGAAATCAACAAACAGACTTAAATCAAAAATTATACGCAAGATGGTATAAAATGACGTGCTCCTATCGATCTTCTTCGCTTATTCTATCATCGTCAATAAAGAGATCTCAATCAAATCAAGTAGATCTACCTACTAGTATAGCAGCAGTTTCAAGAATGGAACGTCCCCAACGCAGTGTAAACAACAAACATTGTACAATTCTGCTAACTCTAAATTGATTTACTTCGAGGTACTTCTCTACTTCTATTTAGTTGAAATTCAAGAAGCTCAAGCTCTTTATTTGATGTTCTACAAACATATCTATTAATAGCAATATGTCGGCACTATTAAACTAAGCATGTAGTAAACAGATAGAGTTGTATGCACATAGTAGTTTAATATGTATTATAAGAATCTTTGAATTCATTGAATGGCAGAAGAAGCAAATGCAAATTCAAATTGGCAACCACTTTGTTTCCAATCCGAAAATATTGTCAAAAAGGACGCAAATTATTATTTACACCATGTCTAATTTATACCATTTTCTAGTAAATTGGTAACAAAATTACAACATATGATAGAAGTTTACTAACTTTTAATGATATGTTGTTGTTTACTATCAACAGTACGTTTGCGGACTGCCGCCTTTGTACTTAGGAACACTTAGTTTTACATGTGCTTATAGTTATAATAAAAATGTAATATCAGCCTACATAGATGGAGAATTAAAAGCCCTGTCAATGCATAGTTGCCGTAACTTAGCAAGAGATGCGCGTGTCGTTTTTTAGGTCACTAGATACCAAGCGGGATGTGGGAAACGTTTAGCACCGTTCCGAGCGCGCGATTGGTTGGTCAGTTGTTACAAGGATCGACTGACCAATCGCGTCGCGTCCACGTTCCGTTTGCTTTATATCTGCCTAGCCTTTTCCCAACAATATTCGGTGTGGGTTCCAGTCTAACTGTAAGCAACTGAAATAAATATACCTATATTTTACATGGAGCGACTGCCTTACTGACCTCCAGAACCCGGTTACTGGGTACCCCTTAAATAAATAAATGTCCTATCCTATATTAACATAAGCTTCATCGTGACCTTTGAAAAGTTTTCAGAACTTTTAGAAGATCACGACAAAGTTTTCAACCAGTCTCCTACGTGCAAACAAACATATTTTCTACCTTTACTTACAAACTTACAAAGGCCTACCTTGTCCCCTACGCCTCTTCCTTAATAAAAGCCAAATTGATTTATCACCACGGAAACTTAGACTGCCTACCTGCCCATGAAAATTACTCTCGTAACTTTCTTTGTCCTCTTTCACGATCGGATGAATATTCTTGCGTTATGAAATCTTCAGGTGTTTTTGATTCCATATTTCTTTTATATAGCTTGTGAAATCTTCCCCATGAAACATGAGGAAAATTTCACAAGCTTGGTTACAACATCCATAGGTTTTAATATTTTTTTACTAAACGAAACTATGCATGATTACTACGATCAAATAAAATTGCACTTCGAGGTCATTTAGATTACAACGAGATCACAGTTTAGAATCATCATAATTTAAGTCTGTTCTTGTCACAAACGTGGCCTCTTCGAGTGGTTCTACGACATTTAAGATGCTGTGTCAACTTTTCTGTCTTAGGTGCAAACATTACAGAAAAATTTACACAACACAATACCAATTAATTTCTTTATTTTAACTTAGGTTTTGGCTGCAATTATAACTTACAACTCTACTTACCTTTGGCCCATTTTAATTGTAAGGAATTTAAAATAAGATAACAAATACCATTTTTTCGGTTTTTACTTGAAGGTGGAAATAAACTATTTTGATTTAATCTACCGTATCATATGGATTATGCATTAGATTTTTGTAAGAGCCCCATCTTTTAAGATAATTTCACACAGTTCTATATGGTATTTTTAAATAACTACAATGTGTTTCCAGATTTTTCACCCAGCTCGTGACCGGAGGACAGTTCAGACCAGTCTTCAATGTGGTCTTCAGGATCAGCTGTCAGCTCAAAGACGCACTTTTCCATCGTCTTCATTTGTGTCACGTTGATGTGGCCAAGAGTGTAAATAAAAAGGACTGTTAAAAACTGTAAGATACGTAACACGAAATTGTGTTCAAGAATTAATTGAAGTTTTTGTAATTGATTAAGAGCTTATTAGTTATTAGTGGATGATAAATTGAAGAATATCTGCAACAGATGTTGATTTAATTTCCTTTGCGTCAGGACGGGATGATAATATATAATCGTAAAACATGCCATCTTTGCCCACTTTTTTCGAATAATTAATTTTTTTCTATGGAGACGTAAGTATTTTACTTCATCAGTTACAACTGTAAGATCATGTGCATGTATTAGTATAGCTAAATATAACTATTATTCAACATTTCATTCAATATTTGTTCGATTTTGTTGGCGGGCAAAGTTATCTGGACCTTTAGCCAACTTTGCTCACATTGATTTTTGACGCAAATATGGTATTTATGCAGATGACATAAAAACCAGTACCTACAAGAACTTTGGTAAAGATGGCGATTACTTTAGGAATGTAAACGACATTATGAAACATTTCTTGCTAATATGACTGGGCAATGTTATCCTGTTTGCACTAAAATTTGCACACAAAAACACACACCTAACTGGATGATTTTCAACAAGTTACTAAGCGAAGTTAGCAACAAACACGATAGTCAGTATTGCCATACATATAACCTATTTTCTACCACAGCAAATCAATGTTGCCAATTTATTAAGATATGTTTGCACATCAAGGAAAGCTTATAAATTTTCCCTTGGGGGCAATTTTGGCATATTTTACCGTAGGTAATGTTTTCGTTAAGGTTTTATAAATTCATGTTTTGTGTAAATAAATTATCATATGTTTGACTGATCCATTAACACCTGTAAACGTGTGATGAATCAATTCTATTTACATGATAAGTTATATGCTTGATTGATTTTTTTGCATCGACTCTGTAAATATCTCTATAAAATCTGCTTGTATCAAGTAATCAAACATTTTTCTTAACAGCCATTCATGTAAACAAAGAGACGCGACATTTACAAGAAATACAAACTGTATGTCACTTACATAATTAAGTCAATTAATGATTTGTAATTTTAATTTAATCGTTCCATTCAATAAATAGACAGTATAAGACATTGTTTGAGTTTTATTTGAACTCCGTCTTTTGGATAAACATTTAAATGTAGTTCGTTACCTATCTCCGAATTAATATATAAACTTGGGGTTCAAAGGAATATCTCTCTTCATGGCTAACAATCTATTTTATAGCGAAATTACCTGCAGCCTAATTGCGTAAGTGAATTCAGCAAGGCAAAGGGTATGACCGACATCAAACCCGTTTTAACGGCACCTAAATAAATAGCACCTGAGAGATTCCACTTACGGCACCTATCGATATTTTTTGCAGGTGCCTTAAGTGGAATAATTTATTATTTAATATTTTATTTTACCACATTTAGCACCTACGGATCAATCAGTAACTAGGTACTAGAGTGTTGGGACGTATATTTTTTTAGGACGGTAATATAAAAAAGTCGATTGCAATCAGTAGAGAGTAACATGATAAAAATATAACCTCTTCTTTTGCTTTTTTGGTTAGATGTTGAACATTTTATGCATTTATACCCAAACTACCAACAGCCTAATTGAGTAAGTGAATTCGACAAGGCAAAGGGTTTGAGCGCCATAAACCGATCAATCACATGCGAGATGAAAGACGCGATGTGAATTGCCGACTGTGATTGGTCGATTGATGGCGGTCAAACCCTTTGCTTTCCGGAATTGACTAACACAATTAGGCTGCAGGAGGCCAGAATCATGAAGAAGTCTTAGTATTGGTGGGGCTGGAATCATAACTGCAGCCTTATATTGTGCAAGTGAATTCGGCAAGGCACAGGGTTTGACCGCCATCAATCGATCAATCACATGCGAGATTCATGTCGACGCGATATGGATTTCCGTCTACGTGATTGGTCGATTGATGGCGGTCAAACCCTTTTTGCATAAATCTGTTTCGCCTACCACTATTTGTCTCTGCATCACCCATAGGTCGACTGGTAGAAAATGCCTAAGGCATTAAGTCCGCCTCTGTACGTTTGTGTGCATGAAGTATTAAATAAATAAATAAATACTCTACAGAAAATGACCAAACAGATACATAACTCAATTCAGCCATAAGAAGTTGGCTACATCCCTATTTTCTTTTGGCGTCATCTAGTTGTCTTCTTATCAAGACCGTGGCGCCCGTAGCACGTATGATTTCATTTGTTATAAAGTATGGGTATGTTTAATTTTCTTAATTTTTTTTTGTTTGTGTTTATGCTAAACACACATTAATATTATTATTATAGATTTTGCTTGGCCACGTTACGCGCTTCGTTTCTGGATACGGCGTATCGCATTCAAAGTGAAAACGCAATTTTTGGTATGTTCTGTATTCTGAGATATCATACTAATTTCGAATGTAGGTACCTTCTTACGCCAATCTAATTAGGTTATTGAACGAAAATATTTTATTTATTTTTTCATACCGTTAAGTAATTTACACTAACTCAAAATCTTCGTCTGATGTACTCTCGTATTTATCGGATTCAGCTTCCTAGTCCACACCTTGTAGGATTTTTAAGTTCTTCAGGACGTAATTTATTAGCTTCACTCATTTTTTTTTATATCGATATCAATCCATAACAGCGCTGCACTGTCTCACACTGACCTTGATTCACTTACACTATGACGTCACATGTTGTCTTCTATTGATGTCCATGGCGCACGAGGCACCGATATCTATTAGTTTCGTAGTGACGGCATCTTTCAATATCGATATCAGTATAAACCAAAGTCCGGCTTTGTGTGTATTAAAAGATTTGAGTAAATACTTGTGTAAGGGCTAGCAAAATTACATACATTCTCCATAAGGATCACATTTATTTCAAAACTCAACATTTTGATTCGAAATAAAAGTGTTTTTTTTTTTAGTTTTGTGTATTTCGACACTTTAGAAACTTAATCAAGTAACCACAGCACTAGGCGTCATCCTATAAAGACTACGGCGCCTGGGACACGGCAAAAATTTTTGCTGGTATTATTTTTCTGTTTTTTATATAAACAAAGACCCCTATTGAAATAAAACATTAAGTTTAGGGTTTTGGGCAATAGTAACAATACGCACAGAGCATTTGTTCATGTACTTTAATGTAATAAACGCTAAGATTACATAATTATTGTCTTCTAATAAAGACGTGGCGTGGAGGGCACGGAAACGGTTGTCTTCTATAGAAAACCGTGGCGCTCAAAAGGTTAAGTATCAGGAGATTCTAATCATGAGGAAGTATTTCCGAGGCTGGAATGATGAGATGTAAAAAGAATACTGGGAGATTTTAGATTCTGACCTTTTGGTACTCCGTGAGCCTCTACCGCTTATGACTCCCGCAAAGGCTTCTTCATGATTCTGGCCTACTAGTAGTTTAGGTATAAATGCTTATAATGTTCAACATCTAACTAAAAAAGCAAAAGAGGACGTTATATTTTCATCATGTTATTAAACTCTATTGATTTTAATCTAATTTTTGATATTTGACATCTTAAAAAAAATAAACGTCCCAACACTACTACCTACTGACCCGTAGGACCAAATATGGAATAAAATTTAAAGTGATACAATATTCCACTTATGGCACCTGCGAAAAATATAGATAGGTGCCGTATGTGGAATATCTCAGCTGCCGTTAAAACGGGTGCCCAATGTGAAATACGTCTGAGTTTTGAATACACCGTGTTTGATTTATACAAGTACCTAATGCCTGAACAAAAAATGGAAGGTAACAAAAAATCTGTCTATTTAGCAGTCTATTTATTAGTTTATCCTCGCACTGGAACGCCTTGCAGCAGTTAAACCAATGGAGCACAATTTTATAATGAACTCACTATAAGTCCACGTTTCCTCACGATTTTTTTCTTCACCATTGTCATCAGGCCGCATAATACCTATAAAACATTATAATCATATAAGGCAATTATTACTTCGGTTTGCCGACGACATAGTGGTCATGGCTGAGACCATGGAGAGCCTCAGTCAAATGCTCGATAACCTCAGTAGAGCTTCCGAAAGAGTGGGTCTTAAAATGAACATGGACAAAACCAAGGTCATGGTGAATACCCATGTAACACCCACTCCTATCAAGGTCGGAGACTCTACACTCGAAGTTGTAGACGATTATGTCTACCTGGGACAAACGGTCCAGTTGGGTAGGTCCAATTTCGAGAAAGAGGTCAACCGTCGAATCTGACTCGGCTGGGCGGCGTTCGGGAAGTTGCGTGGTATCTTCTCGTCTAATTTAACGCAGTGTCTCAAGAAAAAAGTCTATGACCAGTGTGTGTTGCCAGTGATCACCTATGGGACCGAGACGTGGTCGCTCACAATGGGCCTTATCAGATAGCTTAAAGTCACCCTAAGGGCAATGGAGAGGGCTATGCTCGGCATTTCCTTGCGTGATCACGTCAGAAATGATGATATCCGCAGAACCAAAGTTACCGACATAGCACGAAGAATTGCCAAACTTAAGTGGCAGTGGGCAGGGCACATTGCTCGCAAAACGAATGGCCGATGGGGCCGAAATGTTCTGGAATGGCGACCGCGAACCGGAAGACGATACGTTGGAAGGTCTCCCACTAGGTGGACTGATGACCTGGTTAAGGCTGCGGGAAGGCGCTGGATGCGAGACGCACGGGATCGGTCAATGTGGCGACGCCTGGGAGAGGCCTATGTCCAGCAGTGGACGTCTTTCGGCTGAAATGATGAATGATGAATTATTGCCTACAATTTCATTCCCAATTTAAATACCCAGTATTTATTCAGTGATTGTACCAAATTAAAGATAACCTACTTTCTTTGTAATTACATTGTTCCTTAAAGATTTATTTGTTAGATAACGTTCGATTTTCACTTTAATTTAATTTATTTTTTCATCAAGTATTAGGGACTTTTATAGCAGTCACAGCAAGCAGCCAGTTCCAGTTGCATATCTACATATATTCTGGATATACGGAATATTCTGGAAACTTACTAACAACCTCATTATAACAAATCATGTTTCTGACATTTTACGACGAAGCAGTGACGTAAGTATGTAGGTACCTACAGATACTATTAAAGAATCCTATTAAGCACTGAAAAATATGAAACAAAAAATTCTTAAGACGACTTTTTCTATAAGCACAACGAAAAGGTAGGTAATAAGGTGGTTATAAGTAGGTATGTACTTATGATCATCTAATTACCCTTTAGTTATTCTTAGCTAAAATAAGACACCGAGAGTTTAGCCCATCCAAGCAAATGCGATATCTGCCGTAATTATTGAAAAAAATTAAAAGACATTGTTTCTCGTGTGGATCGTTTCAGGTTTAATGTAGTATTTTACTGAGAATTGGGCCGAATTATACGTCTAAATTATCGCAGAATTGACTTTTGAAAATTCATTCAACCAATCACAGCACATAACGCGTGCTTGAAAATTTATCACATTAATTCTGCGATAATTTAGAGGTGAGAAACTCGGCCTTATACAAGCAAAGGAATAGAAAATCTAAAACAAACCATTCAATTGGCCCTGACAATATTCCTCCATGATTTTAAAAACAGGGAAAGGAGATTCCAAAAACCGGGCGATTAAAATATATCGTCGTCATCATCATTTCAGCCAAAAGACGACCACTGCTGGACATACTAGGCCTACACAATCGTCGCCACACTGATCGATCCTGTGCCCTCGTATCTTAAAATATCGTATTTTCTACTAATACTTATTTATATGAAAGTCTGTATGTGCTAATCAAACAAGCCTCAACGTTTGCGCGGTTTCAGATGGAATTTGAAACACGGGTAGACTATGGCCTGGGTTAGATTCTGGTAGGGTCGGGCGAAGTCACTACACTTTTGTTTCTAATTGGCAGTTCCTAAGTTTTCTCGTAAGCTGGCTTCTCACGGCGCGTAATATCACTAGTCAAGCCGTGCCGTGTCGATTTGTACGGTGCAAGCACGCGCCACGAGCGAACCCGCATCGCTCATTCTCACGGACGTGGTGCAGCGCGTGCTGGAGATTTGCGCCGCATATACTAGACATAGCGAGGCACGCAACGCACCTGAAAATTAACGTGTTCAATAGCACGAGCCCGCACCGCACCGCGCGCGCCCGCTCTTCCACGAGTGTGCTCGCACCGCGCCTTCGAAGTTACCGACATTTAGCTGATCGGACGCGCCATAACGCCATAACGGGCGCGGCGCGACTAATGATATCACGCGCCGTGAGAGGCGCTTTTGCTCAAATACATCACTTTAACCTGTTTTTTTTTTTTTTTTTACCTACTATTCGTATCTGCATGTTCCTTCATAGTTCTACGAGCAGAATCCTCTTCGTTAACGAATGAGAAGAAAAATACAGACCTTAAAGATAAAACGATAGATACTTTCTTTGATATCCGGCCACTTTTATTTCCACTTCTTTGCTTTACGAAATATAATTCAATTTCAGTTATCTATTGTATATATTATTTCGCAATATGAAAATTACTTTTATCGCGGAACCATACTGAGTTCATCTAACACTCTTTGTGCACGTTTATTTAGGCCCATTATATTTGTTTACGTACCTACGTATAAAAATCGACGTAAGTCCTGTATTAGAATTCAACACCGTATGGCTCACCATTTGAAAGTTGGTATATACGAGAACTTTTTACCCGACTACGGCGAAGCAAAAGGGAGGGTTATTTTTTTGTTAGCCGCAGTTTTCTTTCCATCCTCCCTACAAAGGTGGCAGCGGTTAAAAGCACCGAAGCCATAAAATTTCAAACAGTTCATCATAACTTTAGAAATCCCCAATCAAAATCAATTAATTGGTAGAGCGTGAAATCCGTCCGTCCGTCTTTATTCGATTAAGAGGAAGGCCACAGACAACCTTGCAATTTATGTAAGTTTATGTCAAAATGGTGTTCACAAATTGGCGATGAAAACTGTTATGTCCTTTAAACTGGGATAATCCTGAAACTCCAAGTCTGATACCGTAGTTGAATAGGTAAGTCGGTACTTACGTATTAAGCCATTTGAAATGGCCTACATACCTTCATCGTACCAACTTAAATAAAGAAATTAAGACATCTGCTGTTAAGTAAGGTAGAAGCTATTGCTTTCAAGCTTATTGACTGAAAATATGATATTCTGCTCGGTTGGAGGTACCTACTTCTTTTTTTTCCAACAAGATAACTCAAAGGACAGCCTTTGTACATAAAATCTAGGTATGTATCACTACGTAATATGTTATGGTATGCAATAAACAATTAAGAACCAACGCCCGCATTACCAACACCGCTGCATATACAGGCCATAGCCACTCAAACAGCTGCTACCAGCTATTCTAAGAAGACCGTCGTTTCACAGAGCCTGAGGGCTTCCTATTTGCAACGGTCTAGGGCTAATAAAATAAAATCACACAAATCTTAAACGACCTACACAATTATTATCAAATGTAGATATAAATTTAAATTACACGGAACATGAATCCAATAACCATAACGACCAACTCATAAAGTTAACGATGATTGCAAACATGGGAGGAAAACGTTTAAATTACATACTAATATTAAAAAGCACCCTGTTTGTCTGTTTGTTAAGTTTTCACGTTTAAACAGTTGAATCAATTTTGAAGAATTTTGGTTGAGTTAGATTGGACCTCGGACAAGAACATAGAAAAGGACTTTATGTCCGGAGTGTGGCGACATTTGGCGTAGGCATATGCTCAATAGTGGACTTCTTTCATATAATATATCTTTCATAATAATGATCCCCGGAGTAGTATGGAACGTCAAATGGGACAATTTCTGTTTTGTTTTGCGGGCGAAGCCGCTGGCAGAATCTAGTTTTCCATAATGCTCATAGATAACATCACGCTTGTATGGAGAATACAGACTTGATGCGGAGTGGAAGGCCGAAGTGGATAAGTAGGACCATGCAGCCAGTTATGTCTAAGTCTCATAAAATTACGTAGTGCTGTAACAACGGGTACGAACTATATCCATAATAATACTTGTATTTTTTAATAGTACTTGAATTACTTTTACATGTTTATAAAACACAAAGTCTTTTTTATTATGCTAATTTCTTGCCAGACTATTTAAGCAACCGGCAGCAAGTTCGTCATGCTTCTTTTCAGAACGCGGTACCGTCGGAGATGGGGTAAAGCTCAAGATCGTACATATTCTTACTTACAGTTTTCATTCAGCATTATTTGGTGATCTCATGTAGATAACCGTGTCAAATGTCAAGTTACTTTGAATGTAGAATACCTTTTCCTTTCAGAGCAGAACTCACTTCTTCAACCAGTGTTTGCCTAATCCTAAGTGTAGGTCTCCTCCATTACACGTCACTTTACTCGTTCCTGCGTGTTTAACCCTTGCTTGCTACTTTGACCAGAACATTGTTCCATCTGATTGGTGACATTCCTAAGGCCAGTTCTGAACAACCCTGCTCACAATATTCTGTAGCTTCATTACTGAATACACATATGAAATATTCTGTAGAAAATACTACTTTATTACATTCCAAAAAGGTTTTACCGCCCAAAAATAATCCAAGCTTTAATTTCTAAACGTAATCAGTTGTCTGTGGCTTTGTTAATTAGGGGATTTGTTACCCTAGAACAATGTAAATTACGTGAGTATACCTTTCCAAGAAAAGATATTTTTTGTTTAGAAATAAATTACGAGAATTATTGTATAATGTAGATAGAAAAATATAAATTCAAAAATAGTAGATTGTTTATCAAGGGGCAAACAACGATTTTAAAGGCGATAGTGTTATTTTAAAATCCAGAATGGAGCAAAGAATCCTGAGCGCTGCGAGGGATTCAAAGTACATCACTCGAGCTTAAAATAGTGTTGCTCACGAGGTGGAAACTCTGCTTATTAACACCCTCAATTCGAAAATAAGTAAGTGCAACTTATGAACAAGAACGTTACGTTTATTGATTTACATACAATTAGGAACCATAAGATATAAAATATAAATAATTAGAGGTTAATGTTTATATTTGAACAATTATGGAAGTGCATCTTCATAATTTTATTAGTACCATCCGTTACATTTATAGATTTATTTTTAAACTAAGCTCGCGCGCGGTTTTCCAGCCAGTCGCTTGTTCAATACAATGTTCCCGTGTGGTCCGAAAGTTTGAGCAATTATTAGATATCTACGGTCCCATAAATAAATGTTAGTTATTATATTTTTCTTGAAAGATTGTGATTTATTTTTTATATTAGTGTCGTACATTATTTATAAGGTACATAGTGAGATGGTACGTTTTATTGGGCTACCAAATAATAGTCTAGAAAAAATAGAAGAGAGCTTCTTCTGGGTAAGCTTACTCCATCGTCGACTCTGTGTCTGTCACCTCTGACCTAGAATAAAGTCAAGAGCAAACCCATATCAAATAAAAAAAATGCTAATAAAATCCACCATTTTTTATTAGACCTAACACTACTCTCTCTCAGTTATACATCCCTATATGAATTTACAGCCTCTTTGTATAAAATATAGACAAAACAAAAATAAAATAAACATTTTACGATTTCATGTGTAATTAAAACATTTATGTTTATGTATTTTTATGTTATAGCTCTAGCGACCACCACCTCAACATCCACGGAGGTTACGACTGCGCTCGAAGTTGTTAATACTAAAAATGTGATGTTATTTAGCTATTTCTATCTTCGTCTATATTTGTCTTATATTCTTATTTCAAAATATTTTGCGAAATTTATGTACCAATTTCAATAAAGACTGTTATTTTTGTTTTATATTACAATTTTATCACTTACCGTTATTTTTATTTTATATATATTTTTCAATAACTTGAGTTATTTTTATATTCCAATTACCAATATGTCTGTTATTTTTATATTTATATTTCATTCATTTCTATTATTTTTGTTTATATATTCTAATTTCAATAATACAAGATGGTGACCGTCGATAACAAGAAGAATATCTTTTATAAAGCCTCTGACATCATAAAGGAGTTTCATTAAAAGGCGCCAGTCCTTTTTAAAAAAAACTCGTTTTATTGCTTTATTGATTTTTATTGGAGTTAAATAAACCAACATTTAATTTGTATAAAAAACTTTTGCGTTGTTATCGTAGCGATTTTGGAAGTGAGTTTACTAATGGATGGCTAATCAAAGTATGTCAAGGATACTTACAGCCGTCTTATCAAATTAGGTTATAAGAACTTGTGATTTTTGTGATATACCCAGGCAGTTGGGCTAGTTATAGCAATCTTGTCAAGTTTTGGGGAAGTTGACATTTTTTTTTAAATTCATAGCATATTATTAAATTCAAACTAATATGTCTATCGTTAATGTAATGGACGGATGAATGACCCCTGTAACACAGGAATTTCTTAGCATGAGGATAGGGGGTCATTGATCGTGTATTTCTTTGTAATCACATGTAATTCTATACTTTTAGCCAAATAAGTAAATTATTACTATTATTATATTTTCATGTAAAAAATTACAATTGCGCAAGACCTCATTCAATTTATATCTTATTTAACTCAATTAACGTCAGAGTTTTCAACATATGCAGAATTAGAAGTAAAGGAACACGATCTCGACATCCACTTCCCTCACGAGGATCGTATCGTGGTGGTCCTGAGCCAACATCAAATGCAGAACTTAGGTAACTAACCATCAAGATGCTTATCTAACCACTATCGAACTGTTATCTACCCATCGCCGGTAAGCTGGCGAGTTTGTTGGCCAATCATTACGAGCTCCGTTGCTTCATTGACATACTAATGATCTGTTCTTATATTTTATCGGTTTGTTTACTGTTGGTAGCTTGTATGTATACATTTGCCTACAGTGTTCTTACAGTAAAATAATCAAATTACGGGTGCTTTTCTACCAAAGATGCGCTATGAAGCAAGGCGGTGCGTGCGCAAAATATCCGCTAATGGGATCACTTCATTTGCTCAGTCAGGGTTAGCTCAGCTCTTGTGGAAAAGAACTAGCAAAAACATGTGTAACACACAAAAAAGCGAGACATGCACGTGTTAGAATCATGAATGGAATTCTATATAAAATTATTGGTATCTACCAAGATAGCAAGCTTTGAATGTCAAGATGGTTATTGGTTATTTACTGTGTATCAGAGTTCTAATGTATGTGGGGTGTAAGGAAAGGGTTTTATGAATAAAAGCACAGAAAGACAAGACTAGGTATTTATTTAAGTAAGGCTTGTCAATTAATTCCCTTTCGCTAGACTAGTTCTCGTGGGGAAGAAGGGCAACAAACCCCACGGAAGCTCTTTCGTAGTATTTATCGATATCTTTTACAAACACAAAGTATTTACAATATTATAGATTCAAAATAACAAGGATAAGGCAAAGGACAGAGTAGCCCTTAAATCAATATAATATATCAGGAATAAAGGCCATAATACGATATAGATACAGCTTCAACACAACCATTAGAAATAATAAAAGTTATAATATCAAATAACTTACGTTAGTCTTGTGTAGTCGATCTTACACCAAGTATTATAAAGTAGTATACTTCTAAATAACAATATCTAGCCTGTACTGACTTGTAGTTCACAAAAAATTAAGTCCGCTTATCAATTACACTATATTTTATAATATCGGGTCTATCTGTGTCTCAATACGTCCAATATGAGAAAATGGCGCGGTGTCCCGCCATTTTCTATATTGCTTCAAGTAATCTCAAAATTAGGTGAACAATAATCTATTACTATGAAGTGAATATGTTTCAAAACGTATCAAGACAATTAAGGAATTTAATATCGCCTATATAGAAATTCTTAATCAATATTCGTAAGAATATTGATACTAACAGACAGTATTGTACTAATTGTTTCAAAGGACTTATAATACTTATATAGCATTATAAAATCCAGGATACATCACAATGATCATTACAAATTACGTAATCATTTATAGGAATATTATCAACGTGGCTTAAAAATAAGTTTAGAGTTATTTCCTGTACACTCAACAATATTTACTTATGTGGGTACTCTTTTACATTTGAAGGTAGTTGACACCACAATAATAATTAAGGTAGGTACTTAGACATTTGTCGGTAGGTGCCTAATAAATATGACAGGAGTGTATTATGTAGCAAACCATTGAAAAATGAAAATTACCGATTTAATGACGTCACACATACTTCAAATTCTAACACACGCGAGTTACACTCCGTTTCACAGGTTCGCTACGCATTCTCGCACCACTTAGCTAAGAAAGCTAGCTTAGAAAAGCACCCTTATAGTCTCGATGGACGTTTCTTCACTGCAATTATGCTCAGGTATTCTCCGTACCAAAATTATTTGCTCCTGCAGAACTCCTGTAGAACAATTTCTATGAAAATTGTTTCGTCGACTGTGGAGCCATAAAGAAAATTTCTACTTGTAACTGTCTCACAGTAGAGCAAAAGCTTCCTTTATAAAGAGGCGGAATGAAGATCAATCATTGTGTTAGCCCCACGGACATACATCTAACTAGATAACGCAAGTCCCTCCATCTGTATGAAAACCAAGCGAGCCAATTTTTCACAAACAATTTAAAAACAAATTTACTCACCAATAAAAGAAAACATTTCCAATGCCTCGGCCAGCTATTTCTATACATTCTTTACAGCTCAATATGGCATCAAAGACTTTTTTCTAGATTTCGGTGGATTTCCGGTGCCAATAATGCTAAATGAATTACGATTACGATCATTTATTGTAACTTTACTCCGTTTTTTGGCACGCGAAGTACATTAGTCGCGTCATCTAGTTAAATGTATGTCTGTGGTTAGCCCACTGCGTGTGGGCGATCCAGACCATTTTCTTCAAACTGTAATTATTTGTAATTAGGTAAGTATTTCATACGAACTTTAAAGTCCAAAATCTTAGATCAAATCCAAACAGATTTAAAAAAAAAAGGTAAACGCATGATGGTATGAAATGGTATGTCTCTGCGTGATCTTCTTCGCTTATTCTATCATCGCCATTTAAGAGTAGATCTCAATCAAATAAAGTAGTTAGATCTACCTACTAGTATAGCAGCAGTTTCAAGAATGGAACGTCCTTAACACCTGATAATATAGTAAGCCGTTCGTTTCCCGACCGCAGTGCAAATAACAAACATTGTACCAATACTGTTAACTCTAAATTGATTTACTTCGAGGTAGCTCGTCTATCTAGTTAGTTGAAATTCAAGAAGCTCAAGCTCTGTATTTAATGTTCTACAAAAATATCTATTATTAGCAATATGTAGGTACTATTAAACTAAAAATGTAGTAAACAGATCGAGTTGTATGCAAAAGTAAGTATATTTTGGAGTTGCATAAATATTTAAGGCATAATATTTATTCGTCATACTAATGTTATGGGTACATATTTGAACGTCAAGAATTAAAATACCTACGGGTAAAATGTAATTTTTCAAAATATCGAAAATTTTAATATCGATTTGAATCGATTGAAAATTGTTTTACCTAAGCTTAAAATGTCGAATATATTTATATATTTGATATAAGGACTCAAATTAATTAGGTTAAGGTGTTTGTTTTATACCAAATAATATTATGTGTAAATAATATATCATTATGCGTTTATAACATCATGCTTTATAACATTATGCATCATTATTATTATGCCAACAGTAATTATGGCAATATACATTATGGCAGTTCCGTATGGTGCCGGACGTAAAGAATTTCACCATCCCATGTCTTCCCGTGGATGTCGTAAGAGGCGACTAAGTGACAAACCAGAGAATGGGCAGCAGCGTTCTCTGTGCTTCTATAACAACCATACTGCGATCGCCAACCCGCCTGCCAAGCGTGGCGATTATGGCAAAAGCCCCCCCCAGTGAATAGCACAAATAAAAAATGGCCCCTAGTACCCGGCAGCTTGCCTACCCTCGACTACGGTAGCGGTCGAGGCTACGGCATGGCAAGGGGTGCTAAGAATCTCCGGACGAGATCCGGCTACCCCAACAATCACCGACGACTGGACCTGGCAACGTACAACACGCGCACACTTCGGACCGACGAGAAGGTCACCGAACTCGAGGAGGAATTGAGCAGGTTGCGATGGAGTATTATAGGGTTATCTGAAGTCCGAAGAGAGGGGGAGGACTCGATAATCCGAATCTATAAATCTCAAATCCAGTAACCTGCTCTATTTCCGAGAGGGTGACCGGCAGTCCCAGGGTGGTGTCGGGTTTATCGTCCACAAGTCCCTTGTGAACAACGTGGTGAAGATCGAGAGTGTGTCGACCAGGGTGGCGTACCTTATACTCAGAATATCCTCAAGATATTCGCTGAAGGTCATACAGGTCTACGTCCTAACCTCGGCACACCCCGACGATGAGGTAGAGACCATGTATGAAGATATCTCCAGAGCCATGCATGGTTTCAAAACTCACTTCACCGTTGTCATGGGGGACTTCAACGCGAAACTGGGCAAACGAGACGAGGATGAGCTGCAAGTGGGGCAATTTGGAGTTGGACAACGGAACCACCGGGGTCACCTACTGGCCAGTTTTATGGAGAAGGAGGGCCTCTATATGATGAACTCCTTCTTCAAAAAGCGTGAACACGGGAAGTGGACCTGGCAGAGCCCCGATGGTGCAACAAATAATGAAATCGACTTCATCATGTCAACCAAGAAGCAAATGTTCAATGATGTCTCTGTGATCAATTCGGTAAAAACCGGGAGCGATCACCGCATGGTAAGAGGCACATTGAACATTAATATTAAGCTTGAAAGGTCTCGACTGAAGAAGTCCACGCTCCGGCCAGCACAGATCCAGGTCCAAAACCCCGAGAGCTTTCAGCTCGAACTCCAGAATCGTTTCGAGTGCCTAGGGAGCTCCGTGGATGAATACAGCAACGGGTTCGTGGAAGCTGTCCATACGGTCGGGTCTAAGTTTTACAGATAGAAACAAAAAGCTCTCTGATCATACCCTCAAGCTTATGATGGAGAGGCGTGAGATGATCCTGCAGTCTTCAGATGAGGCGTGCAAATACCGGCAGCTCAATAGACAAATCTCTAAATCCTTGAAAAGAGACCTCCGCCGCTTCAATACCGAGCGTATTAAAGACGCGATCGAGCCAAAATAAAGGCTCCAAGGTGTTTGCAAGGGATCTGGCTATTGGGCAGAGCCAACTCACGAAACTGAAGACCGACGATGGCAGGATCGTATCCGCCAAACCGGAGCTTCTCAGGGAGATCGAGACATTCTATGGGCAGTTGTACACATCGATCAGATGATCCCGTTGCGAGTCTAGCAAACGACCCAAGAGCTAGATTGATCCGGCACTATACCGAAGATATCCCGGACGTCAGCCTGTGCGAGATTAGGATGGCTCTGAAACAGCTCAAAAACAACAAGGCGCCGGGTGATGACGGAATTACGACCGAACTCCTGAAGGCGGGTGGCAAACCGGTCCTAAGGGCCCTTCAGAAGCTGTTTGATTCCGTCATACTCGAGGGAAAAACGCCACAGGCATGGTGCAGGGGTGTGGTGGTACTCTTCTTCAAGAAGGGCGACAATGCCCGGCTGAAGAACTATAGGCCCATCTCACTTCTTAGCCATGTCTACAAGTTGTTTTCAAGAGTCATCACGAATCGTCTCGCGCGCAGGTTTGACGATTTCCAGCCCCCCGAACAAGCCGGATTCCGGAAAGGCTTTAGCACCGTAGACCACATATATACGCTGCGGCAGGTTATACAGAAGACCGAAGAGTATAACCTGCCTCTCTGTTTAGCGTTTGTGGACTACGAGAAGGCCTTCGATTCTTTCGAGACTTGGGCTGTACTGCAGTCACTCCAATGGTGCCAGATCGACTACCGGTACATTGAGGTGTTGAAGTGTTTGTACAAAAACGCCACCATGTCTGTCCGTCTTCAGGATCAGACCTCGAAACCAATCCTTCTCCAGCGCGGCGTGAGACAGGGAGTCGTCATTTCTCCGAAACTGTTCACTGCTGTGCTGGAGGATGACTTCAAGGTTCTGGACTGGAGGGGGCTGGGCATCAACGTTAATGGCGAGTACATTACTCACCTTCGGTTTGCCGACGACATAGTGGTCATGGCTGAGACCATAGAGAGCCTCAGTAAAATGCTCGATGACCTCAGTAGAGCTTCCGAAAGAGTGGGTCTTAAAATGAACATGGACAAAACCAAGATCATGGTGAATGCCCATGTAACACCCACTCCTATCAAGGTGTGAGACTCTACACTCGAAGTTGTAGACGATTATGTCTACCTGGGGCAAACGGTCCAGTTGCAGGTCCAATTTCGAGAAAGAGATCAGCCTTCGAATCCGACTCGGCTGGGCGGCGTTCGGGAAGTTGCGTGGTATCTTCTCGTCCAATTTACCGCAGTGTCTCAAGACAAAAATCTATGACCAGTGTGTGTTGCCAGTGATCACCTATGGAACCGAGACGTGGTCGCTCACAATGGGCCCTTATCAGAAAGCTTAAAGTCACCCAAAGGGCAATGGAGAGGGCTATGCTCGGAATCTCGTTGAGTGATCACGTCAGAAATGATGATATCCGCAGGAGAACCAAAGTTACCGACATAGCCCGAAGAATTGCTAAACTTAAGTTGCAGTGGGCAGGGCACATTGCTCGCAGAACGGATGGCCGATGGGGCCGAAAAGTTCTGGAATGGCGACCGCGAACCGGAAGACGATACGTTGGAAGGCCTCCCACTAGGTGGACTGATGACCTGGTTAAGGTTGCGAGAAGGCGCTGGGTGCGACAACCACGGGATCGGTCAATGTGGCGACGCCTGGGGGAGGCCTATGTCCAGCAGTGGACGTCTTTCGGCTGAAATGATGAATGATGATGATGACATTATGGCAAAGCATTTATGCCTAATAACATTATGCGTAATGATCATTATGCTAAATTTCGTTATGCCAATGTAAATTATAGGAATATATTTTATGCTTATAAACCTAACTATATTCGGGGTGGGCTACAGTATAACCGTATGCAGCTGAATGAAAGATACCAATATTTTACATGGAGCGACAGCCTTACTGACCTCCAGAACCCGGTTACTGGGTACCGTTAAATAAATAAATGTCCTATCCTATATTAATATAAGCTTGATCGTGACCTTCGAACAGTGTTCAGAACTTAGAAGGTCACGACAAAGTTTTCAACTAGTCTCCCTCTTATGTGCAAACAAACATATTTTCTACCTTTACATACAAACTTACAATGGCCTACATTATTCCCTACCTAAGCCTTAATAAAAGCCAAATTGATTTATCACCACGGAAACTTAGACTGCCTACCTGCCCATGAAAATTACTCTCGTAACTTTCTTGTCCTCTTTCATGATCGGCTGAATATTCTTACGTTATCAAATCTTCAGGTGTATTTCATTCCATATTTCTTTTATTCACAAGCTCGTTTACAAAGTCCATAGGTTTTAATATATGAAATTATATATAATCATGAAAAGTTTCGTAAGGAAACACATCCAAACGAAGCTTTTCATGATTACTGTAATCAAATAAAATTGTACTTTGAGGTCGTTTAGATGACAACGAGTCATAATTTAAGTCTGCTCTTGTCTCAAACATAGCCTCATCGACTGGTTCTATGACATTTAGGATGCTGTGTCAACTTTTCTGTCTTAGGCGCAAACATGACAGAAAAATTTGCACAACACAACATCAATTTATTTCTTTATCATAACTTAGGTTTTGGATGCAACTATAACTTACAACCCTACTTACTTTTGGCCTATTTTTATTTAATCCACCTTAACTAAATACATTAGGCAGTACATTTTTGTAAGATCCCCATCTTTTAAGATCATTTCACACAGTTCTATATTGTAGTATTTTTATATTAACTACCATGTGTTTCCAGATTTTTCACCCAGCTCGTGACCGGAGGACAGTTCAGACCAGTCTTCAATGTGGTCTTCAGGATCAGCTGTCAGCTCAAAGACGCACTTTTCCATCGTCTTCATTTGTGTCACGTTGATGTGGCCAAGAGTGTAAATAAAAAGGACTGTTAAAAACTGTAAGATACGTAACACGAAATTGTGTTCAAGAATTAATTGAAGTTTTTGTAATTAATTAAGAGCTTATTAGTTATTAGTGGATGATAAAATGAAGAATATCTGCAACGGATGTTGATTTAATTTCCTTTGCATCAGCACGGGATGATATATATAACCGTGAAACATGCCATCTGTGCCCACTTTTTTCGAATAATTAAAAATTTTCTATGGGGACGTAAGTATTTTACTTCATCAGTTACAACTGTAAGATCATGTGCATGATTTAGTATAGCTCAATATACTATTATTCAACATTTAATTCAATATTTGTTCGATTTTGTTGGCGGGCAAAGTTATCTTGACCTTTAGCCAACTTTGCTCACATTGATTTTTGACGCAAATATGGCTTTTATGCAGAAGACATAAAAACCAGTACCTACAAGAACTTTGGTAAAGATGGCGATTACTTTAGGAATGTAAACGACATTATAAAACATTTCTTGCTAATATGACTGGGCAATGTTATACTGTTTGCACTAAAATTTGCCCGCAAAAACACATAACTAACTCGATGATTTCCAACAAGTTACTAAGCGAAGTTAGCAACAAACACGATAGTCAGTATTGCCATACATATGACCTATTTTCTACCAGAGCCAATCAATGTTGCCAATTTATTAAGATATGTTTGCACATCAAGGAAAGCTTATAATTTTTTTTTGGGCAAAGTTTCCCTTGGGGGCAATTTTGCCATATTTTACCGCAGGTAATGTTTTCGTTAAGGTTTTATAAATTCACGTTTTGTGTAAATAAATTATCATATTTTTGACTGATCCATTAACACACCTGTAAAGCGATATAAAACGTGTGATGAATCAATTCTATTTACATGATAAGTTATATGCTTGATTGATTTTTTTGCATCGACTCTGTAAATATCTCTATAAAATCTGCTTGTATCAAGTTATCAAACATTTTTCTTAACAGCCATTCATGTAAACAAAGAGACGCGACATTTACAAAAAATACAAACTGTATGTCACTTACATAATTAAGTCAATTAATGATTTGTAATTTTAATTTAATCGTTCCATTCAATAAATAGACAGTATAAGACATTGTTTGAGTTTTATTTGAACTCCGTCTTTTGGATAAACATTTAAATGTAGTTCGATACCTAACTCCGAATTAATATTTAAACTTGGGGTTCAAAGGAATATCTCTCTTCGTGGCTAACAATCTATTTTATAGCGAAATTACCTGCAGCCTAATTGCGTAAGTGAATTCAGCAAGGCAAAGGGTATGACCGACATCAAACCCGTTTTAACGGCACCTAAGTTAATAGCACCTGAGAGATTCCACATACGGCACCTATCGATATTTTTTGCAGGTGCCTTAAGTGGAATAATATATTATTTAATATTTTATTCCACATTTAGCACCTACGGATCAATCAGTAACTAGGTACTAGAGTGTTGGGACGTATATTTTTTTAGGACGTCAATATAAAAAAGTCGATTGAAATCAGTAGAGAGTTTAATAACATGATAAAAATGTAACCTCTTCTTTTGCTTTTTTGGTTAGATGTTGAACATTTTATGCATTTATACCCAAACTACCAACAGCCTAATTGAGTAAGTTAATTCGACAAGGCAAAGGGTTTGACCGCCATAAACCGATCAATCACATGCGAGATGAAAGACGCGATGTGAATTGCCGACTGTGATTGGTCGATTGATGGCGGTCAAACCCTTTGCTTTCCGGAATTGACTAACACAATTAGGCTGCAGGAGGCCAGAATCATGAAGAAGTCTTAGTATTGGTGGGCTGGAATCATCACTGCAGCCTTATATTGTGCAAGTGAATTCGGCAAGGCACAGGGTTTGACCGCCATCAATCGATCAATCACATGCGAGATTCATGTCGACGCGATATGGATTTCCGTCTACGTGATTGGTCGATTGATGGCGGTCAAACCCTGTGCCTTGCCGAATTCACTTGCTCAATTAGGCTTGCGGTAAATACTTACTTAACCTTTTGAGCGCCAAGCGGTACAGAACGCGATTTGTCCCCCAGCGCCAAGCTATAAATGTATAACGAATATATAGTAAAACGTAGTGATGAGGGTAATTGTAGTATCGATAAATATTACGTACATGTTTTTTTTTTATAAATGTACCAGAAAAATAGAATTAATGACGTATTTCGGTATCTTAATAAATAAAATAATGACAAATTTCAATATCTTGTTTTATTAACAATAGTTGTGATAAGAAAAAGAAGAATACTAATGTTCTAATGTTTTTCAATTATTAATATAATATTACTAATGTTTAAGTATATCTATATATTTAGTTTATTCTTTTGAGTATATATGGTATAATTTTCTTGATTATATTGTATTTATAATTTATATATATTTTTTGCATAAATCGGTTTCGATTAATTGCCAACATTGCACCTACCACTACTGCCGTACGTTACTTAAAACACGGTTAAGCCTCAAACTGCCATTTTTTAGTTTTGAATCACACATTACGTTTTGAAAAATTCTCTATCTTTTGTGCTGGGTCCCATTACTGTACGACTTTTACTTTCCGAGATATAGAGCGGGTGTGAACCGTTAAGTAACATATTTTTTACAGTTTACTTTATTATTTAACAGCTATTCCTCAAATTTATGTTATAACACGGCAAAAGGATGGTAACGTTATTATCACGGATCGTTCCAAGCGATATTAATTTATTATAATACAGTTATCACACAATGCTGCACTTAAATTAAGCTATACGACCATAACCGTGTTATAATCAAGTACTTACAGGTGTGTCTGAGAACAAAAACTATGTTATAATAAAGTTACTATAGAATAATACATTACATTATAGTTATAGGCATTTAGCCTTTTTTCAATAAAGTTTATCGATGGATTAAAGTGTAAAATTCTTTACTAAAATACGACTATACAGATATGCTAGATTAAAATCTAGTTAAACCCAGAAACATTTTTGAACCGCGGTCCCCCGCGTTCCCGGTTTCCTCGGCCATTTCGCTACCAGCGACGACGGGGAGCGCTCGTGTGTGTGTGGAGCGGAGCGGCGGCGCGCCATAAATGTTTTACCATGTCGCGTCATACGTACTCAAGGTAAGGTTTTTATAATTTCACTAAATAGAATAGATGCATCAGTGAATTTAATAACCTATGTAATTAGTATGTAGATAATCGATATTTATAATATTTTCTTAAAATAAGTATTACATTCATTCAATTACGTAGTGGTAGGTGACAGGTATATAACCTTTAGCTTATAAATATTTGATTGGAACGAAATAATCCTTTTTCTTATCGTTCTGAAGCCGCTATGAAATCACACGCATCTCGAGTCAGGGTCAACGATGAGTAGGTGCAGCGCGTTGGGGCGGTATGTTTGAAACGAATACCTATCGGACATGGGCTTTCGCGCGCTTTTTTGCTTTTTACCTTCTTTCCTATTCTTACGCATTATTGCGTTGACGACGAGGATATAGAATAATAAAGTACCTACCTATAAGTTTTTTTTAAATTAGGTATTTAACTAATTGTGTCTGTCATTATTGTAGACGCTCCGGGGTTCCACAAAGAATTCAGAACATGATGAGCATTGTGAATAGAGAGGTCGTACCTGTCGAACCACCCAAATTACGTATTCAAGAACAAATCATTGGCTTAACAAGCATGCCAAATTCATTAAATGAAAGTGATCCTTCTAGTCCTTCAGCTAATAATGGCATCGATTTATATGCAAATCCTCAACCTGGTACATCAAAAGTTTCGGATTCCAGTTTCCTGTACTGCGATGAAACTATACCGCCGTCTTTACATTCTCTGTCTCCAATCTTCTGTGACTTTGATTCGGATGATTCGGTTAAGGACAAGGACTACGAGGTTACATCTAATTACGTCGATTCAAGTGAAGAGAGTGATACGGACAGGAATATTAAAAAAACACTTGCTCATAAGTCCCAAATAAAATGCATATCTCAAAGAAAAGGTAAGAGAAGCTCTAAAGCAGAGAAAGAAAAATGTGTGCCTTCCTTTCCCAATAAAGTTATATCTCGACGTCACTCATTTAACAATGGCGAAAGAGCTGCTGTTCACGATCCTGTTTTCAAAAAGAGACGAGCGTCGACTGATGCTGCTGTTATTATATCAATGCCACCATTTGACAACCCAGCCACCAGTGATAATGAAGGTGAAGAAGGTTCAACAGCGCGGAAACGAAAAAAGTACAATAGCAGTGTGAAACAGCGAGAAATCCAAAGAAAAAAACAAAAACTTTTGAAATATACTGTAAAACCTGGATGTGACGAGAAATGTATAAAAAAATGTAGTTCTGTATTTGATGAATCTGAACGTGAGAATATAAATAAAACATATTGGAGTCTGCAACGCGGGGAAATGAGAATGTTTATAAGGTCAAACTATATTGTAGCCATTCCCAAGCGTAAGTACACATCTGACCCTAAAAGAAACCCCAAAAGAACTTTTACGCTGCAGAAAAATGACGGAACCGTAAGACAAGTATGTAAAATTTTTTTTTTAACAACTTTAGGTTTCAATAGAAACAATGATCTTATACTTACCACCTGTCTCGATACTGAAAAAGATACAGATAAACGTGGTAAACATACCAAGAAACCGGCGTTTAATCGTGATTTACTCAACCAACATGTTGAATCATTCAATCCCAGCGCTCCTCATTACCGTAGAGAGCACGCACCAAATCGGCGTTATTTGCCCAATGACATTAATATAAATTTTATGTATAAAGACTTTTGTTCAAAAAATCCCGAGTCAAAACTCAGTTATGACTTATATCGATCTCACTTAAAATCAATGAATATATCTTTCACTCGGCTCGGGAATGAGGAGTGCGAACAGTGCGAATCATACAAACATCACACTAAAGAAACAAGCCATGATGTTCGTAAGCAATGTTTTCCTGATTGTGACACTTGCTTGGCTTGGGCTAAGCATCATGATCGATACAAAAAAGCTAGAGCCCTTTATGATGCTCACAAAGCTATAAAGCAAAACGAAAATAGTATTTATTTCAGCGGCGATCTAGAAAAAGTTATCATGCTGCCTAGAATGGAGATGTTCAAAGCGGTTATATTTTGTCCCCGTTTGACGCTCTATAACCAATCCTTTGCACCGGTTGGAAAAATATCAAAGGAATCGAAACCTCTTGCTGCAATTTGGCACGACGGAATAGCCGGTAGAAAACAAGAGGATATTATGAGCGCGTACTACAGTTTTTTCCTTCGTCATCGAGACGTTCAGAATGTTAATATCTGGTTAGATAATTGTACATCACAGAACAAGAATTGGCTGGTTTTATTCCATGTTAGTCGACCTAGTAAACAGTGACGTTATAAGTACAGAAACAATAACTTTACACTACTTCGAACCCGGCCACACCTTCATGAGCTGCGACCAGTTCCACCATCAAGTGGAACTTGCAATGAAAAAGAAGGGTAAAATATATGACTTTTCAGATTTTGAGGAAGCTGTAGCCTCTGCAAACAATGGCAGAGTAACTGTCAAAGCGCTACAAGCAAATGAATTTCTCAATTTACCCAATAATGTCTCTGAGCGGCGAATTCAGCAAGCATGCCCTAGAGTCTATCTGAAAAATATAACACAAGTCTCGTTTAAGAGGTCAAGTTATGACATGTTGTATAAAAATGATTTTAGTGATGAATACTCAAGTTTTAAATTTTTAAATGACAAGTACTTAAGAAATCCACGTACCAACATAAGCTTCCGGACACAGCCGAAAGGCATTGATGAGGAACGTAAATCTAACTTAATAACTAAATTGTCGCCTATCATTCCAAAACATAAAATGGTATTTTGGAATGGATTGCCTACAAACAATAACAAAACGACCAAAAATTCAAGGAGGACTACCTAAACCTAAGAAAGCCATTTTAAATACCCAAGTACCTACAATTCTTTTTTTATTTTAATATAACTACTTAAATGTATATATTACTTAGTGCCATAAGACTAAATAATTATATTATATATTAAATTATTTAGTCTTTATTATTAATAATTATATATTTATTACTAATTATTAATTATATTACATATTAAACCTAATAGGGACCCCTATTAGATTTAATTCTATATAGAGGACTCAGTTGATTACATGATTGTGATAATTTTTTAGTTAAAGACTGATTATATTGTAAAATTTAGAAAGCTATATAATAGTCTTAAGACTGAAGAAAATTGTTATAGCAGGTTGTTTTATGACAACTGCAGCTAGTGAGATAGATGGTTATATTTTTTTATTTAATTAAGACACTTTTCACTCCAGGGTTTTAAGTTAGAGAATGTTTTGATATTAAGATAATATTGTGATTTAATTATGAATATTACTAAGCCCAAATGTCAAAAATAATTATTTATGTTATTGATAACCATTTAAAATTGTTTGAAATAAATGATTAATAAATAATTTGTTTAATTTGCTTGCTTGTTTTCTTTTTTTTTCTCGAATAATTGTAAGTCATTGCTTATCTATAAAACGGCTAACCGCGAGCGAAGTATGAGTAGCCTTGTTTTAAGTAAGCAATACCGTTTAACTTGACGCCGCTTAATATATTATTACACAATTACTTGATTATAATGATCACTAAGTGCCTTAACTTGTTTATAAACCAAGGGGCTAAACCTTAATTTTACAGTCATTACTTGATTATATCATAGTTATGCAGCTTAGCCGTATTGTAATGACGTATTTTTTGATAACTTTAAATAAAATTTTTAGTAGTACAATTCTAAAGCAATTACTACGTTATAATACCGTTAGAGTAGGGTTAGCCCTATTATTATGCAGTATTTAATTACTAAACTGGGAAGAAATGCTAAGCTTAATTACAAATATCTGTTTTATTTGTAAGACTGAAAGATGTTTTCAGTTTTCATACCCCAAAAAAAAATCGTTGATAAACCAGTGACATTTGTCTCTTAGAAAGATTTTTATATCTTTATTCGTTTGGAAGAGACATCATTTCGCAGGTTTTTGTCCGATATCTCTGAAACTACTTTATGGGTTTAACCGTATTTTAAACAATGTACGGCAGACTAGTTGTCTCTGCATCACCCAAAGGTCGACTGGTAGAAAATGCCTAAGGCATTAAGTCCGCCTCTGTACGTTTGTGTGCATGAAGTATTAAATAAATAAATACTCTACAGAAAATGACCAAACAGATACATAACTCAATTCAGCCATAAGAAGCTGGCTACATCCCTATTTTCTTTTGGCGTCATCTAGTTGTCTTCTCATCAAGACCGTGGCGCCCGTAGCACGTATAATTTCATTTGTTATAAAGGATGGGTATGTTTAATTTTGTTAATTTTTTTTTGTTTGTGTTTATGCTAAACACACATTAATACAGTGAAACTTGGTTAAGTGGGACCTGGATAAGTGAGAAACCCCCATAACTGGAACTCATGCTGAGGTCCCAACACTTTGGCACTGAATTACCCCTATTAGTGGGACGAAGCAAACCTCTATATCTGGGATTCGTTCTTTCGATTTATCATCATAGTTACCTCTATAACAGAGACAGCGAGTAAATTTTATATGCATAAACCTCTGTAACTGAGATAACATCGTTTTGTTTGTTTACTTACTTATTCTTATTCTACCCGCAAATGCCGCACTTAACTACGTAACTAATTTTGAGCCTCATGACCTCCAGTTTTAGTTTCGCTTTTCATACGGATGTTTATTTGAAAAATGTCAAAACGAAAGCTCTTTATCAGTACGTGAAAATCTGAAGTTAATATCCGTTTATGAAAGTGGGAAGATACGCGATGAAGTTTGTGTCGAATTTAATGTGCCAAAATCTACTCTTTGTAGAATAATTCAGAATGAACATAAAATTCAACCGCAATGTTCTAATAATCGCACCTCTATAACTGAAATAACCTGTATACTGTATTCTGAACTCTATTAATGGAACCCTCTGTAAATGAGACCGATATTTATTTATACCTGGATATCTGAGACACTGGGTAAGTGGAATACCTCTATAAGTGAAACAACATTGCAGGTCCCTTGATGTCTCACTTAACCAGGTTTCACTGTATTATTATTATAGATTTTGCTTGGCCACGTTACGCGCTTCGTTTCTGGATACGGCGTATCGCATTCAAAGAGAAAACGCAATTTTTGGTATGTTCTGTATTCTGAGATATCATACTAATTTCGAATGTAGGTACCTTCTTACGCCAATCTAATTAGGTTATTGAACGAAAATATTTTATTTATTTTTTCATACCGTTAAGTAATTTACACTAACTCAAAATCTTCGTCTGATGTACTCTCGTATTTATCGGATTCAGCTTCCTAGTCCACACCTTGTAGGATTTTTAAGTTCTTCAGGACGTAATTTATTAGCTTCACTCATTTTTTTTATATCGATATCAATCCATAACAGCGCTGCACTATCTCACACTGACCTTGATTCACTTACACTATGACGTCACATGTTGTCTTCTATTGATGTCCATGGCACACAGGCCAAAGATGCCGTCACTACGAAACTAATAGATATCGATCTATTAGTTTCGTAGTGACGGCATCTTTCAATATCGATATCAGTATAAACCAAAGTCCGGCTTTGTGTGTATTAAAAGATTTGAGTAAATACTTGTGTAAGGGCTAGCAAAATTACATACATTCTCCATAAGGATCACATTTATTTCAAAACTCAACATTTTGATTCGAAATAAAAGTGTTTTTTTTTATAGTTTTGTGTATTTCGACACTTTAGAAACTTAATCAAGTAACCACAGCACTAGGCGTCATCCTATAAAGACTACGGCGCCTGGGACACGGCAAAAATTTTTGCTGGTATTATTTTTCTGTTTTTTATATAAACAAAGACCCCTATTGAAATAAAACATTAAGTTTAGGGTTTTGAGCAATAGTAACAATACGCACAAAGCATTTGTTCATGTACTTTAATGTAATAAACGCTAAGATTACATAATTATTGTCTTCTAATAAAGACATGGCGTGGAGGGCACGGAAACGGTTGTCTTCTATAGAAAACCGTGGCGCTCAAAAGGTTAAGTATCAGGAGATTCTAATCATGAGGAAGTATTTCCGAGGCTGGAATGATGAGATGTAAAAAGAATACTGGGAGATTTTAGATTCTGACCTTTTGGTACTCCGTGAGCCTCTACCGCTTATGACTCCCGCAAAGGCTTCTTCATGATTCTGGCCTACTAGTAGTTTAGGTATAAATGCTTATAATGTTCAACATCTAACTACAAAAGCAAAAGAGGACGTTATATTTTCATCATGTTATTAAACTCTATTGATTTTAATTGAATTTTTTATATTTGACATCTTAAAAAAAATAAACGTCCCAACACTACTACCTACTGACCCGTAGGACCAAATATGGAATAAAATTTAAAGTGATACAATATTCCACTTATGGCACCTGCGATAAATATAGATAGGTGCCGTATGTGGAATACCTCAGCTGCCGTTAAAACGGGTGCCCAATGTGAAATACGTCTGAGTTTTGAATACACCGTGTTTGATTTATACAAGTACCTAATGCCTGAACAAAAAATGGAAGGTAACAAAAAATCTGTCTATTTAGCAGTCTATTTATTAGTTTATCCTCGCACTGGAACGCCTTGCAGCGGTTAAACCAATGGAGCACAATTTTATAATGAACTCACTATAAGTCCACGTTTCCTCACGATTTTTTTCTTCACCATTGTCATCAGGCCGCATAATACCTATAAAACATTATAATCATATAAGGCACTTATTGCTTCGGTTTGCCGACGACATAGTGGTCATGGCTGAGACCATGGAGAGCCTCAGTAAAATGCTCGATAACCTCAGTAGAGCTTCCGAAAGAGTGGGTCTTAAAATGAACATGGACAAAACCAAGGTCATGGTGAATACCCATGTAACACCCACTCCTATCAAGGTCGGAGACTCTACACTCGAAGTTGTAGACGATTATGTCTACCTGGGACAAACGGTCCAGTTGGGGGTCCAATTTCGAGAAAGAGGTCAACCGTCGAATCTGACTCGGCTGGGCGGCGTTCGGGAAGTTGCGTGGTATCTTCTCGTCTAATTTAACGCAGTGTCTCAAGAAAAAAGTCTATGACCAGTGTGTGTTGCCGGTGATCACCTATGGGACCGAGACGTGGTCGCTCACAATGGGCCTTATCAGATAGCTAAAAGTCACCCTAAGGGCAATGGAGAGGGCTATGCTCGGCATTTCCTTGCGTGATCACGTCAGAAATGATGATATCCGCAGAACCAAAATTACCGACATAGCACGAAGAATTGCCAAACTTAAGTGGCAGTGGGCAGGGCACATTGCTCGCAGAACGAATGGCCGATGGGGCCGAAATGTTCTGGAATGGCGACCGCGAACCGGAAGACGATACGTTGGAAGGCCTCCCACTAGGTGGACTGATGACCTGGTTAAGGCTGCGGGAAGGCGCTGGATGCGAGACGCACGGGATCGGTCAATGTGGCAACGCCTGGGAGAGGCCTATGTCCAGCAGTGGACGTCTTTCGGCTGAAATGATGAATGATGAATTATTGCCTACAATTTCATTCCCAATTTAAATACCCAGTATTTATTCAGTGATTGTACCAAATTAAAGATAACCTACTTTCTTTGTAATTACATTGTTCCTTAAAGATTTATTTGTTAGATAACGTTCGATTTTCACTTCAATGTAATTTATTTCTTCATCAAGTATTAGGGACTTTTATAGCAGTCACAGCAAGCAGCCAGGTAACATTGATTAATATAACTAGTTGCATATCTACATATATTCTGGATATACGGAATATTCTGGAAACTTACTAACAACCTCATTATAACAAATCATGTTTCTGACATTTTAACGACGAAGCAGTGACGTAAGTATGTAGGTACAGATACTATTAAAGAATCTTATTAAGCACTGAAAAATATGAACCAAAAAATTCTTAAGACGAGTTTTCTTTAAGCACAACGAAAAGGTAGGTAATAAGGTGGTTATAAGTAGGTATGTACTAATGATCGTTTTAGTCCATCCAAAGGTTGTCTGTAAGAGATTGCCCTGTGCGATAAGACCGCCCATTGTACACTTTGTTTTTAAAAATGATTGTTCTGTATGTTTGTATTTTTGTGGTGTACAATAAAGTATATAATAATAATGATCATCTAATTACCCTTTAGTTATTCTTAGCTAAAATTAGACACCGAGAGTTTAGCCCATCCAAGCATATGCGATATCTGCCGTAATTACCGAAAAAAAAGACATTGTTTCTCGTGTGGATCGTTTCAGTTTTAATGTAGTCAATTTTACTGAGAATTAGGCCGAATTCTCACGTCTAAATTATCGCAGAATTGACTTTTGAAAATTCATTCAACTAATCTCAGCACATAACGCGTGCTTGACAATTTATCACATTAATTCTGCGATAATTTAGAGGTGAGAAACTCGGCCTTATACAAGCAAAGGAATAGACAATCTAAAACAAACCATTCAATTGGCCCTGACAATATTCCTCCATGATTTTAAAAACAGGGTAAGGAGATTCCAAAAATACGGGCGATGAAAATATATCGTCATCATCATCATTTCAGCCAAAAGACGTCCACTGCTGGACATACTAGGCCTCCACAAGAATCTTAAAATATCGTATTTCCTACTAATACTTATTTATTTGAAAGTCTGCATGTGCTAATCAAACAAGCCTCAACGTTTGCGCGGTTTCAGATGGAATTTGAAACACGGGCAGACTATGGCCTGGGTTAGATCCTGCTAGGGTCGGGCGAAGTCGCTACACTTTTGTTTCTAATTGGCAGTTTCTAAGTTTTCTCGTAAGCTGGCTTCTCACGGCGCGTAATATCAGTAGTCAAGCCGCGCCGTGTCGATTTGTACCGTGCAAGCACACGCCACGAGCGAACCCGCGACACACGTTCTCACGGACGTATTGCGGCGCTTGCTGGAGTTTAGCGCCGCATACGCGACTCATGATATCACGCGCCGTGAAAAGCCAGCTTAACGCTTTTGCTCAAATACATCACTTTAACCTGAATTTCAGAGCACTATAAAAAAAAAGTTTTACCTACTACTCGTATTTGCATGTTCCTTCATAGTTCTACGAGCAAAATCCTCTTCGTTAACGAATGAGAAGAAAAACACAGACCTTAAAGTTAAAACTATTCTTTCACATCTGGCTACTTTATTTCCACTTCAATTTGCTTTATGAAATACATATAATTCAATTTCAGTTATCTATTGTAAATATTATTTCGCAATATGAAAATTACTTTTATCGCGGAACCATACTGAGTTCATCTAACACTCTTTGTGCACGTTTATTTAGGCCCATTATATCAATCAATTACGTACCTACGTATAAAAATCGACGTAAGTCCTGTATTAGAATTCAACACCGTATGGCTCACCATTTGAAAGTTGGTATATACGAGAACTTTTTATCCGACTACGGCGAAGCAAAAGGGAGGGTTATTTTTTTATTAGCCGCAGTTTTCTTTCCATCCTCCCTACAAAGGTGGCAGTGGTCAGTGGACAGTGGTTTGCAGTCCCTACAAAGCCATAAAATTTCAAACAGTTCATCATAACTTTAGAAATCCCCAATCAAAATCAATTAATTGGTAGAGCGTGAAATCCGTCCGTCCGTCTTTATTCGATTAAGAGGAAGGCCACAGACAACCTTGAAATTTATGTAAGTTTGTGTGAAAATGGTGTTCACAAATTGGCGATGCAAACTATTATGTCCTTTAAACTGTGATAATCCTGAAACTCCAAGTCTGATACCGTAGTTGAATATTTAGTCGGTACTTAGGTATTAAGCCATTTGAAATGGCCTACATACCTTCATCGTACCAACTTAAATAAATAAATTAGGACATCTGCTGTTAAGTAAGGTAGAATAGAATAGAATACAATAGGTCTTTATTTGCTTAGAATTATTGCTTTCAAGCCTATTGACTGAAAATATGACATTCTGCTCGGTTGGAGGTACCTACTTCTTTTTTCCCAACAAGATAACTCAAAGGACAGCCTTTGTACATGAAATCTAGGTATGTATCACTACGTAATATGTTATGGTATGCAATAAACAATTAAAAACCACCGCCTTTATTACCAACACCGCTGCATATACAGGCCATAGCCACTCAAACAGCTGCTACCAGCTATTCTAAGAAGACCGTCGTTTCACAGAGCCTGAGGGCTTCCTATTAGCAAGGGTTTTGGGTTAATAAAATAAAATCACACAAATCTTAAACGACCTACACAATTATTATCAAAATGTAGATAAAATTTTAAATTATACGGAACATGAATCCAATAACCATAACGACCAACTCATAAAGTTAACGATGATTGCAAACATGGGGAGGAAAACGTTTAAATTACATACTTATATTAAAAAACACCCAGTTTGTCTGTTTGTTAAGTTTTCACGTTTAAACAGATGAACCAATTTTGAAGAATTTTGGTTGAGTTAGATTGGACCTCGGACACGAACATAGAAAAGGACTTTTTATGTCCGGAGTGTGGCGACATTTGGGGTAGGCATATGCTCAATAGTGGACGTCTTTCATATAATATATCTTTCATAATAATGATCCTCGGAGTAGTATGGAACGTCAAATGGGACAAATTCTGTTTTTTTTTTGCGGGCGAAGCCGCTGGCAGAATCTAGTTTTCCATTATGCTCATAGATAACATATAATATATCTTTCATAATAATAATCCCCGGAGTAGTATGGAACGTCAAATGGGACAAATTCTGTTTTTTTTTTGCGGGCGTAGTCGCTGGCAGAAGCTAGTTTTCCATAATGCTCATAGATAACATATAATATATCTTTCATAATAATAATCCCCGGAGTAGTATGGAACGTCAAATGGGACAAATTCTGTTTTTTTTTTGCGGGCGAAGCCGCTGGCAGAAGCTAGTTTTCCATAATGCTCATAGATAACATCACGCTTGTATGGAGAATACAGACTTGATGCGGAGTGGGGAAGGCCGAAGTGGATAAGTAGGACCATTCAGCCAGTTATGTCTAAGTCTCATATACTTACGTAGGGTGTAATACAGTATTCATTACATTGCCCGATTTGACTTGATTTGATTCATATTGGTATAAAACGGTGAAGGAAAACATCGTGAGGAAACCGGCATGTCCTAGAACCAAAAATTCAAAGACATGTGACATCTACCAATCCGCACTGGGCCCGCGTGGTGGATTATAGCCCACTCCCTCTATGAGAGAAGGCCTGTGTCCCAACAGTGGGAACTTTAAACGGCTGATGATGTGATGTGATGTGATGTGGTTCATATTGCCCGGGCATTATACATAGTACCTTGATTAATATATGAAATGAAAAATATAAGTGATTCATGGTGGTCATGGACTAAGTGATTAATCACTTATATTTTCAATGGTCAAAAGGATAGGCACCCATGCTCACCTCCGCAGCTTCGGCTTGCTGGTCGCCTCCGGCGCCCAACCACTATCGCACGGGAGCCTATACTTTGTTACAGCGAGCGGGGACTGCTCTCCTTTCGCGCCTCCGGTTTTTATATACACTCTAGGGGTAACAGCCAAAAGACTACGTGAAGTCGGGGTGCCCAGATTCTGTTTTGGAACAGATTCGACCTATTTAACTACAAGCAGTAAATAGTTAAGCTGTATGTCCGACAGAAAAATAAAGAATATCCGTTTACCCACATAAAAGCAAACTCATAACAATCAATATTTATGTGGTGCTTGTTTTTGCTAGCACGAAAATGGCAGGCGTTTAAAATCTAATCACTTTTTGCAAAAATATGTAAAACAAAGTAGACGTTTCCAAATTATATTAAACGTTACTTGGAGATTTTGAATATTATAGTTACTGAATGTTATACTGAATGATTATTATATTAAACGTGCATTATATAAAATGTTCATTATACCATACAAAATTAGGTAAAATTAAGTTATCTCAATAATTCATTATATCATTTGATCGTTATATTTAAAAAAAAGTATATTAAATGCAATTAGGTCATATGATCATTAGATCTTTTGTTATTATATCAAACGTTACACACCCACCGACATTTGGGGGTAGTTTTCAAAATCTAATATAACCTTTATTGTTTACATAGGTTGGTATATATGTCAAGTTTCAAGTTTATTAACCCAAGACATAAAATTCTTTCATACATATTAATAATGGCAACCATTATCATTTACTTAGATTCTTATTTGTGCCAAGTTTCAAGATTATTGGCCGAATTAATTAGATTTTTCATACAAACTTTCAACCCCCTTTTTATCACCTTAGGGGTGGAATTGCCAAAAATCCATTCTTAGTGCTCACTTACGTCACTTGAGAACCTTTCTGCCAAATTTCATGCTTCTATTCATAGCGGTCGGTTTTGTAGTCAGTTTCTTCTTTTATAATTCTTTATGGAAGGTAGATAAATAAATAAATAAAATAAAATAAAGTTTATTGATGCTTCAGTTTACATAAGAGTTTATTGTTTGTGAAATCCATATGTTCATAGGTGCCTCTTGTAACCATAGATTTCGCTTCTGGCACTAATCCAGAGTTTGGGATACTAAAGGTTTAAAAAAAAAACTAGATATCGTTTTGCCTGAATTGGGGCCAGAACCCAGTATGCAAAATTGGGGCGATTCGCCGCACTGATATTGCGTTGTGGAGCAAGCGAGCTAGCACTCAATGGATTCAATATCAAGCGAGGAAGATTTGGCGCAATAACTATGCGCCTATGTTGATGGCAAACTAAAGTTTTTCGGTAAACGCTTGTTTCAGTGTTTCGTATAGTAGATTTGATGATTGATATATTTTGATTACGGAAGAAAACTAGAGTTTAGAGAGTTTATTTGCGCCAACTTTGACGCATAACATAAAAAAAAACTTAAATACAAATAGAGAAAATATGCGTCAAATCCGCGCAAAAAGACTATCGCTCAACATAATGCACGCATGGGATCGGGACGCATGTGCGAGACAGAGCCACAGCGCTAGAGAATCCGTAATACAAATACGAAGTAAAGAAAAGTTAATGACACATGTAGATACTTTATACCTGAGCTGCTCTGGCCATTCGTCAAGCTTCTTAAGTTCTGAGAGGTGCTGCACGATTACTGACACATGCTAAAGAGGCCTGTAAACGGGCTACAAAAATTGCATCATGTAAGCAATTTTGTTGTCCAATAAAGCTCAGTATATTTGCAACTTATACCCTTGCTGCAATTTCATTGTGCTATACATTGCCGGATGTTGTCCAGCAATATAGTGCAACTGGGTTGCTGAGGAATTTTGCTCGTACATGCGGAGCAATAATTGCGGCTAGATCTCAGCAGTTAATGACGATTTTACGTATGCCTCTTCGGCCGTTACGTTAAACTTCGCAGAAATTACAGCCCAAGCATCCTACTTAATGTTACGAACTTTATACGCACTAGCTTTTACAACCCATAATTCAGGAAAACATGGATTTTGTTGGTAAAGTTCAAAGATTAAAATCTTTTTGTTTGAGCACTCGGCCATGACGAACAGAATAAAATCAACAACGGATTCAAAACAACTTCACTAATCAGGCAGCGACAGGACGAGGCGGGGGGAACCTGGTGAGGGAAAAGAGATGCACCTATACATCAGAACAAAGACGATATACGGTGATATTGCAGTAAAGTCAAAGCGGGATAAATCATTTGCAATCAAGCCGGCTAGACATTGAATACATACAGCAACTATGAAATATATTGGCAAAATCGCCGGGCTACTCTGCAAGATTGCAGCAATTGTTGCACTGTGTTGAGCGATAAAATTGGCAACTTGATGGCTATACAATTGCAGCAAGAAATTGTCAAAAAACTAGCCCGTTTACCTTAAACACTGACTGTACCAACCCAAAACTGTGTGGTTCTTTCCTGAAAATACCATCTTAGACATAATCTGCAAGGTCCTCACATGATCTGACCAAGGTAATATCTGGACTTTAACCCCCTTGTTAATAAACACGGAAAAAAGATAAACCAGGAATAACACAGGAATAACCATAAATTTTCATAGGTATAACTTTATTATTATTATACTTGGTATAACTTTATTCTGTGTTTATTAATAAGGGGGTTAAAGTCCAGATATTACCTTGGTCAGATCATGTGAGGACCTTGCAGGCATAGACATCGTAGACTTCAACTGTGCGGTCAAGTTATACTCTGCTCCGAAATTAAAATTCTAAAATCATAGTAAAAAGTTGTTTTTGGACAGTATCTTATTGTGACTTTAATAAATTGATATATGATGAAACTGTTTGTGTGATTTTCAAGCTGGATTGTAGTGTTATGAAGTGCTAAATCTTAAACTAAAGTGTATTATGGTGGTGAACTAAAAGTGATTTTTAATAGTTGTCTTTAAGAAACAATTATAACCAGCCAACCTACCGCCAATCACTAATTTGCGTCACCATCGTAACGGAATCACAATTTCGCATATCATATCTAAGGTGCAAATAGCACTTAGCAGTAAGTTTCCGCCGTGAGTTCGAATCCTCGCATACACGGGATCGTCTTTTTGGGATTGTTTCTGCATTTGTACGATTGTTAGAATGTCTGACTGCGATAAGTGTGGAATACCGGTAAAAAAAAATGATAATATAACATGTTCTAAATGTAATAAGTTGTACCATAACCTATGTGTTAATCTGAGCGTATCAGCCCTTAAAAGACTCAGTAAAACAGAACGTTCAACATGGAACTGTCCGAGTTGTTTGTGTAAACATCAACCCAGTAAATCTGTGTCTGACATGGAAGAAAGTTCTGATGCCGAGGATAGCAGCAAGGTAGGCGATATTCGGCGTATCATAAGAGAGGAAATAAGAAACACGATGCGTATGGAAGTAAAATATATGATTCGCGAACTAAGATCTGAAATGGACGATATCAGAAAACAACTAGAGGATTTAAAGTTATCTGGATCCTTCGATATTTCTAAAGTTAACGATTTAACCGCTGAATTTCAGAAGATGCAAACCGAGAATACTGATCTTCGTTCACAGAACTCCTGCATGAAAAATACTATAGTTCAATTGAAAACTCAATTAAATACCCTGGATCAAAATATGCGGGAGGCAAATTTGGAAATTCATGGCTTACCGGAAAATAGGAATGAGGTGTTACCTAACATAATAATACAAATGTCTAAAGTTGTATCGTATGAGCTCAAGGATTGCGATATAATGAAAAGCACTAGGGTGGCCAGTATAAGCAAAAATAAGTCACGCCCACGTACTGTGATTGTTAAATTGCGTAGTCCAAGATGTCGCGACGAGTTGTACTCTGCTATCACCAGATACAATAAATCTCACAGTGATGACAAGCTAAATACATCCCTCTTGGGCTACGGTGGTGGCGGCAAGGAGCCAATTTACGTGTCCGAGCATCTCTCTCCGATCTATAAATCCTTACACACTGCTGCACGACTAAAGGCCAAAGAAAAATCCTACAAGTTTGTCTGGGTTCGCTACGGGAAGATTTTCGTATGTAAAAGTGAGAACTCGGGGAGCATACTCATTAAGGATGAACAGTGTCTAGAAAAAATTGTTTAGGTAATATCATAAGTGCTATGAATAAGGTTTCTTTTTTTATGTCATGTTTGCGAACATAGTTGTTCTTTTTTTGTTTTTCTAATGTATAATATTTCAGTTTTTTATCAGAATGCAAGAGGATTGAAAACTAAGTCACATGAGTTTCTGAAATCCATTTTAAACTCTGATTATGACATAATATGTATAACAGAGACTTGGCTAGATGATTCGTTTCAGTCTTCTGAGTATTTTGACCCAAGATACACTGTTGTGCGCCGTGATTGCAGTGATCAATTAAAGAAATTGTACTCTAAAGCTTATGGTGGTGGGATAATGGTAGCTGTTAATAATAAATTTAGTTTTGTGAATAAAATTGATTGGCAAACATCTGTAGAAGATTTATGGATATGTATGAATGTTGGTAGTGTCTTTGTTAATCTCTGCTTGGTTTATTTACCTTCTTACATACCTTGCCATGTCTTTGGACAATTCTTGGCCAGAGCTGAGGAAGTTTGTCTAAGTCACACCGAGTGTAACACATTGATTCTCGGTGATTATAATCTTCCTGATGTCAAATGGTTTCAGTATGACAGCCCTTTTCGGGGCATTAGCGATTCAAAGTGTTTAGCGTTGAGGGATTTCCTAAGTATCACGGGTTATAGTCAATTAAACAATATTTGCAATAAGAATTATAATATCCTGGACTAAGTCATGGTGGATGAGAGCTTTAGTGTTTCTGTTGCCAGTGCACCTGCACTCAGTAAGCCAGATGTTCACCATCCGCCACTGGAATTAACTATGGCCAAAACTGCAGGATCTAATTTGAATTGTAAAATTTTACAGACTAAATACGTTTTTAACAAAATGGACTATGAGGCATGTGTTCGTGACCTACGCCTAGTGAATTGGGAGGATTGTGACTATCTAAGTTGTAATGAGTTTCTTCAAAGATTTTATAATGTTTTATGGGAAACGATTGATAAATACACTCCGAAAGGAAAGCCAAAAAAACCGATTACCCTGTTTGGTTTTCGCCCTCGTTGATTAGAATACTTAAAGAAAAGCACAAATATAGGACTCGGTTTAAAAAAATTAAAAACCCTCGAGATTATGATACTTTTGATTGCCTACGCACGAGGGCCAAAAAAGCCTTGGAAGACTGCTTCAGACATTATATAGCAAAAATTGAAAATGAATTGAAAACTAATGTAAAATCATTTTGGCGATATATCAAATCGAAAAAAACGTATAAAGGTGTTCCGGATCGGGTTTTTTATGGTGATCGTGTAGGAAATGGAGGCAGTGATGTGGTAGATCTATTTGCCGATTACTTTGCCTCCGTGTACAGCGTCAATCAACCACCTGGTACCTCTTTTTCTAATATTACCACGTCTAATTACTCTCTCTCTTCTATATTTATTACTGAAGATGACATAACAAAATGCATTCAAAAACTGGATTAGAGCTGGCCCGGACGGACTGCCTCCAGTTTTTATCCGCCTCTGTATTGATGCTCTCATAAAACCACTACACATTATATACAATAGATCCCTTACAGAAGGCGTATTCCCTGACTTGTGGAACATCGCACATGTAGTTCCCATACATAAATCTGGTAGTTTGAATGATGTAACTAACTATAGACCGATATCTATTATATCTCAATTTGCTAAGATGTTTGAAGGTCTGATTTATGGCGCAGTCTACTCCCATTTCCGTCATATAATTAGTCCAAGGCAACATGGTTTTGTTACCAACCGTTCTACTTTGTCCAACTTGCTTATATACACCACTTATATTACTAACACCTTTGAGGCTAGGGGTCAGGTTGATGCTGTTTATACAGATTTTGCAAAAGCTTTTGATCGGGTTGATCATTCGATTCTTTTTATAAAATTGAAACATGCTGGAATACATGGTTGTCTATTGCGATGGTTTGAGAGTTATCTAAGTAATCGTTCTCAGCTTATTGCCTTAGTGGGCTACGAATCTGTACCATTCACTCCAAGTTCAGGTGTCCCACAAGGGTCTAAATTGGGCCCTTTGCTCTTTTTGGTATTTATTAATGACCTGTTGGATATGATAAGTTGCGATTGCCTAGCTTATGCTGATGATTTGAAAATTTATAGTAAAATATCAGATTTAAACGATTGCCTGAAACTTCAGACTGATCTTAATGTTCTCCAGCAATGGTGTTTTGATAATGGGATGTCGCTTAATGTTAAAAAATGTCAATACATAACATTTACAAATAAAATAAATTATATTAAATTTAAATACCTTATTGATGGAAATTATCTTGGCAGAGTTTCTGTCATTCGTGACTTAGGAGTCCTTTTTGATACATCTCTATATTTTCGAGATCATTTAGATGGTATGTTTACTAAAGCTAAAAAAATGTTTGGCTTTATAATTCGTATGTCTAAGCCGTTCCGTAATAACAGCAGCTTTATTCTGCTTTATAATGCATTGGTAAGGAACTCCCTTGAGTATTGTTCCACTATATGGTCTCCCTATTATTCTACTTATGCAGATAGTTTAGAATCCGTTCAGGCTCGATTTGTGCGGTATTTATGCGTGAAAAATGGAATCCGAAAAGTTATTTCGGAATACAAAGATAGAATGAAACATTTCAATTTGATAAGTTTAAAAGAAAGGCGTAATAATTCTGACCTATTAATACTTCATAAAATTATAAATGGTTCCATCGATGCCCCATTAATAAACTATTTTAACTTAAGGATTAGCCAACGTAGTATGCGTCAGCATCACATATTTGATATCCCATCCTCAACTTTAAATAACTCATTTAATAGTCCATCTCTTTGGACAATCCTATTGATGTCTTTTCAATGAAGTTCATAACATTCAGACACTTCCTATTGGATAATGGGCATTAAGAGTTTGACTCAAACTCTTAATCCTCATTACTATTAACTGATATATTGTGATAAATGTTTGTAACTAGTTTAGTTGTAGTCTTAATTTTGAATTTTGTAAATGCCATGCATACCTATAATCTGTATGATTGCTATGTAATTTTTAACTTTAAATGTATTCTTTTTTGGATGGTTTTAAGCAGTTGTACTGTTAGTGTTCAAAACCAAAAAAAAAAAAAAATCGGGTTAAGAGACGTCACTCTCGAGTTTGTTTCGATGTTTCTTCTGAAAGTTGTTGAATAGTAAACCCCTTTATATTACTTTTTATATTTGACATGTAAAATGTGTTCGTAAAAAACCTACAGTATCATTTGATATTCATCCTTGAGGAATTTATTATTATGTTAGAAACGCGACGTCAATAACAAGTTCAAAGAAGTTGAAGTATTCGTTTTATGTATCGTACTTTTGTTTACATATTCTATGAAAAAATATGATACCTTCATAATATTATCTACTCCTTTCTGCCCATGGCTTCGCCCGTGTGAGTGACGGAAATAATTTCAAGGAAACGTAATTCTTGGTTCCTTTCTCCAAGGTTCAATCTATTCCTATACCAAAATTCATCTTTGGCTCAGCGTGTAACAAGTAAACAGACAGACAGAGTTATTTACGCATTTATTAATTTTTGAATCATAATAATATCAAAAAGTATGGACTGTACGGAAGTAAAAATTGTTATGATTAATAATTATACATAATATTTATTGTAATTTTTACCTAAATAAATCGTAAAAAGGTAAATTACTACGTAGAGTTCCTAGAGCCTAGGTTACGTTTTCTTTATGATTAACTTGATTAGATTTAACCCGTCCTTGGTTAGCGAGACTACGGAGGTTTTCAATTTAAGGAGTTTTGTGTTATAATTATAACTTATAAAAAATACCTACTGAACAGTAACATAGAAAGTTAATGGGTAAATATTACCGTTATTAACCGACGAAAAAATGAGTTTCACAAGTCGACGCGTATTGGTATTTTTTTTCTGTTCCAAACTGAAATGTAAGAATAGATACTCTCTTATAATCATCTGGAAAAAACCCTCGCATTTTACCGTCTTAAATTATTACTGGCCAGATATAAAAAAATAGGATGGTATAGCAAGCAGGTTTTATACCAACATGTACACCCATTTATCAATATTGATATTCCCTATTCAAACATTGTTTATTTTTCCGTCGTCCGCAAAACAACAATAACCTGCCTTTATTCCTATCGTTATTCCCCCGATTTGTATGCCCCTCGCAGATTGAAAATTAAAAAAAACAGCCAAGTGCGAGTCGGAATCGTGCACTCAGGGTTTTGTACAAACAGCAACATTCACCAAAATAATTAGGTAAAATTGCTGCAGTTTATTAACAATTAAAGCACCGAACATTGCTCTAACGAAAAGATAAAATGGATTGAGGGACAAAATTTACTTTTTATCACATCTATTCAAAAAGAGCTAGTTTATTCATCGTAAACAGGGACCAATAGCTCTTTAATCCCTTAGGGACCAAAATAGATTTGAATTTGGAATATGGATATTATTAGTAAATGTTCAAATCAGCAAAGAGGTGAATCACAAACCATGCAGGAACAATGTATTGAATATATGACTGGCTGAAAAACTGCGAGTGCACCAGATAAAAAAAAAGTTGATGAAAAATAAACAACGCGCGAAATTAAATGCATTCTGCCTTCGTTCGTAGTTGTTTCAAATTCAGATTTTAGAATGATACAAAATGAGCGCGTATTCCTCAAGTGAGAGTTTTATAATCAAGTTTCTCAAAAACTACATCCTGAGACACGGTTTTCCGAGACTATTTATAATTCCCAAGCTTTAAATAAATCTACAACTGTAACGGATGGTACTAATAAAATTGTTATAATTTTTTTTTTTATGTCTTACTAGCTTTTGCCCGCGACTTCGTTCGCGTGGAATAGTGACTTCCACTCTTGACCAATAGATGGCGCTGTATGTCCGGAATAAATTTTATTTTATTCTTTATTTTTTGTAATAAAAACTATCCTATGTCCATTCTCAAGTTCCAAACTATGTCTGTACCAAATTTCACACAAATCGGTTCAGTAGTTTAGGCGTGAAGCAAAGACAGACAGACAGACAGATAGACAGACAGACAGAAAGACAGACAAACAGAGTTACTTTCGCATTTATAATATTAGTTTGGATGGGTTTTAATTTTATGTAAATAAATAAACTTAACGTTCTTGTTCATAAGTTGAACTTACTTATTTTCTCATAGAGGGTGATAAAAATTAGAGTGTTTACCTCGGGAGCAACACTATTTTAAGCTCGAGTGAAGTACTTTGAATCCCTCGCTGCACTCAGGATTCAGACACTCTCGCCTTTAAAATAGTTGTTTGCTCCCTAGGTAAACAATCTACTATTTCCATTGGAAAACTGTTGTCCCAATACATCGTTCTAACTCGCGGTTCAGTTTACCATTTGTGAATTAGATAATCTTTTTATTTTAATTTAGGTACAATTTACGGTTTTCGGATTCTTTCTCATTCTTGTGATATAAGAAATTGCTTCTTGCCAAATTTCATCATTCTAGGTCAACGGGAAGTCTAGAGGTTTTGATTCCCTTGCGATTTGTCAATTTTGCGACATAAAGGCAGTATCTTTTGATTGCGTTGACTTAGAAGTTTGATTTTGCCACAACTCCAAGTAATTTTAATTTGATAACTACAGGAATTTCAGACTAAAAGTCTTGACACACGGACAGACTGACAGACAACGAAGTAGTCCTATAAGTATTCCTTTTTTATTCTTGAGGAACGGAACACTAAAAACGTAAAAATGTACACTAATTTTCATCGGCATTGAAATTCTTGTTCCTTTTCATTACATATTTTTATTATGATTTAAAATGTACGTGTAATCAAAATATTCTTTCAGTCGTTTATTAGCTTTATATTATAATATTATATAAAATATACAATAATTTATGTGGACTGGTTACGCATCTATATAACATTGAAAACATGTATATAAGCTGGTATATTGTAACAGCTCAATCAGAATTAGATGAAACTTTGTTGCTCTGAATTCAAAATTGGTTATGAGCGTAACGCTAGCAGACGCTGCAAGCCAATTTGATCGGAGCGCACCTCTATTACAAAAGATTATTTTATTCAGATCACACATGTTTTAAGGCTGATTTTCATCTAGCAGTAGTTGAGGATGACGTCAGTGGTGCAGGGTTTGAGGCAGCACTCGTCGACCAGACCGTCTCTCTTGTACCGGGACCAGTTGGCAGTCAAAGATCCTCGGCGTCCAGTCCAGGGCCAGTCGATTTCGTTCGCCTTTTCGGAAGGTAGAAAGTCTGCCACTAAGGAAAGGTGAATGTAAGTAAATTCAATTTTGAGGAATATTAACAGAACTAAGCCAAGAGGGGCGTACCCAAGAATGACATTATATATCTATTTAGTAGTTCACTAGCAAAATCTCAAAGTCCGTAACAAAACTCAGGACGATCTCGTAGTAAGTAGACGAAGAATAATATTTTATATCTTGTGCACTTTTAATATTTAACATATTTTGCACATTGTAGAAGTCAATTTGCGCAAAATTAACATGCTAGTTAGTGACAAACTGTTTAAATATTTGAGTCCATCAAATTAGGTAGGTACGGTTAATTTAATTTCAAGCTCTAGTATGCATCTTTACAAAGAAAAAGCTTCTTTCAGTTTTCGTGACTATGAATATTCTTAAAATATTATATGATGTCATGCATCCAGTTGAATCTTAAAGAAACATGGCCTGCCAAAAATTACAAAGTTTAATGCAAGTTCAAAAAGTTGTAATGGGCGCCAAAAAAACAACTTCTCACTATAAAAGTAGGGGTATAAACATACCAGAACACATAACACCACAATACAAGACAAGTTTGTATCCAAAAAGATTGCGATGATATGCACGTAGATTTCAGTGATGAAAAACATATAAGGTGCGTAAAACATATAAGGTGTGTTAAAACATAAAATATCAAATGAAACATAAAAAAAACATCGACGAGTGCAGTGTGTATGTACCCTTCTGTATATGTAGGTACCCTCCCTTTTCACTAAACATCAATAGTAATTTAGGTATACAAACTTGACATAGTCCTTGATCTCTTGTTCACATATTCGGCTCCGTAGCAGAGAAGCACCCTCGCGTTAGCCAGCTGCCTTCCACAGAGAATGACTGGCGTCTTGTCTGCTGCTACGTACGCCAGGGCCAGGAGACAGGACAGGATGATCAGCCTCATGGTTCAGGGTTCTACAGGGGAGCGAAACAATTGGGAACAAGGTGAAAAAGCGAAAATAATGACTGTGACTGATTTTCCATTTGTGCTGAAGAAAAGACAGGAGGTAAACGTCAATGCGAAAGCTCTCAGACCTAAAGTTATCCACTAAACATCTTATGAAGAAAAGGTAGTGAATGATAGTGTGGGGACAAAACAGAGGAAGAAAACGTGTTACACCGACCCCAGGTACCATCGGACAAAGGCAGAAAAATAACGACTGTCTTTTGAAGAACAGTAAGAACGGTGAAAGATTTGTTTGCCTAGAAATTAAGCTAGTAAGAATTGTACTTCAGAGAGTAAATGCGAGTGCAGTGGCTTGGAAGAAAAGCCAGCTCCACTCCATATTGCTTTGGAGCCTATGTAAAAAAACTCGCTTTTTTAACACAAAGTGTAAACTTTAGATTTTCCCTAGCCTCCTCGCACAGGGCCCTCAATGTGTAGGTATAGGTCGTAAGGCAGCCTTTTATCAACAAGATAGCTATGGTAGGTTGGTATCTTCGCATGAATTCGGGAGAGCTTTCACGTTTCAACACCGTCCTGCACTAATTAGATTTTAATACCTTGTTTCAGCTCTTTGTTTTCCACTTTTCAGATGTATTATATGAAAGTATTTATAAATAAAATACCGACATGCCTGAAAGTGTGAAATCAAATTCATTTGTTTTCTGATTCTAAAAAGAAGATTCAAGTACAGTACAACTATTTTATTAATGTACTTCAGCAATCATCGCATTTCCGGATACAAACGAATGCTAATTTCCATGTACATCAAAATTATTAGATTTATCGTGTATAATATTTTAAATTCAGAACTAAGTGCTTTATTGTTGTATTGTTATGATTTCCGTGTGAAATATATAGAGCTGTAAAAATAGCAGCTTTAGCAGCATTCCTCCATTTTTAAAATAAATTAAGTATTAACAACTCTATATACTTCCAAGTTGATTGAGAGCGTCCGGTCTGCACCTTACACTTGCAAAGGGCAACTGATAGAAATCCGACGAGACACGAAATTTGTTTGTTAACTTGGTTTGTACTGTACACACTTGTTTTTTTTTAGTTTGTATTTGATAAGATGAAAACTTTTGTAAGTAAATGAAGGGACACATCGTACCAATAGATGTATTTATTGAAATTGAAATAGAACGGCCGGCACTAGTTACACTATTACAAGAAGAAAGGTAAGGTATCTTCCTTCTTGTAATAGTGTAACTTTTCCTCTACCTAATATTTTTATTTTTGATTCAATAAAATTATTATACTCGTAAGTATTCTAAAGTGTTACCATATTCTGAAATAGTATTAAAACGTAATACATAGTAGTGAATGAAAATGTTCTTACCCTTTAAGTTGAAAGGTGTGCTTTTGATGAAAGTGTTATGGTGTATGTAAATTCTAAGAAATTTCGTCTTATATACTCACTATGGGAGATATGGGCTGCGGTTACATTGGGTAAGCGAGCGGGTGATATGATAAACGCTAGGCAACTTTAATAGGGATTTCAACTATGATTTTGGTTGTAACGGTAACGGGGAACTCACAGTTATATCTTTATTTACAAAATGTTTGAGCACGATATTTAGATATACTTCAAAACTTCATGAAAAAGTCCCTGTCGGAAAACAAACGAATACAACATAATAACGAAAAGATTCAGTAGATACTCACCTCTTAATTATCTCTACAGCAGAAATCTTCATATTGTTCAGATAACAGATACGTACTGCAAACAAAAATATTTACTCCATGCTGGAATCATAATTCAATAAACACAAAATTTGTCCAGTCCCAACAATTTTGGGATTGGCTTCAAGTCTAACCGGATGGAACTGGCCATAGTAGTAAGTATTTTACATGAAGCGTAAGTCGAACTTAACTCTACAACCCAGTCCAGGCAACACGATACCATCTCCACAGAAGCTGGCCACAGAAGCTGCAGGATAATTTCTAACCTCACCATGTCCTCACCTTTATTCTCATCCAAACGTTTACTTGCCGTTCAACCTGAAAGCTTTTTACCTGAATGAATTTGGATCTTAATTTTATATGTCATTAATTAATTCACTTTGGATTTCGTAAATGCGTAAACCATGTGTCGTCACACTTCCCGTGTTATTTTCGTCCCATTTGATTTAACAGGAGACGAGATATTTATAAACTTGAATTCATAATTGGAGATAATTTGAATCTATGGCCACTAACTCAACTATCGACTTTAGCATTGTGTATTCTAAGTTAAATTTTCAGCAACCATTGATATTAAAAAGGCCCTAAAAACGGAATTTGAACATTATCTCGTATGACATAGAATTTGTTGTTCAAAAATTAGTTTTTATCTCAAATTCTGAATTCAAATAATATAATGAAAAGCATTATTATTTGTTTAATTAATCTCTTTGTTCATAGAACATGGATCCTCTGCTTTTGTCTTCGATTTTTACCAATACTTGTAACATAACTTCCTAGAAATAGAGATAAATATTTATTTGTTAATATTGACGGTTTTTATAAGTCGATCTCGTTTTTACGGCATTGGGGCAGTGCTAGGTCCACATCCTACGCTCACGCTTTCTGAAGAAGGAGTTCATCATATAGAGGCCCGTCCTTCTCCATAAAACTGGCCAGTAGGTGACCCCGGTGGTGCCAACGTCCAACTCCAAATTGCCCCACTTGCAGCTCATCCTCGTCTCGTTTCCCCAGTATCGCGTTGAAGTCCCCAATGACAGCGGTGAAGTGAGTTTTGAAACCACGCATGGCTCTAGAGATATCCCCATACATAGTCTCTACCTCTTCGTCGGGGTGTGCCGAAGTCGGGGCGTAGACCTGTATGACCTTCAGCGAATATATTGAGGATATTCTAAGTATAATGTAGGCCACCCTGGTTGACACACTCTCGATCTTCACCACGTTGTTCACAAGGGACTTGTGGACCATAAACCCGACCGCACCCTGGGACTACCGGTCACCCTCTCGGCAATAGAGCAGGTTACCGGATTTGAGGATTATCGAGCCCTCCTCCTTTCTTCGGACTTAAAAAAAATCATTTGTAATTTGCGAGAATGTATTCAATTAATATTCATTGTAGTGTAATGACAATCAATTTATAGCAAAAAAAAAACATCATACCTATCTACTAATATTATAAGTGCGAATTTGAGGTTATTTGTTTGTTACTTTTTCACGCTTAAACTGCTTAACCAATGTTGATGAACTTTTGGTATAAAGATAAATTTGACCTGGGGACATAAGATACTTTTTGCCTTAGGAGATTTTCCTTTGAGATAAGCCGCTGGCAGAAGCAGGTAAGTTATATTTAGTTTAGTTGTACTTTTTCTAAATCAAATTGGCAAAACCCAGTTAATCAGGAAAAGTTCTCAGTCGCAGTACAGTTAAGATATATACAGGCTATCAAGAAAATAACCTCACACTAAAAATAATCACCCATCTTCTTACCTATTACAAGCAAAATTGATAAAATAAATGATACTTCAGAAACAGCGCAAAAAGCCAGGAAAACGCTCAATTTATATTCTAGAGTGGTTCCACATAAATAACGAGTAAATTAATTTCCTTCGGATCGGACTCGCACACTAAAATGCTGACCAACGGCTGCATAAAACGAATAAGAAATATTAAACCAATGTTCAGTTACCGAAGTTAATCTTAAATTCTAGAGAAATATTAAAGAGAGGTAAAATTGCATTCACACCACCTGCTCGACAATGTTCAATTAAAAAACATGCAAACTTAAAGGAGGTAAAGTTGTAAGAAATTCCCAAGGGACTAAAGTGATTTTAATTTGGAACGTCAAATTCGTGTGGAAACTCGTGGAGTACTTTAAGTAAAAAATGCCCATAAGAGGTTTGTTCGAAAATCGAATTGGCCACCATAAACAGAACGAAAAAAAAAAGGAAAAGTGTGTGTTTTGTTGTGTCAGTGATTTTATTGCAATACTTGTGTTGACAGAAATGTGGAGCGATAGTGAGATTGATTTTGACTGAGATGAGATTTTGTTCAATGGAAAACAACAAAAGTAGGAGTCAAGACTGTGTCGGAATCCATCCTTTTAATTAATTTCCAACATTTAGCAGAAACTCGAAAGTCAAGCAGCTTCTGATCATTTTCTGACCTTCTGATCATTTATTCAACGCTCAGATCTACAATATGCATCAAACACAATATTCAAATCAATACATACAGCAGATTTTTGGCTTTTGATTTATATTAATTACAAAATAAATACTTAATTTTGGAGCCCTCGCTTTTTATGGTCTCGCAGAATGTGTGAAAAATATAGTTTGCTCCTCTGGGATAAGACCTGTCTTCGTCTTGGGCAGCTTGAACCACTTCACTCGGGACTACACATAACTCCTTCGCTACGCTCGAGAGTTAACTGTAGAGTCGCTACCCTCAGGGTTCAATATGCCACCCGTAACGTAAGGCACTGCTTTATCCCCTTGGTGCATAATGTACTATTGTATGTTGGAGGTAATCCCTGCATCACATACTGATCCAATTACGAGTTATTCTCACATGGACATCGATAGTGTAGCTTTTACAATGATGCCATATGCTAATACTACACATTTTCCCTGGTGCCTACCTTCCTTGAAAAAGCCACGTGAAAAAGCCAGATGAAAATACTAAAATGGAAATAATTTCTTTCATTACTATATTCATAGGTAGGCCAACAGAATCGTGAGCCACGAATTACTTCCTTGGTAGTCGCGTCGCCCCCGCAAGGGGACGAGGCGAGCGGTCACGAAGCTCTGCTCCCTGGCCGCGAGTGCAACACCGGGGCTCACTGCGGTGAGCCAGTCCCTGTGTTGTCAAATGTTGACCTAACTTGTTGCGATCTTCTTCTAGAGAATACATAACATCAAATCAAGACGAAGAAATAGTAGATACCTACATACACTCCAACGACCAATATGTTCGTTGGGACACCCACATTTCTTCAGTGGTGTTAAAGTCCCATATAACTGGGGCGAGCCTATTGCCATCAACCGGCCACAAGTCCAGATTCTGCACTGCTCCAGAGAATTTTCATGTCTAAATACCCAATAATATTTTCCCCAACCTGGCAATCGAAGTTATTACCTCAAGCAACCAATAAACCAACGAGGCGGTACAGCAAGTGACAAGATTGTAACGATGATGAACAATGAAAGCTCAGAAAAGGCAGTGTCAAAAGTGCTTAAAAGTTAACCCCGAACAAAAGTGATATATAAGTACGTTACATATCTGTAAGTCACGTTATAAAGTAGGTTGGCAACATCAAGGAAAACTTTGTAGCAAGCTCTTTTAAAGATACAATTAAGTTAATTAATTTTAATGCTTTGCAGTTTCATCTGCACCTTTTCCAGCAGGACCTCACGAGGTTTTTATTATAAAAGTAATTTAATACAGTACGTTTTAATTTTATATACTCCCTCTCAAGGCTTAAACCTGTTGTTTTTTCACTTCACAAAACCACTCCGTTCATTCTTATATTATGTCTCCTACAATGATTTTCCTAGAATATGCCATACCGCTAATATAAAAAACCGGCTAAGTGCGAGTCGGACTCGCGCACGTAGGGTTCCGTACCTTATCTCAAAAAACGGTAAAAAAATCACGTTTTTTGTATGGGAGCCCCTCTTAAATATTTATTTTATTCAGTTTTTAGTATTTTTTGTTATAGCGGCAACAGAAATACATCATCTGTGAAAATTTCAACTGTCTAACTATCACGGTTCATGAGATACAGCCTGGTGACAGATAGACAGACGGACCGCGGAGTCTCAGTAATAGGGTCCCGTTTTTACCCTTTGGGTACGGAATCCTAAAAACTGTTAATTTTACATTTATGTCCTCGCAAGTTTTATATCCGTTAGTTCATTTTAATTTTATTTATTTTTACCTAGTTTGCTTCCATCATACATGTAGGTTTTCATTTGTTTTGATTTTAAACTCGACGAAAAAAAGGGCTATTATAAGTTTAACGTGTGTATTTGTGTGTTTGTGTATTTGTGTATCTGTCTGTGGCATCATAGCTCTTAAACGGATGAACCGATTTTGTTGGAATTTGAACCCAACACTAGCGGCCAGCGCGCGCCGTCTGCACTTGGCACACTCGCGCGCGGCCTACGCGGCATCGATGTGCGGGTGAGCGGCGCGACATCAACGCAGCACGGCGCGGGTCGAGGACACTCGCTACCACGGACTCCACCGCGACAGTCGACACCTCTCTCTTAAACTTATACTATTGTTTTTGTAATTATAACGGCATTAAACCATTTCGCCTAAAAATACAGTCCACTCATTTCATCCACGAGCTAACATTGGTCCTTCGAGCCGGATCAATTTTAAAATTTAGAGTATTTCTGTTGCCGCTATTACAACAAATACAATAATAAAAACAGAATAAAATTAATATTTAAGTAGGGCTCCCATACAACACACGTGATTTTTGTACCGTTTTTTGAGATAATGGTACGGAACCCTACGTGCGCGAGTCCGACTCGCACTTAGCCGGTTTTTTTTTCTTTTAATCCATTTATGTCCGAGCCTCTGATCCTTTGAATATAGACACAAACACACACAACTGAGGCTCTACAAAAAGCATAATTGAATGTCAGCGTTGTCAATGGTTGAAACGCCAAAATGTTATGTTCAGGGTTGACAATCGCTATCGCGATGCTTTCATTGATATAATGTCCCTTGTATAAAGCCTGCGAAAACATTACCCTCTTTCTGTGTCAGTCGGTTAAAACCCTCATTACTGCTACATCTCTTCTCACTATTGGTTCTATAACATCATATATCAAGTATAACATAGCTGTACTACAATCTAAATTGATGTTAGCTTTCAGTGTACACTATATGCGGCTATCTAACTTACATAGTTGAACTAGACTAGGTAATCCGGAGTCCGATAGTCCAAGATTAAGCGATAGAGACTGACGGTACAACTTGGATTGACAACTTAACATATTGTTACTGTTCGAAGATACGTCTTGACGTTATGTTATTAGTAAGCCCCATTTGCAGAAAGGATACTTGGCTACATCGCTTGGTAGAGTTTTTGAATAAGTGATAAATTATGATCTTATACGGTACTGAGTACTGAAGAGATTTTTTAAAATCTTCTGATTTAGACTTAAGAAGTTAAATTTAAAAAAAACCCCGACACATTTTTTATGAATGTGTTGAATGCCCAGGGTCGGAGACTCTACACTCAAAGTTGTAGACGACTATGTCTACCTGGGACAAACGAGCCAGTTCTCAAAACGAAACCCAGTGACCAGTGTGAGTTGCCAGTGATAACTTATGACTCTGAGACGTGGTCGCTCTCAATGGGCCTCATCAGAAAGCTCACAGTCACCCAAAGGGCAATGGAGAGGGCTATGCTCGGCGTTTCCTTGCGTGATCGTTTCAGAAATGTAGAGATCCGCAAGAGAAACGGGGTTACTGACATAGCCCGAAGAATTGCTAAACTTAAGTGGCAATAGGCAATTTCTGCCCGATCGGCCAACCGTTCTGCGTGCAATGTGCCCTACATTGCACGCAGAACGGATCGCCGATCGATCAGAATATTTCTGGAGTGGCGACCGCGAACCGCCTCCCACTAGGTGAACCGATGACCTGGTGAAGGTTGCGGGGATCTGCTGGATACGAGATGCACGGGACCGGTCAATGTGGCGACGCTTGGGGGAGGCCTATGTCTGTGCAGTAGACGTCTCTCGGCTGATATGATGATGACACTTTTTTTTCGTACTTTTTTAAACTACTCAATTTATAAGAACACTTAGGCGGCCAAGCCCTATCTAACGTTGTATTAATTATAAAAATCCGTCTAGCAGTTTGCAAGATAAGAGGTAATACATAACATTTTCCTTGCAGCCGGATAAAAAGATAGACTCGTGAGGTCTACAGCTCACAGAGCTGATGGATTGATATAAAGTTTGATTGAGACAATAATCAGAAATTACGTGATTATAATTCAGAAAATACGGTCGGTTTTGAAAACCTTCTTCTTTAAAATGGTTTTAAACGGGCAACTAACGTAGCCATCATTACTATGTGATTTAAGATAGTGGAGCACCAGCTAAACTTTCCCAAGTGCCTGCACCTAATAGACAATAAATCTCAGGTGTCCACAATCAGGCACATTAGCATTTTTCAAAACTTCTGCTAGTATATGGGGTCGCTTGCCACCGTAGCGCCATTTTGTCAACTCTCTGAAATGTTTTGCGCTCTTTGGTTGAAATATTTCTGACTTTAATGATCTCTTAATACCAATTGTAGACGGGGTGGTTTTAATAATTAACAAAGTTGGGTCTAATGAATTGGAAAATATTTTAGATATAGTATTAGCAGAGATCCACCAACCCGCAATGGACCTGCGTGGTGGATTACGGCCCATTCCCTCTCACAGAGAGGAGGCCTGTGTCCCAGCAGTGGGAACATTAAAAAGGCTGATGATGATGATGATGATTATCAGAGATCGAAATAGGTAGAGTATATTTACCTAAAGTTAGAGGAATTAAGTACCTAACATAGAGAGTTGATAATACCCCTCCTGGTATTATGTGATAAAGAGAGAGAGTTGATAATAGCTCCTCTAAAATTCCGGATTCATAAACATGACGATTAAAGAACGGGATTTAAGAAATTGCAAATTACTTATTGGGCTTTGAATACCTTTGAACTAAATTACTATATCTTGCCTGCATATGAGCTGTGGCAGACAAGCATACATAGACGCGGTCGGCCACAGCGCCCCCCCGTTTCAGCACGCGCAGATTCCTGCTGCCTACTCATGCACCTACCTGGCCGATCGCCTGCTCATTTGCCTATCTCGGGCATACGACGTCATCCTGCACGTCCTGCTGCCTGGGTGCGCACGCTGGTAGCGCACCATCAGCCGTCTCATCACACTGTGCCTCGTCTGCCTGCCCTACCTGTTGCCCGGTTAACTGCCTACCTCGTGCGAAGCCGGATCACCTCGTTTCAGATTCGATCCCTTTTTGGATCACTTACCCTTCGGGAATACGGACATCACACTAATATTATAAAGAAGAAAGTTTGTGAGTTTGTGTGTGTGTGTGTGTTTGTATGTTTGTTACTTCTTCACGCTCAAACAGCTGGAATGATCTGGATGAAATTTGGCACAGATATAGATAATAGTCTGGAATAGCACATAGGATACTTTTTATCCCGTGAATATGTTACCTAGGTATAATTTTGGTCATAAACGTAGACGAAGCCGCTGGTAGAAGCTAGTGATGTTATATAACTAAGTAATATTTGCATTAATTAGGCTTGCTAAAATACATTTACCAATAAACCACACAGCAAACCGCATGCCCGAAAATAGCAGCTGAATGATGTTGAAACCAATATTATGATCAAAATATAATAGAGGAAGTATTAGATACAAGGTAAAATAATGTTCACCAACTCCATTCAAGCGAGCACAAACAGGCTTTATTCCAATTCACAATTAAATTAATATGACAGGACACTTAAAAAAATAATTAAAAATAGTAATACTCTTAGGATTTAACTACCCGTAGTTTGAGTAATCAGTCGAATATATCTGGGTGCTCTTGTAGGAGCTTCGCATCGTCGGGGCAGTACATAATGATGTCACCAACTGTGCAGGGTTGGAGACAGCATTCATTGGCTACCTGCCTTCGTACTCGCCTCCAGGTAACCTCGCCAACAATTCGTTGTCTATTGGTTTCTATCTGTAAGTCTCTAGGTGCCATTTTTTCTGTAAATATGAAACGTTAGGTTTAATTAGCTCGTCATGGGCGTCACCTATCATCAGGTCTGGAATAATATTTGCTCAAACTACACACAAATAGCTAATAAGCTGAAGGGGCGCCATGGTTAACTGCCCCGGGGTGGGCCAGGTGTACATATAAATATTGGAATTACGAAAGGAGAGAGACCCGTCGAAGCTATTTCAATGCGATAGTCACCGATGAGTTCTCCTCCTTCGCTATTGAGGTCATGAATGCGTTTACAGTTATTTGCCCAGAAAATGCAGGGTTATTGAGCGAACTTTATGACTTCTATCCCTTATCAGTGTGTTTTTTTAACATAATAAAACATTGTTTAAAAGAATATAGTTCAAGCAAAAGATAAAAAGATATCTTAATGATTAAGAAACATCAAAATATTATTTTGATTGATTTATGATAATTCTGTGTACTCTATTACTCTATATTATATGAAAAGATTTATTTATTTATTATTACAATCTCCCTTACAACTATCATCACAAGTCATGCGATACAATATTCCAGTAGAGAACCGAAGGAATATATTTTTAACCCCCGACGGAAAAAGAGGGGTGTTATAAGTTTGAGGTGTGTTGCTGTGTATCTTTGTATCTGTGTATCTGCGTATCTGTGTATCTGTGTATCTGTGTGTCTGTCTGTGGCATCATAGCGCCTCAACGGATGAACCGATTTTGATTTAGTTTTTTTTTGTTGGAAAGGTGATTGTGTCGAGAGTGTTCTTAGCTATGTTTAAAAAAAAACGGTTCAGACGTTCAAAAGTTATGGGCGTTTTACTGTTTGAATCGGGATGTTTTCGCAAGATAAATGTGTCGGGGGTTTTTTAAATTTTGAAATTTTACTTGTATTTGAAGAACCTAGTTAAATGGATAAAATGTGTAAGCGGTCTCCAGAAGTTTATAATAAGAGTAACTAGAATTCTCACAATTACCGTATTATGTGAACTTACATTAAATAAATGAAACAAACGAACGAGTGGATTTTTTTAGGAAAATAACTAATATTTTAAAGTGGAAAGATTTGTTTGTACGGATACATTTAAAAACTACCAAACCGATTTTGAAAGAAGAAGCCGCGGGGCAAAGTTAAAATATAACAGAGCAGAATATTTCCATGTTTACCCGACTGCCGAAAGAGGGTAATATGTTTATCAGTCTATGTATGTATGTTTGTTCCTATGTGGCGTTCCAGAGACCAAACGCGTTGGCCGATTTTGATAATTCGTACGTTAATCGATTTGTCTTAATCTTGCGAGTGTCACTGGCTTCATTATAATTGGAAAAATAGAAATAAAATTGGCAAAATGGCGGCTTCTGGGCGCCATAATGTGGGAGCCCAATTATATTTTTCTTCAAATCCCATCGTGTGGGGTATCAAAATAAAGGGTATAAGGGGTGATTGCAAAAATATAAAACACTTATATGTTTAAAAGTACCGAATCCAAAATAAAATAACTAAAAAGAGTGTAAAAAAAAAATATTCAAAAAATCAAAAAAAAAAACTTTTTAGTTCGCTTTTTAAGCAGACGGGTTTTTTGATTTTTAGTTATTTTTTTTTAACAGACTTCATAAAAACGGCTTCATAAATTCTTAATTCATCGGGCTCTTTTTATATTGTTTTACTATCGCTTTGTAGTGTTTTGTTTTGTGTAGGGACAACAATAACACTGACATGATTTGTTTAAAAGAAGATTTCAAACCCCTATAGCAAACTAAAGCATTAATAAACAAAATACTAGCGCATAGAAGTTATATAAAATTCTAAAAAAGGTGATGGGTTGAACATGGATTTGGCCGATTTTTGTCTATAAAGAAGTAGTGACCAAACTATTGATTACCGTACATTCCATTGAATTTTTGCGCTCAGTATGGAAAAGTCAAAAAATATATGAAGTTAAAATTGTGTTATCGTTGACCCCACCTGAAAATGTATCGGTCCACCTGCCTAAAGAAATGGCATGGCAATAAAACTGTAACAAAAATCAATTACCTATCATTGCTGAAGTATCCCTTTTGACTATTTTATAAGTATTATCACAAAAATTTGTTATAATAGTTGACAGCCATCCACTGCAGCTGTATACTTGATCGTTTAAATTGTAGATTCTGTTAGCGTAGACTGAACTTTCATTGCTGTACAGTAGCATGGCTATGTAAACCTGGAACAAGGAAATAAAATAATTAAATTATATGTTTGAATGAAAAAAACATAACAATATTATCACGGGAATTTAACGCGATGGTTTGGTTTATTTATTTACCTATTTCACCCGACGCGCGACGTTTGGGCCGTGTTGCAACGACCAATTCCAGTAATATATTTTTTTTTCAATTATGTTACGAGAAAGTTTTAAAGTTAATATTGAAAAACATATTTACGAAATATATAACATATCACGCGCATGGCATAGAATGGCTTTATAATTTCCCATATATCTCCCCTAAGCTTTTGATGTGATAAGCTCTAGCTGAGGTGTGCCTGCTCACAAGATTGACGGCTCATAATTTTACGGAAAATCATGACCACATATGCCTCATATTAAATTACAAAGGATAGTCGTCCAAACCCACAAATATCAGAGAGTCTGTTAAAATTCGGGCTTTTAATTCAAAGAACCTCATTTGGTGTTCCGCAAGGAAATGTTCTAGGTATTCAATTATTTCATATCATCGTAGAACTTAACTATCTAAATATTTATGAGTTGCATACAGAACAACAGGATTATCTACTATTAATATTTTCACTATCAATAGTAATACAACGATTGACTGAGTTATTAAACTGACAATAACAATTTCCAGATAAGTATAAAAAAAATACTTATACGCAATAAGTTAATAATAAATCCCTAAGAAAGGGAATGGAAATACACAGACGTGTAATTAATTTAGAACAAAGAACTTTATAATAATAGTTCAGTGTCATTGTACCGAATTCAAAAACCTACCTTAGTATATATATCATTAAACAAATTCTAACTATGCAGGTTCTGTTTAAAGTTTAGTCAAGTTAAAATGCTCTGCTAAGATTTTATGCCTATTTGTTATAATTAATACTTTAAAATTTAGACCATGAAATTGGGAGAACTTCTTAGAGGTTTTAAAACTTAAATAAAAATAATTGACAAGTTTTCAGTATGAAACCATTTTGGTTACCTTTCACGTTTGAAATTAATAAAAGAATGTCTAATCATTGATTCCAAACCAATATTTAGCCTATTTCCAATGAAGTAAACTTTTACTATAATATACAAGCGAACGCTTATATCATTGTGTATTAGCTTGCTACGTATCAGTAATCTGTGTTGTGGTGAAATGTAATTAGCAATTTGTTTGACAGCAACAACAACACATCAATCCATCAGCATCAATAACATAAACGTAAATATTTATTTCTCTTCCACAAAGTTAAATAAATATTTATGTTTATTTAATATATTGTTTTATGTTTGTTGAATAACGGTAATTATAATATGTTTTTATACTAAATTACTTCTAGTACCTAATACAAAGTTGATTACTGCTAATCATAAAGCTTTCAATTATACACATATTTAAGATGAACGAATATTTGCAACTATAAATTATTATATTTGTGTTACCTACACTCACTGTAAATAAATCCGAATAGGCATAATCCTATTCCCAATGTTTCATATATTTAAATGCATAAAATAGAGTTCCAATTTAGGAATTGCGCAAGTTATCTGCAACCTCTGCTAAAGCTACTGGGAAGCTATATTTCTAAATAACGTTAGTTTGTCACCTACCTACCAATTAAACGTAGGTCCCACATTAATTTACTTCGTTAATTTCAACTAAGGCATAAAATAGAATTGCCTAATTCAGTAAAAATGAAGGAAAGCAATAACAATCGACACAAATATACACATAGCAAAAATACCAGGTCTCCAAAAAAATATCACAGCCCTTCATAATACACTCAGCACCAAAAAAAAGAAAGTAAAACCGAATTAAATAATAAATAAAAAAAAATAACATACTAAGTATTTCGAGTTCATCCTGGATTTAAATAATTGAGATCCACAGGCACTGTCCACTGCTGTTTGTTCCCTTAAGCAGACACCTGATGAATGGGACCTATTATAACATTGCAGCTCTAAAAATAGCTCCCGCTGGTCCATAGTACGGAATTACTCAAAACTTGTTTACATCGATAAGCACGTTCACAAAACATTGTTATTATTTGGTAATAATATGAGAAGATTCTTCTAAACAGCTTGTGATTTATTGAACTGTTACTATGATACTGAAGGGTTAATATAGAATCGAAATGTTAACGTTTTTGTAAATTACACGTTTTATTTGCTTCTTTAATTTGGTATTTGTTTTATTAAATGCATCGTTTTAGGTATGATTTGTTTGTTGTCTTGCTATAGTTGGTAGAGGCAGAACTTTTGCTTCAAATGTTTTTGCATTTGCGATATGACTTGGTTCACTTTGCAGTTTTTTTACATTTTTAATTGAAATGAATCAATGAACACTGTCAAAACGATAAACTTATTCAATTCAATTCTTGTACTTTGGTAGAACTTTTGGTTAAAATATTTAGCATATTTTGTAATATGACTTGTTCCACTTGCAGTTTCGACATTCTTTCCTTTTTTTATTTTATTTATATTGTATAATTCAGTATAATACACTTTCAAAGAAGGAAGATTTGATTTAAAAACAATAAACATGTTCAATTCAATTCAATTCTTGCACTATACTGAGACTTTTAGCAGCTTCGTTGATAATTATATCAATAAGTGTAAATTGAGATGCATTATCACACATTCTATATTTATCGTTTCTGTTATTTTCATTGCTCTATATATTATAGATATTTAAACAAATAATGAATACCTACAAAATATGAACTCATTTTCATGTCATCTTAACTTTCGCAATGGAAAAATTTGGAAAGAATGAAATAAAATAAATCTTCCATACAAATTTTGGTCAGCTGATGACAACTTTGTGAAAATCCATTTCTTTTTTGTATTGCCATGGCTGACTTCCTTAGAGAAAGTTGTGCATCGACATTACATTTCCGTTACAGCCTGTATAATATTTTTATCATCGTTGACGATTCGAGTCTATATATAGTCAAAAGTATATGTACTCTGATAAAGTGTCCCTTTACCACATTATCGGAGTACATATTTCGTGCACATAGCAACAGGGATGGTATCAGACGGATAGTGGCAGGAAGCGGTACACTTACTAAAAATAACGACTGGGGTCACAGGTCACTGTTTACTCACAACTCTGAGCGTATCTATAATTGTATTTATATTGTTTTTAATGTCCCACATACTGACAAGAATACAGTTGCACTCGTTTGGTCACTTGTTTTGTTTATTTGTTCATTTTTCTTGTGTAATAATACTGGGATATATAGAATTTTGTATTTGGCGTCATGTATTCATAGTTTCTGCCTAACTTCTTGGGGAAAAGGTGTCTGTTTATCTATGTATGTTGGCACACTGGAGTCTAGCTAACTATGTATGGCAATCTGGATGGGAGCGTCATATATCGATAGCCAATTTAAATTAATGAGCAATATAGATACACATAGAAGTACCAAATTTAGAACATTTGTCGTTCCAGAAGCAAATACTCGTAGATAACAACATAATTAATTACGTACTATTAGCACTTCAGTATAAACAAGAAAGTGAGAGCAACAAACAGACAACAGGCGTATTGATTGATCATTAGTAACTTGACTAACCTTAATTTGTTGTTGTTGCCGAGTGATAAGAAGAGAGACATCCCCAACAAGCGGCGCCTGATAACAACGCTACTCGATATAACCAAGTCGAGCCAGCAGGCCAGCGTATGCTCGCCAGATAATTGATAGATAAATTAAAGACCGATTGACACACTTCTCGATACAAATTATTATTCCCATCGCCACCCGATGTGCCGTGACACTGATGATAAAGCTCTGTTGACTCATTTGCGAAACATCCTTGTTTTGTAATTTGATGACATGTTTTAGTTGCAGTTGCAGATCAACGAACGACGTTTCTTAAGGTTCCGTATCTCAAAAGAAAAATAAACTCTTATAGGATCACTACATTGTCTGTCTGTCAAGACCTTTCTTCTCAGGAACGCGTGGCGTTTAACAAGTTGAAATAAATGTGAAAAATACGAACTTCTTCTAGTAAAAAATGTGATTATATTGGTAAATTGACCGCGACCTATGTCGATGTATGGGCATAACAGTATTCCAAAAGAAAAGTTAAGTTTGTGCCTCAATCTAGTTCTTCGTCATGTTTTTGGGGACGATAACTACGAAACCCTACACTGTGCGTGGCCAGATTTTAGTATTAAGACAAGTCCGCCACACTATTCGCAATAACTGCAACTCCTGAAAGCGAGAATGAGCAATGTTGACCACAAAAACACTGTAATTCCAATAGAACAGCAGCCGAAGAAGTAAGCAAAATCAATTTCACTTCCATACAAACCACAAGTCAGAACAGAGCTAGGCCGACATCGATGGAGGGGTTCACATCGGCGTCGTGTCGACGATGAAGTACCTGAGACTCGTACTCGAAAGCCGGTGGAATTTCGTTGAGCATTGCCGACGATTGGTGCTCAAACTGGAATGGGCCGGGGCTGCCCTCAAGCGGCTCCTGCCAAATTTAGTGGGTCCAAACACCTCTTGTCGGAGGCTCTACGCGATGGTCGTGCGGTCCGTGGCCCTTTATGGGACACCGTGCACCGGTTTAGGCGCTTTCCCTGAGTCAGCGACAGCCTGCCGGTTGAACATGTCCCAAAGGGTCCGTGGCCGTCTGGCTGATCCGGAGATACCGCACAGTCTCTGGTTAGGTGGCGAGCTTCCTTGCCGGATTTTCGCCATGAGATCTGGAGGCAGAAGTCCTCGCACACAGATGGGAGTGGTGCGAGGAGGCGAAACGCTGGGCTGAAAGTGAAACGGCAGGATCTCATGGTGCAACCCAGTGCTGGCCCACATTTGCGACGATAAGGAACCTCTTTTAAGAGTGGCTTGAGAGGCGTCCTCAAAAGGTCCTCAACGGACAAGGTTTTTTTGAGAGGTTCCTGTTCAGGATAAGGTGAGTGGAAACGCCCGGGTGTTACCATTAGATCGCCCGGAGGACACGGTCCACCGTGTACGGTAGAGGTCTTCCCCACTTGTGCTGAGAACCGCCGTGTTCTCGTAGAGGCGATCGGTGGCAGCCACCTCTCGCGTCCGGCCCTCACGCCCCTAGCCACCACAGGAGACGCACTGGGTGTCGGGAGTCGCAAGCCGTCGCGCAGGTTTTCGGATATTGACTATTGGGTAGCTGGCTGTCCGAGAAAGACCAGGCCCTAGTCGATGGCGCGTAGTGTTCCACGCGCGCCTCAAAGAGATGTCTGCAAAAACTGACGGGATCTGCTAAGGCTCGATGCCTGTCTGGGTCGCGGCTAAATTTGAAAGAGAGTTACCGTGGCCCTGGCTCAAGCGACTGAGGGAACACGGGTGGGTTTTAGTCAGAAAAAGACTGACACGCCCTCCCGCTTCGCCCAGAGTGGTAGAAAGAAGTATGAGTGATTTAAGGTGATATATACGCCCCAATGTAACGCAGTACTGGCCGTGCGCCCGCTCGATGCCAAAATATCAAAATTGAATCTCCTTTTGAACAGTTTTGTTTGCAAAATATTATTTGATTTACATATGCTATGTCAGATAAAAAGAAATTCCAACCATCAATTTTTCTGTATAAAATTATTTTTAAACATCCAAGTCGTTTTGGAGGAGTTTCCAAAAGTTGCGAAAAAATATCGTGTTGTTAATTATTTTTTTAAAGCAAAACTATTAGTTACACGAAAAAACCTTGTGTTCAAAATTATGTACATGAATCAATAATAAATATATATTTTTTGCAAACCTTTTAACCTAGCCGTTACTGAGGAGTATGCTTTAGAAAGTTACCGTTTTACGGCACTAAAGCGTATGTAGGCCCTTAACACCACAAAACAAAAGCCCGACAACGATGTTATTCATTATATTGGCTCGCATCATAGAGGTAAATAAAAACACATTTCAACAAACCGAAACACACATGCAGAACATGGGAGCATAATATTTATAAGCATGTTGGAAGTAGTGACAAAAAAGTTCCATGACCTACAAGGTATTGTTGCCACTTTTATAGAAGCACAAAAATATATAGTCTACAAAACTGTCTAGTGTTTTGTCTAGCTTAGCAACTGATTCGGCAGTTTTGCAGCCTCGGCCCTCGAAAATGTATTTCAAATGTTCTCGTATATTCGAGGGCTTTTTTTCATTTCGTATTGTATGAATAAAAATATCTGGCGCAGTGAGCCCTGTAGCCCAGTGCCTTTAGAATATTGAAACCATAGATGTTTTCGCCACGCAAAATTTAAATATATATCACTGATGTTAAAAGCTTTTTCAATGTTGACATTTAAATAAATGGAAAGAGGACTTCATGGAAAAAAGTATAACAAAAATATTTTTCAACCATATAATAACGGCAATAGCGTAAGCGTTTTCTCAAAACTCTCTCAAAAAACTTAGGCTGAAAAATTATCTCCTCCTTCTCTTTTAGACTGTGATAGTGTGTTCGTGCGATGGGTTATTCTTATCAAACATGCTGTTGCAATCGGAAGCTATAAATAGCGTTTCCTGTGTCTATTACTGTCCAATAACGGATCTAAGTCTGTGAAAGAAGATTGATCTACGAACGTCATCATACAGTTTCATCTAACTGCTCTTGTTCCATGTTGGTTGGGGTCTGTGTAACACGGTTTCTGCTTTCATTGTTTATTCACTCCGTCCTGTCAACTGTCACGCTATCTTTGACTACCTTCTATTTCTTCATAAAATCCGTCAATGCCGCAATCCATCTTTTCTTTGGCTGCCCTCACCCTCTATCCATAATTATTTACATAACTCGTAGCATGGTCTATAAAACTTATACTACCAGTTATTATGTATCACACACTCTGCAAAGTCATCTAAATAAAATAGAATCATGGCTTAAGCAATGGAGGATCAAAGCAAACGAAACCAAATCTGCTCATGTAACCTTTACTCTTAGGAGAGACACTTGCCCTCCGGTTAACGGTTAAGCTAAACAACAAAGAAATACCTCAAACAGCACATGCACATGGATAGAAGGCTTACATGGCAGAAGCACATCTGGGCTAAAAGAAAACAATTATATGGATAACTTCGTGGTCTTCACTGGTTAATCGGACGAAACTCGCAACTAAATAACACCAGCAAAATCTTGGTATAAAAAGCAACTTTGAAACCTATCTGGACTTATGGGATACAAATATGAGGAACAGCTAGCAAGAGTAACATAGACTATAAAATACTGGAAAGATTTCAAAGTAAAGCACCAATAACCATGTTCAGAATACCCCAATGTATTAGCAACAAATAAATGTATCTTGACCTAGGCATAAACACTGTTCGTGAGGAAATAGTCCAGGCAAGCCTGAAATACCAGAAGAAACTAGCAACTCATGCAAACGAACTCGCACAGGCCTTAAGTGGAGATGGTGGACTACATTACAATCGACTGAAGAGTCAAGGCATTCCCAGTCTCGCCCAAAGATTTGTAGACTGAGTCAAGAAGAGGGTTGCTGGAAAGTTTCGATGATAACAATAAAAATAATCAGGACATGTAGTTCCAGCCAAACAAGTGGCTTATTGTTTTCGAGCAGATTGCCATAGTGCAGAAAATATATTTAAAAAAAAAACAATTTATTATGTAATGGTCTCTTGCATAAGTTTCAGAAACAATTATAGACCCCGTTGGGCACAGCAACATTCTAGATATAGTCAGTGACTAGAAGAGAGAAGTAGCGCTCAATATTTTCCTTATTAAAGTTTTAATTATCTATTCCCTATCTATCTGTTTTTATATTATACTTGTATGTGTGTATGTCTTTTTTATGTTAGGTCGTTTATTATTATTAATTTTGTATTACAATTAGTATATTATCTTTATATGTTTTTATCTTATTTCTTAAACTACGCTATATGGGTGTTCTTAAATATACAGAAAAAGCAATGTCTACTGGGTAACACAACATGGTAACATTAAATTATTTCTCGGCACAAAATAATTACAATTATCATAAAGCTCAATCCGTAGGGAGGATTGGATAAATAATATAACTACTGCTAAATCTTGAAATCTAGATACTCGAAATATCTTACTATGGGTTCACTGTAATATCTAATCACCCTCCCTTCCCTTTAACCACCTATATTCAAATTTAGTATTCTTTAATAGGATTTCAATATTTTAAAAGCGACATTACAACATCGTTTATAAGACAGTTTGTCTGGGTTTTTAAAAAAAACAAAAATAAATATATTAAACGGATATGGTTGGAGTTCTTCTGATTTTTTTAAAACATCCTCAGTCCATGCCGTTTCTAACGATATGCTAAAAGTGTATTTATCACTTTTAGTTTTAAAGTTATTAATTAATTTCCGCAACTAGGGCACTTTTACCACCACGAGTCGACATTTGTAAGACAAATGTAATTTCCAGAATTTAAACCAGTTTGGCCTACAGTTGGCAAATTTGTTGTCTCACTCTTACACGAGAGCAACATGTAAGAGACAAAACATGTCATGTCATGTCTCTTTCGCTCTTGGGTCGACGGGGCCGGGCAGGTAACTCGTTGGGGTCTTTGTTAGTCAGTCGAGATTTACCCATCTTAGCTAACTTACGTACTTGCCGTTACGACGCTCCACTGTTTTCGTTAATTTTGTTGAGTTTGTTATTACTTCGTTTTTGTTAAGTTTTGTTATTTGTTACCTTGTTGTTGGCAAAATGGCTGGATTTACCAGTGAAGAGTACACCGACATGCTGGTGGTGTATGGAATGGCTGATTGCAATGGGCGCGAGGCACGGAGGATTTATCAAGAACGGTATCCTAACCGGCGAGTGCCTAACCACCAAACGTTTGGCTCAACTTATCGGCGTCTGCGAGAAACCGGAAATTTAAATTTCCGGGAACCAGCCGTGAACAGATTTCAACCAAATTTGGCTGCGGAAGAACGCATATTGGCTGAATTTGAGGAAGATCCGACCAGAAGCGTAAGAACCGTAGCCCGGACGCTTGGTTTAAGCGTGTGGAAAGTCTGGTCGGTTCTTCGCGAAAATGGACGTCATCCTTTCCACTACACCCCTGTTCAAGGTAATTTTTTACATAAAGTTTTTGTTTTTAGCTCTTATGTAATGAACTAGCATGTGAATTTCATAGGCAATTTTTAAATTAACATGAGCATGTGTGTGAGAGAGAGAGAAATGGAAAGACAGAGATAGCAATCAATGTTACATAGCTACTAATTCATAAGGAAACCGCTAACGTTGATATTTTTATTGTTTTAGGCTTAGAGGATAACGACTATGCAAGAAGGGTGGAGTTTTGCCGCCACTTGCTCCATACGGACGTGGAAGATATTAATTTTTTACGGAGTATTCTCTGGACTGACGAGTCCAAGTTTGACAAGGAAGGAATTGTAAATTACCACAATCTCCATCACTGGGCACCCAGAGATCCAAACCCGAGAGTCAAGAGGCACAGAGGTTTTCAACGAAGGTTCTCCGTGAACGTATGGGCAGGCGTCATCGGTAATCGGTTGATAGGGCCGCACTTTTTGCCAGACAACCTAAACGGGCAAAACTACTTAGATTTCCTCGAAAACGATTTGCCTGATTTAGCGGAAGAAGTGTTTGACGAAGATCGGCCCATAGTCTTCCAGCACGACGGCTGTCCTGCTCATTGGAGCTTAGCAGTGAGGGAGCTTCTGGACAACTGCTTTCCTAATTCTTGGATTGGTCGGGGTGGGCCAATTCCCTGGCCCCCAAGGTCGCCTGACCTTACCCCACTCGACTTCTACGTCTGGGGAAGGGCGAAAGAGTTGGTGTACGCAGAAGAAGTACCAACAAGGGAGGTTCTAATTAACAGGATCCACGCCGCATTCGATACAATGCGCGAGGAACTGCTGCTTAGAACGGTGACCGTGGAGATGAGGAAGAGGTGCCGAGCATGTTTACAGGTCAATGGTCATCAATTTGAACAAAATTTGTAATTAATTAAAATTAGTAATTAATTAAAATTTGTAATTTAATGACATTAGTCATTACCAAATTTTTTGTTTCATTTGCCATCCTTTTACGATCGAACACATTTAATTTTCATTAGTTGAAATTTTTGCTTGAAGTGCCCTAGTTGCGGAAATTAATTAATAACTTTAAAACTAAAAGTGATAATTACACTTTTAGCATATCGTTAGAAAGGGCATGGACTGAGGATGTTTTAAAAAAATCAGAAGAACTCCAACCCTGTTAGTTTTTTTTTAAACCCCATAGAAAGTTGCCCTTAAAATTATTTCTTTACCTTACTACGGTACTTCAGGCCCCATAACTTTTCTTCTCCACAATTTTCTGGTGTAAAATAATTTTTTGCAGGACCCTAAGACTCTAACGATTAAAACAAGACCATTAGCCGACCGGTCCCATGGATAGATTTTGAGCTACAGGTAGTTTTAGTCAAAAAATCATAAAAAAGTCAAATAAAAAATAATAATAAATTAAAAAAAAACCTTGAGGCCAAGGTCAATATAATGGGCGGGGGTAGGTAGCAGACTATCCCTAGTTTCTACCCTAGGCGTATTTACAGCTCCCTTCCAAACACCCTGTATATTTCAATAAATATAATTGCAAGATTGTTTAAGAATAAATTCTGACTATTATGAATGGCAATATTTAATATTTTTTTAGAATTTGTAATCATTTGTTGTTGAAAAAAATCCTTATAAGTTGTAATGTTACTCTACTGTTAGTACCTAACTAATTGATTAGAAAATGGACCAATAATGAAAAATCAATTTATCGTCGGTTTCATGTTAATAGATAGCCAATTATGTTAATAGGACGACACGGTTGGCGTAGTGGTTGAACGATCGGCTGCTGCGCTGCGTGTCGTGGGTTCGATGCGCGCACGGAACAAATATTTGTATGGCCTACGGATAATTGTTCCGGATCTGGGTGTCTTGTGTATGTGATTTTAAATGCTTGTAACCATGATTCAGGAAGAAATTAGTAGTGTGGGCCAAAGTTTATCATAAAAAAGGATTTATATCATAAATTGACATCAATGATGGTAAAAATCTTTCAATCTTGAATAACCCATTTATTCAATACAATACTACAATCTATTTAATAAAAGATTAAATTTACCGGCCCTTCCTAGAACTTCGGATTTCTCAGAGCCCCTCTTCATTTTAATTTAGGTCAAAACACGTGTAACAGGCACCTTCAAAATATTATATCAGTTGGCTATTCGTGTCTTCGTGGGTACAGTCAACCTCCTACAGTGGTAAAATTAACAGCGGTTTTACGTCGTAGCAGTAAGAACGATTTTCGTAGTATAAGTGATGTGTTGATTGTACCTATCTACTAGCCGATAGACGTTAGTGATTAATGTTAGATGTCAAAAGGTACTCTCAAATCGTTTTGCTCGATTAACTTGAGCGTTTCGAGTACCTATTCGTACTTCTTAAACTTATGTCAGCGATCCCCTGACCTAATGGAGCTTTACTTTAATAATATTCTGGAAAAAAAATCAGTTATTTCGGAAAACGGTACCTACCTACTTTTGCTTGAGTAAGGATTTGAAGTTGAATATTTGTCAATTCGTTTTTGGTTTCACTTCATAAACCACGACTGCTTTTCATTGTAATGCATGTTAAACAATATGTAACATAGTGCTTCACACTCATTTTCATTAAATTAATTTCCGATGTAAACTCCTCATCTGATGGTGACCATATACACAATCACCTTAAGGCGCTATATACGCCCCAATGTTAACGCAGTACTTGCCGTGCGCCCGCTCGATGCCTTTGCTGAAAAGTGAACAGTTTTGTTTGCAAAATATTATTTGATTTACATATGCTATGTTAGTTATGAAGAAATTTCAGACATCAATTTTTCTGTGTAAAAATATTTATAAACATCCAAGTCGTTCTGGAGGAGTATCCAAAAGTTGCGAAAAATATCGTGTTGTTAATTATTTTTTTTAAGCAAAACTATTAGTTACACGAAAAAACCTTGTGTTCAAAATTATGCACATGAATCATTAAAAAAATATATATATTTCAAACCTTTTAACCTAGCCTTTACTAAGGAGTGTGCTTTATAAAGTTATCGTTTTACGGCACTAAAGGATATGTCGGACCTCTACATACATTAAAAATAACATAACCCACTTACATTTTTCTTTATGTACCCATTATCGCAAAAAACGGCAAAAAAAAATATGTTTGTTGTATGGGAGCCACTTAAATATTTATTTTAATCTGTGATTAGTATTTGTTGATAATAGCGGCAACAGAAAAACATCATCTGTGAAAATTTCAACTGCCTATATATCACGGTTCATGAGATACAGCCAGCATACTGGCGTGATAGTATGTTATGAAATGGTGTAAACAATAAACAGACATACGATTGCAGCAATCCGAGAGATTTGCCGTCATATATACGGTTTAAGACATTTATTTCTCAAAAAGAATACAATTAATTCACTTAATATGAGAAATACAAGATAATCATAAAACTAAATATAAGAATTACTTAAGAAGAAGGTAGGTACTCGTAAATAAGTAAGTTAGTAGATACACAATTTTTTAGTGTTGTGGGTAAAAGGAAAAAGAGTCAATAGCAATTACACATTCTACCATTTATATGTATTGTGTTGTTTCGTAAATACAGAGTAGAGATCCTAGCTATGGATTTTTTTTATATTTAGCAAATTGGTAATTGGTCATATATTGAAGAGTTGTGTTGATATCTCCGAAGTTATTCGTCAAATCTTTATCAAATTTAAATGGGACCATTTCGGGTTAAACTACTTTCAATCAAAAAAAGAATTTTGCAAATCCGTTCATATATTACGGAGTTATGCCCGATAATACATAAAAAAATAAACATCCAAATTAAGAACCTCCTCCTTTATGGGAAGTCGGTTAAAAACGACGGTACATATAAAACACAAGATTGGTGCCCTTATAATATAAGACGGGACCGCGGCAGACCATGAAGCAGATAGTGAGACTTCTTAGAAATTAGCAAGAAGTAGAGCAGTACGGGAAATATAGAGAGAAAGAGAAATATGGGTATGGGGTGTTCTATTTATAGATGTACCACTGCCCAACCCTTCGTGTGGGTGTGCGTGCGTGATGTCTTGTTATCATGTTGACAAAATTTGACAGAACTGTAACTGATCTGGGTCACTATTAGGTACCTAATTATAATCAGCAATTTATTTTTAGACTCGCAATTTATGATTAAAATCTTCCATTGCTCAAAGTACGTAATAGTAACGACTAGAAGAGACGAACATTTTATATATGTAGTTATGAGATAGGTCTCGTTACTGAGCAACATTTTCCCAGAACTAGGCACTATATCGCAAGGAAAGTGCCCCAATCTAGGCGGTCTGTGAGCTATCTTGGGTCTCAAGGTTCAATTTACACAGGTAGATTGGCAAAATAGATGTTACGTAGCTGGGTAATATTTCTAGCTCGCCGATTTTCCCTTAAGGGTTATGCAGAGATGTATCTTTAGTACTCGCAAACCGCCATTTCACCAGTTATGTTCACGTCGCATGTTATAGGTGAACTTAAAGACATCGAACTTAGAGCATGGGCACAGATCTGGACTCTAGGCTGCTATTGGGCAGTTCCAGATGGAAAACCCAGCAACCAACACTATACCTCACCTAGGAGATGAACCCAGGCTCACATTCTCAACAGTAATACTTGCGACCGCGAAAAAATCGAGGCTGAAATGTTTATCTACTAACGTTACGAAAACTGTGTAAGTCCTTCATTTTTCTCACCAACACTCAACTATCCTTAAAAAAGTGAATTACAAAATCGGAAACCCGACTGCTTAAGAAACGAACTAAAAAAAATTAAAAAAGAGTTAAATCAGGCTGTGCTGTCGGAGGATCAGGTGGTCAGCCAGCTCGCGAATATGTATCCTCCATTTGCACAGCATGATTTTCTTCTTATTTAAAGGTCTCTACCCACTACAACGTATCATACTATGACCGTAATAGAAACGTGTCGGGGAAAAAAATATCTTTTGTATTGAAAAGTATGAGACTATGCTCACTAGAACGTTCTGATACCGACCAGCATCGTCACATGCCATGCATGAGCGTTAATAAGTATCGGCGAGAATATTTTGCCGGTGCTGATATGCTCCGCGCACAGCACGTGACATTGTGAAACCGGTAAACGCAGGCTATAACCACGTATGATGGCCGTTACAAACGCGTTGCCGCTCTTCTCTTACTATTTATACTTGCTATGATATGATAAACGGAGGATCCCGTCACTAAAACCGTTATGCACGGGTATGACCCTCGCATGGTACTCGAGATGATATGCGGAGGCTCCCGTCACTACAACCATTACGCATGGTTATGATACGTAATAGATACGCTATATACGAGTTGCTTTCCGATTCTGATACTTCCATAAGACGATCATAGTATGGTACGGTATAGTGGACAGACTCCTTACATCTTAATAGTTCGTTTCAGTAGGGTTTTTGATTTATAATTTATTTTATTTTATTTCTCTCTTTAGTTATCATTTTATTTTCGAATTACTTTTAAGCACACCGTAACCACCTCTTAAAGCCCTTCATTTTGATACTCCACTCAATGAGGTTGGATGAAAAATAATTGAGACCCGCACAATATAGCGCCCAAAACCCGCCACGTTTTTTTTTTTTAACGTCACCTAAATAAGAACATTTGGCGGTCAAGACTCTTAAAGACGCGTCCAGCGGTTTGAAAGATATGAGGTAATAAAGGAATATTACACGCATACAAGATACTTGCGAAAAACATAATCCTTTCCTTGCAGCCGGGTAAAAAGGTGAAAATTAACAAAACCGATCCTTGACTTTCAGACTTTTTGCCGCAGCTGAAAGGCACACACTATGATTTTAAAGATTTTTATTTTGTACTATTATAACATAAATATTATTCATTCTTTCTTTCAGACTTTGTCTCTAGATTTAGGTACGTTTTATAAGTAACCTTTCACGTTCGACTTTGATTGATGATTTCAGTAAAATGAATAACAATACCTAACTTCCATTCGGTCTGTTTCATTTCAATGACTTGTTTCGTTTTTCATTTTCGACGTCGCGTCGCGATCGCGTTGGCGTCCCATTGTTCAACCGTCAGTCTATTTGGCTTTAAAAGAACATTATTGTATTATTAAGAACTAGCTATTTTTAGTTAAGATCTCGTGGCTAAATAAAAAAAACTGCACGGGTCGATCTTTGAGGTTAAGCGACGCTTGCCAAGGTCGATCCCTGGATGGGTGACCAATCTTGATATACCGAGACTCCTCTGTGCCTCGGGAAGCACGTTAAGCCAGCCGTAATTTGTAGATAATTGACAGTCAGGAGCCTGAAATCTGACACCAGTCTTGCCAAGGGTCATTGTGTCACCCAGCTACTGGGTTGTGGAGGTCAGATAGGCAGTCGTGCCTTGTTAAATACTGATAGTGTCCAACCGAAACTGATTTTACGACCGAAACCGAAACCGAATTTCGGCAACAGTCTCGTATTTGGCCGAAACCGAAACCGAAACTTCCTTACAAGGATCATGTTTTGAGGGAAAAATAAAGAAATCGTTATTATAATCAGCCAGTCTTTATTTTTTTATCTTCTTCAAAAGAAATCACACGAAAACTCACAACAAACAAAACGAACTGCAAACACAAGCCAGTCACGACATGATTAGGCACGTGAACGCGGCTCAATGTCTTCGTCGCTTACTCGCTTGGATGGAATTTAATGCGCCGAACATGACCGATCACAGCGTGAGAACTCCTGAATGCATTTTCGGTTTTGGTCGTAGTTTCAGGAGGTTTGCCGCCAATACCGAAGTTAAACCGAAACTCGTTTTTTTGCCGAAACTCGATCGAAATCGAAGACACTAAATACTGGTATCCAGCTAAATTCAGTTAGACTGGTAGCCGACTCCAACAAAGTTGGGGAAAAGCTAGGCAGATTGATTGATTAAGAACTAGCTATTGTCTGCTACTTTGTTCTTCTAACTGAATGCCTTGTTTCAGCCTTCGGGCTCTTTCAATTCAGACGTTTGGTGCGGAAATGCTGCGGCGGCGCACGGAGCAAGAGTGCCGCGGCGGCGCCGGTGCCGCGCACGCACGTCATCAGGACTACTAAGTGTGTGCTTAAATTATATGGAAAACTTCAACCAGTCGTGCGCAGTGCGACAAACGTACCGCTGCGGCGGCGCAGCAGTGCTGCACCAAACGTCTAAATTGAAAGAGCCCTTAAGGCGCAGATACCACTCAGTGGCTGATTTTAAAATGAGAATCACGTCTAAACGGCTAGTCGTAATTTTATGGAAAAAATATGTTACATCAGACCATTTTCTAAATCATTTATCGTAATTTGTAAAGTCAAGTCTAAGACGGACGGTAAAACGGCAATCGCACCAAAACCACCGGCGAATTTTAATGAAATTGTTAACATCTCAAAGACAATTTAATTATCTACATTTTAAATTGAGGCTGTTTTTTTTAAAGTCATAGAATAATAAAGTACAAAAAACTACTGAATTTTGGGTCGCGCAGGTCGTTGTCGTCTTAATGTCTCTTCTGATCAAGTGTCATCTCTGGTGGTATACTCGTAGGCTATGTATGTCAGTCATGGGATAAAACGACTCAAAGTGCCCTGAGAAGAGCTGAAGGCGAAGTGACCTGCAAGCTGTTCATCAGTGAATTCGTCAAAGCTTTAAAGACGGGCACAACCTTCAGCAATGAAGGTAAGAAGATAAAAGTAAGTCATGAAACTGATTAAAAACGCTAAGCTTTCTCTCTGGACTTACCAATTAACTTTACCTAATCTCTCTTTGAAGCTTCTAAAAGTAACATGGAAAATTAAATTAACCTCACGAAGTCAAAATTAGGTACTTATCGTCCTTTCGTTTAACGTCACGAAACCCGAATGGGGCGGTACATTGAGGGATCCAGTCATTCCTCAGCGAAAATCAAAGATGGATTCTTTTTAAACAAATTTTCCTGCTTTTTACGGAAAAGGAATTCATCTACACAATTAAATAAAAATTTAAGTATCTGTTAAATAAATAAGTATCTGGGCGACCGAGCCCTGCTCGGGTGATAATATAGAAAACAAATTTTTCCCACATAAGATACCTAGCTAGATCGATTTTTCGCCCCCGAAAACCCATGTATTATACATACATGCAAATACTGATAAACAAATTATCGGATACTCCTTTGCGTTGCGCAGTCGGGTAAAAAACATACCATATGCAAAACTTTTAAGGGATAGGTACCAATTAAGACTTCTGCAGCCTTACTAAGGCTTTAATTTTAATTTGTTACGGACAATGTCTCGGGCAACTATCTCTATAAAACAGAAAATACTGCGTGGAATCGTATGAACCAGATTAAAAATAAAAAACTGTTAACAAAACAACACCGTTCAAATATTATTCTATTATTAAAAACTAGCTCTTGTCCGCTAGTTTGTTCGTCAAACTAAAAGCACCGTTTCTCTAAGAAACACAATTCTTAAGACGTGTTCTATCGTTTGTGACTTCATCTTTATTAACCAGAAATTCTATTAAAAGTAAAGAAACTTCTCACGTCGTCACGCCATCACTGACTCCCTTTTCTTTCATATCACTCCTCACACAGTCCATCCATCTTTTCTTTGGCCGTCCCCTCCCTCTCCATCCATCTACATTTATATTCATAACTCCTTTAGTAACATGCGCTTCGTCCCTCCTCATCAGATGACTATACCAGGACAAACTGTTTCCTTTCAAGTTTTCTGTCACTGGCGCCACTTTCAAGCTTCCTCTAATATGTATGCTCATTTCTCACTTTATCCATTCTCGTCACTCCGCACATCCATCACAACATTCTCATCTCTGCTACATGCAATCTCTTTTCATCCATCTTTTCCACAGTCCAACATTCCGACCCATGCAGTACGAAAGGTCTAATCACAAACTTGTAAGTTTTCCCCTTTAACTTGAGGGGCTTCCGTGGGTCGCAAGTTGTTCCAGTGATCTAGAACAATCCCACCGCACTATTCCCAAACCACTCCAACTCCTGAAAGCCAGAATCAACAGTGGCGACCACCAGAAAAGCGCCGAGGCAAAGAAGCTCGACGAAGTCCCGGAGAACGAATTTAACTGTCTTGGATCCCGCAACGAAATTAATCAGAAAATAATGGAGGAGTAAGAAAAATACAAATTTCCACTTCCCTCCATATCAAGCCGGAGACAGAACAAACAATACCAATAGGCACAAAGGATCGAATTAGCATTAATATTAATGGGGCCTAACATTGTGAGCTGTTATATTTGATTCCAATAATAGGTATGGCAAAAACGCTTGAACGCACGGAAATTTGTTCTAGTTTCCACAAGGTCCGTATAGTAAACAGCTCCTGATACAACCTGTACATTATTCAACATAGTATTGCGTTCATTCTGCCAAAGAATACACTCCCATAAGATACGATGTGCAGATTGTACATATTCGCAGTCAGATGTAGAACACTGACATAAAGGCGAGGCAACAAGCTTGAAGGAAAATAATTTACTTTTAAAGTTACCATGCCCTGTGAGAAATTGGGCAACACAGTGATCCACCTCCAGCCACGTCCTAGCCAGCCGCACGCGAACGGATGTAAAGAATTGGTGAAGGTGTCGGCCCTTGATGGAATTATCCCATCTACATTGCCATTCGGATATCGTTCCTCCCAGACGTCAATATGTGGTTTAAATAATCTGGAGATTTTCTCACGGTCACTCCGAGTTAAAAAGTCCGCGTCCATGGTCTCTTTTGCGGAATAGTACATTGCAGCACGTCGCTGCACTTCAAGGTCGACCGGAAGTACGCCAGCAAGTACCGGTAAGGCCTAAGTACTAACCGTCCTATATGCTTTGCATAAGAATATCCAAGGGAAACGCTGACTCTGAAGTAATTTACGTCGTACCGCCCCTATTGTGGCCCTATCAGCCCAAACAGGCTCCCGCGTTCCAGTGACCTGTCACCATTTCATCCATCCCGAGTTGATCTGGTGCTTTACGTCTCCGTCTACCTCGCCATCCCCTTGGACAAGCGACGCTAGGTACCGCAAGACTCTCCAGTCTATGCCACCACATCTCCAATTTGCTCTAGACCTCTAGGCCACTTTAAGCAACCAGCACATTGTCATCGGCAAACAGCATACACCAGGGTGCCTGCTCCTGTATGTGCGACGTCAGTGCGTCCATTATCATCAGGAAGAGGTAAGGACTGACCGACCCGATAGTAAACGAAAAGTAAAGAAACCTCTACAACAGAAAATTAACTTCTGTCCAACTTTAAAATTTCTCGGTAAATACGACATAGTAGGTAATATGGCAAATATCTTAACCTCTTGAACTACATATTAATTACCTTCCTTCTCCCAGCTCTTCAGACTTTCTGCATTAAACAAGTACGAGGAGATACGGGGAGGAATTATAGGTATTTACAGCCTTAAATCAAATCAAATCATTGTTTATTTGCTCAAACATGAGTATCATACATACGTAACAAGTTGTCAGCATGAAGAGTTGTTAAAATAAAAAAATATGGAACGTCATGTTTGCCTTGGGTAGTGAAAGTGTGCCAGAAAAAAAAAATCAAATTAATAAATCATATCAAAATAAAAATTCTAGAATGTCACAGTAAAAATTATAAAAACATTTGTCAAGATATCAATATAATAAATTAGTAGAATAATACCAATATAATCACTCTAGAATGTCACGATTCCAGATTCTATAATTGTCGTAACAGTAAATAAATACAGAGCATGCATTTAAAGAAAAACTTTATCCAGAAGTATTCAAAAAATCAGTATTCAATGGGCTTATTAAGAGTTTTTTACTCACGCTGGATTGCGTTAACGTAAACGTCAATTTGTATTGAACCTGGAAAAGCACCGTCTGGTGACAGTGAGGAGAAACCTCTTTTTAGGGTTCCGTAACACAAAAGGTAAAAAAGGAATCCTTATAAGATCACTCTCTTGTCCGTCTGTCTGTCCGTGTGTCACCACCGATTTTCTCAGTAACGGTTGGACCTAGCAAGTTGAAATTTATACCAGATACTGAGGTCTCTATTAGGTATATAAAAATCAAGTTCCTGAGTCAGCAAGATATATAGATATGGGCTAATAGATTAGATTTATAATTAAAAAATTGATCTCTGCGAAAACTTGTAAGTAACAAAATTTACCTTAATTTTCAACTTTCTTTTTCGGAATTTTTCTTTACTTATGCTGTAAGACCTTGCTTTTAAGCAAAAATGACAATTCTAGGTCAACCGGAAATACCCTATAGGTTTTGAGTCGAAAACCTATATGGTATTTCCTATTGACCTAGAATCACGAAATTTGGCAATAAGTAAAGTACTTACAGCACAAATAAAGGAAAAATTCCAAAAAATAAAAAACAAGTTGAAAATTTAAGGGTATCCCCATACATACACAGTTGACGCCACTCTGGGTACGGAACCGTTCGTGCGCGAGTCCGTCGCACTTGGCCGGTTTTTTGTATAAAAATTGACATAAGAGATCGTTTACGTTATCCCAGTTGAGTATGTTAAAACAACTCGATATAAGCACACAGAAGGTCATAATCGTATAATCCAATATACTGTTAACACCTCCTAAATGAGCCGAATTTATTTAAGAGCTCATATTATCCGAAACACCCAACGTTTAGCTCTTAAATATATAAGCTTAACAAAACAACACGCTTTAAAAAGTCGTTAAAAAGAGAACGATCGTCTCCCGAATGGATATTACGATCGAAATGCGGTTTTAAAAACTTTGTTCTATGTCACAATCGTTTTTAACTTCGAACTTTCGAACTTTAAGATGGATTTCCATGGTTACTCGTTTTTGATATTCAGGGTGTAACTTTGAAGATTTTATAAATTGGTATTTGTTTTTACAGTAACAGTAGCAGCAGCGGCCGATCTAGCCGAAAAGTTCAGTAGACGCGACCGCGTACCGGAAGACTCAAGAAAGAAAGAAAATATAATAATATGTAACTGGCACAAGAGAAAGAACAAATATATATAAATAACAAATTAAAAAGAACCCCGTGCGAGATCAACAAGGCTCCTATCCTCAGTTTTGGAAGGCTTCCCTCTGGATGGAGTTATTATGGCTGCGGGAATCAGCTGGATTAGCAGCTGGGAAAGAGCAGCAGACGCGGTTGATGTGACGACACCAGGGAGGCCTATATCCAGCAATGGACGTCTATCTGCTGAAATGATGATGATAACAGTAGTAGAAGATACCAAGTATATACCTTAGCTAGAGGACTCAAATAAATATTACATGACACACCTAATCAAAAAGCAGTACGTACCTACTAAGTAGATACTTACTCTCGATACATCCCATAGATGTAGCGTAGCTAAAGCAGACTTAAATCTATGGTCCATCCTGCTATTTTACATTTGACAGATGCACACTTAAGAAGTTTTATAATTATTAACAGGCAACCACAGAGAATAAAATGCAATACTTCATAGACTCTTACAGTAGTGAAGCGACGCGCTAATTCGCTCCGTTATTTTGATATATATAAATTCACTGTTAAATCGAATACTAAATCAGCTTTCTGCCTGTATTTTTAGTTTTTATCTAGCTTAAATACTTGCTAGATATAAATGAATACATAACGTGCAAGCACAGATTAATTAATAGATGCAAGCGTCCGTCATTTAAGCCGCCGATCAACTCGCGACCTTGGGACGTGCAAGGGAACAACAGATCGGCGCGCGGGTTTTTCAGGACGGCTGAGTGGCTATAGACGAATATAGGTGGCACGAAAAATCATACCAATGAGCTTATTTTGTTATACAATATATGATGAGGTAAAAATAAGCAGGTACTTGAAAGTAGGTAGGTTAGATAGTAACTATGTATAAGCATAATGGAATAATATCAGACGTTCCGAAATACCTTCGTACTTCTTACAAAGGAGTAAAACCTTTTGGGAATAACTTTTTTTTCTGAAGAACTTAGTTTATTTTTTTCATTTATTCCTAGTAAAAGAAACTTGCGAGACCTCGATTTTTATTTTATTATTTGTAGGAAAAAACGCCAGAATGTTTTTATTCAAGAATTTGTTTTAGTATTCATACACTGGTCCTGAAATTTTAAAATACCGAGCCGCTGGCATATTAAATTTTTTTTGCTAAATTTTTACTTATTCATTGAAACTTTATGTACAGTTGTGGTACCTATATTTTAATCAGGCAAATGCCATACTATTTTACATTTGACTAGAGGATGCCTCGCGGTTTCACCTGCGTAGTTCCCGTTCCCGTGGGAATGCAGCGATAAAAAGTAGCCTATGTCACCCGGGGATAGAGTAGCTTCCCAACGGTAAAAGAATTATTGAAATCGGTTCAGTAGTTTTGGAGCCTTTTGGAGCCTATTCGGTACAAACAAACAAAAAAATCTTTCCTCTTTATAATCTTAATATATATAAATCTCGTGTCACAATGTTTGTCCTCAATGGACTCCTAAACCACTTAACCGATTATAATAAAATTCGTACACCATGTGCAGTTCGATCCAACTTGAGAGATAGGATAGTTTAAATCTCAAATTATAGTCGCAATTTTAATTTATTGCTAATTATTTGTCTGTTATTATTTGACAGTCACAATAACCTGACGCTATAACTCCAGAACGCACGAACCGATTTCCACGGTTTTGCATTCGTTGGAAAGGTCTCGGGCTCCGTGAGGTTTATAGGGTAAGTAGGGTAGGGTAGGTAGGGTAGGGTAGGTAGGGTAGGGTAGGGTAGGTAGGGTAGGGTAGGTAGGGTAGGGTAGGGTAGGTAGGGTAGGGTAGGTAGGGTAGGGTAGGTAGGGTAGGGTAGGTAGGGTAGGGTAGGTAGGGTAGGGTAGGTAGGGTAGGGTAGGTAGGGTAGGGTAGGTAGGGTAGGTAGGGTAGGTAGGGTAGGTAGGGTAGGGTAGGTAGGGTAGGTAGGGTAGGGTAGGTAGGGTAGGGTAGGTAGGGTAGGGTAGGTAGGGTAGGGTAGGTAGGGTAGGGTAGGTAGGGTAGGGTAGGTAGGGTAGGGTAGGTAGGGTAGGGTAGGTAGGGTAGGGTAGGTAGGGTAGGGTAGGTAGGGTAGGGTAGGTAGGGTAGGTAGGGTAGGTAGGGTAGGTAGGGTAGGTAGGGTAGGTAGGGTAGGTAGGGTAGGGTAGGTAGGGTAGGGTAGGTAGGGTAGGGTAGGTAGGGTAGGGTAGGTAGGGTAGGGTCGGGTAGGTAGGGTAGGTAGGGTAGGGTAGGTTTTAGGGTAGGTAGGGTAGGTAGGGTAGGTAGGGTAGGTAGGGTAGGTAGGGTAGGTAGGGTAGGTAGGGTAGGTAGGGTAGGTAGGGTAGGTAGGGTAGGTAGGGTAGGTAGGGTAGGTAGGGTAGGTAGGGTAGGTAGGGTAGGTAGGGTAGGTAGGGTAGGTAGGGTAGGTAGGGTAGGTAGGGTAGGTAGGGTAGGTAGGGTAGGTAGGGTAGGTAGGGTAGGTAGGGTAGGTAGGGTAGGTAGGGTAGGTAGGGTAGGTAGGGTAGGTAGGGTAGGTAGGGTAGGTAGGGTAGGTAGGGTAGGTAGGGTAGGTAGGGTAGGTAGGGTAGGTAGGGTAGGTAGGGTAGGTAGGGTAGGTAGGGTAGGTAGGGTAGGTAGGGTAGGTAGGGTAGGTAGGGTAGGTAGGGTAGGTAGGGTAGGTAGGGTAGGTAGGGTAGGTAGGGTAGGTAGGGTAGGTAGGGTAGGTAGGGTAGGTAGGGTAGGTAGGGTAGGTAGGGTAGGTAGGGTAGGTAGGGTAGGTAGGGTAGGTAGGGTAGGTAGGGTAGGTAGGGTAGGTAGGGTAGGTAGGGTAGGTAGGGTAGGTAGGGTAGGTAGGGTAGGTAGGGTAGGTAGGGTAGGTAGGGTAGGTAGGGTAGGTAGGGTAGGTAGGGTAGGTAGGGTAGGTAGGGTAGGTAGGGTAGGTAGGGTAGGTAGGGTAGGTAGGGTAGGTAGGGTAGGTAGGGTAGGTAGGGTAGGTAGGGTAGGTAGGGTAGGTAGGGTAGGTAGGGTAGGTAGGGTAGGTAGGGTAGGTAGGGTAGGTAGGGTAGGTAGGGTAGGTAGGGTAGGTAGGGTAGGTAGGGTAGGTAGGGTAGGTAGGGTAGGTAGGGTAGGTAGGGTAGGTAGGGTAGGTAGGGTAGGGTAGGTAGGGTAGGGTAGGTAGGGTAGGGTAGGTAGGGTAGGGCAGGTAGGGTAGGGTAGGTAGGGTAGGGTAGGTAGGGTAGGGTAGGTAGGGTAGGGTAGGTAGGGTAGGGTAGGTAGGGTAGGGTAGGTAGGGTAGGGTAGGTAGGGTAGGGTAGGTAGAGTAGGGTAGGTAGGGTAGGGTAGGTAGAGTTGGGTAGATAGTGTTAGGTAGGGTAGATGAATGTTTGGTGTTTTTATGGCAAAACAAAGTTTGCCGGGTCAGCTAGTATTGTTATAGATTATAGATAAATATAACTGAAGTCATACAAACTTCGTTGGCTCGAAGTCTGTATTTGTGCCCGGTTGAAATCAATAGGTTCGTTCTTTATTACATGAGATTTAAACATAACTGACGAAATTTATTTATCCGATCCGATCCGAAAGTTTTTTTTTTTTTTTTTTTTTTATTCAATTTGAAAGGGCTTTGTCGCACATGCGATTATGCCGCCCTGGTTAGCTTAACAAAATAGATGTAACATTTAACTTAATCTAAGTATAGCTAGTTTGTAAAGTTCCCTAGCTGCGTCGGAAATTGGCACAGCTAGAACACTATTACAGTAACCTACCTCTCTAAATCTACAATCTAAGCTATTTCTAAATTCCTCGTTGCGGACACACTCGATTAATATATGATAAACATCATCAACTGAATGAATACAGAAATTACATTTATCCGTTGGTGATTTTGCCATTAGGTATAATAACTTATTGCACGGAATGTGTCCGGATCGAAGTCTTAGCGCGATAACAGTATCACATCTGTTCAATAGCTGATTATCTATCCACGGTGACTTCAAGGGATGCGGTTGGATCGTTTTGTACCAGATTCCTTTTTCTTTTGATCTTTTATCAAAGTACTCCTTCCAGAGGGAATAGCAATCCTGTTTTATATAGGGTATAAAGTTAGTGAAGTAAGGAGAAAAGTTAATAGGAATACCATCATATATGGCCTGCTTGGCTAGTTTATCAACAATTTCGTTGCCTTTTATTCCGATATGTGATGGGATCCATTGAAGGACTATATGCCTTCCAGAACATTGTAACTGCAAAATTATTTTCAGTATAGTTTAGGCTATCGGTGTTGCTCGAAATGTCGAGGTACATCGAGCCAAGTGTTGGAGCGAACTTTTTGAGTCTGTGAGAATAACAATCTTGTTTTGATGGATTGATTCTGCATACGACAGAGCTTCTGCGATCGCAATCAGCTCAGCTTCCATTATACACACACTGACATTAATTTGGAATTTCATTGAATGTCCTTCAGACTCATAAAAGGCGGCTCCCGTGCCGTCACCCTCTTTAGATCCATCTGTAAATATTTTAAAATAGGTCGAGTATTCCGAATTAATGTAGTCGACAAATAAGTTACTTAAGCTGACAGGATTGTATTGTCGTTTTGGTTTGGACACAAAACTAACTTCGTGTTTTATTAAATTGTTGCTATCAATACTACTGACCCATGTATTCAGAGAAAACATATCTAACTTATTACTGCAATGAACTTTTAAGTTATGTAGTGACTCATGAACTAAGACTAATAGTGGAATTCTTTTGTTTTGCCAATATGAAGAGTTATTACACAATGTGGATAGTTCAGAAAGCAAGTGAATTCCTCCCGTGTTTGCCTGCAATGCTTTCGTTTTAAGCCAGAATTTGCTAGCCAAGAATCGTCGACGTAGGTATAGCGGTTGTAAACATAACTCGCTTTCCATCACGTGAATGGGCGTAGTTTTTATAAAACTACCCACTACTCTCATTGCTTGGTTTTGTAATTTATTTAATTTTTCTAAGTGCGTTTTTGCACTGTTGTCATAGAAAAAGCTTCCATAGTCCACACGGCTTCTAATTAGGGATATATAAATCCTTCTTAAATACTTTGGATGCACACCCCAACTTGATCCTGCTAGCACTTTAATAATTTTTATGAATTTAAGAACTTTTTGGCAAACCTCATTGATATGTTTTCCCCACCGGAGTGAACGGTCCAACCACATACCAAGATATCGAACCGTGTCAACTACCTCCAATCTATCATATCCAATTGACAAGTTAACTGACAGTTTTCTATAGCCTCTGTTAAAAATACAAATTTTGCTTTTATTTGATGAAATATTTAGGTTAAGGGAATCAAATAGATTACATAAGACATTTAACGCTTCCTGTAACTCGGCGGCTGACTCATCAGTGTTATGGGATGTTATATAAAGTACGTAATCATCGGCATACTGTGAGATAGATACGGAGCTAGGTATTGTCTTACAAATATGAATGGTTGCAATATTAAATAGAAGTGGTGACAATGGGTCACCTTGTGCCAAGCCCCTTCTGGCAACTCTAGTAACGGTATTATCTAATCCGTTAATCGTTAAATATCTTTCTTTAAGAAATTCCCATAGATATTTATAGTATTGTGCTCCCACACCAAGTTGGTCCAAGGTTAAGAGAAGAGTAGTGACGTCAACATTATTGTACGCGTTGTCAATATCAACGAAACATCCGATCGTGACAAGTTTTTTTGTGTAACCAATTTGTATTTTTGAGATTAGTAAATTTAAGTTATCTAAGCATGAACGTGCTTTTCTGAAACCTATAGTCTCTTCAGAAAAAAAACCTCCACTTTCTAAGTACCACTCAATTCTCTTATTAATAGCAGAATGAAAGATTTTACATAAACAGGACATTAATGAAATGGGTCTTATTGCGGAAGCGGAACTCATATCTCGACCTGGTTTGGGGATTGGTACTATGCGGACTTGGCGCCATTGCTCGGGCACGAAATTTAACGAAAAAAAAGAATTATAAAGTTGTGTCAAAATGTTTTTTGCAATTTCGGGAAGATTTTTAATCATCGAAAAGGAAATGTCATCGCAGCCGGGTGCGGTGTCTTTAGATTTTATACATTTATCAATTTCTTGTCTTGTTATAGCAACTTCCAATATCTGATTTTGAGAACAAAAGGAAGGCAGTGGGGGGCATGTAAAATCAGGAGCTAAATTTAAAAGCACTTGTTCAGCCAACATCTCGTCTACATTAAATCTAGCTGAGCGGTATCCCTTCAACCAGCGCATGCGTCGCCACATGTCACTAGCCGAAGTGACCTCATCTACTGAAGAACAAAAATTACGAAACCCCGTATTACGAGCATTTCTAGTTAGTCTTTGAGCTTCTCGAGTCTTGTCCTGTAATATTCGTAAGTTATCTGGAGTTGGGTTTTTTCTAAAGTACGTTAAAGCCAATCGTCTCGCCGCCACCGCTTTAGATAATATTGGAGACCAATAAGGTTTCGGTTTAAATTGACTACTGGGATTTTGGTTAAATTTAAAATAAGGAATGCTTGCATCAGCGGCTCCGTTAATTATATCTAAAAATAAATTATATGCTTTTTGTGGATTAGCAGGTATTGTACACTCATCTAGTTTTTCTTGTATATAATTACGGTAAGTTACCCAATCGGCTTTTTTAAAGTTTCGTTTTTTAACAATGCGTGGAATACAATTAACCGACGTTTTTAATTTGATCATCACGTGGTCACTGCCCAAGGACTCATTAGTTGCGTTCCAATCAAACATCAAAGACACATCTGAAGAGACTACAGATACATCAGGTGCCGACTTTTGCAAAATTCCATTAACTAGCTTTACACGAGTCGGCTTCCCATCATTTAAAGTAACGAAATTATGGTCAATTAAAGAGTCAAAGATTTGAATACCCCTTTGATCTGTTCTCGTGGACCAACTTGAGTGATGACCGTTATAATCTCCCAAAATTACAGTTCTCGAGTTTGTTATAGAAAACAGCGAGTCCCAATCATTTTGTGTAGTACGAACGTTAGGTGGGCAATAAATTGAAATCACATTTTGAATGGAACTGCAATTAATAATTTTGACATGGACCATCTCAATACGCGAATTCAAAATATGAATATGGCATTGTTGAGCCTTGATGGATTTGTGAGTTAGAATTGCGACGCCTCCATATGAGTCAGGTCTGTCGCAGCGAAACACATTATAATCTTTTATATTAAGATCACAGTCAGGATCCAACCAAGTTTCACATAACGCAGCAATATGAACTTTTTCTAAATACAAAATTTGTTCTAAATCTAGTTTTTTGGGTAGCACACTTTGTGAGTTCCATTGCAAAATGTTTATTTTAACAGTATTCATTGCGGAAATATTTTTTAAAAGAGGACAGATCTTTAGGTATTATCTTATTTAGGAAGAAAGATATTGCCCACTCCATGCTAATTTGGATAACGGATATAATTTTAACTTTGAAGGAGTCATTTCTAACAAATAAAATATATTTTATTTTATCTACCAGCCATCCGAATGAATTATTATCTTCCGAATCTTCATTTTTACCATCGTCTTCCTCCTCAGTTGCATCACCCCTGTACGTATGCTCTTGAAAGTCCATATCACAATCCTGTTCCTGGGAAGTTTCAAAATGGGATCCTATTTTTTTGTGTTTTTTCTGCTTACTTTTCTTTATATCTTCTCCTTCTTTTTCGGTTTGTGTTTTGTCCATTTGCGGTACATTTTTGGTTTGTGGTCCTTTTGTGATATCTCTTTTGTTGGAGATGGTTTCGTGACTTTGTACAGGGCGTGCTGTTTTTTGAGCAAATGTTGCTTTCGACTGTAACACCGGTGACATCGGTGTATTTGAGGTCATGGTGGGTGTTTGCGTAGCTGGATTTATCTCATAAGAAGGTGTGGGTGTGTGCCTGTTGACATCTGCCACGTACGCAGGTGCCGGAGGAGGTATATACATATCCAATGCTTTTCTATATGAAACGTTAAACTGACTCATAATAGTACGTATTTTTCTTTCCTTAATGTACACTGGGCAAGTTTTGTCCAGTGCCATGTGATTCTTAGTACAATTCACACATTTAAAAGAGACTGTTTCGCAGTTAGCATGTTTACCTCCGCATTTCGGACAAATTATATTCGTTGTAGGGCACATTTTGACTGAGTGACCATACCTCCAGCACCTAGAACATTGCGTAACGGGAAAAAACGTAAGGTTCTACCAATACTCTCATTTCGTAGATGAGTATAAAAGGTGGTAACGATGGTCCTTCAAATCCTATTCTCCATGTCTCGCTATCGGTCCAATTGGCTGCCTCTCTGTCCCTTCGTTGTAGGCGTCTTACATTTACGACCTTACAGGTACTTGATAGACATGAACGTAGCTCATTCTCAGAGATGTCTAAATCGATATTTTTAATGACTCCATATGATAGACCGACCTCAAAAGGCCGCTGGAATCTCCATCCTAAACCTTTAAAATGTTCGGAGTTCCCTAACTTCTCAGCACTTTCGGCATCCTTAAGTTCGACAATAATTCTGTACGGGTTAATATGTTTTACTTTTGTTATATTCATTATTCTTTGTTCCTTAAATAATTTTGCAAGTGCAAACTGTTTAGGAAATTTTTCTTTGCAAGTGACACGTAATTCCGTAATTCCTCTTACACGTCTCGTCCTGTTTTTGCTGTTCCTAACTTCATTCCATTCATCATCTTCTCTTCTCCTTTTCGTAGGTCGCATTCCATCATTCGATGTCTCGTGACCCTCCATCTCAAACAATTGTGTTAAGTCTTCTATGTGTGTATTCTCTTCGGCCTCCATAGTGATTGTATTGATTAGTTCTTCATTATGATTCTCGTCTGTACTCATTACGCATAAGGTGCAGATTCGCGCGAGCGCTAACCGGTTCGGCCGGGCGGCCGACCGCACAATAGATAACGAAGTAGTTGTTAGCTAATCACTACAAAAACACGTCCAAGCAGCACCGTACGCGCTTCGACACATCCGAAAGATTTAGAAAGAAAGAAAAAAAAATGTTTATTGGCGCCAGGCACGACGCATACCATAAAAATAACAAAAAATCTTAAATACAATAATTACAAAGTATGCGTCTACGCAAAACGGTCAATGCTCAGCATAATGCTGGGACTCGTGTGCGAGACAGAGCCACAGCGCTGGTTGTCAGCAATAGCCGGTGTCGACTGGGTGACTCCGAACCAATGAAACCTTAGTGGCAAGTGACGGAGCGAAACGAATTTAACCGATCAAATAATTCTAAATTTAATAACAAAATCAATATAAATAAAATTTGTGAACTAAAGCAAACTAAGTTTCTAGGCGTTACTCTAGATCAAGACAAACTGGCAAACCCATGTCGATACTGTCTCGAAACGAATACAAAAGTCTGTATAAGCGCTAAAAAAAATAGGAATATAACAAGCGTCCAAAAGGCAATAGTAGCATATCATGCATATGTTGAATCGGTGTTACGCTTTAGATTGATTATGTGGGGCACTAGCATCGATCAAAATAGAGCATATGTTGCACAAAAAAAATGCATTCGTGCAATATATGGCCTTCAATCCGACGATTCTTGTCGGCCGGTATTTCAGAAACATGCTTTTTTACCGCTACCGTAACTATATATATACGAGATATGTATGTTTGTGTGGCAGCTTATGCTATTATTTACAAAAGCAGACGATGTACATCCTCGAAACCAGCGCGATCCTCACAGGTTCGTACTGGATGTCATTCAAAGGCTTACTAAATATAATAAAAGCTGTTTGTATATATATTATAAGATACCGAGTGACCTAAAAATTCTAAATACCAGATTATTTAAAATAAATTATATGATTGGCTTTCCACTAATAGTTTTAATAGTGTAAATGAGTATATAGGCAAAAAAAAAATTACGATATTGTATGCACGAAAAATTTGCACGCGCAATGTTAAGCAAAAACATGCACACTTCTGTATCTACTTAAATATTTTCGATGACCCTTTCTCAATAAGCACTGAAATAAGTATTCACACCACCTCAACCTCCTCACATCATTCATTCATCCTTATTGTGCAAATTAAAATTAAGATTCATACGACACAGGCACGTCATCCATTTACCAGCATTTACATATTTAAATATCGCCAGCTTATAATATAAGCCGCCACTAAGTCCCACCTCAAGTATTACTCAGTTGAACTTATGAAAATACGGTCTTGAGCAAAAAATATCAATCTGAGAGGAAAACACACATCTTTGTTGATACAAAGAGAACGAACCCTGTTTTTGTTCGAATTGAAAATAGAAATTGACGCTTATATTCATAATATATTTTATTTTCTCGTAGCAAATGGAAAAGTGAATGGTATACTTAGAAAGAGTTTTTTTTAATAAGATATTAATGTGCGAACTATGATTACATATAACAATACATTTCTATGCAACGTATATTTTTTTTTAACATATGCAAATATCTAGCTTGTTACCCGACGTTACCTTTGCAGCCAACGCGAATTTGCGACGCTTGTACATCAGAGCTTAGGAATACTGTAAGATGATGGAAAATAATCTCGTAAATTTAGAAACTGTGCTTGTTCTGTGATCACTGGGCTAAAGGTCGCTGGATAAGATCAACACCACATTATTTATGGATGCAGCTTTTTAACGGTTTCGCGAATTGTCTCTTGCGAAAATACGCGATTTCACCTAAAGTGATCCAAAGATGACTGTGACGTAAGACTAAGGTAGGCTAAAAGGTTAAAAGTAGGCTTATATTGCAATCTACTAAACTTATTCATTCACAAACAGAAAACATTGAAGATTCTTGTCTAGATCCCGGTTTTGGTTGCGTGTTTAGCACAAGAGTTCCTTTTATAACGAAGTCGTCTTCATTATACGAGTAGTAAGTAAAGAAAAGTAAGGCAGGATTTTGGAGGACTTAAATAGGGGATAAAGATTTGTTTGGTTTCTTATTTATTTTTGCTTTTTATCCTACTTATAACATTATAAAGGAGAAAGTTTGTGAGTGTGTTTGTTACTTTTTCACGCTCAAACGGCTGGACGGATCGGCACAGATATAGATTATAGTCTGAAATAGCACATATCCTTTTTATACCGGGAATATGTTCCATCGGGATAATTTTCGACTTTCACGCGGGTGAAGCCGCTGGCAGAAGCTAGTGTCTCATAAAGTACACGGCTTGTAGAAATATAATCCTTGTCCATCAGTGAGATTAAGAAAGCTGTAGATGATGAAACAGCATCGAATTTAAAACTATTTGTCGTAAAAACACAATAGATTTGTTAGCTACATGACATCGCGTAATGAGCACTCAAATTCTTCCACAATATTTTATGGACAACCTTAAGGATGCAATGAATTAAATGCTAATAAGGTAACATTGAATTTACATCACTTATGTGTAATAAATGAGGAAAAGGGCTACAATAGCTCTACAGGTTTACAGGTATTATTGTAAACCCGACCTGGAAATGGACTCCAATTTCAATTCCGAGAACTTCCTTTTTTCTAGAAATCTAGTAGATTAAGACGGGCTGGTGTCCGCAACTCCACGTCTAAGCGCGTATTTTGCGTACGGTAGAAATCTAGTAAAAACACATTCGTTCGAAATCAATGATTTGATTTGGCCAAAAAATGCAAATCATCATTGATTTTAATCGACAGAATGTTATTCATCATTTATGCATGAGAGTTACCAAGAACCGAAATGAGGGGCATCCGATTGGAGATGAGGATTAACGTATAGTGTAAATAGATACCTATATTTAAGGTATCTATTTACACTTTGAATATATGTAGGCTGTATAATAACGAATTCATATGTGCATCATCTTCATACCCTATCGTCATTCAAATGACGTCCACAGCTTATAATAAATTGAGGTAATATTTAGTGACCTTTAAGAATTACCTCAATATCAATGAACTTTAATTAATATTTCTTCTTCAATTAACAATGACTTATTACAAACGCTATAATCTGGATAAAAGAAACAATTAATCGACAAAAACAAAAGAAGACCTCTTTGATTTCAATGCTACAATTCCATTTGAGAACAAAAAGATTTTTGGCAAGGAGTCAGAAAAATGTTATTTGCCGTTCGTCCCCTGTGTAATTTGAAATAAGCAAGACTTCGGAAGAAAGCGGGCTTCAGGTAAAAAAATCACTTTATATAAAAGGATCTGCCCTAACTTTCTTCGCTAACCCAGATATGGTTATTGGATCATGATTATATGATTATCTGAATACTTTTTTGTCTTTTTGTGCAGACGGCGAAAGATTTCTACCTAGCAGATTACTTGTCTAAGTACTTTTATATTGATTCAGTTTAAGCATTTTTATTCGAATATGTACATACTTTTACAGAATTAACTAGGTACTCTAAATATAAAGATAGGTACTACTAAACACTTCTCTAACTGAAGTGCCAAGTTTCAGTACCTACCTAGTCAGATTTTGCCACAATTTGTTATTTAAAATCTTAAAGATGTTTCCACATACAAATGTTTTATTACGCAATCGGTAATCTATATTTTTATATCTCAAAATTACATATTACACTATCTATTAATTCAATTGTAATTATAGTTTCGATATTTGACAGAAATAGCTGTTAACCCAATATGTTTCTATCATAACAAGAATATCTTCTTGAAAAAATATTCCAAGAGAATCTGAATCGGCCACATAAAGACAATGATAATATTATTACAATCACCAGAAAGGATAATAGTTAATCTCGTAAGAAAATCTGTCACGATGCTACGCACATAGGCACTCTCCTAATTGCTTGTTCTCATAACACATATTTTTTTGCCTAACACATTCTTGGAAAACATAGCTAAAGTAACTAAAGATAGTAGAACAGGCAGAAAACAGCAATCCATATGCTGGCTTAAATCTTACCATAGCTTTAGTGTTGACAAACAGTCCAACATCACAGCCTTTGTCACAGCTGATGGAAGGCAACCACTGAACAACCCCAATGCAGAAAGTAGTGCTCGGTGCTATGGTGACCTAACACACCTTTCTCGTAATGTTAGAATATGGTAAAAGTAAAATTCTTGAACTATAAGTCAAATAACTATATTTAATCACTAAATAATACTTAGATACACGAAATAGAAAATTATGGTAAACTATGTAACTAAATTAATGGTAAAAATGTTGGTGGTTATGGTTATGAGTACGTGGTGTCTCTGACGAGATCTAAACGCGAACCCCAACACGAGGAGTGGTAGCATGTGTCGGCACATTAGGTACCTACATAATTTCTTGATTTCATAATGAGGCTAATTTACACCCGATCAAAACTCTATTCCAGGCAAGGACGACAAGTACACAATTTAGTTAACTAAGTATTCAGATGATCTTCCCAATGAGTTTATCATACTTAAATACCCAAAGTTGAACTCATGAATTCGTCGGAATTGGCACTGATTATGCAAACGATATCTAATCCAGCTTTGCAAAAGGCGTCGAAGTCAAGTGGCATTGTATAAATGTCCATCTACGATTTCTACGAAATATTTTAGACTTCGGCCCGAAGAGAGGGTAGAAAAAAGATTAGATTTTCTCTCATTTGGAGGCGAACGTGACCCGTTTGAGTAAATGATGAAGATATTGTTACAGTGGAAGAGGTTCAGAGGTGTAATGTTCGTTATCCTCGCACGTGTTTCGTACAATTTGCTCTATTGTATCTCTATGAAATTACTATGCAATGAGGAGTGCAAGGACCCTTTTTAGTCGTGCTGCTGATTGCGTCGTCTGCGGTGGATTCTTGCGGTTTGTTAAGGGATTAAAAATGTATACAATAAAGATGAGATGTTCTGTGAGAACTTTCCTCTTTGTAATTTTAAGTACTTTCAATGTAGTATCACAATTCCACACTTATATTTTTTAAAGGTCCAACCACGTACCATCTTTAAAAAAGATAAGTGCGAATTTGCCGTATATACCTAGAGGAGCCTCTTTATACAAATTTTAAGCTCCAGAATCTTATTGTTGCCTGAAACATTCTATATTAAATACTCACAAATAAATACATACATAATCATCTATGCGTCATGTTGACAGGAAACGTTCCCTTGTTCTTTTCTTGAAAATTCCCAACGGAGGGTTGTCCCGTATGGAGTAAATGCACCGTAACGACAAGTCGTTTACTGTTCGTGCTGTCCGCCTCTGGAATAATCTCTAATAATAATCATAGTGTACATAGTACCATTTGTTAGCGTAAGGACAGATTCTTCACTATCATCAAGATGAGTGGGGAGGAAAAGGAAGGAGAAGAGATGATGAGGAACGGCAAGGTTTTCCTCTCGGAACAAGACACTCAAAGCGTTCCCGAAGATATGAAGTAGAGGTAGGGTGATATCGATCTCGCCACGTGAAAATGTATCTATAAGAACAGTTACGGCTTGGTTTTAAATATTAATTCGAATTTATGACACTCACTTGCCAAACAAAACATAACGTACAACTCCTTACAGGTTAACGTTCCACAGCTTATAACCACCAATTCTAATGAAGCATTAGTTTGTTTACGATTGTTCATAAAGGATCGCAGTGGGAGGTCCTCTTAAATAATATTCAACCACCACAACACAACCGTTGATAAGTTATAGTAGCTTAACCGAGGATTTACATAAATTCAGGTGGCATCTGCAAGTACAATTTGGGTATGATCTCACGGCTCGAAAACTTTGGATCCGCCTTCCTCTCTCGAATTGATAGCAACTTCGAACGGTACGACTGTGATTGTTACAAACAATAATTTTCGAGGTAACATTGTATTAAATCTAAAAGGGCAAAGTTCGGGATGATAATACATAGATACCTACATAAACTCACGCCTTTTGTCCATGGGTGTAGGCAGAAACTACCGAACGCCACCGGCTACAATAAGGTATAAAAAATAGGTTTAATTATTTATATATTAAATTAAGATTTCAAGGGGAGCTCGTAGCTAAATAATAACAGCCGCACTGGTCGATCATCGAGGTTAAACAAAGCTTGACGAGGTCGGTCCGTGGATGAGTGACCATTTTCAACATACTGAATTACACAACACACTTTACACGAATGGCTGGTTTCTGATTTGAGTAAAGCAGCAATAATCAGTTGAGCATTGTCAAATCAATGTCAAATAATTTAGGAACCGTTTGAGTTTTTTACGTTTCACAATTGAGTATCTACCTAGCTCAGTTAAGTAAGTACCTAAGTACCTACATAAGTATGGACCTGTCATATGGCTGGTTTCTGATTTGAGTAAAGCAGCAATAATCAGTTGAGTATTGTCAAATCAGTGTCAAATAATTTAGGAACCGTTTGAGTTTTTTACGTTTCACAATTGAGTATCTACCTAGCTCAGTTAAGTAAGTACCTAAGTACCTTCATAAGTATGGACCTGTCAAAGATCCGTTCACTTTCTCTTTCACCCTTACGTTCCATTTTACAATAGAAATCCGAGACATCACAAGATTGCATAAAATTTACTAATATAAATATTATAAAGCTATAAACAGTACGTTAGTATTATATTACTTCATTCAAGATTAAAAAAAAAACAAGTTATTAAATGTGTTATAATCTTTAATTACTTGATTTTTCATAATTAAGCAATTCAATAGATATCTATTTGAAATGTATACAACCTTATTATGAAACTATGAAATGGATCGTAGGCACTAGTCAATTACTTCAAGATTGTCATAGCAACCGTATTTATTTTGTCAAATTTGTCTTATCGAAAGAAAATAATATCTAATATAGTTTGTTATTGCCAAAATCAAGAATTTAAGCTTATGATTACTAAAAGTGAATGTGTTCCGAGCGAGCAGTTGCTGGTTCTTGTGATACCTCATAGAACTACAGAATATTTTACTCAGAATTTAATAAGATCTCTCAAGTGGGAAGAGAACCGACACACACACAGAATTCGTGCATCTGCATTGGAATCTGATTGCAATTGTGATTTACCAACAAATATGGACTTTTGTGATAAAATTTGTAATGAGTGACCTGGGTTTTCAATTCAAGACCAAAGGCTTTTCTAGCCATTGAAGAGCCTCCGAAGGAAAACAATATTAGCCAGGGTCGGTGCCATTAGATATGTGCCGATGAAGGAGGACTGTGTTTTAATATTATGTTAACGAACAATTCATTTTTGCCTACTTATTTTGTAAAATAATAAATAAATGAGACTTATCATGCTGTTTTTATCATCTTTATTGTAGGTACTGATACCAAAATTGTATCATACAAAAGCCAAATTCTGTACACATTTTCATCGCTGTAACCTTTTCTTATCGTAAGGATCCTACTAATATTCTATATAGGTATGAAAGTCTGTATGTTTAGATATTGGTTAGTCACACCTCAATGGTTGAACGTATTTGATAATATATCATTTGGAATACAATTACACAATGACTAATAATAAAATGATTTAATAATAAAAAATAGATATAATAATAAATAAACGGAATAACAAAGCCTTTTATTCTGAAATCAGAGATATAAAACTGTAGTCTGTACAATACATCTTTATAGTTTATAAAAAGTTCCTAATCTAAGAGCCTCTTGGCTTAGGCCTCCACTAACAGTTTCCACTGGGGTCTCTCATGAACTACTCGCCAATACCACAGCGCGCCATCGCTTACACTTTGTGCCTTCATCTTGGTACTTTTCTCCATTACCTTTGGTTATCGCGAATCATTTGACCGGTCCATCTTCACTTTTCACATAGTTCCTGTAGGATAACTCTCGGTTTTCGCGCAGGTAAAGCCACTGGCAACCACAAACACAAAAACTGGCACTTTCAAATATTTTTGTTGAGGATCTCACTCATCATAATAATCATTTCTGCCGAAAGACTGCTGGATACAGGCCTTCCCGGCACTCAGCATTCAGCGTCACCACATCAACCGATGCTGTGCGTCTTTCATACATTGGATGCCCACGACCTCAACCTGGTTATCGGTCTGTAGAGGGAGGCTTTATAGCCCCATCGACCACCCGTTCTTCGAGCGACTGAGATCTATCAGGCGTGAAATATTTGCATCCAATCTAATGTTTTCGATAATTCAGGTCGAACACTCTTCTGCCACGCATCGGTCTTCGTTGAGGCATCTCTAAGGAAGACAAGGATGTATCTTCATCACTCGTTTTATAAGTTTTTATATATTATTTTGTATTTATTTCTTTTGATTAAAGTTTAAGCAAGGGGTTGTCAACTATCAACTGCCAAATGTAACCAGTGTAGCCAGATTTGACGAGTCCCAAGTCGCCGAAAATTTCGTTTTCCATTTATAAAACTCAAGACGACCACTATTCATTAAAACCACGAAACATTTTACGAAACGTAAATTTCCATTGTTGCCTTGAACACCCTAGAATCTAATATCAACTTTAATGCGTTTGACACAATAATCATTATTGGTTCCGCATAAAACATTTTTAAGCATTTCTTTATTTTCCCTATGTTTTCACGACTGAAGTATAATGAAAAAAGAGATGAATTGTAAAAAGCATTTTGATTTCCAGTTATTTTCATCATTCCTGAGGATTAGACATTCTTATTCCGAAATCGCCTAAAATAGTCCCATGTTTTAGGGTTCCGTACCCAAAGGGAAAACGGGACCCTATTACCAAGAATCCACGATCCGTCTGTCTGTCCGTCTGTCACCAAACTGTATCTCATGAACCGTTATACCTAAACAGTTGAAATTTTCACAGATGATGTATTTCTGTTGCCGCTATAAAAACAAATACTAAAAACAGAATAAAAAAAATATTTAAGTGAGGCTCCCATACAACAAACGTGATATTTATGCCGTTTTTTAAGTAATGGTACGGAACCCGTGCGTGAGTCCGACTCGCACTTGGTCAGTTTTTTAGGGTAGCCTAATTGGCGATCAGTCGCCGATTGTAAAAATTGGTCGCCTCGGCCACCCTTCAGAGTCTAAGCCTAAATTTTTTTTTTTTTTTTTTTTTTTTTTTTTTATTCGTTATAGGCTCGCGTTTGACCACTATCTCGCCTGATGTTAAGCGATGATATGGTCGAAGGTGGAGCACGCTTGCCTAGAAGTAACCTATTCACTCTTGACTTGAAGACCCCTAGGTTGTAGCTATCAGGAAACAAGGACGCCGGCAGGGAGTTCCACTCCTTAGCTGTACGCACAATGAAAGTATTTTCAAAACGCTTTGTGCGTATGGGTGGGATATCCACCATGTACCGATGGCACATTGCCGTACGTCTTGTAGTCCGATGATGGAAAGGGCTTGGCGGAATCAAATTGTGCAGTTCCGTCGCGCACTCCCCGAAATGTAACCGATAAAAAACCGACAGGCTGGCAACTCGGCGTCGATGTTCGAGGCTCTGGAGCTTTGAGGCGACCAGTGCATCGTTGCCAATAAGCCTTTTGGCCCGTTTGTCAATCGACTCAAGTGCATCTAGCTGGTATTTGGCAGATCCATCCCAGAGGTGAGAGCAGTACTCCATGCATGACCGAACTTGCGCTTTATACAAGTTGAGCAGCTGTTCAGGCGTGAAGTACCGTCTCACCTTCGCAAGGATCCCCAACTTTTTTGCAGCCAATTGAGCCTTTGACTCAATGAATGGACCAAAATTGAGGGTCGATGTTAACGTAACACCAAGAAGTTCGAGATGGTCCGTTATCGGCACGGTTACACCACGGAAGGATGGAGCCGGGTGGAATTGGCTCTTTTTTGCGGAAAAAAGACACGCCTGGGTCTTAGCAGCATTGAAACTGACTAGATTGGCATTGCCCCATTCGGAGACTGCCTCCAAAGACAGGTTCAAGCGCTCAACCATAGCCTCCCGAAGAGACCGGACTTGAAATGGCGAAAAGTGGCTCAATCTGGCCACACTGATTATGTAACGTTGACAACGGTTTGAGAATTTGAAAATGATCAAATGTGTTTTTCTCAGTTGTGAAACCCAATTGAACGTCAATGAAGGATTTTTGTATGACATAAGGTATACTTTGGCATGACTTGACGACGTATACTCAAACCTTGCTCAGCATCGCAGAAAACTTAAAGTGGCAGATGATCAAGGGTGACAGATGCTTAAATCGAGATAAGCACATACTTAGTTACTTCAGAAACCGGCCAAAATATATCGAGCTCGCGCAACATCCAACACAGTGGCGTGCCTAGGGTTTCAAAATAAGGCAAGCCCAATAAAATTTTAACCGATTTCAAAAACAGAAAGTTCAGTTTTCGACTGAGTATGTATCATCGCAATTTTCTCATAAACTAAAAAAAGTCTTTAAACTCGTTAAAAATCTCCAAGATCTCACAACGTCGCTAAAACGGCAACACTGCAAAGTTGGCAAGGTGACAAACAAGGTCACGCATACGCGTGCAACTTCATACGCATGCACGGCTTAAATCTTCCATACTGATCGATTTGTAGACGCACAAGGTTCTAACTCGTTATACGGCACATCGCTATAAGTGCGAAAGTGACAGATATAGTATTTGAAAGCCCTGCAAAAGCCGGTTTGTGTAAGCGAGATAGCTATATGTAGATGCTGCAAATGCGAAAATCTGCGCGCGAACAATCGCGATGTGTAGTAGTGTGGCATAGGTAGATACATTGTGTTATTTTGATAAGAATTAAGCGCGCGAACTTTTAAATAGTTCAGGTTTGATATTGATTCTCTATCGAGCATTTTAGTAAGGCATTTTAGGCAGGCAAGGCTTTTGGGCTTATATGAAGGTACCGCCATTGATCCAGCATTTTGTAAACTTTTTGTAATGTTTTTTCTATTATTTTTAGTGCAAGTCTTTAGTCTTTTATTTAGTGCAATTTCGTATTAAATACCTTTTTCTTACAACTAAGTTGTAATGTTATCATTAATCACTACAAAACCAATCACAAAAGACGTATTTTTGCATGTCTCTGTACCTAGCGATTGACCGTGCCCTGCGTTTTAACGAATACATTAAATAATTAGGTCTATATTTTTTTTATCGAAATATGCATAGTACGCAATTTGTTCCGTTTTAGTTTTTTTTTTTAATGACTTCTTCTATAACAGTTAGCCGGCGATGTACTTTTAAATTACGCTCTTTAAAATAAAACAAAATCTAGATAGGCGATTAGTTCTACATTAACTCTAATTACTTACCTATTTTTTACTTATAATATTCATTACTTTATGTTAAAAAAGACAATACAAAGTAAATAATATAATAATAATTTATTTTACAATACATCGGTAGGTTTACTTCTTTGTATTGTCTTTTTAATATAAAGTAATGAATATTATAAGTAATGTATTGTAGTATATAGTAATGAATGTTATAAGTAAAAAGTAGATAAGTAATTAGAGTTTTTTTTTTTTTGAATAGGTATATTTTATCACGGTGGGTAGATTAGTAGTTCAAAGAAAAGTAGATTACGCACCTCGATAAAGTGAGTAATTAATGCTATAGTCCCCTCGCTTGCGCTCGGGCACCAACATAACACTCGTGCTTTAATAACTCACTTTGCGCTCGATGCAACAATCTACTATTAAACATTAACATTTATTTCATTAAAATTAAACAATTAAGTGTAATAGCTCCTGCCCTTACATGTTGGTTGCTATGCCATCGATACCAGTTCCATAGTACCATATTATTTGAATGTTTCCAGAGTTAGGCGTACTTATACGCGAAGTTTCACTTTAATCGGATGCCAGGAAGTGCTTGAAAAATCGCCAAGTTGCTGGACACATATACGAAAGCAAAGTAATATAAAGCTTGTAATAAATGAAAACTATTATTCCTCCATGACACAAAATATCCAGACACGATGATCAGTTGAGACAAGAAAACAGTACAAAATAAAGAAAAATCACTTCACCATCGACCTTATAAAGTCTTTCCAATACAGAATTTTAATAAGTACGTAGTTACCTAGTCTGACTTTTGATAGGATAACTTTTTCTTAGAAGATCTATAAGCTAAAGTTATTAAAGTATTATTGAATTTTAAATAAACATCTAAGGGCAAAACGTGCTGGCGCTGTTAATTCCGTAGGTGTATCCATTGCTAGAAACTCTATTTTCAATAGTCTATTTTTACGGTTGATAAATTGTTTTTGACATTTAATTTTATTAATCATGAATTACAGATAATAATCTAAGATTTATTATCTGTAGTTAAATTTATTGTCGATGATTCAATACAATTTGTAGAAATTTTAACCATAGAGTATAATCGCACGCATCACTTCCGGATGTGCCCCACCACGTTATGTCACGTATTGAAAACATGTGGTGGAAAGTGTTGCGAGTGCTTAGTTGCCAGTTGGTTGTCGTCGAACAGTTATAATGGACAGATGTAAAAAGTGAATTTTGTGAGAACGTAATAAAAATCGTGAAATTGTGAAACGTTGTTTTAATTTTCTGATTCTTTTAATACTATAGTAAACCCACATATCGACATATTATCTTTATGTCCTATTACATTCAACCGGGCACAATTCGACACTCCGGGCTGCAGCTACTGAGAACAGACTGCCCGTGGGTGCCCGTGGTTCCTGGGCAGATCTTGGAAATAGGGTCGAGCTTATTTCCATCAACCGGGCACAAGTACAGAGGGAAAAACCCAATATCACATTAATGCCCAACCCGGGAATCGAGCCCAGTTCATGCCATGCTCATAAAATCCGCCCAGCAGTTTTTGCGTGAAAGAATAACATACATCCATCACACACTTTGACATTTGTAATATTAGTCGGATAGGTCATAACAGAAAACAGAATCATACAATTTCCCGTAATAAACTATTCATGGTACGTATTACTGGGCATAATCTTACTCTCAGGAGGGTAAGGGTAAGCCTGTGCTGGCATTAAATTAAGCTTTAGGCGGAAGTTGGGCCACACCTGTGTACACTGGCCTAATCTCTCACTTATTGTAGCCTGCCAGCCTCTTACTAATTGCAAGTGCCTGCTTCAGACTACAAGCGACCATTTATTATTTTTTGCCAACCGGGAGTCTTAATAAAATATTGCTTACCTTTATATTGCAGATGAATAGAGTATTTAGATCTGTATAATTATATAAATACGCTCGATTTCTGTCTTAAGAATTTGATGTTGAGAATTTGTCAATCCCTACTTTACACTTAAAACAGAAAATTATAAAAACCTGTGAATTAAAGTTTATGTATAGTTTAAAGACTACCTGTAAGTTTAAAAAATAATGTCATAGTTATTTTTAAGATTTAATAGCTACGAACTACCACAGTATAAATATTTGGTCATTCATTACATATGAAATTGACGTTTTGTAAGGGAGGAACATAAAGTCGTTTTTTTTAAATATAATATATTTATTTAATCAAAGTATGTACCATTGCTATCTATGCACTTTTGCCATCTCATAGGTAGTTCAGTTCATTAGATCCCTTTACTAAAAAAACCATTCGGACGGGAATCAATAAAATCTTTAAAAGCGCTTTGGACTGCCCCATCGGAGTTGAATGTTTTCCCTTGCAAGAAGTTATCCAAATTTCGAAGAAAATAGTAATCTGTTGGAGCAAAGTCCGGGGAGTACGGTGGATGTCTTATACATTCCAATTGAAGCTCCTCTAATTTTGTAGCCGTCTGTTGTGCAGTGTGTGGTCCAGCGTTGTCCTGAAGCAGCAGTGGCCTAGAGCGATTGACCAGCCTCGGCTGTTTAGCAGCTAGCTTTTCCATCATGGTTTGCAGTTGCTGACAATAGACATTCGCCGTAATCGTCTGGCCAGATTTAAGAAAGCTGTAGTGAACGACACCGGCACTAGACCACCAAATGCTCAAAAGCAATTTTATTTGAGTCAATTTTCGCTTGGGGCAGGATTTGGCTGGTTCGCCAGGGTTCAGCCATTGCGATGAGCGTTTCCGATTATTGTACAGGATTCACTTTTCATCACAGGTAATGATTCGATTTAAAATCCCTTCATTATTGTGCCAGTTGAGTAATGTAACGCAGCAGTCGAAGCGCGTTTGTCGGTTTGCTGCACTCAATTCATGAGGTACTCACCTTTCAAGCTTTTTCATCTTCCCAATTTGCTTCAAGTGGATTCAAACAGTTTTATCACTATCACCGCAGCCTGCAGCTAACTCGGACGTGGTTTGCGATGGATCTGCTTCCACAATAGCCTTCAATTATTCATTATCAACTTTGACGGTCGGAGCCGTCCACGGGGCTTGTTCTGCAGGTCGAAATTTCCAGAACGAAAATGTTGGAACCAAAAACGCACTGTGTATTCTTTTGCGACACCGTCGCCATACACATAATTAATCCTTCGAGCCGTTTCTGTAGCACTGGTGCCACGATGGAACTCGTACTCGTAAATAACGCGATACTTCAAATTTTCCATTTTGTAAACTGACTGGCGCAAAGAAAAAACCAAAAGGAGAAAAACAAATTAATTACGGTTTTCCAAACACAAAAGCATGAGTAATTAAAATAAGATTAGAAAGATAAAAAAGCTGTATAATTTTTAAATTGGAATTCCAAACCAAAGAGGAGATATTTGAGATCAAAGTGATCAAAAGCCAGTACGACAAAACGCCAATTTCATAGGTAAGGACCTAATATACTGACTCACAGAACCGCGGACGCTGCTCTCGTCGGTGCGCATATCTGTGCGAGTCGGACGCTGCTAGAACTAATTATTAACGATAGAAGCTTAGACTAAAATAGAAATACTTGCCTAGCTGTGGTCTAATACGTCTTTTAGAGTACCATACCCAAAGGGTAAAAACGGGACACTATTACTAAGACTCCGCGATGTGTCTGTCTGTCTGTCACCAGGCTGTATCTCATGAACCGTGACAGACACACGGACAGTTCAAATTATCACAGATGATGTATTTCTGTTGCCGCTATAACAACAAATACTGGAAATAGAATAAAATAGTACATTACTGCAGCGGCCAGCAAAAGAGGCATTGATGGACGAACGTGTAAATGTGGGCCGAGGCGAAGCCGAGGCACACATACGTAACTCCATCAATGCCTAGTTGTGGCCAAGGCTTGTATAGTGCTTTTCTCAAATAATGCGCGTAAATTAAACCAAATTGGTACCTAGAACTCATTTTGTCAAAATCAATGACGAACAACAATAATCGTTCCCGGGTTAGTGTTCTTTTGTTTTTTTTTCTAATAAACAGCGTTCTATTTGCAAGCCAGTTCGAAATTTAAATAAAACCTTTGGAAGTTACCTCCTTGGTTGCCATATTTCGGAGTAAAAGATCATTCCATTTTTAAATAACACCACAGATATGAGTTTACTATGTAATTTACATATCTCTTGCTCTGTAAGTACACCCTTACATAGACCGATAGCGCTAGGTTTTGAGGTTTCAAAAATATTAAAGTTGTTTGTTTTTCGCATATAGTTGCCGGATCATTTGCCCAACCTAATACCTTAGTTTGTGTCATCCTAGGTATTTGCATAGGTAGAAATTTAGCTGTTTGTCTTTTCAACCAGTATCGGACGAAAAAAAAATTAGAGATGAAAATTTTACTTTCATGATAATAACGAAGTAGTAACTGATGTACATAGGCATTTTGTGTCATCTCTGTCCACGGGAATCCTAATACTTAACCAGTACCTAACACGTAGCCAACTAGCTCTAAAAGAATATTAAAGTAGGTTAAATAGGTATTACGCGTTTTAGAGTACTGATATCTGTTGTTTAAAATATTTTGTGTCAAATTCATCCACGACTTTTAAAGATATTTTATTTTTTTACTACAACACCCTGTAAAATCCACAAAAGAAAATACAAGTTATTAGAGTTTATGTGTTTTTCATTATTATGGTGTGACAAAACACTATTCATAATTTGTGTCGTTTTTATCCACGAAAACGTATTATTCTAAAAAAAATATCTAGACTTCTTCGCACGAAGGGCGAGCGCGGGGATAAGCGCAGGCACAAGCGGCGCGGGTGCCGGCAAGCCATACGCGCGGCGCGTTTATTTGTGTTGAACCGATATCAAAATTGGGTGTCTAACGCCGCCTGTTTAATATTAGGTGAGCTATGCATTGTCTCTGGCAATAAGTGATTTGCACTTTTTAAATAAAGTTAGTCGTTGGTGAACTGTCAAATCGGTCGTTTTAATTACAGGTTATGGGCCTCACCCTTCTGTAAAGTGATTCAAATAAACAGTTTATTGAGAATATTTCGTGTCGTGTACGTAAGAAAATGAGTTCCAGCTATTTAACAAATGTGCCAAAGCTGAAAGGCCGCGAAAACTTCGACGATTGGGCTTTTGCAGTCGAAAATCTATTGGTGTTGGAGACAGCCGATAAATACCTAAAAGAAGAAGGGACGGACGCCGCAACAAAAGCTGCAGATGCTAAAGCACGAGCGAAGCTGATTTTAACGATAGATACATCGTTATATGTGCACATAAAGGAGACAAACACCACGAAGGAGTTGTGGACAAAATTGCGTTCTTTGTTCGACGATTCAGGATTTTCGCGGAAGATAACTTTGCTTCGTCATTTAATTTCTATACGACTAGAAAGCAGTGAGAATATGACGAGTTATGTGACACAAATAGTGGAGACTTCTCAACGTTTAAGCAGCACGGGTTTCAAAATCAACGATGAATGGGTTGGTTCATTGTTACTGGCCGGATTACCAGAGAGGTATATGCCAATGATTATGGCTATTGAGCATTCCGGAATACAAATAACTGCCGATACAATCAAGACCAAATTACTTGATATGGAATCAGTGAACGGCGCAAATGAATCGGAATTTAGCTCAGCATTAGTAGCCCGAAGTTGGCAACAACAAAAAAAAAGAAACGGTAAAGGTAGTGCCAACACAACCCAACATGGCGCGAATTCCAGTATCTATGCGTCGAATACGTCAAACTCAAACGTCAAAAACACGAAAACAATAACCTGCTACCGATGTAAAGAATTGGGACATTATCGCAATCAATGCCCACTTATGAACGAGAAAACAGAAAGAAAAAAGCAAAGTAACGCTTTTAGTGTCGTATTTCTTAGTGGCGAGTTCAGAAAAAGTGATTTTTACATTGATTCCGGTGCCAGCCGGCACATCACTCCGAATGAAGATTGGTTGAAAAATCCCAAATTTACGACAAGTTTACCAGAAATTATCGTCGCAAACAAAACGAAAGTTCCAGTAAAGTGTTCAGGCGATGTGGAAATAACAACAAGTCGCAATTATAACATAACTGTGAAGGATATGTTGTGTGTTCCCAGCGTCACAACAAACTTGTTATCAGTTAGTGAACTGATAAAGAATGGAAACAGTGTCGTTTTCGAGCCAAACAAATGTCTAATTAGAAACGAAATAGGCGATTTGGTAGCCGAAGCAGATTTGATCGACGGTGTTTACAAGGTGAACTTAGAATCACAGTGTTCACAGAGTTGTTTATTGACTTCAACTAAAGTCAATGGAGAAACATGGCACAAACGACTCGGCCATATTAATAGCAGTGATATGAACAAAATGAAGCGTTGCGGGATAGTAGAAGGATTGGATTATCTAGGCACCTTTACAACAAGTAAGTCAAGCTGTGTGACATGTTGTGAGGGAAAGCAGTCAAGATTACCGTTTTCTACGGGTTCACGTGCAACAGAATTGCTACAGATTGTTCATTCAGATATCTGCGGCCCCATGGAGAAAAAATCTATAGGCGGTGCTCGTTATTTTCTATTATTCATTGACGATTATAGCAGGATGACCTTCATTTATTACTTAAAATATAAAAGTGAAGTGTTAAGCTATTTCAAAGAATTTAAGTCTATGGTGGAGAATTTTCAGAACAAGAAAATCAAAATCTTAAGAACAGATAACGGCTGCGAGTACTGTAGTAATGATTTTGAAAATTTCTTGAAAATCGAAGGCATCATACATCAAAAAACAAATCCCTACACACCAGAGCAAAACGGACTCAGCGAGAGGTCGAACAGAACCATAGTGGAGAAAGCTAGGTGCTTACTTTTCGAAGCAGATCTGGACAAAAAGTTTTGGGCAGAAGCTGCGAATACAGCTGTCTACTTGAAGAACAGGTCAGTGGCTTCAGGTATTGAAAAGACTCCTTATGAAGCATGGACCGGAACAAGACCTAATTTACAACATATACGCATATTTGGGAGTCCTGTGATGGTACACATACCAAAGGAGAAACGGACAAAATGGGACAGAAAGTCCAAGATGCATATATTGGTTGGTTTCTGTGATAATATCAAGGGATACAGAATTTATGATCCAGTAAAAAAATAAAATCACCACCAGCAGAGATGTTGTGATACTAGAGAAGACAAAGAAGGAAGAGACAGTCACAATTCCTGTAGAGAGCACAGATTCAGTGGGGGAATTAGTAGAGGAATCTGTGATAAAGCTAGAAAGTCTAGATCAGACAAGCTCAAGTGACTCAGATTACCAGGATGGTGAGGACTTGAAGGAAGAACAACAGACAACTTACCCAAAAAAAGATGTAGTCAGGAATGTACAGGAAGAAGAAAGCAGGAATGTACAGGAAGAAGAAACCAGAAATGTACAAGAAGATCCAACAGTTGTCATGAAAGAAAGAGAGAAAAGACAGAGGAAGAAACCTTCTAGGTACGGTTTTGCCAATGTGTGTACTACGTCCATAGAAGGTGAAATGACATACGCAGAGGCTATCAGTGGTCCTGAAAAACAACAGTGGTTGCAGGCGATGGCAGAGGAGCTGCAGTCCTTCAAAGACAATCAAGTGTGGGAGTTAGTTGATACTCCTGACAACGCAAGTGTAGTGCAGTGCAAGTGGGTTTTAAAAAAAAAATATGATTGTGACAATAAAGTGAGATACCGTGCCAGACTTGTAGCAAAGGGCTTCACCCAAAAAGCTGGAGTGGATTACCAGGAAACATTTTCTCCAGTGATCAGACATTCAACCTTACGGTTATTATTTGCTTTGAGTGTACAGTACAATATGGACATAACTCATTTGGATGTCACAACAGCTTTTCTTAACGGTTATTTAAAGGAAACTATTTTCATGCATCTTCCTGAAGGTTTTACTGTAAAATATTCAAGTAAAGTATTAAAATTAAAAAAGGCTGTTTATGGCTTGAAGCAATCATCCCTTGCTTGGTATCAAAGGGTTGAGGAAACATTGTGTAATTTAGGGTTCAGTAAGAGTAAAATGGAACCTTGTGTATTTATAAAAAATCACTGTAACAATAAGAAAACTATTGTTGGTATTTATGTTGATGATTTTATCATATTTTCAAATGATAAAATAGAAACTGATTCTCTTATAAAAGCCTTAAGTCAAAAATTTAAAATAAAAAATTTAGGCCAAGTTAAACAGTACTTAGGAATGAGAATTAACATAAATAAAAGTCTGGATGTAATTACAGTAGATCAGGAGCATTATATTGAACAATTGATTAAAAACTTTGATATGTCTAACTGTAAAACAGCTGATACTCCAATAGAGTCTAAACTAAATGTTAAAAAGTCTAACATTTGTGAAGATAAGTTACCTTATCAAAAATTAATAGGTAGCTTGATGTACTTAGCTGTCCTGACACGACCAGACATAGCTTATTCAGTCAGCTATCTGAGCCAATTCAATAATTCATATTCTTATATTCATTGGAATTATGCTAAAAGGATTTTAAAATATTTATTAAAAACTAAAGATTATTGTTTGAGGTACTCTAAAGAGGGAGCAGAACTAGAAGGATTTGTAGATGCGGACTGGGCAAGTGATGCCACAGACAGACGGTCATATACTGGATTTTGCTTTATTAAATCTGGATCTGCTGTTTCTTGGGAAAGCAAAAAACAAAGGACAGTAGCTTTAAGCAGTTGTGAAGCCGAATATATGGCAATGTCAGAAGCTTCCCGTGAAGCCATTTATTTACAGAATTTAGAACTTGAGTTGACAGGTTGTTGTAATAAAATTGTACTATACAGTGACAGTCAGAGTGCTTTAAGGCTGGCAAATAATCATCAATCTCATAAACGATCGAAGCACATTGATGTGAGATATAATTTCATTCGGGATGTTATTAATAATGATATTGTGGAAACAAAGTATTTGCCAACTGCAAGCATGCCTGCTGACCTTCTAACCAAAGGGTTGCCGGGTGTTAAACATTATGGGTTTATGAAAACAATTGGTATTGTTAAAAAATAAGTTTATTGTTTGTTACTGTAAAGTTACTACAAATTGTATGTCAGTCAATTAAGTTTATTTTTAATTTTGATATAGTGGGGGTGTTGAACCGATATCAAAATTGGGTGTCTAACGCCGCCTGTTTAATATTAGGTGAGCTATGCATTGTCTCTGGCAATAAGTGATTTGCACTTTTTAAATAAAGTTAGTCGTTGGTGAACTGTCAAATCGGTCGTTTTAATTACAATTTGTTTACATTCGGTCTTTGCAAGTTGCAACAAAAAAGTGCGTGCGTTATTTATGATGTATTTGATTGATTAAGGCCCATTGCACGAAAAACTTAACTCAGAATTAGTTGCTAACACGAGATGAAATTGTCAAAGGTCAAAGACAAAGGTTAAATTGACAATATTGTATAACAAACTGTCAATTTAACCTAGTCTTAGCAACTGAGTTAAGTTTTTTGCGCAAGTGGGCCTTAAAAGTTAGTTATGTATGAAGCTGTGAAAGACTAAAATGGAGATTGAATTTAATAAATGTGTTATGTCGACACCCAATATGAATAACATAGTAACTCAACATTGCATAGTTTTCAACACAGCTATTTTCTTTTTTTGTAAAGTTTATTTGCTTTATTTTAGGTTTCATGTTACTAATTTTAATTGCTCTTTCAGTTTTGATAAAACCACTGCAAGTATGATTTTAGCAATTTTACAATTTACAGATATTTAGCATTTTTAATATGAAAAACATTGTAACTACGGTTACAATAGAGTCTTGAAAACATTTGAAAGATTTTTCCTGTGAATATTATTGTACGATTACGAATTATACCGACAAAAAAATAACTTTGTTAAATATTATTGTAAGCAACAATTACAATGTGTGTCAATGTTAGATTTAGATAAAAAGACATGTAAAGTACTATGGAAGAGCTAATAAACTCGTTTTTTAATAATTATTATAATTCAATTAATATTCACAACGCTTTGGGCTCTGGTGGACACAGGTCTGGATAAAATTATCTATGCCCGTGTCTACCGTTCGCACAGCGGCGATCAGGAGACAAGCAGGCTCACAGATTACCTCAGTTAAGCGGCTGATGGCCACAGTCGTGGTACTCTTCCACCCAATTAATGATCCAGGGGGACTTTAATGCTCACCATCAGCAGTAACGTGGTTCTTCCCATACCAGTGCAGTAATCATGCTGGATGGGAAATGCATAAGCTTTCGTTAGCGGTAATCCGCCAGCTGGTTCGGGAGGCAACAGCAACGGGGGAAGTTGATTCGCACACGGCCAATTGCTTGGACCTTCTGCTGACAATAGATCCAGGCCGATACTCTGTGTCGATAACTTCACCTTGGGAATGCGAGTGACGTATGTCAGAAAAAAGGCCTTCAACAGTGCTGCTAAGTCCTGCAAGAAGGTGTTGCAAAGGGCTCGGTTCGACCACATTGGCCGAATAGGGACATAACTTGCTTCTTACCCAGAAGATAGTAAAGCGTTTTGGTCCCTGGGTAAGTCGGTTCAGTCGAACTTCTGCCATCCCTCACTACCACCACTGCTGAATCCCGACAGATCGCTGGCCCGCTTCGTTAAGGAGAAGGCAAACTTTTTTGCCTCTTTTTGCATAATCTTCGCGTCAGCATTCTGGTGATGCGCGGATGTATTCTTTCTCCTGGTGGATGTGAGACATATATGTCGGACATTCACATCCATCAAAAGGATGTTCGTATCAACCTCGACTTGAACAAAGCTAGTGATCCCGACGGGATGGGACGGGAAACTTACACTTGTCCTTAAAACTTGTGCGCTCGAACTGTCTCCGATTTTGACACGTCTATTTTGCCTTTCGTGTGAAACTGTGAAAGAGTCGAATGCTTGGAAGTAAGCTAACGTACAGCCCGTGTCCAAGAAGGAAAGTTGAGCTGACCCTGCCAATTATATACCCATCTCTTCGTGTGCTTAATATTAAGCTCCTGGTATACCTAGAAGCTAATGACATCCTGAAGTGATTGCCAATACGGTTCTACAGGGTTTCTAGCTTATGCCGTTCACATCTGCAGTAAGGCCATCGAGAGGCGCGGGGAGGTGCTTGCCATCTCCTTCGATAACTCGAATGGTTTCTATAGGGTCTGGCACGGAAGCCTTATTAGTAAGCTTCCTTCATTCGGTCTGCCTGGTGATGGTATGTGTGATTGGATTGCAGATTTCTTGTGGGATCGGTCCATTCCAGTCGTTATCGATGGGTTCTCGTCTGACCAATTGGATATTTATACCGGGGTCCCTCAAGGGTTGGTAAAGTAAGTAAAGTGCTTGAAACTTGGCTATGCAGACGACAGCACTGTTGCTGCGAGGTACTGTTCCATCCTTGTCCTTTGTGAGGCTGTGGTGGAGCGTTTGAGCTTATCCTTGAAGCCAGTCTCCAAATGGGGCGATGCCAATTTGGTCTGGTTCTTTGCTGCTAAAACTCAGGCGTGTTTTTCTCTGTTAAAATGTGCCAATTCTACTCGGCTCTTTCCTTCCGAGGTGTAAACGTGCCGATAATGGACCATCTTGTGCTTCTTGGCGTTACTTTTAACACGATCCTCAATTTTGATCCATACATTGAGGCAAAGGTTCAACTGGCTGCCATAAAATTGGGGATCCCCACAAAAGTGAGACGGTTCTTCACGCCAGAACAACTGCTCAAGTTGTGTCAAGCTCGTCAAGCGCTAGTTAGATGATGTATGGAGTACTGTTATCATTTCTGGGCCGGATCTGCCAAAAACCAGCTTCATGCACTTAAGTTGATCAAAAAACGGACCAAGAAGATCGGCAATGAGACACTGGTCGAATCGTAGCTCCAGAGCCTTAAACAACGTCGCCGAGTTGCGAGCTTGTCGGTTTTAATCGGTTAAATTTCGGGAAGTGTGCGATGGAAATGTACGATCTGATTCCACCTAGCCCATTCCATAATCGGACTATAAGACTTACGGCGATGTGCCATTGGTACATGGTGGACATCCCACCCATACACACTAAACATTTTGGGAATACGTAGATTGTACGTACAGCTAAAGAGTGGCATTCCCTGCCGGAGTTTGTGTTGCTCGATAGCTACAACTTAGGAGTGTTTAAGTCAAGAGTGAATAGGTAACTTTTAGGCAAGCGTGTTTAATCGTCGACCACGACATCGCTTACCATCTGGTGAAGAAGTAGTCTAGCGCAAGCCTACCAAATATAAATGAAATGCATTCCCCCTATTGCAAAGCTTACCACGCAGTGGATAGTAGATCCTAGAGCAGTGATGGCCCAGTGGTAACGGACACAATTTACAAGTATGGTCGTGGATTCAAACCCAGGCAAGTGCTTTAATTTGTGTAAATTATTTCATCACTATTGTTCTCAAAACACTGAAGTAAAAATGCATTGCATTGCAATGCAAATCTAAGACATGTACGAGTAACATCGATCAAACCACATTGGTCCCACGTGGTGGATTTCGGCCCATTACCTCTTACAGAGAGGGGGCCTAAACGCACAATAGACCAAATGGGAGTTTAAGTTCAGAAAAGGGGGTCCATCTATCCTGTCCTATCCTAATGCTTACGACGCCTATCGTTTGCAATTACTTCTACACATTTTTTTGTATTATTCTTCTTACCCACATATCTGTAATATTTAATGAGTCTAAAAAAATGTTTATTTCATTCCTACTCTTAGTTTTTCTCCAAGGCCATTTATGCTGATACTACTATATTCAATTGATGTACTAAAAACCTATTCTCGATGTCAACACTGCATCTTTCTTTACAATGATAACATTTAAATTAACTGTTTAGATTTAAGAAGAAAAGCATTGTAACTTAAAATTACAATATCATCATCATCATCAGCCTATTAATGTTCCCACTGCTGGGACAAAGGCCTCCTCTCTGTGAGAGGGGATGGGCCGTAATCCACCACGCGGGCCCAGTGCGGGTTGGTGGATGTCACATGTCTTCGAATTTTTGGTTCTAGGACATGCCGGTTTCCTCACGATGTTTTCCTTCACCGTTTTGAGAGCAGTGGTGATGAAATAATTTACACAAAGTAAAGCGCCTGCTTTGGCTCGAACCCACGACCTACAACTTGTACTGGGCCACCATTGCTCTCAAATTAAATTACAATATAGTAAAATATAAATAGAGCAAAATTTAAAATGTATTACATTGTATGTCAATTTAAATTACTTTAAAACAAAGAAACCCTTGTTACCAAAACTTTTGTGTAGGTATTGGAACTTGATCGACAAGTATACTTTAGTAGAAACATTGTTCATTTTTAATTACAATAAAATTATTCCATTTTACAAATCAAATAAAATTATTAAATTTCACGTTTTCTTATCCTTTATTTCTGCCTCTTAAATACGGTTAAGAGGCAGAAATAAATGTCTGTCCTTGCTGATTTCATATGACATAAAGTTGTACCAATGTGTAACTAAAGTTATAATGTTATTCAAATTGGGTGTTGATATGTGGATACTGGACGTTACATACAGTGATTGTCTTTTGTGAAAGGGGATTGTTAAAGTTCATAGAATCAAGCATTGTAAGGAATGACGGAAAAGCAGACTGTTTTAAGGACCGTGCTGAAATAAAACTACACCAATAATCACTATCACCACACAACAAAAATATCTAGTATTTTTTTACTTCGTGTATTATTTGTCTTACTGACTGTAGGTACAATCGGCCAAATCTATATCTGATCACCGTAAGGACTATTTTAGCTTGCAGGGGTCGCCCGCTAAATTAACGCCGACATACTCATCAACCAATATTATCGCAGCATCGGGTGACTGTTTCTCTAGTACCTGTCAGCCCCTTGTTTTTGTAATTAAAAAAAGACGGCAAAAAATCAAACAAGTCATTTGGCTATGGTCGACGCAAAAAGGGCGGTACCTAGTACACTACCTAACCGAAGCGGTGCGCGGGATATCGAGATGCAGTATAATGAAATAGCGGTAGGTAGGTAGGTGTCGGCATACCTACCAACCTACCGCTTTCAGGTTTAAATTCGAAGCAAATCGAAGCGTCAATCTAAAATAATATTGACCACATTGACCGTCTTCTAAGCATTGACCATTGACATTCGTAGGTAATGAGATTGCAGACGCGCTGTGTACAAAATTAGCACTTCATTTTTTTTATTTCTATGGGTTACACATTTGTTCATTACGTAGCGCAGATAATAGTCAATCAATACTCAATATGATAGGTATGTTATTTATTTATGAACGCTTCGCATCTAAGAAGAAATTGTACCGAACGAACGAGTTTGCGTGCGTTTGCCGCCGCCGCGTCCGCCCGCTTCGACCGCAACCATTGTTTTTGTGTTTTATTCATTTTAATACTTACCGTGAATGAAAATGACACAAATTTACAATGTCGATTTTTCATGCATTTATGATATTAAATAAGTGAACTCTATTGATTGTAATATTTTTTTGAAGCGTTTTTAGCTTAGAAAAACAAAATAATTAAAAATCTTAAAATTGCGTGCCCTAATTTGGCACAAATTTATTTAATAGGCATATGTAAGTGATCTGATAAAGGAAATAGTTATTTCTTAAACTGTAATTTTTTTTTTGCACTATATTTTACATATTGACCCTATGTCAGTTTGCATTGGACGATTATGACACAAATTGGGTTTGCACACTCCGCAAACTATCCTAGATATAATACCATAAATATTTTAAACTTTAAATATTTTTTGCCCGTTTTGATTTGAATAAAAATTATCAACCACAAATCAGCGAATTACTGAAAATGCAAGTATCAGATCTGACACAAAACGCAATAATAACCTTCATAGGTACGACTGTATCTACAGGCAAGAAATAAGCAACTTTAGAATTTTTTAAACTTATGACATCAAAATAGCCTAGCGCTATCGGTCTATACACCCCTGAATGCCGGGGTGTATGACTATTATTACAGCATAGGTTTTGGAATTTGAAAAAAGAACTGTCATACTCATACTGCACGAAGAATATTTTTAAAAAGTTAATATTTTTTTTCTCGGTATCCATTAATTACTCGAATCGGAATCTAGACAATTTATTTTATAAAGATTTTATTTTAAATATGGAACTATTTGTTTCCACATCGTATGTTAGATGGAATCGATTTAAAAATCAAACTGGCCAGCAAGATTTGACGCGCTTGCGTGCGTGAAAAAAAAAAAGGCAGTCTACTAGTAGGCGCGAAAGCATCGCGAAAATAATTAATTTTCTTGTTTGAGTTCTTTTTCAAAAGTTTTAAACATGTCTAGTGACGAAGACATAGATCTAACGCCCGATTTTATTAAAGAAAGGGCAAAAACAGTTGTCGAAAATATATTACCGCCGAACTCGAAAGAAAGATATGTAAAGGCATACGACGAATTTATGAAATGGCGGTCAGAAAAAAAAGTGAAATCTCTTTCTGAAAGTGTTTTATATCATATTTTGATGAATTATCTAAGAGGCTACAACCTTCCAGTTTATGGTGCTTTTATTCCATGCTAAAATCTACAATGATGACAAAACATGACGTGAATTTGAAAGATTTTTCTAAACTTACTGCTTTCTTGAAAAGGCAGTCTGACGGCTTTAAAAGCAAGAAATCGAAGGTATTTACTGCAGAAGAAGTACAGAAATTCTTAAATGAAGCTCCGGATGAAATTTATTTAGCAATAAAGGTACCTACGTATTTACTTGCCCTTTTTAATAAGTTACCAAAATATTTCACAAAAATACTATGCGAATTTGGTATTTACTGCAGAAGAAGTACAGAAATTCTTAAATGAAGCTTCGGATGAAATTTATTTAGCAATAAAGGTACCTACGTATTTACTTGCCCTTTTTAATAAGTTACCAAAATATTTCACAAAAATACTATGCGAATTTGGTGCCTTTAATACAACTTATGTCTTTTTTACAGGTTGTTCTAATTTTTGGGATATCGGGAGCCTGCAGAACCGTGGAATTGACAAACTTGACAATAGAAAATGTAGAAAAACATAACAAATTACTACTCATAAAACTGCCTAACACGAAAACTAAAATTGACAGGTCATTTGTTGTGCATGAAGAATTTGCAAATTATGTTGAAAAATATCAAGCTCTTCGGCCTGAAAACGTGGATACAAATCGTTTTTTTCTTAATTACAGTAAAGGAAAATGCCACAGACAAGTAATAGGAAAAAACAAATTTACAGGCATGCCAAAGCAAATAGCCACATATTTAAAACTGAGTAACGTAGAGTTATACACCGGGCATTGCTTTCGCAGAACATCAGCGACTCTATTGGCTGATTCGGGAGCCAACCTCACTCTGTTAAAAAGGCACGGCGGCTGGAAGTCCAGCAAAGTGGCCGAAGGTTATATCGAAGATTCGATGGCAAACAAAAGCAAAATTACTTCTAAAATAACAGAAAATATAAACTTGAAATCACCACGTCAAAGCACATCATCTGAGCCATTTTTTAATGAAGAAAATAGTACCAGTCAACTGCCGCCATTTACGATGCAAGAACCTCAAGTCACTCAAACTCAAGTCTTATAATCACAAACTCATATTCAAACTATAAATATTCCTAAAAAGAACGTGACCATATCTCTTACAAATTGTAATAATTTTACTATTAATTTTAATTAAATACACATTTTTTTCTTCTTAATAAATGTTCATTGAAACCTGCTGTCTTGTTGTTTACTTACCTCACAATCGATATGTAAAGCAGAGTATTTATCTCGGGCGTAAGCATCAATTGCATACTCGGGTTAATTAGCGCCTTCGCTTCGCTCAGGTGCCAAAAACCTCGTATGCAATTGTTGTCATACAGCCCTTGGTTAATAATCTACTATTATTGGCCGCTAGACACGACAGTTATGGATTTTCATACAACTTTTGCCGGCCGCTGCTCGGATGTATTTGGCCAGTACAGCAATTTCGATTTATCTCGAAGAAGGTTGTCAAAATAATGCTCACATTTCCAAGCATGTTTGAGAAATAAATATTTAAATAGGGCTCCCATACAACGACACGTTCGTTTTTTTGCAGTTTTTGTAAATAAGGGTAGTCGAAATGCGTTTATTAAGAATAAGCTTATAGAAATATTTTTAATAAATATTAAAAAATCTGCGTTTGTGAATTAGCTGAGTTTGAAGATTTATTTCATTTCAATAGGGACACATAGGTGAAAAATGGCCATTCTTCAGGTATTTAGGGTTTGACATGTTTTTATTAACTTCAAATACTTAGTTCAGGAACCGTCCCACAATTTATTTTGCAATAACTATTTTCGAATGTCATAATGAAAATATGTGAGATATTTTCTTTAGTATAGATGTTGATTTAGACTGTTCCTACTTATCTAGCGTTTTGAACCCATAGATACGGAAGGTATGTTTTGGTAAAAAAATAATAGGTATAAATAAGTGCAGTCAGAACCATTCACTGTGGCAGAGGTGTCTTATCCCATACAAAGAAACCGTGCCGACGTACTGTACTGATTATACTTATTATTTGTTGTACATGGATCGCGTTCGGTTCCCTTCCACGTATATAGATGATGATCTATCTATCGCCGTGGAACGGAACCGAACACGATCGATTTACAAAAAATAATCGGTATAATCAGATGAAAAACGCTAGTTACGTCGGCACGGTTTCTTTGTATGGGATGAGGCATCTATATGCTAGTATTATATTATCTGTGACTGTGGGCATTCTAATACTTATTGCATTATTTAATGAGTCCCACAGCCACCAATTACGTTCATAGTTTGAAAACAAGTAAAATATCAAAATTTAAATACCCCCCGACACATTTATCTTGCGAAAACATCCCGATTCAAACAGTAAAACGCCCATAACTTTTGAACGGCTGAACTAATTTTATTCAAACATAGCTAAAAACACTCTCGCACCCACACAATCACCTTTCAAACAAAAAAAACTAAATCAAAATCGGTTCATCCGTTGCGGCGCTATGATGACCACAAACAGACACACAGATACACAGCAACACACGTCAAACTTATAACACCCCTCTTTTTCCGTCGGGGGTTAAAAAGGGTCTTGTTCAGGTTTACTCATGATAAAGCTCCTACACATTTCGATTTGGTAAAATATTTTTAATTCAGTGTTGTTATAGCAACATAAACGGTTTGAAATAATAACCTAAATTTTACAGTTTGATACAAAAACAGGTCAAGTACCTATCGAACGAGGTGAAGGGTCCCGTAAACCCATTTCAAAGCAACGCAGCTCTTGTTTGTTTTGATTTAATCGTTTATCGCAAAACGAAAATTCAGGCTAATTATTTGTTTGTGTGGTGTAGAAATGAACAGCTGTGTTTTACACTTTTATTAGTAAAATAAACAACCATTTCATTTTCAGTCTATGGAAAAGTATTTAATGTAGAAAAATAAGTAAGCTCCGCAGAAGAACTGCTAGACGCGAGCAACGTTGAACTGATGAAGACCATGGATATCCCGACTTGGCCCACTGTTGAGCATAAACCTCTCTTCTATACGTAATGGCAACATCATCTGTTCATTTTTCCCGATCCAAGGCTTAGATTTTTATCAGTAGTTGTCGAAGTAGCCGTAGTCTTGTAGGGAAGCTTACGCAATATATTCGAACTCTATCCATCATAATCTGTCATAATTCAGAACATTTTGAACTCTGAAGTCAAATCACGAATCACAGACACGGACGTGTAGTGCGTAACCGCCCTAACAATTTCAAACATATTTAACCATATGTTACGGTAACAATTGATGAAAACACGCATTTTACCGAAATGTCTATTTGTTATTATTTTTATCCGCTAGTTATTTTAACTAACGGATCAAAAACCTCGGCCGAAATGAGACAATGACAGTCTATAACAGGCATTGGCCGTCTTTTCACAGTGATTTTGCCCCTATTCAAAAATAGTTACGTCTTGCAGAAGTCATAAGGACACATGGACTTAAAATGAGTAGGTACTTATCCATACCCCTTTACCAGACCAGTGGTGGCCCAGTGGTAAAGGCCGCGATGTATTCCCGTTGTCCCCGTAATCTGTGTCCCCGTTACGGGGACAACGGAACGTCGTAAAATTTCCTTCCCGTTGTCCCCGTTATGAACATACTTAACGGGGACAATGGGAAGGAAATTTTATGACGTTCCGTCTTTATTTGTTTTTCTTTTTTAAACGTTAGTAATTTAGCACAGCAAGCCTAAAACTAAAATTAAAGATATTTTTATATGTTACTGTAAAAACCCGAACTACGGTCAGTTCTAGGATTTACCGACTTTTTACCAAGACTTACTGGTAAAAGTCTGAAATGGCTTTCACAGTAACAATATATAATATATTTTAATTTAAAATATAGAAACAAATTAGAAATGTTTACACACAAAACAACTAGATTTTCTAATCTCAATCAATATAATTTTTTTTTTTTTTTTATAGTTCACTTGAACTATATAGTAACTACCCATACAGTAGATACTACGAGTAATAATGGGAAAAAAGGAATTGAACTCAAAGTATTAAAAAAAATACAATTTCAATTATATCAACAAAAATACTAGCAGATTTTTTCAAGAAAATACCCTGTAGTTATTTGCGAGTTAACAAGTAGCATTTGGGACTCTGTAATAAATTCTTCCATGTCAATTGCATTCAGCGTGCGGCGTTTTGATGCATTCGCTTTTTTTTTATTCTTTTTTTTTAAATTGTTTATGTAAGCATTTGTAAAGGCATACCTTATCATATCATAATATTCTCTCTATTATGGCAATCTCACTTATATAATTTTAACGCAACGGGGACAACGGGCATAATTTTAAAAGTATATTTTATAATAAATTAACGGGGACAGCGTACGGGGACAACGGGAAGTAATTTTAATTATTTTATTAAATTCCCGCTGTCCCCGTTAACGGGGACACAGATAACGGGGACAACGGGGATACATCAAGGCCGCGACTTCAAAGTTGTAGGTCGTGGGTTCGAACCCAGGCAGGCGCTTTACTTTGTGTAAATTATTTCAACACCACTGATCTCAAGACGGTAAAGGAGAACATCGTGAGTAAACCGGCATGTCTTCGAACCAAACAATTCGAAGACATGTGACATCCACCAACCCGCACTGGGCCCGCGTGGTGGATTACGGCCCATGCCCTCTCACAGGGAGAATGAAGCACCAACTGGTAGTTTAAGTGCGGAAAAGGTGTCCGTGCATCTTTCCTACCCCTTTACCATACCGTTCTGAAGTAAAACGCGTGATGGTCGACATACCGACCTCTTATCAGATAAGTGCAGGAATATAACACCAAATCGCAATAAACCGTTACCAGATGATATCTCGGATCCTTTACTTCTTCTGGGAATAGGGCATGCAATTATCCGGCCCTTTATACTATTCGGATACTTCTCAAACAACATCCAGAAAAAGCCGGATATCCAGCTAGTCTTGTATGTCTATGCCTACAAGCAAATCTAACGAATATAAGCTATGATCAATCAACTTTTTATTATTATATTAAAATCTCACTGAAGTTTTAAAAATACGCATACCTATTTCATTAAAATACAAGTAGGTACTCCATTGTCCACACTTTGGACGCCTATTCTATCCGTTTTACGTGGGGTCCTGGCTAACATAGACAATCTCGCTCCAACTAGATGCACAGAAGCTTCCTAGAGCTTCACAGGTTTCGCAGTGTGACCTCAGTGTTTCGAAGATTTTTACGCGTTAAGAAGCCACCACCTCGCATTCCAGAAGGAAGTGTTTTCTGAGCGCTAAAGCAGTCTCTGTAACGTGGGCTGTGTGTGGCGCCTATGTTAAAATACATGTTTGTTTACAGGACAATGGGCTGTAATTGTTCCTATTATTACAAGTTAGGGCAACGCCATCTAGTGACGAGAGGAAGAACTAGTAGTAACTAGTAGCGCCATCTAGTATCGAATAGTAGAACTAATCATTTGCAAAATAAAATTCTATATTATTCTATTCTAAAATCTTCTCGTGTCGAATGGAATTTTCGGGAAGTTTTAGTCGCTTCGGGAACAATGAGTTCTAAAGTCGATTGTTCTGGAAAATTCTCTTATTATCTAGAAAAGTATGGAACGTTCTAGAAACATCTTCCGTGCTATATGAAGAGCGGTCGGGTTCGTCGTGAATTAGTTTCGATTTGGAAGTGACACAGAGCGATCGGAAAAGGAAAATAGTGCGAAGTGATAGAATTGTGTAAGAAGTGTTTTTGTAATAAAGTGTGATTAATTGAAGTCTGCTGTTTAAATAATTTATCCCTGAACCACAGCTCGTAACACTACGAGTATTCTTAGGTTATCGTTTTGTTGTACTTTATTTAATTGTGGATATACTTTGGGAACAAGTATTTTTGGTTGCATCAAGTCTGTTACTGATTATTTGTTGTTTGAAGGTTCAGTTGACCTTTGATGAATCTATGAATGAAACTGTGTAAGGGTAGTTATGGGCCGGGCATTGCACTACTATCTAGGAACACCTCTTGAAAATTCTTATGCCCCGTCTTTACCTAAAAATCAGCTGTGCCCTTTGATTCATTGGATATCAATTTAATTGCCAGGGCAAGGTGGCACTCAAAATAAGTTTAGTTGTTGTTTAGGGGCCTTGAACACAGTCAGGCCAGGAGTTTAATACAGTAATCAGAAATTAAGAAATACAATATTTTTTTACACTTTTCAGCACACACAAACAAAATAAAATTATGAATTCCTTAACGTTTTACGGTTGTTGCAGCTTATGTTAAGGCGACACATTCGTATTGGCGGACGACAAAATTGTGTGTATGTGAAAGTAAATGTTTTGACTTCTGACTGATATCTTCCCTCTTCTTCTGTTTGTATGCTATAGGATTTGTTGCATATAGGTTGATTGGGTGTTTTATTACACGAGGCAGCAACGAGAGGTTAGTACTCTATCCCCTGGTCAAGCAGCCTAATTGCGCAAGTGAATTCGACAAAACAAAGGGTTTGACCGCCATCAATCGACCAATCACATAGACGGAAATCAACATCGCATCTTTCATCTCGCATGTGATTGGTCGATTGATGGCGGTCAAACCTCATGTCTTGCCGAATTCACTTGCGCATTTAGGCTGCAGGATGCTAGCTTAGGGACTGATGTGGTTTTTACCTCACATGCCTTATACATCAAGGCTTGATGGTGGCTAGTGCCTGCTGATGTATGTACCAGTCAAGAGGAGTTATTTGTAGGGTTATTTCCATTGCTGCAGTGAGGGTGCATCAGTGCTCTCATGCAACTGAACGGGTTATATTTTGGAACCGTTGGGGGCTGACAACAGTGGTCGAGATTTGCGCCAGTGGCTAGCAATGGCCTGATTTCGGCCGTATATTCTGCTCAACGTAATCTTTGGACAATACATGAGGACCATTGAGTTTTTGTTGAATTTGTATTCGAGATGCTTGTTCCATAGCAGATTTATATCAAGGACCACTCTTAAAGCTAGGTATCCGAATTGTCCGAATACACATTAACCGGACATCCAGATAATTTGGATATCCGGATATCATGCCCTACCTGGAATATCATGAATGATTCCCAAGTCAAACTCATGTCACTGGTTGTACTTTATTTTTTTATTTATCCATAGTCTTGTGTTTGGCCACTATATCGCCTGATGATAAGCGATGATGTGGTCGACGGTGAAGCATGCTTGCCTAGAAGTAACCTTTACACTCTTGACTTAAAGACCCTTAGGTTGTAGCTGTCATAAAACAAAAACTCCGGCAGGGCATTCCACTTATTAGCAGTACGCACAATCAAATTAAAGTATTCGCAAAACGCTTTAAGCGTAAAGGTGGGATGCCCACCATGTACAGATGGTGCATCGCAGTACGTCTTGCAGTCCGATGATGCAAAGGCCTAGGCGGAATCAAATTGTGCAGTTCCATCACACACTCCCCGAAATGTAGCCGATAAAAAACCCGACAGGCTAGCAAATCGGCGTCGAGGTTCAAGGCTCTGTAGCTTTGACTCGACCAGTGCATTGTTGCCGATAAGCCTCTTGGCCCGTCTGTCAATCGACTCGAGTGCATCAAGCTGGTATTTAGCAGATCCATCACAGAGATGAGAGCAGTACTCCATGTATGACCGAACTTGTGCTTAATACAAGTTGATAAGTACCATCTCACCTTTGCAAGGATCTCCAACTAATACAATTTTTTTTTGTTAGTCTGTATTGTCCCACTTCTGATCAAAGGCCTTCCCCCATTCTAATGAATTCCCCCATCTTATTCTTTATATTTACATACAACACTGTATTGAAGTTAATGTTGTTTCCCATCTCTAAAAATTTCCCCTTTTGGGGATAAATTTTTAAAAATCCTCTTTATATTTAGTTTTTAAATAAAAACATGCCCCACACTGGAAAATCTTCTGTATCATGGGTGCGTTTACAAACATTATAAACTCACATACACAAACACCCATATCCGGAACAACTATGTGTAAGCCATACAAATATTTATTTGCTTCGTGCGGGAATCAAAACCAAGGCACACAGCGCAGCCGCCGATCGCTCAACCACTGCGCCAACCATGTCGTCATCAATCAATAAGAAAAAGCTCGCCTTTAGCAGAGCCCCGACAGTCATAACCGTGTTACATTCTACTGACGCCATACTAATTAAAATAAGTACCGGGCTAAGTAGTCCAACATAATTGAATATCCTTGACAGAAAATGCCAACAAACTTATTCGCAAAGTTCGTTTGCGAGATGCATTGCATTATGTAAGACTACCAAAAGTATCCAGCTGCAACAGCAGTCGCAAAAAGATTGCGATGCAATCGCAAAGTGACCGGCGATACATTCATAAAAAGGTAGCGAGATCGCAGTACAGTCTGCGCAGAACACCTGACACTGTTATTTGCATAAATGCAGTCGCGAATTAGTAGCGATGTCATATCGATGCAATCGCGCGTTGAGAATGCGATACAGTGGCAAAATTCGTCGTGTGCCACCTCCCAATATACTGTTATCTTACGCAGCAGTACCTGCGATTCTCGATACAAACTTTAAATCCTCTCCCTCTTCGACTTACCTTTTGTTTTACTTTATTCGTATTTGCGAACCCTAATCCAAATTATCTTATCCCAAACGTGACAGCCCTACGTGATTGCAGACACTTCCCTTTCGGAGGATGACATTGTGCTGAATAGTAAATGTACACAGACAAGCAGATATAGATATCGTCGACAACTAATTTCATAATGTATTATGTCAAGATATCATGTAAGTTTGAAGAAGATAGAGATGGTTTTAAAGAAGTGATATGGGTTCTTAATTCATCGACAGATAGGTTTAGTGTTATTAAGTGTAGTGTTGTTATTATAAGTATTTTTGTAGGGTTTTTTTTTCGAAAGCAGTTAAGATTTGAAGGGTTATTAGCAGGGACTTGAAACGTTACTTAAAATTGCGTTATAGGTAGTTCAAGTAACGATAATGTGTAACCGTTCCACACATTTATATACGAAAGAAATGCCATTAATTGCTACGTATTTTTCAAAGTATAACATTAACTGGTCCACCACGGATAAAAAAAACGTTTTAAATAAAAGTTATTTGATTTTTCTTTAACTTTCATTAAGTTAGTGTTGACATTTTATCCGTTGAAGTACAAGAATTAACAATAAATTTTAAGTCTAAGTGTAGCTGTTCCAAGCAGGTAAGTATGAATAGTGTAATCTAACAGAAATAAACTAACTACTTTAAATTAATGGTAGGCAAAATAAAGATATTCTTTTTTTAGACTTCGATACGACGACCTTTTGATACACGTCAATGTCGCTTAGTATAAATAAATATACGCTTTGCAAAGAGTATATTTTACATTTCATGCTGAAATAACTAGGTAAGGGTAATACTAATACGATATTGCCCTATTACTAAAATGCGGGTAGTACTGCCACGATCACTTCGAGTCTGTGTTTAAAAATACTTTAAAATTGTAAATCGTGTTCTGTTTATAACCGATATTATCTAAAAATGTGCTTAAACATCTAAAGCTCTAGTGACATTATTGGTGAATTAACTGTGACGCGTTAAATCAAAAAAAACGCCTCAAAACTATCATCGACAACCTTCACAAATAAGTTGTCAAAAACATAAAATTGTGAGTAAATAGAACAAATAAAGACAAGAAACGAACATAAAAGTGACCAGTGACAATGATAAAATATCCATAATTAAATAAAACAATCAATACAAAAACAAAAGTGAAGTGTCATAGTGTGGCAAACATTTTTTCTTAATGAGTCACAGTAACGCACTTTCTTGATTCAAATTTTGTACGAGGAAGTAAGCAGTAGACAATTTCAACAACAGTGTACAACAACCAAGTGGCTAATTAGTTACAGTAAGGATACAATTTCTGACATCGCCGTGCGACTCCGGGTGCAAACCCAAGCAAGTGCAAATACTTTTGGAAACTTTAAAAAATTGTAATATGAATTTCTTAGATAACATCACCTTTCGTCGCAACCGTACTAAGTCCGACTCAAACACTACTAGTATTGAGAATGAAAGTATAACTTCAACTGAATCGCATATAGATGGCACCACAACAAGCTTACCTGACGTTTCTGATGACGAAGACAATCAAACTATTCAATTAAAAAAACAACTTGAACGATTAACAACAGAACTAAACAGCGCTTATAATAAAATAGAATCGTTATCTCTAGAAAATACTAACCTCAAAAGTATTAATCAGGAGTTGCTTGAGCAAAATGAACATTATAAAAACATGACATGTTCCTCAATATTAAAAACACCAGTTAACCAAGAGTTAGACGAAAACAGAAAATCAATAGTTTTAAATGAACCAGAATTGAATACCACAACTACACACAATCAGAGCAAACAAAATAAAATTTGTATCATCAGTGCCAACAAATCGAATAAAGTATTATCGATCGCAGAGAAAAAGTTAGACAATTATAATATCTATCATTACCTAAAAACAAACTGCGGAATCCAACAACTAATCAAAGGAATAAAAAACATGCTTAAAAACTATACCAAGGAAGATTTTTGTATAATATTAATCGGAGAAGACGACTTCATAACAACTAATGACTACTTTGATTTAATCTATAACATAAGAAACACCTTGAGGAAATTGACAATACAAATATTATCCTATGCCTTCCCACCTTTAAGTTTAATAGCAGTTCAAATCTGTTCAACTGGCGAGTAGAAAACTTTGCCAGCTTACTGTATCTAGACATAATGACACATTTACATGCATACCTATTGGACTCGAACCTACATCTTACGTATAACAGTAGAATGTTTAGCAATTTGACAGGAAAACTGAATAACAATGGAATGCACACCATATTTGACAATATAAAACGACAAATGGAAGATATAATTGCTATAAACCGTATGGCAAAAAATACGAGTAACTACGATCTCGAACAAAAGGGTCAACCGTAGACAAAAGGAAAACTAGCTGACGGCTCTCAGTTTTTTCTCTAACATCGTATTGCATCAACGAAACAAAGTACAAAGAAACAAAATATGTCAATTGACTAAATTTACACTAATTTTTCAAAATATCCAAAGCATCGGAAACAAAGTAGAATTAATAGAACAATTACTTTTGGATTCTGAAATTGATTTTATCTCACTATCCGAATTGTGGAAAAATGAAAATTATTGTCAATCAATCTTGCCCCAGGGATATAAAACAGCGTCCATTTTTTGTCGTAAAACCCGCGAAGGCGGAGGTGTTTGTATTATTGTTAAAGACTCATTAGATTTTATTGAACGTATAGACATTGTAAATCATTCAAAGGAGTATGTTATAGAATTTAGTGCTATTGACGTTCCCAAACTTAACTGTATTTTTATAGGACTTTATAGAGCAGATCGTCATATTGATATATTTCTTCAACAATTGAGTAAAGTTTTACATAAATTAAATGTAAAAAAATCTGATAAACACTTAATTATAGGAGAAGATTTTAACATAAACGTGAACAATAAAAATAAACAGACTCTGGAGTTCTTGAACTTTATGAAAACATATAACCTGCAACAAATAATCCGCGAGCCAACACGAGTAACCAAGACAACATCTACTTGCATTGATCTCCTTTTTACAAACTACCCACCGCTCATAAACAAAGCAATTGTTAAAGATTATGGATTATCAGACCATAAGGCAATAAATGTTCAGTTAAACGTAGACTATTTATCAAATAACAATAGTAAAACTTGGTATACCGAAAAAAGATTATTTACAAAAAATAACGTCGAATGTTTTAAAAACTCACTAAAATCAGAAAATTGGGAAGCTATACTAAATAAAAATAATAATGTACATACAAATTACGAATCCTTCATTACAATAATAAAACACAATCTAAATAAATATATTCCATTACAAAAAATAAGAATAAAATTCAAACCAAAAAAAGGATGGCTTACTAAAGGTCTCAAAAAATCATGCGAACACAAAAGAGTGCTAAGAACTATTTTTAATGAAACCAAAAGTGGTGTTATAAAAAAGCACTATAAATTATTTAGTAAAATATTAAAATCGACTATTAGAAAATCGAAAAAACTAACATATATTAAACAAATGCAAGAATCTGATAATAAGGTAAAGACAATGTGGAATATAATTAACACAAAAACAGGGAAGAAAAAAATAAATAGACGTGAAAATATATCACTGAAGATAGACAATGAAGAAGTAAAATGCCCGTTAAGTGTATCCAACAGATTTAACGAATTCTTTGCGTTGGATTAATAACATTGGAAAACCCGTGGTCAACCCCTCTACTTGTTCAATGTATGTACGCCCGGTAAGCGTAAGGTAACCAAAAAGAGATAGTTAATATAATAAGGTCAACTAAAAATAAACATAGCTGCGGTATCGATGAGATTCCACCAATATTATTAAAGCAATGCGCAATAGAACTTTCCATTCCTCTAATGTTTTTGATCAACCAAAGTTTCCAAGACGGCCAATTTCCAGACGCACTTAAAGTAGCTTTAGTAAAACCGATACATAAAAAAGGCGACAAGCATATCCCAAGCAACTATAGACCCATAGCACTGCTACCAACCTTTTCCAAAATATATGAAAAAGCTATGTGCAATCAGCTTTATAAGTTCTTGGAAAAGTTTAATATTCTTGACGACGCACAAAATGGATTTAGAAAATGTAGATCAACAACATTACCAGTATATAAATATGTTCAACAAGCTCTACAACATATAAACGACAAACAATACGTAATTGGGCTACTACTAGACATGACAAAAGCATACGTCAAGGTCCTATATGACATTTTACTCACTAAACTATATGGTTGCGGCGTACGAGGACCAGCTTATTCGTGGTTCAAATCATATTTACATAATAGGACACAAATAGTACAAATTGAAAATTACGACCATGGAAATCATGAGATCAAAATCATTAGATCACAAGAAAAGCAAATTATTTGCTCAGTCCCACAAGGAAGTGTATTAGGATGCCCACTGTTTTTAATCTATATTAATGACCTTCCCAAAATATTAGACAAAGAAAACGTTTTACCAGTATTATTTGCAGACGATATTTCAATAGTAATTAAGTGTGGCAATATAAATAACCCTAGTCTACAAATACAAGACACCCTCCAAACTGTAGATACTTGGCTCAAGATCCACAACTTGGAAATTCATAATAATAAAACTAAAACAATTCAATTCAGATCATACAACAAACCACCACTCAATCTACAACATTTAGAAATACGAAAATAGAAGAAGTTAATACATTTAGCCTACTTGGTATAAATATTGACACACACATTAACTGGAAATCACACATAGAACATATTAAAACAAAGCTCTACAAATTCTCTTACGCTCTTTTTCAAATTAAACAAAGCACTAACATACAAACAGCTATGGCTGCTTACTACGCATACGCATACTCATGGCTGCGATATGGCGTCATGCTATGGGGCAATAGCGTTAACGTAAATGATCTATTCATAATGCAAAAGAAGTGTATAAGAATTCTAGCTCAAATAGGTAGCACGGAGAGCTGCAGACAATGATATTCAAATAAACAGATACGTTATACACTCACAAAACAATTGAAAAAAGTGTGCCGCACATAGCGGCAGCACACATACACACTTTTTATTCATCTAACATTAAAAAATATTTATTTTAATAAATAAATAAATTGCAAATACACACGATGGCATTTATTTTATTTTGTTTTTGTTTCAACAAAGCCTATCGCTCTTCGCCATGCGTGACATAAACTAAAGATTAAAGGTCACAATTGTGACCTATTTGAGTCTTCAAAATGCGCGCGCTCATAACATATCCGTTTATTTGAATATCATTGGCTGCAGACCATACTTTATAAAATATCTGATCCTAACTCTGCCGTCAATATACATACTTGACATTTGCGTATTTGTTTTTAAAAATATCGACAACTTTACGAAAGTAGAAGATACGCACAACGTCAATACTCGGCATAAAAAGAGGTTATACGCTCCATCCTCAAGAATTAACAGAAAAATCAGTAACAATATTCCAAATAAGGCTAAAACTATACCTAATCCAAAAGTGTTTCTACTCAGTAAAATAATATTTAGAGACAAGCTTAAAATAACGATGTTATCTCAAGTGGCGATCTGTCCTATACAAACAATAAGATTTACTCTATCCTAATTAACTTCATACAAATTATAATTATTGTTAGTACTACCTGAAAAGGATGACATTGATATCGCTGTATAATTGTATTATATTCATTATTATTGACATTTAGTTTTGACATAACTATATATTAGACTTGACATTGTAGATTTGACATAACTAGTTTTTTTTTTTTAATTTAATTCTAATAATGTAAAATAATATAATTCAATAATAGTTATGTTTAACGCATGCTAATTTGAGATGATAGGGACATGAGAATTATAGTTGCAATGCTTGTAAAAGGCTGCTAAGTCATAAGTACTAACATAACATAACAACAATATTATACACTTAGTTCGCAATAAACGTTTTGAATTTGAATTTGAATTACTTCCTCGAAATTGAATAATATTAACTATTAAACTCATTATAACCCAGACATAACCTACAAAAATTCATGACTGAATATCTATTATTCTCGGCATTCTCAAACAAAAATTCTTGCACAAACTAATTCAGAAGATGACCCTGAGTTAAACCAAATATTTTTCATTTAAATACATAGGAATTTAATCTTTGCTAAAACAATGTATGGACTTCTGCCATTGTCCATTGTTCGTTTGTAAAAATTAATATCGAGAAGTACAGTTTCGATTTAAAACGTTATTTCACTGATAGAAAAACTGTTTCCATTTTTATTTCGCAAACATGTAAAATTCCTGTTGTAAGTACGGGCTGCGGGAGCAAAGTCTGCTGTCAAGGCGATGTAATTAAGACATAGTAAAGTATAATTAATTCTACATGATTTTGTTTCAGAGTTAATAATGTTTTAGCGAAATGTTGATTTTCAATGGAGGAAACCGCTTTATAAATACATTCGACGAATCAATTAACTTTTAGATTAAGTATTATTACTTGATTTACCTTCCTAATGAATTAAATGGCCCAGAGAGAACGGAAGCCTTCTGGTTTCTGAAATTTTCCGTTATTACCATAATATTACAGCTGGCCTCGTTAACAACTTACTTTTCATATTATCAGGGCAACTTTTTTGTATAAAATAAAGTTTTATCAAATTCTATTACAGAACTCATTTGCATTCAGAGTACGCGTCCAGCGTGATGAGCGAGAATGATATCTTAGAAAAATAAAATAAGAGATTTGTTATGAATTACCGAAGATGTGAACAGTTTTGAATAATTCTTCAACTTATTAATCCTCTGAGCCAGTTCCTTTTCTTCTTCTTCGTCGGTAGGTACACTCTTGGCAGAGTGGTCGTTGTTCTTATTATTCTAAATCATCACCATCATCATTTCAGCGGAAAGACGTCCACTGCTGGACTTAAGCCTCCCTCAAGCGTCGCCACACTGATCGGTCCTGTGCGTTTCGCATTCACCAGACGCCCGCAGCCTTGACCAGGTCGTCGTTATATCTAAATGCATTATTAATATTTCCAATATTAACAATGCATTATTAATATTTCCAACATTAATAATGCATTTTGGTAAGAAAATACGTGCATCGACGACGCACCATCAGGCAGGTCAAGCCGGTAAATGGGTTTTCCTGAGTGGACTAACGAGAAACGAATTTGGATAGCATGTTGTTTATTGTTGATAACGCAATATTTTTTCTTAGTTTTTACTGATTATTCTGATAATTTTTTGTACATCGCGTTCGGTCCCGTTCCGTTCCGTTCCACGAATATAGATGGTGGAACGGAACCGAACGCGATCGATTTACAAAAAGTAATTGGTATAATCAGATGAAAAACGCTAGTTACGTCGGCACGGTTTCTTTGTGTGGGAGAAGGCATCTGTATGCTAGTATTTTATCTGTGGTTTAGTTTAAAAATATTACGTAGTAATATAACCTAGCAGGTACTATTTCACAAGCTTTTTATTAAGTTCCAATGTATGTATGCAAGTAGATATGTAGGTATGTTCGTTTAAAGCAGTTATCCCCAACCGATTAAGATGAAATTTTGCATATACGTTTGGTTTGGATGACAATGCACGGTAAGCTAAAAAACTTGTAATTTTTTTTTTTTAATTGGAAAAACATATTTTACTAACTGACACTGGGGATTATCTGTATGTTACTTTATTAATCTGTCAGTTTGACACAGCACATACAAAACTTTGCACTGACAAAGCTTACACATCATTTACACAAAATAATATCACGCCTGTGTTTTAAAAAGGGTTAGGTAAAGTAGTAGGTAGATCATATCTATTATATTACCCCACCACCCACATTAACATACCATTAACATATGGCATACTCTGAAGGGTATGAGATGCAAGAGAAAATGAGACGCGAAACAAAACTAAATAATATTTCTGTGTCGTTCTAAAGTTAAGTGTACAAGGCATCTTTCATGATTAATTTTGAAAAGCAAGTTCCAATTTGAGACTAAATTAGCTGACAGGCGCACACTGCAGAAAGTAAAATTGGTTTCGTTTGAAATGAAAATATAAATGATTTCTGTAGAATTTTGTTCTGTTAGCAATTCGCTGAATGCTTTTGATTTTTATTTCAAACTACCAGCTCCTGGGGTACAGTATCAGTCTAAAAGATTCACATGGACAACATCTAAATAGCAAATACACTAATCTACTTCTATTAATGTCATGTTTAATATGTGAGTTTATTTTTTAAGTTAAGTGGAATAGTATCAACTCATCTATTTTCAGCTCCTAAGAAGTGTATCTGTTTGTACACCAATTTGTTTACGTCTACCATCTTCATTCTTCATAGCAGGTCTACGTCTTTGCTATGCCTTTGCGATGCCAATATTTTCCGAAGGGAAGACATAATTTATTCGTATTCGCATAATTTATTAGATGTTCAAGCACTAGTAACCAGGGACTAGAAAAGTTACTCAAAATTGCGTTATAGGTAGTTCAAGTAACGATAATGTGTAACCGTTCCACCAGGATCGTAACAAAATTATCTATTGGCTATAACGTTACTAGCAAACGTAACGAAATCTACAACTATTTAATAACAATATTAATAACTAGCTGACCCTCATGGCTTCGCTCCCGTCAACTGGATACCTCCTGCCTCTACCTAGCCTGCCTACCTTGCCTCCCCTGCCCCTACCCTGCTTACCCTGCCTACCCTGCCTAACCTGGCTACCCTGCCTACCTTGCCTACCCTGGCTACCCAGTCTTCCCTGGCTACCATGGTATACCCTGGCTTCCCTGCCCCTACTCTGGCTACCATGCCTACCCTGGCTAATCTCTCTACCCTGGCTAATCTGTCTTCCCTGGCTAACCTGCCTAGCCTGCCTACCCTGCCTACCCTACCTACTAATTTTTATCTATCGTCAATAGTTTTCTCAGCGCACGCCAAATAATGTATTTTACAGGCAACATTTTGCTACCTTGGGTTACCTTATTGCAATTTTCATAAGGATCTTTATTTTTTTTTTATTATATTATAGCCTAAGACACTCAGGAATAATGTAGCTTTCTACTGGTGAAAGAATTTTCAAAATCGGTTCAGTATATCCAGAGACTACCCCTTACAACGTCACAAACTCACAAACCCACAAACTTTACCTCTTTATAATAATACTAGCTGACCCTCGGGGCTTCGCTCCCGTCAACTGGCTACCTACCTACCTACCCTACCCCTACCCTGCCTCCCCTGCCTACCCTGCCTACTCTGGCTACCCTGCCCTTACCCTCGCTATGCTGGCTACCCTGCCTATCCTGGCTACCCTGGCTACCCTGCCTATTCTGCGTACCCTGGCTACCCTGCCTACCCTGGCTACCCTGGCTCCCTTGCCTATTCTGGCTACACTGCTTACCCTGCCTACCCTGCCTACCCTGCCTACCCTGCCCACCCTGCCTATTCTGCCTACCCTGCCTACCCTGGCTACCCTGGCTATCTTGCCTACCCTTGCTACCCTGCCTACCCTGCCTACTCTGGCTACCCTGGCTACCCTGCCCCTACACTGCCTTACCCTCGCTATCCTGGCTACCCTGCGTATCCTGGCTACCCTGGCTACCCTGCTTATTCTGCCTACCCTGGCTACCCTGCTTACCCTGCCTACCCTGCCCACCCTGCCTATTCTGCCTACCCTGCCTACCCTGGCTACCCTGGCTAACCTGCCTATTCTGGCTACCCTGCTTACCCTGCCTACCCTGCCTACCCTGCCTATTCTGCGTATCCTGCCTATCCTGGCTACCCTGGCTATCTTGCCTACCCTGACTACCCTACATACCCTGCCAACTCTGCCTACCCTGCCTACTCTGCCTACCCTGCCTATCCTATCTACCTTCCTACTATTATTTATCTATCATCAATAGTTTTCTCAGCGCACGCCAAATAATGTATTTAACAGGCAGCATTTTGCTACCTTGGTTTACATTATTGCAATTTTCATAAGGATCTCTAATTTTTTTGAAAATATTTTATAGCCTATGCCACTCAGGAATAATGTAGCTTTCTACTGGTGAAAGAATTTTCAAAATCGGTTCAGTATATCCAGAGATTACCACTTACAACGTCACAAACTCACAAACCCACAAACTTTACCTCTTTATAATATTAGTATAGATAGATAAATCGTACCTAGATACGATATATTATTAATATTGTTATTAAATAATTGTAGATTTCGTAATACATTAATAACGATAATTATTATCATTAATATTGTTATTAAATAGTTGTAGATTTCGTTACGTTTGCTAGTAACGTTATAGCCAATAGATAATTTTGTTACGATCCTGGTGGAACGGTTACACATTATCGTTACTTGAACTAACTATAACGCAATTTTGAGTAACGTTTCAAGTCCCTGCTAATAACCCTTCAAATCTTAACTGCTTTCGAAAAAATCCTTACAAAAATACCTAATAACACTAAACCTATATGACGATAACGATAGAATTAAGAACCCATATCACTTCTTTAAAACCATCTCTATCTTCTTCAAACTGACATGATATCTTGACATAATACATTATGAAATTAGTTGTCGACGATATTTTTAACTGCCTGTCTGTGTACATTTATCATTCAGCAGAATGTCATCCTCCGAAAGGGAAGTGTCTGCAATCACGTAGGGCTGTCACGTTTGGGATAAGATAATTTGGATTAGGGTTCGCAAATACAAAATAAGTAAAACAAAAGGTAAGTCGAAGAGGGAGAGGATTTAAAGTTTGTACCTATCGAGAATCGCAGGTACTGCTGCGTACGATAACACTATATAGGGAGGTGGCACACGACGATTTTTGCCACTGTATCGCATTCTCAACGCGCGATTGCATCGATATGACATCGCTACTAATTCGCGACTGCATTTATGCAAATAACATTGTTAGCTAGCGCTACCTTTTTACGACTGTATCGTGATCTTTTTGCGATTGTATCGCCGGTCACTTTGCGATATGCAAACGCAATCTTTTTGCGACTGTGTCGATATCTTTTTGCGACTGCGCTTTTGCAGCTGGGTACTTTTGGCAGTCTTACGTAATGCAATGCAAAACGCAAACGAACTTTGCGAGTAAGTTTGTTGGCATTTTCTGTCAAGAATATTCAATTATGTTGGACTACTTAGCCCGGTACTTATTTTAATTAGTATGGCGTCAGTAGAATGTAACACGGTTATGACTGTCGGGGCTCTGCTAAAGGCGAGCTTTTGCTTATTGATTGATGACGACATGGTTGGCGCAGTGGTTGAGCGCTCGGCGGCTGCGTTGTGTCTTGGTTTTGATTCCCGCACGAAGCAAATAAATATTTGTATGGCCTACACATAGTTGTTCCGGATATGGGTGTTTGTGTATGTGATATAATGTTTGTAAACGCACCCACGATACAGGCGATTTTCTAGTGTGGGGCATGCTTTTATGGTTCCGTACCATTATCGAAAAATCCGCAAAAAATCACGTTTGTTGTATTGGAGCCCCACTTAAATATTTATTTTATTCAGTTTTTTGTATCTGTTGTTATAGCGGCAACAGAAATACATCATCTGTGAAATTTCAACTGACTAGCTATCACGGTTCATGAGATACAGCCTGGTGACAGACAGACAGACGGACCGCGGAGTCTTAGTAATAGGGTCCTGTTTTACCCTTTGGGTGCGGAACCCTAAAAACAAATATAAAGAGGATTTTTGAAAATTAATCCCCAAAAGAGGTAATTTTTACAGATGGAGGGAAACAAGATTAACTTCAGTACAGTGTTGTTTGTAAATATAAAGAATAAGATGGGGGAATTCATCTTACTGTATTTTTTTTTGTACCTATTTTTACATGCACTACAAACCTTGGTATCCGTACGTCACGTCATAGGCGATCTCTGAAAAACAGCGCCGTGCACGGCACAGCATTATGCTGAGTGGAAGCCTTATTGCCACAATCACGAAATGCATGTGCTTTTATTTACACTCGCATTTATTTTTTTTGTCTTTTATTTTACATTTCTAACATAATTTAAGAACTACTAACACTATTGTTAAGTGTTTAGTTTTCAAAATCTTTTACCACTATTCTCGTTCTTGAAATGTAATGTTTGTATGTCGTTTTGTGGCAATTAAATATCTTTTTCTTTCTTTTTCTTCTTTCTATTAGAATGAGGGAAGGTCTTTGATCAGGAGTGGGACAATACCTACAGACTAACAAAAAAAAGTTGTAGTAGTTGGTTGGGGATCCTTGCAAAGGTGAGATGTTACTTCACGCCTGAACAGCTGCTCAACTTGTATCAAGTGCAATTTCGGTCATGCATGGAGTACTGCTCTCATCTCTGGTGTGTTCATCAAGCTAGTTTTTAGCAAAACCGTCCTGCTAAATACCAGCTTGATGCACTTGACTCGATTAACAGACGGGCCAAGAGTCTTATCGGGAACGATGCACTGGTCGAGACCAAGTTCCAGAGCCTTAAACATCGACGCTGATTTGCCAGCCTTTCGGGTTTTAAAACGGCTACATTTCGGGGAGTGTGTGATGGAACTGCACAATTTGATTCCATCTAGCCCTTCATCAGCTCCCATCATCGGACTGCAAGACGTACTGCGATGCACCATCTGTACATGGTGGGCATCCCACCTTTACGCTTAAAGCGTTTTGCGAATACTTTAATTTGATTGTGCGTTCAGCTAATGAGTGGAATGCCCTGCCGGAGTCTTTATTTTCTGACAGCTACAACCTACGGGTATTTTAGTCAAGAGTGTAAAGTTTACTTCTAGGCAAGCGTGCTTCACCGTCGACAACATCATCGCTTATATATTGGGAATAATTCATAATATCCCAGGTAGGGCATGCAATCCGAATATCCGGAATTCCAAATTATCTGGATGTCCGGCTTACATGTATACTACTATTCGGACAAATCGGATACCTAGTTTTAGGTGTGGTTTATACACCAACCCCTAAAGCATTTTGGTTTACTAAGCAATAAATTTGTAAAAATTGTAGTCAATAAATCTACTTTCAAATACAAAAATTGTAGTCAATAAATCTACTTTCAAATACAAAAATTGTAGTCAATAAACATACTTAAATATACAAAAGAAAAAGAAGGAAGAGATCATTCAGAAGTCAATAAAGGTCATATTTACAAATTTATTGCTTAGTAAACCAAAATGCTTTAGGGGTTGGTGTACATTCTCTAGAACTAAACATTAACTTTCACTTACTTTAGCAATAAGCGCACAGTTTAGTCATCTTCCAATACGAATGTGTCGCAGCTACAACCGTAAAGCGTTACCGTAAACTGGGGTTACTTTGAACCACGGGATGACTTAGATAGAAACTTCCATTTCATTTATAATCGCGAATTGCGTAAAACGACACGCAATTTGGTAGTTTTTTTTTCTAGGTTAGCAACATTGAAGAACTGTCAAATGCTGGGAATTCACCAACAATTTTAATTAAAAAAGCAAAATACTCGTATATTGATATTCTCTATTTATAGCTAAATAATTGTGTTGCAAAACTTCACGTGTACATAATCACGTGAAGGTATAATGAAATTTCTAGATAAACTCTATTAAGTGGTCTATGATCGATTAAACAATACAGTGGTTATTGTTTTTCTAAACTCAAAATGAATGCAATGACATGAGTTTGTTTAATACGGAGTGTCATTGATAGGGTATACGGTGTGAGATTGATCAAATGATCATTTTAATCCCAGAGAGTATAGTCTTTTTTGTATGCTTTTTTTACAAGCTTTAATTGTCATTTTGCTGTATAAATAAATATTATAATATTCAGGAAGATGCCACGAATATATAAAAATTAACTTTGATTTATGTTTAACTTTCCTTAATGTTTTTATACCTATGCAAAAATTGTATCTTGTCGATTTTATGAAGACTAATTATTTTATAGGATTTATCTTGCTGGTTTTTTTAAAGACTAATTATTATTTCTATATTCTTGTTTAGTTTTAATGAAAATAAATAAGAAAGACTGATTTTAAGCTAAAACTTTTTGTTACCAACGTTTTTAATAAAGAAATGTTCATTGTTTGATGATTTTTATTAGATCAAAGTCACCCCATATGACAAAAATTACAATATTTATTTTTGCTGCTATTGATTGTGATTTCATAAATTTTATTGGTATTATAATTGGGGTTATATTGTAGTTACGCAATAAAATAGGGGGGTATCAAAGTAACCCCATTTTACGTATAACTTTGATCAGACAGGTTTTATTTTTTTCTCAAAATCTAGCCCACAGATCTAGCCACATTTTTTCACTTATTATTATAGGAATCGAAAGAAATAAAAAAACCGATTATAAGACATAGGTTAGGTTAGGTTAAGACGGGCTGGTGTCCGCAACTCCACGTCTAAGCGCGTATTTTGCGTACAGATTATAAGACATTTTTTGTATTTTTTTAAACCCACAAATTTAAAAGTTCAAAATTGATCAAAGTAACCCCGGTCTACGGTAAGGAATTCATACCCTCGATTAAATAAACTACAACAAAACCATTAGAATAGGAACAATTACGGACCATTGTTTTCTAAACAAACATGTCTTTTAACATAGGCATCACACACAGGCCACGTTGCAGAGACTGCTTTAGCGCCGAGGAAACACTTCCTTCTGGAATGCGAGGTGGTGGCTTCTTAACGCGTTTAAATCCTCGGAGCGAGACTGTCTATGTTAGCCAGGTTACAACGGACGTGTACGGTGTAGTACGTGGGGTTACAACGGATCGAATAGGCGTCTAAAGTTCGGACAATGGAGTCCCTTCTACTACTAAAATGTTCCAATATGCTATTTTCTTAAATTTTATTATCTAGAATACTAAAATATAATATTTTAATGAAATAGGTATCCGTATTATTAACACTTCAGTGGGAGTTTATGATAATAATAAAAAGTTGATTGATCATAGCTTATATTTGTTTGATTTGCTTGTAGGCAGAGACATCCAGAATTATCCGGCGATCCGGCTTTATCCGGATAGTGATTTAGAAGTATCCGAAATAACCGAATAGTATAATGGGCCGCATAAATGCATGCCCTATTCCCAGGAGAAGTAAAGGATCCGAGATATCATTTAGTAACGGTTTTTTGAGATTTGGTGTTATATTCCTGCTTATCTGATAAGAGGTCTGTATGTCGAGCATCACGCGTTTGACTTCAGAATGGTATGGTTAAGGGGTAGGATAGATGGACACCTTTTTCCGCAACTTAACTATCATTTGGTCCTTTGTGCGTGCAGCCTCCTCCCTGTGAGAGGGCATGGGCTGTAATCCTCCACCACGCGGGCCCAGTGCGGGTTGGTGGATGTCACATGGCTTCGAATTGTTTGGTTCGAAGACATACCGGTTTCCTCACGATGTTTTCCTTCACCGTTTTGAGAGCAGTGGTGATGAAATATTTACACAAAGTAAAGCGCCTGCCTGGGTTCAAACCCATGACCAACTTTAAAGTCGCGGCCGTTACCACTGGGTCACCACTGGTCTGGTAAAGGGGTATGGATAAGTACCTACTCATTTTAAGTCCATGCGTCTTATTACTTCTGTAAGACGTATCCATTTTAAAACAGGGCCAAAATCACTGTCAAAAGACGGACAATGCCTGGTATACTCGTAGACTGTCATTGTCTCGTTTCGGCCGAGGTTTTTGATCCGTTAGTTAAAATAACTAGCGGGTAAAAATAATAACAAATAGACATTTCGGTAAAATGTCTGTGTGTGTGTTTTTATCAATTGTTACCGTAACAGATGGTTAAATATGTTTGAAATTGTTATGGCGGTTACGCACTACACGTCCGTGTCTGTGATCCGTGATTTGACTTCAGAGTTCAAAATGTTCTAAATTTTGACAGATTATGATGGATAGAGTTCGGATATATTGCGTAACCTTCCCTACAAGACTAGGGCTACTCCGACAACTACTGATAAAAAATCTGGGCCTTGGATCGGCAAAAATGGACAGATGATATGTTGCCATAACGGATAGAAGAGAGGTTTATGCTCAACAGTGGGCAAAGTCGGGCTATCCATGGTCTTCATCAGTTCAAAGTTGCTCGCGACTAGCAGTTCTTCTGCGGAGCCTACTTATTTTTCTACATTAAATACTTTTCCATTGAAAATGAAGTGGTTGTTTATTTTATTAATAAAAGCGTAAAACATAGCTGTTCTTTTCTACACCACACAAACAAATAATTAGCCTGAATTTTCGTTTTGCGATAAACGATTTAATCAAAACAAACAAGAGCTGCGTTGCTTTGAAATGGGTGTACGGGACCCTTCACCTCGTTCGATAGGTACTTGACCTGTTTTTATATGAAACTGTAAAATTTAGGTTATTATTTCAAATCGTTTATGTTGCTATAACAACACTGAATTAAAAATATTTTACCAAATCGAAATGTGTAGGAGCTTTATCATGAGTAAACCTGAACAAGACCCTTTTTAACCCCCGACGGAAAAAGAGGGGTGTTATAAGTTTGACGTGTGTTGCTGTGTATCTGTGTATCTGTCTGTCTGTCTGTGGCATCATAGCGCCTCAACGGATGAACCGGGTTAGATTTTTTGTTTGAAAGGTGATTGTGTCGAGAGTGTTTTTAGCTATGTTTGAATAAAATCGGTTCAGCCGTTCAAAAGTTATGGGCGTTTTACTGTTTGAATCGGGATGTTTTCGCAAGATGAATGTGTCGGGGGGTTTTTTAAATTTTGAAATTTTCCTTGTTTTCAAACTATGAACGTAATCGGTGGCTATGGGACTCATTAAATAATGCAATATGTATTAGAATGCCCACAGTCACAGATAATATAATACTAGCATACAGATGCCTCATCCCATACAAAGAAACCGTGCCGACGTAACTAGCGTTTTTCATCTGATTAAACCGATTATTTTTTGTACATCGATCGTGTTCGGTTCCGTTCCACGGCGATAGATAGATCACCATCTATATACGTGGAACGGAACCGAATGCGATCCATATACAACAAATAATCAGTATAATCAGTACAGTACGTCGGCACGGTTTCTTTGTATGGGATGAGACACCACTGCCACAGTGAATGGTTCTGACTGCACTTATTTATACCTATTGATTTTTTACCAAAGCATACCTTCCGTATCTATGGGTTCAAAACTCTAGATAAGTAGGAACAGTCTAAATCAACATCTATACTAAAGAAAATACCTCACATATTTTAGTTATGACATTCGAAAATAGTTATTGCAAAATAAATTGAGGGTCGGTTCCTGAATTAAGTATTTGAAGTTAACAAAAACATGTCAAACCCTAAATACCTGCAGAATGCCCATTTTTCACCTGACTATGTGTCCCTACCGAAATGAAATAAATCTTTAAATCAATTGTATAATATAATCAGCTAATTCAATTGTATATAAAATAATTATAAAATTTTATTGCGTAAGTATGGTTTCCTTTTTCTTTTTATGTTTGGCACCTTGTTTTTAAACATACATGAAAATTGTAATAATTTAATTAATTTTTGGTGTGTTTGTGCTGTGTCTTTTGTGTGCACTAAATAAATGATTTATCTATCTATATTAATTACGCTTCATCACAATGTTAAAACAAACGCAGATTTTTTAAATATTTCTATAAGCTTATTCTACGTCAATAGTAAACACATTTCGACTACCCTTTTTTACACAAGTAAAATTTAAAAATTTAAAAAACCCCCGACACATTTATCTTGCGAAAACATCCCGATTCAAACAGTAAAACACCCATAACTTTTGAACGGCTGAACCGTTTTTTTTTAAACATAGCTAAGAACACTCTCGACACAATCACCTTACCAACAAAAAAAACTAAATCAAAATCGGTTCATCCGTTGAGGCGCTATGATGCCACAGACAGACACACAGATACACAGATACACAGATACACAGATACACAGATACACAGACACACAGATACACAGATACACAGATACACAGATACACAGATACACAGCAACACACCTCAAACTTATAACACCCCTCTTTTTCCGTCGGGGGTTAAAAACAGCAAAAAAGTCACGTTCGTTGTATGGGAGCCCCATTTGAATATTTATTTTATTCTGTTTCTAGTATTTGTTGTTATAGCGGCAATAGAAATACATCATCTGTGATCATTTCAACTGTCTAGCTGTCACGGTTCATGAGATACAGCCTGGTGACAGACAGACAGACACATCGCGGAGTCTTAGTAATAGGGTCCCGTTTTTTACCCTTTGGGTATGGAACTCTAAAAGACGTATTAGACCACAGCTAGGTAAGTATTTCTATTTTAGTCTAAGCTTCGAGCGTTAATAATTAGTTCTAGCAGCGTCCGACTCGCACAGACATGCGCACCGACGAGAGCCCTAGCAGCGTCCGCGGTGCTGTGAGTAGTGCGAGCCAGTATATTAGGTCCTTATCTATGAAATTGGCGTTTTGTAGTACTGGCCACATTGATCTCGAATATCTCCTCTTTGGATTTTGGAATTCCAATTTAAGAATTATACAGCTATTTACTCATGCATTTGTGTTTGGAAAACAGTAATTAATTTGTTTTTCTTCTTTTGGTTTTATTCTTTGCGCCAGTCAGTTTACAAAATGGAAAACTTGAAATATCGCGTTATTTACGAGTACGAGTTCCATCGTGGCACCAGTGCTGCAGAAACGGCTCGAAAGATTAATGATGTGTATGGCGACGGTGTCGCAAAAGAAAACACAGTGCGTTTTTGGTTCCAACGTTTTCGTTCTAGAAATTTCGACCTGCAGAACAAGCCCCGTGGACGGTCGGAGACCAATATTGATAATGAATAATTGAAGGCTATTGTGGAAGCGGATCTATCGCAAACCACGTCCGAGTTAGCTGCAGGCTGCGGTGTTAGTGATAAAACTGTTTGAATCCACTTGAAGCAAATTGGGAAGAAGAAAAAGCGCGAAAGGTGGATATCTCATGAATTGAGTGCAGCAAACCGACAAACGCGCTTCGACTGCTGCGTTACATTACTCAACCGGCACAATAATGAAGGGATTTTAAATCGAATCATTAACTGTGATGAAAAGTGAATCCTGTACAATAATCGGAAACGCTCATCGCAATGGCTGAACCAAATCCTGCCCCAAGCGAAAATTGACTCAAATAAAATTTCTTTTGAGCGTTTGGTGGACTAGTGCCGGTGTCATTCACTACAGCTTTCTTAAATCTGGCCAGACGATTACGGCGGATGTCTATTGTCAGCAACTGCAAACCATGATGGAAAAGCTAGCTGCTTAACATCCGAGGCTGGCCAATCGCTCTAGGCCACAGGCTGCTTCAGGACAACGCTAGACCACACACTGCACAACAGACGGCTACCAAATTAGAGGAGCTTCAATTGGAATGTATAAGACATCCACCGTACTCCCCGGCCCTTGCTCCGACAGATTACCATATTTTTCGAAATTTGGATAACTTCTTGCAAAGGAAAAAATTCAACTCCGATGGGGCAGTCCAAAGCGCCTTCAAAGATTTTATTGATTCTCGTCCGAATGGTTTTTTTGGTAAAGGAATCTAATGAACTGAACTACCTATGAGATGGCAAAAATGCATAGATAGCAATGGTACATACTTTGATTAGATAAATATATTATATTTAAAAAAAAAAGACTTTATGTTCCTCCCTTACAAAACACCAATTTCGTATGTAATGAATGACCTAATATTTATACTGTGGTAGTTCGTAGCTATTAAATCGAAAAATAACTATGAAATTATTTTCTAAACTTACAGGTAGTCTTTATACTATACATAAACTTTAATTAACAGGTTTTAATAATATTCTGTTTTTATTGTAAAGCAGAGTTTGACAAATTCTCAACTTCAAATTCTTAAGACAGAAATCGAGCGTATTTATATAATTATACAGATCTAAATACTCTATTCATCTGCAAAATAAAGGTAAGCAATATTTTATTAAGACTCCCGGTTGGCAAAAAATAATAAATGGTCGCCTGTAGTCTGAAGCAGGCACTTGCAATTAGTAAGAGGCTGGCAGGCTACAATAAGTGAGAGATTAGGCCAGTGTACACAGGTGTGGCCCAACTTCCGCCTAAAGCTTAATTTAATGCCAGCACAGGCTTACCCTTACCCTCCTGAGAGTAAGATTATGCCCAGTAATACGTACTATGAATAGTTTATTACGGGAAATTGTATGATTCTGTTTTCTGTTATGACCTATCCTACTAATATTACAAATGTCAAAGTGTGTGATGGATGTGTGTTATTCTTTCACGCAAAAATTGCTGAACGGATTTTATGAGCATGGCATGAACTGGGCTCGATTCCCAGGTAGGGCATTAATGTGATATTGGGTTTTTCCCTCTGTACTTGTGCCCGGTTGATGGATATAAGCTCGACCCTATTCCAAAATTCTGCCCAGGAACCACGGGCAGCCATGGGCAGCCTGTTCTCAGTAGCTGCAGCCCGGAGTGTCGACTAGTGCCCGGTTGAATGTAATAAGACTTAAATATAATATGTCGATATGTGGGTTTACTATAGTATTAAAAGAATCAGAAAATTAAAACAACAATTCACAATTTTACGATTTTTTTTACGTTCCCACAAAATTCACTTTTTACATCTGTCCATTATAACTGTTCAACGACAAACAACTGACAACAAAGCACTCGCAACACTTTCCACCACATGTTTTCAATACGTGACATAACGTGGTGGGGCACATCCGCAAGTGGTGCGTGCGATTATACTCTATGGTTAAAATTTCTACAAATTGTATTGAATCATTGAAAATAAATTTAGCTACAGATAGTAAATCTTAGATTATTATCTGTAATTCATGATTAATAAAATTAAATGTCAAAAACAATTTATCAACCGTAAAAATCAAAGACTTTATACTTCTTACTACTAGACTGTGCACTATGGCGCAAAAAACGAATGCGCTATGTTGCAAGAGGCCGTTGGTAGTGTGTCTCTTTCTAATGAGGTGACCATGAACAAACAGAACACGGGAAAAATTAATTGTAAAAACGATAGTGTAAGTATCCTGATATATTTATGCTACCTAACTACGCTACCTAAACCTACCTAAATGATAGTAAAAAAAAATTGTTTGTATATTTTTTGGAATCTACATCACTTACCGTATGGTGTCGGGCGTAAAGAATTTCAACATCCTATGTTTTCCCTTTGGTGTCGTAAGAGGCGACTAAGGGACAAACCAATGGGCAGTAGCGTTCTCTGTGCCTTTGTCAAACCATACTGCGATCGCCAACCCGCCTGAAAAGCACTCCCCATGAACTCCGAATGCACACATAAAACATAGCCCCTAGTGCCCGGCACCCTCGACCTGCCTACCCGTAGCGGTCGAGGTTAAGGTATGGCAAGGGGTGCAAAGAATTCTGGACGAGACTGGCTACCCCAACAAATACAGACGACTGGATCTGGCAACGTACAACACGCACATACTCCGGACCGACGAAAAGATCACCGAACTCGAAGAGGAATCGAGCAGTTTACGATGGAGTATTATAGGTTTATTATTATGTATTATATATTTGGAGTATTATTAGTTCAAAGATAGGGGGAGATCTCGATAATCCTCAAATCCCAAGTCTCCTCAAGTCTCGTTCTTCAAGGCCCATCGTATGGATAGGAACAAAAAGCTCTCTGATCTTAAAACTTCGTTTACCTAAAGTAGTTCTACAAGTGAATGCCCGTGCCAAACTTCCGTGTCTTGTGGCCTACCCCACTGATGAGTGTTCAACTGATTTCGCAACTTCTTCCGCGACTAAACAAGCGCTCATGAAAGCAATAGATCCTAGTGACGGCTTTCAAATTGTAGAAGGCTGGAAGGAGGTGTCAAGAAGGCTGCGAAGTCTGGCGTCGTGTTAAGTGTCGCTAACGATTTACAAATCAAAAAGTTGCAATCGGTCGATGCCATTAGGTCCGCTGGCTTGCGACTTGAAAAACCAAAAGGCCGTAAGCCTCGTATTTTAGTTAAAGAGGTCCGTGGTCTCCTTTATATTATGAGTTTAAAACCAATCGATCAGTCGACCTCGCGTTTGTTTAGAATATTAAAGTAAATAATAAACACACTACCGGTATTGAGGAAACAACTGAAGTTTTGATGAATACTCTTATACCTGATGACTTACTAGCTAATGACAACGAATACCATCAACAGATCAGAGCGTGGGCAGCTCTACCACCTGAATCATCAGAGTCAGACCTTCCATCCACTGACTAATTTATTAACGTTGTCAAGAGGTTACCACTCAACAAGTCATCAGGTGAAGATAAAATATCTAATCGGATGATTATAGAAGCGTGTAAAACAGCCGGTGATGCGATTTTAACCGTTTACAACCGTTGTATTGCGGAGGGCGTATTTCCTCGTATTTGGCGACGCGGATTTATACGAATAATCCCGAAAAGTGGCGACAAACCCCCGGACGACCCGAAGTCGTACCGACCCATAACATTACTTCCATCTTTGGGAAAACTCCTGGAGCGCCTTATCGTTCCACGGTTGCTACCGGACGGACCAAAATTTCATAATAATCAATTCGGTTTCACTATTGGAAAATCTACTGTAGACGCGGTCCTTACTGTTCGGAAAATAGTTAATACATCTGAACATAAGTATGTAATCGGGATTTTCTAGATATTTCTGGGGCTTTTGAAAACGCGTTTTCATTTTAAGTAATAGCATTGGCATGGTGGCCAATGCTATTACTTAAAATAAAAACTCGAGGCTGCTATTGAAATATATACAATTTAGTTTACTCTTACTTTTTAAATGGTTCCGTGAAACTCAAACTCGGCCATCATTCCATGTCGAAGTCTCTCACCATGGGATGTCCTCAGGGTTCGGTTATTGGTCCACCTTTATGGAATTTAGGCTTTGATGATTTCCTCGCGATTCCGCTTCCAAGCGGCTGTTTATTAACCGGTTACGCGGACGACGGTCTTCTGCTCATTCAATCAAGTACTCGAGCTGGACTCGAGAACTTGGCTGACACTTGCCTACGATTAATATCTCAGTGGGGCGTTCGTAACCGCCTGACCTTTGCTCCGCATAAAACTTATCAGCTCATTTTGAAAGGTAATCTTAAATCGTGTCCTACTATTAAATTTAATAACGTTCCGGTAAAAAGGAAGCAGTCCGTGTGCTATCTTGGTCTAGTGTTAGAAAGGAATTTTGCATTTATAGATCATATTAAAGAAAATAGAAAGGAATTTTGAATCGTCGGTGAAAAAGCAAAAAAGAACTTCTATGCCTTAACGGGAATATCTAAATCTACGTGGGGTCTGTCTGTTTTGACTTTAAAGACTATTTATGGGGCTACTTACTTGGGTTGTATCTGCTATGGGGCGCCTGTTTGGGCTGATAGGATCACAATAGGGGCGGTACGATGTAAATTACTTCAGAGTCAGCGTTTGGCTTTGATATTCTTATGCAAAGCATACATGACGGTTAGTACTGAGGCCTTACCGGTACTTGCTGGCGTACTTCCGGTCGACCTTGAAGTGCAGCGACGTGCTGCAATGTACTATTCTGCAAAAGAGACCATGGACGCGGACTTTTCAACGCGGAGTGACCGTGCCAAAATCTCTAGATTATTTAAACCACATATTGACGTCTGGGAGGAACTTTTATCCGAATGGCAATGAAGGTGGGATAATTCCATCAAGGGCCGACACCTCCACCAATTCTTTCCATCCGTTCGCGTGCGGCTGGCCAGGACGTGGCTAGAGGTGGATCACTGTGTTGCCCAATTTCTCACAGGGCATGGTAACTTTAAAAGTAAATTATTTTCCTTCAAGCTTGTTGCCTCGCCATTATGTCAGTGTTCTACATCTGACTGTGAATATGTACAATCTGCACATCATATCTTATGGTAGTGTATTCTTTGGCAGAATGAACGCATTACTATGTTGAATAATGTACAGGCTGTATCAGGAGCTGTTTACTATACGGACCTTGTGGAAACTAGAACTAATTTCCGTGCGTTCAAGCACTTTTGCCATACCTATTATTGGAATCAAATATAACAGCTCACAATGTTAGGACCCATTAATATTAATTTTTATCCGTGGTGCTAGGCAACTGGGCTTATCCCAGTTGTAAACGACCCTTTGTGCCTATTGGTCTTGTTTGTTCTGTCTCCTGCTTGATATGGAGGGAAGTGGAAATTTGTATTATTCTTACTCCTCCATTCTCTTTTCTGATTAATTTTGTTGCGGGATCCAAGACAGTTAAATTCATTCTCCGGGACTTCGTCGAGCTTCATTGACTCGGCGCTTTTCTGGTGGTCGCCACTGTTGATTCTGGCTTTCAGGAGTTGCAGTGGTTTGGGAATAGTGTGGTGGGATTGTTCCTACTCTCAATCTCATGAAGGAGAGGCTTGAGATGATCCTGCAGTCTTCAGACGATGCTTTGAAATCCGGCAGCTAGCTAAATATACCCCAAGAGATCTCAATGATTTCACATATTGTTCAGTTGCGTATACAGTTGAGAAACATTAACACCAATTTTATTCCACTAGGAATCAATTTGCAAATAATTTTAATAGCCGCTGAATTTCACTAGAACAAAACCCGCCAAAAACTCCGTAAACCACCATCTTACGTTTAGTATTACCAGGCCCAAACATTTAAAAATACTACTCTTACTCAGTATTAATTAATTATTTTTTAAATACAACGAATTGATTAATTATAGGAACTGTAGAAATATTTAAATACGTTTCAAAGTCTATAAATCTTTCGTTTTGGTATAACATAAAAAAAAAACTATCATTTCTACCAAACCAAATGATTAGTTGAGCTGGCAGGATGTCAGACAAGGATACACTACTAGCGGAATCCCTCTCGCCAGGACCGCTTTTGGTTAGCTCGCGCTTATAAGGAAATAACTAACCTAGGTGTATGACAATAGATTTCATTTTAGCTAAACAAAATTTTTTGGGACACAGTCTAGTAGTAAGAAATACGTATAAGGTCTTTGGTAAAAATAGACTATGGAAAATAGAGTTTCTAGCAATAGATACACCTACGGAATTAACAGCGCCAGCACGTTTTGCCCTTAGATGTTTGTTTTAAATTCAATAATAATTTAATAACTTCAGCTTTCAGGTCTTCTAAGAAAAAGTTATCTTATCAAAAGTCAGACTAGGTAACTACGTACTTATTAAAATTCTGTATTGGAAAGACTTTATAAGGTCGATGGTGAAGTGATTTTTCTTTATTTTGTACTGTTTTCTTGTCTCAACTGATCATCGTGTCTGGATATTTTGTGTCATGGAGGAATAATAGTTTTCATTTATTACAAGCTTTATATTACTTTGCTTTCGTATATGTGTCCAGCAACTTGTAATCGATTTTTCAAGTACTTCCTGGCATCCGATTAAAGTGAAACTTTCAAATTCAAATATATTTATTGCTCAACACAATACATAATAATACATTTCCAGATGTCAAGTGAATGCGCAGTCCACTGTGTTGCACCAATTTAGGCATGCAAAATTATCATTAAAAATAAACAATGTCATAAATTCTAATTAATACCCTTTGCAAATTTTTACCCTATACAATCTCATAAAGTCAAATTAACTTCGCGTATAAGTACGCCTAACTCTGGAAACATTCAAATAATATGGTACTATGGAACTGGTATCGATGGCATAGCAACCAACATGTAAGGGCAGGAGCCATTACACTTAATTGTTTAATTTTAATGAAATAAATGTTAATGTTTAATAGTAGATTGTTGCATCGAGCGCAAAGTGAGTTACTAATGCATGAGTGTTATTTTATATTAACACTAGTGCATTAATTACTCACTTTAGCGAGGTGCGTAATCTACTTTTCTTTCAATTACCAATCTACCTACCGTGATAAAATATACCTATTCAAAATAAAAACACAAGTTAATGAAAAATATTTATCACACGAGTTTTTGCGGTAAAAGATTAGTAAAAATTTAATTTGGAGTTGAATTCATATCGCTATCACTTTCTATTTCCATTTTTTTAACTTTTCTTGCTAAATATGAAGTATCAAAGTTTTACAATGGTACAAAATGCCCGCCATTTGTTTTTTTTTTCATTGTATCGATTTTATTCAGCAGATTTTTATTTTCAGCGAGTATTTTTTTGATCTAATGCATACATTTTATATTAAACTTAATGGGAGACATTAAACAGTGCAATAACGAAAAACTGTGCAACAATGATATTTCACATAACATTTCTTCACTGTTTTGGTTCTAAGCAAAAAATATGTCTCTGTACCTAGCGATTGACCATGCCCTGCGTTTTAAAGAATATACATTAAATAATTCGATCTATATTTGTTTTATCGAAATATGCATAATACGCAATATGTTCCGTTTAAGTTTTTTTTTAAATGACTTCTTCTATAACAGTTCATCACTAGGTTTATTTATTTATTATTATTTATTTATTATATGCTTTATTGTACACCATAAATTACATTAATAAAAAGTTTACTTCTTTGTTTTGTCTTTTTAACTTAAAGTAATGAATATTATAAGTAAAAAGTAGATAAGTAATTAGAGTTAATGTAGAAATAATCGCCTATCTAGATTTTGTTTTTTCTTCAAATGCGTTATTTAAAAGTACATCGCCGGCTAACTGTTATAGAAGAAGTCTTAAAAAAAAACTAAAACGGAACAAATTGCGTTTTATGCATATTTCGATAAAACAAATATAGATCTAATTATTTAATGTATTCGTTAGAACGCAGGGCATGGTCAATCGCTAGGTACAGAGACATGCAAAAAATACGTTGTGTATTTGTGTGTATTGTGATTGGTTTTGTAGTGATTAAAAAAATATAACATTACAACTTAGTTGAAAGAAAAAGGTATTTAATACGAAATTGCACTAAATAAAAGACTAAAGACTTGCACTAAAAAATAATAGAAAAAATATTACAAAATGTTGGATGTTGCGCGAGCTCAATATAAAACCGAAGCCTATGCCTCAAATAGATAAGTACCATCGTGTTTGGTCTCATTGGTTAGGTATGTATTGAAAAGTCATATTACATTTAGTACTTTTTAGTTCATTAAGAGCTTGTTTGGAATATATAGGCAACTTTTAAATTGGGCATAACCACCCAGTACCAACCTACTGGTAACAGTATTACCTACATAAAGGTTTCACAGTAACTGATCTAATGAAGGAGTTGGTCAAGACTTTAATAAGCGTTAAATTAAAGCGTTTTATTAAGCGTTAAAGGTTGTCTGTAAGCGTTTTATTAAGCGTTAAAGGTTGTCTGTAAGAGATTGCCCTGTGCGATAAGACCGCCCATTGTACACTTGTTTTTGTGAATGTTTTCCTGTACATATTATGTGGTGTACAATAAAGTATATAATAAATAATAATAATAAATTTAAATCTTAATTTAATATCAATCAATCTGCCTAGCCTTTTCCCAATTATATTGGGGTCGGATTCCAGTCTTACCGAATTCAGCTGAGTACCAGCGTTTTACATGGAGCGACTGCCTGTCTGACCTTCACAACCTAGTAACTGGGTAACACGGTACCTTTTGCCTAGGCTGGTGTCAGATCTCAAGCACTCGTAACGACTGTCAAAGATCTTCAAATGACAGCCGGGACCAACGGCTTAAAGTGCTTGCCGAGGCACGGAGGGAACTCGGTATGTTGAAATGGTCACTCTTCCACGGACCGACCTCGTCAAGCTTTGTTTAACCTTGATGATCGACCAGTGCGGCTGATATTATTTAGCCACGAGCTCCTCTCAAAATCTTAATTTAATATATAAATAATTAAACCTATATTTTATAAACTATGGTAGTGCAGGTATGTATACAGACCTACATTACCTATATACCTTACTGCCTTATTGTAGCAGGTGGCGTTCTGTAGTTTCTGCCTACCCCATGGGAAAAAGGCGTGAGTTTATGTAGGTATGTATGTATTATGATCCCGAACTTTGCCCTTTTGGATTTAACACAATATTACCTCGAAAATTATTGTTTGTAACAATCACTGATTGGACTTCGTCCGCAGAAACAATTACAATCTCCGATGTTGGCAATCCCAACCCTGCGATTCCTTGCATTGAGAAAAAGTATAAACACTCACCTGGATAGGCAGGGATTGAAGGTAACCACTACACTCGGGACTCCGGGCCGGCCGGCGTGGCGGATATTCAATATGCACTACAAGCTCACGTTTCTGCTTGATTTCACTTCACAAGGAGGATTACGAGAACCAATCAGTTAATCAATTTCTAGCGAAGCCTTTTGGGTAATTTTTAACCCTATTTTGAATCGGACCCAGCGCGGGAGCAGTTATCTGCTTTTCGCCATTTTTTCAAGTCTTCGTTTTCACTCTCACCGCAGTGAGGCGCTAGCGCGGCACCAGCGGGATGGCGCCAATTTTGAATTAGGAAGGGTTTCAATTTGGATAGGATATTTAGAAGGATAGGCTTAATGTTTATCCATTTCCCCCCACTCGAAATCGACCAGGATTTCGCAAGTTAAAGGACTGCCAGAGTACAACTAGCAGTGCTCGAGAAATATAAAATTCTTACTTAATAAGCACAATTACCTAAGTATCTTAAACTATTTTAATTGAACAATACTGATCAATACACAATATTGTTCGAGATATAAGATAATAGTTAATTAATTGGTAGCGGACAAACCTTAACTACTGGTCTGCGCATAGTTTTACCGTTTGCAGTTCGAAGAGTCACAACCCGAACTATGTTATCAGATCCCGGATGGATCTGTTCTATACGAGCTAATTTCCATAGTAAAGGAGGCAGATTAGGCTCATTAACCAGGACTAAGCCGTTTATTTTAAGGTTAGGTGTATTTTTGAACCATTTAGTTTTTTGTTGAAGCGTATGCAGATAATCACGTTGCCAAGCAAGCCAAAAACTTTGAGTTATTCTCTTGAGCATTTGCCAACGAGAACGTGGACATAAGCAGTCACTAACAGGTTCTTCAGGTAGTGAAACTAAAGGACCTCCCGACAAGAAGTGTCCTGGAGTCAAGACGTTCGATTCTTGCGGGTCTGAAGACAAAGTACAAAGCGGGCGTGAATTTAACACAGCTTCCACTTTAGCGAGAATCGTAATAAACTCTTCCAGAGTTAAAACTTGAGCACCAACTACACGCTTAAGGTGATATTTTGTGGACTTTATGCCACTTTCAAATATGCCACCGAAATGTGGTGCACCTGGCGGGTTAAATTTCCATTTTATTTGACGGATAGCCAAACCATCTGATATGTCAGCTTGATGTTTGCGAAGCTCGCCGGTTATTTCGTTAAGATATTTGTTTGCACCCACAAAGTTGGTGCCACAATCTGTAATGATTGTATCACACATTCCGCGACGGGAAACAAATCTATCAAGAGCCGCGAGGAATGCTTCAGAACTCAACTCAGTGACGGCCTCCAAATGGACGGCTTTCGAACTCAAGCACACAAAAAGAGATATGTATGCTTTATAGGTTTTTGCTCCACGTCGACGACTTTCCTTTATAATAAATGGGCCACCGAAATCAATACCTGTGGTTTGGAAGCATCGAGAGGGCTGAAGACGAGCGGCAGGGAGCTTGCCCATCATGGGTTGACTGGACACTGGTTTTACTTTGAAGCAACGCACGCACTTTGAGAGTGCGGTACGAATAAGTAGTCTCAACCCAATTATCCAGAACCTTCTATGAATTAGAGACTGTAAAGTCCGAGGGCCGCAATGCAGATATTTTAGATGGAAATGTTCGACAATCTGCCTCGACAAAGGACTCAATTTAGGTAAGAGAAGAGGATGTAACGCAGATGGCGATAGATTAGCTTCATCGATGCGTCCCCTCACTCGCAATAAACCATCTTCATCCAAAAAAGGAGACAGTTTTTGAATCGACTTGTCGCATTGTTCATGATTTTTCACTTGACTGACGTGAGACGACATATAATGGTCTTGAGTAAACTTGACTAGCATCTTCATTGATTTATCGAGTTCAGAACTACTAAGGGAGGAGAAATTTCTATTTGAATAAACAACCTTTGCATTTGATATAAAACGGAAACACCATGCCAAAGTTCGTTGAATCTTTGTCAGAGAAGAAAGCTTAGAAGTTAACGTCAGAAGCGGATTATCAGATTGAGTAGCGTGTAGGCTGCTTGGAACTGAAGTTCTTAATTCCGGCAGTTCTGCATTTACGAGGAACGTACGTTTGCAAGGCCATTTATTAGGCGACATTTGCAACCAAGAAGGCCCGCTCCACCAGAGTGGGTGATCAAATAATTCTGAACAGAGAACACCGCGACTACAACAGTCGGCCGGGTTATCCTCAGTGGACACGTGAAACTAAATTTCGGGACTAATTAAATCGGTTGCTTGCACGACTCGATTTGCTACATACATTTTTAGCAAATGAGGTGCCGTGTTGAGCCAAGAAAGAGTGGTGGTACTGTCCGAGTAGGCTTTCATAGAATTTATGTGAATTTTATCCTTGAGTAAGTTGTGCATGTGTGACATAACTTGCGCTAGAAGCACAGCTGCGCTTAGTTCGAGTCTATTTATCGTTGTCGGTTTTAACGGAGCCACTCGAGATTTACCTATTAACAGGTTAGTGACCGTGGTAACTTCATCCACAACAACACAAAGATATACACAACAGCCATACCCTTTGAGTGAACCATCACAAAATCCTACCAAATGCACTTCGGCAGGACTAGAGGGCATAATCAGTCTCGGTAGTGAAATATTCTGTAAATCAGATAAGTTGGCTGCTATTAAATGCCACACCTTAGCCAATTGTGGTGGTATAGCTTCGTCCCAACCTAAGTTTAAGCGCCACATTTCTTGTAAAAGCGACTTTGCAGAAAACACTACCGGGCTGATCCAACCGAGTGGGTCGAAAATGCGGGCCACTATAGAGAGGATAGATCTCTTAGTAAATTTAACGTCAAACGAGTCTGAAAACTTGTAGGAGAAATTGTCATCCAATGGATTCCACCGTATCCCTAATATCTTGACAAACTCATTTCCAGCATCATCGAAGGATTTAGAAGTCTGAAGATGGTCAGGAGGAACATCAGACAAAAGAATTGGTGTATTCGTACTCCACTTACGAAGTTCAAAATGACCCTTTGACAATAACGAGGTGACATCCTCTTTTAATTGTTTCGCTTCATCAAGAGATGAGCATCCCGTAGTGATGTCGTCCATGAATGTATCTTCATAAAGAACTTGAGCGGCGCGGCTTGAATATTCAGAACCGTGATCCTCAGCAAGTTGACGCAGAGTGCGAATAGCTAAGTATGGGGAGCTGCTGACTCCATAAGTCACGGTATTAAGCTCATACTCATTCAAAGCCTCGTTAGGCTCGTCACGCCACAAAACATGTTGATAACACCTGTCCTCAGGACGTATCAATATCTGACGGTACATTTTACAGATGTCCGCAGTGAAGACAATCTTATGAAGTCGGAATTTCGTAACTAAATCGACAATGTCAATTTGAAGTTTCGGTCCAACATGAACTAAATCATTCAGAGAAAGATTATTTGTAGTCCGACTGCTAGCGTCGAAGACTACCCGGAGTCGTGTCGTAGAGCTATCTGGACGCACGACGCAATGATTTGGAATTATGTAACGATCAGTAGTCGAAGAATCTGCAGGCTTCATATGTCCTAGTTCTTCGTACTGGTGCATAAATTCCTTATAATCAGCTTTCAGCTCGGTCTGATTAATAAGACGCCTTTCTAAGCTGAGAAAGCGATTAAAAGCTTGGCGAGACGAATCGCCTAAAGAAGGCGCATCCTTCTTTAACATTATAGGTACCACGTAACGACCTTCACGTGTACGGTAAGTATCCTGTTTATACATTTGTTCACAGAGATTATCTTCAGGACCGGAAATTTTACATTTCGGCGGTTCTTCAGAATCCCAGAACCGTTGAACGATATCTTCGAGCGTGCAAGAGGACGCGAGGAGTGACGTAACGGATTCACTGTGAATATTGTTAGGTGGTGTGTTATGAAAATATTGACCACTTATCACCCAGCCGAATACACTAGACAAGGCGCAAGGTAATCCGGGACCGGGAGTGAAACGTGAGCCAGTGTATATTTGATCAAAACACTCGACACCTAACAGTAGATCGATCGGACCGGATCTATCGAAGTCGCGGTCGGCGAGATCAAGATGTTTGAAATGATCCTTGACGTGCAACGGTAACGTTGATGAAGGCAGCAAGGAAGTAATTTTAGGCAAAACTACTAAAGGTAAGTCAAACTTAGGCGACTCACAAGAATGAGGTATTATTGAAGCGAAAGTATAACCTTTTATGTCACAAACATTACTCTGTCCGAGACCGGTAACGTTCAAGTTACATTTTCTTATACGTAAATTAAGGCGGCGCACGCATGCGCTGGTAATGAAAGAATCCATCGAACCGCTGTCAATAACGGCGCGTGCACACTGGAGCGAGCCGTCTGCGTGACGTAAACGAACTACCGCTGAGCCAAGAATCTTCGTACTACAATTTGGACTCGAAGTTTGTGACGTAATACAAGTAAGTGTGCTCGTAGCTTTAGCGGAACTTTCGCTATTCTCATTTGAATTAACAGTAGACCTTAATAAACTTTTATTTTCCACATGTAATAACGTGTTATGTTTCGCGTTACAAACAAAACATGTGGTTTTAGATTTGCAATTATTATTATCGTGACCGGGCCTTAAGCAATTGGCACACAGGTTCAATTTCTTAACGAAATGTTGACGCTGTTCAAGTGTCATAGAATGTAACTTGCCGCATCGGTAAATAGAATGATTTTCATTACAACATAAACAAACAAATGAGCCCGATGCATTATTATTATTACTTTGGTTCGTAGATGCTACAAATGATGATGACCTTTGCTGACCCTTATGTCCTGCCTTATGAGGAGTAGTTGAAACCGAGACAGGTTGACTAACTTCCAGAATCTTTATATAATTTTGTAAATAAACAATTAAGTCATTGAACTTAGGAATCTCGTGAGTATTTTGTAACTCGAACCGTTTCCTAGTTTCAAGGTCAAGTGATCGCGATGCAATGTGAAATAAAATAAATTCACTTAGCTCATCAATTTGTAAAGCACGTAACGCATTTACGCTTTCATATAACGCATTGGTCAGTTCGGATAAAGTTTCAAGTGACGGCTTGTTAACAGACGTTAATTTAAATATTTTTTTCTAGATAAGTATTTGCTAATATACGCTTGTTGTCATATCGATCTAATAAAAGATTGGAAACCACGGAATAATTCGACTCGGTTATAGGTACGCCCCTGGCCAAGGTCAGTGCACACCCAGACAAACAAGACAGCAAATAATGAAACCTTTCCGTGTCCGAAAGTGAACTATTGTTATGAATAAGCGGGATGTAACTATCCTTGAACGTCTGCCAGTTTTCTATTTTCCCATTGAAATGCGGAATTTTCAATTTAGGTAATTTCACTTGAACAATAGAACCTTCTGGACGACAATGTACGGACGGATCGGCGACTGCAGACGCGTGGGGCGCAGGCAGCGACGTCGCAAACAAAGATTCGGCAACTTCGATAGACGCATAATACAAATCATCAAATGACAACATCGCACTCAAATCTATTTCCGACTTGGGTTTTAACTTTAACTGTAATCTATTGATATTTTCGCTAGACTCCATAAAAGCAACCCTAATCTGATCAATCTTCTTGTATCTAGCCTTGAAAGGAGATAGCTTAGAACTATCCTTCAGAACATCTTTGGACAAATCGTAGATAATCTGCATACACTTGAAATCATATTCGCGTCTTTTAAGGGACGCCTGTAATTCAACTTCATCAGACATTTTGTTAACTTACGTATTCACGATTTATAAATGAGATGAGAAGGTAGGTAGGTAAGTACCTATCCGAACTGCAAGCGGAATATACTTTAGGCACTATTATGCGTACCTACTTTGGCAAGTAATACAAGTTATGAATTTAAATATATAGGTATAAATACCTATTACGATTTAGACACTTATAAGTTATCACTTTTATTCGTAATAAAATGTAGGTGGATAGGTAATTTCTCGAGCACAACTATTTGACCATGAAACATTCCTATTAGCTTTATACCAACATCAGTTATTGCAAGAAATAGTCATACAAGAAATACCCATTGAATTGAAGGTTTCAATTTAAACCTTAGATACGATTAAATTTCCTGAATAAATAATAATGATCAATGAGAGTAGGTTAGGTACAATCGTGGTCCGCTGGCCAGCTTGGCACGTTGTACGGGAACCCGACTTGAATTGGACCTACCTTTTGCGTTGTACCGTTTATAGAAATTATGAAATGTATTTATTTAAATCGTGATTCTTACTTGTTACTTATTAAATTAATAAGAATACACGATATTACAACGCAATATGTACTCATTAAAACGAGAATTTATGATTAATAAGAGAATGTGAGGGTAAGTAGAATCCTCACAGGAGGCACCAAAAAGAAATGATTGGACTTCGTCCGCAGAAACAATTACAATCTCCGATGTTGGCAATCCCAACCCTGCGATTTCTTGCATTGAGAAAAAGTATAAACACTCACCTGGATAGGCAGGGATTGAAGGTAACCACTACACTCGGGACTCCGGGCCGGCCGGCGTGGCGGATATTCAATATGCACTACAAGCTCACGTTTCTGCTTGATTTCACTTCACAAGGAGGATTACGAGAACCAATCAGTTAATCAATTTCTAGCGAAGCCTTTTGGGTAATTTTTAACCCTATTTTGAATCGGACCCAGCGCGGGAGCAGTTATCTGCTTTTCGCCATTTTTTCAAGTCTTCGTTTTCACTCTCACCGCATTGAGGCGCTAGCGCGGCACCAGCGGGACGGCGCCAATTTTGAATTAGGAAGGGAAACAATTTGGATAGGATATTTAGAAGGATAGGCTTAATGTTTATCCAATCACAGTCGTACCGTTCGAAGTTGCTATCAATTCGAGAGAGGAAGGCGGGATCCAAAGTTTTCGAGCCGTGAGATCATACCCAAATTGTACTAGCAGATGCCACCTGAATTTATATAAATCCTCGGTTAAGCTACTATAACTTATCAACGGTTGTGTTGTGGTGGTTGAATATTATTTAAGAGGACCTCCCACTGCGATCCTTTATGAACAATCGTAAACAAACTAATGCTTCATTAGAATAGGTGGTTATAAGCTGTGGAACGTTAACCTGTAAAGAGTTGTACGTTATGTTTTGTTTGGCAAGTGAGTGTCATAAATTCGAATTAATATTTAAAACCAAGCCGTAACTGTTCTTATAGATACATTTTCACGTGGCGAGATCGATGTCACCCCACCTCTCCTTCATATCTTCGGGAACGCATTGAGTATCTTGTTCCGAGAGGAAAACCTTGCCGTTCCTCATCATCTCTTCTCCTTCTTTTTCCCCCCCACTCATCAAGTCGTTACGGTGGATCATTTACTGTTCGTGCTGTCCGCCTCTGGAATAGTGTCCCTCACTCCATACGGGACAGCCCTTCGTTGGGAATTTTCAAGAAAAGAACAAGGGAACGTTTCCCGTCAACATGACGCATATATGATTATGTATGTATTTATTAACTAAGGATTTTAGTAATATTAGATAGCATGTATTATGTTTATGCATTGTGTTATGTACACGTATTTGTTTAGTATATATAGTTAGTTAAGAATATAAATGTGAAGTTTCATTGTGTATTTGAGTATGTTGTCCTCATTTAATAAAAAATCTCCATGACACTGAGGTTTGCTGTAAGAGAACAAAATTATGGTTTAAGTTCGCCATTGCACTTAAGCTTTACTACCGTATTTGTATATGTTTGTTTTGTGTACAATAAAGAATAAGAATGTGAGTATTTAATATATAATGTTTTAGGCAACAATAAGATTCTGGAGCTTAAAATTTGTATAAAGAGGCTCCTCTAGCTATATACGTAAATTTCGCACTTATCTTTTTTAAAGTTAGTACGTGGTTGGAATTGATAATCTACATTGAAAATACTTAAAATTACAAAGAGGAAAGTTCTCACAGAACATCTCATCATCATTGCATACATTTCTAATCCCTTAACAAACCGCAAGAATCCACCGCAGACGACGCAATCAGCAGCACGACTAAAAAGGGTCCTTGCACTCCTCATTGCATAGTAATTTCATAGAGATACAATAGAGCAAATTGTTCGAAACACGTGCGAGGATAACGAACATTACACCTCTGAACCTCTTCCACTGTAACAATATCTTCATCACTTACTCAAACGGGTCACGTTCGCCTCCAAATGAGAGAAAATCTAATCTTTTTTCTACCCTCTCTTCGGGCCGAAGTCTAAAATATTTCGTAGAAATCGTAGATGGACATTTATACAATGCCACTTGACTTCGACGCCTTTTGCAAAGCTGGATTAGATCTCGTTTGCATAATCAGTGCCAATTCCGACGAATTCATGAGTTCAACTTTGGGTATTTATGTATGATAAACTCATTGGGAAGATCATCTGAATACTTAGTTAACTAAATTGTGTACTTGTCATCCTTGCCTGGAATAGTTTTGATTGGGTGTAAATTAGCCTCATTATGAAATCAAGAAATAAGGTAGGTACCTAATGTGCCGACACATGCTACAACTCCTCGTGTTGGGGTTCGCGTATAGATCTCGTCAGAGACACCACGTACTCATAACCATAACCACCAATATTTTTACCATATTTTTTACCATTAATTTAGTTTCATAGTTTACCATAATTTACTATTTCGTGAATCTAAGTATTATTTGGTGATTCAATATAGTTATTTGACTTATAGTTCAAGCATTTTACTTTCATTACAAGAAAGATGTGTTAGGTCACCAAAGCACCGAGCACTCCATTGGGGTTGTTCAGTGGCTGCCTTCCATCAGCTGTGACAAAGGTTGTGATGTTGGACTGTTTGTCAACACTAAAGCTATGGTAATATTTAAGCCAGCATATGAATTGCTGTTTTCTGCCTGTTCTACTAACTTTAATTACTTTAGCTATGTTTTCTAAGAATGCGTTAGGTAAAAAAATATGTAATATGAGAACAAGCAATTAGGAGAGTGCCTATGTGCGTAGCATCGTGACAGATTTCCTTATGAGACTATAACTATTATCCTTTCTGGTGATTGTAATAATATTATCATTGTCTTTATGTGGCCGATTCAGATTCTCTTGGAATATTTTTTCAAGAAGATATTCTTGTTATGATAGAAACATATTGGGTTAACAGCTATTTCTGTCGAATATCGAAACTATAATTACAATTGAATTAGTAGATAGTGTAATATGTTACTTTTGAGATATAAAAATATAGGTTACCGATTGCGCAACAAAACATTTGTATGTGGAAACATCTTTAAGATTTTAAATAACAAATAGTAGCAAAATATTAGACTAGGTAGGTTACTGAATCTTGGCACTTCAGTTAGAGAAGTGTTTAGTAGTACCTATCTTTATATTTAGAGTAGGTACCTAGATAATGCTGTAAAAGTATGTACATATTCGAATAAAAATGCTTTAACTAAATCAATACAATAGAACTTAGACAAATAATCTGCTAGGTAGAAATCTCCTTTCAAAGACACGACCGTATATTCGCAGTCTGCACAAAAAGGTAAAAAGATATTCAGATAATCATATAACCATGATCCAATAATCATATCTGGGTTGGCGAAGAAAGTTAGGGCAGATCCTTTTATATAAAGTGATTTTTTTACCTGAAGCCCGCTTTCAGCCAGTCTTGCTTATTTCAAATTACACAGGGGACGAACGGCAAATAACATTTTTCTGACTCCTTGCCAAAAATCTTTTTGTTCTCAAATGGAATTGTAGCATTGAAATCAAAGAGGTCTTCTTTTGTTTTTGTCGATTAATTGTTTCTTATATCAAGCTTATAGCGTTTGTAATAAGTCATTGTTAATGGAAGAAGAAATATTAATGAAAGTTCATTGATATTGAGGTAATTCTTAAAGGTCACTCAATATTAACTCAATTTATTATAAGCAGTGAACGTCATTTGAATTCGTTATTATGCAGCCTACATATATTCAAATAGATACCTCAAATATAGGTATCTATTTACACTATACGTTAAGCCTCATCTCCAATCGGACGCCCCTCATTTCGGTTCTTGGTAACTCTCATGCATAAATGATGAATAACATTCTGTCGATTAAAATCAATGATGATTTGCATTTTTTGGCCAAATCAAATCATTGATTTCGAATGAATGTGTTTTTACTAGATTTCTAGAAAAAAGTAAGTTCTCGGAATTGAAAGTGGAGTCCATTTCCAGAGAAAATCGGGTTTACAATAATACCTGTAAGCCTGTAGAGCTATTGTAGCCCTTTTCCTCATTTATTACACATAATTGATTCATTGCATCCATATTATCCATAAAATATTGTGGAAGAATTTGAGTGCTCATTATGCGATGTCATGTAGCTAACAAATCTATTGTATATTTGCGACAAATAGTTTTAAATTCGATGCTGTTTCTTCATCAGCTTTCTTAATCTCACTGATTGACGAGGACAATTATATTTCTACAAGCCGTGACTTTATGAGACACTAGCTTCTGCCAGCGGCTTCACCCGCGTGAAAGTCGAAAATTATCCCGATGGACATATTACCGGTATAAAAAGGATCCTATGTGCTATTCCAGACTATAATCTATATCTGTGCCGATCCATCCAGCCGTTTGAGCGTAAAGAAGTAACAAACAAACTCGCAAACTTTCGCCTTTATAATATTATAAGTAGGATAGTGTAATAGTGTGATTGGCAAAAATAACGAGTAACCAAACAATTTTTTATCCCCTATTTAAGTCCTTTAGAGGAGGAATTTTCAAAAATCCTGCCTTTCTTTTCTTTACTTACTACTCGTATAATGAAGACGACTTCGTTATAAAAGGAACTCTTGTGCTAAACACGCAACCTAAACCGGGATCTAGACAAGAATCTTCAATGTTTTCTGTTTGTGAATGAATAAGTTTAGTAGATTGTAATATAAGCCTACTCAATCTTTAATGCAATGTTACCACCTTAGTTTTACGTCACAGTCATCACTTCGTCAGATCACTTTAGGTGAAATCGCGTATTTTTCGCAAGAGACAATTCGTGAAACCGTTAAAAATTTTCATCCATAAACAATGTGGTGTTGTGCTTATCAAGCACAGTTTCTAAATTTACAAGATTATTTTCCAGATTATCTCACAGTATTCCTAAGCTTAGCAGGTTCGCGTTGGCTGCAAAGGTAACGTCGGATAACAAGCTAGATATTTGCATATATTTTTTAAATTAAAAAAAAATATACGTTGCATAGAAATGCATTGTAGTATGTACTCATAGTTCGCACATTAATATCTTATTAAATAAAAATTCAAATCGAACAAAAACAGGGTTCGTTCTCTTTGTATCAACAAAGATGTGTGTTTTCCTCTCAGATTGATATTTTTTGCTCAAGACCGTATTTTCATAAGTTCAACTGAGTAATACTAGAGGTGGGACTTAGTGGCGGCTTATATTATAAGCTGGCAATATTTAAATAGCTAAATGGGTGACGTGCCTGTGTCGTATGGATCTTAATTTTAATTTGCATAACAAGGATGAATGAATGATGTGAGGAGGTTGAGGTGGTGCGAATACTTAATTCAGTGCTTATTGAGAAAGGGTCATCGAAAATATTTAAGTAGATACAGAAGTGTGCATGTTTTTGCTTAACATTGCGCGTGCAAATTTTTCGTGCATACAATATCGTATTTTTTTTTTGCCAATATACTCTTTTACACTATAAAAACTATTAGTGGAAAGCCAAACATATAATTTATTTAAAATAATCTGGTATTTAGAATTTTTAGGTCGCTCGGTATCTTATAATATATATACAAACAGCTTTTATTATATTTAGTAAGCCTTTGAATGACATCCAGTACGAACCTGTGAGGGTCGCGCCGGTTTCGAGGATGTACATCGTCTGCTTTTGTAAATAATGTCTTATGCTGCCACACAAACATACATATCTCGTATATATAGAGTTACGGTAGCGGTAAAAAAGCAAGTTTCTGAAATACCGGCCGACAAGAATCGTCGGATTGAAGCCCATATATTGCACGAATGCATTTTTTTGTGCAACATATTCTCTATTTTGATCGATGCTATTGCCCCACATAATCAATCTAAAGCGTAACACCGATTCAACATATACATGATATGATACTATTGCCGTTTGGACGCTTGTTATATTCCTATTTTTTTAGCGCCTTTACAGACTTATTTATTCGTTTCAAGACGGTATCGACATGGGTTTTTCAGTTTATGTCTTGATCTAAAGTAACGCCCAGAAACTGAGTTTGCTTTACTTTACAAATAATAATATAATATTTATTTTGTTATTAAATTTAGAATTATTTGATCGGTTAAATTCGTTTCGCTCCGTCACTTACCACTAAGGTTTCATTGGTTCGGAGTCACCCAGTCGACACCGGCTATCGCTGACAACCAGCGCTGTGGCTCTGTCTCGCACACGAGTCCCAGCATTATGCTGAGCGTTGACCGTTTTGCGTAGACGCATACTTTGTGATTATTGTATTTAAGATTTTTTGTTATTTTTATGGTATGCGTCGTGCCTGGCGCAAATAAACAATTTTTTTTTTCTTTCTTTCTAAATCTTTCGGATCGGATCGGATAAATAAATTTCGTCAGTTATGTTTAAATCTCATGTAATAAAGAACGAACCTATTGATTTCAACTGGGCACAAATACAGACTTCGAGCCAACGAAGTTTGTATGACTTCAGTTATATTTATTAAATGTAAGATAGTATGGCATTTGCCTGATTCAAATATATACAATTGTTGTTGTTATGTGTAGACTTTTTAACCTAAAGGTAGATTGGTAGAGAATACCTTGTTACATCCTATGTACCACAACTGTACATAAAGTTTCAATTAATAAGTAAAAAATTAGCAAAAATATGTTAATATGCCAGCAGCTCGGTATTTTAAAATTTCAGGATCAGTATATGAATACTGAAACAAATTCTTGAATAAAAACATTCTGGTTTTTTTCCTACAAATAATAAAATCAAAATCGAGGTCTCGCAAGTTTCTTTTACTAGGAATAAATGAAAAAAATAAACTAAGTTCTTCAGAAAAAAAGTTATTCCCAAAAGGTTTTACTCCTTTGTAAGAACTACGAAGGTATTTCGGAACGTCTGATATTATTCCATTATGCTTATACATAGTTACTATCTAACCTACCTACTTTCAAGTACCTACTTATTTTTACCTTATCGTACCAAAGCCTCAATGGTAATGTTGTTGTATAACAAAATAAGCTCATTAGTATGATTTTTCGTGCCGCCTATATTCGTCTATAGCCACTCAGCCGTCCTTAAAAACCCTCGCGCCGATCTGTTGTTCCCTTGAGTTGATCGGCGGCTTAAATGACGGACGCTTGCATCTATTAATTAATCTGTGCTTGCACTTTATATATTCGTTTATATCTAGCTATCTATTTAAGCTAGATAAAAACTAAAAATACAGGCAGAAAGCTGATTTAGTATTCGATTTAACAGTGAATTTATATTTATCAAAATAACGAAGCGAATAAGCGCGTCGCTTCACTACTGTAAGCGTCTGTGAAGTATTGCATTTTATTCTCTGTGGTTGCCTTTTAATAATTATGAAACTTCATAAGTTTGCATCTGTGAAATGTAAAAAAATAGCAGGATGGACCATAGATTTAGTATGCTTTCGCTACGCTACATCTACGGGATGGACGGAGAGTAGGTTCTACTTAGAAGGCAAGTATTGCTTTTTGATTAGGTGTGTCATGTAATATTCGTTTGAGTCCTGTAGCTGAGGTATATACTTGGTATCTACTGCTACTGTTAACATCATCAATTCAGCAGATAGGCGTCCATTGCTGGATATAGACCTCCCTGGTGTCGTCACATCAACCGCGTCTGCTGCTCTTTCCCAGCTGCTAATCCAACTGATTCCCGCAGCCATAATAACTCCATCCAGAGGGAAGCCTTCTATAACTGAGGATATGTGCCTTCTTGGTCTCGCACGGGGTTATTTTTAACCGACTTCCCAAAAAGGAGGAGGTTATCAATTCGACTGTATTTTTTATATGTGTTACCTCAGAACTTTTTACTAGATGAACTGATTTTGATGATTCTTTTTTATTTGAAAGCTGATGCTTGCCATGTTATCCCATCTGATGAAGAACTTCGGAGATATACAACAGAACTCTTCAATAAATGACGGCAAATCACTCGGGTTAGCTGCAATCGCATGTCTGTTTATTGTTTACACCATTTCAATCATTTCAATGGGTACGCAGGTGTGGAGAGTTCACCCTGGTATACTCTCATTCCACCGGTTTTGTTTAAAATTCATGTTATTAAATTTTTGTTTATTTATTTTTGTTAATTTTCTTGTCTGTATCTCTTGTGCGAGTCACATATTAATATATTTTCATTCATTATTGGGTCTTCCGGTACGCAGTCGTGTCTCCTGAACTTTTCGGCTAGTCTGCATCGGCCGCTGCTGCAAATGCTACTGTAAAAAGAAATACCAATTTATAAAATCTTCAAAGTTACACCCTGAATATTAAAAACGAGTAACCATGAAAATCCATCTTAAAGTTCGAAAGTTCGAAGTTAAAAACGATTGTGACATAAAACAAAGTTTTTAAAACCGCATTTCGATCGTAATATCCATTCGGGAGACGATCGCTCTCTTTTTAACGACTTTTTAAAGCGTGTTGTTTTGTTAAGCACCCAACGTTTCGGATAATATGAGCTCTTAAATAAATTTGGCTCATTTAGGAGGTGTTAAAAGTATATTGGATTATGCGATTATGACCTTCTGTGTGCTTATATCGAGTTGTTTTAACATACGCAACTGGGATAACGTAAACGATCTCTTATGTCAATTTCTATACAAAAAGCCGGCCAAGTGCGAGTCGGACTCTCGCACGAAGGGTTCCGTACCCAGGGTGGCGTCAACTGTGTATGTATGGGGACACCCTTAAATTTTCAACTTGCTTTTTATTTTTTGGATTTTTTTCTTTATTTGTGCTGTAAGTACCTTACTTTTTGCCAAATTTCGTGATTCTCGGTCAACAGGAACTACCTTATAGGTTTTCGACTCAAAACCTATAGGATACTTCCGGTTGACCTAGAATTGTCAATTTTGCTTAAAAGCAAGGTCTTACAGCACAAGTAATAAAAATTCCGAACAAAAAAAGATGAAAATTAAGCTAAATTTTGGTACTTACATGTTTTCGCGGAGATCTATTTTTTAATTATAAATCTAATCTATTTGCCCATATCTTTATATCTTGCTGACTGAGGACCTTGATTTTTATATACCTAACAGGGACTATAGACCTCAGTATCTGGTATAAATTTCAACTTGCTAGGTCCAACGGTTCTGAGAAAATCGGTGGTGACACACGGACAGACAGACGGACAAGAGAGTGATCTTATAAGGGTTCCTATTTTTTACCTTTTGTGGTACGGAACCCTAAAAAGAGGTTTCTCCTCACTGTCAACAGACGGTGCTTTTCCAGGTTCAATTCAAATTGACGTTTACGTTAACGCGATCCAGCGTGAGTAAAAAACTCTTACTAAACCCACTGAATACTGAATTTTTGAATACATCTGGATAAAGTTTTTCATTAAGGCTGTAAGTACCTATATTTCCTCCCCGTATCTCCTCGTACTTGTTTAATTAATGTAGAAAGTCTGAAGAGCTGGGAGAAGGAAGGTAATTAATATTTAGTTCAAGAGGTTAAGATATTTGCCATATTACCAACTATGTCGTATTTACCGAGAATTTTTAAAGTTGGACAGAAGTAAATTTTCTGTTGTAGAGGTTTCTTTACTTTTCGTTTACTATCGGATCGGCTCTCAATCCTTACCTCTTCCTGATGATAATGGACGCACTGACGTCGGACATACAGGAAGAGGCACCCTGGTGTATGCTGTTTGCCGATGACATTGTGCTGGTTGCCGAAAATGGCCTAGAGGTCTAGAGCAAATTGGAGATGTGGTGGCATAGACTGGAGAGTCTTGTAGTACCTAGGGTCGCTTGCCCAAGGGGTTGGCGATGTAGACGGAGACGTAAAGCACCGGATCAACTCGGGATGGATGAAATGGTGACAGGTCACTGGAACGCGGGAGCCTGTTTGGGCTGGTAGGGCCACAAAATTTTTTCTTTCTTCTTTTCTTTCTTTCTTTGATATTCTTATGCAAAGCGTACTTGCTGGCGTACTTCCGGTCGACCTTGAATTACAGCTGCAATGTACTATTCTGCAAAAGAGACCATGGACGCGGACTTTTTAATGCGGAGTGACCGTGAGAAAATCTCCAGATTATTTAAACCACATATTGACTTCTGGGAGGAACGATATCCGAATGGCAATGTAGGTGGGATAATTCCATCAAGGGCCGACACCTTCACCAATTCTTTCCAACCATTCGCATGCGGCTGGCCAGGACGTGGCTGAAGGTGGATCACTGTGTTGCCCAATTTCTCACAGGGCATGGTAACTTTACAAGTAAATTATTTTCCTTCAAGCTTGTTGACTCGCCTTTATGTCAGTGTTCTACATCTGACTGCGAATATGTACAATCTGCACATCATATCTTATGGGAGTGTATTCTTTGGAAGAATGAACGCAATACTATGTTGAATAATGTACAGGTTGTATCAGGAGCGGTTTACTATACGGACCTTGTGGAAACTATAACAAATTGCCGTGCGTTCAAGCGTTTTTGCCATACCTATTATTGGAATCAAATATAACAGCTCACAATGTTAGGCCCCATTAATATTAATGCTAATTTTAATCCGTGGTGCTAGGCAACTGGGCTTATCCCAGTTGTAAACGACCCTTTGTGCCTATTGGTCTTGTTTGTTCTGTCTCCTGCTTGATTTGGAGGGAAGTGAAAATTTTAATTTTTCTTACTCCTCCATTATTCTTTTCTGATTAATTTCGGGATCCAAGACAGTTAAATTCATTCTCCGGGACTTCGTCGAGCTTCATTGCCTCGGCGCTTTTCTGGTGGTCGCCACTGTTGATTCTGGCTTTCAGGAGTTGCAGTAGTTTGGGAATAGTGCGGTGGGATTGTCTCAGGTCACTGGAACAACTTGCGACCCACGGAAGCCTCTCAAGTTAAAGGATAAAACATACTAGTCTGTGATTAGACCTGTCGTACTGTATGGGTCGGCATGTTGGGCTGTGAAAAAGATGGATGAGTGACGAGGGACAGGACGGTATGGAAGAAGAAAACATGTTGCGCCGACCCCTAGTAACATGGGACAAGGGCAGGAAGATGATGATGATGAGAATTTTCCTTATTTTTAATAGAATTTCTGGTTAATAAAGATGAAGCCACATCAACCACACAAGATAGAACATGTCTTAAGAATTGTGTTTCTTAGAGAAACGGTGCTTTTAGTTTGACGAACAAACTAGCGGGCAATATCTAGTTTTTGATAATAGAATAATATTTGAACCGTGTTGTTTTGTTAACAGTTTTTTTTGTTAATCTGGTTCATACGATTTTGATCTGAGACCTTGTACCACGCAGTATTTTCTGTTTTGTAGAGATAGTTGCCCGAGACATTGTCCATAACAAATTAAAATTAAAGCCTTAGTTAGTCTGCAGAAGTCTTAATTGGTACCTGGGATAGGTACCAATTATAAAATTTTTGCATATGGTATGTTTTTTACCCGACTGCGCAACGCAAAGGAGGATCCGATAATGTGTTTATCAGTATTTGTATGTATGTATAATATAAGGATTTTCGGAGGTCGAAAAATCGATCTAGCTAGGTCTCTTATGTGGGAAAATTTGTTTTCTATATTATCACCCGAGCAGGGCTCGGTCGCCCAGATACTTATTTATTTAACAGATACGTAAATTTTTATTTATTTGTGTAGATGAATTAATTTTCCGTAAAAAGCAGGCAAATTTGTTTAAAAAGAATCCATCTTTGATTTTCGCTGAGGAATGACTGGGTCCCTCAATGTACCGCCCCATTCGGGTTTCGTGACGTTAAACGTCGAAAGGACGGTAAGTACCTAATTATGACTTCGTGAGGTTAATTTAATTTTCCATGTTAATTTTAGAAGCTTCAAAGAGAGATTAGGTAAAGTTAATTGGTAAGTTCCAGAGAGAAAGCTTAGCGTTTTTAATCAGTTTCATGACTTACTTTTATCTTCTTACCTTCATTGCTGAAGGTTGTGCCCGTCTTTAAAGCTTTGACGAATTCACTGATGAACAGCTTCCAGGTCACTTCACCTTCAGCTCTTCTCAGGGCACGTTGAGTCGTTTTATCCCATGACTGACAGACATAGCCTACGAGTATACCACCAGAAATGACACTTGATCAGAAGAGACATTAAGACGACAACGACCCGCGCGACCCAAAATTCAGTAGTTTTTTGTGCTTTATTATTCTATTGACTTTAAAAAAAACAGCCTCAATTTAAAATGTAGATAATTAAATTGTCTTTGAGATGGTAGCAATTTCATTAAAATACGCCGGTGGGTTTGGTGCGATTGCCGTTTTACCGTCCGAGTTAGACTTGACTTTACAAATTACGATAAAAATGATTAAGAAAATGGTCTGATGTAACATATTTTTTCCATAAAATTACGACTAAACTATTTTAGACGTGATTCTCATTTTAAAATCAGCCACCGAGTGGTATCTGCGCCTTCTTTCAATTTAGACGTTTGGTGCAGCACTGCTGCGCCGCCGCAATACAATTTAAGCACACACTTAGTCGTCCTGATGACGTGCGTGCGCGGCACCGACGCCGCCGCAGCAGTTCCGCACCAAACGTCTAAATTGAAAGAGCCCGAATGCTGAAACGAGGCATTCAGTTAGAAGAACAAAGTAGCAAACAAAATCAATCTGCCTAGCTTTTCCCCAACTTTGTTGGAGTCGGCTACCAGTCTAACTAATTCAGCTGAATTCAGCTGGATACCAGTGTTTAGTGTCCGACCGAAAGTTCGTTTTCGATTTCGGTCTAGTTTCGGCAAAAAACGAGTTTCGGTTTATCTTCGGTATTGGCGGGAAACCTCCTGAAACTACGACCAAAACCGAAACCGCATTCGGGAGTTCTCGCGCTGTGATTGGTCGTGTTCGGCGCGTTAAATTCCATCCAAGCGAGTAAGCGACTAAGACATTTTGCTGCGTCCACGTGCCTAATCATGTCGTGACTGGCTTGTGTTTGCAATTCGTTTTGTTTGTTGTGAGTTTTCGTGTATTTATTTTGATGAAGATAAAAACTAAAGACTGGCTGATTATAATAACATAAGTACACTTATTATAATACGTCATATGTACTTTCTACGTTTATCTTAGACATCGCTGACAACGGTGAAGGAAAGCTTCGTGAGGAAACCTGGGACTTATAGTATGTTTATTATAAGATTGTGCTCCATTGGTGTAATTGCTGCAAGTCGTTCCAGTGCGAGGATAAACGAATATTATGTTATTTTTCCCTCAAAACATGATCTTTGTAAGGAAGTTTCGGTTTCAGTTTCGGCCAAAACTGAGACTGTTGCCGAAATCCGGTTTTGGTTTCGGTAGCAAAAACCAGTTTCGGTTGGACACTAACAGTATTTTACAGGGAGCGACTGCCTATCTGACCTCCACAACCCAGTAGCTGGGTGGCACGATGACCCTTGGCAAGACTGGTGCCAGATATCAGGCTCCTGACTGTCAATTATCTACAAATTACGGCTGGCGTAACGTGCTTCCCGAGGTACAGAGGATTCTCACTCTCACCTACCCAGGGACCGACCTTGGCAAGCGTTGCTTAAGGGCAGGTAGCCCGACTTTTACACCTCTGATTAATTATTAAACAAACAAATAGTGATTTTCAGATTGCAAAAAATATATATATTGTAGTTCACTATATGTCCTTTTCATTTCTGAGACTTAAAACATGATATCAAAAACTTCACTCGATCAAAAAAAAATCGGAAGAGGAGGCTGAATCGATGTTTTTTTGATTATTTATATTATTTTTCTTCGAGGTTATGATATTTACTCCCAAAAAACATATCTAAAATAGTAAACAACTTATAGAACTTTATTCTCAGAGTAGAATTTATAAAATAGTTTAATTGTTTTAATAATAAATTTATAAATAACACAGCGGCCGCCGTACGTACGGCTCTTCAGTCGCCCGCGAGGCCTTGACGAGGCAGCACCTATGCCAGTTTTATTCGTGCTGGACTTCTCGCTAATCTATCGACCGATTTATTATGAGACCACAGTGTAACAGAATCAGTAGGTTAGGAAAGTTTTTTAACAGACTTCAAAGAAGACTGAAATATACGTCATGGGTGTATTTTATTTTGTTTTTTTTGGGTTATTAGACAAAAAAAATTACGAATATTAGTCAAAATAAAAATTCATAATGGCGCCAACCGAAATTTTTGATATGTTTGTCATGGGTGTTATTTTCATGGTTTTTGAGGTCGATAAATGCTAATATAGGGTCAAAATGAAAATACAAGATGGCGCCGACAAAAATTTCTGACACTTACGTCATGGGTGTCACTTCTTGGTTTTTGGGGTCGCTAAATGCTAATATGAGGTCAAAATGAAAATACAAGATGGCGCCGACGAAAATTTCTGAAACTTTCGTCATGGGTGTCACTTTCATGGTTTTTGGGGTCGCTAAATGCTAATATGGAGTCAAAATGAAAATACAAGATGGCGCCGACCGAAATTTCTGAAACTTTCGTCATGGGTGTCACTTTCATGGTTTTTGGGATAGATAAATGCCAATATGGGGTCAAAATAAAAACACAAAATGGCGCCGAAAAAAATTTCTGAAAATTTCGTCATGGGTGTCATTTTCTTGGTTTTTGGGGTCGATAAATGCTAATATGGTGTCAAAATGAAAATACAAGATGGCGCCGACCGAAATTTCTGAAACTTTCGTCATGGGTGTCACTTTCATGGTTTTTGGGGTCGCTAAATGCTAATATGGAGTCAAAATGAAAATACAAGATGGCGCCGACCGAAATTTCTGAAACTTTCGTCATGGGTGTCACTTTCATGGTTTTTGGGATCGATAAATGCCAATATGGGGTCAAAATGAAAACACAAAATGGCGCCGACAAAAATTTCTGAAAATTTCGTCATGGGTGTCATTTTCATGGTTTTTGGGGTCGATAAATGCTAATATGGTGTCAAAATTAAAATACAAGATGGTGCTGACCAAAATTTCTGAAAGATTCGTTATGGGTGTCACTTTCATTGTTTTTGGGATCGCTAGATACGGATTTGGGGTCAAAATGAAAATACAAGATGGCGCCGACCAAAATTTCTGAAACTTTCTTCATGAGTGTCATTTGCATGGTTCTAATTAAAATAATTGATGGAGCTGACTTTAAAACTGACACCCATGACCAAAGTTTCATAAAGTTTTGCGTATAGATCAAAGAGTCTTTCCGGATCTAATGAAATATAGTAAGGTTATACCACTTTTTAAATCCGGGGACAGTAAAGACACAAATAATTATAGACCAGTATCCGTGTTGCCGGTTTTCAGCAAGGTATTTGAAAAGATAATGCTAAATCAAATGCTCATTTATTTTAATACGAAAAACATCCTACACGAGAAACAATATGGTTTCACCAAAGGACGTTGTACAACCGACGCTGGTGTCACCTTAATAAAACACATCTTTGATGCGTGGGAGGAGGGACAAGATGCCATAGGTATCTTCTGCGACCTGTCGAAGGCGTTTGATTGCGTTGATCATGAAACATTGCTTTTGAAACTTGAGCATTACGGGCTAGGCCAATCAGCATTAAGTTTAGTAAAATCCTATTTGAATGATAGACAACAATTAGTTCAAATAAACGGTGTCAATTCGTCAGGGTTGAACGTAAAAATAGAGGGTACCCCAAGGCTCAATATTACGTCCTTTCTTATTTTTAGTATACATTAACGATTTACCCCATCTATTGAAAAACAAACTAAACATGGTGTTATTTGCTGATGACACTTCTTTGATTTTTAACATAAATATACATACGAGTAACGTTGCCGACGTAAATAATGCATTGCGGCAGGTTCTAAATTGGTTCACTGCTAATAATTTAGTTTTAAATGCTATAAAAACTAAGTGTGTAAAATTTGCCTTGTCGAATGTCAAAAGTTATGATTGGGACATTATATTAAACAACGAGAAGCTAGAATTCGTCGACAAAACGGTTTTCCTGGGTATCACGCTAGACTCAAGGTTACAATGGGGTCCTCATTTAATATCACTTGCGGGGCGGTTAAGTTCGGCGGCTTAAGCTGTTAGAAAAATTCTTCAATTTACTGATGTGGATACCGCGAGGCTGGTCTATTTTAGTTACTTTCATAGTATAATGTCTTCAGGCATATTGCTATGGGGAAGGGCTGCAGACATTCAGTCAATTTTTGTTCTGCAAAAACGAGCCATCAGAGCGATATACAATCTTCGCCGGCGCGATTCTCTAAGGGAACTGTTTAATGACATTAACATCATGACGGTACCTTGTCAATATATTTACGAAAACATCATGTACGTTAGAAAGAATTTACATATTTTTAGTAAAAACAGCGATAGACATAGCTATGTTACTAGAAATAAGGACCAATTCATTCAACCAGGTATCAGGCTGGCTAAAGTAGCGTCATCTTTTATGGGGTACTGTATAAAATGTTACAATAAAATACCGCCACACATTCAAGAATTGAATGAGACGAAATTTAAAACTTGTATAAAACGCACACTATGCAGGCAGGCATATTATAGGTTGGGGAATTACATCGCTGATAAAAATGCTAGGCCCAACGCTATTCCAGCTCCACAGCCACTAGGGCACAAATACAAGTGATAAGCAGAAAAGTTCTGAAGTATTGTTGGACCTGCTGAAGACTGTATGAATAATTATAATGTATATTTGTGTTGTATAAACTCAATTTATTTTTTTGGATTATATAACTGCACAGCACATATGTGAGTACTATGTACCAACTGTAAATCTACCATTTACTGTACCTATGTGTCGTTCGTTGACTTCAGTGTGCCCTGGCAGTTGAGTGTGTCATGCTCTCTCTAATGTCTCTCTGATGGTGGCACATGTGTTGGATCATTCGGTTCCCTTCATGATGGTTGAGCTGAGTGGTGCCGATCCATGTGTCATGTTCGTGAACGGGCGCCATCAGTTGGGATTGGTCATATCTTAGCTGCCTCCGCCTGTTTTTAATTACCTATTTATTGTATTTTTAATTGTTTGTTTTACTCTAGACGCTTTTAAGTGCGTTTTTTTTACATCGTTCTCACATATATGTATTTTTCCTACAAGATTATTGTAACCAAATACTTGTAAAATTTTATTTTTTTAAAAGAGTAAGTGTGGAGTTTCTTGTCCGTTCTTCTCCATAACAAGCTACATTTCCGAATGGACGGTAGAATCAATTATTATTATTTATTTTTTTTTTTTGACTTTCGAATGTGCCGCTTAATGGCCTAATTGAATAAAGAAATTTTGATTTGATTTGATTTTGATTGACGAACAAAGTAGCAGACAATAGCTAGTTCTTAATCAATCAGCCTGCCTAGCTTTTTCCCAACTTTGATGGAGTCGACTACCAGTCTAACCGGATTCAGCTGGATAACAGTATTTATTGTCCGACCGAAAGTTCGGTTACGGTTTCAGTTTCGGTCGAGTTTAGGCAAAAAAAACGAGTTTCGGTTTAGTTTTGTCTTATAAACGATGCTGTAATGTCGCTTTTAAAATATTGAAATCCTATTAAAGAAAACAGAATTTGAATATAGGTGGTTAAAGGGAAGGGAGGGTGATTAGATATTAAAGTGAACCCATAGTAAGATATTTCGAGTATCTAGATTTCAAGATTAAGCAGTAGTTATATTATTTATCCAATCCTCCGTACGGATTGAGCTTCATGATAATTGTAATTATTTTGTGCCGAGAAATAATTTAATGTTACCATGTTGTGTTACCCAGTAGACATTGCTTTTTCTGTTTATTTAAGAACACCCATATAGCGTTGTTGAAGAAATAAGATAAAAACATATAAAGATAATATACTGATTGTAATACAAAATCTTAAGCAAATAAATTAATAATAAATAACTTAACATAAAAATAAAAAGGCAATACACATTAAACCAAATAAAACAGATAAGGAATAGAAAACTAAAACTTTAATAAGGAACTATTGAGCGCTACTCCTCTCTCTTAGACACAGACTGTATCTAGAATGTTGCTGTTGTGAATGTTGTGTGAAACTTATATTTACCACTTGTAAGTACACATGAATTTGAAGATTCTGCAGTGGATACCAAGGTAATAGCACTTCTACAGGATGCAAGAGACCAATACATAATAACTGGTAGTTTAAGTTTTATAGACCATGCTACTAAAAGAGTTATGTAAATAATTATGGATAGAGGGAGAGGGTAGCCAAAGAAAAGATGGAAGGATTAAGGACTTGACGGATTGTTTGAAGAAATAAAAGGGAGTCAATGATATCGTGACCGTTGACAGGACGGAATGAATGAAAAATGAAAGCAGAAAACGTGTTACACACCCCAACCAACATGAAACTAGAGCAAATAGATGACACTGTATGATGATTTTTGTAGATCAATCTCCTTTTACAGACTTAGGACCGCTATTGGATAGTAATAGACAAAGTTAGCGCTATTTATAACTTGCGATTGCAACAGCATGTTTGATAAGAATGATCCATACCATAGGTACCATATATTCCGCCGTAGCTGCAAAACTGCCGAGTCAGTTGCTAAGCTAGAGGAAACATTAGACAGTGTTGTAGACTAAATATTTTTGTGCTTTTATGAAAGTGGCAACGATACCTTGTAGGTCGCCCATGTTATGCATGTATGTTTCGGTTTGTTGAAACTTCGTTTTTAGGGTTCCGTACCCAAAGGGTTAAAACGGGGCCCTATTACTAATACACTGCGGTCCGTCTGTATGTCCGTCTGTCACCAGTCTCATGAACCGTGATAGCTTTTTTTTTTTTTTTTCGGGTGGGAAATCATCCAATGACTTCTCCCGCTCTGGGTGAGGTGGGAGGGCGTGTCAGACTTTTACTGACTAAAACCCACCCGTGTTCCTTCAGTTGCTTGAGTCAGGGCCGCGGTAACTCTTTTTCAAATTTATCCGCGACCAAGACAGGCATCGGCCCTAGTGGACCCCGTCAGTTCTGCTGACATCTCTTTGAGGCGCGCGTGGAACACAACGCGCCGTCGACTCGGGCCTGGTCCTTATCGGACGGTGAGCTACCCATTACTCGCCGTCCGCAAGCCCGCGCCTACGGTGGCCGGGAATCGGCTTGCGACTCCCGACGCCCAGGGCGTCTTCTGCGGTAGCTAGGGGCGTGAGGGCGTCTCCGTTGCGTCTCCCTCACGCGTTCCGCCTCCTCCTTTGCGAGCATTACTGCTTCGCAGAAGGAGGAGACAGCTTCCCATACCCTCTCGCTCCGTAACATGGCTTGAACCAGGGCTGGACGCGAGAGGTTGCCACCGCCGATTGCCTCCACGAGGACACGGCGGTGCCCAGCCCAAGCAGGGCAGATCTCCACCGTATGCTCCACCGTGTCCTCCGGGCGATCCACACAATGGTGACACCCGGGCGTTTCCTCCCGCCTAATCCTGAACAGGAACCTCCCGAAACAGCCGTGTCCGGTGAGGACCTGCGTCAGGCGGAAGGTGAGGACGCCGTGGCGCCTCTCAAGCCACTCCTCAAAGAGGGGCCTTATCGCCGCAATTGTGGCGTGCCCAAACCGTGATAGCTAGACAGTTGAAATTTTCACAGATGATGTATTTCTGTTGCCGCTATAACAACAAATACTAAAAACAGAATAAAATAAATACTTAAGTGGGAGTCCCATACAACATACGTGAAGTCGTACTTGGCCGGTTTTTTTATTTGCTTCTATGATGCGATCCAATATTATGAAAGCATCGTTTTTGGCCTTTTTTTGTTTTGTGTAATCATCTAATGACTTCTCCCGCTCTGGGTGAAGCGGGAGGGCGTGTCAGACTTTTACTGACTAAAACCCACCCGTGTTCCCTCAGTCGCTTGAGCCAGAATCGCGGTAATTCTCTTTTAAATTTATCCACGACCCAGACAGGCATCAGCCCCCGTCAGTTTTTGCTGTCATCTCTTTGAGACGCGCGTGGAATACTACGCACCGTCGACTCGGGCCAGGTCTTTATCGGACGGCGAGCTATCTATTACTCGCCGTCCGCAAGCCAGCGTCAATAGTGGCCGGGAATCGGTCTGCTTTGCAGAAGGAGGTGACAGCTTCCCATGCACTCTCGCTCCGTACCATGGCCTGAACCAGGGCCGGACGAGAGAGGTCGCCACCGCCGATCACCTCCACGATGACACGGCGGTACTCCGCCCAAGCGGGGCAGGCCTCCATCGTGTGCTCAACCGTGTCCTCTGGGCGATCCACACATTGGTGACACCTGAGCGTTTACTCCCGCTTTATCCTGAACAGTAACCTCCCGAAACAGCCGAGTCCAGTGAGGACCTGTGTTAGACGTAAGTTGAGGACATCATGGCGCCTCTCAATCCATTCCTCAAAAAAATTGTGTCTTTTGTGCCTACCCATTCTTTCACGTTTTTCGACACCGACTTCGGAAAAGAAATTTATTTTTTGCTTTGTAGTTTTTTGTTCTGGAAGTCGGTTTGATTTTTTGTTAAAAAGTTTTTATTTTTCTGTTTTTAGTTTTGGTAGGTACCTCCAATTAACATGATTATCATTTATAGCCAAAGTACATCTCATGGCGATTCCAATAAGCCCAAACACGACTAGGATACATTGTTTTATATTAGAGTTCCAGTGTCTACCTTCCGGCTTCATCATCAGATCAGTTCGATGGTGTCATTTTCACCAGTACCATTTATTTATAAGTATTTGCTTCATTATAGTCGGTTAACTATTCGAGATATCTTATGCCCGTAACATATCTAGCATTTAGGAGATCCAGTGGCCATCTGTGGTCTTCTTCATCAGTTCCACTTCACCAAATGATACTTTCTGAGTGCAAATGATTGCATTGTTGATGAAAATACCAAAATCACTATATGTTTGCCTATAATATTTGAGGAGTTCCCTCGATTTCTGTAGGATTCCATCATCAGATCTTGACTTGATGATTATGGGACCAACTAGGAAGTATACCCTTTCAAACAAAAGAAGAATTTTTGAAATCGGTCCAGGCGTCTTTGAGTAATCGGGGCACATACATAAAAAAAAAAAGATTCCGACGAATTGAGAACCTCCTCCTTTTTTTGAAGTCGGTTAAAAAGGGCCTTGTCGTCACAATTGTGGCGTGCCCAGAGCTGGGTTGTGACAGTTGCTCTCTTCATGTTGCCATGAGATCGTGCCGGAGCTCTGTCTGAGTTTTGCCTTCTCACGCCACTCCCATATATGCGCGAGGACTTTTGCCTCCAGATCCCATGGCGGCAATCCGGCAAGGAGGCTATTTGCCTATTAGGTAGGTACAACTAAAAACTGAAAAATAGAAAGACCTTTTGACAAAAAAATACTACCGACTTCCAAATAAGAAAACTAAAAAGTGAAAAATAACTTTAGGTTTGGAAGTCGGTGTCTATAACGCAAAATATTGCTACCTATCAAAGACACCGACTTCCAAAAATCAAGTTATTTTTCATTTTGTTGTTTTCGTATTTGGAAGTCGGTAGTATTTAATTGGCAATGTTTTTTTGATATGTGGACCCTTAATAAAAATCAACCACGGATCTGATCCTTAAGATCTGCAACTCAAACACGTCAACAAATTACAAAACAAGGATATTTCGCAAATGAGTCAAACCAGCTTTATCATCAGGGTCACAGCAGATCGGGTGGCGATGAGAATAATAATTTGTATCGAAAAGTGTGTCAATCGGTCCTCAATTTATCTATCAATTATCTGGCGAGCATACGCTAGCCTGCTGGCTCGACTTGGTTATATCGAGTAGCGTTGTTATTAGGCGCCGCTTGTTGGGGATGTCTCGCTCCTTATCACTCGGCAACAACAACAAATTAAGGTTAGTCAAGTTACTAATGATCAATCAATACGCCTGTTGTCTGTTTGTTGCTCTCACTTTCTTGTTTATACTGAAGTGCTAATAGTACGTAATTAATTATGTTGTTATCTACGAGTATTTGCTTCTGGAACGGCAAATGTTCTAAATTTGATACTTCTATATGTATCTATATTGCAACATGCTGCTCATTAATTTAAATTGGCTATCGATATATGACGCTCCCATCCAGATTTCCATACATAGTTAGCTAGACTCCAGTGTGCCAACATACATAAACAGACACCTTTTCCCCAAGGAGTTAGGCAGAAACTACGAATACATGACGCCAAATACAAAATTCTATATATCCCAGTATTATTACACAAGAAAAATGAACAAATAAACAAAACAAGTGACCAAACGAGTGCAACTGTATCCTTGTCAGTATGTGGGACATTAAAAACAATATAAATACAATTATAGATACGCTCAGAGTTGTGAGTAAACAGTGACCTGTGACCCCAGTCGTTATTTTTAGTAAGTGTACCGCTTCCTGCCACTATCCGTCTGATACCATCCCTGTTGCTATGTGCACGAAATATGGACTCCGATAATGTGGTAAAGGGACACTTTATCAGAGTACATACACTTTTGACTATATATAGACTCGAATCGTCAACGATGATAAAAATATTATACAGGGTGTAACGGAAATGTCGATGAACAACTTTCTCTAAGATACAACTTTATCCATGGCAATACAAAAAAGAAATGGATTTTCACAAAGTTGTCATCAGCTGACCAAAATTTGTATGGAAGATACATTTTATTTCATTCTTTCCAAATTTTTCCATTGCGAAAGTTAAGATGACATGAAAATGAGTTCATATTTTGTAGGTGTTCATTATTTGTTTAAATATCTATATTATATAGAGCAATGAAAATAACAGAAACGATAAATATAGAATGTGTGATAATGCATCTCAATTTGCACTTATTGATATAATTATCAACGAAGCTGCTAAAAGTCCCAGTATAGTGCAAGAATTGAATTGAATTGAACATGTTTATTGTTTTTTAAACAAATCTTCCTTTTTTGAAAGTGTATTATACTGAATTATACAATATAAATAAAATAAAAAAGGAAAGAATGTCGAAACTGCAAGTGTAACAAGTCATATTACAAAATATGCTAAATATTTTAACCAAAAGTTCTACCAAAGTACAAGAATTGAATTGAATAAGTTTATCGTTTTGACAGTGTTCATTGATTATACATTTTAATTAAGAATGTTAAAAACTGCAAAGTGAATCAAGTCTTATCGCAAATGCAAAAACATTTGAAACAAAAGCTGCCTCTACCATCTATGACGACAAACAACACAAGACAGCAAACAAATCATACCTAAAACGATGCATTTAATAAAACAAATACCAAATTAAAGGAGCAAATAAAACGTGAAATTTACAAAAAGGAAACTAATTAACATTCCTTTAGTCTCATAGTAACAGTTCAATAAAACACATGCTGTTTAGAAGAATCTTCTCATATTATTACCAAATAATAACAATATTTTGTGAACGTGATTATCGATGTAAACAAGTTTTGAGTAATTCCGTACTATGGACCAGCGGGAGCTATTTTTAGAGCTGCAATGTTATAATAGGTCCCATTCATCAGGTGTCTGCTTAAGGGAACAAACAGCAGTGGACAGTGCCTGTGGATCTCAATTATTTCAATCCAGGATGAACTCGAAATACTTAGTATGTTTTTTTTTATTTTATATTATTTAATTCGGTTTTACTTTCTTTTTTTTTGGTGCTGAGTGTATTATGAAGGGCTGTGATATTTTTTTGGAGACCTGTTATTTTTGCTATGTGTATATTTGTGTCGATTATATATTGCTTAAAAAAAATACTATACCATCGAAGTAAAGAAGAATTTGTGCTTCGAAAAGCTTTCCTTTTTTTTCTAAATTAGGCCATTATATTTTATGCCTTAGTTGAAATTAACGAAGTAAATTAATGTGGGACCTATGTTTAATTGGTAGGTAGGTGACAAACTCACGTTATTTAGAAATATAGCTTCGCAATAGCTTTAGCAGACGTTGCAGATAACTTGAGCAGATAACTTGCGCAATTCCTAAATTTGAACTCTATTTTATGCATTTAAATATATGAAACATTGGATTATGCCTATCTGGATTTATTTAGAGTGAGTATAGGTTACACAAATATAATAAATTATAGTTGCAAATATGAGTTCCTCTTAAATAACTTATGTGTATAATTGAAAGCTTTATGATTAGCAGTATTCAACTTTTTGTTACGTACTAGAAGTAATTTAGTATAATAATTTATAAATAATTACCATTATTCAACAAACATAAAACAACATATAAACTTAAATATTTATTTAATTTTGTGGAAGAGAAATAAATATTTATATTTATGTTATTGATGACAGTCTGTCAAACAAATTCCTAATTACATTTCTCCACAACATAGATTACTGATACGCAGCAAGCTAATACACAATAATGCAAGCGTTCGCTTATATTATAGTAAAAGTTGACTCATTGGAAATAGACTGAATATTGGTTTGGAATCAATGGTTAGACATTCTTTCATTAATTTCAAACGTGAAAGGTAACCAAAAATATTTCATACTGAAAACGTGTCAATTAATTTTATTTAAGTTTTAAAACCTCTAAGAAGTTCTCCCAATTTCAGGGTCTATATTTTAAAGTTTTAATTATAACAAATAGGCGTAACCGTATCTTAGCAGAGCTTTTTAACAAGACTAAACTTTAAACAGTACCTGTATAGTTTGAATTTGTATAATGATATATTTACTGTAGGTTTTTGAGTTCGGTACAATGACTCTGAAGTATTATTATAAAGCTCTTTGTTCTACATTAATTACAGGTCTGTGTATTTCCATTCCCTTTCTTAGGGATTAATTATTAATTTATTAAGTATAAGTAATTTTTTATTTTTATACTTATCTGCAAATTGTTATTGTCAGTTTAATAACTCAGTCAATCGTTGTATTACTATTGATAGTGAAAATATTAATAGTAGATAATCCTGTTGTTATGTATGCAACTCATAAATATTTAGATAGGTAAGTTCTACGATGATATGAAATAATTTAATACCTAGAACATTTCCTTGAGGAACACCAAATGAGGTTCTTTGAATTGAAAGCCCGAATTTTAACAGACTTTCTGATATTTGTGGGTTTGGACGACTATCATTTGTAATTGAATATGAGGCATATTGTGGTCATGATTTTCCGTAAAATTATGAGCTGTCAATCTTGTGAGCGGGCACAACTCAACTAGAGCTTATCACATCAAAAGCTTAGGGCAGATATATGGGAAATTATAACGCCATTCTATGCCATGTGTGTGATATGTTATATATTTCTTAACTATGTTTTTCCAGTATTAACTTTAAAACTTTCGCGTTTCATAATTGAAAAAAACAATATATCACGGGAATTGGTCGTTGCAACACGGCCGAAACGTCGGGTGAAATAGGTAAATGAATAATCGAAATCATCGCGTTAAATTGCCGTGATATATTATTATGTTTTTTCATTCAAACATATAATTTAATTATTTTATTTCGTTGTTCCAGGTTTACATAGCCATGCTACTGTACAGCAATGAAAGTTCAGTCTACGCTAACAGAATCTACAATATAAACGATCAAGTATACAGCTGCAGTGGATGGCTGTCAACTATTATAACAAGTTTTTGTGATAATACTTTTAAAATAGTCAAAAGGGATACTTCAGCAATGATAGGTAATTGACATTTTGTTACAGTTTTATTGCCATGCCTTTTCTTTAGGCAGGTGGATACATTTTCGCTTTATACAAGGTGGGGTCAACGATAACACAATTTTAACTTCACATTATTTAAGATTTTTCAATACTGAGCGCAAAAATTCATTCATGGAATGTACGAGTAATCAATAGTTTGGTCACTACTTCTTTATAGACAAAAATCGGCTAAATCCATGTTCAACCCATCACTTTTTTTAGAATTTTATATAACTTCTATGCACTAGTATTTTCATTTATAGATAAATTGTTTATTAATGCTTTAGTTTGCTATAGGGGTTTGAAGTCTTCTTTTAAACAAATCATGTCAGTGTTACTGTTGTCCCTAAACTATGAAATAGTACTAGTATTATGTATGTTAGCTACTGTTGTAGCTAACATACATAATATATAATAAAAAAACTTTATAACATAAAAAAATCAAACAGACTTCCAAAACAAAATACTACAAAGCGACAGTAAAACAAATTCAAAAAAAAGATCGCGATGAATTAAGAACCTTCCCCTTTTTAAGTAGTCGGTTAAAAAAAGGAAATTTTCAACTCTTTTTATTTAATTTTTTTATTCAACTTGTAACTTTAGAATTTATTTATAATTCAAATAATATATACAATTGAATATGTCTAATCTTATGACTAATAAAAAACTACTACTACTCTTTTGTATTAAACACTTTGCCCCGCGGCTTCGCTCCCGTGGCCCACACAGGAGCCGTTTTCGGGACAAAAATAGCCCATGTCACTCAGGTATAATGTTGCTTTCTACTGGTGAAAGAATTTTCAAAATCGTTTAAGTAGTTTTTGAGTTTCCCCTACAAACAAACGTTTACAAAAAAATCTTTCATTAGTGTAGATTTAGTACTTTATTATTTTCCTGAAAATGTTCGTTTGTTTTATTTATATAATTTAAGTTCACATAATACGGCCATTATGAGAATTCTAGTTAATCTTATTAGAAACTTCTAGAGACGGCTTATATATTTTATCAATTTAACTAGGTTCTTCAAATATTGGCATTTTCTACCAGAATGTTGGATCTTTTCATAGAATATAGAGTACATAGAAATACCATTTTCCAATTTTGAAATTTCGTAGTCATTCAAATATTGACTGCTCTTATCTTTTGCTTGAACTATAATCTTATAAACAGTATTTTATTATATTAAAAAACACACTGATAAGGGATAGAAGTCATAAAGTAAGGTCAATAACTGCATTTTTTGGGCAAATAACTGTAAACTTATCATTCAGGACCTTAACAGCTAAGGAGATCTCATCGGAGACTATCGTATTGAAATATGAAATAGCTTCCACGGTTCTCTCTCCTTTCGTATTGACAATATTTATATATACACTTGGCCCACCCCGGGGCAATTAACCATGCTGCCCCGTTACCTTATTGGCTATTTGTGTGTAGTTTGAGCAAATATTAATCCAGACCTGATGATTGGTGACGCACATGATGGTACCTAATTAAACTTAACGTTTCATCTTTACAGAAAAAATGGCACCTAGAGACTTACAGATAGAAACCAATAGACAACGAATAGTTGGCGAGGTTACCTGGAGGCGAGTACGAAGGCAGGTAGCCAATGAATGCTGTCTCCAACCCTGCACAGTTGGTGACATCATTATGTACTGCCCCGACGATGCGAAGCTCCTACAAGAGCACCCAGATATATTCGACTGATTACTCAAACTACGGGTAGTTAAATCCTAAGAGTATTAATATTTTTAATTCTTTTTTTAAGCGTCCTGTCATATTAATTTAATTGTGAATTGGAATAAAGTCTGTTTGTGCTCGCTTGAATGGAGTTGGTGAACATTATTTTATCTTGTATCTAATACTTCCTCTATTATATTTTGATCATGATATTGGTTTCGACATCATTCAGCTGCTATTTTCGGGCATGCGGTTTGCTGTGTGGTTTATTGGTAAATGTATTTTAGCAAGCCTAATTAATGCAAATATTACTTAGTTATATAACATCACTAGCTTCTACCAGCGGCTTCGTCCGCGTTTATGTCGAAAATTATACCTAGGTAACATATTCACGGGATGAAAAGTAGCCTATGTGCTATTCCAGATTATTATTTATATTTGTGCCAAATTTCATCCAGATCAGTCCAGCTGTTTGAGCGTGAAGAAGTAACAAACACACACAAACTCACAAACTTTCGATTTTATAATATTAGTGTGATATCCGTATGCCCGAAGGGTAAGTGATCCATAAAGGGATCGAATCCGAAAGAAAGTTGTCGAGAGCCGAGAACCAAAGTTGTCGACTTAGCTCACAGAATAAATAAGCTGAATTGTCAATGGGCCGGCCATATAAGTCGTAGAACCGGTGACCGTTGGGGTAAACGTGTTCTTGAGTAGAGACCGCGAACTGGTAAACGTAAGGTAGGACGCCCTCAGGCTAGATGGAGCGACGACCTTCGCAGGGTGGCTGGTAGCACTTGGATGACAGTTGCCGAAAATCCAACCAAATGGTACAATTGGAGAAGCCTATGTCCAGCAGTAGACTGTTATAGGCTGATGATGAAGTGATCAAAAAATAAGTGTACCAATAGTACCCACATTTCACCAGTTAATTTAAGTCCCACATGGTAGAGGGCAAGCATTGGCTCTCAGACTCCGGACTGTTACTGAGATAGTCCAGATAGAAAACCCAATAACACTTACCCAACAGCCCGACTCGGTATTCGAACCTAGGACTTCGTGCTGAGCAGTAGCGCTTTCGACCACTGGACCAACGAGACGTTCTGGCCTATTACCCAGTTATAGTTCTCGACAAACTTATTGGCTGCCCTGAAGTTGGCTTTCCGATGCGCAAGGCACGGATCGATGCTGTTTTTGTATGAGACTTTACTACTGCGCAGCCATTGTAGCCGACTTCAGGGCGGCCAAGTAGATTGGTGAGAAAGATACCTAATAATCAGAGATCGGAATAGTTTGAGTATATTTACCTAAAGTTCAAGGAAGTAAGTAACATAGAGTTGATAATACCTGCTCTAAAATTCCCGGCATCATAAACATGACGATTAAAGCACAGGATTTAAGAAATTGCAAATTACTTATTGCACTTTAAATATATTAAAATTAAATTATTATATTGAATAATCTTATTATGTTTTAAGAATTCCTTACTAAAACTGTTAAATTAAAGAGCTTTGTTTTACCTACGTACAAAATTAATTCTTCTAAACTCTAAAAATATAATAAGATTTTTCAATATAATAATTTAGTTCAAAAGTATTCAAAGCGCAATAAGTAATTTGCAATTTCTTAAATCCCGGTCTATTATGGTTATGATTATTTTTCGGGGATTTTAGAGGGGGTATTATTAACTATCTCTCTTAATCACATACCTTCTGTTATTATCAACTCTCTATGTTACTCAATTTCCCTAACTTTAGGTAAATATACTCTACCTATTTCGATCTCTGATAATCATCATCATCATCATCAGCCTTTTTAATGTTCCCACTGCTGGGACACAGGCCACCTCTCTGTGAGAGGGAATGGGCCGTAATCCACCACGCGGGCCCATTGCGGGTTAGTGGATCTCTGCTAATACTATATCTAAAATATTTTCCAATTCATTAGACCCAACTTTGTTAATTATTAAAACCACCCCGTCTACAACTGGTATTAAGAGATCATTAAAGTTAGAAATATTTCAACCAAAGAGCGCAAAACATTTCAGAGAGTTGACAAAATGCCGCTATGGTGGCAAGCGATTCCATATACTAGCAGAAGTTTTGAAAAATGCTAATGTGCCTGATTGTGGACACCTGAGATTTATTGTCTATTAGGTGCAGGCACTTGGGAAAGTTTAGCTGGTGCCCCACTATCTTAAATCACATAGTAATGATGGCTACGTTAGTTGCCCGTTTAAAACCGTTTTAAAGAAGAAGGTTTCCAAAACCGACCGTATTTTCTGAATTATAATCACGTAATTTCTGATTATTGTCTCAATCAAACTTTATATCAATCCATCAGCTCTGTGAGCTGTAGACCTCACGAGTCTATCTTTTTATCTGGCTGCAAGGAAAGGGTTATGTTTTCCGCGCGTATCTTGTATTTTTATTATCTTGCAAACCGCTAGACGGATTTTTATAATTAATACATCGTTAGATAGGGCTTGGACGCCCAAGTGTTTTTAGATAAGTGACGTAAAAAAAACGACAATGGCGGATTTTGTGCGCCATATTGGGGGGACTCCATTTTTTTTCTTCGTATCCCATCGAGTGTGTGAAAAATAAGGATTTTAGAGGTGATTACTAAAATATGTACCACTTATTATGTTTAAATGTGATTCGAAAAAAAATATATACCTACCTAACTAAAAAGTTGTAAATAAAAAAAGTTAAATTGAAAATCAAAAACCCGACTGCTTAATAAGCGAACTAAAAAGATGTAAACAAGTAGAAATTCATGCTGTGCAGTCGGAGGATCAGGTGGTCGGCCAGCTCGGGAATATGTATCTTTCGACTTTTTCAAAATGGCTCCGGTTAAAATAATTAACAAAACCTGAATCGACAAGAATCTGTCTGTGGCATCATAGCTTCAAAACGGTTGAAACTATTTCGTTTTTTTTTTTTAAGGTGAAAGTCTCCTTCCACCACCATCTAGAGTGTTCTTAGCTATGTTTGATGAAAATTGGTTAAGCTGTTCAAAAGTTTTGCGCGTTTTACTGTTTGAATCGGGGTGTTTCCGCAAGATATCGTGTCATAAATACGTGTTCTATGGATTATCGTTCGAAGCGTGTCTACTACTAGATAAATTGAGTAGTTTAAAAAGTACGAAATAAAAGTGTCATCATTATATCAGCCGAGAGACGTCCACTGCTGGACATAGGTGTTCCCCAAGCGTCGCCACATTGACCGGTCCCGTGCATCTCGTATCCAGCAGATCCCCGCAACCTTCACCAGGTCATCGGTTCACCTAGTGGGAGGCGGTTCGCGGTTGCCACTCCGGCAATTTTCTGCCCGATCGGCCATCCGTTCTGAGTGCAATGTGCCCTGCCCATTGCCACTTAAGTTTAGCAATTCTTTGGTCTATGTCAGTAACCCTGGTCCTCTTGCGGATCTCTACATTTCTGATACGATCACGCAAGGAAACGCCGAGCAAAGCCCTCTCCATTGCCCTTTGGGTGACTGTGAGCTTTCTGATGAGGCCCATTGAGAGCGACCACGTCTCAGAGCAATAAGTTATCACTGGCAACACACACTGGTCACTGGGTTTCGTTTTGAGAACTTGATCGTTTCTCCGAGGTAGACATAATCGTCTACAACTTCGAGTGTAGAGTCTCCGACCCTGGGCATTCAACACATTCATAAAATGTGTCGGGGTTTTTTTTTAAATTTATCTTCTTAAGTCTAAATCAAAAGATTTAAAAAAATCTCTTCAGTACTCAGTACCGTATAAGATCATAATTTATCACTTATTCAAAAACTCTACCTAGCGATGTAGCCAAATATCCTTTCTGCAAATGGGAATTACTAATAACAAAACGTCAAGACGTATCTTCGAACAGTAACAATATGTTAAGTTGTCAATCCAAGTTGTACCGTCAGTCTCTATCGCTTAATCTTGGACTATCGGACTCCGGATTACCTAGTCTAGTTCAACTATGTAAGTTAGATAGCCGCATATAGTGTACACTGAAAGCTAACATCAATTTAGATTGCAGTACTGCTATGTTATACTTGATATATGATGTTATAGAACCAATAGTGAGAAGAGATGTAGCAGTGATGATAATTTAACCGACTGACACAGAAAGAGGGTAATGTTTTCGCAGCCTTTATACAAGGGACATTATATCAATGAAAGCATCGCGATAGCGATTGTCAACCCTGAACACAACATTTTGGCGTTTCAACCATTGCCAACTCTGACATTCAATTATGCTTTTTGTAGAGCCTCAGTTGTTTGTGTTTGTGTCTCTATTCAAAGGATCAGAGGCTCGGACATAAATGGATTTAAAAATAAAAAACCGGCTAAGTGCGAGTCGGACTCACGCACGTAGGGTTCCGTACCATTATCTCAAAAAACGGTACAAAAATCACGATTGTTGTATGGGAGCCCTACTTAAATATTAATCTTATTCTGTTTTTATTATTGTATTTGTTGTTATAGCGGCAACAGAAATACATCATCTGTGAAAAATTTTACTGTATAGCTATCACGGTTCATGAGATACAGCCTGGTGACAGACAGACGGACCGCGGAGTATCAATAATAGCGTCCCGTTTTTACCATTTCGTTACGTTAACCCTAAAAATGAAAAATAATCAACACATTTTTATTTCATGCTACTTAATTAATCTAGTAGTAGACACGCCTCGATCGCCAATCTATTGAACACGTAATTATGACACGATATCTTGCGGAAAAACCCCGATTCAAACTTTAAAACGCCTCAAGCTGGTATTTAGCAGGACGGTTCTGCTAAATACCAGCTTGATGCACACACCAGAGATGAGAACAGTACTCCATGCATGACTGAAATTGCACTTGATACAAGTTGAGCATCTGTTGCGTGGCGTGAGGTACCATCTCACCTTTGCAAGGATAACCAACTAACTTCTACAACTTTTTTTGTTAGTCTGTATTGTCCCACTCCTGATCAAAGACCTTCCCCCATTCTAATGAATTCCCCCATCTTATTCTTTATATTTACAAACAACACTGTACTGAAGTTAATCTTGTTTCCCTCCATCTGTAAAAATTACCTCTTTTGGGGATTAATTTTCAAAAATCCTCTTTATATTTATTTTTAGGGTTCCTTACCCAAAGGGTAAAAACGGGACCCTATTACTAAGACACCGCGATCCGTCTGTCTGTCTGTCACCAGGCTGTATCTCATGAACCATGATAGCTAGACAGTTGAAAAAAACCAAAAACAAAAAACTGAATACAATAAATATTTAAGTGGGGCTCCCATACAACAAACGTGTTCTTTTGCCGATTTTTGCGATAATGGTACGGAACCCTTCGTGCGCGAGTCCAACTCGCACTTGGCTGGTTTTTTTAATAAAAACATGCCCCACACTAGAAAATCGCCTGTATCGTGGGTGCGTTTACAAACATTAAAACTCACATACACAAACACCCATATCCGGAAAGTGTAGGCCTTACAAATATTGATTTGCTTCGTGCGGGAATCAAAACCAAGACACACAGCGCAGCCGCCGATCGTTCAACCACTGCGCCAACCATGTCGTCATCAATCAATAAGAAAAAGCTCGCCTTTAGCAGAGCCCCGACAGTCATAACCGTGTTACATTCTACTGACGCCATACTAATTAAAATAAGTACCGGGCTAAGTAGTCCAACATAATTGAATATTCTTGACAGAAAATGCCAACAAACTTACTTGCAAAGTTCGTTTGCGAGATGCATTGCATTACGTAAGACTACCAAAAGTACCCAGCTGCAACAGCAGTCGCAAAAAGATAGCGACACAGTCGCAAAAAGATTGCGATGCAATCGCAAAGTGACCGCGATACAATCGCAAAAAGATCACGATACAGTCGTAAAAAGGTAGCGAGATCGCATTACAGTTGCGCGCAGAACACCTGAAACTGTTATTTGCATAAATGCAGTCGCGATTTAGTAGCGATGTCATATCGATGCAATCGCGCGTTGAGAATGCGATACAGTGGCAAAAATTGTCGTGTGCCACCTCTCTATATACAGTTATCTTACGCAGCAGTACCTGCGATTCTCGATACAAACTTTAAATCCTCTTCCTCTTCGACTTACCTTTTGTTTTACTTATTTTGTATTTGCGAACCCTAATCCGAATTATCTTATCCCAAACGTGACAGCCCTACGTGATTGCAACCTGATTGATTGATTTACCTTCAAAGTTAAAGTTTGCGAGCATATTCGTAAGAAGTTGGCAGTAGTGTCGTCACAGCGCTAATGTTTTTCAATTATTTATCTATTACTAATTATTGTTTATGTATATTTATGTATTTAGATTATTATTTGAGTATATATTGTATTTATAGTATAGGAATACGTTTTTAATACGTTTTATTTTCGATTTACTTAACTCAAAGTATTGCACCTACCACTATTTTCTCTGCATCACCCAAAGGTCGACTGGTAGAAAATGCCTAAGGCATTAAGTCCGCCTCTGTACATTTGTGTGCATGAAGTATTAAATAAATAAATAAATTGCAGACACTTCCCTTTCGGAGGATAACATTCTGCTGAATGATAAATGTACACAGACAAGCAGATAAAGATATCGTCGACAACTAATTTCATAAAGTATTATGTCAGTTTGAAGAAGATAGAGATGGTTTTAAAGAAGTGATATGGGTTCTTAATTCATCGACAGATAGGTTTAGTGTTATTAGGTGTTTTTGTAAGGATTTTTTCGAAAGCAGTTAAGATTTGAAGGGTTATTAGCAGGGACATGAAACATTAGGTACTCAAAATTGCGTTATAGGTAGTTCAAGTAACGATAATGTGTAACCGTTCCACCAGGATCGTAACAAAATTATCTATTGGCTATAACGTTACGTTACATATCGTACCTAAACTCCATTTGAGATAACATTAGACGTAAAATTAGCCCATTTTACAACTCGTTCAACCAATTTTGACTTCTATTGCGATGGTGATATGACAAATGGTAGCTGTAGTAAACAGTTGGTTTTGTTATCAGGTTTATGCTTTTTATGTCGTCCTTATATTTACGAGATAGAACTCAAAATCGGTTGAACGGACTGTAAAAAGATTTGGAAACATGTCTAATGTTATTTCAAATGGAGTATAGGTACGATATATTATTAATATTGTTATTAAATAGTTGTAGATTTCGTAATACATACATAAAGATAATTATTATTATCAATATTTTTATAAAATAGTTCGTTCCGTTTGCTAGTAACGTTATAGCCAATAGATAATTTTGTTACGATCCTGGTGGAACGGTTACACATTATCGTTACTTGAACTACCTATGACGCAATTTTGAATAACGTTTCAAGTCCCTGGTGACTAGTGCTTGAACATCTATAATAATAAATAATATTTTCCCTTCGGAAAATATTGGCATGACAAAGGCATAGCAAAGACGTAGACCTGCTATGAAGAATGAAGGTGGTAGACGTAAACAAATTGGTGTACAAACAGATACACTTCTTAGGAGCTGAAAACATAAAATAAATGAGTTGATACTATTCCACTTAACTTAAAAAATAAACTCACATATTAAAAATGACAGATAGAAATAGATGAGTGTATTTGCTATTTAGGTGTTATCCATGTGAATCTTTTTGCTGATACTGTACCCCAGGAGCTGGTAGTTTGAAATAAAAATCAAAAGCATTCAGCGAATTGCTAACAGAACAAAATTCTACAGAAATCATTTATATTTTCATTTCAAACGAAACCAATTTTACTTTCTGCAGTGTGCGCCTGTCAGCTAATTTAGTCTCAAATTGGAACTTGCTTTTCAAAATTAATCATGAAAGATGCCTTGTACACTTAACTTTAGAACGACACAGAAATATTATTTAGTTTTGTTTCGTGTCTCATTTTCTCTTGCATCTCATACCCTTGAGAGTATGCCATATATTAATGTTATGGTAATGTGGATGGTGGGGTAATATAATAGATATTATCTACCTACTACTTTACCTAACCCTTTTTAAAACACAGGCGAGATATTAATTTGTGTAAATGATGTATAAGCTTTGTCAGTGCATAGTTTTGTATGTGCTGTGTCAAACTGACAGATTAATAAAGTAAAATACAGATAATCCCCAGTGTCAGTTACTAAAATATGTTTTCTCAAACATGCTTGGAAATGTGAGCATTATTTTGACAACCTTCTTCGACATAAGTCGAAATAGCTGTACTGGCCAAATACATCCGAGCAGCGGCCGGCAAAAGTTGTATGAAAATCCATATCTGTCGTGTCTAGCGGCCAAATAAATTACATAGTAAACTCATATCTGTCGTGTTATTTGAAAATGGAACGATCTTTTACTCTGAAACATGGCAACCAAGGAGGTAACTTCCAAAGCTTTTATTTCAATTTCGAACTTGCTTGCAAATAGAACGCTGTTTATTAGAAAAAAAAACAAAAGAACACTAACCCGGGAATGATTATTGTTGTCGTCATTGATTTTGACAAAATGAGTTTTTTTATAGGTACCAATTTGGTTTAATTTCCGCGCATTATTTGAGAAAAGCACTATATACAAGCCTTGGCCACAACTAGGCATTGATGGACTTACGTATGTGTGCCTCGGCTTCGCCTCGGCCCACATTTACACGTTCGTCCATCAATGCCTCTTTTGTTGACCGCTGCAGTAATGTACTATTACCAATAAAAAAAAAAACTGTTTTTTAGCTTACCGTGCATTGTCATCCAAACCAAACGTATATGCAAAATTTCATCTTAATCGGTTTTAAACGAACATACCTACATATCTACTTGCATACATACATTGGTAGTTAATAAAAAGCTTGTAAAATAGTACCTGCTAGGTTAAATTACTACGTAATATTTTTAAACTAAACCACAGATAATATAATACTAGCATACAGATGCCTCATCCCACACAAAGAAACCGTGCCGACGTAACTAGCGTTTTTCATCTGATTATACCTATTACTTTTTGTAAATCGATCGCGTTCGGTTCCGTTCCACGGCGATAGATAGATCACTATCTATATCCGTGGAACGGAACGGAACGGAACCGAACGCGATGTACAAAAAATAATCAGAATAATAAGTATAGTACGTCGGCATGGTTTCTATGTATGAGATGAGACAGCACTGACTAAACTAAGAAAAATTATTACGTTATCAACAATAAACAACGTGCTCTCAAATTCAGGAAAACCAATTTACAGGCTTTACCTTCCTGATGGTGCGTCGCCATGCACGTATTTTTTTACTAAAATGCATTCTTAATATTGGAAATATTAATAATGCATTTAGATATAACGACGACCTGGTTAGAGTTGTAATTTTAAAAAACGTTTGAATATAACATGAAAAAAAACTGTTTTTTTTCTCGAGTAGGTTTTTTTTCAACAGTTCGAAAATAAAGATATGGTAAGGCGGTTATCATATATGAGTTGATATTATTACTTTTTTGATTTATAAGAAAATACCATTTTGTTTTTTGTTAAATGTTCCATAAATGTCTTAAAATAATTGGCACCCACTGAAGTTTACCATTTACGAACGGGGATTTACCTAATTAGAAAGAAAAGATGATTCTGATGAACTTAGACTAAGTATTTTCTAAGTTCATAATATTAAGTGTCCATTGATTTAAACATATTTCGAATTTAAGTAAAAACAAAACAACCGAATTTAGTGCTTTATTCCATTTTAGTTATCGTTTCACTTTTTCGTAACAAAAAACAAATCTAGGAAAAAAACGACGGTGCCAACATTTTTTTCATGTTGTTTTTCCATGATTGTGAAAAAAAAACGTAAATGTCAAGGATGCAGACGTCCGGTGAATGCGAAACGCATAGGACCGATCAGTGTGACGACGCTTGAGGGAGCCCAATGTCCAGCAGTGGACGTCTTTCGGCTGAAATGATGATGATGATGATTTAGAATAATAAGAACAATGACCACTCTGCCAAGAGTGTAACTACCGACGAAGATAAAGAAAAGGAAGTGGCTCAGAGGATTAATAAGTTGAAGAATTATTCAAAACTGTTCACATCTTCGGAAATTCATAACAAATCTCTTATTTTATTTTTTCATTTTTCTAAGATATCATTCTCGCTCATCACGCTGGACGCGTACTCTGTACTCTGAATGCAAATGAGTTCTGTAATAGAATTTGATAAAACTTTCTTTTAAACAAAAACGTAGAAAGTTGCCCTGATAATATGAAAAGTAAGTTGTTAACGAGGCCAGCAGTAATATTATGGTAATAACGGAAAATTTCAGAAACCAGAAGGTTTCCGTTCTCTCTGGACCATTTAATTCATTAGGAGGGTAAATCAAGTAATAATACTTAATCTAAAAGTTAATTGATTCGTCGAATGTATTTATAAAACGGTTTCCTCCACTGAAAGTCAACATTTTGCTAAAAAATTATTAACTCTGAAACAAAATCATGTAGAATTAATTATACTATACTTTGTCATAATTACATCGCCTTGACAACAGACTTTGCTCCCGCAGCCCGTACTTACAACAGGAATTTTACATGTTTGCGAAATAAAAATCGAAACAGTTTTTCTATCAGTGAAATGACGTATTAAATCGAATCTGTAATTCTCTAGATTTTTTTTTACTAACGAATAATCAAAGGCAGAAGACCATACATGGTTTTAGCATTTTTTTTCCCATGTTAGCTGAAATTAAATTCCTACGTATTTAAATGAAAAATATTTGGTTTAACTCAGGGTCATCTTCTGAATTAGTTTGCCCAAGAATAATAGATATTTATTTATTAGTCATGAACTTTTGTAGGTTATTTCTGAGAAACTTTTAATAACGAGTTTAATAGATAATATTCTTCAATTTCGAGAATGTTAAAGTGCAATTTTATATTAGTATTACCGTTACCTAGTTATTTCAGCATGAAATGTAAAATATACTCTTTGCAAAGCTTATTTTTATTTATACTAAACGACTTTGTCGTGTAACAAAACGAAAAAATCATATTTTTTTTTATCCGTTGTGAACCAGTTAATGTTACTTTGACAAAAAAATATATGATAGATTTATAGATAAATCATTTATTTAGTGCACACAAAAGTCACAGCACAACACACAAACAATGTTCATGTATGTTTAAAAACAAGGTGCCAACATAAAAATAAAAAGGAAACCATACTTACGAAATAAAAGTAAAAGGCACATATGGCACTTCTTTCGTATATAAATCACTTTCAGACGCGCAAATTTAAGTCAGCTAAGATTTCGCCATTTTTCTTTTGCCAAGTTTGTTTTAGCTTAGATTCAGCTAATATCAGCTACTAATCTCTTATCTAGGAGATATAATATTTACAACCTAAAACACACAGCTTTAGGAAAAAGCCTCTAAAAACCCACATATCCTTATACAAATCGTGTGCACCATTCATCACGACCACAAAGTTATTTCGTTTTATCTACGTTGTTCGAGAGTTGTTCCCCTTGGCCATTATTTTCGAAACAATCATAACAAGGCAAAACTACCGTGTTTTAGAAAACGGTAACTGTCAACTTAATTCGTACAAACGGGCGGGCTAAGCAAAATCTATTCGCGGTGCGTTTTGCCGCAACTTTTGTCTACCTCGTGTTACTGAAGAAGTTATAATGTGCGGCTTATAAGTACAAATGGAGAAGGTACTTAAAAGCTTTCAGTATATCAAAGATTTACAGGAAAGTCCTAAGTTGCTTTTGTCTCAAAACGATGAAGGAAAACATGGCATAGGCTTTTTTTTACATACTGCGCTACCACGGGGTGATAGTGCAGTTATGTGGGACTTCAACCCACCCTCTCCACGGTGTCCTCCTGTGCCGCTTATGGCGGGAACACGGGCACGCGTAAGCATCATGCGCCAACTGCCACTGCTAACCATACACGAGGCTCAGGGGTCGACCTACGACAGCGTTATCATCATCAACACCAAGTCCAGGAGCCTTCAGATCTACGACAGCATCTCCCACGCGGTAGTGGCGGTGTCCAGACATACAGTCAGTTGCGTCTATTACACCGACGACACCAATGACGCCGCAGGCCGCCTTGCTAAGAGGGCGATGGGTGCGCCGACTTATAAAACGGTCGTCAACTACAAATCTTAAGACGGCCATGCAGCATCGAGACGTAGTCGTCATAGAGGCCTTGCTCACGCTAGCGAAATCCCTGGTCAGCAGACATCACCAAAACACCACCTAACAAGACCCATCCAAAAATTCCAACCCAAACACATTCCCAAACCATCACCCTGTCCGGCTGTCCGTACCGGACCCTCCTCTGGGGAGTACCCTCCATCAGCGGCGCACGAGAGCACATTGCACGCCATGACCACCCCAAGAACCAAACCAGCACATGGCCCCGAGTATGGCATCTTTGGTTCCCCTTTGACGGGTCAGTGGCCTCGCCGCCTACCACTTTTCGGACACAGGTGATAGGGAAAGCGGCCAGCGCTATACCGGCACTCCTCTACCCCTGCAACCCCACCGCGTCCGCCATCAGATGGTGGCGACCCCGTCCAGGCCGCGGAAGGTAGGGAGGGTAGCGGCACACTGCAATACCAGCACTTCTCTCCCGCCGCGGCTTCTAACCCCAGCCGCGATGCCTCCCATACGACATCTTGGCCCGCCTCAGTTGCGATATCGCCAAAGCGGCACCGTAAGCTACTTGTTGTGCCTGTGGGCTTGTCGGATCTGACTTTTACATTTTTACCAAAAATAATTAGCAAACAAGATTACGAGCCTTTTGAACAAGGAACCTTATTTGTATTTAGTTTATTATATTTTTACATGCTTTTGGTTTTTTTTCGTTACAGAAAATAGAACGCCTCTGGATACTTATAAGTAATGATCTTCAAACCTTGGTAGCTGCTTGATGAAAGTGACAGAGTATTATGTAAAAAGAAGTGTGATTGGAGAGGCCCTGCAGACTTAGGGTTACCATTTCGACCATTGGTAAGTCCTGACAAAAAGCCGGACTTTAAAAAAAGGTTTGGACATTATAATAAAAAAAAAACCGACAACAAAAATCACGTCTTGAAAAGTTTGAAACTAGAAAATATTCTCAGGGGATAGCCGTGGTTGTATGGAAAAAACCAAATTCTCCAATTCAAGCGAAAAATACGGACAAATTAGAAGGCTGGTCAAAGTCCGGACAGAAGACCAAATTTCCGGACAAATCCTACCTCCGGGCATACAGTGAACTACTATTGTAGACGCCTGATGAAAGAAACAAAGCAGAATGATCCTTTAGAGATTTTGCTATAATAATATATTATACCTACACATAAATATAATAAATGTCCTAAATGAGCTTTTAAGTATGTAGTAACCTAAAACATTACGGTAGACCTTAATAGGTACTACCTTGTAATTTACACCGGTACTTACCTATAGTCTAAAACACACTGAGGTGATTTCATAAAGGCCCGTTTTTGTATGCCTAAAAGCCTGACAAAGTAGTTTATTCAAACTAATTAACCTAGTCAACCTTGCTAGCTTTTTACGACTTTAATAATGTGATCAACGAAAAAATATGGCCGTGAAAATGTTATACTGTAAATTATTAACCAACCTACTTGCGTAAAAATTAAGGTACCTACATTGCTGGTAGGCGACATTTTCCTAGAGAAAATTGAAGGTTCCGAGGTTAAGGTTGCCCTTAACGATCATTCTTCTATACTAACGTAGTCTAGCGATTACACCACTGTTTGACGGTGTACGTTCTAAACAATAGTACATTATGGTACAAGTGTGTAACGTTGGTGATTACCGCTGAGGCGCCATTGAGACTCGAGCCGTTAGGTGAGGGTCTTAAGAGAGCCGAGGACGGTAATCATCAATACACACGTGTATCATACGACGTTTTTCAACACACTTGTGAAGAAAGTAATACAAAAAAAACATTTCCAACAGTGAAAACGAGTTGTGAAAATGTTTTCGCAATGGCGGGCAAAATTAATCAGTTTTCCTATGCGCGCGCATCTAACAATGGCGATCGCCCATAGACTAAAAAGAATGATTTTTTTTTGGCTTTTCGCGGATTAGCCACGTACAAAATGGGGAATTTCAAGTTTTCTTTATTACAGACGAAAACAAAAATTATATTTGAGTGAAAGTTTTATTTATTAAACACGTACAAGTTGAAATTATCTATTTAAATACGAAGTTGCATGAAATGTGTTGCATTTGTACTATTGAGCACGATCTTTTTTGTATCGAAACTTTTTTAAGAACAAAGCAACTCAACCAATAAATTAAAAAAAAAACTCTTTAACTCACTTGTGAATAATGGTAATGAAAAAGTCACAGTTTGATAACAGGTGTCATTATGTGCCTAATTGCGGTGAAATTAGAGCCACTTTATGAGCAAGTGTGTTGAAAAAAATTATATCAATTTTTCTCATCATTATCTAGCCCTGAATGGCAACAAAAAAGTAAAAAAATATATATTTGAATGATATGAGCGTCGAAAGAACCATGTTTCAACACAAATTTTAACGCATCTTTGGGCGCATATAAATACCATAAGACAAAAAGAAGGAAATTGCAAAACGGTCACCATACAGAAACAGATACACTTAGTTGTTTTTTCATGATATCCATACTCCCAAAGGTCTATTTATAAAATTTCGCGCGCTCGTTTTCGACCTGGATCAATATCCATTTCGCTACAAATTTGTAAAAGCGTGTATTCGTACCTACGCGAACTAGCTTCTTACTGCTCATCACAGCATCTATCTCTTTCGCACGTGCTGTAGGATGAGATAGCATGTATTTTAACCCAGCGCACAAAATAGTTCGTGCCGTCGAATAGAGCAACCTTAAGTTTGAAAAATTGGTTGGTTAAATGGATGATGATTTAGGACGAAAACGAGCACGCTTTTTATACTTTTTTGTTTCCATATAGGGCTAGATAATGATGAGACAAATTGATATCATTTTTTATTTTGAACCTTTTTGAACTTACATCGTCATTTGAGAAATGTTGATGTCAAACGTTTGTATGGAAGAATGATCGACTAGGGCAACCTTAAGTAAGGCTTGCCGAGGTCGGTCCGTGGATGGGGCCCGCCTTAACATACTAAGATTCCTCCGGGCCTCGTTTGGTCCCGGCTGTCGTTTATAGTTATTGACATTCAATACAGATAGTGAGAAGCCAGGTATTCTGACACTAGTTGGCAAAGGATTACCCAGTTACTGGGTTTTGGAAGTCAGATAGGTATTCGCTCCATGTAATATACCTGTACTCAGCTGTATCAGCTTAGACTGGAAGCCGATCCCAATATAGTCGGGTAAAGACTAGGCAGCTTGTTATTTCAATGGAAAATTTTTGCCGAATTGTCGCGCCGCACCTGTTTGCGGGGAGCTTTAAAAGGAAATACGGGCAGAGAGCGCCGACTGAATTTCCTTGGTAAAAAGTCTTAATTCGAGGTTTGGCTCTCGCCTATTACCTCCTTCAATATTGGACCAATTTAAAAGATATTCCATAAACTGAAAATTAAAGGTATATATACTATGCCTATGCTCCTATGTTTTCCTTTATTATTCTTTCTTCTTGGTTTTTTTTGTGTCCTTAATGTCATTAGCAAAAAGTCATAATTCGAGGTTCGAATTATGACTTTTTACTAAGGAAATTCAGTCGGAGCTCTCTGCCCTTATTTCCTCTTAAAGGAAACTATTAGCCCTTATAGTGCTATACGTAAGAGTTTTCCCCATTTCCGTGGCTGTTATAAACAAGATAAGATAAAACACGTATAGATAAAAGATAAAACACTTTATATAAAATCAACTTCAACAGATTCGTATCTACATAATTGACATGTATCTGAAAATAGATGTGTCGTATCGTCAAAGATTAGGTACAATTCAAATGAGCATACTGAAGATACCAACATAATCTTTAGGTAATTAAGTTATTGAATCAATTTGGAAGAAAAATCCATAATTCCCTAAAACTCTTCGATACCAAATTTTGTAGTGAGTGTATTTTGGTGCTTCTTTTCTTTTTCTATTCGAGAGACAAAATTATCAAATGCGCGTTATATAGATGTATTGCGATCGGTTGAATATTTTTCAACAGCCAATTGCATCACTTAACTAGCATCTTTCCAGAAGAAACCAGGGATAGCTGCATCATTATCAACCGGAAGATAGGTTTGCACATAAGACATGACCTACACTTACTAGATAGTAAATACCAAAATTATGATATACCATATAATATTACCACAGAAAATCTCAGCGCCATCCTAAATAACTGTAGCTTCCAAGTACATCTTGAAAACAGCAAAAGCATTGCCAAAAAAACGGGCTACCTCAAGGCAGCGTGCTGGCTCCGGCTCTTTTCAACATTTACACTAACGACCAGCCTAGCTCTCCACTAACGCAACACTTTATATACGCAGATGACCTTGCTCTAGCCGCCCAGACACCCAGTATTGAAGAGGCCGAAGAAAGACTGACGGAAGCTTTGGAAACGCTCGGAAATTACTATGGTGAAAATGCTCTAAGGCCAAATCCATCTAAAACCCAATCCTGTGCTTTCCATCTACGCAACCGTCAGTCAAATGGGAAAGAAGAGTCCCTTAATATATCGTGGCAAGGCGTTGCCATAGAGCACTGCGCTCAACCCCGCTATCTGGGCATCACCTTAGATAGGTCCCTGACATTTAAATTCCACTGCTTAAAAACTAACCAAAAAGTCGGGACAAGGAATAATATCCTTCGCCGCCTAACACCTACTAGCTGGGGAGCATCGACACAAGTACTACGTACATCAGGGCTATGTCTGTATTTTTCTGATGGTGAGTTCGCATGCCCAGTGTGGCATCGATCCTTTCACGCTACTGAAGTCGACATAGCACTAAATGACACCTGCCGCATCGTAACTGGGTGTTTGAAACCAACCCCACTTGTGATGTTGTACCCACTGGCGGGTATAGCTCCACCAGAAGTTCGTCGCGAAGTAGCCAGCCGCATCGAGAAGGACAAACAGGTACGGGACAGTCGGCACCCCCTATATGGGCATCAACTCCAACCTGCGCGCCTGAAGAGTCGTAAGAGCTTCTTGAGACATACGACCTCCTCGAAAGCCAGCGCAACTGATGAGAGATGTGAATTAAACATACACACCCTACTCCTTCACACTTCGTCACTCCGGCAGAGAAACAGCTCTCTGGAAACGAACTGCAGTGGCCAATATGGAAATCCCTAAACCGATTGCGGACCCTGATTGGGCGCTGTAAAAACAACCTGGCCAAATGGAATATCATAGACCCATTCATAACACAGTGCTAGTGTGGGGCCCCTTCGCAAAATATGGCCCACCTCCTTGTCTGCCCTTCATGCCCGACCACCAGCACCTTACGGGATTTGTACGTAGCAAATGATAGAGCTGTCTGAATACTCGTAGCTATCGGACAAAATCTGAATGGTTGTATAGTTTAAGTTAATCGACACGAAAGAAGAAGAAGACCATAGAAAATAACTTGAAGTCGCCAAATACTAACAAATCTTAGCAAGCTCAGAATTAAATACTTACCTACATAATGCATTTCCAATAAAAATAAATATTTTAAAAATCGAAGGTGACTTTCACTAAGATATAAGACTAAGATATTTTGAACTGTTGTATGTAAGTATCTGAAAAGCTGAAAACGCAAGTACATCTTGCCATCGTTAATCAACAAGTCAAAAATTAACAACTCATGACAGCAAATAAATATCCACCTGTCAGTACCATAGATAAATATGCTCCCACTAGTCAGTACTAAGACATCATGTACAATGATAAATCTTTGAAGCAATATTAGTCATTGAAAGATATTCGTAAAAATAGTTGAGATTTTTTTGCACGTTTTATTTGTGTTGTCGTCTAAAAAAGATACTAAAATCTTGTATGGTATTTCAGCGGGGATGGCGATGTAAATAAAAATGCTTAGAACGGGTTTACTCACCCACGTGTATTCTCATAAATCCATCATAAATCATACATACATAGCACACTGCATAGCTCGGTCTTCGTCATAGTTATTATATTAAAATTTCTGTTTCATTTAGAATAAATAATGATATGGTATTTATTATAATATTTATTAGTCTATTGTTTTAGTAATTATTTATGTATTTTATTAGTTAGATAGTTTACTAATATCTGATTTTAATTATTGTTCATTTTAGTTTATTTTTGTGCACCTACCACTGTTGTGACCTTTTTAACCCAAAGGTTGACTGGTAGAAAATGCATTGTTACATTAAGTCCGCCTATGTATCACCATTGTACATGAAGTTTAAATAAATAAATCAAATACACAGAAACTATATTATGGTACAAGTGTGTAATGTTGGTGATTACCGCTGAGGCGCCATTGAGGCTGAGACATGAGACAATGGCGTCTCAGCGGTAATCACTAACATTACACACTTGTACCATAGGGTCTTAAGAGAGCCGAGGACGGTAATCATCAATACACACGTGTATCATACGACGTTTCTCAACACACTTGTGAAGAAAAAAATACAAAAAAAATCATTTTATTTAGTATATAAAAAGTTTATTTAGAGAAACAATTAGTAAATGTGCAGTTAGTAAAATTATAATTAACTATTTTTGGTAGCATAGCGGTCTCATCAGATACATTATTTACTGAAATACTTTCATGTTCTATTGTTATTTGAGATGGTTCATTATTCGTATAGGTAGGTGAAATCCAATCAATGGATGTACTTGGTGTTTCGCCAGTAGGACGCGCCTCAGAATCGAGTCTAATTCTTTTTGTGATTTTTGCACAAATTTCCTTCTTGTTTAGTATGGAATCTTCTACGTATGATTCTGCTACATTCCTAGATCGCCACCCACTATGACGCTTCAAAGTCATTATGTCAGCTCCTGAATTAGCCAGCAATGTAGCTGAAGTTCTTCTGAAACTATGTCCAGTGTAGCTCTCAGGATCTGCTAAACCTAAAATATGTGGATGTCTCTAACTATTCTCAATCTCATTTTTCTTTACTTCTTTTAATTAGACTTTTACAATGATTTTCAAACATCTTTATAGCCCTTTGCTAAGAATAGTTACAGCACTGATAACAAAATTTGTGCCACATGTTAAATTTAGTCATGTAATACTATTTTTATTTACCTTTGTATAGATTCTTTTACCGATTGTTTTGTAAATGTGTGAACATTGTAGGCCTTCTAGATGCTAGTTAACATTTGTTAACTTTTTTATAAAATATATAATCCTTTTATTTTATTTTTTTAGTTTCTTACGACTTATTGTCATAAGTCGGGCCTACGTTGTCCCCCCATGTCTAAGTACTAATGCTGTAACATGGAAATATTGTAAAACCAAACCATTTTTAAAAGAGTAACCATGGAGTTTCTTGCCGGTTCTTCTCCATAGGAAACGACCAACCCGAACCGTGCACCTTTTGTCGACGTTTTATAAGTGCCCATGTAGGCCTATGTGAAATAAAAAATATTGATTTTGATTTTGATTTTAAAAACTTAGCGATTTCTTTAGGCATAGAAGCAAATTTGTTTATACCTATAGGCTGATAGGTACATTTACCATTCTGGTAGTTAAGAAAGAAACGGTCATTTTTTGTTATTGGTGAACGCAAACTTTCATACTTCTTAACAATTTCATAGAATGGACCGTGTATGGTGAAATACCTCGGTATTTTATTTTTCGTGATAGGTATCTTCACTAAAAGCATCTGGCCATGGTTCTCTACGTCGTTTACAGTTATATTTGTTAATTCTTGTATCCTACAAGCACCAGTTACACCAAATATTAAACCATCCTGGAAAAAAGAAACAATAATTAAGTTCAACACAGGCTGAAGTCACGTAGATATTTAAAAATATTTTAACTAACCTTAGTAGCCAGATATTGGTTATCTGGAGCATCTTTTATAAATTTTTCAATATCGTCAGACGATAAAACCTTTGATTTCTTGCTTCTATATCCATCGGATAGTCTCTTTAGATAAGCCGACAAATTAGAGTATGTTTTTAAGTCCACTCCATTCTTTGTTCGGACTGTACTTTTTAACATTGAGTATATACACCACAAAGAGCTAGATTTGTACTTAGAAGATAATTCTATAAAGTACGCCATGAACACATTTTCTGAAAAAGACTGCGTATTCTTGTTGTTTTGCCACTGTATGAAATTTTGGTACGCTAATAGATATTTTTCCCTGGCGTTTTCAGGTAGTAAACTTTCCATAACGTTAAGGGCTTCACATCTTATATCGGGCGGTGTACAAGTTGAATCATTTTCTTCATAATTAGTACTTGTAGACATTTTAATTAATAAATAACTGTAATATCAGCAGTGAAAATGAGTTGTGAATTTTTTTTCGCAATGGCGGGCAAAATTAATCAGTTTTCCTATGCGCGCTTTTCTTTGGCTTTTCGCGGATAGCGTTTTAGCTACGTACAAAATGGGGAATTTTAAGTTTTCTTTATTATAGACAAAAACAAAATTTATATTTGAGTGAAAGTTTTATTTATTCAACTCGTACAAGTTGAAATTATCTATTTAAATACAAAGTCAAGTCAAAGTAAAAGCCATTTATTTGCATTAAATGCGGTACAAAAGATGGTATAAATAAGTTATTAGCACAATGACACATTTCGCCATAAGTTGGCATGCAAATATTAAGATCAGATCTCTAGTAATCTAATTACACATTTTTATTAGGTATTTAACCTGTTAAGTTTAATAAACTCTTCAAAATACTTAGTTTACATATTAGACTATGCAATTATATGGTTAACAAAAAAACACACAAAAAAAAACACACACATAAAATACAAATCAAATAATATCATAAAAGGCAGTAGGTAGGAATTACAACAACTAATAACAAGATAATCTACAATGCATTCCTGTAATGATAAGAATGACATGGATATTTTTTTAGAAATTCGTTTATAAAATAAAAGCTATGAGAAATGAGCCACTTTTTTAAAACTATACAGAATTTTCTGTAAGGGAGGTCGGTTATAAAGGAGGGCATAGAATTATAAATAAGAGGGGCCATGTAAACACAACTACGCCTAAATAATTCGATTCTGGGTACTGATAATTCTAATACATACTGTGTAACTTTTCGTTTAGTATTGTTATTTTTAGTATTAAGAAGTGAATAATTAGTTTAACGGAGCAAACAGTTGGTTTGGAGGCCTCATCTTTGACTTTTTTTAGAGCAAAGACAAACCTATTAATCTTAATGCATATTTCATTGATATGCTCCCTCCAGGTGAAATGTTCATCCAGTGTTATACCCAAAAAATTTGTTGTATGTATCTTTTCTACTATTTTGTCCCTATGTTTTATTTTAAGATGGATATTTTTAGACTTCTGTGTTTTAAAATTTAATATTTTAGTTTTATCAACGTTCAATTTTAAAGCATTTATATCTAACCATGTGACTATTTTATTCAAACTGGTATTTATATTAGTCTCATGTGCTTCATGATTTTTACTATCTAGGATAACTGTTGCGTCATCTGCAAATAAAACACACTCTTGTTCTATTTTTTGAGGAAGATCATTGATATATACAAGGAATAATGGAGGGCCCAAGATGCTTCCCTGTGGAACTCCAAAGTAATTTTGCCGAGGCTGAGAGTTGAAGTTGATGAGACTGTTTACTTTGTCATCAAATTTTGTAATTCGGGTGGTCTGAGTTCTGTTTAATAAATAAGATTTAAACCATTCCAGGGCTGGTCTCCTAATACCAATTCTAGATAATTTATCGATAAGAATGGAATGATTAACAAAATCGAAGGCTTTACTAAGGTCTAAAAACAAAGTTGAGGTTACACTTTTAGAGTTAATGTTATTTATTATAGATTTGACTAAATTAAATGCTGCTAGTGAGGTGGATTTATTTTTCCTAAAACCGTATTGCTCTTTTGCAAGCATGTTATATTTGTCTAAAAAAGAGAGGACTCTTCTGTACATACGAAGTTGCATGAAATGTGTTGCATTTGTACTATTGAGCACGATCTTTTTTGTAACGAAACTTTTTTAAGACCAAAGCAACTCAACCAATAAATTTAAAAAAAACTCTATAACTCACTTGTGAATAAAAGCAATGAAAAAGTCACCGTTTGATAACAGGTGTCATTATGTGCCTAATTGCAGTGAAATTAGAGCCACTTTATGAACAAGTGTGTTGCAAAACACATTATATGACAGTAGGCCACTGTCATTTACCGCGCTTTAAATATCAGCAGCAGTCCATTTTTGTTGCCAGTGTAAAAATATCGGATGAGTTATTGTTAACACAGTTAAATCACTCGGTGTGCTCAATTAAATATAAAAATCACTATACTTCCTAAAATATAGCTTGATCTCTGCGAAATATGTCAAACTAACGTATACGTTATAGTTGCGTTATTGTGAACCTCTCAAGCGCTATTGTTACTGTATTGATTACTGCCAGCTGTCGCAGAGATCAAGCTATCTTTTATGATATAAACAGAAAATCACTATAATAGTTTTGACGTTCATAATTCACGTTGTTAAGTGAAACGAACTACGAAGTGAACCTAAGCAAAAAAATTGTTCGTCATAGATGAATAGACACAATACTTACTCATGAACTTTACACTCGGTTTCCCAGCTCTCAATTATCGGGCTGTTAACGTAATCAACGAATAATCGCCGTTTAATTCTACCTTCAGTTTCTCAACACCAAGTGTGACGAGCGGTTGACAATATGTCACATATGAGAAAAATTTCTTATTAACCACATGTTACAGAAGTTTTGGGTTTAATCTCTTGTCAACGAGCCTAATTTATAATTGTTGGAAATTGGTCGATTATTCGCAGATTGAAATTAATATTATGATTTTAAAGGCTTATATTACGATAAAAAGATAATAGGGGTAATCGAAAACTATGTTATGGGTTGAGTTATAAAAAATATGTTAATTTAGATCAATTAATTAATTACCAAGATTTAAAAATAAATGGATATTACAAACTTTTTAAATTAATTACATTATAAAAACTTGACACAATTATCAAACATACACACATCAACACGGTCTAGGGATATTTCATACTCAATTAAATAACTCGAAAAGTACTGGCCGCATTGGAATCTTTTATACACCGATTTGTTTGTAATTTATCTCAGACTAATTCCAAATTCAAGTTTTTGAAAATTCTTTTGTTTCGGTGGCATAAAACTGTCTTGATGTGTAGGAGAGGGAATTTTCATTTGTGCGAAATTTTGAAAACAATACGAATTACGTTTAGTTATAGTTTTTTTTTCATTTTTAAACGAAAGATAAAGTTAAAATTGAGGTATTGTAGCCATGCAATGCCAACATTTGACGAGGGCGGAGATGCTACGAGCTGTGGGAATGCTGGAAGCTGGGTCTGTTCAGCGTAATGTTGCTGAGGCCATAGAGACCCACCAAAATGTAATTTCAAGATTGTGGACACGCTATCGTGCCACAGGTGAAGTAGCGGAGAGGCACCGGGGGCCAAGTCGCATCACTACCCCCAGACAAGACCGATTTTTGCAAATTACTGCGCGAGCTCAACCAAATGCAACGGCGACTCAATTGGTCCAAAGGCTGCGTGCTGGCAGTGGAACACCAATTGCTTGTGAGTGACCAAACTGTAAGATGGCGACTGCATGAAAGCAATCTACGCTCTCGTAGACCACTCCGGGTCCCACCTTTACGGCGAGGCAATCGTGGACAACGATTAGAATGGGTTCGGAACCACGTGGACTGGGGCCGTGAGCAATGGTCCAATGTGCTGTTCACGGATGAATCCAGGTTCGGCTTCCATCCAGATTCACGAAGGACGCGTGTTTGGCGAGTTCCTGGACGATGGAGCCATCTTGAGAACCCTCAGGAAGTTCACCCATACCAAGGAGGAACAATTATGGTTTGGGCAGGAATTCGTCTTGGAGGACGGACGGATCTCGTTTGGGTGCGGGGCAATATGACGGCAGAACGATACGTCCAACAGGTGCTGGGGCCCGTAATCTTGCCCTACAGAACACAAATGGGGCAAGATTTCCTGCTCATGCACGACAATGCCCGGGCACACACGGCGAGAACGGTAGCAGCTTGGTTACATACACACAATGTTAGGGCCTTAGTCTGGCCTGCTCAATCGCCAGATCTAAATCCCATTGAGCATGCGTGGGTTATGCTGCAAAGAAGAGCTCTGAAGGAAGTTCCTGAAAATCTGGCTACAGAAGATCAACTTTATGCGCACCTCAGAAGGACATGGGACAATATTCCGCAGCAAGACATTGACAACCTTGTTCTGAGCATGCCGAATCGTTGCCGATGTGTTATGAACATCATGGGCGCTTTCTCAGACTACTAACTTCAAGTTTATAAACACAAATTAAATGATTTTTATATTTTTTCAGTTTTTACTCATACATTAAAAGTTAATTCATATACGGTTTCCGTCTATGCTTCATTTTTTTGCCATAAAATCCTGAAATTTTAATCGAAGTACCTTAACCATTATTAAAAAATGGTAGAATATTAAATAACGTATCTTTTAAATATATACATATCATATAAATAATTAACACATTGATAGTAATTCGCTTTTTTAAAAATATCCCTAGACCGTGTTGATGTGTTTAGTTATTTTGTATTTAAGTAAATAAATAAAAAAAGCAAACTGTTACTGACCTGGGAATCGAACCATCCTCACGCGCATTAATGTTGAATGTACCCTGTACTTAGTACTTACCGAGGTAAGTTTCTGGATAGATTTGGGTTTAACTTGAAGCGGCTGGGGTGGTGACCCCGCCAGGGTAAGCAACACTTACCAAGGTCAGTCTTTGGATGGGTGACCATCACCACAAAAATGTTGGTCACCCATCCTTAAGTCACCCCACTTGGTTAAACAACTTGGTATATATACTAAGGTCACCCATCCGAAAACAAGCGATCCAAAAAAAAAGTGGAAACCCATCCCAAGACTGACCTTAACACCAAATAAAAAAAACGTGGTTACCCATCCAGAAATCGTCCTTAGTAAGGTTTGCTTAACTTGGCGGCTACACCAACCCAGCTGCTCAAGATGAAATACTATTTAAAGTTACTGATTACGTTATAGTAGTGAATGAAGTGAATGAATACCAGCTAGGGTAGCCAACCGAAATAAATTATTAAATGTAACAAGCGATTTCGTAATTTCTCGATGATGAAGTGTTGAGAAACTCTCTGACAATTGAGAGCTGGTTAATTTGTGACTAATTTTAGCGTATTTGAGATGTGACGTCTACTGCAGAAACCGGCCCTAATAAATGTTTTAAATCTTTATCATCATCATTTCAGTTATGGCTGAAAATTAACTTACCTACTAATTTTCAATATCATATCCACAGATCAAACAGTAAACAGATAGAGCGTACGGAACAAGAGAGTGCAACCACCAATACAAATACAAATTGAAAAACTAATACAATCTCGCGTTAGTACGAAACAACGCGTCGCACCGCTTATACGTCACAAGTATTTTCTTATTTTATGTGTAAAAATGCCGTCTTTTATCTTTAAACATTGCAAAAGTTGTTCCCAAAAACAAAAATAGAAGATGGAATATCTTTCCACAGGTAACTTTGATTATTGTATAGTTTTGATATTGATTTACCCACTAATATTTACGGCTCACTCGGAACACAAAATATTGGCAGTAATTGGTTGGTGTTGCCAGTTTACATTGAAATAAGTTTCCTTGAATTAGGGAAATGTATATGGGGCGTCGGAAGATCGATTAATTTATACATTCATACAAGAAAATTTTGTAACTAGTGTGCAATTGTTTTTAGTGGTTCAGTATCAGTAATAGAACACCTTTCCATTAATTGTACAATACCAACCTTTAAAAAAGGGTCTAAGTAACTTTATATAAGACTACTAGGTTTTCCCCGCGGCTTTACTCCCGAGGTCTACCCCACAGGACCCGTTTCCGGGATATAAAATGTTACTTTCTACTGGTGAAAGAATTTCCAAAATCAATTGAGTGCTTTTTGAGCTTATCCATTTCAAACAAATTTACAAACAAACAAACAATCATATCTTTCCTCTTTATAATATTGCAGTTATAAACTTTATAAAATTGTTTTACATTTTTTTTCCTAAATACAACATATGAAGGTATATGTGAATATTGTTAAAACTGCTTTATTGTTTGTTAATCTACCCTATTTTAATAAAATACTAGCTTCTGCCAGTGGCTTCGCCCGCGTGAAAGTCGAAAATTATTCCGAAAGAATATATTCCCGGAATCGTCATAGTATCCTACGGGCTATTCCTGACTATAATCTATGTCTGCGCCAAATTTCATCCAGATCCGTCCAGCCGTTAAAAGCGTGAAGAGCTAACAAACATACACACACACACCACACACAAACTGTCGCCTTCATAATGTGATACTATGACGTCAAGTTCCTTCGATATATGAATGTCGTAATATTAACTACTACCTACTAAACTGTAATTTGTTCTTTGAGAAAATAAATATCTTTATACCGAAAATTACTCATTCATAAATTAAGTTATAGATAAGATTGAAACGGTGACTTCCATTGTGAATACAGACTTTCACTAATTGATTTATGGTACCAGAACATTGAAAGAAAATTAGCACAGATTATTGTCTACAATCTTATTCATCTTAGATCGCAGAGACATCCGTAAATTAAAGGAGACTAACCTATGCGCAAAACGGACAATTACCAACAAAAATATCACATGACACAAAATTCGCGTAAAATAGAGCGAGATACGGTCAAAGCCTTTGTCCAACAAATGTCTGTAAGATCGTCAAGTCGTCATAATGCAGCCAGGCATTCGCTCAGTGATGGTATTGTCTCTGCAAGTAACAAGGTTACTTGTAAATCACAATCACCGATGTTGTGTTTCGCACCGCTACTCAATGTAACGAGTGACGTCCCTGATAAGCGTAATATCGTACAAGTGCAGATCTCTGATAACTTATCACCGTACTTTATTTTAATGTATCAAAAATGTTCATAATATTCAGCTAGTGGTCGTGTTGAGTGCGTTCAAATTGCGGAATTGTTTTTATAACTACGCTTCGAATATTACAAAAATGATTGTAAGGTTATAAAAATGTGGACCCGGATCGTTTTTTGTTGTTTATTTTTTGTGTTAGTGTGTGCTGAGATCGGTGATGACGAAGGTAATCTTTTTATATCTATATCTATGTATACATAAGTTGTTTTAAACGAGATGAGCACAGATAACCTTATCAGAGATAATACTAGATATCTAAAAGAAAATAGAAATCTTGAAGGGTGAGTATCCTGCAAAAATTGTGCAAAAAAGGTAGGCTTGCATATTACAGGAAAAAACAAATGCCACCAAAGATTTAACTCACAGTTAGCACAATTTAGATTGATATTACAGCCAAGAAGAAAGGGTCTCTAAAAATCATGAAGTTAGCCGCTAGACAGATACTAAACAAAACAAAAGAAAATAGCCATTTTAGCCGTGATATTCTATTACCTAATTACCAGATAGCATATCTTAATAAATAAACAAAAACAATGTTTATACGTAAACACAGCACACATGTGTGAAAACTCGTTTCTTGTCATTGGCTTATAGAAACTTTTACACGATTTTACCTACCTAACATAAACAGTCGTTGAACACATATTCAGGATAAAGGTACTTAAAACAGTGTATTGTTCCTACCTACTTAATTTCTATAATTATATCAAAAGATTACAAAAAAAGCACTCGTTTCTAGTGTTTGTCACTTATTTCCTCTTCCTTCTTTCAAAGAAATACTTTTTGATACGCATTGTAGGTATCTTTTTTAGAACATTAAAAACCAAGCCAAGTGCGAGTCTGACTCGAGCACAGATGGTTCCGTATAAAAAGCTACATTTACTAAAATAAATAGGTAACGGTATTACTAACGTTGAAACATTGAAAGCACCGAACATTCTCTATTCTCTAACGAAGGGACAAAATTAACTTTGCTGTTTCAAAACTGTTGTCCACATACATCTATATACAAAAAAATATTATTATTTATTATTACTTTCCCAAGTATATTTTAAAAGTTGGTCGACTATTATTCGTAAACTTGTAAAAACTACTAAGCTGTGATAGATTTTTTGTTTTGATTTTTTTCACATGTCCAAAAGCAACCATTTAGCTGGCAAAGGGGGACACTGGCTTCTAACCAAAAAATTGCAACTTAAAATTAAATTTTACGCAAACGGATCCCTGAATAAAAAAATGGTTTTCACAGACCCGTAATATTTTTAATTACCTATCCAACAATACCCCACAGCATAGGATAGACGAGACAAATAAAAACATCCCCACCTTACGTGTACAGGAGGTACAATTTTTTTTTGCCACTTTGTCGGCGTAATTAATACTTATATCCATGCCAAATTATACCTTTCTAGTATTAAGAGTACCTGAGCTAAGCTGCGGACGAACGGACGGACAGACGGACACGGCGAAACTATAAGGGTTCCTTGTTGACTACGGATCCCTTAAAATCGGTTTAGTCCTATTCAAAACCGCGAAGGTTCCTGAACACTCATAACCGTCATACTAATTGTAGGTTATCATGTCTAAACAAACTCGCAGATAAGTTTCAGGAGTTCCCCATATTTTGCATCTGTAAAGTCTGTTACTCAATTTTGCTTATGTACGCTACAAAATGTGTCATTTGCTGAGCGATGAACTTCCTTGGTACAGATTATTGGTTTGATTCCCACACGGATCATAATTTGTCACCATCTGATTGGCTAATAATTTTTGGGTTTGTGAGTTTGGCTTCGTACTTTGACCGTAGATCCATAAGAATTAAGTGTGTGTGATTTGTGCAGCAATAATGCGCCAAACATACTGAAACGCTTGAGTTTGGCCATTAACCACAACGGTATCTAGATTTTGTTGGAGTCGGCTTCCAATAAATCCGGTTGCAACAGTATACCAGCATTTTACAAAGAGTGTCTGTCTATCTAGGGGGTGACCATAAGCTCTTAGAGTAAGGTTATTTTGAGTGTGCGTAAGGGACAGATTTATACAAATCTTATACATCAGACAACTGAGCTTATGGTCATCCCTCTGATCTCCACAACCGACACTGGGTAACACGATACCCCTAGGTAAACCCTGTTCAAGAAAGAAATGAAATAATTTTGATATTTCAGACAAATGTTTGGAGATCAACTGCTATGGAGAAGAATACGAATGCATTGATGGCGTGTGCTATTGTGCGAAAGGGTACATACCAAACCACTTTCAGAATAGGTGCATGAGATGTCCAGGTAAGCTACCGTTAACTGCCTTTATATCATCCTCAGTCAGTCAGCCTATTACCATTGCTGGATATAGGTCTCTCATAACGCCACATGAGCTCTAGCCTAAACTAAATTTTATAATCCACTTCCTACTAATCACACTAATATTATATATAAAGTTTGTGAGTGTGTTTGTTACTTCTTCACGCTCAAACGGCTGGACGGATCTGAAAATTTGGCACAAAGATAGATTATAGTCTGGAATAGCACATAGGATACTTTTTATCCCGGGAATATGTTCCCTTGGAATAATTTTCAACATTCACGCTGGCGAAACCGCTAGCAGTAGTTATTTTATAAAAACATAATTATAAATAGTTGTTCAGTCGACTGTTGCCAACATGTTTGCCTGTTGATACGCCGGTTGATAAGCCTAAAGTATGTCAATAATAATGAGCCTGTACCAATCGTAATACGCCAACCAATTCAGGATAATGAAAATAAAATCCAATTGCGTAAAGTTGTATATTGAACCTGAAAATCAATTTAGGACTGAATTCAGCCCCTTAAAACCACTAGACGAATTAACGTTAGTTACTACCTCCTCAGGTATAAAAGAGCCAACATAGTAGTGTCCCAGCGAAGGTCAATTTCTGACAGAAGTCGAAACCGAAGTTTGAAAAACTCATATTTGAACCGAAATTCAGTTCAAGATTGGAAACTTCTTTTCATGCTATTTTCTGGCGATACCGACTGACTGATGAGCAGTACCGACTTACGTGTCATAGATCGTGAGTTTGAACCCAGGCAGGCGCTTTACTTTGTGTAAATTATTTCATCACCACTGCTCTTAAAACGGTGAAGGAAAACATCGTGAGGAATCCGGCATCTCATAGAACCAAAAATTCGAAGACATGTGACTTCCACCAACCCGCAGTGGGCCCGCGTGGTAGATTAAGGATCATTACCTCTCTCACGGAGAGGATGCCTGAGTCCAGTCCAGGCATCCTCTCCGTGAGATCGCTAGTAACCTTCGGCACAGCTTGGCCCAAGCCGAAGCCTCGTCTGAATATGGTATTCTTGTGGTTGGAAACTACAAAACGGTAAAGGATATATATGCCAACCCTTCTCTACTAGTGAATGGTATATAAGGAGAATAACAAACGATGGAGGATGCGCAATAGCGTTCTTCATCTACTCATATAAAACAACTGGAATTATAGTCTACTGAATTGCTTTGATATTATTATCTACAGTTGCGAGATTCCCGGGAGTCTTACGTTGAAAGAAAATAATAAAAGACAACAGCCCTAGCGAACCTCGCAAGAAACTGTGGCTTCACAAATACAACCCCCCCCCCCCCTCCTCCCAACTGACTATGTTGAGCTTGCAGAAAAGCTCCCAGCGGGCCATAAACAGCCATAGCCCACTGGGGTTAATCCAATCAGCCACAGTGTGACTGCAGAACCACCCCACAGATGATACCCCATCTCCTGTCCTGCTCCTTATGTAAAAACACCTGCACCAAGATGAGGCTTTGTTAGCCCAGCGCTAAGGCTATCGACGTGGCTGAATATTGGTCGAAGAAAATATTGTGAAAGAATCATCGACACGAAGAAGAAATAAATGTAAACGAAGACTATAGTTCTTCATTAATTTAAATTTCCCGCGCAGTCACTTTGACACATCGAGAGCAGATGTCACCGGTGAGGTGTGTCAAAGAGAAGTTACGGGTGATGAAAGTTAGTGGGAGAAATAAAACCAATATTATAGTGTTAAATTCAGGAAATAATAGCTTTAATTGTTGTTTTATAACGTGTCTTTACAGACAGATTTAATTTATAGGACTTTTCGAAAATAAAAGCTGGTTTGCGTTGCTCTGAAAAGAGATATTTTTTATTAAACAATGTTTTGACATTTTACATTATGTTTTACGAACGAACTAACAAAGATACATTACCTGAAAAGAGAAACAACAATTAAAGCTATTATTTCCTGAATTTAACACTATAATATTGGTTTTATTTCTCCCACTAACTTTCATCACCCGTAACTTCTCTTTGACACACCTCACCGGTGACATCTGCTCTCGATGTGTCAAAGTGACTGCGCGGGAAATTTAAATTAATGAAGAACTATAGTCTTCGTTTACATAAATATAAATAAATAGACCTCCGGCTTAACGCCACTACATTATATACCACACTGGGTTATTGTACTGATAACTAGTACCTATGTAAAGCTACAGTATCAGTACTTAGCCGTTATCTCGAAAAGCTTAAACCGCGATCGATTTTTGATAGAACTGCAATCCCAATAGTACCAATATTCACGGTTTCAGGTTCGTCTCTTGATGTTCCGACTGTAAATCTACCATTCACTGTACCTATGTGTCGTTTCGTTGACTTCTGTGTGCCCTGGCCACGAGTTGAGTGTGTCATGCTCTCTCTAATTTCTCTCTGATGGTGGCACATGTGTTAGATCATTCGGTACCCTTCATGATGGTTGAGCTGAGTGGTGCCGATCCATGCATCATGTTCGTGAACGGGCGCCATCAGTTGGGATTGGTCAAAATTTAGCTGCCTCGGCCTGTTACTGACAGACATTACACATGTTACTTTTTTTTTAAAAATTGGTTTTACGTGGATGTGTTTATAGATTGTTCTCACATATATGTATTTTTCAACAAGAATGATGTAACCAAAAACTTGATATTAAAACTAACAGAAAAGAGTGTCCGTGGAGTTTCTTGCAAATTCTTCTCCATTGAGACCTACTGATGCTTGCGAATTGGCAACTAGAGTCATCTTTTTTTTTTGTTCGGCAATTCAAAAGTACCTCTAGGGTTTATTTAAAATAAACTATTTGATTTTAATGATTATGATTTAATTTAATAGAAAAATCAGAGAAATACTCCTTCTAGAAAGGTAAAAGTATTAGGCAGATCGTTTCTTTTGCCATTTGAGGGAAACCTATTTTTGTCTTTGGACTGCTCTTCCATATTACCCTGGGAAAGCGCAGTTTCACTTTCCCTGGATCTACATTCTTTAATACTTCTTTTTAGTGCAAATTAAAGTCCTACCTACGAATAATAAATATGTCGCATCAAGGCTGGCCGATAGATACAAACCATCGTGAAGTCAGGATGTATTCCCTTAGGTTAAGACATCGTGTGTGTACAGGTCGTTGGGTACAATCGTGCAAATTAAATTACAGAAATTATTCGATACACTGGGTTTATTTTAAATATTCAGAGTTACAATCCTGCTTACTGATATTACGGATCGACACTGATTCTACGACGTCTTGTCTCTAAGGCTGTCAAGACTTAACTAACTGCTCTATTCCACTGTCCCCACCGCGCAAGCGCTTAGTAAAAGCGTGCCAATGCGTAGTTGTTCTTGCTTTGCCGCCAGATGGCGTGCTTGCGATTTGTTTTGACGGTCGTACTATTGACTAAACCCGACAAATAAATAATTGGCTGCAAGACCCTGCGCAGTATCTATTTTGTGTTAATGTTGAAGGTGAAGATAGCATTGTATAACTGTCTCTTTCACTTACATTTGTCGCATCGTCCTGCCTCGCTTACTCTATGCAATATACTCGATGAAAAACTGTATCTTGCGCATTGGTTGGCAGAGCCAACTTCAGAGACACAAAGATCCTTTGTGACTGTTTATATGTTTTTGTACCTGCACGAGATCCTGTGATCTTTGATATATCTATCATACATACATTTACTCGGTATTTCAATGTTCATTTACTCTTATTACCTTGACACACATTTTATTTTCGTAATAATAATATTTGCTAGCAAATTCTCGTGTGGTATTTACTTACAACCGTGACTTGTCAGGCAATAGAAGATAATGACATTGATCATTAAGAATTTCAAGAAAAGACGTATTTTTCTGATGTGTTTGTTAAATAAAATTATTCATTAAAAAAACTTTTTTTGAAACAAGCTTTTTTCGTATTATACTCAGCAAACCTTTTCATTTGATACCCATATCATGGCAGTGCACAAAAAATAACTTGTCCGCCATCTTGGGCCGTCCGCCATATTGGATTTAAAATGACTTCACTTAGCTAACCATGCATTGTCATCCAAACTAAACGTGTATGCAAAATTGCACCTTAATCTGTGAAGGTTAACTGCTTTAAAATTTAGTTGCAAGATTTGACCCGAACACACTTACATACATACATTGCAAGTTAAATAAAAAGGATCGTAGAAGATGTCGTTCTGTAGTTTTTTTTGTTGCGTAATATCGTTTACAAAAGACTTTAGAGTACCTTTCTACGTATATCTAAAGCTTCGGCTACAAATGTAGGAACAACACCGTCGAGGTTGGCTAGGCTGCCAAATCCGGCGCATTTCTGACTTTTATTGGTGTTTATTATCACTGAGTTAGTAAACTGCGCCTATTGGAGTTAGTTAGAACCTAGTTTAAATAAAGTATAATGACCATATAACCAAAGGAAATGTATCTTCATCCCGGTTCTAGTTGTATTATATTTTCCTCTGTTGCTCATTGTCTTACTAATACTTATTATAAATGTTAAAGTTTTGATGGATGTGTTTTGGATGTATGTTTGTTACTCAATCACGCCAGAACATCTGAACGGACCTGGATGAAATTTGGCACATAGATAGATTATAGTCAGGAATTTTTTATCCCGGTATAATGTTTAATTGGGACGATAAAACACTTTTCGGCTGGCGGAAGCTAGTAAGTCATATAATTTGTCGAGTCATGTTGCACTCAGCACCCCGTTAACCCAAATATAATCTAATATTATAGGAAGGAGAGCAGTAGTGGCACAGTGGTTACGGCCCCGAATTACCAGTTGTAGGTCGAGGGTTCGAACCCGAGCCGGCGCTTTACTATGTGTAATATATTTTTATCATCATTACTCTCGAAACGGTGAAGGAAAACATCGTGACATCTACCAATCCGCACTGGGCCCGCGTGGTGGATAATAGCCCAATCCGCACTGGGCCCGCGTGGTGGATAATAGCCCAACCCCTCTCATATGTTTCCCAGCAATGGTAGCATTAAAAGGATGATGATAGAGCCTATTGTACCCATCCCATTCAACCAAATACGCAGGTGGCTACAGGAATTCACCCAGACACAGGCGGAGAACTGGTAGGCCTCGGCACCGGGCTGTAGGCAATCGAAAGAAGCTCTGCCATCCTTGGACAGTAGGCTCACCAGGCGTCTTTTACGCCTGGACAGGAATGACCTGCGCCTGGTGACGGGGACCATCACGGGACACTGCTCACTCAACAAACACTTCCACACAATAGGCATAACGGACAGTCCTCTATGCAGAGCATGCATGGAGGCCGAGGAAACCGTCGCGCACGTTCTCTTTGAGTGCACAGGTGTCACACAGATAAGAACACGAACCCTCGGGTCACCCAGATCTTACACGGATGTTTTGAGGAAACCAGGAGCTCTAATTGACTTCTGGAGGGAGGTGGGCTGGTTGGAATGACCACCCAACGGCCGCCATGGCCCACGTACAAAGGTCCATTAAGGGACTAAGTGCGGAAACCAAACCCCCCTAACATAACAAGGATGATGATTATAGGTAGAGATAAATTGATCGTTTGTTTGTGTAGGAGGTATTCACTGATCTGATTAGGCAAATTATTTCACTAATAGAAAGCTAAATACCTACACTAAGTATATTCGTATGTTTCTTTATCGCGAAAAATTTACGATTTCTCGGATACGACGCTTCAGGATAAAGCTTAAAATATATAAATCCCAAACTACCCGAAAAACTGGGCTAAAAAGTTAAATCCAACATAGAATCGTAACTAACAATAATAATTAAAACTCTACCCATATTTCAGGCTTAGGGGAGAAGTGCTTGGGGCCGTGTTGCAACGTATACGGGAACGGAAGCCTCCAGTGTTGGCAGGGGATTTGCCAGCCGTGTTACGACAGCCTCGGTAAATGGACTTGCAGGTTCGCACACACCTTTGGAAGCAGCCGGTCTATTCTGTAAAGGTCTCACCGTAAAAAACTTAGGTGGCGTGGAGTTAACTGTATTTCTACCTTGATTGGTTATGGTTATCTGTGGTTATAGTATGGATGTGTCACCGGATTAAATACGTTGAATGTTAAGTTTGTCATAAATCTTGTGAGATTATAAACTCGCGATAAATTATTGTGAACAGAGCATGCTCTTCAATACAGAATTTTAAGAGCTATTGGCGGTTTTTTATAGAAATAAGTGCATTTGACAAACAGCGAGAGATTAGCAAACGATTGGGCAGTATCTACCATACCTAAACTGTAGGTAATTCCGAATTTTATGACATAAAGCGTTGGATCGCGCGATGATTGCTGATTGCAGTTTCTTACGTAATAAGCCTGCGGTTCAAATACAATAAATCCCATTTCAATTCTATAGTTTACAATGCATTTATCGAAGAAGAAAGGGTTTATAATCTGACGCGATTTATTATAAAATTACGGTGTTTGCGTAATTCCGGTGAAAAATACACAGCTCATGTCCACTTCACCTTACTTTTCGCGGTGAGATTTTTCAGAATAGTACTACAGAATATTGAAGAGAAAATTGGAAGGATTCTGCAGGCAAGGAAAGGCTTTAGCACTTATCAATTTCTTTTTTTTTTGTAGTAATGCATATGCTGAATTCGGGTATGTATTTTTACGGAAGTGCATGTGCATTAGGGAATTGGAAGTATGAATGTTTATACAAATGCGTTTCGTGAATTGCATAGAGATATGAATCAGTAAATATACAGGGCGTTACTACACAATATATTTACATACATGTAACTAGCTACAACAGGCAATGCCTATATAGCTAACACGTACAAATTACTCAAGTAGCAATACTCAAATCAACTTTTTAAAACGTTTCCTTGTTATTGAGAGTGACTCTGATGCAGTGGCGCAGCGTGCCTTGGCCAAGGCCCTTATGAAGGGTAAAGATTTATCGCAAAAGAAAAAAAATGTTTGCATAAAATTAAAAGAAATATTTATTCAACAAAATTATCTATCTGTCACTTTTTCCAAAATTTTTACAAACAATTTTAATTAAATATACTCTCGCCTTGCCTTTTTTTTAAAAGCAGGCAAACCGATTTATTAAAAGCTTCTTGATTTATTAAATCATTTATAGCTGATGATGACTTTAGTTTTTCTAAAGTTTCTGCCTCTACTGACAATTGTGACAGGTATGAGAGGCGAAAAAAGAAATTGGGAACTTTTTATTAATTTTTGCTTACGCACATCTGGGGACCCCGTGGCCCCGTATAATTGATACGGCAGATACAGCGGTAGCTACGCCCCTGCTCTGATGTCTTTATAGACTATCTATCTGCTTGTCTAAGACCATTTGTGGATGTTATCTGTAACCGACAGAGACCGACAATGCACAGCCATCGCGGAAGTAAGAAGTATATTAAGTATATTTATAAGTATATTCCTTTTGGTGAGCTTAAAAAGATGCACTAAAACAAGATTTTTCGAAGACTGCAAAAAATTTTGATTCCCCGTTAGGTGTGGATTCCACTTAAGGTATTAAAAATTATAACTTTCGGGAATCCACAAGGACGAAACGTAGCAAAAAAATATGCAGTGTTTTCAAACAAAGGTAAATGCGGAAAATATTGATTCGTTTCGGCTACAGACATTCTTCAGAAATTAATAACAATGTTTTAAAAATACTTCTGTAAAATAAAGAAGTATTTTTAAAACAGTGTTACCTTAAAATATGCGTCAATTTTACATGATTCAAAAGTAAAATCGCCAGTATTATATTATGTGTTAGCTACGGCATAAGGTGACTAAAAAAAAACTGTAAGTTCATCATTTCAGCCGAAAGACGTCCACTGCTGGACATAGGCCTCCCCCAGGCGTAGCCACATTGACCGATCCCGTGCGTCTCGGATCCAGCATCTTCCCGTAACCTTAATCAGGTCATCGGTCCACCTAGTGGGAGGCCTTCCAACGTATCGTCTTCCGGTTCGCGGTCGCTATTCCAGACCTTTTCGGCCCCATCGGCCATCCGTTCTGCGAGCAATGTGCCCTGCCCACTGCCACTTAAGTTTGGCAATTCTTCGGGCTATGTCGGTTACTTTGGTTCTCGTGTTGATATCATCATTTCTGACGTGTTCATTCAAGGAAATGCCGAGCATAGCCCTATCCAGTCACCCTTTGGGTGACTTTAAGCTTTCTGATAAGGCCCATTGTGAGCGACCACGTCTCGGTCCCATAGGTGATCACTGGCAACACACAGGTCATGGAATTTTGTATTGAGACACTGCGGTAAATTGGACGAGAAGATATATACCACGCAAGTTCCCGAACGCCGCCCAGCCAAGTCAGATTCGACGGTTGACCCCTTTCTCGAAGTTGGACCTACCCAACTGGACCGTTTGTATCAGGTAGACATAATCGTCTACAACTTCGAGTGTAGAGTTTCCGATCTTGATAGGAGTGGGTGTTACATGGGCTTTCACCATGGACCTTGGTTTTGTCAATGTTCATTTTAAGACCGACTCTTTTTTTTAAATTTGTTAAATAACATAATCGTAGTCCGTCGGGATTTGGCTTGCAATTGCGGCATCTAATCTACTGTAAAAATAGGTATTGGAAATCAGATTAATCGCTCCGTTGAAAATATTGAGATGTATCTCCGTCATCATCTTCCTGCCCTTGTCCCATGTTACTTGGGGTCGGCGCAACTCGTTTTCTTCGTCCTATTCTCCATCTAGAGTGCTAAAGCCGGTCCTAATCTAGTTAAGAAAAGGCTGGGCAGATGACATTAGGTACATACATTTATAATTCTAACAAGCATACCCTCGACACATTTTTATTTCATGCTCCATAATTTATCTAGCAGAAGACATGCTTCGATCGACAATCTATTGAACATGTTATTATGGCACGATATCTTGCGAAAACACCCCGATTCAAATTGTAAAACGCCCATAACTTTAGACCGGCAGAACCGATTTTCATCAAACATAGCTAAGATCACTCTCGAAAAAGTCACCTTTCCAACAAAAAAATCCAAATCGGTTCATCCATTTAGGAGCTATGATGCCACAGACAGATACACATACACAGACACACAGGTACACACGTCAAACTTATAACACCCCTCTTTTACCGCCGTCATAATTTTCCATTCGGCCTACGGGATCTGTAGGCCGTAAAGCTACGCCGTAGGCTGTACCCTACGCCGTAGGTCGTAGCTGGATGCGCCGTAGACCGTTGTAGGATATGTCGTAGGCCATAGAAGGATAGTTCCTACGACTTGTAGGCATTCAGGGCCTTTGTCGTCGACCAACGACAAAGTTGATGCTCTGAGTAGGTAGTATTATTTTTTATTCGTCTACGTTTTGCAGTGAGTTCAATAATAAGTAGGTAAACATAAGTTAAACACATTATGTTTTAATCAATTACGCATTTGATGTTACGTTCCAGGGAATCCCTAGAACAAATTCTTCTGATTTCCAGTACTCAGGTGATTATGGGCGCGGCGCTAATCCTGGGGATTATCGCCACGTTCATACTTCTCTACAAGCTATGTGCTACTGCAGATCTAAGGTAATATAGACCAGTCTTACAGTTACGTTGGTGTCGGTAATATTGAATATAGACATTTTGAATTGCATTCTTATAGTCCTTGTTCCATTTTGATTTAGTTCAAAGCAATTTTTATTTTCTCCATTCCTGTTTTTTAAATATCTACCTAATACCTATATAAAACAGTAAGTTGTCCGAAAGTCTTTAGGACAACCTCAGACGTACAACGAAACTACGCCTTAACTTGTCAGTCGAGCTTTTTATTTGATCTGAGAGCTCGACTGACAAGCTAAGGCGTAGTTTCGTTTACGTGTGTGCGTGTAATTGTGTATGTATACAGCAAGGCGTAGTTTTAACCGGCGTCACCTTGTTGTTTGCAACGTTCCATCTTGACTTTTTAATCTGAGAGGACAACTGTATTAGTAATGTTTCACTGTTTTTGTCGCCAACATTTAATAACAAACTTTATTATTGTTTACTTTTTGCAGAGCTTTCGGCCCGGGCCACAGCGATGGCCGACTGTCAATTGGAAGCCTACAGTTGTATGTCGACGAAAGATTACGAGATGCTCCTCCAAGGTAATTATTTTGAAGTTTAAATCAACTGATTTCATGAATCAAGGCAATTTTAAAGATACAGTTTCTACATTCGTACAAATTACAGCATTACCTAGATATCTAGAAGCCTATATACCTGTAGGTATCTAGGTAATGTTGTAATCTATATATTTAAAAGAGAAAGTATGTATGTATTATGTTCCATATAGACTCCGAAACGGCTGGACCGATTTTAATAATATTTTCAGAAAATCTTTAGATTGACCAGCGGATAATCCTGTAAAAATTGGTAGTGATCGGAGCATTTTTTTATCCTTGAACCCCCGCGAAGCCGCGGGCAGAAGCTAGTTTCCTATAAAATTGATGTATCTAAACTATTCTAATTTGGTTTATGCTAACTGATTAGCTACAATAGATATTTAAGAATGCTGGCACAGTGTTTAATCCAAATAATAATGTGTATTATGTTCCCCATTTCAAATTATTAGATTTAATAGAAGGGTTTACTAATACCTTTCCATTACGTCCTAATTACAAGATTCGCGCGAATAGGGTAAGAGCAGATTACTAATAAAAACATATTGAACAATATGTTCTAGAAATTTAAATGCCCAGATTTTAATTAGAAGATTTCCGTGACTACCGCCGGACCCCTAACGCCAATCGCTTCCATATTTGGCACCAATTAGTACCCGAACAACAAAATTGGTGCCTTAGTAGCTTTCGAGAAAATCAACTTTGACGGTGGCCCGGCGGTAGTCACGCTCCCTTCAGCAGGACCGCCATGAGCGCCGTAGAATTGGGCATGTATATAGCTAATCTAAGTATACAAATAATGGCTACCCTTTTATGTGATTCATTTCGTAAAAAAAAACAGAAAGGAAACATTTACAAGAGGGAAATTCTTAAACATACGTAATGTAGGTACCCTACTTCAAAGATTTAATCCAGTACCCCGGCGGGCATATAATAAAGAGGACGGAGGACGGGTCCTGGCATGCAGATTAAATAATAATTACAGTCCACCCACATTAAACGCTTTGGGATTAGGTACTTACCCGTTACATGATTGTAAGTTATTCCTATTTAGAACTAACAAGACATTTTCTAGAGAATAAAGTTGTTTTTGACTTTTAGTGTTAATTTATGGAGATCTTGTCAGTCACAAAGGTCACACCTCCTTATAACAATGGAACGATTAATCAATCTATCGTTCAGAGGAATGCAGGTAGTAAATTTAATAAGTAGGTAGGTATAAGTGTCGGTTAACAGAGCAGTTAGTTCGAAACAGTTTTCTTCTGTATTCTGTATTGATTTGGGATAGACCCATTGACTTTCATTGTATATGAAGGACAGGGCGAATCACACATATTTCTATCGCCACAATTTGGCCATACTTACATGGTTGCCAGATGGTCGGGATTGGTCTGGATTCTTCCGGCATTTTAAATGATCTCCAGACTCCCGACATAACTTAAAATCTCCAGACATTTTAAAAATTTTCTCCAGATGTTTTGGTCTTCCGACCAGCAGCCGATTGCTTAAGTGAATTCGGCAAAGGAAACGGTTTGGAACCTTCACAAAAACGACTTTACGTATTGCATATTACACTCTGAAAAGGAAAGGAGATGAATCTTTCCATGACCAATATTTTGACGTAAAATTGATTGTAAAGAATATATTTTTTTTCAGTTTTGAGGAACCATTATACATTTTTAATTAAAAGCATTAGAAGACCATTAGTTGTGAGTAATTTCAACTAATCAATATTTTAAATTATGTCCTAATTATTTGGAATAAATCATCAGGAGGATGATCGTACTCTTTCCAAATTAGTTTCGCAATACCGAAAAAGTTGAAAGAAATGATTCTAACTCTTTGAAGGTTCCAAACTGTTTCCTGTGCCGACTTCACTTACGTAATTCGGCTGCTGGCAACCCAACATACATAGATATGACCAAATTGTGGCTGTGTGGCATACACTCATATTAGACCAAAGTACTCGCCACGCGGTCGGCTTAGGTACCTTCGGGCGTTCAAGGGTCGACAAGTGCTCGGAATGTTATTTCTTTCAGATTATTTGTGTTATTAATTCCTGTAAGAAATATTTACTTTGGAAGGATGTTTGGTTTGCTAAATAATTTATATAACAAAGAAAATAAAATTGACCTTTAGTAAGTAAAGTAAATTGTTTGAATTTTAAATATTTCCGAATACTATTAAAAGATCTAAATTTGGTGAAATCAGTGAAGTCCAATGTCAAATATATGTGGCGACCTAAAAATTAAGTGTACTTATCTAAATTACTTGGTTATGTGTCACAGTGTCATCACATTTTTTTTTTTACTGTTATTATTATTATTTTTAACCGACTGCGGGAGGGTAATGTTTTACGAGAATATGTATATATGTCCATTTATGCGGCACGCTCTATCTACAGCCCAAACGGCTTGACGGATTATGACATATGAGGTGTCTTTGGATTCGTCTCAACTGAGGAGTGACATAGGCTATATAATTTTAAATATGGCGCCCCCCCCCCCCCCTAAAAAAAGTGGGCGATACAATATTTTTTTCCGTTATCGTAACAATATGGTTATCAAACGAAAGCTATTAAATAGACCATGCCAAAAATATATAATTATATCGTAACACTTTTATGTTACCATTTAGGCACAAATTCAAGATAAGCGTTACTTGGATAGCAAAATAAATAATCTTTTAACTCGTTCATTAATAAAACTAAAAATTCTAAAATAAAACAAATTAGTAAAAACAAAAAACCCGACTGCTACAAAATAATTAGCACCTCATTTATGAATACAACTATATCTAAGTAGTACTTGTTTTTGTCTTTTTAGTTAATTATTTTTTAGCAGTAATTTTTTTTAAATAATAATTTGTTTTATTTATTATTGTTTACCAGCTTCTGCCAGCGCCGGCTTCGCCCGTATGAAAAGGGTTTTCTTGTGCCAAGGGAACATTTTACTATCTATCTCTGTTTTAAATTTCATCCAGATCCGTTCAGCCTTTCTGGTGTGATTGAGTAACAAACGTACATCCAAACTTTCGCATTTATCATATTAGTAACTAAGATAAAAAGTAAGAATTCGCCCGACAACAACCTCAAATTCCCGACATTATCAAATTTTCGCCAGATGTTTTGGTCTTCCGATCTGGCAACCCTGCATACATAGGTGTGACCAAATTGTGGCATACACTCATATTCGCGTTTGATAACCATATTGTTACGATAACGGAAAAAATATTGTACCGCCCACTTTTTTTAAGGGGAGGGGGACGCCATATTTAAAAATTATATAGCCTATGTCACTCTCCAGTTGAGAAGAATCCAAAGACACCTCATTTGTCATAATCCGTCAAGCCGTTTGGGCTGTAGAGCCCGCTATAGAAATGGACATGCATACATACGCTCGAAAAACATTACCCTCCCGCGGTCGGTTAAAAATAACAATAATAACAGTAAAAAATACTTAATGTTGATGACACAAATCTAAATAATTTAGATAAGAACACTTAACTTTTAGGTCGCCACATGTATTTGACATTAGTCTTCACTGAATTCACCAAATTTAGATATTTTATTAGTATTCGGAAAAGATTTAAAATTCAAGCAATTTACTTCAAAGTTCAGTCTAATTATTATCTTAGCTTTTATTAAATCAAAGGCCATACAAATACTCTCTTTTGTATAAAAATAATTTAGCAAACCATAAACAAGGTAAATATCCCGATTCTAATGTTAATGTTAGTGACCATGACCAAAAGTTATACCCCTAAACTATAACTCAAAATAATGGGTTCATGACTTCACGTTCGGTGATCGCGAAACACAGGTTTTATAGACCCAAAAATAGTGACATCCGCTCTGTATTGACTATTTTTACTCAATAGTTCATTAAAAATGCAAGATAGTACTCCCGAGTGACAACTTTAAACAACCTACCCAGCTAAAAGCTTCCGTGTTCTTGCCGCTCAAGAAACTCAAAATAATTCGTAAAAAAAACTATAGATACAATTGAGTTTTCTTCGTTTTGCAGATTTATGAAGCAATCCTAGGAGAAAATTAGGCCGTTTTTATTTAATCAAAAATGACAATAGAATTCGCTAGATTAAAGGCCTGCGCAGACGAGGGACTTTTTTCCGCAGTGGTATAAATATTTCCTTCTCTTTCACTTAGTTTCACTATGTTGATAACATAAAGGAAAACTTGAGAATGTTTTTTTTGTACCATTTTTAGGGTTCCGTACCCAAAGGGTAAAAACGGGACCCTATTACTAAGACTTCGCGGTCCGTCTGTCTGTCACCAGGCTGTATACCATGAACCGTGTGAGCTAGACAGTTGAAATTTTCACAGATGATGTATTTCTGTTGCCGCTTTAACAACAAATTAAAAACAGAATAAAATAAATATTTAAGTGAGTGTCAAAAAAATCACGTTTGTTGTATGGGAGCCCTCCCATACAAAAAACGTGATATTTTTACCGCTTTTGCGATAATGGTACGGAACCCTATTGCAGTACATTCTATACAGGGTCAAATTATTATCTTCTGCGTAAAAAAATCTGCGCAGGCCTTAACGAGACTCTCGTCAAACTTCTTGGCCGCCCTGAAGTTGTCAACAATGGCTGCGCAGTAGTAAATCTCATACAAAAGCAGCACCGATCCGTACCTTGCGCATCGGAAAGCCATACTTCTGGGTAGCCAAGAGAGTTTGGCGAGAATATAGACACATTTACCCTCAGTTTCCCACCTTAAAATTATCGGAGAATTAATCTGACAAATTGTCAAACACGCGTTATCTTCTGTGATTGGCTGTTGAAAATTCATTCAACCAATCACAGCAGATAACGCGTGCTTGACAATTTGTCACATTAATTCTCCGATAATTTTAAGGTGGGAAACTGAGGGTTAGTGCCAAAAATGATTGTGACTACAGTTGTTTAGAAGGAAAATACACACGTTTGTTATTTTAGTCTCTTACCAATAGGTGTTTTGTTTGCAGATATTCACGAACGCCCGCAGCAGGATCAGCCACGTATCCTGCCGTAGCATTTCTCAACGCTGGATTTGTAAGTGCCCATTAACTTACTATTGTAATCCACCATCAGTAGGTACACAGCCCATAATTTTGGAAAAAAAAAACGTAGATAGGGTTGAAACAACCGAAACAAATGACTGACGCGTTTTTTAACCGACTTCGAGTATGTTTTTTTTTTAAAAAAGCAATAAGCATAACAGAGCGTCATCTATATTTGATACATAAACTAATATTATAAAGAGGAAAGATTTGTATTTTTGTATGTAACAAATTTTTAATATTAAAAGTAACTTGCAATCCGTCTATTTCGCTCAGCTGCTCATGGCATAATGTTTCGCACCAAATTATTATACATAACTATACCTGTATAGCTTATAGCACACTAACTTATATTTATTTACCTGTATATTTAACACCGTAAAACTGATTCACTTCCGTACATTTCAACGTAAGGTTCAGTTGAAAACCAGCGTCAGGCAACTCCTAGTTGTCTGGCATTTTGCTGAACTGGATCTTTTTGGCGCAGCCGCGGGGCACACTATGTATGTATAGCCCTCGTCAAACTTTTTGGCCGCCCTGAAGTTGGTTTACCGGATGCGCGAGGCACAAAACGGTGCTGTTTTTGTATGAGATTTTCTACTGCGCCGCCATTGTAGCCAACTTCAACTTGGCGAGAACTATAATTGTTGTAAAATTAAGTTTTATTTGTACCTGCATTGTGTGTATCTGTGTGTGCCAAATAAACTAGTTTTCTTTCTTTCTTTCTTTATTTTTATTTAACGAACAAACTTAAAACTACTAAACCGATTTCAAAAAATCTTTCACCGTTGGGTAGTTACTTATCCCCGGGTGACATAGGCTACTTTTTATCGACCTGTATTCCCACAGGAACGTGAACTACGCGGTTGAAACCGCGAGGCGTCCGCTAGTTGCTAATATTTGGAGTGCAAAATATAAGGAGCCTTGCTTTATCCGACGCCGTTTTAAGTACAAACAAAGAATAGATCTTCAACCTCCCTACCTACCCATGGTTGCCTTTAGAGACATTATAGGGAGCATTATAAAATAGAAAGTACTTATAATTGACCCTGCAAAATCTCGTAATAAGTACCATTAAACAAATCTTTTTGTTACAGATTCACGATAGTAGCATTCCGCCTCCCCCATACACAGCAGAAGACAAAACCGAAGAAAATCAAAACACAATAAACATAAATACAATAAACCAGAATACGATAAACCAAAGTACAATAAACCAGAATACAATAAACCAGAATCCGATAAACCAAAATATGATAAACCACAACACAGTAAACCACATGTGAAAACCGTTCAGTATTGTTTTAAAATAAACCCTAGCGTACTGTAATCTAAGTAGATAATTATTCAAGTGATAATAATAAAGTTACTGTTCTTATTTATATTTTTATTACGTAAATTATGTGTGTATTATTTATTTTTTACTCCTGAAATAATCTCTCAACATGATAAGGCTTTAACGTCAAAATCATGAACATTGCAACAGCATTTTAAATCATAATGAAAGTAAACAATGATTCAATGTGCAAAATAACTTGCTGCAGATATGACTTTTTATCTATTTCGTCAGCCTATGTGCTTCTCTTTTTTATCAGATGTGTCTACCGATAAATGTACCTTTGGCAGCTGATTGAGAGTAACAAATATAATGTACAAAACATATCATTAGTACCTAGGGTCGCCAAACGTACTCTAAAATAGAGTATTGTACTCTATATCATGCAGGCGTACTCTATAATCTATAACACTAATAGAGTATGCTGAAATACTCTTTTTTACACAATGTTTACTATACTAGTGCCCGCCACTTCAGCATTTACTGAGATAGTATTATCGGTCATGAATGTGAAGTGGCGGGAAAGGAGAAACAGAGCATCATTGAAATTGATTAAAAATGAGCTCTTGATCTATATACATTTAGGGTTAGAATGTTTGGAGTCATACAATCCATTTAAAAACCATGAAAGATTGTTATGGAAAAAGTACGAAAAAATACCTTTCAAAAAATATAAAATACATGATACTCTTTTTGGACGTCCGTACTCTTTATTTACCTGCTTTGAAATCAGATATACTCTATTTCTTCTAATAAAAGTTGGCAACCCTATTAGTACCTCATTTTTGCCACCAAAAATATTGTACTTACCTTTAAGAAATTGCAGAGGCAAAGTATACTGTGGTCTTTTTACAGACTTCCAAAAACGGAGGTAATCAATTCGACTTAATATTGTTGGATTTGCACAATATTCACATAATTATGTTACTCTATATGGGCTTCCTAAACACGTGAGCCAAATTTCATAAGTGTATGTAGGTATGTTTGTTTATATGTTTGTCCACGCATATCTCCGAAACTAGTAATTGAATCGTGACAATTCTTTTATTTTTTTTTATTGGATATGGGTTTTTTTTAGGTATCTCTCTAACAGTATTCAAGATATGGAACATACAACCGAACTCCTACCCACAGTACCTACCTACCTACCAACGTCATTAACAAAGGTAACGACGGCCAAGGGTAACAATAGGTTTTTTTTTCTACCTAGATACACAGTTTGTATAAAAATTATGGACAGTGAATTACGGGGACAACACCAACTGTTGTTATTACTATTCCGACATCCATAAACTTAAGTGCATGAGTGTACATCTAAACAGCTTAATACCATTGACATCTTAATTTGGTCGGGTTATACGCGAAGATTTAGTATGGAAAAGTAATGAAAGCTAATTTCTCTGAAAATACAACACTTAGGTATCTGATTTTTTGGTCGCTATAACTTCTTTAGGAGTAGTAATTTTATATAAATTTAGGAAGAAATCACAGTTTTTAATAGGGAAATCAAAGAAAAGAAAGAGTTCAAAGAAAATTTATAAAAAGACTCTCTTATAAAGCAGGTATAAGAAATACAGTTAAAAACTATGAAGATAGACTGAGCTACTTTAAAATGAAATCTTTACACTGGCGTCGAGATTTCGCTGGTCAAATTTTTTTATTCAAGTTATTAAATCAAGGAGTGGATTGCTCACAGCTTCTATCATCAATTAATATAAATACGCCCCGGTCATCAGCAAGACTCCATAATTATAGACCTTTTGCTCCTGTAAGTCGCAAAACAATGTATGGGAGTAATGCCCCTCTTTCCTATATTCTCAGAAAATGTAATGACATTTTTCACGATTTTGACTTCGACATATTTTCAGGCAGCATCACTAAGTTTAAAAGAGCTGTGCTCAATAAAATGTAATTTTTCCTCAGTAATATTTCTATTAAATAATTTTTCTTCTGTGAGTATATTATTTTTGTATTATGTTTTTAATTTTTAATTTAATTCAATCAATCTTATCTAATTTAATTTAATTTAAAATTCAATTTGATAATTAGGTATATAATTATAATATCATTGTCATTGTTATCATTGCTATTTATATTATTGTTATTGTTATCCACCATTAATTATTATTGTGTAGTGAGATCTAAATAAATTGCTGTGCTTACCTATAATTAAGATGCATGCAGTGCTATTATATTTGTTAATGATAAGTATTTTGAATGTCCTTGTGTGTATTTAGTTGGTTTGCCTAAATAAATAAATAAATAAAATAAATCTTAAAATAAAAATTTAACACCGTGACTACCGCCTCCCCACCAATGTCATGGTATATCTCGTAAACTATTGGAGTAATAGTTGTGAATTTAGCGTATTGATTTTATCTTGTAGGTTAGTGATTTTCTATGTAGGTTTGAGGAAAGCGACAGGCTCCTCAAACTAGGAATCAACATCCAAAGTCGTGGTCCTGCTGAACGAGCAAGCGAAAGTTATCATCGTTGAAGTAGTAAAGTAAATACAAATGTTTCAGTTCTGTTTTTTTTTCACGACATGAATCACATTTATGGATAGTAATTTGTATACTTAGAATAGCTGTAGCATGCCTCCTTTTTCGGCGCTCAAGGTGGTCCTGCTGAATGGAGCGCGACTACCGCAGGACCACCTTCAAAGTCTATTTTCTCGAAAACTAGTAAGACATCTATTTTGTTGTTCGAGTACTAATTGTTACCAATTGAGTAGTAATTATTTACTAAATATGGAAGCGATCGTCGGGGTCCGGCGATAGACACGAACTTAAAAAAAAATAACGTTCGTTTAGGCAGTTACTACAAAATACTTAGATATAAAGACTGGGATGCTTAAACTATTTTGGGCAAGAGACCCCTTTTCCAAATTGAACTGATACCTCAGACCCCCATAGCCAAATTACTTTAGAAAGCCGTATATTGACGAGATTGAACAAGTCATCAAGTGCACGCATAACGACTTGTTAAGTTTTTTTAAAGTACAAAAATGATAGGTAGGTACTTCCTACTAAAATATCAGTAATTCTTATAACACAACTTATACAGTATCTTGAAAGTTTCAAATAAGAACTTGTGTTCATTAAAAGGGGTCAATTTTAAGAAGTCTTCGACCTCAAAAATCAGTTTTCGTTTATATCGATCCTGGAATATCAGCGGTTATCGACCACTTTGGGAATCCCTGATCTAAGACCTTCATCAAAGTCCTTGGCATTGTCACATTGGAACAGCATAGTCAAAAGGGGTAGACTCATTGAGACTAAAATACTCACAAAATAAATGTGCTTCAAGACCTTTACACACGGAATGCCAATAAACACTTACGCGGGCATTCTCTCAAGCTACAACCTGGAGTATTAAAAGTAAAGAGTTATGAGATTAAGTACTTCTTTTCTCTAAAAATAGGCCACACAAACATCATTTCAACATAGGCGCCACAGACACAGACATAGGCTCACTTTGCAGGGGCTGTTTTAACGCCGAAGAATCAGTCGCCCACGTAATCCTAGAATGCGAGGCCGTGGCATCTCAACGCGAAGAAATCCTCGGAACAGTAAGGTCGCTCCGTGAAGCCTGTGAACACCCAGGAAGTTTCTGTGCTTTTGGATGGAGCTAGGCTGGCTATGTTAGCCAGTGCCCGCACGCACAATGGATCAAATCGGAAACGGAGGACTCCCCTACCATTACTACTTATTTCTAGGCAAGCTTGCCTCACCGTCGACCAAATCTTCGCTTACCATCAGCTGAGATAGTGGTCAAAAGCTAAGCCTATCAATAATAATAAAAACTATAGGAAAATTTATCTAAGAACCCTTTAAAGCAATTCCTAACAGAATTGTAACAGCATGAATGGCTCCCGGAAAGTGTTGAGCTCCCACACAGAACTGCATAGAGTTTAGTATCTATTAAGCTGAACTGCTTCAAGAATTTATTATTTAATGACTTATTTTTTTAATTCTTAATGACATTGATTTTTGAATATTACTTTATTTTTTATTTATTTTTACTTATTGGACTTTTCCACAAATCCACACATATCAGGGCCGTGCCCGGGACGTGACAGGGCCGAGCCAAATCATTGAAGCTTCGTCACTGGCCCGTGCACGGACGTGTGTGAACGAGTTCATATAAAATGTACACAAGGATATTTTGTTGAGCCCCTGACGGGGCACGGTCCGGCCCTGATATGTGTGGATAGACCTTTAGGAATGAATTTATTGACTAATTTATTAGAATTTTCGAGGTTTGACTTTATGATGTTAACATTTGAATGTAAGATTTTGACTTCTGACATAGGTATGTTTTTTAATGATTCAAATTCAATTTATAAGTAGGTATTATTTTAACCTACTGTATGCTTTTTTTATTCTCATTTGATTATTAGGTATTCTGGGTAACTTAACCGCACTTTTAAAATTTTAACTTAGGTACTTTGTTCTTTTTTTGCATAGGATCATGTATTGACATACCTACTTAGTATATGTTGGCTTAATATTAGAGACTACAGTTATTGATTGCTGTGTATGTCTGTCTTGTCAAGTGCACATTGGTTCTGTTGTAATTAAGATTGTTCTGTATTATGTGCAATGTATGTGATGTGGCAGTAATTTCAATAAATAAATGAATAAAATAAATGTTGGACAAACTGGATATCACTAAGCTATCTGAAACACATACTTCAGCTAAATAGCTGCTTGTGTCTTAGCAATAATACTAATGTGTCTAACTACGAACAAATAAATACCTCACGCTAATGTTTGATAACAAATATCAGTAATGCTATTCATAGACTTCCAATACCTAACCACATTGTATGACAACAGCTCGCGAAATCAACAATCCTATTCTACTTCTCTAAATAGTACAAAACAAAGTGCTTTTATCGAAGGGTCTGGTACTTTACATTTTAAACCATGCAATGTATTTGATACGGTTTTTACTATTAAACGAGAAATGTTTTTGGCCCGTACGAAGCCGGGCGAGTCACTAGTATTATGAAAGTATCTAATTTTAGCCAGATAATTCATCAATTATACCTCACGTATTTGGACTCTTTTTTTGTCCCAATAGTTTATTCATTTATGGTAATTTTAAAATTACACTTGCACAACCCCACTAGCAAAAGTTATAAGAAAAGAAGTTAAGTGAAATGAATTACCTACTTAATGCTGATATGATAGAAATACAAGCACTCTATACTAAAAATATAAAACTGCATTTTCAATCCACAGACAATCAAACCTGTGACAACAGAAACAAAAAATTCAGAAAACTAAATACAGTAGCTGATTTTGATTTGATTCCTATAGTTCCAAATTTCTGAGGCATGCCACTCGATTTTTTTTTAATTTGCATTGTAACACATTTTGGTACAATGAAACTGTAAAACATGCAAAAAATTACTATAAAACAAATTGCCACTGTATATTAAGAAAAAATAGTCACAAACTGAGAAAACCCTTTTACTTGCATAGTCGCTAACACCATCTATAGCCGTGGAATGGAACCGAACGCGATCGAGGTACTAAAAAAATAATCATCTTAATCAGACGAAACACGCTAGTTACGTTGGCACTCTTTCTTTGTATGGGATGAGGCCGGTATGCTAATATTATATTATCTGTGGTATTCCTTAGAAAAGAGACTTTCTAAGATTATGACTAATATTAATAGACCTCAAGGCCGAATTTCGGCCCAGTCTCAGCAGAGACTAGCCATTGACATGGGTGATATAATAAAGCACATGTGTTTGTGACAGCAGTCAGTAATACCAACCATGATACCGACAAAGCCTTTTATCACTATGAATAGAGAAATATTGAAGAATAAATTGATACTTATGGGCAAAAGAATAATGATATTATTCCTTGGAAGTCTTAGAGGAGCACTGAAAAAGTATTTCTTTGGATAGAAAAAATCTATTCACTTAAGATCTGACAATTTGTTTGTTTGTGAACATAGCTTATAAATTAATATAATTTATGTTAGTTTGTAAGAGTAGTCAATGCTGCTACTACGTCTCCCCGATGCTCCCTTAGAGTCCTTTCTGCTAGTGTTCTGGATATCTCCATCTCCTTTACCTGGAAATTATAAAATTCAATTTTATTTTTATACCATTAAGGTTTCTTTTGCTTGCATCCTTACAATGTTATCTTGAAATGTGAACACGCAGGTATTTTTATTATCAGACAAAGAAACAACATGTGCACTCATATAACCCTTTGGCCTAAATAGGTCACATAGAATCCGCATCTAGGAATCTGTTTTGTGCCACAAATTTCCATTTAAAAAGCCCATGCACAGATTTCTTCTTCTTCCTTGTCCCAGTCATATGCTGTATGGACCGAGTTAAAAAGTAGGTTTATTCTTAATGTTAAACACTTACAATTAATTCTATATCATCCTTTTTCACTGAGACTTTTTGTAGTTCCTTTTCTTTTTCAAGACGCTCGGCAGCCTCCTTGTTTCTCCTGTCACCAATTAACGACAGGGCCTGGAATTATTAGCATTATTTGTTTATATAATTGTATCAATTTGCAAGTAATGCAAATAAAATACATAAATGCTGAATTACATGGGGTAATAGTATAATCAAGTTTTCCAATGACAATATAGGGTGCTAATAGCTTGAAAAGGGAACACGTTTATTACAGAGAAGACAATAAGATATTACCATAGATTTGATAATGTCCTGAGAGCAACAACATAAAAAATAACCTATGAAATGTGTCAGCAAAAAGATCAAAACACAAATATTATTATGCTCACCCCAGATATGTCCTGAGAGGATATCTCTTTCTCTTCGGCATAGTCTGTAACCTTCTCCAAGTCGGCTACTCCACTATCATGTTTTGCAGTCTTCTTCTGAGTTTTGTCTTTATCATGTTGGATATCGTCAGTATCACCATTAATTTCTTCGTCGGCCATTCTGTTCTCTATTATATTATTATGCTATCTTAAGGCTTCTATTGGAAATTAATTATTTCTACACAAATTCCAACTAAATAAGCATTTTACAGACAAACAAAACTGTCTCGCTTGACAATTAATTCGAAAACGAAATGAGATCGTTCATTTGAGGTTATTTTTTCGTTTCGTTTGGAAATGCATTTCTTGGAAAAGCAAAGATTCTAGTTATCCGGAAACGCAATCTCCACAGTGTGCTCAGTATATTTGTCTAGATATAATCTAATATTTTACTTGTAAATCAGACTAAGGCCATGCTATGTTAGGTAATACGAAATTCTTACTTACTGGGTTTTTCATTATACTTCGCTCTCGTCATCACGTGAACCATCCCTCAATAAATCAATAACCTTGCATTTATTTATTTGTTTTGTGCGGGGGGACAGATACTAAGACTTTTTATAAGTTAAAGAATGTTATTTATTTATTTCGTTTATTCATCTTTCTTCACACATTATTTACATTTTAAAGGGAACTACCTTTTTGAGCTGTTATTTAAATATTCGAGATGTTATTATGATCAGTTGAAAAACATATTGAGCAGTTATTTAATTTAATGGCGGTTAATTAATTATTGCGACAGTAAAACATGGACAGTAATAAAAAAAGAATAGGTTATTAAAAAGTCGGTTATTTTATCATACAATGTCAATTCTAAAAATAATTGAGCAGTCCAATAACTGAATGAGCGGTTCGATAATTAGTTCGGCAGATCATAGCGAGCGGTGACACCCGAAAATTCATTGAAAAGAGAGGTAAATGTTCGTTTGTTGGGCGGAGCTTATTAGCGCGGGTGGCGGAAGCGACCAATCACAGGGTTGGTAATCGTTTCGCGTGAGCTTGTGTTTTGAATTCTTGCATTTGTTTTCGTAATAAGCGTGCGAGTGCATTATGGTTAGTAAATCAGTCCAAGAGCGAGCAAAGCGAGCTCGGGAGCTTAGGGCACCCCGACACGGACAGATTAGGTTCGAAGTAGTTAGTGTTAGGTTACTTTAGACCCCATACAGAAATAGAAACCCCGCGCAGCGGGACTCCGTCAATTCATTTTGCATCGAAGCAAAAGTAATTTAATTTTTCATTACTATTTAAGTACTGTTTTTAGGGTTCCGTACCAAAAAAGTAAAAAAAAAGTTAATTTAAAAATCAAAAACCCGACTGCGAACTAAAAAGATTTAAACAAGTAGAAAATCATGCTGTGCAGTCGTAGGATTAGGTGGTCAGCCAGCTCGCGAATATCCTCCGACTGCACAGCATGATTTTCTACTTGTTTACATCTTTTTAGTTCGCAGTCGGGTTTTTGATTTTTAAATTATCTTTTTTTATTTACAACTTTTAGTTACCTATATTTTTTTTCGAATCGCATTTAAACATATAAGTGGTATATATTTTTGTAATCACATTTAAAAATCCTACATTTTGATACCCCACTCGATGGGTTTCAAAGAAAAAAAATATTGTTTTTGTTTATTTTTAACTTCACTTATCTAAGAACACTTGGGCGGCCAAGCCCTATCTAACGATGTATTAATTATAAAAATCCATCTAGCGGTTTGTAAGTTAAGAGGTAATAAAGAATATTACATACATACGAACATACATAAATACAAACATACAAGATACGCGCGAAAAACATAACCCTTTCCTTGCAGCTGGGTATAAAGGAACCCTTATGGTGCGACTTCGTCCGTCTGTCCGTCCGTCACACCGCTATATCTCGAAAACTACTTTACCACCTCATTGTTTATAGAATTGCTTAGAATGAGATTTCTTACCAACAAATTCCGATTTAATACTGCCCACACGTAACCACTCGTTCAATAATTTTTACCGCCCATTTAATTATTTTCCTGCTCATTTATATATTCACTGATCCATTTCATTATTTTTTATTAATCATTTTTGTTTACTTTACTGCTTAGTTTTAACTGCTGAACTAGTTATTAAACGTGCCATTTATAATTTTTAACTTACCAAAACCGCTATTTACAACTGCCACTTTAAATCAGTGCCCATTTTAAATAGGACCGAAAGTTCGGTGACGGTCGAGTTTCGGCAAAAAAACGAGTTTTGATTTAGTTTCGGTTTCGGCGGCAAACCTGCCGAAACTACGACCAAAACCGAAACTGCATTCGAGAGTTCTCGCGTTGTGATCGGTCATGTTCGTTGCGTTAAATTCCATCCAAGCGAGTAAGCGATGGAGACATTTTGCCGCGTCCACATACCTAATCAATTAATATATTTTCCTTAAATTGATTGATATTGATTGATTATTATACCTATAAGTGAATACGTCGAAGACTGCATAGCTATGTAATTTAAAGATAAAAAAAATAAAGACGGTGCCAGTCTCTGGAACCACCGGTGGTTAGGGCTCCAGAGACAGGAACCTCCTCACAATGCGAGCCGTATCGAGGACTACTTGTCTTTTACTGCCTTCTGTATCAGGCCCTTGATCCAACCGCGCAATGACAGCCAGTACAGATCATCGTCGAGGCGATTGGCCATCAAGCCGTTGGCCGTAACGACGATCGGCACAATGATCGCCGAGACCACATTCCACATGTGCTAAGGGAACTTACTTGTAATACGGTACCTAAGAATCCAATAGATTGTATTTCAAAGCAAGTTGCTGGTGAGTACCTAATCCAAGCCACTTGGTTATGCCTGTGCAAGTACTCACCGATAGCCAGACGAGAACAACCAGAGATAATATGTATGATGGATTCACCTGGACGGTGGTATGCCCGAAATACGTCAACCGTCCCGTCCTTCATTCTATGCCTCCAGTAGTTATCCTTCAGGATAACTTCATCCATAACTGCACAGATAAAACCTTCAGATGCCTCAAAAAGGTCACTGAATCTATATCGGGCCCATGGAGAGCCTGATAGAAGTGCTCGTGAAGTTCCTTGCCTTGCCATATAACTTTGCGTTCATCAGTAGTTAGTACTAGATACAGGCTTGCGCCAGTTCTCTTTAGCCATGGACAACGGGTTGAGCCCCTTGTCCACTGCGACCACATCTCGGTGCATAGCCACTTCAACATTTAAAAAGTATTCTTTGAGCCTGCACATCTCGCGGTTGTGAGGAGTCTTGGCATTTAAAACCTATTTATTTATTTAAAATTACGACACACCAACGAATGATTCACAAAAACATTGATAGTAAATTAAGCCCATTTCATTTACTATACTTGAGCCGTTACAAACGTGGACCTGAGTGATGTCATAAAATATGAGGGATGTCCAGAATGTAAGTGTAAATACTAGTTTTTGTAGCATTCAAAAATGAATTTGGAAATATGTTTTTAAATGGTTACATCAGTAATTGTGTGAATTATTTTTCCACGTAATCGCCAACAGTCTTCTCTCACATAGTGACACATAGGCGGATCCTGGGGGCGGGCACGGGGGCCCAGATCAACCGTGGATCAACCGTGACTGAGAGACCTACTATGTCTCTATGTTATCAAAGCGACATAGTAGCTCTCTCAAATATCTTATGTAAAGTAACTAATTTTGTTTCTTTTTGCATATAATTAGAGATTTTTGTAAATTATGTCTTTATTGCAAATACCTAACATGGTCCATGGACATACATAACATCACGCCTGTGACCCAAATTTAACCAGTAACCCATTTATTATTTGTGTAGTTATTATATATCATTGATCAGGGCCAGATTAACTACGTAGCAGGTGTAGCAAATGCAATTCCAAATATGTATGATTGGTCTTGAAATTGTCCGAGCTCGCTTCGCTCGCTCTTGCATTGCACCCATTTTCTCTCAATAGGGGCGATGGCTAAGATTTTTTGTCCGTCAGGTAGATTAATAGAAAACATTGGAAACGAAATTTTCTTTTGTCACATATACAAAAAAGATGACGTTACAGTGTGTTAAAATTTCGTGTGACGTCACTTGTTAATATACTATTTACTCACAAGTGACATCACAAGCTCCCACTCCTGCAGCCTAATTACATATGTGAATTCGGCAAGGCAAAGGGTTAGACCGCCATCAATCGACCAATCACATAGACGGATGTCCAAATCTCGTATTTCACCTCGCATGTGATTGGTCGACTGATGCCGTCAAAACGCTTTGCCTTGCCAAATTCACATAAGCAAATAGGCAGCTGAATTTTCATAAGAATAAGAATCTTTATTTGTAGGTGATGTGTCAGACGCTTTATCTTTCTTATTTTTGACCAAAAAATACATTTCCAAAATTATTTGATAATCTCATTGACGGACTAAATAGAACAGTAATTTTCTACCCAGGAATCATCTTTAATCAATTTCTGTATGTATTAACAAAAGAAAGCTAACGTATCCGAGATTGGATTCTAAAAATGTTCGCTACATCACAGTATCTCCCGGGCTACGGGAGGCTACTCAATTCACTATGTTTTAGAGACAATTTTTTTTTTTTTTTAAAGACAACGATTCGAAATTATAAAATTTTCGCGCGCTCACTTCACTCACTTTGCCCTTGAAAAAAAAAAACAAGAAAGAACAAGACAAGAAATCAAGTAATGAGACAAGAAATGCATCTTCAGGGAGGAGAAGACATGATAGACTAAAGGCGCCAGGTCAGGGCAATAAGCGGGGTGGTTCAAAACATCCCATCCAAACGACACGGCAAAAGTTGCTTTCTTTAGATATATATAAAATCTTACATAGGATCCACAAGGAGCCGAGCACCCTTTCCTAATGTTTCCCCATATTGTCCATCATCATATCATCTTCTAAAAATCGGACCTCGATGCTCTAATCTCGAGAGACACTAGTATCCAAATTAAAAAGTATTCGATTTCCGAACGACTAAAGAACGTTTAGTTACTACATTTGTCCATTTGTGCGTGGCATACTTTATTTAAAAAAAATGAAATACCCCCAATTTACATTTGAAACAAAAGTAATTATTAAAATTTGCCAACAAGTAATAGAAAATCTTTGAAAATACATTTCGATATTGCTGAAACTACACTTTTTAGATTTCCTCCTGCTTTGACTGACACCTTGACACTCTTGACAGCGTAGGTTTTGCATTACCCCTTCCATACAACTACTGTATATTTCTTCTTCTTTTGTTTTTAATTCCTTAATTTTAAGGTAGAACGTAATTAATACACTATTTTTCTTTTGAGTTTATCATTTCAAGTGTCTGGTGATCTTTAAAAGTGCGGTGGATACGGCCGAAATTGGTAAGTGGATAATTTTAGAATTCGCGAATTGTCAAATTATTGATGGTATTTCGCCCTTGACGTTTGATTTTTATTACATTTGAACAGCTCTATGAGCTTATTTTTTGATAAATGAAACAATAATTAATACATAAACTGTGATTCGTTTCATACAGCATTGTTTGGTATTTCAATGTGACGTCAAGGCAATATGGAGAACATTTTCCTTTGCTCATGAGCGCAATTGCTCTTGTTTGGTCACACACGTTTGCCTTTCTAGTAATTTCACTGGAGGTTCCTTTGTGAAGCTAGTGAAATAGATGTATAGAACCATGTCACTGCTTTATTTTGGGACAGAAATATGGTAACAATGTGGTTAGTGACCTTGAACCATGATGTTTTGAGTGTTGGTTTTGCCATGTGTTAGCTAGAAAGAGCACCTTAACAGGTAACTATGTCTTTTTTATTTTAAACCAGCACAAAACTCAATATTGTGTAATTTCATATTAATTGAAAAGACACATTCTTGATTATTTACTTACGGATAGCTATGTTATGTATATTTTCTTTCAAAATATGTATAAATGATGCCATCATTCATCCATCAGTGCAAATAAACATCTAAATATTTATCTGCAAATGTATTTAATCTTGACCAAACTATAATATCTTCTTTAACAAACTATAATAAAACTAATAAACAACAAAGACTAATATGCAACAATTAATTCTGCATTCAAATTATGAATTTAAATAATGATTAGAAACAAAAACTAAAAAGTTTTTAATTTACAGGCTAAACCTTAATAATGTTTTGAAAAAAATGTATTCCTCAAGATTCTCTTAAATACAGGATAGACACAAAAATAATTCTGAAACTAAGGCTTTTTTATTTTAAATGGGTTTGCTCTTAACTCTAGTTTAGGTCAGAGTAGACAGAGTCAGAGTCAACGATGGAGTGAGCTTACCCAGAAGAAGCCAGTTCACACTTACTTTGAAGAGATTCAGGTTGAATGCGTTCGGAAACACAGATTAATATTTATTTGAATCATGAAACACTTCAAATATATACTCTATTTGAACAACATCATTCTACAATATTTTATGTTTTGCCTAATATTAATTGGGTTAAGTTCTATCTGTAATATTCACTATAATTTTTATATTAAATCTAGCTCCCAGGAGAAGCCCATGACTTAATAACAACGGGTCAATCTTCACAGTTAAACAATGCTCGCAGAGGTTGGTGCACAAATTGTCGACCATCTTAACATGTTAAGGTGTTGGTCCCGGCTGTCATTCGTAGCTTATGTACCGCCAACCGTATCTTTGGCATTGGTTAAGGGTAGTAAAATGTTAAGAAATCTGTCACCAGTCTTGCCCCCCCCCCAATACCCCTTGTATTGTGCAACCTAGTGACTGGGTTGTAGAGGTGGCAAGCACTCCATGTAAAATACTGAAATTCACACCGATGTTAATCTAACTAGATGATTTGTTTAAAGTTTCATCTATTTTGATCTCTCATGTCTTCTGTGAGGGTCAAATAAAGATCTTTTCTTTCTTTCTCTATTAGCATAAAACATAAAGACTTCAAATTTACAATATAAAGTGGGGCTACATTACATTACAAACACAAATCACAGACATAGGCAACACAGCCACCAAACTAAATTGGTATTGGGCAGGTCACATCTGCCACATGTTGCAACAGAATTGGGCAAAAGTAACCACTGACTGGATACTGAATAACAGGATCCAGCGTCGGAGTCAGCCCAGAAAGAGATGGCGTGACCAATTGGACAGTCTAAAGGATTGGTCAGATGTACCAGAGACAGGAAAAAATGGGAACATGGAAGGGAGGGCTTTGCCTTGCAGTGAGACACAGCAGCCTCATAATAATAATAATTGAATGTGCAAGTCTTCCCCTGCCATTGAATAGCCGTGTAGATCAACAGTGGTCAGGCTGGAGCTAATATGCCTTCCATAGTTTTAGGTAATCAATTTACGAAACCTCCGAAACCCATAGCCCATTAAGTTATGTCTCCATATTTTGCAATAGTCCTACACCAGCCGGGGATTATCCTTGGGTGCACCTGCGCAGTGCATAAAGAGATAATTGTCTGTTGGTGTCACATTTCAAGCTACATGTCTAACAAGGTCTCTGTCAGTTAGTTCGGCCGCTGGTATGCCTTTCAAAGGTCCAGAATCCTGGACTCCCAGGAATCTCAATGATATACGAAATAATGATAATTATATTACATGTTCTGTTATTGAGGCAATGGTCAGATAAAGGCATTCAAATTATTTAAAACATAACATTGAGACAGTATTTCCCAAAGGGTTAGGCAGAGTGCATATAGCACACCCATATTTCACCAGTCATAAGTATTTATGTACCAAATTATATATTTTTAAATTTAAGTTACAGGGTCTACTTAGTAACCCTCTACCTACTTCAAACATGTCTTCATCTGAGTATTGATTGGCCAAACACTCTAATTTAGATGTGTATAGTTCTCGCCTAACTTCTGGGCCGCCCTAAAGTTGGCTTTTTGGATGCGCGAGGCTCGAAACGTAGCTGTTTTTGTATGAGATTTACTACTGTGCAGCCATTGTAGCCAACTTCAGGGCGCCCAAGATGTTTGGCAAGAACTATACTTTATCATGTATGTTTATACTGTAGAAGTCTTGACACTATTCCAAACTCCCCTTGACCCAGCTCCTGTTGCTGTCATATATACATTTTAATGATTGCTGCACTACATCAGATTGTATTCAATGAATGTTTTAACCCTTTTACCCTGTCCTATATTGCATTGCAATTATTATTCTGCAAAATTGAAAAGCTGAATTTTTTTACTCTATGAAACTAACTTAATATTACTTTTGAATCTAACATAATTTTCACTACAAACTTTTTGTAAGTAGCAGACCCAAAAAGAGAGTCCTAAAATAATGCATTTATTTTGAATGAATAAACTCTGACATGGCCATCTTGATTTTATACACCCACCATGAGGAAATCAAAACATTTTTCCATCCATTAAGCCAGGTTATAGAATTCCTTTTTTTTTCAATAACAAGCTTTTGATAGAGTGTGCTGATATAAGGCCTATTATTGCAGATTAAATCTTCTGCCTTGCCCAGTGGTTGCCATTATAATAACAATTGAATATTGACGGAATAATTCTAATTATAAAAGAAGAAAGAAAACAAGTCGGTTTTTCAAAGCGTCATAGCGGGAGTACCGCAGGTGTTTTTGCTGGGTCCTCTGCTGTGACTACTGCATATAATTCTGGTCTCCTCCTACTAAACAGGAACAATACCAATTTAATTGCAAGTTATAATCTTCGCAGATGCAGTTGCATATTCTCCGTTCATAGATGGATCCAGGTGAGGGACACCGAGGCACGTTGCCCTTCCCAGAAGGCTCAAATAAAGGAGACTCTGAGAGACCCACTTTACTGCCTTAATATTCGTTTCTTTGAATAATAATAATTAGTAGTGGTATATAATGTTTTTAGCCAATTAGCTAGCAGGTACAGCAAATGCTACAAGCCCCGCGCCCTGACGCCCCTCGCCCTTGTTTGGACGAACAAAAAAGTAAGCTATAGTACCTGTTATATAACTTGTAGGTTCAATGGAATTCTATTTCGTTCAGAATGGTAAAAATCTACTTGAAAATCATCAATTTTGGGTCTAGCTTTCCTTTGTACCTTTCGTAAAGCAATTTGGTACAAGTAACCACAGATAATATAATACTAGCATACAGATGCCTCATCCCATACAAAGAAACCGTGCCGACGGTTTTCGTTTGATTATGCTGATTATTTTTATAAGTACTTCGATCGCGTTAAGTTCTGTTCCACGGCTATAGATGGTGTTAGCAGCGAATTGCAAGTAACAGGGTTTTCTCGATTCGTGACTATTTTTTCTTTAAATACAGTGATGATTTGTTTTATAGTATTTTTTTGCACGTTTTCACAGTTTCATTGTACCAAAATGTGTTACAATGCAAATTTAAAAAATCGAGTGGCATGCCTCAGAATTTTAAAACGCGCCATCTATTGGAATATTTTTAAATGATCCGTTCAAATATTCTTTGTAATGTCACAGATAATATAATGTTCTGTTCTGTTCTCCGAAGTTCTTCATCAGATCTTCTCCAAATTTAAATGGGAACTATTTGGGAACATACTCTATCAAACAATAAAATAATGTTCGAAATCGATCCACAATTGACGGAGAAATCGGTGAAAATACACAAAAAATAAAATCAAGCAAAGTCGAACATAGAACCTCTTCTTTTTTGGAAAGTCGGTTAAGAAGTAGGTTCTTTTTTGAACCTAATAAAACCAAGTTCTACTAATTAACCAACACCAAAGAAAAATTGTCACAGTGTCCCTGCACTGGCCTAATCCTGCACTGTCATTTATAAAGAATGAAGTCTACCCGTCGACCTGTCTGGCGTCTGCTTGAGCCCCCAGAAAAATCCTTAAACCGCTCAGTCTCCGTCCTTCGTCGTTGTCTAAATTCCAAGCGAACTCATAAAAATATCGAGAATATCAAACATTTCCTTTTCCTACAAGACCTATTTTCCTATGACGTCAACAGGCCGGATATGATTATTATAAATCCTTGTTGGTATTTTCCTTTTAATTTTTGTCCTTCGTAATACAAATAAAATGGCCTTGTTTGTGTGGAGCCTGATTATGAGTTCTTATATTTATAATAATTAAATTTTATTATTAGTCAGACGCTTATTAGATATTTTTTTTAAATAAAATGATACAACAATCTGTTGAAAAAGCTCATCCATCGCCAGCAGACATTGGGGAATCTAAAACACAAAAAAAACTTTGTTCCACACTTCTACCTGTTTCTATTTATAATATAGTACCTGGGCGACCAAGCTCTGTTCGGGTGAAAATAGAGAAAACGACGTTTTCTAACAAAACCGATCGACCAAGTGCAAGTCTATAAAAGTAAAAAAAAACACGTATTTTGTATGGGAGCCCCACTTAATATTTATTTTATTTATAGTATTTGTTGTTATAGCGCCAACAGAAATACTTCATCTGTGAAAATATCAACTGTCTAGCTATCACGGTTCATGAGATACAACCTGGTAACAGACGGACAGACGGACCGCGGAGTCTTAGCAATTGGGTCCCGTTATTATCCTTTGGGTACGGAACCCTAAAAATTAAAATTTCATGAAAATCGTTGGAGCCGTTTCCGAGATTCAGATTGTATATATACATACATATATACAAGAATTTCTCGTTTAAAGGTGTAAGATTAGTTGAAAGCTTGTTCAAAAGGTGGCGCTGCGACTACAAAGTTTTAAATAATTAATCGATACGTATTCATTGGAAGTAGGGCGCGAAGGTTGAGCTTTTATTCGTAAATTATCTTCGAGAGTGCAAGTCAAGTTTATTTGTTTGTTTTCTTATAGGTAGTGGTTTCATTTATTGCACCTCAACCAATTCTAATTAACGCAATTCGGACGCAAATACCTTTTCTTGCACTTCAAATTATATCTTTCTAATTGTCTCGAAGGGAGGACGCCACAGGCATGGTGCAGGGGTGTGGTGGTACTCTTCTTCAAGAAGGGTGACAATGCCTTACTGAAGAACTATATGGGCCCATCTCACTTCTTAGCCATGTCTACAAGCTGTTTTCAAGAGTTATCACGAATCGTCTCGCGCGCAGGTTTGACGATTTCCAGCCTCCCGAACAAGCCGGATTCCGTAAAGGCTTCAGCACCGTAGACCACATACATACGCTGCGGCAGGTTATACAGAAGACCGAAGAGTACAACCTGCCTCTCTGTTTAGCGTTTGTGGACTACGAGAAAGCCTTCGACGTCTTCAAGGTTCTGGACTGGAGAGGGCTAGGCATCAACGTCAATGGCGAGTACATCACTCACCTTCGGTTTGCCGACGATATAGTGGTTATGGCTGAGACCATGGAGGACCTCAGTATAATGCTCGATGACCACAGTATAGCTTCCGAAAGAGTGGGTCTTAGGATGAATATGGACAAAACCAAGGTGATGCTGAATGCCCATGTTACACCCACTCCTATCAAGGTCGGAGACTCTACACTCGAAGTTGTGGGCGACAATGTCTACCTGGGACAAACGATCCAGTTGGGTAGGGCCAACTTCGAGAAAGAGGTCAACCGTCGAATCCGACTCGGCTGGGCAGCGTTCGGGAAGTTGCGCGGTATCTTCTCGTCCAACTTACCGCAGTGTCTCAAGACGAAAGTCTATGACCAGTGTGTGTTGCCAGTGATGACCTATGGCTCTGAGACGTAGTCGCTCACAATGGGCATCGCCAGAAAGCTTACAGTCATCCAAAGGGTAATGGAGAGGGCCATGCTCGGAGTGTCCTTGCGTGATCGAATCAGAAATGTTGAGATCCGCAAAAGAACCAGGGTTAACGACATAGCCCGAAGAATTGCCAAACTTTAGTGGCAGTGGACAGGGTACATTGCTCGCAGAACAGATGGCCGATGGGGCAGAAAAGTTCTGGTGTGGCGACCGCGAACCGGAAGACGTTGCGAAGGCGACGTTGGAAGGCGTTGAAGGCCTCTCACCAGGTGGACCGATGGCCTTCTGAAGGTTGCGGGGATCCGCTGGATGCGGAACGCACGGAACCGGTCAATATGGCGACGCTTGGGGGAGGCCTATGTCCAGCAACGGACGTCTTTTGGCTGATATGATCATGATGATTCTTCAAACTTACACCATTAGGGCGCTGGTCAGTGGTCACGCTTTCATACTTATCGTGGAACTAATTATATTATTTGAATACGAATAAAATCTGCCACTAACGCAGTGGCCGAAAAAAATGTGTAGAAATAGGTTGTCATGGTCATGTGTTGAGAAGGAATGAGGAACAGGTCGTGAGGAAAGTTTCGAGGATGAATGCTATAGGGGTAGAAGAAGACCAAAGAAACTGATGGGTTGTTTAAATGATGATAAAGCTAGAAAGACCGTGACTATTGAGATGACAGAGATGACAGTAATTATAAATCTAAGGAAGTAGAAAATACGCACCGCCAAGAATAAATTGTGATCAGGGTTGATGATGGCGTATAAAAATCAGCCTATCTATACTAATATTATAAGCTGAAGAGTTTGTTTGTTTGTTTGAACGCGCTAATCTCAAGCACTACTGGTTGGAATTGAAAATTTATTTTTGTGTTGGATAGTCCATTTATCGAGGAAGGTTATAGGCCACATTAACACCACGCTACGACTACTAGGAGCGGAGCATAAATGAAAAATGTTGCAAAAACGGGCAAAATTATTCCTTTTGAGAGCTTCCGTTGCGTGCGCTGCGTAATAGTTACGCAACAATTATGTTTGTGGCGGAGGTAGCGTATGGCAGGCAGGGTAAATGGGTAGGTAGCCAGTTCACGGGAGCCAAGCCGCGTGGGACAGCTAGTAAAACATAATTCACAAAAGGAGTGTTATACCCATTTGTTTCTAATTATAGAAAGTAAAGCATCTAACGTTACTTCAACGCGGAAGCTTGAGTTTTTAAACAAACAGACATTCTCAATGCCGCGTCTAGATTGCGTTGAATCATTGGTTTTATTTAATTTTTCTAGGACACACTTGTGTGGCATTGTATTTTTTTTTAAATCAAAGAGTTAAATGTATGATTTATATCGGTCTCGGAAGCGGCTTCGTTTATATGCGGGGATTATTAAATAATGATACAATAATTTTTCAAAAGATTGGTAGGAATTTTCCAGTATCCGTTTTATGCTATGCATAATAGGTTTTTTCCCTGCGGCTTCGGCCACATGACCTGTACCAAAGGTACTGTGCGTTTGCCGGAGTAAAAAACCGGCCAAGTGCGAGTCGCACTCGCGCACGAAGGGTTCCGTACCATTATCACAAAAAACGGCAAAAAATCACGTTTGTTGTATGGGAGCCCCACTCAAATATTTAAATTATTCTGTTTTTAGTATAGCGGCAACAGAAATACGCCATCTGTTTAAATTTCAGCTTTCTAGATATCACGGATCACGAGATACAGCCTGGTGACAGACAGACAGGCAGACAGAGAGACAGACAGACGGACCGCGGAGTCTCAGTAATAGGGTCCCGTTTTTACCCTTTGGGTACGGAACCCTAAAAATTTGCCGATATCCACCCAACAATAGGTGTCTATTAGTGAGAAATATTTCGCAATCGCGACAGTATTGTCAGAGATTACCTTTTTGAAATCTTTCTAATATTATAAATTTGAAAGTTAGGATGGGAAGTATGTTTGTTACTCAACCACACCAGAACGGCTAAACGGATCTGGATGAAATTTGCCACAGAGATAGATAGTCTCATCCCGGTATAATGTTACCAAATCCTTTTTTTTTTATATAACACTTTTCACGCGTGCGATGCCGCTGGCAGAAACTAGAATATGTATAAAAATCCAACTTCTTGTTGTTAATTAGATGAGATTCGTTCCTGCAAACACCATAGGTCCACAAACCTTTAAGAAAATGTGTAAAATAACGTCCTTAACTCATCCTTCATTCAACCATTGGCAGCCATGGACTTTTCCTAAAGGCAGCTGCAATTCAAAACATTAAAGGAACGGGAGACTTTTGATTAGCGTTGAAAGTAGATTAATTAATTCTTCCGCTGTCTGTATTAATCCTATCACCGAAGAAAGTTCCCTAGATGAGATTATAGAGTACTAGCGGACGCCTAGCGGTTTCACCCGCGAAGTTCCAGTTCCCGTGGGAATACAAGGATAAAAAGTAGCCTATGTCACCCGGGGATAGTGTAGCTTCCCAACGATGAATGAATTTTTGAAATCGGTCCAGTAGTTTTTAAGTTAATTCGTTTCATATAAAAATACAAATATTTGCTCTTTATAATATTATAGTATAGATCTATATAGATTATTAAAACGCCACCCTTGAAACAGTATATTATTGAAGCAAACTGAAACAATTTGCAAACACCTGTCGTTTCCAAGGTGATTTTTACTTTGCTATCTTCGTAAATACAACAGGTGTAGTTATTGGCGAAGAATGAGTAGAAAACCCATAAATCTTTCGCGCTAATGCCTTAACACTCGTCTGAAGATGTCGACATAGGGTGCCCTATAAAAACAGGTGTCTTTAATTGGCAGTGTGAGATGGGCTTTTACGTAACTAACATATTTGTAGAGGGCGTTATAAAAAAATATAAAGGTTAATCAAAAACTAATGTGGTGTTAGTTTTCCATCTTGCCGCTAGATGGCGCTGTACGACATAATATAACGTTTACAAATAATATGTAAGATATTTTAATAAATATTGACCTCGGTGCTCTTATCCTACTTGATTACAAATTGGTTATAGCTTTCCATATTTTGGGTTGGCCTGATTTTTTTTATCGTATCCTCTGAGTACGGGAAAATAACATTTTAATAATGAACGCAAACCTTGACATAATTTAGATACAAAATCCGGTGGTTTCCGGAATAACCCAAATAGGGACGCTCCCTCATTTTTACTATGGTTGCCATGTCATTAAAATAATTTGCGTCAGAAATTATTTAGGTAGGCACTCACGATAAAAACTTAAAGAGCGATATCAATCTGTTTTCGTGAATCAAGGACCTTAGAGCAGCAAAAATCAACAATAACTTATTTTTATTAACGAAAGTTAACTTTCAAAAATCTTGAATAATCCGTTGAAGAATGTGTAGGTAATCTGTGGTGTAGACCACAGTAGCTCCCATGCTACTGTAGGCTTAGCATAAACAAGTAAATTAAAATTCACATTTCTAAAGATTTTTTACAGCTGGGGTGTTGATATGTAACGGTCAACCTTGGTCATAACATAATTAATATGCATAATTTTTATAAGAAACTGTATAAATCCAACCAGACTGCTTATACAGGCATCTTCTCACGAGAATTGTCAACCTAATTACTATGCACTGCTTCTTGATAAATTTACATAAATTTATATAAAAAGTCATGTGTATTTTTAACCGACTTTCCAAAAAGAAGCACTCTGGGTATAAATGATTTTCATGGTAATATTAGGTACCAAAACTAAAAATAAAAATAAAAAAAGGTATAAAAATAAAAACCGACTTCCAAAACAAAACACAACAAATCGAAAAATTTAATAATTTCACCGGTTGTGTTCAAGTTTCTTGTTATTCGTGTAATCTATTGTGGCTTAACTGTGGGCATTACCTATAGATATGTTACCACAAATTACAAAGCGAAAAATAAAACCTTTTCACAAAAATAAATACAACCGACTGCCAAATAAAAACACTACAAAGTGAAAAATCGCCGTTGTGCATGAATATTAATTTCACTTTTTGTTGTATTGTTTTGGTATACAATTAAGAATTAAGAAAAATAACATTAATTTCGGAAGTCGGTGTCAAAAAAATCTAAGAAACAAAAACAAAACACCGACTTCCAAAATTAAAGTTATTTTCACTTTGTAGTGTCGATTGCATTTTTTTTTTATTTTTCTTCTTGTTTTCGTTAATAAAGATAAAGACTACAAAATACTTGCATTACAATTTAATTATTTACCATAATTAACTGGCCTGTCTTAAATTCCACTACCTATCGCTAAAGATTATCACTTCATAATGCTGGGCTTTTGTGTATCCCAAAAGCTATGATCAAAGCTAACACAGTCACGTCTTACGTCAAACGTCTTTTTCGACGTAGCTTTTATTTTGTGAATTTTGTGATACAGCACATTATGATCTTTGTTATCAATCTGCCGCCGTTTACTTATCTCAACTATGGCGGGCTCGATATCCACCCTAACTGGATTCAGCTGAATACCATTGATAGACTTCTGATTACCCATAACGATTGTCTAAGATCTAGAGCAGCCGGGACCATCGGCTTAATGAGCTTTCTACGATATGGGGCCATACTTTCATATTTATTTGAAAGCAACTTGTTCAATACAGACTGCTTTCACAAAACCTTCGGGATCACACGTGTATCCAAGGACTAATAAATAAATGGTTTGAATCGATGGTATTATTGTATACAATTCTGCAGCTGCATAACAGCTACTGTGAAGGTCTTCAAAACATAAATAACACAGTACAAAGAACTCTGAAATACAAAATACTTTGCAATGACAACGAATAGAAGTCGCACCGTAGTATATTGACCTTAACTTTAGTTCAGATATACTGAGATGTTAATAACCTGAAGGAGCAATATAATTTATAAAATATTTTGTTTATAATTTTACCTTTTCATGTAATAAATTCACTTACTGCATATATACAAAGGTAATTCCCCGTTTTAGCTTTATAGCAGTCCTTTCGTTCATCTTGCATCTTATTTTATTACCTGTACCTTCAAACAGAATATCTTTTAAGAAGCTCCTCTCTTCTCCTTGGTCAGTTACTTTATCTTTCCTACTACATCATCCGTCCTTTCCACATGCCTGTTATGCATCTTCTGTCTGCCAAATCCTTGCCTGTTCTAATCCGTGTGTCCTTTCCGTGATGCATCTTCTGTTTACCAAAACCTTGCCTGTTCTAATCCGTGTGTCCTTTCCGTGATGCATCTTCTGTTTGCCAAAACCTTGCCTGTTCTAATCCGTGTGTCCTTTCCGTGATGCATCTTCTGTCTGCCAAAATCTTGCTTGTTCTAATCCGTGTGTCCTTTCCGTGTTGCATCTTCTGTTTGCCAAAACCTTGCCTGTTCTAATCCGTGTGTCCTTTCCGTGATGCATCTTCTGTCTGCCAAAACCTTGCCTGTTCTAATCCGTGTGTCCTTTCCGTGATGCATCTTCTGTCTGCCAAAACCTTACCTGTTCTAATCCGTGTGTCCTTTCCGTGATGCATCTACTGTCTGCCAAAATCTAGCCTGTTCTAATCCGTGTGTCCTTACTGTGACTTAAAAGGCTCAAAAGACAACACCAGCATGGCTTCATAATTCTCATAAATTTGATCAATAGCCTTTCATAATCTCTTTTGTGACTAGCCCTTGAATAAGGCCGCACTGAATAAAACAGTGTATCGGTACCTGATTTAGAATCGCTGAAGGTTGCATGGGTACAAACAAGTATCACCCCCTAGCTACAACCTTGGCCTTAAAAGTAAACGTAATTTAATAACTTTTCTATGTACGTCGTCTATTTGGCCACAATTTAGTTCGAAATACGCTGTAATTATTTTGTAAATGGATTAACAATAGGTAGCTGATGACACACCATGCAGTAAGAACCACCGAGGTCATGGCGAAAAAGGCAAATATAAGCAAACAGTCCCTTATACCAAGTACTAGCAGTGTAGATGATGAAGGTGACTATTTCATAAAAACTATTTATCAGAATAAAGGGCGACGCATAGGAAAAACTTGCGTAAATAAAACAACCTCCTATTTATTCACGTTCTATAAACTTGCGAAGCACTCAATGAGTTTATTGTTAAAACCGTGCCTACCGAAATATTTTCCGTAACCTTGTTACAGTAAGCTGGATCCATGGACTGATCGTGCGACTGGTAGGAGGCCCCATCCGAAATGAGGTGACCTTGTATTGCGTAGCTTCCAAGGACTTTACCCGCTCGAAGGATATTTTCGGGCCTACCGGCCTTGGACAACTTTTGTCTCAAGGGCTGAAGCTCCAAATGATAAATGACATCATTTCAGTTTCTAGGTCGGTTCGCCCACTACCCTGAATACGGAATTTTTGTGTCAAACCTAATCTACTAAATATCATATTATTACTTTTTGTGACTCATCGTAGGCTGAGTTTTTTCCGGTATCTATTTGTTCGGGAGTTGTGTTGTGTCTGCTTATGGTTGGTACTTACCTAGTTCTGCACTTTTGCTTCTTTCTTCATTTTTAATTTACAGATTAAAAACTACAAACGAAAATGAATTGTAACCTCATATTTCTAGGAAGTAGAGTTGAAAAATTCTTTGTTCTCTAGGATGTTTTCAAACTCCTGAACCAACCGAATAACAAGCATTTTGTATTCGAATACTAGCTTTAACTTCAGTAGTAAATAGAAACTACATAATACAGATGTCTGATGTAAGACAGCATTACGTATTTAAGAAGATCTTTTATTAAATTAACAAAGAAGCACCTGAGCTTGAATAAACAAAACAAACTTAAACATTTCGTTACAAAACAGAAGCTTTCAACAGTTTCGACAGCATCATGTCATGATTACCTACTTTTCTTTAGTAGACAACTATTAGAAACTTTATGCAAATAATTTTGTTGCGTGGGAGGAACCCTAGATTCTCAGTACAGGATTATCTACTGGTAATAGAAAAGTTGATAAGAGCTCCGGGTGGATTTTGTAGAACACAACCTCGACTGCAGTAATGTGAAGCGTTTCTTAAAATTCTATTATTTTATTTAACTATTTTCTAAATAATTATAAAACTTCCTTGAGTTCCAGGTAGGACTCTGCGTCTGCTTTGATTAAATTCTCAAAATTTCATTTGTATGGACGATTCAAACGGAGTTCTGCGATTCTAACTTTTGTCACTCCCATAGGAAAAAAGCACGAGTTTCTTATGTAGGTAAAGTCTTTTTAACGGACTTCCCAAAAAGACGGTTCTCAATACGGATAACGGCATAACTCCCGTCATATATTGCGGATTTGCATAATTCTTTTTTTTGTTTTATACTTTCGAGGTGGTCACCAAATCAGAATCTGATGATGGAATCCTATGAAAATCGAGGGAATTACTTAAATATTATGCGGCAGACCTAATAATATAACGATTTTAGCATTTTTAATAACAAGGCAAGCATTTGCACTCGGAAAGTATCATTTGGTGAATTAGAACTGATGAAGAAGACGACAAATGGCTACTGGAACTCCTTAAGTATGTCATGGGTATAAGATATCTCGAATAATTAATCGACTATGATGAAGAAAATACATTTATATAAATGGTACCATCGAGCTGATCTGATGATGAAGCCGTGTTTGGGCTTATAGGAATAAAAATGCGATGTATTTACTCTGGTTATAAATTTTTTCATGGTAATATACCTCATATTACCATGAAAAAATTTATAACCAGAGTAAAAAGAAATAAAATATAAAACGTTTAACAAAATTTAACCGACTTTTAAAGTAAAACACTACAAAGCGAAAAAAAAACTTTGTTTTGCCGAAGTCGGTGTCGAGAAACAAAAAACAATAGGTACCAAAGACACCGACTTCGGCAAACAAAGTTATTTTGTTAATACATTTTTTTTTGTACTTTTTTATATAGAACCCTAGTACCTATATAAAATGTTTCCTGTTTAATAATACCCCTTCCAGAAAATACAACCTAAAACCTAATACAAATAGGAATAATAACCACAAAATTATTGACGTTATAAATTATTATTATTATCCTTGTAATAACCTCAAACCATAGACTCAACACGTAAATCATAAGGTTAAAATATTGATTCAATATCAATTCGTGACGGCAGACGACCCTGCGGTTCGTTCATGTATAGCAGATAACAATGTTAGAACAATACTTCCTTGTATACTCAACTGAAACCACTCGTAAAGACCATTAAGTGTTTAGTACCTTGCTAGCTTGTTCCAGCGGCCTCGCCCGCGTTGATGTCGGAAATTATGCCAAGGAAACTTACTGGACGGGATAAAAAAAAATGTATAATTCTAATCTAGGGCATGGTCTTCCCGTGTACAATGTCATTCAGATCCGATCTGTCTTTGAAACGTGTTCCCAAACACACAGACTTTGTCATTCAAATTATTATTAGTAGTATCGTTGGAGTTGATCGAAGCAAACTGTTTCGCAGTCCCAGTACTGATAGATAAGTTATCGTGTTCACTATCTCGTTGTTGATCGCTTTACCTCAATCTAAATCGGTACAACGGCACAACATATCTAATGTTTTAGTTTTTAGGGCTATCTGTCGGACTAGCGGTTAACTGAGTCGTCAGTTAACTGTACAATTTTAGCGCGACGGTGAAGCCTAACCTGAAAGACAAATGGACCTTGTTAAACAGTTAGATACTTTAACTATGATTAATTAGGTCTTTGTTAGCGATGAGCTGATTCATCGAACTCTTTGTGGTTGAACACGTCTTATTAATCTGCTTTCAATGCGATATAGTGCCTATTGCGTTGAATTTCCTGGTCGTTTGTCATCGAAAGTGTGTTTTACACAATTTTATTGTTTTCAATCAACTGTTTACGTCTATAAAACACCGCAAATGCGCAAACACCATACACAGAGGTATGCGGCATATTACAAACACCTCTACAATTATTGATTTCACAGCAGATCTAAACTTTTTTTCCAGCTAGAAATATTGTTTTTGCTAATGGCACGTTGTGTTTATAATAACAAGAATAAAGTAATATCGTTCCTTTTTTGACGGGATTGTTATTCAAAAATGCTCATACCGCCAGTTACTTCCAGCCTGAATATGCCGTTGATATCTACTCGTATTTGAACTTTCAAAGTTGTGGTTGTTCTAACCGGTAGCCGGGTCGTTGTAAAACGGACTTTATCCTTATGTGGATCGAGTCGTAAGTGTATTGTTGACAGTATGGTGCGAGAGGGGTCAGTATTCCGCGGTTAACTCGTCCGCCGGCAGGGCGTCGACCTCGGATTGCACGCGGACCAGGCTCTGGACACTTGCATTGTCCCATCAACTCGCATCGCAATCACCCTGACTACACACACAGCCATATGTCAACTAAGTACTCAAAGAACTTTTAAGCTTCACCATGGCTTCCCTGAATTCTCATAAGAACAATGTGTTCACCTTCTCAGAATTTGCATCGCAGCTTTGCAAAACACCTCACATGAGTAATATGTCTAAACTTAATAACAAATCTCAAAAATAGTTTATAAATAAATTACTATGAATAAAGATTACGCCACGTGTGACACTACATGAGGGATAGATTACTCAACCGCGTAAATACCAATGGGTGTGAGCGGGACAATGGAAACGCATCGAGAATCGAGATAGGCGTGGTAATTAAACATTAGTTAATTCGGGTGTATCGGGTGAATCATGGCTAGTGATATATGAGTAGTGCAAATCAGGTTATCGATTGGTAGTGTTAGCGACACGGGCCGGGCATCGACCCTCGTGACTGCAAGCACTTGTACTGAAGCGCATCGTGACCCAAGGAGCGACGGTGTCTGTCTTGAAAGCATAAACAACTCCGAAGGTTTTACAGAACAATTCATTGTGAATTCACGACGTGGTAATTCTTTGATCCAATTTATTGCTGTGACAATAACCCTTTTGAGTTGAATCGGGGATAATTATAAACAGGATCGTAAAGCTAATGACTCTGGCACTAAGTTTAAGGACTGCACTCATGCCGATAGGAATTACAAACGACGAAAAAAAGCAAAAAGAAAAACTGTAGTAACCTTTAGCCCCGTGTAGATTCCGATGGGCCCAAACAACAAATCATCAAATAACTGAGGCTATATTAATATAATTTTCTCTTTATGATTTCTACATGGAATATTTTAACGATTATCCGCTTTCCACCGTAGAAACTATTCGGTATAAAATTAAAGGCAGTCGGTACGACATGCTTCCTTCATTTAAACAAAAATGTACTCGATTAAAACGAATAATGTTTTCACCTGTAACCGCTTCAATAATATTACTACTTAATTAGTCCTCGATAAACGATTACCACTTCCGGTACATTCTCCATTATGTATAGTGCTATCTGGAAAACAGTCGTAAATACGATTTTCAAAATTCATGAAAAGCCAGCCATCTTCGACAAACAAATTTCACTTATGCAAGGCTCCAATTTAAAACATGCGTTGTAAATTGGAGCCTTTTTTACCCGACTGCCGAAGGAGGGTAATGTGTTTATCAGTCTATGTATGTATGTTTGTTCCTATGTGGCGTTCTAGAGACCAAACGCGTTGGCCGATTTTGATGATTCTTACGTTAATCGATTCGTCTTAACCCTGCGAGTGTCACTGGCTACATAAAAATAAGAAAAGAAAAAAAATGGCGGATTTTGGGCGCCATTTTGTGGGGGATTTTTTTTTTTTTTTCTTCCAAGGCCATCGTGTGGGGTATCAAAATAAAGGGTTTTAAGAGGTGATTTCAAAAATATTTAACACTTATATGTTTAAATGTACATAATTAAAAAAACAACTAAAAAGTTGTAAATAAAAAAAGCTAATTAAAAAAATAACTAAAAAGTTGTAAACAAAAAAAGTTAATTAAAAATATCAAAAAACCCGATTGCTTAAAAATCGAACTAAAAAGACGTAAACAAGAAGAAAATCATGCTGTGCAGTCGGAGGATACATCTGGTTTTGGTTAGCCAGGTCGCTCGCCAGTATCCTCCGCATGATTTTCTTCTTGTTTACGTCTTTTTAGTTCGCTTTTTAAGCAGTCGGGTTTTTTGATTTTTTTATTAACTTTTTTTTAAACAACACCTGGTTGTGATGCTTCACTCCACGTTAACGAACAGGCCGGTAATGCTCCAGCCTCTTTTTATGTAAGCAATTACGGAGCAGGTACCTTTTCAGAACCTAGAATTGTGTTATCTAACATCGTTTGACGTCGCGGGGCCTCAAAATACAGCGAGAGGTCGGAAGGGTGGGGGCTGGGTCACGAATTTTACGGGTCCGGGTGCTCTCGACCCCAGCCGTGTTGGTGTAAGTGTGCCAGCGATGTATGTAGGTTAACATCGGACGCGCTCGATACGCCACCGCTGCTGCCGCCGATGTCGACCACATAACCTAGATCAGGGTGCGGAGAGAACGCTTATGAAATCTGGCGCACGTTGGCTGCATAAATAAAAAGCCACTCTGTATGTCCGTTTGAGTTAATTTGATACGCCACTAATCTATGACTGCTGCATTTACGAGTGTGACGAGGTGACACATGATTTTTTATAAATTCCATGCTCATGAATTCAGCTGTTAACAAAAGATTTTCACTTGTGAGCGTTCCAAATCTCTCTTCGTCAACAATCCGAAAATCAGTAGCCTCAATAAAATTGATGTCCTTTTTTTTTCCAAATCACTAAATTGTGATTACTGCTTAATTTAACAGCTCCTAACTTTCTCATAAACTCATTTCTAAGTATCTATTCAAACAATATCTGAATTTTATTAATAGAAATGCTTTGTTTCTCTATTGTGATTCTTTTAGAAACGCTCTTTCTAAGCCCACACCGCGAAACTGGCGAAATTATGTCACATTCTCTATGTTGTAGCGGTTAGTGTAACACGTATTGCAAAAGTCGTGGGGCCTGGCGCTCAACGTATGCATACTAGACGGCTCAACTGAAATTTAATCCATTTACTTCTAAATGAATATGCTTTCAAGATAAGTTTGTGAAAATTTCTAGGACCATAGCAATATATTGCTGTTCTCTATCGTATTCATCTCTTACGACCCAGAATCTCGAGAAATTGGAACGAATTTCTTCACAGCCTCATCTTGACAAATTAACACCACAATTAGAGTCATCCATGTCGAAAGTCTATTCACTAATTCATCGGTAACATTATGCAAGTTTCAATTATCTTTCTTCTAAATACCATTTTGAAAGTTGTCACGATCATCGATCACAGCCAGTAGAAATTCTTTTCATGGCTAACTTTCAATAGTTTTAGTAAAAAGTATACAAACGAAAGTTTTTACATGGTTAATTTTATTTTTAGCAATCTCTTCAATGCCTGTTTTTTATGTTTTGATAGTTATCGATTACGCTGCATGAAAGTTGTTTGACAAAATGAAATTTTTATTTAATGAAAGTCGGTTTTTATCTTAAAAATCAAAAATTAATTAGTGTATGCTAGTTAGAACAAAATTAGCCTGGGTTGAGATATAGTAATAATTTGACCAATTTCTCCGTTTCGCCGCTTTGAGCGTTATATTTCGGGTGTAATTGGGGCGCAGGGGTTGTGTGGCGAAAATAGATGACCTATAAAGTGCCTATGTTAAAATTATGATACGAATGTAGTGTGGGGAAGGGTGTGTTTGTCAGAGGGCCAGGAATGCGCAGGCCAGCGCTCGACTGGGCTGCGCACGCGCTCACTGCAGCTGGTCCGCTTCTGTCTCGATGCGGCCAATTGTGCGCGCCGATTTCAAAACGAAAGTACCGCGCATCTAGGACGGTGAACGTATTTCTCGCTGAGATCTCTTGCAATTTACCAGCGAGGTAGGCACTTTGTCAGAGAATGCGGCATAGCCAGATTGTTAGATATTCATAACTTGCAACATATTACAACTAATCCACAGCAGTAGAAACTTAAAGTTTCTAATCTAGTACGTTTGTTTATTTAATGTGTGAGCTTTTAGCCTTATCGATGGAATAGTTAGCCGACCCTAGAGAGAATCATGATAACTACCTGCTCTATCCCCGTTTCAAACAAGTCTGGTAAACATTTCTAAGTCAACTGTTGCTGTGATAATATTTGTACTTCGAAAGATTGCTTCACTGCATTGCAAGTATCTGGGCTTTATCATTAACCCTTAATAGGGAAATATAATAACAGCAATTAATGTTTGTATTGTGTTAAGCTATGAATGTCACTTTGAAAATCTACACAGACACAAAAGCCATTAACAATTACTGCCCAACCTGGCCGAAATATTCGAAGATATGGGCTTAGCCAGTACACAGGACAGAACTGTGTTGGCAGAAACGGTTGACAGAGGTATAACAAATAGCGGGAAGTGTCCATAGTTATCGTCCAAGGGTTATTGACAAATGCCTTTCGGTATTAGCGGAAAAAGAAAAGAAAACTTCAGCTTTCATTTGACTCCGATCGGTATAGATTTGGTGGTTCCGAACTTTCGATATCGCCAGTCTTCTTTTATTTATCAAAACAGGAAGCGATCACAAGAAAGTTTCACAGATTATGCCCATAATTTCATATATTGACGATTGTGTAGAAATTGTGCGTATTTTAGAAGGGTGTTATGAAAGGCGAATGGGGCGTGAAATCGTATAGCTCGCTTGTATTGCAATGTACAGCACAGCGGTTATATCACACGAGATATCGTAACTTTTGCTCGTTACTTTTGTTCCATGTTCTAGTAGAAAGTGCACGAGCCTCTCGCCTTTCTGATACTATTTATTACTTAGTCTAAGATTGGTATATTTGAGAGTTTATTATGCTTGCATACCTGCATGTTTGGTAATCATGATTTATGCAGATTCTGTGTCAGTTATATGTACTGCAGTAGAAAAGTTTATCAGGGCACTTTACCTGAAATAAGAAATATATAAAAAGTGCCCTGATAAACTTTTCTACTGCATAGAAAAGTTTATCAGGGCACTTTACCTGAAATAAGAAATATCTGTTAAATCAGAATAACTCTTAGATTGAGATTTGTCAATTTCATTCAAATCATTAAAATTACAAATCTTATTTAAACACAAAAAAATATAATATTCAACTAAATAAAATATTTAAAATAATTTTAATTATTATTGGTTATAATTATAAATTTATAAGACAAGGCAACAAGTTTTCTGTAACAAAAAAAAAAACATGTTAAAGTAATGGAACAGATGAAGCAGCAACAATTTTATCTATCACGTAGGTAGGTACAGTAATTATTACATAAATTAATAAAGCAATAATTGCGCCATCATGTTGCAGTTTTTATGTCATAAATCCATAGAATTTATTTATTGACAATCACAACACATCTTACACCGATGAGTTAATGAGTCTTTGTGATATACGAGTGTACTAGACGTGCGTTCTCTCAACCTACTTCTTGAATGCCGCCATCTTGTAAACAGAAGTCGACTCTATTTTGGAGGATATAAAGATTAAAACATTATAAATTCACTAACGTTCTCAATCCTACATTTAGGAACTGCTTCTGAAGTGCCATGGCATTCTGTACGCTACGGTGGTGGTGCAAGGTGTATAATATCGCGCAGCTGACCATTTTAACACTGTACAGTGTACATGTTCCATTCAACCATGAACTCCTTTGAGGAGCGTCCCGCGTTGAGACCTCAATTTTTTAACTCTCTCACTTATTGGTCAATCGGCGTGACATTTGTATGGCATGGTAATACTATTATGTGCCTATAAAATGATGATTGCAGAAATACCTTTACTCATCGCATGTAAGCCGAGTTTCTAGTTAGCAAATTTCACTATGACCAATTTCATATTTATTCAATTTGAAGAACACGTTATGCAGGGTTAGTGAAAATGGAAACGCACCCGAGCGCAAGCAATTTTATTTCTATTTATAATTTTGAATTTAGTTCGTGTGTTTATTTACTAAAATTATCATGAAGTGTTACGAGTTAAAAATAAAATGTCATCTGCATGTACTAGTAACGAATAATCCGTGTTTTTAATAATTATTTATCATTGTAACACATTTTATACTGACACACGCATCCGTCGGTCTGTAAAAGCAAACAGTGTCAAGGCGGCTTATATTGATTTCAAGCTTGTAATGAGTACAGAACGACTACACAATTGATTTTATTATTGTATATAATTTGCTTTTGATCTCGATGATAGTCGGAGCCATCAACATATAATATAATATGTCATTATAAAGAATGACATACGTGTACAGGAAAACTGTGGTGGTACTTTTGTCAATTTATCGTCGGGCTCAAATAGACGGGAGAGAAATATTGCATTACCTCCACTCGGTTCCAGGATATCGTTTACAATTTTAGACTGGGAAATCGATAGTGGCTGTGGGAGTGAGCAGGAAAGGATGAAAAATAGGCCATACTTTTGAAAAACCTTCAATTGAAACTGTATGAAATTTATCAGAACTTGTAACGAAAAGTGAGACATATTCAAATGAGATTATCCGAAGGTAATCATTGTCCTTACCTTGAGCCAGTATTCAATTTTGATTTCGTCCGTCCAAAATTATGCAGTGTTGATAGTGCAAAGTGCAATTCCTTCTTAGTTCTTCATTCTATGTATCAATGTAACGGAATCTTTGAACATGATTTTCACCCTCTTCAAAACGTCGGATTGATTTGAAACTTTGCACACTTATCAAGGACCGAAGACAATGCAATAATTTAAATAGTTTGTCCCATTGTCCTTACCAGGAGATCATCAGGATTAGCGACTTTTTAGTCCAACTTACCATTAAAGCATGTTTTTTAGTTTTTAGAATTACAATTTATTTTATTTACAGGTAGTTCTACAGGGATCGGAGTGCACAGTAACGTGTAAGTATAAATATTTAAATTACTATAAAACCGTGCATACCTTAATATCAGAGATGCATGTACGTTTAACGAAGCACCTCGTCCGCCGTGTCAATGGTTGTGCAAGCGCATTGTAAATTTCATTGCTCAATCAGATGCATCTTGTTTGGTGTAAGCTATGCGTGAGAGTCGAATTTCCCAATAGTTAGATGTGTGGAGAAGCCGGGTGCTTGTCGCGGCGGTTTCCCAATAGAAAGTCCTCAGATGCAGGAAGCGCAGCGCTGCAGTGCACGTGCATTTGTTCGGTGGCGCCTGGTGGGGCGCCGGCCGATGCACTTTCATGCCGGTGACGTCACACCTTACCTTTCGTCAGCGTCACACCGCGGCTCGTAAGAGCTGTTACGCAATGGACGCACGCCACTCAACTTTCCAATTTCGACAACGCGCTATTGTGTAGCGCTTTCAAATTTTACTATACTATCGCCCGCTTGAGCGGCGCTTTCTTGCATTTCTCTCTCTTTTTAATCACGACTGAAAAATGCTCTAAACTCGGTGCGCGTCGCAATGTGGAGATGCACTTTCACTGTTGCGTTCCGCCTCTCGTCTCTAATAAATAATATGTTATTAAATTATTAAGATTTTTCTGCAGTGCTATAATGAATTGGAAACCAATTAAATACTTTCAAAATGCAATTAATGCTTTCAGGAGATATTCGGATGTATTATAATTTATTCATTGAATTATTTCTTGCAATTCATAGAAATAGTTTTTCGAAATCTTTCAAATTTTATTCGCATGATTTTGTTTAGAAATCTAAAATAGACATGAAAGTATAAACAGCTTACTGTGTATTAAATGCAAAGGTAACAACGACGATATTGTAGGATTTTCACCTAGACGAGATAGCGAGCTTTCCACGCAGCGAGAGTCGAGTTGAGTTGAGAGTGAACCACGGCTCTCTCTTCACCTTAATCTCGTATACATATTAATAAAAACATTTAGAACGAAAACATTGCATATCGATAAGCAAATCGATAGGCATATAACATCGTTCATGAACTTAGTGCTCTCTATAAAATACTTATTTCTCAATGGCCTCCTTTCGTTTTAATGTAGGTTATGAACTAAAAATTCGATTTCCATGTTAATCAACACGATTATTCATTATTTAAAATCATTTTGCTGATTAATTAATAAAGCGGCTTTGTTCTAAAATTGGTACTCATAAAAAAAATGAGAGCAATCACACTTCACCATGGTTTTATGTGTCACCTGTTCAAATCCAACTTCGATTTGAAATATCTAAAGTTTTTGTTAAAAGATCTACCCTTTTTTTGGAATGCCATAGAAACGAAAGGTCAGCTTGTATTGTGAATGAGAAAGTTAATCGTGGAAAGTGCGATCTGCGGCACCTGGTGCAGTTTCTAAAAAAAATATGTACCGGGTAGCCTTTCGCCCCGCTGTGTGGTTTAAATTGCACGTCGTCCTTATCTGGACTAATACGACAGCTTTTATGAAGGCTCCCTAGGCCTTGTTTAAAGGAAAACAAATTGAAAGCCTATGCAAGAAATGTGGTATTTATCCTATGGTAGCCTTTCGCCCCGCTGTGTGGTTTAAATTGCACGTCGTCCTTATCTGGACTAATACGACAGCTTTTATGAAGGCTCCCTAGGCCTTGTTTAAAGGAAAACAAATTGAAAGCCTATGCAAGAAATGTGGTATTTATCCTATGGTAGCCTTTCGCCCCGCTGTGTGGTTTAAATTGCACGTCGTCCTTATCTGGACTAATACGACAGCTTTTATGAAGGCTCCCTAGGCCTTGTTTAAAGGAAAACAAATTGAAAGCCTATGCAAGAAATGTGGTATTTATCCTATGGTAGCCTTTCGCCCCGCTGTGTGGTTTAAATTGCACGTCGTCCTTATCTGGACTAATACGACAGCTTTTATGAAGGCTCCCTAGGCTTTGTTTAAAGGAAAACAAATTGAAAGCCTATGCAAGAAATGTGGTATTTATCCTATGGTAGCCTTTCGCCCCGCTGTGTGGTTTAAATTGCACGTCGTCCTTATCTGGACTAATACGACAGCTTTTATGAAGGCTCCCTAGGCCTTGTTTAAAGGAAAACAAATTGAAAGCCTATGCAAGAAATGTGGTATTTATCCTATGGTAGCCTTTCGCCCCGCTGTGTGGTTTAAATTGCACGTCGTCCTTATCTGGACTAATACAACAGCTTTTATGAAGGCTCCCTAGGCTTTGTTTAAAGGAAAACAAATTGAAAGCCTATGCAAGAAATGTGGTATTTATCCTATGGTAGCCTTTCGCCCCGCTGTGTGGTTTAAATTGCACGTCGTCTTTATCTGGACTAATACGACAGCTTTTACGAAGGCTCCCTAGGCTTTGTTTAAAGGAAAACAAATTGAAAGCCTATGCAAGAAATGTGGTATTTATCCTATAATAATAATTATAATATATTATACGGCTCGCATTGTGAGGAGATTCCTGTCTCTGGAACCCTAACCGCCGGTAGCTTGGACCCTGTTCCCGATACCGTTTGGCCTCTATTTTTTATATTTTTAAATGCTTTTTAAGTTTTCTTTTTTTTATATTGAAATATGTATTAAATAAGAATGAAGATTAATAAAGGTAATTATAATAAAAAAATATATAAATAAAATAATAACATTTATATACTTAAATATAATATAAATATTTTTCTATTTAACTTATAAAAAAAAATAAGAAACGTAATGAATAAAGGCTGGCATTATAATATAATACCAGCCTACAACTGTTCCACTGCAGGGCAAATGCTTCTTCTCATGCAGAGAAGGTATGTGTATATGTAGCACTTATCCCATTCTTTCAATAAAAGTAGCGTTGTTACATAACTTTACAAATTAGATGGACATAAAGATGATTTATAAGTCCAAAGTCACCAAATAGTGAATTAAAAAAAAATGCTACTTGACTCAATAAACGAAAGTCGATTTCATTATCAGAACATTCAGAACGTATCTCCATCGCTCCTCTATTAGGACATAATTATTTTTGTTGCCGAGGGAATTGACCTTGTTGATAAAAAAAAAATACATGCTAAAGAATTCACTCTAGGTAACGAATACACGGAATTTCTTCAATCGGTTTGCGTAACCAAAGAGCTACAAAAAATAATTGGATGTCGAGCTTTCTATACCATTTTATTAATTTGATCAACTAACTAATTGGTGAGAATTATACGAAAAAAATGTTACACATACATATTAATACGACACAGATTAATGATATCAATTTGAAACGGAGTGCGCAATAAATATATTTTGCCTTTTAAAATGTGCTTCCACTTTGTAAGCGTAAGCGCATTGTGTTAGAAATCTTCTTAAAAACGTTCTTGGCCGCTTTTAATCATGTGACTTTGAAGTGTGTTTCTATTTTGAAAGTAAAGCTTGCAAGTCGTAATGAGAACCAAGAAGGTTTAGCGCTCGTCTTCAAACAAACACACGATATTATGCAAATGGCTGACGCATGCTACGCATTTTAAACCTATGGGTCCACCGATATCGCTTCTTTGTGGTATGGTCACTTTGAAAGTAATAAGCCGAATTAACGACTATTCACTTAATGTCCCATTGTTATTTTTATTTGTGGTATTCCCGTGTAGATTTCCAATACTCGATCAGAAAATGTAAAAAAGAATCACGGTTTCAAAAACTTATCGTCCCTTCATTGTCTTGGTTAATTTGTTCAGAGTCAGAGTTCAGTAGCATTAGCTCAGCCAACAACTCTTATAAGGTGCAGGAGCATCTTTAAGAAATATTTTAGCTCTTCTTTTATATAATCTTCACTCTAGTCCTCTTGTTAACTAAGCACAGCGAAAGACTTCGTTCCTATAATAAGATCTCTGATAATTTTTTCCAAGTCATCAACTAAATTGATAGATATGTCACGTATTTAATCAAGATCATATTTTTCGCCAAGAGTTATAATTTGTAAAGTGCTGAGCGTTATATCGCACAAAGTATCTTTCGCATTTTCGCACGTACTATCCATGCGAATCTAGATTTACTGAATATTGATTTCATGGATTTCGAAAGAACCAAGTTTGTCATGCTCCTGTCCTTTATTTAGGTTATTATAAGTTTTTATTATTATTAATTTTAATCAATCTCTAACAGCCATTACTTCGGCTTATGTCATCTTAAGCAAAATCTTCTGCATATGCCACGTGTCCTGAGATTTCTGCATAATGTAACGATATATATCCATGCAAATAAGTTGATACACTTTAGAAATAAACATTCAAAATCAAATTATTATGGAATAAACAATTCATCTCGAAGTGCGGTTGATTTTCTGTTCTCAAGCCGTCCAATCGTTGTAAAATTCATTGATAAAAGTTGTCAATAATAACACTCTGTATATATCCTGGAAGAATTATTCTGTATATCCTAAACTAAATAAGTGCTCCACTCATTATAAACTGAACTATCCTAAATATTTTCCAAAACCCGATTAATATACCTAATAAGCCGACGTATCCCGAATATTTTCTAAGAAACGCAACAGCGACACGATTTAATTCAAACAAAGGAGCAAATAATCTGAGCAGGTAAGGTGGGTTGAGGAATCCGAGGCCGAGGGCTTTTTCCCTTCGGGAGGTTAACCCTGAAGACCCGCGCCAAGGTCGACGAGTGTTTGAGACGCCTTTGAGGGCGAGATGACTCGATGACTTTGACTAACCCTTGCGGTCATATTATTTATATATTCTGGTGTAGCAGCCAATGCACGCGTTATTACTGCAGCTAACCTCCCGGCCTTACCAATCGACTTTTTTCATTCGCATATCTCTGAATTACCATGTTCGCATTATTTATGTATCTCGGGTGATTCAGTTTTAAATGAAATAGTAGTTTAGTTGGTATTAATGAAGAATTCTGTCGAGCACTCTCGTCTTTAATTTAACCTTACTGTAGAACTAAGTTTTAGTCTTATTAATGCATAAATCCAAAAATAGACACCTATTAATAAATATAAGGAGAAAAAGGTTAATAAACAAAGACTATGTTTAAGCACCAATGAAATTTCCATTATTTTAGTTTTAAATGCATGTAATTGTGTGCATCAATGTATTCATATAGAATATCTTACATGAGAATACAAAAATGAAGCAGCATTCATGAATCTGCACGATTTAATACCCTGCACCAACGTAACATTACCAAAGATAGCTTTAAAAATCGTTTAATATACACCTAATTATTTTTCAATGATAACTAAGAACGTTACAACCTCGGCATTAAAAGTTATAGACCCTTTCACAAAGTAACCAGACGACGTAGAACCGAGCGAAACTTTCAGTTTAGCTTTACTTTCTGTTGCGGCAAATATTACCAGTTGGTCCTTTATTTGTTATATAGAAATTTATTCTAGAACTAAATATGATTCAACAGAAATCGGTGTTAAAGCATTGTCATTTGAATGTAATTCACATCTATTTGTTTGCCGTGTCGAACAGGGCGGCTCAAGGCTCTACTCGGGGGCAACAACTTCTCCCTACGTGCACTGAACAAAGCTGCAGTCAACGTTCAAGCTTGATATCTCATTGTTCGGTAGGTTAAATATTAATGTAGCAACTGCTGTGTCTGCTGTTATTTTACAATACAATTCGACTTTTACATATAGAGGGCACAAATTATTCATCATTTATATCTTTCTGATTCGGTAGATTTTCATTTAGATCAAAATATGAGTAGATTATTCATGGCATTTGCCGTGATAGATTTGATTAAAATAATATGTCATGCTGGTTGTATTAAATTAGGCGGTTGCCCAAGTTGAAATTTATAATTTCGCATCCGTCAAAAAGTCGTGTTAAGCATATGAACGGGCTAAAGCTTTCACCATTACAATGGAGACTGAACGGAGAAAGGGTCTGTGGTGCGCAGCTGTCCTGCGGGCGCCCGTTGTCGGGCGCTCCGCCCTCGCTGACCCCGCGCCTCCGCTCCGCTCTCCGCGAGCGGCGAGAGAAGCGCTCACATTCACATTACAGTCGGTGTCGACTCCGCGAGTCGCGGCATTTGAGAGTTCAGTACAGTCGCGCAGTCGCTCGTCATTAGTCGAGCGGAGCGTACGTCTGTCACGTCACCGCGCGCAACTTACCAGCCATGTGGTGAAGTGAAACTGTCAAACGTGATCCACTTTCGCATACCGGTGTATTCGGTCTTAGTGGACTATTGCACTTTTAATTTAAACTTGACTTGTGGTTGTTTGTGATAACGAAGTGGTGCAACTATTTTGGAAAATTGGATTATACGAACGTATAATGGCCTTAGCCAGGTGAGCTATTTTGGTTGTTGGAGTCAACGCGGAACTAGTTTATTTTATCATGTTCATCGAAGGACTTTTCGTCGGTTGGGTCGTTACATGAATTAGAACACTCACGTGTACGATCATCAGTTTGCAGCCGGGCAAGCGACGTTTTCCTTGTATGATGTATTAAATGTTGACACTGATGTATAAAGTATTGTCAGGTATGCTTTCATGATCTCCTTAATCACAAAATGGTTTGTTTTGATGAAGTACATATTATCTCCACAATGGGCGAAAGTTGCTTTGCCCCGCACGCGCATTTAACTTTCCTTGTTGTGTAAGCTGAACGTCAAACGACAGGTAGAGGGAGCAACTTAGAAATCGAGTCACTTTTACTGCAACCATAATCATTAGTAATAATGAGTATTTTCTAAATCATTTCATTTGTTGAAGTTACATCATTATTGAAAATTAAACTTCTTTTGCCTGTCACTCCCACAGCCCCTCGTCCGCGTTCAGTTTATGTTGTTTAGTGTTTTCTTTTATTCCTTGGCACCCTCTTTCGTCACGTCAACCCCAAACAGTTGAACCCCAGCCCTACTGTTGCATGCTTGTCGGCGTGTTTTATTGGGAACGTTATGGGCTTCTCAACAACGTTACGTTTCAATATCGTTGCTGTTATTACTGTTTGCATTATAACATTTCACTGATTATGTCCACATCCACAGGAACCATTACTATTTTTGTTTGGTTTGTAAATCCCTGTAGACGTTACTTCAGCTCTTTGTTTGTATGGATATTTGCAACAGATGTCTAAATGATTTGGGCTTATTTTACCTGTATTATTTAAATCGACCCAAACAAGATCTGTTCCAAAGATACAACGAGGTAGCTATAGGGCCATAGCATAACGCATGGGTTCGTTTCTTTCCTTTAGCAGGTAGTTCGTCAACCGAGACCGGAAAGCGCTAACCTTCTGATGTTCCATCCAATAAGCTTTTTTCATTCAAACATGTTCCTCTTTTTGTAATAGCAAATGTGGCGTTCTAGCTTATGTTAAGATCATAAAAGAAATGAAATTCATTATGTTTGGATATTTCTACATTTCTGTCTACAGTGTTAATATTTTCTGTGTTGATTTAAATATTTATGTTTCCTTTATTAAATTTAAGTTGAAAATTCCAATTTAATATAATCGTCGTAGAAAATGTGTTAGTCAACTTCATGCAAATCTGGACCTCTGTTCAAAGTAGGCAGTTAATTTCTGCTTGCACGTTGTGTAAGCACATTAAAATTTTGCACAATAAAGAAGATTAACCCACATGTTAATGTAATGCTTAAGATATTGACTACTTAATTCACAACGGCTACAATATACTCGCATTATGAAACCGATTAACTAATCCAAGTGTCTACGGCGCTGAAAACACCTCTATCGGCTCTCTCTTACCTTACAGCTTTCCAAAACATTATTAAATTCGTCGCAGCCATCTTAACTCTCCCCCAAAATCGTGACGACTATACAAAGTTAGGATTGTATCTTGCTGGGCAGAAAATAAAGATTTGCGGAGATGCTCCTCCGTGCGGGTCGACGACCTTCCTCCGCGCAGAATGCACGGAAGAGCATACAAGTGTGGGTAGATGCCTTCGTCTCGACCCTCTTTACTCTTATTTGTAACGAACACCTCGGAGCCCTCGCACCCCATATTATATTTATAACCATCCTCTTAAACTTCAATTTAAATCACATTTTGACTTATCGCGGTCTTCAGTAATCCCTCTAGCTTATACCTCTGCTAAATTTATGTTAATGCTTTTATGAAGTTCACTAGAGCACTTTGAATATTGGTATTGAAATCCTAAGATGTTTAAATCTTGCTACGATTTTGATATCGTTTCAATCTTTGGAGGGGTCTTCGTAAGACCTCAATACTTCGTGGAACATACTCAGTCAAATGTTTACAACTAACATTATCCTACACATGTCATGCATGTTTGCAAAATTAACATACCTATTTTGCATAAAAGTAGTCGTTGTAATGAATTGGTTATCAGAGTATGTCTTTTATATGCCAAGCGATAGCAAATTAACGCTTTGCTAAATATAACTTTAGTTGCTAATGCAATGAACGGTAATAAATTCCAAACTAGAAAACCTTATGAGTTATGGTATTTTACTCAATTTCGATTTTGATTTGCCAACCCAAATGGCAGCCATTACTAAAGCAACTTACGCTGGCGCATTAACTGCTGAACTAGCTCAAGTTTCGTTACTCATTGTTGTATATTGAATGTATAGCTTAACAATCTAGTATGATTGTTTGAATAAATTGGGCGAGGTTATTTCGCAAGAATGTATCAATTTAGTCCGAGGGCCGGTGAGCGTTTACAAAGCGAAAGATTGCGGCCGAGCCCGCACTCGGTGCTCCTGTTTCGTTGACAGCGGAATGCGATAACTAAGTGGGTTTGCGGCACTGACGCTGAATTTTGGTTACGATAACGCCAGGTTAAACAGAACTGTCCGTTACCCGAATAGAAACGGTGATACGTTAAAATAATGAAACGTAAATCGTGAAGAATGTAATCATTGAAAAGATAAGCTTGTTAACTCTGGCTTTAATCCAACTTGTTTTAGTGTCTTCTGCGTACTGTTGTTTATGAAATGATTTACGGTATATTGTATAACTTTTGACGTCGTCACGTGTACAACCGTAGTTACCCGACAAAAAAGAAGGTTATCTACCTGACTAAATACTGTTTGATATTTCTCGGTATGAGTTTCTTTATTTTAAGTGTCATTGCCGAAATCATTGTCATACGACGCTACTCTACTCGGTAGATCACATAAAAATAAATAATTGCTTCATATTAAATTATTTTTTTGACCGGACGCTCTTAAAACAACCTAGAGAATCTTTGACACGTGTCTTAAATTGCGATTACTGAAAATAATATGGCTGAGTCTATCAACGAATTCATGTTTTTCTGAAGCCACGCCTAGTTACATAATGACGTTGATATATATAGCAAATTTATTGATACAGCGATTATAAACGTATTCAAAGTCTTCCTTATTATCGTAATGTACATTATACAAGGTCAAGGCTATCAAATGTACACGGCAGAATCTTGTTTGGGAAATCAAATTTATTCTTTTTCGTTTTTATGCCATCGTACAACTTTTACGGGAGGAAAAGACAATTTCATATTGAACAGTTTCCGATATTAAGGTTGTTTATGCTCGGATTACTTTCGAATCAGTGTTACAAATCTGTTTGTGACCGGGTCTCAGAAATGAGATACAATGGCTGTTTTATAGCGATGCCCATGGTAGTAAACCAGAAAATGATTTAGATTATATGCCTAATCTTGATGAAATATATCAATTTGATTAAAATGTTAACAAACCATATGGAAATGATATAACTCTGTCTAATGTAAGAACACGAAATCAAAGCGATTTCTCGCTCTACAAAAAAGTAGAGTTGAATTATGATGAAAGAATAGAGAGTAGAGAACTCGCTCCACGGATTGATGGATTTGCTCATACAAACTGGTTTTATAGGAAAATGTTGTCGTCTGACATCTGACATTTAGAATTAATGAAACTGCCATCTAACTTGATGATAACCCTTATTTGCCTCATACGACACCCACGGAAAAAGATGAAGCCATATTTGTATTGGAGGCTACAGCAAGAGTCTCCATAGTTAAAATCGTGTTTCTCTTTCGGAGAGAATGGCTGTAATTTGTTTTGTGGCCATTTCTCAGGTGAAACCTCATAATTTGAATATAGCGTCTTTGTCGATGGAAAGTACGCTGCGTCTTTCTTCGGCACGGTGCGTGGAGCTCTTTGTACGATGATCTCGATAGTTTCACCAACATACGACTTGAAATAGCTCACTGCTCAGATTTCTTTTAATATCGCTCTTGTTATGCTGTGCTAGCTATGTGGTATCGTTTATTGAGAATAGATATTTTGACATGTGGGTTTTATTTTTGATAACCAGGAGACGATCATTGTAATATTTATTCAATAGCTTCTATATAATTTTCTTTTTAACCGACTTCCCAAAAAGGTCCCAAAAAGGAGGAGGTTCTATGTTCGACATTATGGTTTTTTTTTGTCTATGTTCACCGATATCTCCGTCAATTGTGGACCGATTTTGAAAATTATTTTTTTGTTTGAAAAAGTATGTTTCGAAATTGGTCCCATTTTAATTTGGTGAAGATCTGATGACAACGGAACTCTTCAATAAATAACGACAAATCTCTCGGGATTGCTGCAATCGCATGTCTATTTATTGTTTATACCATTTCATAACATAACATCACGCCAGTACGCTCTTAAGGGGTACGCAGATCTGTCATTTCACCGGTTATGTTCAAGTTTCATGAAATCTATTCTGGCGTTATAGTTACCTTACCAACTTGCCAATTAGGTTGGTACAACTAAAAAGTGAAAAATAAAAAAACATTTTTGCAAAAAAATACTACCGACTTCCAAATACAAAACTACAAAGAGTAAAATAACTTTATTTTTTGAAGTCGGTGTCTTCCGTAGGTACCATTTTTTTGCGTTATGGACACCGACTTCAAAAAAGTTTTTTACTCTTTGTAGTTTTGTATTTGGAAGTCGGTAGTATTTTTTTGCAAAAAAGTTTTTTTTCTAACTCTCTTTTATTTTAACACAAATTTTAATATCCTGTCTTCTATATTATTTCTCGCCTTTTAATTTAACGACTTAGTAACATCAGACGATTATAATGTGAATGTGTCGCAACTTCACCGTAACTCTAGACCGATGCCATTCTTCAGTTGAAAGTGGTTCATGAAACTATGACAAGACCCACTCACGTAAGATCTAAATTATGTGCCCACGCCGCTCTACATAACTTCCGAAGCCTATTTGTAATGCGTTATATAAAACAACAAAATATATTCATTCTGTGGGAAAAAAAAATACTGCTAACATGGAATTTTTTGAAGTGGAGGAGATGTATGTGTAGAATGTGCATGGAAATCAGAACAATCATCAAAGTGTATGTCGGTAATTGAGTGTCAGGTATATAGCTGTTATTTATTATTTTATCCGTAGCCGATTTGGAGCACAGTAGCGTGAGGCGTTAATTTGCCGAGGGAGCAATTCGGAACGGGGACATCGCGCGCACTCCAACTTGGTAAAAGAGCCGCGCGAGTTGACCCATTTTGTGCGTAAAGCGGTATGGTGCGTAGAGGAATCGATGATATAGCAACCGAATCTCGAGGCCTCGAGGCCTTCGCCGCTTTACTGATGAGTTTGGATCTGTGTCAGGGTCCTCCCCCGCTCGGCGTCCCTACGCCTTCTGCGCTCGCTTGGCCTCCCTCCGGTGGCAGCCCCTGGCGCCCCTGTGGCCCTGCCTCGGTTGACCCGTAAAACTCTAGTGTTTGCGTTATACTTTCCGTGGGCTGTTTAATGATTTGGGGTCACTTGTGTTAGCATTATTCGTACCTACCTGCAAAAATTAGGATAATGTTTTTCGGGGGTAAGTCATCCGTTCCATCCGAAGGCATGGCATTAAGGTAATCAAGTTATACATGACAGCTAAAAGCTGAGTTTAAAGAAATATTTATAGCTGGAAAGAGTACATCATAAATATTAACATAATACAACAAAGACAATGATATAATCTAACCATAAAGGTGTAACAACGCGAATATTGCGTTAGTATTGTTTAACTATTCATAAATTATTTTTGAGAAGCATGAGCTAACAAAACTGAGGTCACTTATTTTGGGCCGCTGTATACTTGACCAAGTTTTTGTTATTCATAATTCCTCCATAAAATACATAGAATAATCAGTTCAAAAGGCCTTAAATCTGTACGTGACTGTTTACTTTGATAACGGTTTAATAATTATTATATAATAGCTCTGGAAATCAATTAGTTTACATTGATATTGAATGGAAAGGTTAAATTACTAAATATTATGAGGTTGCTGGAGTCATGCTACAGTAACTGAATCGTGACTAAATTGAGACAATCTAGTGCGCTGAATGAAACGGAGCTTCGGGTTAGCGATGGAGTGGTGATCGACCTTTGCAGCTCCGTCACCTTCGCAGCAGCCGCCAGCGCTGGCATTGTCGCCTCGACGCCAATAGGAAGCAACGCGGCCACAGATCGCTATTGGGCTTAAGGCCATTTTCAATGCACCATCTTTTACCTTGTGCCCCTTACTGTGTTGAATGACCCGAAATCGACTTCGTCGGTTGTAGAGCGCGACGAAGATCTTCATATGTCTCGCTTTATCGCACAATTTTTTAAACAAGTTAATTGGAACCCAATTTATCATCGGAGTCCTCGTTTATTTACATTCTTAAAACGGCTAATTATCAGAAACGAAACGTGTGCAGATATAGCATTGATTCTGTTAACCAAATCGCCATGTAAACGATTGCCCTACAAATACAAAGCCGTAAAATACACACGTAGGCCTTGCCCAATTTTTTTCAAATGCCACTCTTATACCATGTAGGTCAAATGCATTACGATGTCAAAATTGACCCGGTTCTTTTTGTGCTTAGAAGAAGGTTTTTTGAAAGTCTTGTGTTTAATAATATAACGTTTATGAATGAATTAATGAGAGCTATATTGTTGATAAGATTTAATTATATAATTTGCACCTGCACCGATTCGTTACTTCCAGACATGTGGTGATTAACGAATTGTAAAGATGTAGGAAAGTAGAACGGGGGCATCAATTTCAAGGTCGAACGTAGCTGAACAAATTTATTTTGAACGGTCAAATTCAGCGTTAACATTAAAACGCCTTGGAGAATACATCCCGTGTGACACACTAGGTTGATGTTGTAAAGTTTGTATAAAATTATCGAGGTCGTCAAACTATTAGGACTATACTAAAATTTTGCCTTTCTCTATCAGTTTTTGCCTGCGCTTTCAATGTAACCTTACTTTATAATAAAACATTTCGTAAATACAAATACTGCAGCTAAACACAGCCTCATTATCATGATGGGCCTTCGGGACAAGAATGCCTGGAAGGCGTCGTCGCTCAGCAACATGTTTCACTCTTCAAAAATATATGAGCTTGTGCATTTAAGTAAAGTCAGAGTTGTTTTTTTAAACCGCCTTTTCGTAATTGACGGACGGTTATATCGTTTTTGTCTAATGTTTCTTAATATACACACGGTGCGCATACGAAGACTGAAAGTGTACGTCCGCCTGGTTGTGTGCGCGGCCTCAACCGAGTTTTGTCGATGCTTTCTCGAGCGGCGAACCGGGTCGCGTTCTCGATGCCCCTTGCTGAGCTGCCTCGTACCAACTGCTGCCAGAGGCCCACCGAGCTTGACACACGCACACCAGCGCGCCGGAACCATCTACACGCACATCTACACCTATCCGAGATGTATTGTGTCAGGGCTAGTAAATAATTTTAATAAACGTGCTGAGCGAGAGCTCGCAATAAGAATAACTCAACCTACCATAGATAGTATGTGCAGCACAATAAGTGCTTGGTAAATTACAAAAAGGAGGGCACAGATATATTTGCATATTTTAAGGTTAAAGTTAAGGATTGAGTTTATCGGTAGGTGTAGATAGATTGCTTGGTATATGAATTGGGATAAATGTGTATTTGATAACTGATGTTTTTATTTAAATGAGGCATAACAAATTATTGTATTATTCAAGATTAAAAATGACCCCGCTGGTGTAATAGCTTGTATTTGCTAAACAAAGCACAAGGTTTTAGTGTTGTGTTCCGGCTCGGTAACTTGTGAGATGTGCCGACACTACCGGCCTTGCCTCTTCTCCTTGCCCATACTTAATCCTATTGGATTCAATGTTATCCTTGCCTACTACGTTATTTCAGTAGGCGGTGATTTGTTAAGTGAAACTGACAAATAATCAGCTCGTCAAGGCGCTTAGAGACATGTAGTCACCAAGGGATTACATCTTTTACATTAAATTTCCATTTAACTAAGGATCAGATTTCGTATGACCATCAAAATGTTTGGTTAAAATTAAAGGCAATCGACAGTGACGACCCTCGCCGGTGTAGGAAGTAGGGTCATGCAATTTATATTAGGCTGAAGTCAAGGTCTTGACAATCATTTTGGCCATCTAGTAATTCATAGGACAATAAAAGTTGAGGCCGAATCATTTCAGCCTTCTTTGTCATTGCATAATGAGACGAAAGGACTTGACGCGCTTCCTGGTGAAACCATACCACCAACATTTGATACAAAGCATTAATAACATTAATTCTAATCTTTATTATCTATTTGCGATTGCATATTCATGGCAAAACAATGTAGAACTCGTAGGGCCGAGGTGGCACAGTTTCTTGTTTGAGTTATAAATCAATTTGCCCTAGTTAGATTAGCGTCTGTATGAGCTACACCGTCGTCGATGTCTTCGCTTTCCAAAGGCGATGTTGCCAAATACTGATGGTGTATGGTGGTTGGCGGGGCGCGGACCGTGTATCGGTTTCGTTTCCCATTCGCCCACCTTTGCGTGCGCTCTTACATAACCGGCTTCGCAAACTCCTGCTCACGTCACTCTTTGTATTTAAAACGTGTTAAGTGTCGTTGTAATCATTTCAAAATGATTTCCCCGAGAACTTGGTAACTTTCACGCTTTGTTTGGACTTGGTGCTGGGTCGCTGGCGTTGTTTTTTTGCAATATGTAATTTTTTCAGAATGTTTGTCTTTCACGTGATCTACAGTTTAGTAGCTTTAATAACATATAACGGTTTTAATGGAGTTTGTTAATGAAACGCCCAAATATAAGAAGCAATGTGGGTTTACAACGTAACGGTGGCCAGTAAAACCGCTTCTGTGTTCACATGCGAGGCATTCTGTTTGATTCAGAATTGGCCGTTCGTCCTCGGCCTCGCTCGACCGCTTCCGCCTCACAGCTTATCCTCGCCCGTTGTGCCCATGATAATCTTTTGTAGTATGAGCCTTGATCCTAGGTCTCTTCCAAAGTCACCCGTCTATTTATTACTATAACAATATTGTCATTTCCTTTCTAGGTATAATCAGCAAACCGCGCGCGCCTCTTCGTTGAAGTACGTAATTATTTTTTTTAATCTTTTATTTATCTTAACAACTTGATAATTTGGATATATGTACTGTATAACCTATTGCTAACATAGAATATTTAGTTGGGTGGTGCATCTATCATAAAAGTAGAGTCTTATCTAACTGAAAATAAGTTGTTGCATAAAATCAATCATACAAGAAATGGCACAGTAACGTTTTTCTCCATTTGCAATTTCCATGTGAACAGTTTCAATAATAACGTTGGTTTTATTTTGCCACGTGCAAACAGGTAGGCGTGAGTGCGGCTACGTCACAAGCCCAGCCTATGAAGGTCATGACGTAACGACGTAGTCTCACCATTATTCAGTTTGTCGATCCATCGCTCGATTCCTCACGAGGCCAAACGTTCTATTACTCGACAGCAGAGGTTATGCGCGCTTTTATAATTCTGTCGTTTCCTTAACTTCAAGACCGTTGGCTGGCGTCAGTGGCTCCCGACATTAAAGCCTAATAGTAGTCTGATTTACAACCAGGAAACGTACAGCCGCTACGTACTCGATACTAATTATTCTCATGATCAAATTAGATATCTCTTGCATATCAATACGTAAGACCATATCGACATCAAGTCCTAGTGTATATGAACTTATGAAGTTAAATTATAACGGTAAATATTCCACAGCAGATAACTTTCGTAATATTTGTGTGTAAGAAGCGTTCGCTGATATTGCTCTGGAATCTCGCCAACTCTTAGCCGAAGCTGCTAGAGAAGGTCCGGAATCTAATATAAACACACGAGATTTCAAGTAAATTGTAGATATTGATATCCAGATGACCACGGTGACCTTTGCAAATTGATCTTTTGTTTTTTGCGGATGCTTTAAACTACAGACGCGAGACGGTTTAAATTATGCATAATAACCTGTAGATACATAATTAATGAAAATGATAGTTTGTTATTGCAACATTCATTATGATTGTAAGGGATCTTTAAATAGACGGGGTAGAGTTGGAAACCTTCAGAACGTCATAGTGACTGTTGTGTTTTGATTTTGTTTGTTTTTGCCAAGTTATAGCTTGTGTTTTCTGAAGCTTCGCTCTTATATTTGAATATATTCATATTAAACTCTATATCTATGTTGTTCTTATATGTCTTTAGTGTTATTGTTCTTCTAAATAAGTTCGCTGGTATATTACGGAAATTGTTCAAATAGATCCGATAAATGTCAAAAATCGATGCTATATATTCTCAGCAAAATATATTATTGGTGACTTTCATTGATTAATTTTATCTTTCAATGTCATAACGATAAAGCCTCGTTCAAACAAACGCGATACCGTCTCTTCGCATACAATATTACTATTTGTCTTTGCTTAGAACTGAGCAAATTTTACTTGCGCGGTTTTGTTAGCCAAATTACAATATATCATGCAGTCATCGGGTGATTTTGCAATAGAGTTATCTACACTCATTATCGTTTCGCAAATATCATCTCTGACTTCAACATCTATTGCTAAAAGCTTTTCCTCAAAGTCCAATTTTCAGAAATCTTGTTTTTCAGTGAAAACGCCTTCTAATGCAGCTTCAGTTTCATGAAAATACTCTGTAAGACCCCTAACCCCAAGAACCCTAAGGTTGTTAAATTTTATAGTATGATTATTGATATTGTTTCCAAGATTTTATATCGCAGTCGTTATGTTAATATAATAATAATGCGGAAATGGTACCAGCAGTTTTAGATATTACAGTTGCTGCTAACTAACCACACAATTGTATATGTATCATGTTTGATTGTGGAAGGCTTAGCGTTTTATACTAAAGTAATTATTTAATAACTTGTTTGCAACAACGAATAGGTACTGAATAAATCTTCTTAATCTACCGCTTACATACTTTTTCACGATAAAGTGTTAATTACAATGTATGACGTTATCGGAGTATCAGTACCTATCTACTAGTTACCTAGCATATTCATTTCCCGGGATTAGTTTGGATTTTTGATAGATTTTACATACTTTACTTTGTTTCCGCGTGATATCTCTAAAATTAACTGTGACATGTGGCCTTGAAAACAATTTAAAGATAAGCAAAACAAAATATTTGTTTATAAAGCACTTTTATTCTGATATCTTGGAAAAATTATGAATATATCGCACACATTCGGTCACGTACTACGTCGAATCGTCGATCAACTATTGAAGTCACATGACGCAGCCTGGTAGCGGCGTAGCACCGTTGCAGATTTCTCTCGTACCTAACATGAAATACAAATGATACGTGATTATCGAGCTCTACTTACGGCATATTCCTTAATTGAAAGGTTGCCACACGTACGGCCATCGTCTATTGAGATGACGTAGTGTGTAGCACGGTCACCTTGCGCGTCCTCGTCCTCGCACATCGCGGACAAATAAAGGTGGTAGCATTTAGTTCCGCGTTCGCGTGCTCGCTCCAACTGCGAAGTTTTAATTATATAACACACATTCATACTCATCACCTTCCAAACATTTCTATCTATATTTTCATTTTCAACCTAATGACCGTCTACGTTTATCACAGACCTGCTTGTTTGTTGTTTTTATCATCACAAAGACGTGTTAATGTTATTGTCTCCTAGTTTACAAAATCGGTTCTTAAATGTGTCTACAATATTATTCATTTCATTATGAGTGTCGTCAACAAAGGCGAATAATAACAAATAATGTGAAGCGCGACCGCGGGACTCGTAGCTCGTAGCGTAGAACATTCTACTGCCAGCTGTTACATTTACAGTGGCACTTAATGTTTAGGACATAAGAGTCATTTTAACAATAGATAATGTTATAGCTGTTTATACTGTCTCTTCAACCCCTCTGACTATTGATGCTGGAGACTACAGCTATCCCTTTCCTTCCTCATCTTCTATTTCTGCTTAATGACGCGGTGGAGATAACCGGACGAAATTGAAGTAATATTTTATGGAGTTATACTTTGTAGAACCTGCACTTCCACAACTCATTTGTTCATATCGTCGATTGAAGAGGTTTCACTATTTACTTTCCAATATTGCGTATAATGTTACACAAGGTCTGCTTGCAAAAGCGCTTTGGGGTGGGTTGCATTGCATGCGACATATTGAATACTTTTTCTTTTGCTTGAAACAATGGTTCGACTCGTAAGCGTAAAGCAATAACGTATTATACTTAAATGAGAAAAGAACATGTATGTTTTCGAGGTCTCTTTATACTTAGTTCACTTCTACAGTTCATTGACAAATAATGTTACTCAGTATAGTGAAAGCCACGCTACCATTCCGATCGGCAGTAACATTTAAAAGGTGATATAGTTTCAGTCACAGTAAAGTTATTACGTGTCAATAAAATATGGCAGTTATGCTGAACACAGCGGTTTTATTGTTATATTTACAATGGCTGCGAGACGATGACGGCTGACGGCTGCCGCAACCTTGAATACATCATGTGTTTGATTATTCTAGACGTCACAAGTACTGGTGTTTCTATCTGCATCATATACCATAATCCAGGCTATTTTCCCTCACAATCTATTGAGTACTTAACTGTAATGAGCAGCTAGCAAACTTTGTGCAGAAAAAAAAGTATAAATTTTTTGGCAGCTTTGCGCCGTAGACTAATTAGTTAAGTAGATGCGGCCAATTTTAATTGATGCTTTTATTTTTTTATAAGGAAAAGATAAAGAAAATATTTACTGCTACAAGAGACCTTCATAACAGCACTCAATATTTTTTTATTCCTTCTAAAACCTTGCTCGATTTTCACTCCATTTGTCCTGTATAAAAAGGCCAAGTGTCATAATAATATGCAATTCCAAGTTGATGTTTACTAAGGCTAACAATATCTTTCAAAGCAAACTCAAACACGTCCAGGCAAATACAGCTCATATTTATATAGGCAATAATATAGACATAAACAATTTACTTTAGTAAATCACGGACTCGTAAAGAATAATATAATGCTTACTAGTATATCTAGCATCTTTCGGAATGGCTAATTTACGAGCTTGTTAACCACAGACGGTTTTGAGCTGCCTGACCGCAACTTCGTCAGGCAGAATTTAGAACAAGAACACTTTGATGCGAACATTGTTTTATATTATAATTAGTAACTATATTATAGAAAATGTAGGACGATAAACAAAGGACCCATTTCCATTGTCGGTTGTTACTCAACGTCGAAATTACTCACCCTACCTCCGCCTAAAGTAGGTTTTGTCATTTGGAACACTAGATGTTTGTCGTTCATAAGTAACCTCGACATCTGTACTTGTTGCGTCACCACCGGACATGATACAATACCCCTATTATTAAAATGTCGCAGAGAATCGCATACTTGTTTTGTGTGGAAGACGGGGCGACCTCGTATCTACTTAAACCGTCTTCAGTTCGACGCAGACTAGAGTTCTGTTGGAAAACTGGCACGAAATCAATAGTACGTCTACGTTGTGAATTACGCCCCCTTTCTGGCTGGCTCCCTTTGCACATGAACGTCTCTCTTAGGAGAAATAGATACAGAAACTTATTACGATAGTACCTAGTCCTATCAACAAGTATTTTTCCTGTATACCATACCTAATATGGAACGTGTATACGGTATGTTTTTTTTAATACATTCATTCCATTACAAATAGTTTCCCATTGTTATTGACACATTGTTTTAAACAACAAAACGAATGAATAAAATAATATGTGCAATAATAAATGCCGATATCGTAGGACTATTTGCTCGCTGTAAACAAGCCGTCCTTCAGCTCCCAGTCGAGGACCCTATAATGTCGGCTCGTCCTCAGGGCGTCTGAGTCACTACACGCAGTCATCGTTAAGAGGGCATTGCTCACTTGGTTACTCCCCCCTTGGCACGCCCGCTGCATCAACGAACCACCGTTTGAAAAATAAAACCAGTCACATGCGTATCAGTACATTCATTGTTCTATCGTCCTTATTCCGATTCCATTGTCTCGACTAAACGTCCACCATTATTATTATTGATTGCAAATTTATGGTTGCACAGCCTTATTGTAAACCTTTTCAGGGTTTAACATATATAGGACATGTACAACTAATTGTAAATAACAATGTAATGGACGCGGAAAACCGCAACGGTTATTATTTCAGCTAAATGCTACCTTAATTCTATTTTAACATGTTCATGCTGAGTATTATTTTACAGGCTAATCAGGAATAATATAGAAAATTAATTGCGTATCAAAATTTAAACGCTCTTGACTACAGAGTGATTGTATTTGCAATATTTCTTTGTTATGCTAATAATAAGCTTTCACATAGTATTTGAAACATGTAGATGGTTACATAGATAGAAGGTATTTATCTCTTAATGTAAACTCAGCGGCCGTGACACAACAGAAATTGATGTAAATGTGTCGAACGTCATTGCTGAGGTAGCAGTAACTCAGTCAGCTAAAAGCGACAAAGTCCTCGTGCCCCGTTTTTATGGCACCTACTTACGGCTTGAGATTTACCAACCGATCCCAATAATGTAGTGAAACGACGTCGAGAGGACTTAAATATAGAAGAGGATGCGCGCTGGTCGGGTGACATCTATAATAAGACCTCGTGAGACCGATGGTACGTACTACGTAGATTGCTCAATATTCACGGGTTGTTGACTCCTTCATTTCATATCAGAATTATTTCTTTGAATCTGTAATGCACCCAATTTGACTTACAATAGTATTGGAACATCTCAATAAAAACGTCCAAAAATTAAAAACTGTTTTCAAGATATTCCAATCGTCGTCTATTTTGCTGTAGTTCCAATGCAAATTATGATCCATAAATATTCCTTCCGTTTTTTTTAAATTTAATTATGGTGTTTATGACTATGCAAATCCAAACACCTTATATCCTTTATACACATAAAATGCCAAATTAAATGGCATAAACTTCATTAACAAAAAGAATAACTCAAATAAAAAAAATGGTTTTTAATTAATATTTAAAAGCTTAGAAAAATCATTGAAATAGATTAACGATGTTAAATCCTTAGAAACAACATTATTAAAGTAATAAATCTGTCTTGACAAAAACGCTATCGTTTACGATACATAGTAGTTTTTTTATGTCGTTAGCAAGGTGGTCCCATCGGTGGGTGGTCTACCGCAAGGGCCATCCGGCCCGACCTTACATCAATATCCTACTATCACCGTGAAGACCTACTCGTCTTACACTAAATACGCCATATGTTATGGCTACATTTTTAAATGTAGGCCAAAAGTAATAGATGAGTTGATATGGTGATTCACCTATTGTTAATCGTCATAGGAGTGGTTTACTGAAGCTGAATGTAGGTCGCTCGGGCTGCTCCATTTGCTACAGTGGCAAATTGTTGATCGACCTCGGAGTGATCGTTGCTCGTCGTACGATATCTTATCTACAACCAAGCGGTATGAAAAGTTATCCACCTATTAAAAGTTGTCATGAAACAAATATTTAATTTAATCACAATGTGTAATGTTTTGCTAAAGCTAACAAGTTTAACTTTTGATTTCAATTTGTACATTTACATGGTTTCATCATGCGTGAGTCGTGACACATTTTGATTGTGAGTTTCGCAATTCTGATGAGATTAGATTGAGGTGAATTGACTCGAATCTGTGGCAAGGGAAATCGTTATGAAAACCAAATGGAAAATGAGGTGTTAAAAATATGTCTTCTTCAACATCACATCAGTCTGACTCCGGACTCTCGTCAGCCGGAGTTTCTGGGTCGTGTCGATTAATTCACTTAGCCTACTTTTATTTAGTGCTGTGACACTTTTTTTACGTTTGACATACTTCATTTCATTGCTCCAATGCAGCACAGAACTGTCCATTTTATGCCAGCTTCTCCAATGTATGTTCAGTTATTGCCCTGTTTCTTTTTATTCAAATTGAGTCCTGTTTATACTTTTAGGTGGTCATAAATAAATAATTTGTATTGGTACGATGATATGGAACAGCTTGTGTTTACTAAATATTCCAGTTGAACAGTGAGACAACAATTTGTTTGGGTACACGTACAATGGAATGATTATGTCGAGTTCACCAGAAGTCCAGGGCATTATTTCATCATCAAGTTGCCATTGAATCGCTGTGTGACAATGTTTGTTGAGGAGGAGCAAAATACAGGCTTTATATTTTTCATGTTTTACAAACAGTGCAATAAATGTGTACTCATAGCTCTTTCTTGCTAATTCACTTTGTTTACACTTTTCTCTTCGTTCCAATTGAAAGAGGATGGAAATCAACTGTTACTTTTATTTCCAAACCGAATGAGAAGTGTTGTTTAGTTAATAAGACAACCAGAAGAAATAGTAGGCAGTACACGGGATTCACGCTGATCTAGAATTAATAGCAATTACATTGTTTAAAAGACCTCATTAAAATTAATCCAGATTCCATGGATGTTGAAATTTGGCCTGCTCTCGAAATAAAATCCTCCCGAAATATAGAGCTGACACAATAAGTATCCAGTTAACTCGCGTGATACGATTATACCTTCACAAAAAGCGACCGCACGCGGACTGTGAACGGATGCAGTGCGGTGATGAAACTGACACAGATTCTAACGCGTATTTGGTAATCGAAATACAGTTCGTGAAAGTCTCGCAGGACGGTCAAATCTCGCACATTGTAAGTGTCCCACTTCGTTGTACTCTCGACATTTTGACGGCACCGAAACCCAAAAGCCGAAAGATACTAACGTGTAACTCTTCTTTCGCTCGTCATTGTTCAGCAGCCGTCCTCGGTGCGCACGTACCGGTACATACATTTATAAAGTGAGTATAATGTATTGTGTTCTCGTCCCAGATTTGGGAAGCGAAACTGCGATCGTTGATTGGCGTATTACGACGTTGCTACATTTTCGCCTTGCATTCAATTCTATGAGAATTTGCAGGTATTGCTTATCGGCCACTAGGTCACTAGTTAGCGTATTGTATTTGTTTCATTTGGCTATCTACGCAATGTACCTGAAACACTAAAACTTTTTATCCGTGTTAGAAATTACTGGCACACCTTGTGTAACCTACATTATTCTGATCTATCTCACGATGAATTGGAACTCTGACGCGAGCGTATCGAAGTATGTTCCTTGGAAATTTTATCCCAAAAGCTATATATATCATTATACTTGTCCATCCTTAAGTTAGTCCTCATCTAAGGCATTTGATGTGACATAAATGCCTCATCAATATTTAGTCAAAGGCTCTTATAGGTGTTCTGTTACTTAAGTTTTATTGACTGCTAACTCGTACATAACAATTACCTTCTTGTGTGTATGGCATATCTATTAGTCTTTGTTATACCACAGCTGTGAAGATGCAACCTAGACAAATGCTAAGTCGTTTTCCGAATAAAGCTTAATGCCAAATTACAGATTGATGACATCATAAGCATGTCCTGGTTGACTTAGGTTACTAGTTTTGTTTTTTACTATTATTTCGGTTGTTCTTATTGCATCATCGATGGATTCTGTAACTGTTTCTAATTAGGTAGACCAGTTACAGCTAACTTGCTGACCTGGAGATAAATCGGAGCGTGTTTTTATGTTATCACATATTTAGATTTTAGGACTAAACAAATTAGCTTATCGTCTTATTTGTTCGTTACTTACCAAGTACGTATTTATTCATTAATGTTAATATCTATTTTAGTATTAACTATCACATTATAAACGCATGAAACGTCATAAAATTAATTTCCTGGTCTCTTTAAATTCTCATTACTAGATTGTCTTCTATTCGCTTGATTCTTTGTTAATCGGTCTATCTCATTATTTATTACATACGAGTATATGTTAACATTTATTTATGTCTGTAATTTAGTAATGATTTGGGGATCTTCGACACACTTATTAGTAGGTCTTTATTATGGCAACTATAAAATGACTTTACTCAATTAGTTCGAAGCCAGTCACACTGAAGCATTTCCTCTCGGGCAGTACGGTCTCCGGCAATAATAACATGAACAGACAAAATCTTATTCGGTGCGTATTTGAAGCCATTGCAAAATATTTTCATATGTATGGCAAACATTGGAAAAATATATATCCGTGTAGCGTAAACTGCGTAAAGTAGCGTCTTCTCTCCCGCTATATTGAATCGATTTTCACCTTCGTATTTATGGTTTGGCATTTCCTAGTCGTATTTATAGTCCTGGTTGTCTGGCGTGCTATTGCAGGCAGGAATGGAGACTCCAAAGTGTACGTTATAAGTTTCATAATCTTTATGAATTGTTCCTTTTTTCCATTTCTTGCTTCGAGCGTTTTAGCTTTTTCTTCCTTCAACTTAACTGTTCTTGACTTGATTTTTCTACATACCAAAACTTATTCATATTTCTTACCCTACTGTCTATACCCCTGTCTTTATTAAGTTCCCTTTGGAATTTTCTTGTTATGTCCATATTGCCCCTCTGCGATTTGGTGCACGTAGACTTATGTGTGGTTATGTATTGTTGCAGGCTCGGGGCAGGCAGCGAGTGCGGCGGTGGAGGGTCGGGCGGCGGCGCGGCCGCTCCGCAGTCGGCGCGCGTCTCATCCAACGGCGCCGGCGGCATGGCGGTGAGCCGCGTGCCCAGCCCGCTGCACGACGGCAACACGCCCGTCGCGGAAAACTGGTGCTTCACACAGGTAATATGGTATCTATCGAACTTTTCACTAGTCCATGCCACGCGGCGAGTTTTACCCTCTGTTTCGTCGATCCGCGCGGCTCTGTCTGTTGTAAGTGTGGAGGCACCTTTATATCAGATTTTAGCAACTCCTGAAAAGTGATTGTAGCGTGATCTTAATTGCTCGTCGTTAGATCTAATGCGCTAAATGTGGATCCACCGTTATAGATTTGAAGTAGTCCTGAATTTTAAAGGTGACGTGCTTATTTTATTAGTCAGGTGATTTACAAGAGCTTCTATTAAACAAAGGACGTTTGGGAGTAAAACGTGAAGGCCGACTTGAATGGCAAGGGCATTCCATTGCCAACGAACGAACTTTTAACTGAAGTAGGAAAACGGCCGCTGAAAATAGTAGGCTTCAGTCACGCTATACAGAAAAACAACCTTACGTAAGTAGCAAATCCGTCAAATAACGTCTGTAACGCACACTCGGACTCGTCAAGTATATACAAGTCATCTGTTGGTGTGTTGCGAATAGCGATAATAATTGTTTACCAAGGCCGTTATCGGTGAACTTGAAATATGTTGCGCGCATATGCATATTGTGTTAACGTATACATATTTAAAGCTACTAGGAAGAGGAGTGCACGTGTCCGCTGTTCAAACTATAGAGGTGACTCGTGCGTCACGTTGCGCAGCTAGAACTATTACTATACCGTCGCGGTATGCGTCTCGCGCGGCATGTCACCGATTTAGTGATATTAAAAATCCAATTTCAAAGCTATTTCTGTGATAACGAAGACGTGATAACTTAGCAATGCCAAATGAAACATTCAGTGTCGTCACACGTTATGTAACTCGTTTGTTCTCTTAGACGTCAATAAAAGGTTTTAGTAACAGTATACCTCGCAGCGATAAGAGAGTCTGTAGCTATCCGCTGCTTCATTTTCTGCTTCGAACATCAATTAGACATCACTTTGAAAACGCCATTTTCCCGACTGATGGTCATCGCTAAAGTAATTGGAACGACCGTTGTACGACATAGACACACCGATCTGGTATTACCTTTTTTGATACTTTTTGTCCAAAAATCTATTTAGTCTACAATAACGGTGGTTTTTTGCTTGCTTTGTGTCGACGCTGCCTCACGTAGGTACCTACATTTATTAAGATCTGTCTCAAGTTTTAATCTTTAGGAATCTGGTGTGATGTTGTACCGTTGTTTAACGGAATCGACAATCAAATGGTGTTCTTAACGTAAACTTAATGATAGGCATAGTAATGATGTTTGTTAAGGATACAGATGTTCTCTTCATATATGTACTTCCTTGTAGGATTGTGGCATTGCAGACACAGACACGTGTATTCGCTCGGCGCTTCTGCTCTCCGGTACACGTGCCGTTCTCCGATAATCACGTTCTTCATTAGTACTCGGAAACGCGTCAACAATAAACCTCGCATGTTATCGCAACAATTAGAGCTCTCTTTGAAGTGAGCCATACACAAACGAAGCTACTATGAAACCATTATGTATTGTAAATCACTTTGGTTTGAAACGGCCATTAAAATTACAGCAATTTACTTGCGTTTATCAACAAACTATGCCTTTGCATTGCAACCAACACGACTCTGAACAATGTATATGCGCGTTTGTTTGTAATCAGTATTATTTCGCTTTAAAATTCTATCCATGCGCCCGATTTGTCATGATGATTTCAAATTACTAAAGCCCACATATTTTCCTGCATATTGTTGTTATAACAAAACATGTTTCTCTATAAGAGAGCTGCTTTTAAGGAGCACACATATAAGGCTTTTATGTGGCGGTGGAATCTACAAATGGATGTTATCTGTGTGTCCGCGAGTGCGAACCGGGGATGATGCGGGCGGCCTTGGCGCGGGTCGGCGACCGGGCGAAGACCCCAGCAGCACCGCAAGCCAAGCAACGGTCGAGGGCAACGACCAGCACGGCCAGGTTGCGCCCGCGACTTGCCTCGCCTATCCTCCTGACCGACGCCGGCGTCGAGGCCCAAGTGTCCACCCAACGAGGCTCTGGGCCCCCGACAATGCGCCGATCACGTTCACCTCACTCGTACCATGCTAATTATTTTGATATGAATGGATTATAATCGTCATAGACGTTGCCATAATCTCATTCAATATATACGTACACCAAAAACGTCTTATGGACATCGGTATTACCTGAAACCAAGGTCAAAGACTCTATAAAATTAACTAATTAAAATAAACAACAGACGACACCCTAACCTTGAATCATGAATGAAATAATGAGTGTTGTCCATTTTGTTTCATGAAATTTTATTTGCCATAAATAAGTCGTTAAACTGCTTGTTTGTTTTTCATGGTTGTCGTTGGTGAGGCAATTAAGGACAATGTAGAGTACAAAGCAGTACTTAATGGTTAGGGACCCGTCCTGGGGAGATTTATGGTCACCTTCCCGGGATAGCTTGTGCAAGCGTCTCACAATGAGGCCTGACAATACAAGGGTATGCTTAAAACTCATCATATTGCTGATATTTCCATTTTACAAGATATAAAGCCTCTAGTATGGTAAAAAAAAATCAAAAATAGAACTTTGCGTGTTTTGGAAAAAAAATAAAAAAATAAACTATCTACAAACGCAAATTCCTTTTTTTTAAATACCCACATTTTGGTAAATGAGTTTTGAGACTATTTTTTTAAGCATAGAGGAGAGGCCCTAGTATGACACGGTCGAAGGTATCTCGGGTGGGTGTCAATAAAGCCCCAGTGTACGTCTGCTTATTACCTGATTTATATTATTCTTTTTTTATGAAGCCTTGTATATCATACTGACTAATGACTTGATAAGTGTCACTACTAGTTTAATTTTACCTTTAATGTTCTACACAGTTCCACATTTACGCGCAATTGAAATCAGCCTTCTATATTGTACAGAATATTCATTTTTTTATTTTTTTTGTTTCAGGTCAAAGTGGTTAAGTTCAGTTACATGTGGACAATAAACAATTTTAGTTTTTGTAGAGAAGAAATGGGTGAAGTGTTGAAATCATCGACTTTTTCAGCAGGTGCTAGTGACAAATTAAAATGGTGTCTTCGTGTAAATCCAAAAGGACTCGATGAAGAGAGCAAAGACTATTTATCCTTATACTTATTATTAGTGTCGTGTAATAAATCAGAAGTGCGTGCAAAATTCAAGTTCTCAATATTAAATGCAAAACGGGAAGAAACGAAGGCGATGGAGTCACAGCGCGCATACAGATTCGTTCAAGGCAAAGATTGGGGGTTCAAAAAATTTATTAGAAGGTGAGTCACACATTTTTCTCATATTCGATATTCTAATTATACAATACGTCATTATTTATTTGTCTTAAAGATTCAGAAAGCAGCGGTAGTTAATTTTGTAACGAAATTGAGAAGTACGGTATTTTATTATGTCTATTATATTAAATACAAACAAATAATGACTTTACGCGTACAAAAAATCACAGAACAGTGTAGATTTCGTGGAAAGCGTTACGAAGCATACCGTTAGGTTGGGGGCGGACCCCAATAACGGTGCAGTCACATAATTTTATTCCCTACTGCTGAAAAAGTGGGTTTCTCGCGAGGGCTATAAACACCACATTATTTAGACCCCTGGCTTCATACGTGTAATCTTTGTAGCAACAGCTGTTATGGGATGGCTGTGTAATATCGGGGGTCTTTCGTTATTGGTTGTCGTGTAAATCAACCCCTTTTGAAGTCATGCGTTGAATGTATCCGGTGTAGTCATAAAACTGGTCACGATTACCTCGAATGTCCTTAATACTGCAGTGGAATTAAAAAATGGAATTAAGTTCAACGAAGCCTCAAAAAAATAAAGTATTCTTCACAAATTAAGTTCAGTCTCTATCCTATTAGTAATTTTACCTGGCACACATTCTTGGAAACAAGCCTAGATTGATACAATTGGTTCGGAAACCCTTTTTGGGTCAAGGTGTCTGCGATGTTCATTAATCTAATTCTAACAATTTTATCGCTACCTGTTGCCAGTCGGATAGTTCTTGACCTATTTTTCATAGTTTCGCTTTAAACCCAGACCTTTTTTGACCTTTTTTTTGAATTTTATAGGCACTTATCAATTTTAGATAATTTCGAATAAACGTTTATGCATTTTTTGACACATAACCTCAAAAAGTTTTATTTAAGCCAGAAATACTGGTTGACATATCACTGCAGACATATAAAACCTTTTTCTATAATAAGATATTTTACTGTGATCTAAAATATCGAAAAGCATCAGTAACTCCGGAACCTCGGCTTCGTTTCGTGGCGAATATAAAAGGGAACGAGCGCCACTAACGACAGGCTCCGGGCCAAATCCTCCATTGCGGTGATGCGAACCAACCACAAGGTTTAGTTCAACTTTACTGAGTGCTAACGTTTTTACGACACCGTTAAAATGAGAACAAGAACGCTAGCCCATAAATCAGTTACCTTAGCATCAATTTTATTCCGCGTAAAATTTTCTTGAGCTCTCGGAGTAAAAAGCTTGAAGTAGATATACGAACGTCCAGGTCCTATCTCGCTTTTAAAGAAGGTTGTTTTACTGAAGGGAAGTGCAGTTAAAGGAAATATTGATTCCTAGAAAGATCCTCTATCTTTATATTATTATTCCCTGTAAAGGCACACCTTTATTCCCGGTAAAATTCACATGAATCTAAACTGATACGAACGTTCAGGTCCTATCTCGCTTTTAAAAAAGGTTGTCTTACTGAAGGGAAGTGCAGCTCAAGGAAATATTGATTCCTAAGAAGATCCTCTATCTTCATAATAATATTATTCCCTGTAAAGGCACACCTTTATTCTCGGTAAAATTCACATCAATCTAAACTGCACTTTCATACCATCAAACTAACACATATTGTCGCAAAACACGTTGATGCTAACTCGGTATTTCTCCAATTTTCAGAGACTTCCTATTAGACGAAGCAAATGGCCTCCTACCTGAAGACAAGCTGACGATATTCTGTGAAGTGTCAGTTGTAGCAGACAGTATCAACATTAGTGGACAAAGCAACGTAGTGCAGTTCAAAGTGCCGGAGTGCCGGCTTTCCGACGACTTAGGAGCTCTTTTCGACAACGAAAGGTTTTCCGACGTCACATTAGCAGTTGGAGGACGGGAATTCCAAGCGCATAAAGCCATTTTAGCAGGTAATTTGTGTTTATTTGTACTCAACTAGTATTTACTGAAATTATTTTCTAAAAATTGGACAATAATCAAAAATATGAATCTCTGGAGGCAATCATTCTTTATGCATTTATTTTCATTCCTGAAAAGTGGCTTATTACAATCGAGAGTATTTAAATTGCGTACATCTTTTAAGACATTTCTTTGAGAACAGTTTTGCTCATCCTGTATTTGGAGCATTTCCCTGGGTTGAATCTCTGGAGGCAAACATTCTTTATGCATTTATTTTCATTCCTGAAAAGTGGCTTATTATAAACGAGAGTATTTATATTGCATACGGCTCGAATTTGTTACAATGTTGTTTATCGCATTACGTTAATTCTTTCGTTACGTTTCACCAGTGATAGGTTTCGGATTTGTGATTGATTTGATCGAAGTTCCACGTAATAAAGTAACTTATCACGAGATTTTTATCTGATATTAAATTGACAATCCATCAACCCGCACTGAACTTGCATTGTGGATTAAGAGCTCATAGAGTACAGGCTTATGTCCCAGCAGTGGGAACGTCAAAGCCTGGTTATGGTTATTACAATGACAAGTGGTGTAAACAGCATTTATTCTTTTATTTTTACATCAGAACTATAGATCTTCATTGACTTTTACAAGCGAGAATTTTAGGCCAAGGAGAGGACAAATAGCTATTTTCGTTTCGAAATCCCCCTTTAGTTTCCTTGTGCTCATTTCTAGTGGAATTTCCGAGCGCAGTCGGTTAGAAATAAATTATAAAGGCCATTATTGTTCCAGTTTTATTATATATTAATAATATTATTCGTTATTTTTCAAATAATTATAACATAATATATTTTTCCGCTGTGACATAAGCTTATCGGTTGGCTGTACCTAACAAAACAAAATACCACAGAGGTTAGTAATAATAAACCACAGAATATCGCACCTCCGATAAAATAGGGTTACAACTCGAAAAACCTGGATTTTGAGAAAAGCGAAAATAAACTCACGGATTTGTTAATCAGTCTTTATTCTTACACTATTATTACTATGTGATCAAAATTATACATACTTAAAACTTACAAAAAATATGTTTTAATGGCATACGCTGTTTTTCAATTTTCCTGAAAAACAAACCTGAAAATTACCAATTGTAACAGTATTTTAGATAACTATTCGAACACAAGCTATTTGTATGATACAATACAAAATGTATCACTTTATTACAGAAATATTGAAATTGTTTAATTCAATCCTTTAACAATAAACTGTAATAATTCGACTTGTAACTGTTCATTAGACAAATTGATGTAAGCAACAAGATTTTACCTGCCTGAAACACTGTTATTTTTCAAATTGTAACACTATTTGTCTCAACAAACGCACGTCCACCTTTCATAAAAATAAATGTAACACTAATTGAGATCATTCTGGAATCAAAATCTTTTAGTCATGTAGTGTTACAACTCCACCTAGCGGCGAGTTTTAATGTTACAGATGTAACCATTTTGGAGAAGATAGATGATAAAATTTTAAGTATTTCTGTATCTTTAACTCAAAGTTCGACTTTTTCGAGTTGTAACCCTATTTTATCGGAGGTGCGATATGATATTAAACTAATAGCTATTAAAATAATTAACTTTTTTATTTTGTCGGGAATTACCCGAAACTGTTCCATATCTGATTCCTGTGAAAAATTATTATTAACATGCCACTTTGAAAACAACGCGTTCAAATATTAATTATGATTCATATGGCAGTAATTTTTCGAATCCAGATCACCCGATTAGAGTATGTGCTACAATACAAATTAAATTCGCTTATGTAGGTTGTGATAAGTACGGTAGAACTAATGGTATTTCCGTTATGTTTTTCCTTTGTAGCCAAAATTGGAATTGTATTGTTAATTTTAGTGCTGACATCAATAAACATGCAAGTTTGACTTAAATTGCCGTTTTTTTAAGTCGTTCATTTTTTGTTTTTGTCATTGAGAGGCCCTTGTTTAGTTGTTTGGGATGTTTGATCATTGTTATTTTAATGAGATGAGATCTTCAGTGAATAATGTTACTTTCACTTAAGGGCCTACATACCCTTTAGTGCCGTAAAACAGTAACTTTCTAAAGCATACTCCTTAGTAACGGCTAGGTTAAAAGGTTTGAAAAAAATATATATTTATTATTGATTCATGTACATAATTTTGTACACAAGGTTTCTTCGTGTAACTAATAGTTTTGCTTTAAAAAATTAATTAACAACACGATGTTTTTTCGCAACTTTTAGAAACTCCTCCAAAACGACTTGGATGTTTAAAAATATTTTTACACAGAAAAATTGATGGCTGGAATTTCTTCATAACTAACATAGCATAAGTAAATCAAATAATATTTTGCAAACAAAACTGTTCAAAAGGAGGTTCAATATTGATATTTTGGCATGGAGCAGGCGCACGGCCAAAATATCAATCTTATATATAAAATTCTCGTGTCACAATGTTCGTTCCCGTACTCCTCCGAAACGGCTTGACCGATTCTCATGAAATTTTGTGAGCATATTGAGTAGGTCTGAGAATCGGCCAACATCTATTTTTCATACCCCTTAGACCCGGTAGGGTAAGGTAGGTTAGGTAGGGTAGGGTAGGGTTGGTTAGGTTGGGTAGGTAGGGTAGGGTAGGTGAATGTTTGGTGTTTTTATGGCAAAACAAAGTTTGCCGGGTCAGCTAGTATTCTGTATATTATGCAGATTTTTATAAGGACCAATTTCAGGATTAGTTCCACTACCTTCTCTGCTCTGCAAAAAGTCGTTCTATTTTCAAATATGTGTTAACAAAACTCTTTTCTTCTTTCCAGCGAGAAGTCCAGTATTTGCAGCGATGTTCGAACACGAAATGGAAGAAAGAAAAAGGAATCGAGTAGACATTACGGACGTAGACCACGAGGTGTTACGAGAAATGCTTCGTTTTATTTACACGGGTCGCGCGCCCAACCTAGACAAAATGGCCGACGACCTCTTAGCAGCCGCTGATAAGGTAAACTACTTTTATCAAATGCTTGTTAGTGTTTAGGTTAACCTATCCTACTGTAATACTATAAACTAGCTGTCCGCCCCCGGCTTCGCTCTGGTTAATATAGATTTTGTGATTTTCTACCTCTTCATGATTCTGGAGTCCTGGTAGTTCGAGAGTCTTTACCACACATGATTCCACCTCCGTAGGATTATTACGTATCTTTTGCAAGAGTAAAACGATAGCGATCAAACGCTTTGTGTCATAAAAGTTGGAATTACTTACTGTGTAGGTATGGTAGGTCCTACGCAATAATTGCTAATCGCTCGCTGTTAGACAAATGCTCTTATTTAAAAAAAAAACCGCGCCAACAACTCCAAAACTTTTGTATTGAAGAGCAAGCAAATATACGTAATGAGCCTGTCGGATATATCTCTTATCTTTATGTTTCTGTTCTCCTGGTAGTTTGAAAATCACCACTCATGATTCCAGCCCCAGTTTTCTTTTACCTTCAGTATTCTGGTGTCCTGGTCAGTTGTGGAAAATCTAACGGATTGCCCGACCGTTTTAGAGTAAATAAAAATGAGCATACAAACTTTCATCCCCTATTTCACCCCTTTAGGGTATGAACTTCGAAAAATCCTTTTTTAAATGACACCTACAGTATAAAATCAATATCCTCTAAAAAATTCAAACTTCTATCATTAGTGGTTTAGGCTGGACGTTGATATGTGGGACATCATTGCCTTATATATATATAGACGTGAAAGACTGGATGTTTATGAATCAATCACGCCACGCCATCTGAGCGGATTTGGATAAAACTTGGCACACGGACAGACCATGTCAAGGATTACCGTTCCCTTGGGAGAATTTTATACAAACACGCGGGCGAAGCCGCTAGCAAATGCTATTAGATTTGATGGCAGTTTCACCAGAAATTAGGACGAGCTTTTAAGCATCTGGGTCTGAGAGCGAATTAACCCGATTGTGGGCCATTCGTCACCTTAAATGGACTGGTTTTCTAACGTGAGTGTTGTAAATGACAACTAAGGGACATGATGACATGGACTATAACAGGATCTGAGTGAATGTGATTTAGGGCAAAACTGTGTATGCTGTATTGGTCCCATTTGAGGCCCATTTTCAATAATGGACCTTTTCAGCAAGTAAAGAAGAAATAATGCTTTGTTCTCTTAAAATAGGGAATTCAGGCTGCCTAATTACTAAGCTTCATAGCTTGAAACCTCATAATCATGTCTTTTATTTACATCTTTCAACCATGGCATTAAAAAGCAGTTCCTCATTTAAACCCAATCTAAATTGATTACACTCAAAGACAATAGCAAAACCGACGTATGTATAATAATGTCTTTTATCCATCTCGCGATACGGATAAAAACCTCTGAGCAGAGATAATAAGGCAATTTAAGCCACGTGCATAGACATCGATATAGAGATTACATTCGCACGACATGTCGCAAACTTAACGTGATGCTAACCATAGTCAATAGTGCGAATTTGTAACCAATATGTATGGAAATAAGAAGTTTATAGTGTGAAATTTTTATTTTCTGCATGTAGTAGCAGAGTATGAATGTTGTATGAATTTATTTGTGCAGTTTAGTTTGCAAAGTAGATAGCAGGGTTATTCCTGTGGGTAATTTTTATCAGCAAATAGTGGGTTTTTCAAAAGGATTATCATCTTCCTGTAGTGGGCTGATCCTCCAAAAGGACAAATAAACAAGTAAAATTTAAAAATTTAAAAAACCCCCGACACATTTATCTTGCGAAAACATCCCGATTCAAACAGTAAAACGCCCATAACTTTTGAACGGCTGAACCGTTTTTTTTTTAAACATAGCTAAGAACACTCTCGACACAATCACCTTTCCAACAAAAAAAACTAAATCAAAATCGGTTCATCCGTTGAGGCGCTATGATGCCACAGACAGACACACAGATACACAGATACACAGACACACAGATACACAGCAACACACCTCAAACTTATAACACCCCTCTTTTTCCGTCGGGGGTTAAAAAAAGATTATTTGCCTCGTTAAAAATTAACATGGTTAGTCTGGTTTAGGTTGACATACTTCCTGTATGTATTTAGCAGAATCTAAAAGACTAGCACAATTTCAAATGGGTGAAGTCAAACAGTGGATCATACGATTAGAATTTGAATTGTATTTTTTTTATCAGCCTGAACTGTCTCACTCTTGCCCCCCCCCCCACGGATCGGAATTGGGGGTGTTATAAGTTTGACGTGTGTTTGTGTATCTGTCTGTGGCATCATAGCTCCTAAACGGATGAACCGATTTAAATTTCGATTTTTTGTTTTGAAGGTGACTTTATTGAGAGTGTTCTTAGCTATGTTTGATGAAAATCGGTATAGCCGTTCTAAAGTAATGGGCGGGGTGTTTTCGCAAGATATCGTGTCATAATTTCGTTTTCAATAGATTGTCTATCGAAAAGCGTCTCTACTAAAGTTGTCAAAAAATAAAAGGCCCGTTTCGACAGCTATAAAAATACTTAATAATAATTAAACTTGATGTTTGCGAATGGTACTCGTTGTTATAGTGTATGGGTAACAAAGTAGTTATTTAGGATTATGAATTTGATTTTTCAATTTCTTACGTAGAAAGTTATCGCGACATGTAAAAGAGAAACGTCAACGGTCTTTTTAGATTGTGACGAAATAAAAGTGTTAAATTTTTCTTGTTCTCTTTGTTGTGCTTGTTCATGCCAATTCTTGAAGTAGTCATCCATTTGTGTGTCCAAAAATCTTTTTATACTAATGAAACTTTCTTTCTTTGTTTCCAGTATGCACTAGAGCGGTTAAAAGTGATGTGTGAAGAGGCGCTGTGCCTTAGTCTATCAGTGGAGACGGCGGCTGACACCCTCATACTAGCAGACCTGCATTCTGCCGACCAGCTGAAAGCGCAAACTATCGACTTTATTAACACGTTAGTATTCATTTTATACGTTTTATAGGCGATCAAGTTTGAAGTGTACTTCATCTTTTGAAGGTAGGAAGTAATGGGATCTTTTGTACCAAGTAGTAATGATTGGCAGAATCTACCACGTTGAATGAAATTACAAAAAAAATCTTGACGGTCGAATTCTTCGGATTGTCTAGTCCAAGAATGTGGTGATGGTCAGGATGGCTGGACCAACCGGTTTAATTTTTTTTATATTTATAGATTCCTATTTATTCATTTTAAACATGTTTAGTTTCGTTATAAAGTATCTACCGGCTTTTAAAAAATCGGGCAATTGCGAGTTCTTCTTCTTGTAGGTGTAACTTATTTATGGCTTATCGAAATAATATAAGAAAAACATACGTTGAGGTACTATATTTTAACGAAAAGATGATCTAGTTATAACGCCTACAACTAGGTGAAACCGGTTTGGTCCAGCCATCCTGAAGTCAGAACGGCTGGTCACTCGTAATAGTTTTCCCTCTATAGCAATGTACTAGTAATTTGATGTCTGGTACCAAATAGTATAAAATAGGTATAAAAGCTTGGTATTGCTCAAACTTCCAAAATCTCTCTTGGTCCAGCCATCCTGACCATCACGAGATGTGGAAGTTCGGTAGAGGAACAGAACAGCTTGATGAATAAAAAGTGGTCCATTTTCTGGATCTTCTACTTTTCGTATGAGGTGTGGCCACCTCTGCTGTCAGAGTTAATTAAGCCGCCGGAACCCCACAGGCCTTTGACTTGGCTATTTCAGACTTACATTAATTATATAAGTCCAGGTTTCCTCGCGATGTTTTCCTTCACCGTTGCCTGTGATATCCAAGATAAACTTAGAAAGTACATATGAACTTGAAAAAGTCACATTGGTATTTGCCTGGATTTGAACCGACAACCTCAAGCACGACAGGCGAGGTATTAGCCACTGGGCCACCACGACATATACCACGATATTTTCTGGATGTCCCAATTGTAATATGAAACGTGTATAAAGTTTACAGTTTAGTAATTTTTACTCTGTCTTTCTCGATTGCAGGAGTCACGCAACAGACGTGATGGACACGGCGGGCTGGAAGAACATGATCTCGTCGCACCCGCACCTGATCGCCGAGGCCTTCCGCGCGCTCGCCACGCAGCAGCAGCAGATCCCGCCCATCGGGCCGCCGCGCAAGCGCGTGAAGCAGGCCTAGTGCGTGCGCCTGCGCGTGCGCCTGCCCCCATACCAAAGACACGCCACGCGGCACTCGCGCTCCCACACTACGCCGGCTGGCCCAGCACCAGCACCACTACGCAGGCTGCACACATCATCAGACGTGCCCCGAGTGTGTGAGAGTGGCCGGTGGATGTGTGCGTATAATTAGAATGGATCCACGGATACGGATCCAACCCTTCGTTTTACTATGATTGATCTCAAGACGATATTCGATCCTAATGTTTTTTTTTTTGTCTCTTGCGGTTAATTAGTGTACCGCTTTTAATAATTACTTTTAATGTGTATGTTACGGAGAAATGCTGGACGCTTTTTGCGCGTTGATGTAGTTTTGGATGTAGGCTTCGGGTTAAATATTTTATGTATGTCGTTTTGTGAACATTCTCTTGCAGCTATGTATGTAAATTATTACTATGTATTAAATATGAAGCTCGTGTCTAAAACAACTATCCATGTCATATAAATTTATCATTATATTATTATGATTGTAACGTTCATTGGCTAACATAATGGCATATAAATTATATTGTTAATATAGTGATGTACAGAATTCATAATAAAATTCTAATAATCAAACTGATTATTATACCACAATGCAAATATTTGAATTGGATAATCTTGGTGTTTCGTGTTCCCATAGAAATTACAAAACATTAATGTTAGAAATTGTATAATGTAGGCCTTTTGAAAATATTTTGAAGTAGAAGTGGTAATTGAATGCAATAAAGTTATGTATGTACCATGGCTTTGAACAAAATTGTTGGTCTTAGGGCGCGATTCCATCGAGAGTGATTAACTAGTTTTCCATACTTACAAACTAGTGAAATATTCTAATGCTATTTCTGTCTAATCTTTTAGATCTAATTGCTGAGTAGTGCTTCTTGAACTACAAAAGTACTAGTTGATAGCTCTCAATGGGACTGCATCCTAACATCATATACGAAGGATACATTACATCACATGTACTGGGCGTGGGCCCAGTGTGAACATCACATGTATTGGGCGCGGGCCCAGTGTGAACATCAAATGTACTGGGCGCGAGCCCAGTGTGAACATTTGTGTGCAAAGCTTTGGTAACATGTAGGCGCTGTAGGGGACTCGAGTGATTGTATAAGTCTATTGAAATTGTTGGTATTGTATATAGATGAGCTACGATCCCACCATTAAAATATTTCTAAGTACTAACCCTTAAGTGGTATCACAGATGAAACCATTAATTTTTTATTATATCTGTAGGATGTTATTCCAATGACATATTGTGATTTTTCTATCATATTTCCATAGGTTTAAATACACGAACGCTTTTTGTTTTGTTTCATATGTAGATTATCATTCACTGGAATAATTTGAAATTTTGATGTATTATTATTGTTGTTGGTTTCGCTTCATCGTACATTTGTCTTGTCCAAGCGGAGTCTTGTGTCGCCCTTCATATTGCTCACTTCATTAAATTGTAAAATTAATTCGATTCTAAATTACAAATTGATAAATGTTATTTATTAGTATTATTATCATTTTTTTCATTTTCTATGACAACTTAACATGATTTTTGTAATGAAATATTCTTCCTTTTACTTTTAAAAATGATGGACCTACCCATAAGTACCTATTGTAATACTTACTCAATAGAACTATGTAATATACCGCGGCCAATAAATAATAATATTTAATACCATTTTATACCCACTTCCCATTTTACCACAGCTGACAGCTGTTATCATGTAATAATTGAATATTACAAAATGTCAAAAATAACTGTGATTTTCGAAATTGTCAGTAAGTTGAGCAAATAAATGAAATGATGATGACTAGTAACTTTTATTTATTTTTGGCGGGCGTGCAGATATACACAACGACCGTCAATGAAGGTTTTAGGCGATTCGCACACTGCACCGCATTACGCAGCGTAGCGCGCGAGTGCGTGTTTGTACGTTGCTTGAAAGTGTCTCTCTTTGCATTGAAAACACGCGTAGTGCAACATAGAAAACGCATGTTCACGCGCAGTGTCGTGAGTTCGTCGCCACGCACCTCGCAGCGTATAGCGGGGTAATCGCCATATTGTCCGTCTGGTTATATTGGCGATTTAAAGATCTCGGACACATTCGTCAGATTCCTTTAGATTGCACAGGTATTAGAAAGCTGTCTTTAATTCGAATTTTTATTATTCTCAAAATAGAGGTTATGCATCTGACAAGTTTTTAGGTCCAGTGATTAGCTATAACTGTACTAGCACGCTATCCACTAGTTTATAGCTTGCAATCTGACTGCAAATATTTTTCAGTTAACCTATACAGCAATTATTCTATTACTTAAAAATGAATCATAATAAAAATAACTGGGATTTTTTTCTCTTACGTATTAAATTATTCTCACGATGGATAAAGCCCATAAAAGTATTTTTTTTACCGAAGGCTGTGTCCCATCTCTAGTATTAGTTCCATGGACTCTCACGTTGTCACGTTCAAAGACCTTATACTTCTTACTAGTGTTGCAACAGAACTCTGCTTCCGCTTCCGCAACTGCAGAAGTTCCGCATGTTTTTTCACTTCCGTTTCTGCTTCTGGTTCCGCAAACTTTATAACAGAACTCTGAACGGAAGCGGGGAGAAAGCGATGAGGAGCGGTGCAGCAGACGCGACGGCGGCACGGCGCGGGCGGTTGCGGGGGCCGCGCGTGGACGAATGACACGAGCGCGGAGCGTCGAGCGTCCAGGCGCGCGTGCTGCCGATAATTGCCGAATCCCTTCCGCGTATTTTGGGAGGGAGGGGCGCGCGGTAAACAAACGACAAACTACCTCTTCATGAGGATCCCCTTATGTGGTGGAATGGAAATGCGCACAAATACCCCCATATTTTGCCAATAGTTCGCCAATACTTATCAGCTCCCCCCAGCAGTGTAGCCAGTGAGCAATTATTTAGCGGAGCTGGTTTAATATATGAAGAACATCGAAATAGGCTGAAAGGTGAAAAAGCGGCCAAGTTACTCTTTATTAAATATAACTTGCCGCTGTTTAATTTTGACTACTAAAATACAAATTTAATAAAAAAAGTTTTAAATGTACAATTGTGCTTTTTTTTCATAGTGTTAACGCTTCCGTTTCCGCTTCCGTTTCCGTTTCCGCTTCCGTTAAGATTTACTTTTGACATCTGTTTCCGTTTCTGCTTCCGTTATGCCAGTTCCGTTGCATCACTACTTCTTACTACTAGACTGTGCACTATGGCGCAAAAAACCGGTCTGAGCGAGAGGGCTCCCTTTGGTAGTGTGTCTCTTTCTAATGAGGTGACCATGACCAATCAGAACACAGGACAAATTGATTGTAAAAACGATAGTTTAAGTATTCCGATATGTTGATGCTACATAACTGCGCTACCTAAACCTACCTAATTTATAGTTAATAAAAAAAAAAAGTGTTTATATTTTTTGGTATCTACATCACTAACCATATGGTGTCGGGCGTAAAGAATTTCACCATCCCATGTTTGCCCGTGGGTGTCGTAAGAGGAGACTAAGGGAAAAACCAGAGCATGGCCAGCAGCGTTATCTGTGCATTTGTAACAACCATACTGCGATCGCCAACAAGCCTGCAAAGCACTCCCCATGCATAGCACAAATAAAACATAGCCCCTATTTCCCGGCAGCCTGTACCCTCGACTACGGTAGCGGTCAAGGTTACCGTATGGCAAGGGGTGCTAAGAATCCCGGACGAGATCCGGCTACCCCAACAAATACCGATGACTGGGCCTGGCAACGTACAACACGCGTACACCCCGGACCGACGAAAATATCACCGAACTCGAAGAAGAATTGAGCAGTTTACGATGGAGTATTAAAGGGTATCTAAAGTTCGAAGAGAGGGGGAGGACTGAATAATCCTCAAAAAAAAAAACCTCCAAGTCTCTTCAAGACATTCATTCATTCTTCAAGACTATCATATAGATTGGAACAAAAAGCTCTCTGATCCTACTCTCAAGCTCATGAAGGAGAGGCATTAGATGACCCTGCAGTCTTCTGACGGTGCTTTGAAATACCGGCAGCTAAATATACCTCAAAGGATCTCTATGATTTCACATATTGTCCAGTTGCGTAGACAGTTGAGGAATAAAACTACACCAATTGTATTCCACTAGAAATCAATTTGCGAATAATATTAACAGCCGCTGAATTTCACTCGAACAAAGTCCGTCAAAAAATCCGCAAACCACCATCCTACATTTAGTATTACGAGGCCCAAACATTTAAAAGTACTACTAATTAATATTTTTTAAATACAACGAATTGATTAAATATAGGAACTGTAGAAATATTTTTAAACTTTTCTAGAAATATTTAAATACGTGTCAAAGTATATGAATTGTTCGTTTTGGTATAACATAAAAAGAAAAATATAAAATTTTCTACCATTACTACCAAACCCAATGATTAGTTGAGCTAGCAAGAGGTCAGACAAGGACACACTACCAGCGGAAACCCTCTCGCTAGGACCGCTTTTGGTTAGCTGCCGCTTATAAGGAAATAGCTATCCTAGGTGTATGATGATAGATTTCATTTTAGATAAACAAAACATTTTGGTACACAGTCTAGTAGTAAGAAATACGTATAAGGTCTTTGGTCACGTTGCTATCAGCGCCAAAATGGCGAAAATCAAATGTCTTCATTTTGTCATCGATAATATGAAGTCCAGCGTACTTGTATAATAGAGGTCAGTGGCCATTCCTCATTTACCTACATAGAATTTTAATCGAGCATTGTTACCAAAATGTAAGAGCGAAAACACTGTCGCCCATAACATACATTATTATTATCAACCTTGGATTGTCGGTGGCCATGCCTATGGCGGGCAGTGGAAAAAGGCGACTTAGGTCGTTCGATCATAATAGTTCTAAACTAGGATTGCTCAAAATGGACAAGCGCGTCTGCTCAGCTGGGGTCTTTATGGTCAGGTCTAGTGACACTTTTCATTGAAGAATATTGACAGTATAATAATATATAATTTTGTATATAATATATACAAATGTATTTACAAGGCAGACGTGAATGAAAACGCCGGGAGGGGACGCCCTAGGAAGACATACATAGACCTTACAGGTGATGTTCTTCAAAAAGGCCAGGTGCGCAGTACTCATAACCGGCGTGTGTGTATGACTAGATGCATGAATGTGAGTGAAGCAAAAGAAATTATGTAAGGATCGTAGCAGGTGGCGTTCTATACTTTCTGCCTACCCCCATGGGAAAAAGGCGTGAGTTTATGTATGTATGTAATATTGACAGTAGCTGGCCGGACTTTAGGTTGGTGCCTGGTAATTGGCTATTATAGTGGTTAAGTGCTATTGATGTCTTTGCCACCAACGTGAATCGCTTCCATATTTGGTAGATATTTTTTTTTTTTGGGACAATCCCACCGCACTATTCCCAAACCACTGCAACTCCTGAAAGCCAGAATCAACAGTGGCGACCACCAGAAAAGCGCCGAGGCAATGAAGCTCGACGAAGTCCCGGAGAATGAATTTAACTGTCTTGGATCCCGCAACGAAATTAATCAGAAAAGAAAATGGAGGAGTAAGAAAAATACAAATTTCCACTTCCCTCCATATCAAGCAGGAGACAGAACAAACAAGACCAATAGGCACAAAGGGTCGTTTACAACTGGGATAAGCCCAGTTGCCTAGCACCACGGATAAAAATTAGCATTAATATTAATGGGTCCTAACATTGTGAGCTGTTATATTTGATTCCAATAATAGGTATGGCAAAAGCGCTTGAACGCACGGAAATTTGTTCTAGTTTCCACAAGGTCCGTATAGTAGACAGCTCCTGATACAGCCTGTACATTATTCAACATAGTATTGCGTTCATTCTGCCAAAGAATACACTCCCATAAGATATGATGTGCAGATTGTACATATTCACAGTCAGATGTAGAACACTGACATAATGGCGAGGCAACAAGCTTGAAGGAAAATAATTTACTTTTAAAGTTACCATGCCCTGTGAGAAATTGGGCAACACAGTGATCCACCTCTAGCCACGTCCTGGCCAGCCGCACGCGAACGGATGGAAAGAATTGGTGGAGGTGTCGGCCCTTGATGGAATTATCCCACCTACATTGCCATTCGGATAAAAGTTCCTCCCAGACGTCAATATGTGGTTTAAATAATCTAGAGATTTTGGCACGGTCACTACGCGTTAAAAAGTCCGCGTCCATGGTCTCTTTTGCGGAATAGTACATTGCAGCACGTCGCTGCACTTCAAGGTCAACCGAAAGTACGCCAGCAAGTACCGGTAAGGCCTCAGTACTAACCGTCCTGTATGCTTTGCATAAGCCAAACGCTGACTCTGAAGTAATTTACGTCGTACCGCCCCTATTGTGGCCCTATCAGCCCAAACAGGCGCCCCATAGCAGATACAACCCAAGTAAGTAGCCCCATAAATAGTCTTTAAAGTCAAAAAAGACAGACCCCACGTAGATTTAGATATTCTCGTTAAGGCATAGAAGTTCTTTTTTGCTTTTTCACCGACGATTTTAATATGATCTATAAATGCAAAATTCCTTTCTAACACAAGACCAAGATAGCACACGGACTGCTTCCTTTTTACCGGAACGTTATTAAATTTAATAGTAGGACACGATTTAAGATTACCTTTCAAAATGAGCTGATAAGTTTTATGCGGAGCAAAGGTCAGGCGGTTACGATCGCCCCACTGAGATATTAGTCGTAGGCAAGTGTCAGCCAAGTTCTCGAGTCCAGCTCGAGTACTTGATTGAATGAGCAGAAGACCGTCGTCCGCGTAACCGGTTAATGAACAGCCGCTTGGAAGCGGAATCGCGAGGAAATCATCAAAGCCTAAATTCCATAAAGGTGGACCAATAACCGAACCCTGAGGACATCCCATGGTGAGAGACTTCGACATGGAATGATGGCCGAGAATATTTGGTAGATATTTACTACCTACTCAATTGGTACCAATTAGTGCCCGAGCAACAAAATTGGTTGTGGTTTTCGAGAAAATCGACTTTGAAGGTGGACCGGCGATAGTCACGCTCCCATCAGCAGGACCACCATGAGCGCCGAAAAAGAGGGCATGCTACAGCTATTCTAAGTATACAAATAAAAAAACAGAACTGAAACATTTATGTTTTCCAAAAAAAAGCCTGGTAATTGGCCATTATAGTGGTTAAGCGATATTGATGTCTTTGCCACCAACGTGAATCGCTTCCATATTTGGTAGATATTTACTACCTACTCAATTGGTACCAATTAGTGCCCGAGCAACAAAATTGGTTGTGGTTTTCGAGAAAATCGACTTTGAAGGTGGACTGGCGATAGTCACGCTCCCATCAGCAGGACCACCATGAGCGCCGAAAAAGAGGGCATGCTACAGCTATTCTAAGTATACAAATAAAAAAACAGAACTGAAACATTTATGTATTCCAAAAAAATTACGATGATAACTTTCGCGTGGACGTTGACCACCACTTTGAATGTTGATTCCATGTTTGAGGAGCTTGTCATTGGATTTGAAAATTACTATTTACCTACATAGAACATTTGAATTACTGGCCCTTGAATTATAATATTTATGTTGGTCTGATGCTGCACGTACCGACTTGTTAATTCTTCTTCTTTCATTCTTTAATTAATTAATAATTTAATCATTACATTCTATACCATTCTTCTTTCATTCTTTATTTAATAATTAATAATTTATCATAATTAATAATGTTCATTTCCAATAATAATTGGTAATAAATACATTATTATCAATTATTTTTTGTAATGAACTTAAATGCTGAAAAAGTGTTGAAAATAGCGTGCAAGATTTATTTCCACACATCGAATTCAAACTTTCGCTGTATCTGCCGAGGTTGCAGGCGCTTCGCAGTGGCCACTTTGTCTGTACTGAGCTTGAGCCTAAGTTGGATAATATTTTGGGATAATTAATAACTGATGCAGAAAGCTCGATAAAAAAATAATGGGAAAAGTAAGAATCACAAGTATCACTTTCTTGTATACATGCTGCCTTAATTTATTACTTGCCTGTGGTCTTCCGTCTGGTGCAATGTGCGCAGGGTTCATTGAGATAGGAAAAATTTATTAGGTCTATGGCAGGGTTTTATAAAATGTAATGTAATGTTGTTGTCACTGTCAATGTCAAGCTAGAGTGTCAGCTGTCAAATTAGATCGATTTGATTTTATTTTCATTATTTTTTTACGTAACTTTCAGTAAAGTAAATTATCAATGAATAAAGTAATAGAAATGTCTAACAAAAGGTTATTGACAAAGGTTAAAACAGTGGCTGTACAAATAGCAAAGTTTTCTTCTAAACCCACTGTGTCTGAGGTGCTAACAGCATATTTGACTCAATGCAAAGAACCTCCCTGGACCTCGTACTTTGTGAAGGTAATATCAGCTAGCGGTTTTAAATAAATACATTTTTTAAGTATAGAAAATAACTACCAATAACCCCTAAATATTGATAGTTAAAGAAGTAGCAATTTCATAGAAAATCTAGGTCCAGTGCTCTTATTTTTGTTAAAGATAACTTCTTCTTTCGTGCTTATTGAAACAAAAGCTTTAATTGTGGTTTACATATAATCCAAATAATTCAAGTGATTAATTTTTAAGTTACAAAACAATATTGTATTGTTTTTGCATCACTATATTCCTGCCTAATTTCTTTCAGTACAGTAGCGTAAAGAATGACCAATTTGGAATGTCAAACTTCAACTGGAAGGTTGGGAATTCAAACTATCAGATACTGAGGACCGGCTGCTACCCTTACATGAAATACCACTGTTCTAAGAAGGAAGCTGAGGATTTAACAACATCTGACAAGTTTATGAGGTTCATTAAAATTATTAATTTTGGTAAGAATTAATTTACTAATGAATTAAAAAAGAACATCCTTACCTGCCTGTCCATTGATACCCCTATGCAGAAACCAGTACTGAACAGTACAATATATTGGTGATTGTTTATGAGTGATATCAACCTGACAAACTTTCTCAGTCATTTACCACATACATTATAGTAATTAAATGAACAAAAATTCTACCTCCTCGTTTTTAACACACTATGTTGCTACAAATATCAATATTAAGTCTCAAGATGACGTTACTTGATGGAGTGAATTATAGTATTGAAGTTATCTAAGTGGATAAAAGACCAAGATTACGAGGCAACCAAAAGTCTACTTGGCTGGATCTGCTAAACCATTTATATCAATCACATTACATCAACGTCAGCAGCCCTCTCTAAATTCCATCCACTAACACAGACACACTCTCACTCTACACAGACCACAACACACCATACCTCATCACACCACCTTACAACAATCCACACCACACCACACCACAGCACACACCCCTCTCCATTACCTACACACACACACACACAACACTTTCTTATGAGAGACCCCACACAAATACACTACACACATACACTTAATACAAACATTAGTATTTAATTAAAAATACTATTAAATTGTGTTTAATATATATTTACCATTTAGTCTATATCTTGTCTGTGACTATCCGAGTTTGCTAGTATGCTCATAATTTGCTTGTCCACTATTTAAGCGAAGACACTGCCTCCTAAGATACAGGATCTTCCTAGTTTAGGAGTCAGGGCTTAAATTGTTGTATTGACTTTACTTTCCTATCTTTCACACACTATATTCCATTTATTCATGATATATACATATTTTTACATTTTTAAATATTATTCTATAAAAAAATAAAATAAAAAAACATTTAAAAATACAAAAAATGTAGCCCACCAGTATCGGGAACAGGGTTCAAGCTACCGGTGGTCAGGGCTCCTGAGAGAGGAACCTCCTAACAATACGCAAGAAGTACCGCTTTCTGGATCAAGCCCTTGATCCAGCTGCCCAACGAGAGCCTCCTCAGATGTTCGTCGAGGCACTTGGCTATTATGCCATTGGCCGTAACGACTATCGGCACAATGATCGCTGTGTTCACGTCCCACATGTCGACAACCTCGCGAGCCAGATCAAGATAGCTTTCATCTGATCACCTTGCTCTGCCATACCTCCCTGCGGTCATTAGTATCTAATACTATAGGTTTGCGCCAGTACTCGTTAGCCAAGGAGAGCGGGGTAAGGCCCTTGTCCACCGCTACCACATCTCGATGCATACCCACGTCAACGGCCTGGAAGTATTCCCTAAGACTGCATACCTCGCGGTTGTGTAGGGTCTTAGCATTTAAAAAGCCACGACCCCCGCACTTCCGAGGGATATACAGTCTCATAACCGATGAACGTGGGTGATGCATACGATTTGCGGTAAGCAGCGTGCGGACCCTCCTATCCAGGGCGTCAAGTTCAGTCTGAGTCCATTTGAGTATGCCGAAAGAATACATCAATACCGGCATGACCCAGCCGTTGAAGGCGCGCACCTTGTTACCGCCCGATAAAAGACTATTTAGTACTCTTTTCAGGCGGCCAAAGAAGCGCTCCTTCAACGACTGTTTCACGTCAGTAGCATTGATGCCTAGTGCTTCCGACATACCCAAATACTTGTAAGTTTCGGTTGAGGAAAGGGATCGAAGGTGTATGGAATCCGAGAGTTGTATTCCCACGGATTCCATAATCTCCCCTCGCTTTACATGCATGACTGCACATTTGTCCACACCAAATTCCATACGGATGGCGTCACTGAAGGTTTCTGTTACCTTCGCACACTATATTTATTGTTAATCTCTCTGTATCCTAGTTGACAATTATGTGTACTTTAATATGTGTCAAACTTGTATTTTCTGCTAATAAATATTATATTATTATGTGATTATGTACTTTCAGGTATACCCTGTCTGCTGTATGGTCTTGCAGCCACCCAACTGATTAGACATATGGAAATAGTTCACACTGCCAAGGGACCGGTCACAATATACTTCTTAATGCCAGAAGACAAGGGATCAAGCTATTAACGTATTTGTGTGCATATGCCACAAAGAGAACCTCTTCTGAACATAGGATGGACTCCTTAGAAGGGTGTTTTTATTTAAGCTCGCGACTTTGCGACCGATGGACGGATCCCAAGTTTGATAAACTGGATTTATAAAGATAAATGTTACAAGGCGTTATAGGTTTATTAATATCCATAAGTATATACACCTAAAAAGTGCTAGTAACTAAAATAATAAATCTTGTAAGATCAATGAGTTTTTTATTTAATTTAACAGAAAGTGTTGACAAGGTATTAAAGATTTTGTGATATAAATTAGTGTACATTAGGAATTTACTGTAGAGTGTGCATCAAGGTGCAGTTTTCATTGCATAATATATACTGAGAAATTTCTTCTTATTTGCTGTATTGTCTCAGCATGTTGAAATAGGAGTAAGCAGAACTCATACACTGTAAGAAAAAAGATAATTAGCATGGTTACTGTTAAACTGCGTTACCATAAGACTGTGCAAAGGCGTCATAAGATAAGATAAGATAAATTTATTATGACACCTTTCTTTAGATACATTAAGCACAAGAAAAAAAAATTGTAAAAATTATAACACAAGAAAATACAAATATTTAGTGCATTCAAGAAATCCTAGACCCCACACTAGGATACCCTGTGTCGTGGGATCTAGTTTTTTCGTCGTTAATGACACATTATTTTTAATCATTTTTTTTTTATATAAAGATATCATGAAAATTAAATGATTTTACTCTATTATAGCGTTTTAAATTGACGATGAAGTAAATCACCACCGAAATAAGTGCATACGCCTTAAAAGTGCTAGTAGCTAAAATAATAAATCTTGTAAGATCAATGAGTTTTTTATACAATTTAACATAAAGTGTTATTACATTACAATATATTAAAGGTTTTGTGATACAATTTGTTTAGAGAGAAGGTAGGCATACAGTAGTAATATTAATAATAGTAGTAATATTAATAGTAGTAGTATAATAGTAGTAATTTACTGTAAAGACTGTGCATCAAGGTGCAATTTTCATTGCATAATATATGCTGAAAATTTGGTCTTATTTGCTGTATTGTCTCAGCATGTTGAAATAGGAATAAGCAGAGCTCATACACTGAAAGAAAAAGATAATTAGCGTGGTTACTGTTAACCTGCGTTACCCTAAGACTGTGCAAAGGCGTTTTATAAAGATATCATGAAAATTAAATTATTTTACTTTAATAAAGTGTTTTAAATTGATGATCAAGTAAATGACGACCGAAATAGGCCGCGTAATATAGATGATTTCGTGTGGCGTATTTGCTCGTACATATCTCTTTCTGCGCTGATCCTTAACCCATTGGTTTTTGAAACGTCATTCTTCAAGTATGTTGGTTACAAAATGATGTGTCTAATAATGGCTCAATACTTACAGAGGAGAAAGTCTCTAGCTGAACATTGGGCAACCCAGTGAACTTGATGGAAACAGGCTTTTGAGCGCGAATGATTATGATGATGATGTCACCGCGAATCATCAGGCCTAGTGGCGTCTCGTGCCAGCCGCAAGACCAGCCTGCGTCTCCCACTTCAAATGCCTTGAATGAATCAGATTGTTTATATTGACATCGTTTTTAACTAGAAAACATTGTTCTACTTTTTTCCTTGATGGGAAGACTTCGATCAATTAGTGGTCGAAGTGGGAAGACGATAAAATACGATTAAGCACAGTAAGCACCGCTTGTCTCACTCAAATGACCCACAATGGCTTCCACACAATGGCTCACCTCTTCTCGTGCTTTATGTGAACCAACACCTGCACCTTGTAAGACCTTTGCGAGCCAAATACTAACGCTGTCGAAACGGCTGAGTTGTGCTCAAAACACGCTTAATTGGTATCATCAAAGCGATGATGAGGAAGTACCTGCCTATAAACTAAACTTTCAGTCCTAAACAAATACCTACCTAGACTGGTAGGATATTATATTCTCGCTACATCATGAAACTCAACAAAGAGTAAATAAATAGTTCGTAGGTAGCATGAATGTACCTTCATGATTCGTAGCCTCGTATCACAGCTTCATCGACTACTCTACGCAATGATACAAAGCCCACGTGTTACGATTTATAGAATTGCTACTAGTACGTAACTAGTTGCAATAGCAAGTAGTGTAAAATATAATACTGTGCCACAGCTAGCTAGCTACACTGTTACTGTAGCGCACAGAAATATGCCAGCGCTACAAGGGCTACGATTTACGACGCTACGACGTGTTAGGTTGCGCGTTGCGCAATCTTTTGCCCAACGTTACGCTACAAGGCCTGCGGATCTACGATTCGTAGTCTCGTAGCATAGTTAGATCTGTTATTGTTGTTCATAAGACTGCAATATTACGCAATGCTACACAAGGCCACACAAGGTCTACGAGTTACGATCCGTTGACTACGAACAATGCAAGCATTTGCACTCTGAAAGTTTCATTTGGTGAAGTGGAAATGAAGTAGACCACAGAGGGTCATTGGAACTCCTTAATGATAAGTATGTCACAGGTAGGTACCTATAAGATATCTCGAATAGTTAACCAACTATTATGAAGCAAATACTTATAAATAATTGGTACTGATGAAGATGGCATCATCGAACTGATCTGATGATGAAGCCGGAAGGTAGGCACTGGCACTCCGAAATAAAACAATTTATCCTAGACGTGTTTGGGCTTATTAAAATCGTTGTGAGATGAGATGAACTTTGACAATACATGATTTTCATGTAACCTAATTTGAATAAAAATAAACTGACTTCCAAAACAAACACTACATACGTAACGTCTCTGGTGCCTATTTTTAAACGTTTTTGACACCGATTTCCGTAAAGAAAGTTATTTTTCGCTAAGGTATGTTTGGTTTGGCAGTAGACTCAATTGTTTGTTATAGAGTTTTTTCAACAGTTTAATCCGCTCTCAATAATGACCAATCGTCGCGTCTGGGTCGCGAATAAATTTGAAAGTAAGTTACCGCGGTCCTGGCTCAAGTTACTGAAATAACACGGGTGGGTTTTAATCAATAAAAGTCTGATACACCATCCCGCTTCACCCAGAACGGGAGAAATCATTGGATGATTCCCAAATAAAAAAAAAGAAGTTAGGTATTTAATGTATTCTTAATCTAATCACATAGGTACATACCTACCTTATTTCGTATCATGGTGCCGAGGTGGCATGGTATCCAGAGTTGCAAGCACGCAGCGATGCCTAGCAGGCAAAACAGGATGTCTACTGTGCCGTTGTCCAATTTCTGAAGCATACAGAAGGTAGGTATAGTATAGGTATCAGGGGTATACCCGTGTTCCTTCTTCTAAGTTATAAGATTCACCTTAGTATTGCTTACAGTTTTCGCCAAAAGGATGGATTTTCTGATTTTTTTTTGATCAATTTAAATTTAGATAAATCCTGTATTTATCAGGGTTTGTCACCGTAATACACGTAAACGAAACTACCTAATATTGAAACGGGTTGTGTGTGAATATTAATGTTACTGTATATTTAAATCTATGTTCATAAAGTCCCCCAGAAAAGTAAAACCAGCCAGGCGAGCACGGTTTATTATGACAGGCTTGAGTGACACATTTTTATCACAGTTTGGGACTGCGTGACTCAAGCCTATCATAGAGGCCGTGCTCGCCCGGCAGTAAGTATCCTGGTGTAAATAGGGCACGACAGATCGAACTGACTAGAAAACACATGAGGGAGATATACGACTCACGAGTCACATTGGTGGCGCTCTGCAAAAGTTAATAAAATAACTTGATGTGGCATATTAACAAATGAAAGGGAGTGATACTATGGAAGTAAAAAACGAGTTGCACCGCCAAGAAATATGGGACAAGTAGATCTGGTATCTTACCTCCGCAATCTGGTACGCTATGAGGCAAATGGCGATAGAACTCAAGGAAACCTGGTACACAAGCGGGAGTCCATATACAGATGATACGGTGCTTACCGCGCTGAAACAAACTCTTAATTAGCTCTTTTATGTTCATGCTCTTTGTGATTAAGTAGTATGATGTTACGATTATACGTAGATAACGAGTTTGATTCCCATTTTGGTCAAAATGCTATTTTTTAATTCCGCCGGCAAATTCTCAGCAGAAGCAAGGTATAATGGCTAGAGATGATTGTATGTACCTATAGACTGGCGTCTTGGTAAGGATTGTTAAAAAACCTACTAAAGCTGGCTGAACATTACTGTAAGTTTGAACCTCATAGGTCCACCTTTAGAATCGGGACATTGACCATGTTTACTGTTTGTAGCGAGTTGTGAGTGACAGTGGTAGCGGTATCGAGAGCAAAAAACGAACAAGAAAGAGGGTAGACCGATTTGTCTCCTCATAAACACCCACCCGCAATAACATCAGTTTATCCGTGATCATGGTGCTTGCAACAGCGCCGAAATATCGGAAACTTGCTATGTTTGTAAACATGGTTAGTGACCATGACGTTTTAAAAACTTATATCTCATAAGTCCACTCTTCTGCCAGTCTGTACGGAAGAAAATGCAATAAAATTCCAATTATTATTTTCCTTTCTTTGTCATATTATATTTGATATTTAGTTTAGTAGTATATTACTTGTATTATTGTATGTATGTATTTTATGTTATTATGTCTAATTAATGTTATTATTATTTTGTACACTGATAGCCCTAAATTCTTCACCTCTCGTTTAGTCCACCCAAAGGTTGTCTGTAAGACATTGCCCTGTGCGATAAGACCGCCCATTGTACACTTGTTTTTGTAAATGTTTGTCCCGTATGTTTTTTTGTGATGTACGTTAAAGTATATAAAAAATAATAATAATAATAAATATTGGAAGTGCCTATCTAAGAGGGTTGATACCTAGTTTACGTTCAAAGTTTATTTCTTTAACTTTAAACGCCACGAAGGTAGACAGAGATTTGTTTCAATGCGGAAATCACGACTCTGGAGATCAGAAAGTAGTTACCTACACCAACATATGATGACTGCTCAGCGATTATATGTCACTGCAGGGATCAATTAGCGTATATCAGCGTCAGGTATATTTGCCTGACATGTGCTGAGCTGGTCTCCCATTTGGTGCAACCTTGAGACGCACACCGCACTGTGTTTTAATTAAAATACTTGTAGAGTTTTAATCGTTATATCTACTAATTGAAGTAGGTATTGGGGCGTGCAGTTTCGTACATTTTAAATTTCAAAATTAGCTTACGAAATTGGATTTTATGAATTGGAGCCAAATATAATGGAAAATCAGAATAATATTAAACTAAACTCAAAATGCAAAATCTATAGTCTGGAGATGCCTAAGTGCAATTTATATTCAAACAAGGTGAATTTTCTTTTTCTCAAGACTTCTACTACAAATACTCCACCTTCGACGATAGAATCCAGCTATCCGAGCTCGGAGTGGCAAGAGACGTTCGGTCAGCGTTGATCCGCGAGCTGGGGTTAAAGATAGCGCCTCATAAAATTGAGGCGCTGCCGAAGAGCAGAGAGCCATCCAGCTCGTTAGTGACAATAGAAGATGCGCAAGTCCACTATCTTGGTTTAACCATGTACGGTGGGCTTTGAAGAGCATTTAGAGCTCCTTTTCCCACGAATTGGTAGGCCAGCGGGTGCTTTGCTTAAACTGCTGCCCAATCTCGGAGGCAGAAATAGTCTGTCAGATGTCCGACGCTGCAGGGCTAAAATGAACAGCCTGTAGCGGAAAATGGTTATTTGAATAGCACGTGGCTGGCTGAAAAGAGCGGAGCATCTCCTACAGGCATATTCAGGTACTGATCGGGCACGGTTGCTTCGGTGAGTACCTGAATATGATTGGGTGAGAGGCCACGGTAAATTGCCATCATTGTAGAGGCAATTTGGCTTCTGCACAGCACACGCTCGAGGGGTGCCTTCTTGGGCTTTATAGTCACCAGGATCGGGCGAGACAGTATTAGTGAGGAATATTCTGGCGGAGACAGGAAACTAGAGTGAAGTAGCCACCGAGTGTTGTCGAGTTGTTCTAATAAGTGACGAACTATAATAGCAAGTGGGGTACTTTTTATTGCGAGACAGTATCCGGGGGAATATATCGATCCCATAGATCAAAAATAAATTGATTAAAAAAGTTCACTGAGTCATCAATAGACCGCGCCGAGAACTCATTTTCCCAGTCGGTCTTACAAATGTCTCTACTGATGGATTCATAGTCACCTTTATCAAACATAAATTGAGTACGTAGTACACATTCCAGCAGAGGTGCAAATTCAGACTTATTTTCAGATGATCCTCTTTTGGTTTCAACAGTGTCGGACTGGGACCCAAAAAACTACCGGAATTTTTTAAGGCAGGCAAAGACAAAAAAAAAGATCACTTTAAGAGAGACACAAACTTATCCGAGATGAGGCCGCCATGAGTTACCTTACAAGAATACTTCTTGTAAATACAATGAGCATGATTACTAATTAAACAATGAATTTTTTTTTCATGAGGGCGCTTCTTTGAGCCACTTTGTCAGTAATCTCGTCAGGATTAACTTTATTTAAAATACTGTAAATTAATCGGTTGCGCACCCAGCTAGGCCCAGCTTGGCGTGTCCACCTACTGGGCCCAAAATATTTAAAGATGTAAAAATTAAGGGAAAATGTAGCTGGAGTCCGGGGCGCTCCGCGGGCCTTTCATGCAGTGGCCCGGGCCGGTCCGGTCCGGTCCACCAGCCGGACCGGCTCAGGCCATAGCCTAACCGCGCACATTTTGTAGCTATCTACAGTTTAAAAACAGTCGCGGAAAAATACCGCAAGACCGGACGCTTGTATTGATGACCGCGAGCGGTTAACCGCAGTGCGGCCTAGCGCTGTCTCACTAATCACGGCTTAGCTATATATAAAAATGAAGGTAAAATGGAGCTGGGTCGCTCCGCGGGCCGGTCAGGCTGTTCCGGCAGGCGAATCGGCCCAATGAGGGACCGGCGCACCGGGAAAAGTCCCGGAAGTCCCGTATGGCCAGTCCGAAATTTCATGATTGTATAATATATATACATAATATTTAGATTAAATCCAGTTTCAAAATTTTAATAAACATGCACATACGGTCCGAAATTTCGAAACCATGAAATTTTAAAGTTTCGGAATGCATGCCTTAGCTAGTAGGTATGTTATTTGTGTCACTTTTATTTGTGTCTACCTATTATTTTATTTTTCCTTTTTATTTATTTTTGTATGTTGGCTCCTTGTTTCCATATACCTACATGCAATGATATTCAAATAAATAAATAAATATATATTTATTTGAATATCATTGCCTACATGTAAATTAATAGCTATTTATGCAACTGTTACGTTATGGACGGTTTTTTAATACGAGTGCCATTTTTCGGTACAAGCGTAGCTTGTTCCATTTTTAAAAACATCATTTACATTGTCTCGATTTCGAAGTAATGTTATAGGTACCTGGCTGTATGTTCAGAATATCTTTGCTTGTGTTTTAGAATTTATGACGATTCGCATAATGCAATCTGATGTCGTTATTGGTATCATAATGAAACCGCTGTCAATTTTGTAATTCGAATATAACGAAACCGAAGTAGATAAAATAATTTAATTGTGATTTTGTGTGTTGTGCTGTGTCTTTTGGGTGGATAGAATAAATGGTTTATTTATCTACCTACAAGTTAGGTAAAGGGCTATATTTCGCTGCTGCCCCCTTGTTCTCGTGTGATAGTAATTTCAAGCTAAAGGCTCTCAAAGTTATCCGCAGATGCCTCAAAATCATGAATTTATGAAATATACATTCGTTGTAAACCACTCAACAAATCATCAGTTGAAGATAAAGTATCTATTCGGATGATTAGGTATACTTAAGATCCTATGACCCCTAGCTGGAGCAGAGGGCTTTCAAAGTAATCCTCCATCGAGAACGGTCTTGAGCTTCGCGCTTCACCTCGCTCCACGTCATTCCGATGCTCGTCGCTTCAGGCAATACGGTACATCGCCGCGTCGCCAAGATTGACAGGGACGGCCTCGCTTTCTTTTTCCTTGAGGATTCCAATCCAAGGCCTGATTAGGAATGTGATCGGAATCTCTCCGTGTGACCAATCCAACTCCATTTACGCTGCTCTGCGATGCAACGCTACGCTAACGCTCTGCGACTGCTGGTCGATCGGGGTCTCGTGGCATCTCTCCAACAGCTCTACATTAGAGATGATCTCGGGCCATTCAATTCCGAGGATGCGACGAAGACATCGGTTGACGAAGACCTGGATTTGGCATGAGATGTCCTTTGTTACCTTTGTTATTTGACATTGGATCCGAAGATTTTGAGTTTAACCCTTCGGGTCAATTTCCTCGATTGCCACACAGATCTCAGCTGCGCGAACTGCGAAAGCAGCTAGCGCTTTGGGGATCCGTGAAGTGTTATCCTCTTCAGTTCCTTCAGTCTCTGACCTTACGCTCCCGAGGTACGTGCATTTGTGGACGCGTTCCACAACCTCTGTGCCGATTAACATCGGTGTAGAATTCTTCACACCTGTACGCATCTCCTGGGTCTTCCGGTTGTTAATTTTGAGCCCAGTTTTCGCAGCCAGCTGACGCAGATCGTTCAGTTTCGCTTGCATGTCGGCGTGTGTATGATTCAGCAGGCATAGATCACCGGGATAGTCCAGGTTTTCCAAGACAATGGTCAATCCCTATTCTATCCCGCGAATCCTGCTATCGTAAATGCGCAACATGATTCCGTCGAGAACGATTATAAAAATGAGGGGCGAAAGAAGACAGCAGCCCTGGTGGACACCAGCGTGCACTGCGATGTCCTCCGAAATGAGGCCTTCGTGAGTCACCTTGCAGGAATATTTCCTGTAACTGCTCTCCAATAGGCGGACTATTTTTGGCGGCTCTCCAATGTCCAACAGGCGGGATCAGATGCTGCAGAAAAGTAAGATAAATTTCCCTTTGCCATTCTGCTGCCTGCTCGAGAATGATACGAAGAGTGTTGATCTGGTCCGTGCATGAGCGGCTCGAACAGAAATCCGCCTGCTCCCGACGTTCAACGGCCTAGACAGCATATCAAGGATTAATTTACAAAAGACCTTAGAGGGAGTCGACAGCAACGTAATGCCCCTCCAGTTATCGCAACTACTAAGATCACCTTTCTTGGGTACGGTAATTAAAAGTCCCTTGTTCCAGTCGTCCGGGAGTTCTTCAGCGGTCCATATCCTTTCAATTAAAGGCGTAAGCGCGTCGACGGCGGAGGCTAAGTTGGCTTGTAAAATTGCCGCAGTTATCAGGTCGAGTCCAGGTGCTTTGCCTGCCTTCAAATAGAGGATCGCTTCAGTCTCTTCAGAGGCTGACGGTAGTTCCGTATCGATGTCGAGGGGTCGAGTTGGTGTAGAACCTAACTGCAGCGCGTCAGGCGTCAAAGATGCTGAAAATTTGAAGATCTCCTCAAAGTGCTGGCGCCAGCGTTGCCGACATTGCCAAGATCCGACGGCACATTGACGGTGATGTGATTTTAGCCGTTCACAACAGTTGTATTGCGGAGGGCGTATTTCTTGGTATATGGCGACGCGAATTTATACGAATCATCCCGAAAAGTGGCGAACTAGTTTTCTTTCTTTCTTTACATACCACCGGAGGCACCGGATGACCCAAAGTTGTACCAGCCCATAACATTACTTCCGTCTTTGGGCAAACTCCTGGAGCACCTTATCGTTCCACGTTTGCTACAGGACGGACCAAATTTTATAACAATCAATTCGGTTTCACTATGGGAATATCTACCGTAGACGCGGCCCTTACTGTTAGGAAAATATTTAATACATCCGAACGTTATTGGGCTTTTTATAGATATTTCTGGGTCTTTTGATTTTTGACGCATGGTGGCCAATATTAGTTAAAATGAAAACTCGGGGCTGCTATAGAAATATATATGTCGCATCAAGGCTGGCCGATAGATGCAAACCATCGGGCAACCAGAATGTATGCCCTTAGGTTAAGACATCGTGTGTGGGTAGGTAGGTGGATACAGTCGTGAAAATGAAATAACATAAATTATTCGTTACACTGGGTTTATTCAAATATTCACAGTTACAATCTTGCTTACTAATATTACGGATCGTCACTGATTCTACGACGTCTTAGATCTAAGGCTGTCATGACGTGTTGCGCCACACGTCCTCTTAGTCTATTCCGAACCGCCAGTCTCCCATCATACAAGGGATGTTTTTCTGAAACACAAAATTTCCAAACAGTATTCGCTAGTCCAAACCTGACTCAGACTGAGTCAACAAGTGAGAAAACTTTATGAAACTAATAATCATGATCATTTAGATCTCTCTCTTCACTATTGCATGGAACGAGTAATTCTAATTCCAATGTAAAGAAAATAGCAACTAAATCACCGATTTGGTACCTAAAAGTATCTTAATCTTCGTGATTACAAAGTCCAAGTACCACTGATAGTCATTAATGTCACATTAAATGAAACAAAAGAAACCCGGATATCTTATTCACGATCTTTAGCCATCATATAGCTCTCCTAGCTTTCTCATAGCTTTCCTAGCTATCTCATAGCTCGGAGATAATTGCTCTACTCGCACATCCCTCAGATGTCGAGTCAACTCAACTCTCTGAATTCGGAACATGTTCACACAGACACTCAGTATGTCCTATGTTACGTCAATTCATTAACAACTTCATCTACAATCTCAATTGGTATTTGAGCTTTTTGTATCTTCCTAACAAGATCTACGAATCGTTATCAAAATTCGAAACCAAAATTATTTCAATTTCCATAAAGAGGGTTTGACGATTCGAACGTCATCAACATTAACTTGGTGACCTCACCTCTCGCCATTATTTGGCAACTACACTACCAGCCGCACTACCAGTAGTGTCATTGCCAATTAAGGACACTACTAAGCCTATTTCGGATTAAATTGTACAGTCAACATAGAAGTTTTGGACCTCCTATTCCACCAAGTTCAACGAGTTGAACTATTTGTTGATCAACCTCTTTTACGGAAATTCGTTTTTACTTATGAAGTTTAAAAATGTGACAGAGATTAAATCTCTCTGACGATAATTTGTTCTACCCTTTGATTGATATTTGATGGATAATTTTTTATTGTGAGACTATTTCTTAAATGCAGCTTACATTACGTTTTATCGTGTTTAAAGAAGAGAGCACGAAAAACAGATATACCAGTTACTGAAATATACGATGACAAGTTATCACACTTTCAAAATAGCGGCGTTCATCCCTTTACAATTAAACTACCTCCGTTTCCTAGTGTTTCACTTGTCCTTTATGGTGCTCGGCACAAAGAAAATGATGTCCCTAGAATTACATTCACAGATGTAGAAAGCGTTGTAGTGCCATTAAAATTTCGTGAGCAATATTAACTGACTACTATGTTAACAATAATCGATTTATAGTGTTTTGCTTAGATGGATGCGGATGCACGTAAAAAAAATATTAATATAAAAGAGATCTTTATTGATGGAACTTTTAGCAGCTGTCCGCTTCCTTTTATTCAGCTTTACATAATTCAATAATTTTTATTTTATTTTTATTTTATGTTTTTTCTGTCCATCCAAAGTTTGTCTGGTAGATATCGCTGTCAGCGATAAGACCGCCTTTGTACCCGTATAAATAAGTTTTTCTTGTTTATAATTTTATGATGTTCAATAAAGTATATTCTATTCTATTCTATTCAAGATGATATTGGTAGCTCTATCAATTCAAACAATGTGAGACCTTTATTTTTTGCTTTGATGACGGATAAGAAGACATCTAATTATCATATTTTATTTAGCCTAATTAAGTCACAGCTACCGGACTTCACGGCCACAAAAGTTTATTGCGATTATGAAATAGCACCAATAAACGCTTTGACGGAAGTTTACCCAGACATTCTAGTTAAAGGCTGTTTTTATCACTGGTCAAAAAGTGTCTGGAATAGGGTAAAACTCTTGGGCCACACAAAATGTAAGGCCGAAAAAAGAATTATCGCACTTACGGCTGCACTGCCATTAATTCCACAGACACTTATTAAAAAAAGATGGGAGTACATTAAGTCAGAATGTTTCAAAAACATGGAAATGTCAAAATTCGTCAAATATATAGAGAGTTTTTGGATGAAGCCATATTTTAGTGCCATGTTATGTGTATTTGGAGAACACCATCGCACAAACAATATCTCCAAAGGCTGGAATTCCAAATTGAATGAGGCCTTAAATAAAAATACTGTAACACTGTTACGCTTACTCAATGTACTACAAAAGTTTCAGAAAAACACAGAAATAAAACTTCAACATAGTACTAATAATAATAAAAAAATTAAACGAGTTATCACCAACGATGATTTTATCTCACATGTGCAAATTCAACTCAAGAACAATGAGATAACCGCCGAAGGTTATCATGCACTTGATAAATTAAGATAAGGAGATACAGTTACAGTCGGTCACTTGAAATTTTCACGCGATGTTTTTGTTATCTGTGGTTCAATATTAAGTTTTATTTGTAAGTACTACAAAAGTTACAGAGAAGTTAGTATAAGATTTGCGTTAATTTTTTTATTTCCGCATGATTGAGTTTTCAAATAATTTTGATTTTATTTGGTAATAAATAAAGAGTTACATTTCTGAAGTTTACTGTTACTGATATTTCATGATTTACTTATTAAATAAAGAATTATATTTCTAAACTTTGCTGTGTTGACTGTACAATTTAATCCAAAATAGACCTGGTAGTGTCGTTAATTGGCAACGACACTACTGGTAGTGCGGCTGGTAGTGCCGTTGCCAAAAAATGCCTCTCGCGTGACTATTTTAGTTTACTTTATTTTAACCTCATAACTCAATAGAAACTTTCTGAAAGGTTCCTAACACAAACATGAATTTTCACACCAGACATAGTGTCACACAGACTTACAGGTGCCAAACAGGCCTTCAGTTGACACACAGGCTCACAGTTGCCACACAGGTCAACAGCTGCCACACAATGTTCGGGTACTCCTGACCAAAGTAGATCATTGGTTTCGTGAAAATAGGGTAATTTTAGGGCTCTACTCTTGTAACTAAATCATTACCCTGGGCCATGTACCACAGTCATTCCAAACAAACTTTGAAACTTCTGCTGCAGCAAAAACTGCCTAGCTTTTAGAAACCCTCGAGTAAAACCTCTAACGCCACGGCTCTATAGCCGACCAGCAATTATATTGCTCTCACACAACGGTCTCTCTGGACCCCGACCTCCGCCAGAATCCACTGGTACGGTCAAATATAATACGTCTGATAGACTCAATTACTCGACATCTTCAGTTTGCTCATCAAAATTAAAATCCTTTTAAATTCAACATCGACTGGTACATGACCCGCTGGCATCTTCCTTAACCTACCGTGTGCATACTTGTAGGTTCTAAGCATACCTATTTAAAGCTTTCGGTGTATAACGATCACCGTTCTTTCATAATCACCTATCGCAGACTTAATGCTGGGCCTATTTAGTTTTGGTAGAGTTTCCCACACAACACTATTCATTAGAAAAAAAAGGTCAGACGATCAACAAGTTCAACAACTAAACAAAGTAATAGTAACAATGCTGTTACGGTTTGTTATAATTCAAAGGCAATGCATACTCAACTCATGAAATTTCTTCGTAGACCCATCGCCACATATTACGCATGAGGTGCGGTCCAGAATTTGTCTCATGAATAGACATGTTAATCAGATTTGGTTTCACTACCACTGTCATCAACTAAGATGTCTAATTCTCAAGGAACTTGGTGATCGGGTAACCTTCTCACAAGATTCGCGCTTTTTGCTCAAAGATCTTGGAACATACAGACTATTAATATGAGGGGAACAATTAAGCCTGATATTATTTGCTTCTTAATTGCTCGTGTGAAGGAGCTTCATGAATTAACTCTGATCAATATCTTTAAAAACAAATATCAAGTAACCATTTACTATCGCTCATTAACTCGGTTTTCATGTAAGTAAAACGGTCGCGAAATCTACTGCTATCATAATATCACTTTGAAAGTAAGCAAGTGAATTCAGATCTGAAGACGGTGGTTGTAAATCGTTACGCGACAAGATCTGTTCTGAATACACGTAAATGACCAGTACCGTTACTAACTAGATACAATTGCGATAGCCCAAAGACATTACTAACTCGCTTTGCCACTAAATACGACTAGTTATTCAATCATTTTGGACATCTCCTCTTCTTATTATGGGATATCACATCCTAAAGTTTGTACTGAACCAAATGTTGTAACTAAATCGCGAATAGAAAACTCACTAACTACATGTCTTTTAGTAAAAGTGTGTCTTTATTACCTAGTGATAGTGCTAGGTATAACCACTACCAATTCAGTGATCAAACATGAACACTCTTATAACTCGAAATAGCATCTCTTCACTAGAGAACATTCGACCTCACTATAAAAATAAAATGGAAGCGACTCACCGAGTATTCCATTCCAAACTAGCGAGCTTATGACTCCACAAGATGTTGTCACCACAGCTGTTGTCATAACATTCGGCTACCATCTGCGAACTGCTAGCCTACCGTTCCTCTTAACTTTTCAGATGTTGACACGGCAGCCTTCGCATGCAGCAACCGGGCCACTAGCCTGCATCAGAGGCTCCACTGCGACACAATATGATATCTGAAACATGAAAAATACTACGAGAGTACATGTTTACACGTTTATCTTAACCATACACAGCTTTGATGGAAATTCACCGGTGCAGCGGTGTAGTAACCTAAACCGGCACAGCAAAGTGGGTTATTATGGACACCGAATGTGAGTGCAGAGCTCCAGTCCAAAACACATTTTACAGTGTCCTAAGTGCCCAGGTAGGGATATGGGCTTTAGAGAATTAAATGAATGCCAAAGCATATTGTGGAATTTTAAATCGCAATTAACGAGGCTTTATACTAGGCCCAGAAAGAGCAAAGTGTTTAATCTCAACTAGAAAAAAAATCACATAATCAAACTCCATTAACTCAAAACTTATAATGTCATTAGGAATTATCATAATTTCCAGAATGTGTTTGGTACGGCACTGCTACTACATCGCTATAAAGTGCGAACTATAACAGCCAACTAAAGACTATTATTACCAGTGATATTAGAATAATAACTCTTCAGCAACACTAAAGCTTTACCAGCGATAACTGACATGAGAATTTGCGGAATCTTCGCGCTCGCTCTGACGGAATACCAGCTATAGTTCTTAGAACCCGTGCGCCTGAATTGTCTCCGATCTTGACACGCCTATTTCGCCTCTCAAATGAGACTGGAAAAGTGCCGAATGCTTGGAAGCAAGCCAACGTACAGCCCGTGCCCAAGAAGGGCAGTCGAGCTGACCCGGCTAACTACAGACCCATCTCTGTAACGTCCATACTCTGTAAGAGTATGGAGCGTGTACTAAACACTAAGCTCCTGGCATACCTAGAAACTAACGATATCATAAATCGGTCTACTGGGGATCTTCTAGCGAATGCCATTCACATATGGAGTGAGGCCATCGAGAGGCATTGGGAAGCGCTTGCCGTCTCCCTCGACATCTCGAACGCTTTCGATAGGGTCTGGCACGAAAGCCTTATTGGTAAGCTTCCTTCATTCGGTCTGCCCGGTGGTCTGTGTGATTGGATTGCAGACTTCCTGAGAGATCGATCCATTCGAGTGGTTATCGATGGCTGCTCTTCGGACCAATTGGATATTAATGCCGAAGTCCCTCAGGGGTCGGTACTCTCAGCAATTTTGTTCTTGCTGCACATTAACGATCTGCTAAAACCCGGCACCTTTGGGTATGCAAAGGACAGCACTGTTGTTGAGAGTTACTTGTCCAACGCACGTGCTACCGGGCCACAGATCCAGTGTCTCCGTGAGGACATGGTGGAGCGTTTGAACATGTCCTTGCAGGCAGTCTCCGAATGGGATGATGCCAATCTGGTCAAATTTAATGCTGGTAAAACCCAGGCGTGTCTTTTTCCGCTAAAAAGAGCCAATTTCACCCGGCTCCAACTTTCCGTGATGTAACCGTGCCAATAACGGACCATCTTGAGTTTCTTGGCGTTACGTTGACATCGAATCTCAATTTTGGGCCATACATTGAGGCAAAGGCTCAGCTGGCTGCCAAAAAATTGGGGATCCTTGCGAAGGTGAGAAACTACTTCACGCCGGAACAGCTGCTCAACTTGTATCAAGCGCAAGTTCGATCGTGCATGGAGTACTGTTCTCATCTCTGGGACGGATCTGTCAATTACCAGCTAGATGCATTAGAGTCGATCGAAAAGCGGGCCAAGAGACTCATTGGCAATGAGGCACTGGTCAAATAAAGCTCCATCGCCTTGAACATCGTCGCCGAGTTGCCAGCTTATCAGTTTTTTATCGGTTACATTTCGGGGAGTGTGCGATGGAATGCGTGATTTAATTCCGCCCAGCCCGTTCCATCATCGGACAACCAGACACGATGCGTCATCGGTACATGGTGGACATCCTACCCATACGCACAAAACGTTTTGGGGACACTTTTATTATGCGTACAGCTAAGGAGAGGAATTCCCTGCCGGAGTCTGTGTTTCCCGATAGCTACAATCTGGGGGTCTTTAAGTCAAGAGTGAATGGGTTTCTTCTAGGCAAGCGTGCTTCACCGTCGAATACATCATCGCTTTACATCAGGTGAGAAAGTGGTCAAGCGCGAGCATATTGAAATTAAAAAAAAAAAAAGATTATGACTTGACATGGGTCATACCGTAAACAAAATCAGAATTTTGAATAATGAACACACTTTTCCATAGTCATAAAAAATTGAAAACGACTCACCAGATTTGGCATAAACACCATTGTGTATGGATCTTTCCACACGTCCGCAAGCTCTGCCTTGACCCGTCCAGCTCCTGGGTTGTTGTTAGCCTTCTTGATGCTCCGCTCCGGACTGGTTTTTCATTATTTAAGAATGACCATCATTCGTAGATGACTATCATCAGTCGCAGACCAACCACAACTGTTTCTATCTGATATATTTTTTTGAAAGAATGAAACCGCCATTTTCACTAGCATTGTTTTACGTGTGATCTCATTAAGTCATTAGCACGACCGAATTCCAATTCTGATGACGCATCAAGGCTGGCCGATAGATGCAAACCATCGGGAAGTCAGGATGTATTCCCTTAGGTTAAGAAGACATCGTGTGTGGGCAGGTAGATGGATACAGTCGTGAAAATGATATCATAAATTATTCGATACACTGGGTTTATTGAAATATACACAGTTACAATCTTGCTTACTAATATTACGGATCGACACTGATTCTACGACGACTTAGCTCTAAGGCGCAGGCCACATAGAAATGGCATCGGGCGTGGGCATTGCACGGCCGGCTTCTTATTCCATTCAAATTTCATAGAACATGCATGGAAATAAGCATATTCTATGAAGAAAGATAAGAAGCGAAAGCGGCTCCCTATCATTTCTTGTTCTTAGAATAAGCATATTCTAAGAAGAAGAAATGATAGGAAGCCGCCCGTGCAATGTTCGCGCCCGACGCCATTTCTATGTGACCTGCGCCTTAGGCTGTCAGTACTCAACTGCCATATTCTTCTGTCCCCACCACGCAAGTGGTTAGAGAAAGCGCGCCAAAGCGTAGTTGTTCTTGATTTGCCGACAGTTGGCGTGCTTGCGATTTGTTTTCACGTCCGTACTATTTACCAAACCCGACATATATAATCTAGTTTACTCTTAATTTAAAATGGTGCCGCAAAACTCAAACTCGGCCATCATTCCATGGGATGTCCTCAGGGTTCGTTTATTGGTTCGCATTTATGGATATTAGGCTATGATGATTTCGTCGCGATTCCACTTCCGGTTACGTGGACGACGGTCTTCTGCTCATTCAATCAAGTATTCGAGCTGGACTCGAGAACTTGGCTGACACTTGCCTACGATTAATATCTCAGTGACGCGATCGAAATCGTCTGATTTTTTGCTCCGCACAAAACTTATCAACTCATATTGAATAACGTTCCCGTAAAAAGGAGAGAAGCAGTCCGTGTGCTATCTTGGTCTTGGAAGGAATTTTGCTTTTATAGATCATAATAAAATAGTCGGTCAAAAAGCAAAAAAGAACTTCTATACCTTAATGAGAATATCTAAATCTAAATGGGGTCTGTCTTTTTTAACTTTAAAGACTATTTATAGGGCTACCTACTTGGGTTGTAAGTGCTATGTTGAACCTGTTTGGGCTGATAGGGCCACCATAGAGGCGTTACGACGTAAATTAATTCAAAGTCAGGTTTAAGCTTTAATATTCTTATGCAAAGCGTACAGGACGGTTAGTAAGGAGGCCTTACCGGTACTTGCTGGCGTACTTCCGGTCAACCTTGAAGTGCATCGACGTGCTGCAATGTAATATTCCGCACGAGAGACCATGGACGCGGACTTTTTAACGCTGAGAGACCGTGAAAAAACATTTAGATTATTTAAATCACATATTGCCGTCTGGGGGGAACTTTTATCCGAATGGCAATATAGGTGGGATAATTTCATCAAGGGCCGACAGCTCCACCAATTCTTTCAATCTGTTCGCGAGCGGTTGGCCAGGAGGTGGCTGGAGGTAGATCAATGTGTTGTCCAATTTCTCACAGGGCATGGTAACTTAAAGTAAATTATTTTCCTTCAAGCTCGTTGTCTTTGTCGTTTATGTCAGTGTTCTACATCTGACTGCGAATTTGTACAATCTGCACGTCATATCTTAGTTGAGTATATTCTTTGGCTTTGAGAATTGACGCAATATTATGTTGGATAAGGTACAGGCTGCATCTAGTGTTATTTAATATACGGACCTTAAAGAAACTAGAGTAAATTTCCGTGCGTTCAAGCGTTTTTGCCATAGCTATTACAACTGGGCTTATCCCAGTTGTAAACGACCCTTTATGCCTATTGGCCTTGTTTGTTCTGGCTCCTGCTTGGTATGGAGGAAAGTGCAAATTTGTATTTTTCTTATTCCTGCGTTATTCTTTTCTGATTAATTTCGTTGCGGGATCCAAGTTAAATTCATTATTCGGGACTTCGTCGAGCTTCATTGCCTCGGCGCTTTTCTGGAGGTCGCCACTGTTGATTCTGGCTTTCAGTAGTTGCAGTGGTTTGGGAATAGTGCGGTGGGATGGTCCCAAATATACATTCAACTGGATAGATAATAAATAACTTAGTTGGACGAGTTGATTCCCTACCTAAAGAATTGGGCTCAAGCAAGATGGACAAAAATGGAATACAAGCAGAGAATATTTTGGCCTGCACACTGACACAACGGTCTCCTAAAAACCTGATTAATCGGGTACCTATGGAAGGTACCAAAATACAAAACTACAAAGTGAAAAATAACTTTATTTTTTGAAGTCGGTGTCCATAACGCAAAAAATTGGTACCTACGAAAGACACCGACTTCAAAAGATAAAGTTATTTTCACTTTGTATTTGGAAGTCGGTAGTATTTTTTTGCAAAATTTGTTTTGGATACGTTCGTTAAAATGCGTTTTTTCATAAATTATTAACTTCACAAATGGTTGCAGAATAATGTTATTGGCCTCTTGTTACAATAACAATTGATAAATGAATGCGTTTCACCGAATTTTGAATTGGCACATTAACCCGTTGTTTGAGTTAACTACAGATAAAAAAACTGGACCTTAGAGAGTTGCATTGACAATTGTTTTTTTTTTGATATTGTAAGTCTCGCGCTTGACAACTATCTCACCCGATGGTAAGCGATAATGTAGTCGACGATGTAGCACGCTTACCTAGAAGAAACCAATTTACTCTTGACTTAAAGACTCCCTGGTTGTAGTTATCAGCAATTACAGACTCAGGCAGTAAATAACAATAAGAATAAAAATGGGGATTGTAATCATAATATTTCGGTAATCTAATACCAATAGAGAAGAAAATTGCAAAAAAACGTATGGTATAGCCCTAGCCAAACTTAAGGGCGGCCGACCTGAAATTGGTTTACCGGATGCGCGAGGCATGAAACGGTGCTGTTTTTGTATGAGATTTCCTACTGCGCAGCCATTATAGCCAACTTCAGGGCGGCCAATAAGTTTGGCGAGAACTATAACGCGGTCTACCCTTGCGCTAATCCCTTGTAAGTGTGGGTAAATTGACCCTTGATAGGAGGAGGCAGAATTATGAGATTAATATTGCAATAACATTATGTTAATATGTTTATTTGTGTATCGTTATTCTACGACCTATGTATGCTGCAGTTCGAGGACAGGACCTTTCCTCCAAGAAAGATAACTCATTGACGAACTCCTATTTGACGCCAGTAGTATTTATTTAATACATTAAGCACGCAAACGTACGGAGGCGGACTTAATGCCTTAGGCATTTTCTACCATTAACTTATGGGTGATGCAGAGACAAATAGCGGTAGGTGCAATAACGATAGCAAAACGCGATAAGGTTATATTAGGGGTTAAAGTTTGAAATTGCCGATTTGTACTGAAAAATTGGAATTAGTTTTTTTTATTTAAGATATTTTTTTAATCAAAATAATTACCATTATTATCTATACATTGCTGCCATCTAATAGGAAGGTCATTAGTATATAGTTATCTATGGTTATTTATGCCTTTGCGATAGAAGTCTGGTGATCTAGATTAAAAAAACTAAAACTGTGTGAAAGCATTTTGTACTGCCTCCGTAGAAGAAAACTAGTTATCACGTAGAAAATTGAACAAATCACGAAAAAAAATGGTAGCCCGTTGGAGCAAGGTCTGGCAAATACGGAGGGTGACGAATGGTTTCTAATTGCAGTTCCTGTAGAGTTAAAACTGTTTCTCGTGCTGTATGAGGTCTCGCGTTATCATGGAGCAATAATGGTGAAGATTGATTCATGAGTCGGGGCTGTTTCACTGCTAGTTTTGCAATCATTGTTCGGGGAGTAGTGAATAACACCATGCTAAGACCACCAAACAGTTACCATTACCTTTTGATTGGTAAGCTTTGCTTTAGGACACTGTTGCGGCGTATGACCTGGGATCAGCCATTGCGTTTTTCGCTTACGGTTATCGTAAATAATCCACTTCTCAAGACATGTCACAATTCGATCCAATATTCTTTCATTTCTGTATCGATTCAACAAGGCAACACAAGTTTCAACACGCGTTTCTTTCTGCAGTCAAATCATGAGGCACCCATTTTTCATATTTTTGTATTTTATTGATTTGACGGAAACGAGTCAATATTGTTAAACCATGCCGCTTATTCCTGGGTAGTTTGGCTCGGATCCACCATCTCTTTCAATTCATTATTATACACCTGTGTGGGCGGTCTTCCACGTGGTTCGCCCTTCAAATCAAAGTTTCCATCACGTAAGCGTTTGAACCAAAATCGCACGGCGCGTTCATTAGCAGTCCCCTCTCCAAACGCAACATTGATATTGCGACCTGTTTCTGCCGCGTTAGTTACGCGTCGGAACTCGTATTCAAAAATCACTCGAATATTCGAAATATCCATCTTTCTTGTCTAAGCTGAGTAAAAAAAACAACTGAAAGTCGATAATCGAATGTTGCACATTTTTCAAAAGAAGAACTTCATTGGTACCATGTGAAAAAGTTTCACTTAAAAATCTCAAACCATGAAGGGTCAATTCGAAGTACCTATTACAATAAAATGGCAATTTGATACTTTAACCCCTATAACTTTGAAGGAAAAACCCTCTGTTTTAAGGCAAACTGTAAAACAGAGGATAGTATTATAGGAGGGTATAAAAAAGGAGACGAAATCGGGGCAGGTTTCAACGTTAGTTAGATATATTTTATTAAGGAAGGACTAAAATAGTCTTCATTTAGTGGTAAATGGGACAAAATCGCAACTGGTGCCAGTGGCATACTTATAAAGTTATGACACAAGTACCTATGTTCCCAATGGTCAGCACCATTAAAATCATAGTCAATTAGGAAAATAAGGACGGGATAAGTATTCTTTCGGTTTTGTTTTGAATTTTTAACCGACTTCCCAAAAAGGAGGAGAATATCAATTCGACTGGATGTTTTTTATGTGTTTTACCTTAGAACTTTTTACGGGGTCAACCGATTTTGAAGATCCTTTTTTTATTTGAAAGCTGCTTTATTTGTGCTTGTCATGTGGCCCATTTAAATTGCATAGAGATCTGATGAAAAACTTCAGAGATTTACATCAGAACTCTTCAATAAATGACGGCAAATCACTCGGGATAGCTGCAATCGCATGTCTGTTTATTGTTTACACCATTTCATAACATAATATCACACTAGCACGCTCTAAAGGGGTACGCACTTACGCAGGTGTGAAGTTCACCCTGGTATACACAAATTCCACCGATTTTGTTTAAGTTTCATGGTACTGGGATAATTTATTATGGCTTCACTTTGGGCATTATAGATACCAGCTTAGGCCTTTAGAATTAGTCCATTACGTAGGGTCGAGTGGTTGACAATGAATCAGCAGTACAGAGTGAACAATGCAAATTATTCAGAAATGCGACGTTAGATACCGTTTGGTGCAAACTACATTAAGTAAGCGTCTTTAAGGAGCCCTTTTCTCTCCTAAGTTGAAAGCGGGCTAGCGGCACGGGTGAAAACGGTCGCCTGTGTTTTGTGTTTTTCTACCGAAAATCGTATGAAAATAACGGAACTAAAATTACGTCTCATTTCATTTATGTAAATAGTAGCTGATTATAAATTGGCTTGATAAATTAATTGTTTTTAGCGCTTTTACTTAAGATACTTTCGTTAAGCACCTCATGTTGATGCTTAACCTCAACATTTGTAAATGTTGGGTGGCACAGAATGAACCACTTTGAGAGAGTACACAATGAACCAAGTGATTCATTGAGTACCACCTTAAAAGCAGACCGCGATATATTAGAAAAGTTGGAACAAAAGCTGCAAAAATATGATCAAGCAGCAATCGATACCCCAGAAAAGAATGCTCTGACTGAAAAGATATATAATAAAACAATAAAGATTGAAGCTAAAAAAGTAACACTTAACCTATTCAAAGGAAAGGAAAATTCTTGTAAACGATGAAATAGAAATGTCACCCCAGTTGAGTCTTCGGATGAAGATTAGGAAGAATTTCAGCCAAATCTTTTGGCGGTGAGATGAATGAGATTACAAGTGATGAAGATGATATAGTGCTGAAAGATGATATTCCACCAATTAAATGTAGTCCCCGTAAAAACGATTATGTTATAAAACATTTTAAAACAAAAAATGAAAAAGTCTTAATAGATTTTTAAATTTTTTGTGACGTAATCGTCGGTTACATGATGAAGAAAATTGCGATTTTAATGTCTCATACTTAAAATTAAAAAGCAAGATTCAATAGAAATTTAATAATCCAAAGGGATCTGATACATCTGTTGTTAATATTGCGGCAATTAATTGTATCTTGCCATTTCCTAAAATTAAAAATTCTAATTATCGCCGTCAAACTACTTACAGATTTCCAGTTGTTATCTCTCTTTTAATTAAGCGTTATAACAGCTTTTTTAACGTTAATTTCTTTAATGTTTACTAGATTAGGTTTAGGCTGTTTTGGTTTCTTCGTTTTTTGACACCGACTTCCGAAATTGAAGTTATTTTTGACTTTGTAGTGTTTATATTTGGAAGTCGGTATTATTTTTTGTAAAAAGTTTTTTCTTTGGGTGCCCAGTCTGCTGACTCACTTAGATGCCTACCGACTAAAACACCACTCCTACCTTACAATTGTGACATGGCGTCCGTCCTCTTGTTTAATAAATAAATAAATAGTTTGCTGTGGGCAACTCCACGTGCAAGTGGCGATTACACCAGAGCCAAAATAAAATTGTGCACTTACTTTGGACACATTTAATAGTAAGGTCTACGAGAGTCCACCATAGTCCATAAATATTTTTAAATTACCACAATATATCTATATTTATTTATTATCTTACTAATATTATAAATGCGGAAGTTTGGATGTACGCATATTTGTTTGTTACTCAATCACGCCAGAACGGCTAAACGGATCTGGATGAAATTTTGCACGGAGATAGATATAGTCTGGAATATATATATATGTATACTTTTATCCCGGTATAATGTTCCTTTTGGGATGATAAAACACTTGGCGTTATTTAGGTAGGGTCTGCTGACTTGCCCAAGTAAAGCCTCTACTACAACTGCGTCATGGATTTGGAGCCTCCTGGACATGGTGTTTTTGATCATAACGCTGTCGTATGTCAAACTCTGTGTATCCTCGTGTATGGTTATTGTGGAATGCCAGTTTAATATATTATTACTTATAACCAAGTTACAATTATTTTACATCACAATTGATTTGTATACTTACTTAAAAAATAATGTAATTTAAAGTGGTATTTTTCTTGAAATGGGTAATTGAAAACAACATTAGTTTAAGTAAAAGTCTAGATAATTGAAAGCAGTCCTTAGAATAGAATAGAATCTCTGCTATAGGCAATCTCTTTTCATCCATATTTTTCACAGTCCGATATTCTGATCCATACAGTACCATAGGTCTAATCACGAACTTATAGATTTAGCATTTTAACTTGAGGGGCATCCGTGGGTCGCAGCTTCGCAAGTTGGTCCAGTGACCTGCTACCATATAATTCACCCTGGGTTGATCCGTTGCGTTACGTCTCGGCCTACCTCGCCATCCGCTTGAACATGCGACCCTAGGTACCGAAAGTCGGAGCAGATCGATATGGGCGTTCCAGCGATAGCTATGGGCACGGAACTGGAGAGACCGCCAATATCGCAGAACAGGTATCCGTTTTGGTTCTGCTCAATATCAGGTCAACACTCTCCAGTCTGTGCCATCACACCTCCAATTTGCTCGGGATACTATTTGCTGATGACATTGTGCTGGATGCCGAGAGTGGCCAGCTGTATGCACCAAGGTGCCTCTGCCTGTATTTCCGACGTCAGAGCGTCTAATATTATATGAAAGAGGTAAGGGCAGAGGGCCGAACCTTGGTGGAAGCCGACTGCCACATTGAAGCTGCAAATAGTGCCCACTGGAGCCCGGACTTGGGTACTGCATCGATTGTACATAGCTCGGATCAAATGTATATAATCCCCAAGCACATCTTTCTTCTTAAGTGTCCACCACAAAACCTACGAGGCACTCGATCGTATGCCTTTTCGAGTCCAATGAACACCATATGCAAGTTTTTCTGTGCACCTATGTATTTCTCGCACAAATGGCGGATTACGAAAATGGCATCCGTTGTACCCCGACCAGACATAAAACCGAATTGGCTCTGCGATATTTCACTCTCTTTTCTCAGCCGCCTGTTCGAGTGCCTCGTGAGGTTTGTGGTGGGCCCTTAAAATGAAAGGTTTGCCTGGGAAGTATGTACGGTCGCATAAGATGCTTTAAAATTTCCCAGAGATTAGAATTGCTATATCATCTGCGTATGCCACCGAGTACAGACTTGAAGCAGTCCTTTAGATGTCGTGAAAGGAATGTAAGGAATGCACAGTCTCATCATGGAAAATAATCAATTTGTATGTACACTAAATTAAATTAATGTAGGGTAATAGGAAAAATCAATATACGTCGAAAAAAAAACCGCAACTTAGAATAGGTATTTACAAGACAAATCGTAAAAAAATAAAAATAATTGAATTGACAAATAACTGGGAATAGGCCAAAAAAGGGTGAAAGTTGCCTTATCGACCATTTGTTTGCTCCGATTAGACACACGTCTGTTGTAGATTTTCTATCTCGCTGAAAATTCTGCTGTGTGATTTGCATGGAGTCAATGTACCTCCTTGTAACCACACTAATAAAACGCGTAGGCGTATCTATAGTAGGTAGTTAGTATCTATATATATCTACCTACCATACTTTACCCAACTACTGCAACTCGTGCAAGTTAGAATCGTCAGTAGTGACCAACATAACGGTGCCGAGGCAATGAAGCACATCGAGTTCAAGAAAAAATATTGAACTGTCATAGTTCCCGCAGCGAAATTAATGAGATAAGAACAGAAAAAGAATAAATAATCAAGCAGGAGTTAGGCCCAAAGGGACGATTACAATTGGGATTTAAAATCCAGTTACCAAGCAAAGTTCCATACCTGAACACTGAAAGATGCCACTTCACAATCCTGCCTATCCTCGCGTTGAGTATGAGCTGTGTCTTTATTCTCCGCTCATCATGCCAAGGCAGCAATGCCACTGACTCGTCGAGACCCTTGAATATCGCGCTGAAGTCTATGATGATCATGTTCATGAGGGTGTAATAATGCAGCAGGATGTGGAACAGTGTGTAGACGTATACTGGAAAGTTGGAGAAATAATGTAGTATTTATTTTACATGACTACTTTATTTATAAATAAAGAATTAGTTCTTAGTTAGTAGAACCCAGTTTCTGTTAAAGTTGGTTTACCGCATCGTGGGTACCTAATTCTTTTCCGTTTTCACTAACATTACGTGACACTGAAGATAATGCCTAAATATTGAGTGCGTTTAAACAGTGCGTTTTTACTGCGTTATTGAACCATCATCTACTGCTGGGCTAGAGACTTCCATCAATTTTAAGAAATAAAATAGAAAAAAAAACAATGCCTGCCGATCGATTCTGTAAAAAAAACTCACCGTGAAAATCTAGGTGAAGTGAGCAATACTCGTAATAGCAATTGATGTTACGGGTTTCACAGCTACGTCGTGCTCACTTCACCTAAGCGTTCACGGTGATTTTTTTACATAATCGACGAGCTGGTTTTTCCTTCTGAATCTACAGTCGGACCAGTCTCGTAAATTTAAAACTAATCTATCCATCGAACCGGTATCACGCCGTTCACGTCACCTTTGTCGAAGTTAATTTTGAAAGGTAACTTACCGCAAAAAGTTTGGACAAAAATGAAACACAAGCTCATTTGCATGACCAGTAACAATTCGTAGTTCGGTGATCTGTGGGGGTCATCGTTAGGTAGCCACATGGGGAACTGGAGTGGTCTGATGGTGTTCTCATCAAAGGTGGCGAATAAGGTTTGGTAGACCAGCCCAAATATTGGTAGTAACATGTACAAACCACCCACGAATGAGACGAAAACGAACCAAGCGAAGCACAACTGCCATATCAGAAGCTGGCCTTCCAAGAATGGTTTCCTGAAAAACAACATATTATCACGAACTCCTGTTTTGTGATATTTTTACAATATAACATATTGCATAAAAGAGACCGTGCACCTGTTTGTGATATGATAAAACATCGAGGTTTCTTTATCCTACTTCCTACTAACATAACATAACATAACATAAAATAACACAACACAACATAACATTGAAAGTTTGTGAGGATGGATGGGTGTATGGATGTTTGTTACTATTTCACGCAAAAATACTGAACGGATTTTGATGAAACTTTATATACAACTTTAACTAACGATTTTTTCGATTTAACTTTATATAGCTTATACATCAGAATAACAATAAAGATATTGGAAGAAGTACTAATATCACGCGGGCGGAGCTGCGGTCAGTATCTAGTTTATTATAATACAAGATCTGTCTACAGAAACAACGCAGTTGGGATTGTTATAAAGGCACTTGTTTAGTCTACCGCCACACTCGAATTTCCAATGTAAATTAAACTTACACGAGTCGAGTCACCTAATTTACTTATCAAGTGACATAAAACGCAATAACGAAGTTTTATTAATCATTAAATAATATCTTAGAGCCTAAAGCGTAAAATATTGTCAGCTATAGATTTGGTTTCTCTTGTATCTTGACTTCACTGCCCTTGGAAGTACGGATCCTTAGTTTTCTTACCTGTATCTAGGTCCCAGATTACAAACGTAGATAAAATCCTCATTCATCTTCACCACGATGTCACGAATCTTGTCAGTTTTGACGACGACGCTGCTGTAGACCGTAGGAATACAGCCAAGGATCACCCAGTAGCAGAAGCATTCGGTAGCCAAAGAATAGTCGCTTACGGAAACCCCATAATAGATAATTAATACCTCCAGGGTCATCGCTATGATGGATAGTTGTATGCAAATAGACGGCCATATGTATCTGGAGATTAAACAATTGATTTTAGAAATATGTTTCAGTGCTTCGTTAGGTCACCCAAACAGTCTGACGATAACAGTATTTTTATAATAAAAGATAGATTCGTGATTGCAAGGGGATCACCGCACGTGTTGGTATAGACATACATAGAGATATCAATGATTTTTTTTTTGATAAAACTTTGCAGCACACTAGGATTTAAGAGTGCTTTTGCACACAATTCTCCGTTGCAGTGCCGAGCAATCAGACCGGAATTTGCGGACCACTTTTGATAACTGCATGCTGATTTTATGCATATAACTGCATGCCAGTTATGACTCATGAGTCACGGGGGCGAAAATAAATGCTTGATAAAACAAAATAATTTGCAGTAAACTGCAGTTTTATGAATTCCAATCAGGTGACACCTATTTATTTACTTTGGTGAGTTTTTACCTACAGATAACAATCATAAACTCATAACTGGGCGTGGTTAGTTGTAATATTTAATAGCATGCTATAGAACATTTATTTTTTTAAGATACTATTAGGGTTTATGGGTAGAGGTGGACAGTGAAATACCGTTTCAAAGGGTTTCAATAATACAGTTTAATTACCCTTTACTTGTTAAATTGGAAGATGTGTTTCAGTAATATTTTGTAATACATGTGTTGACGCGATTGTGTTTTGTGACCAGATAGGATTTCGGTTTCAACTCAACTACTTGACAAGGGTTCGGAGCCAAACCATATAATATAAGGTTAGACAGAAACAGGCATAGAGTATTGTAGATTTCTTTTTGTTTAACTCCAACAGATACATTATTGATTGCAAACAAAAATGCGCCTTTGAAAGTAATATTGGTGATTGGACGCTAAGGGACATCTGCAATAACGAGGAATCGAGATCGAGTCTAAGAGAAATGAAGCAAATTTTGAGCATGAATGTGGATGGCTAAAAGAGACCAAAGAAGCGATGGACGCACTGTGTTGAAGATGATAAGACTGGAAAGTGGGAGACTCCTGATTTGACCAATTGGCAAGTATGGAAGTAGAAGTAATGTTGCACCGACCCTAAGTTAATTGGAATACCGCCAAGATAATAATGGGTTTCAGATGTTTATTTTTCTTGATCCCGTATAACAATGAGCAGACTTAATTGCTTATTTCTGTATCTAGCAAAGAGCCACTGCTCTTTTCAGAAACATTGTACTATTTACGTAGATAAGTAGAGGAAAAATAAAATAAACAAACTGTTTAGAGAAGATGTCAAATGAGAACAATAATAACAAACAAATTAAGTGATGTACACATGTTGACAGTTGAGGAAGGTCAGTTGAGGTTGAAGTTCTATATTGAGACTATCAGTGCGCCTCTATCAACCTAGGTATTGTCTAACAGCAAAAATTATAATAAAATTTTGCTATCGGCTTGTTATAGTTTTCATTAAATTGGAAGTGAAATAAAGCTTTGTGTCAAGCCTTGTATACCAAGACGTTGCTGTGTGGCTCCTTTTTAGTTTTCCGTAGTCAACAAGGAACCCTTATAATTTCGCTATGTCCGCCTGTACGTTCGTCCATCTGCAGCTTACCTCAGAGACTCTTAGAACTAGAAAACTATAATTTGCCATGGATATACATATAAATCACGCCGGTAAAGTGATAAAATAAATCCATTAATTTTTTGGTGTGCCTCTTTTACACGTAAAGTGGGGATATTTTTTTTGCTCGTCTGTCCCATAGTGTGGTATCACTGGTATCGTTGGATAGGCCATTAAAATATTACGGGTCTTTGAAAACCATTTTTCGATTCAGGGATCCCTTTGCGTAATGGTTTGCAAATGGATAATTTTTGTTAGTCAAGTGTCCTCCCTCCTGCCAGGTAAATGGTTGCTTTTGGATATGTGATAAATTTATTCGGCACAAACAAGAGGTACATATTACGGAAATGAGCTAAGTATTCTAGGTCAGGCTGGCGAGACGCACAGTACCAGTCAATATGACGACACTTGGAAGAGACCTATATTCAGCAGTGAACGTCTTTAACAAAACTTATGATGATGATGATTCTAGGATGGCCTAGGTCACTCCTAAGTGATAATTGTACCAAGCGTGGTAATTTTTTGATTACGTGTCGAACGAAAAAGACAAGTACCTATCTAATATTTTTTATTAATCTATCTCAAGAAAAAAAAATATTTTACTCGTTATCCCTATTGAACAAGTTATGTAAGATCAAATTCAACAGACCTGAGACGAGAATTTGTGTTGCTGAAGAAAACCCCTTTTACAGCAAGAAAAATGCGCAACTGTGGATGGAAATTATAAAGATTAATATCCGGCCTCTCGAAATCAAAATTTTCCTTAAGAAGGAAATCTCTAATGATTTGAAGACGCATTTTTCAGCTATGTTTTGCGATGGTTGAATAAAACTGAATATCCTGAAGCTATTGTCATAATGTATGTAATAGCCTGCAATTAGTTGTTGGGTAATTTGATCGCAATTGCAACTAATGTATAATTAGCGAATTGTTAGGCAGCATATTATGGTAGACGGTTATTAGGTAAATTACGGATAGTTTTATTTTCTAGTAACGATCTGCATATTTTTAAATTACCTTGGTGTTATGGGTGGTTCTAAAGATATATTAATATATATATATATGGATTTATTTTAGTAGCTGCCATTTTTTATGGACTCACTACCTCTTTGGCCTTAATGTCGACTGTTAACCCTGCAGCAATCTATATCAAGTATAATTCGTGAAAATGAAGTTTAATTAAAAACCCCGATTCCTGTAGATTTCTGTAGTCGAATCTTAAGCTTATATCTTTTAAAATCAATTTTGAAGCTTCGCTTATTTTTAAGAAAAATAAGGCATAGACAAATGAGATGAGATATTTGGCCTCAATGATGTAGACGCAAAGGTTGTGAGTTATGGTAGGTACATATTATGGTTTTTACTAAACAAAGACCTTATACTTCTTACTACTAGACTGTGTACCTAAATTTTTAGTTTAGCTAAAAAGAAATCTATCATCATACACCTAGGTTAGCTATTTCCTTATAAGCGGTAGTTAACCAAAAGCGGTCCTGGCGAGAGGGTTTCCGCTGGTAGTGTGTCCTTGTCTGACCTCTTGCTAGCTCAACTAATCTTTGGGTTTGGTAGAAACGGTAGAAATTTTTATATTTTTCTTTTTATGTTATACTTAAATTATGAATTCATAGACTTTGACACGTATTTAAATGTTTCTAGAAAAGTATATAAATATTTCTACAGTTCCTTTAATCAATTCGTTGTATTTAAAAAAAAAAAACATTAATACTGAGTAAGAGTAGTACTTTTAAATGTTTGGGCCTGGTAATACTAAATGTAGGATGGTGGTTTGCGGAGTTTTTGGCGGACTTTGTTCGAGAGAAATTCAGCGGCTGTTAATATTATTTGCAAATTGATTCCTAGTGGAATACAATTGATGTAGTTTTATTTCTCAACTATATACGCAAGTGGACAATATGTGAAATCATAGAGATCCTTTGAGGTATATTTAGCTGCTGGTATTTCAAAGCACCGTCAGAAGACTGCAGGGTCATATAACGCCTCTCCTTCATGAGCTTGAGAATAGGATCAGAGAGCTTTTTGTTCCAATCTATATGATAGTCTTGAAGAATGAAACTTAAAGAGACTTCGGATTTGAGGATTATTGAGTCCTCCCGCTCTCTTCGAACTTCAGATAACCCTTTAATACTCCATCGTAAACTGCTCAATTCCTCTTCGAGTTCGGTGATATTTTCGTCGGTCCGGAGTGTGCGCGTGTTGTACGTTGTCAGGTCCAGTCGTCGGTATTTGTTGGGGTAGCCGGATTTCGTCCGGAATTCTTAGCACCCCTTGCCATACCGTAACCTCGACCACTACCGTAGTCGAGGGTACAGGCTGCCGGGCAGTAGGGGCTATGTTTTATTTGTGCTATTCATGGGGAGTGTTTGCAGGCGGGTTGGTGATCGCAGTATGGTTTTTACAAATGCACAGAGAACGCTGTGCTGACCACTCTCTGGTTTTTCCCTTAGTCGCCTCTTACGACACCCACGGGCTAACATGGGATGGTGAAATTCTTTACGCCCGACACCATACGGTTAGTGATGTAGATACCAAAAAACATAAACACTTTTTTTTTATTAACTATAAATTAGGTAGGTTTAGGTAGCACAGTTAGGTAGCATCAACATATCGGAATACTTAAACTATCGTTTACAATCAATTTGTCCCGTGTTCTGTTTGGTCATGGTCACCTCATTAGAAAGAGACACACTACCAAAGGGAGCCCTCTCGTTTGGACCGGTTTATGCGCCATAGTGCACAGTCTAGTAGTAAGAAGTATAAGGTCTTTGTTTTTACTAGATAAGTATGTTGCCAGAGAGTTTTAATAGTATAGAGGAAACGTATTTAAAATGCAACTTCAACATCGGTATTCACTTTCGCACTAACAGATAAATTCATAAACAAAAAGAGATAGATATACTTTTGTCTACGCCATCTATTGTGCCAGTGTGACCAAGGATGCTATATGCATATATCAGTACTAGATCTGTGCCACTGTCATATCGATATTATCGAGTTTAGTTTTGGAGCGATCTACAAATTTGATCAAATGTCTGTAAGAATCGTCCCTGGCTGCGGCTAAGTTTTTTTAGGGATTCTTTATAATTATTTAAAGAGTGAATATGTACTCGTACAAAGAGTGAACTAATCAGTCATTGTAAGTGTACAATCCCACTCTTTCGTGACTTTTCTGTGCATTATACACGTTGTATAATAATGTTTTCAACACACTTGCTCATAAAGTGGCTCTAATTTCACCGCAATTAGGCACATAATGACACCTGTTATCAAACTGTGACTTTTTCATTACTATTATTCACAAGTGAGTTCTTAAAAAAAGTTTCGATACAAAAAAGATCGTTCTCAATAGTACAAATGCAACACATTTCATGCAACTTCGTATTTAAATAGATAATTTCAACTTGTACGTGTTTAATAAATAAAACTTTCACTCAAATATAACTTTTGTTTTTGTCTGTAATAAAGAAAACTTGAAATTCGCCATTTTGTACGTGGCTAAAACGCTATCCGCGAAAAGCCAAAAAAAAGATAGCTCATTATTTTAAGTCTATGGCCGATCACCATTGTTAGATGCGCGCGCATAGGAAAACTGTTTAATTTTGCCCGCCATTGCGATAAAAATTTCACAACTCGTTTTCACTGTTGGAAATGATTTTTTTGTATTATTTTCTTCACAAGTGTGTTGAAAAACGTCGTATGATACACGTGTGTATTGATGATTACCGTCCTCGGCTCTCTTAAGACCCTCACCTAACGGCTCGGGTCTCAATGGCGCCTCAGCGGTAATCACCAACTTTACACACTTGTACCATAATGTACTATTATTCATACCTTGCGCAAAAACTAGGTACATCATGAGATCTTAGTGACAGTTTTTGGTACACTTGTACGACTGTACAAACAGGTACTGATCAATATACTGAGATATAGTATTCTAGTTCTTGTGCAAGACTGAAAAGAAAGTTTTCAACACATTTGTTAAACAATCCTGCCTGATAACATTACACACTAGTGCGTAAGAGAATTATCCCTACAAAGTTAAATTAGTACCTTTCTGCTAGATATAAGCGAGTAAACAGAGCATTTTCAATTTAACCGGGTAATACAGTTTATTTGAGTTACAGCAAACAGGTTTTATGCCGTTGAAAATCCATATACATTTTTGGAAGAAATAAATGTGTGTAATTAAGTCAAACAAACATTTATTATCATCAAATTATTCATAATTCACAATTATTTGTTATGAAATATTTGCATTTTAACACATAAAATTATAATTTTGAAGTAGGCTGTATGTTCAATTACCTTGCATTTGGCGCATGAAATAAGAAAGCTTGCGCGACATTTCCCTTAATTTCCATATTTTGTTTTTATCGTAATTGTCGCTGTGTGGTATATTATTTTAGAAATGTAAAGTTTTCGTGAGAAGATGAACAATTGATAGAGTTAATAACCCCGCCAGAAATACTTAATGAAGCACAAATGTAAGCGATAGGCTAATCCCCGCAAAATATAGAGAAAAGTGGTTTGCTGCCTACGATAGGTTCTTACAATGGAAGAGCAAGAATAATACCCAGTCATTTTCTGAAAATGTGCTGTGGCGTATTTCTCTGAACTCACCAATACATAAAAACCCAGCTCCCTGTGGTGCATCTATTCCTGGTGGTGCTCAAACATGGTGTTGATATCAAAACGTACTGTAACCTGATAGCATTTATGATGAGACGGCTCGGACGGATATATTGGTAGGAAATCTAATGTTTTGTCACCAGCCGACGTTGAAAAGTTTTTTAAAGAGTCACCGGATAGTCAGTAACTAGCAACAAAGGTACGTTGAATATTATTAATCTAAACGTATCTAAATGATTGCGTAACCTTAGCATAACTTCTTAGAACTAATTTATTGATTTCGTTGCAGGTTGCCTTAATATTCGGTGTTATTGGTGCGTGTAGACGACAAGAGCTTTATAATATTACAAAAAAGGATGTAGTAACCCGAAAGCAGACTCTATTCACAACAAGGTGAAAATCAGTGACAAAATAACGCAAGCCATTAATTTGTAGCCAAAGGCAAAAATGATTTGCCCCGAATCACAACCATGTATATCTCGTAGCATGAGTTATTTGGTTCCTACTGTTCTATGATTTGCCTTTGTCGCCGACATTTACATACGAAGAAAACGAAAGTATACTGTTCTATGATTTGCCTTTGTCGCCAACATTTAAATACGAAGAAAACGTGAGTATATACTAAAGAAGTGGCAAGCACCAATGTAACGCAAACTGTGAAATTGCCATCCAAATCAATCCAAAATCGCTTTGAAAATTGTACGTTCATCAATTGTTTTAATAATTAAAAGATAACAATACATGTGTGTTTTCTCTCGCAAATGGGTTGAAAAACGTCGTTTCATACTCGTGAGCTCTACTCATTACACGCTCGGCTGAATTACGCCCTCGCCTACGGCTCGGACTGCAACCCACAGCCTCGTGTATAATGAGCAACTTAGCTCACTTGTATCATAATATACTATTACAGACGAGTATGTATATAAAAGTAATAAAATAAATAATTACAAAATGGTTTAATAGTACATTATGGTACAAGTGTGTAATGTTGGTGATTACCGCTGAGGCGCCATTGAGACCCGAGCCGTTAGGTGAGGGTCTTAAGAGAGCCGAGGACGGTAATCATCAATACACACGTGTATCATACGACGTTTTTCAACACACTTGTGAAGAAAATAATACTAAAAAATCATTTCCAACAGTGCAAACGAGTTGTGAATTTTTTTTCGCAATGGCGGGCAAAATTAATCAGTTTTCCTATGCGCGCGCATCTAACAATGGCGATCGGCCATAGACTAAAAATAATGAGTTATCTTTTTTTTGGCTTTTCGCGGGTAGCGTTTTAGCCACGTACAAAATGGGGAATTTCAAGTTTTCTTTATTACAGACAAAAACAAAAGTTATATTTAAGTGAAAGTTTTATTTATTAAACACGTACAAGTTGAAATTATCTATTTAAATACGAAGTTGCATGAAATGTGTTGCATTTGTACTATTGAGCACGATCTTTTTTGTATCGAAACTTTTTTAAGAACAAAGCAACTCAACCAATAAATTAAAAAAAAAAAACTCTTTATCTCACTTGTGAATAATAGTAATGAAAAAGTCACAGTTTGATAACAGGTGTCATTATGTGCCTAATTGCGGTGAAATTAGAGCAACTTTATAAGCAAGTGTGTTGAAAATATAATAATTTAATTTAAAAAAGTAAAATGTGAAAATAAACATGATTCATCAACTTGTATCCATAGACGGGTCAAGGGATAGCGATATCATGGTTCATTCAAATGCAGTGAACACAAGCGAGAATGTGGTGAAGTTGCTCGGTTTATATTCTAGATAAACTTATTTCTTAAATAAGTACTCTTAGGAAACCTGTGCACAATCAATATTAGATTAATAATACAAATAGCATATAAACTTTATGGAATAAAGTAAGTAAAATAAAAATACAGTATCGATAATCTTTCTTGTGATTTTTGTCACATCTCTAACATCAGAACATAAGTACGTAAACTGTCATAGCTCTATCAGCAAACGCATAAAAGTTTATTTTTTCACTACATAGAATGGTTTAAATGATACTACACGTCCTTGACGTATTTAGAACTAAGATTCCTTTATTCGGGACAGCGTATGAAATGTATTCCCTGCACAATAATTTCAGTATGCTATATGGTTGGGAGTGTTAACACTAACCGCGAACGACATATGGGAACACACGGTCTTGGAGTATGCAATGACAATGGGGATCGATTTATCGAATTTTGACAAAATCACGACTTGACCATCGGAGGCACATTGTTTATTCACAAATACACCTGGAATTCACCCGACGGAGTCACCAAGAACCAGATCGACCATATTGCCATTAGCTACAAATGGCGTTCTTCATTGCTTGATGTCCGCAACCGTATAGGCGCCGATTTAGATAGTGACCATCATTTAGTAGTTGCTGAAGTTCGGCTTAAGGTCGCGGTAACCCGTGCAACTGGAAAACATGGCAAATGGGGCGAAGGTACGATGTGGGTTAGCTTTCTAATTTGGAAACCCGTAAGGCTTTTCGGCTTGAGCTACGCAATCGGTTCTCTGGACTGGAGGATGCTGAGGACTCAGTGGACGAGGAGTGAAGCCGCATTAGAAAGGCCTATACAGAAACCAGCTCGGTGGTCCTTAGGCATAAATCAACTCATGCACGCGAGGTTTGGATGTCACTTCAAACGTGGAGCCTCATTGAGGATAGAAGGCAGTTACACCTCAAACTGCTTGAGACGCGTGATGATGTCGAACGTGCCGACCTCAATGCCCAATACCGCCCGAAGCGCAAGGCGATTTATCGCAGTACGCGTGCAGATAGAAGGCGTTGGGCTGAGGATATTGCTGATCGTGCTCAATAGGCTGCGAAAACCGGCAACTTGAAAGAGCTGTATAAAGCCATGAAGACCTTGGCAGGAAACAGAAGGCTCAAGAAGAAGAAGCCACTTAAATCCAGAGAGGAGCAGCTTATTGTCACGTCGGAAGGCAGCGCTGGCGCCACTTTGAGGAGGTCTTCCGATTGTCAGCATCTCTGACGCCTGACGCGCTGCAGGTAGGTTCTACACCACCTCGACCTCTCAACATCGACATGGAACTACCGTCAGCCTCTGAAGTGACTGAAGCGATCCTCTCTTTGAAGGCAGGCAAAGCACCTGGACTCGGCCTGATAACTGTGGAAATGTTGCAAGCAGACTTAGCACCCGCCGTCAACACCTTTAATTGAAAGGATATGGACAGCTGAAGAACTCCCGGACGACTGGAACAAGGGACTTTTAATTACCGTGCCCAAGAAAGGTGATCTCAGCAGTTGCGATAACTGGACGGGCATTACGTTGCCGTCGACTCCCTATAAAGTTTTCTGTAAGATACTACTTGATAGGCTGTCGAAGGCCGTTAAGCGTCTTCTGCGCGGGGAGCAGGCGGGTTTCCGTTCGAGCCATTCATGCACGGACCAGATCAACACTCTTCGTATCATTCTCGAGCAGGCAGCAGAATGGCAAAGGGAAATTTATCTTACTTTTGTCGACTTCGAAAAGGCCTTTGATACGCTGAAGTGGTCCAGCATCTGGTCCCGCCTGTTGGACTTAGGAGTGCCGCCAAAAATGGTCCACCTTTTGGAGAGCATTTACAGGAAATATTCCTGCAAGGTGACTCACGAAGGCCTCATTTCAGAGGACATCGCAGTGCATTCTGGTGTCCGACAGGGCTGTCTTCTTTCGCCCCTCCTTTTTATAATCGTTCTCGACGGAATCATGTTGCGCATTAACGATAGTATGCGTCGCGAGATAGAGTGGGGATTGACCAACGTCTTGGAAGACCTGGACTATGCTGATGATCTATGCCTGCTGAGTCATAGACATGCCGACATGCAAGCGAAACTGAACGACCTGCGCCAGGAGGCGGTGAAAACTGGGCTCAAAATTAACATCCGGTGAGGAATTCTTCACCGATGTTAATCGGCACAGAGGTTGTGGAACGCGTCCACAAGTTCACGTACCTCGGGAGTGACGTGTCAGAGACTGGAGGAACTGAAGAGGATATCACTTCACGGATCGCCGAAGCGCGAGCTACCTTCGCACAGCTGAGACTTGTGTGGCAATCGCGGAAACTGACCCGAAGGGTTAAACTCAAAATCTTCGGGTCCAATGTCAAATCCGTGCTGCTCTACGGGTGCGAAACGTGGAAGGTAACAAAGGACATATCATGCCAAATCCAGGTCTTCATCAACCGATGTCTTCGTCGTATCCTCGGAGATCATCTCTAATGTAAAGCTGTTGGAGAGATGCCACGAGCCCCCGATCGACCGCCAGGTCAAGCGGCGTAAATGGTTTTGGATTGGTCACACTCTCCGGCGGGATTCCGATCACATTCCTAAACAGGCCTTGGATTGGAATCCTCAAGGAAAAAGGAAGCGAGGCCGTCCCCGTCAAACCTGGCGACGCACCGTATTAGCTGAAGCGAAGAGTATCGGAATGGCGTGGAGCGAGGAGAAGCGCGAAGCTCAAGACCGGTCTCGATTGAGGTTTACTGTGGAAGCCCTCTGCCCCAGCTAGGGGCCATAGGATCTTAAGAAAAGAATGGTTATTTAATCCTGATAAGGAATATATGCTAGATAATAAATATACATTAATAGATTGCGAATATGTTGCCAAGCTAAATCGCGTACCAAATATATATAACATGAAACAGATTTTAAAATAAATAAATTAAATTAAATTTTATATGTACTTCAAGCATGATGCAATATTGTTCTGTCAATTTTAACCTATTTTAAAACATCCTGTACCTACGTTAGGAACCTTTCAAGAAATGATTGATGGGTTCCATTTGTTACAGACATCATTAAGAGCGGCTAACTATGCATTAAATATCTGTTAATAATATTTAGGTACCTCGATTCACGACACACGATTCAGCTGGGGATTCACCATTTCCCATAATATCAGGTGACAACAATAAATTTATTGTTAACAAACCACGTGACGTTTTTGTATGCTTGTATTATTGTATGTCTATAGCAATATTATAAAGAGGAAAGATTTTTTTTTGTTTGTTTGTACCGAATAGGCTCCGAAACTACTAGACCGATTTAAAAATTCTTTCACCTATGGAAAGCTAATTTATTCCCGATTAACATAGGCTATCATTTTGACGGGAGCGAAGCCGCGGGGGTCAACTAGTAACGAATAAACTTAAAAACTACTGGACCGATTACAAAAAAATTTCACCGTTGAGAAGCTACACTATCCCCGGGTGACATAGGCTACTTTTTATCCCTGTATTCCCATAGAAACGGGTGAAACCGCGAGGCGTCCGCTAGTTTTAAATAAAGACATGCAACTGTTTGATTCATGACCCATTCAGCCGATAATTCGTTTGAAAACTATAAAACATCAACTTTTTCTTGTAATAGATCTACCACTTATTGTGCACTTAAGTCATTTTCTATATAGGTACCGGGATATCTAAAAAAAATATGCATCGATTTTTTTTATGTGATATATTGTAGTCATGGGTTTTATCCCAGGCAGGCGTACACTTTTCTTTGTGCTATTTATTTCATGACGGCAAATGAAAACATCGTGGGCAAATCGACTTGTCCAACAACCAGAAACAAATCATATTAACAATTTTATTTTATTAATTGGAATTTTATGGAACTTTTTATTAATTGATTACATTTTTGTCAGTCATAAATTGATACGATATTAAAATTGTTTAAAATAATTGTTTGAATTAAATGTGACATTTTGGTATTTATTCATAGAATTATAATCAATAGTACATTACTGCAGAATCCAGTAAATAAGCCTTCCTGGCCAAGTATGAGTTAACCGGACCTAACCGCAGGTGCGGTCCGGTTATATACGAGGCCAGGATGGTTTTCTTACTGGTTGAGGCTTGTATAATGCTTTTCTCAAAAATTTTAGAAAGTTCAACCACAAATTCATTTAATTAATATTTTATCTACTTCGGTTTAGTTATATTCGAATTACAAAATTAACAGCGGTTTCAATATGATACCCATAACGACATCGGATTGCATTATGCGAATCGTCATAAATTCTAAAACACAAGCAAAGGCATTCTGAACATACAGCCACGTACCTATAATATTACTTCGAAATCGAGACAATGTAAATGATGTTTTTAAAAATGGAAGAAGTTTAGAACATAAGTATCACTATTTGGCTGTTGCGGCTACAAGATCTTTGCCTTATACCTAATAAAGACTAATTAAAAAAATAACATAAAAAGTGGACGCGGGATAAACCATAGACAGTGTGTAGTGAAGTTTCTATTAAAAATACTTATTTGTCTATATCTGTGTTTCGTTCCTTCCTTCGTAGATAAAATCTTATATGCTACAGTACGTTATTGGTTTTTTTAATAACTCGTGACCAACTATTTCACTCAAAAAAAAAAAAGAAAATGGCACTCGTATTAAAAAACTGACCATAACGTAACAGTTGCATAAATAGCTATTACGTTAGATTCATATTAGGGCAATTGCTGATAGATATTGTGATCGATTTACTGGGGGCATTTATTTATATTTGTTTGCTGTACAGCTTGATTAATGGACTCGAAAATATATCTATCTCATAAAACTGCCATACCAAAAAGAGAGATAGATATATATTTGGAGCCTCCCTCCTATTAACATGTCATAATGGCTAAACTCTAATCTGTGTATCGAAAACTGTTTTCAGATATCGATATCAGTAAACTCCATTTGAAATAACATTAAACATGTTTCCAAATCTTTTTACAGTCCGTTCAACCGATTTTGAGTTCTATCCCGTAAACATACGGATGACATAAAAAGCATAAATCTGTTACCAAAACCAACTGTTTACTACAGCTACCATTTGTCGTATCACCAACGCAATAGAATTCAAAATCGGTTGAACGGGCTGTAAAATGGGCTAATTTAAACGTCTAATGTTATCGCAAATGGTGTATAGTACAGTTTGCAAAAGTTAACATGTTATTTAGATGAGCATACTAACAACGAACGCGAAATAATACTTAGAAAGAGAGGTAGCGCATATGGTTCCTATAGTTTGTAAATTTTGCGTTTTGTTCGTAGTTTTTACGTTTTTGCATTGTTACAGTTTAAATTTTTGACTTATTCGTTCTCGCACGCTAGTAAGGTTGCTATTACATACAGTTTTTGTAATATCGGTTATTTTGATATAGATATTGATATGATATGATATGTAACACATATCCGATAAAAGTTACGTTTTGGTATATCCGACCTGTCCCTACTACTGTCCAGTAAGTAAATTACATACTTACTTACTGGACAGTAGGAGATTCCAAATTTAAAATCTCGCTTCTTCCTGGACAGTTGTGAATAAGTCTCCGGTAGAATTCACTTTCTGGATACTTTTTAGAGATGTTATGACAACATTACGTACCATTTTTGAGAAAATTCATTTAATATGCGTTTTATTTCAGGTAAAACGCTGCTATTAAATTACTTGACCGTCACTGGAAGCTTTATATTGAGACCTGTTTGTTATCGCCTGGTGTCGCCACTGATAACGCTAATGTGATAGGAAATTTATAGTTTAAAACAACAAAATAAGTCATCAGAAAGTATATTTATTTCATATGAGAAACGGTAGGTAGGTACATACATATTTATTTAAAAATATTGCATGAATATTCTGGTAATGTAAACACAAAGAATACAACAACAAAAGTATTTAACTAATGAAACTAAATATCAACAATTAAGATACATAATCAGTTTTAACTAATTAATAGGATTAAACAATTGTGTAAAATTTACATCTGAATCAACAATTCTTAAGACTTCTCTTCTGTAGAAATTCTGAAATGTATAAGCCGATTGCCAATTTCCTCGGGATAGTATTTCTCCAATGGGATGATTTTCGAGCCAACTCTCAAAGACTACTGCAGATTGTGTACTTCCTGGAGTTGCTGTGATGCCAGCTTCATTGAACAGGGTTTTCACCCAGCCTGCGATGACTGCGCGGGAAGCGGGCTTTGCCACACCTCTAACTGTAATAAACAGATTAAATGATTTTGCAGCATTATGTCTTTCGTTTAATAATTGTATGGTTACGATTGACGGGATTCACAAGAATTTTCCACCCTGACTGTCTGTGATTACTACTATCTGTTTTTGAACCAAATTCAGGCCAAGATATAAGACTATCATCTGATCTAATATAATGGTCAGGATCAACTCTAAGCAGCGTTAAGTCATGTATGCGTCTACCTGAACAAAGTAGTATATAATTGCAGTATGGCGTGATATTTGAAAGAGATTGTTTAGGTCTACAGTGTAATTAGTTAGAAAGGTAATCAATTTACTAACATCCCAAACTGGTGGTTTAGAGGACTTAGGATTTTTTAAAGCAACTAATTGACTTGAACTTTCAACGTTACACAAAGTTGAAACTACAGATTTGTGTAAAATAATTGTATTATATGATAATTTGTGAATTATATGTAAATCAGATAAAAATTGGGCTAGTTGCGTCCCTGTAGGATTATTCGTGTCGATCTTTTTGGATTGACACCAAGAAATCCATCGTTTCAAAGCCACCTCATAAGTTTTCAAGGTAGACTTTCGCCCGGCATTTTTGAGCAATAACTTCTGTTCAGCGGTCCATGTTTCTATCGCCTTGGACCACCCCCACATTTCCGGACTTCGAGGATGATTTCCTCCACTTGTGGTGGTGGAAGTCCCGTCGATGTGTCGACCAGGTGCATCTGTAAGTTTTTTAGAGTTAAAGATGGTACCAGCGTGGTCTGCACTCCAAAATACCTTCTCCCATCGAGGTACTACTATTAAAAATATTCCTGTTGATTGTTTGAGGTGTGTCAGGACTTTTGGGATTAAGAACGGAGGTGGGAACACCCATGCGAGTGGATAGTTCCATGGGACACTGAATGCATCGTGAAATAGTGCTTGACGATCTCTCAGGTCTCGAGATACATAATTATACACCACATGTGCTGTCGCTGAGGCAAACAAGTCTATTATTGGGATTCCCCATTTTGTAAACACTATTTCCGTGCAGGCTGGCTTTAGGTGCCATTCCGGCGTTTTGCGAAAGCGCAACAAGTGATCGGGATGATTGTTGTACTTGCCCGGAAGGTGGTGTATGTTGAAGTGTATTTGAAATTGGTCCAGTAAATTCAGTATTTGATAGGTTAATTCTATGAGAGGTAATGATTTCGTACCTCCTTCGTTCCTTAGATAACTGACGACAGTTCTGTTGTCGCATTGTATCTGGATCGAGCTGTTGCTCAGAAGACGAGCGTTGTCTTGAAGGGCACGAAATATGGCCAACATTTCTTTTTGGTTGCAGTGTAGTGCTTGTTCCTCTTGCGACTAAGCGCCTGATACAGCCAGGTTGTCGAGTTGTGCTCCCCAACCCTGGTCTGATGCATCTGTTGTCAGGAAGTTTACTGGCGGAGGGTAATGCAGAGGTGTTGATAACTGACAATTCAGACTCCACCATTGCAGTTCCTTTCGAACATTTTGCGGTAGTGGGTAGAATTTCGACAAGAGGTCTGGCAGAGAGTTCATGAACATTATTAATTGCCGGTGATTGAGCCGACCTCGAGGAACAACATAGCTGGCAAAGTTCAGGAGTCCTATTATTCTCTGCAGTTCTTTTCGAGTTATTATCCCTCGCTGCAGAACGCGACTCACTTTTTTGATTAATGATAAAGTCTTTTCTTTTGGCAGCGATTTTAAATTGTCCCACGGACTCCATAATATTCCTAAATATATTATAGTATTTTGAGGACAAAGAACAGATTTCTCGAAATTTACTTGCCAACCAAGATTTTGTAAAGTTTTTACTGTGAGCTCGACATGATCTCGAAGAACGTGGGCATTTTGATGTACTATTAAATAGTCGTCGAGAGAAACGACGATTCGGATATTCCAGCGTTCGCCTAATATTTGAGCAATCCAATTCGTTAGTATGGAAAAGGTTTTAGGTGCCGTGCTCAAACCGAACGGAAGGCAGGTCATTTCTAATAATTCTTGGTTGTATACAAGGCGAAGGAAGCGCCTGTGGGACTTTGAAATCTTCAAGTGGAAATATGCCTGCGATAGATCCACTTTGCACATCCAGTCTTGTGGTTGCAGAAAGTCCGATATGCGATACCTATTTATTAAGCGAAATGGTTGGGTCTTTACACATTCGTTTGGTACCAAGAATAGAAGGGAAATGAAACTCGGTGAGAGCTGAACCACTTTTAGAATACCCTGAGCTTTCATTTTCTATATAATTGCAGACATTACTTTGAAGCAGGTGTTTGAAACGGACCATTGAATATATCTGGATATACCAGAGGAGGTTTGTGGATAAATGGTATGCGATACTCTTGAACTAATTTTAGAACAATTTCTGGCGCCCCCATGTCCTTCCACTGAGAGAGGTAGTGCGCTAACTGACCTGCTTGAAAACGATTCGAGTCATTGTTTATATCGTTTTTGGTTCGTTCGAGACCCTTTTGGTACATTTGAATGTCCTCGACCTTTGTAATTTCCACGATCGGGCCGCGAGCCTCGGTTGAGAAATGAACTTCTTCTGTTGGTATATTGGTCGGATTGAAAAGATGATCTTGAATGACCTTGGGCTTTGTTTGTATAATTGGAACGAAAATATCCACCCCGCGAGGGTGAGTTGTCACAGGCATGCATGTGCATAGGTAGTCCTGGTTCAGGACAAAAATATCGAGTCTCACGCGATGAAACTGCTGGTTTGGCCCCCGCGAGGGGCGGCGATTGAATTGATTAAATCTACTTGGAAGATCGGTTTTTGGAGGCCAGAAAGCTTTATGGACACCGCCTGCCTTTTCTAATGCAGCCGTGAACGATTCAGGATTAAATAAATAGGTTGAAGATGGGGGAATTTTGTTCAAAGATGCTTTAACTGATGGATCTTGAATTTGGCTAGTTATTGTTTCTCGGCGCATTTCTATACTTTCGGCTCGATGGCCAAAAACTAATTGTAACAGGTCTGAAGAGATTTTGTGCAATTCATCTTTTTGAAATAACTCGTCTACCTTCCCGTTTAAATTATCAATATTAACTACTGTATTTTTAGCCCAGAAAAGGAGATGACGAATAGCCTCTTGTAACGATTATTTTTGTTTTAGGATACAAAAAGTAATTGCTGCATATGATTTATCAGCAAGTGCCAAGTGGCTCTTCGTTTGTTTCCAAGTCTACGAAACCTGACTATACAGCTTTTGAGTATCAGAATATCTTACTTCGGACCAAGATGTGCTACCTAAACGCTGGACTTCTATTAGCATCTTCAAAAAACTATCTGGGGTTTTCGGAACTGAAGGTTCCTTAAGCTTTGTCTCGATATCAAAGGTGAAGTCTAAATTGGTTAAGTTTTCGCCTTCAACATCAGGGTACTGTTCGTCAATATTATGCTGGGTATATCGTTCCCCACTGACCCCAGAACAAATTGATACGCCGTCATGGCTAGGAGTATGCATATTATTTGCTAAACATAACTGGCGTAGCTCACCGACTTCTTTTATTAATTTATCCAATATCGGGTAGGATCGTTTATTTTTCTTTCGGCGTGCGCGGCGCGACCGCTTGCCACGTTTTGGACAAGACGAAGCGACTTGAAGAGCTACTGCTAGTCGTGCTGCTACTAGAGCAGCTAAGCTTCCTTTGCCGGGTCATTCCACTAGGGCCAGCCACAGTTTGTGGCTCGACAGCCGAAACATATACGTGGTCATTATCACAATAAAGTCACGTTAGATATACGTATCCTACGTGGATACGTATCAAAATAAATATTTTAGGCACTCACAATATTATAATCTTAATGCACTAAACTTACAAGAAATAACTGGTAAATAAAGAAAAACCAGTTCAAATTTTATAATCACTTACTTTTATAAAGTAGGGTACTTACATTTTTCTTCAAAAATGGCTTACCATAAACCAGCACTATATTTTTAAAACGAAAATAAATTACCAATTAAATAAATTCAATAAATTATTAACTGATAAATAATTTTTAAAGCTTAGTAGTGATCCGAACGGAAAACCCGTTAAAAGAATGATCACGTACTTTTTTTATGAAATACACTTATTTATTCTTGATTATAAACTTAAGAAAATATAGTGCGAATTTTTTGTCATCGGTCGGGTACCGATGCGTACAAGTTGCTTCGACGGAGAACGAAACGCCAATGAACGAAAACATACCGCGATATTTTATGAAACTAAAATGGCAATCGGAAACCAGGTGGCGCCACTGAGTAGGCATCTTAAGTACCTAAAACTGGTAAGAAATCGACGGAAACGGATATGCTCTCTCAATATAAAGCTTCCAGTGACGGTCAAGTAATTTAATAATTGAGTATTGTATGGATCCAAATTTGAAATATATGAAAAAAATATTTATAGACATATTTATTATATAAATATACTAGCTGACCCGGCAAACTTTGTTTTGCCATAAAAACACCAAACATTCATCTACCCTACCTAACACTATCTACCCAACTCTACCTACCCTACCCTACCTACCCTACTCTACCTACCCTACCCTACCCTACCTACCCTACCCTACCTACCCTACCCTACCTACCCTACCCTACCTACCCTACCCTACCTACCCTACCCTACCTACCCTACCCTACCTACCCTACCCTACCTACCCTACCCTACCTACCCTACCCTACCTACCCTACCCTACCCTACCCTACCTACCCTACCTACCCTACCTACCCTACCTACCCTACCTACCCTACCCTACCCTACCTACCCTACCCTACCTACCCTACCCTACCTACCCTACCTACCCTACCTACCCTACCCTACCTACCCTACCCTACCTACCCTACCCTACCTACCCTACCCTACCTACCCTACCCTACCTACCCTACCTACCCTACCCTACCTACCCTACCCTACCTACCCTACCCTACCTACCCTACCCTACCTACCCTACCCTACCTACCCTACCCTACCTACCCTACCCTACCCTACCTACCCTACCCTACCTACCCTACCCTACCTACCCTACCCTACCTACCCTACCCTACCTACCCTACCCTACCTACCCTACCCTACCCTACCCTACCCTACCTACCCTACCTACCCTACCTACCCTACCTACCCTACCTACCCTACCTACCCTACCTACCCTACCCTACCCTACCTACCCTACCCTACCTGCCCTACCCTACCTACCCTACCTAACCTACCTACCCTACCTACCCTACCTACCCTACCTACCCTACCTACCCTACCTACCCTACCTACCCTACCTACCCTACCTACCCTACCTACCCTACCTACCCTACCTACCCTACCTACCCTACCTACCCTACCTACCCTACCTACCCTACCTACCCTACCTACCCTACCTACCCTACCTACCCTACCTACCCTACCTACCCTACCTACCCTACCTACCCTACCTACCCTACCTACCCTACCTACCCTACCTACCCTACCTACCCTACCTACCCTACCTACCCTACCTACCCTACCTACCCTACCTACCCTACCTACCCTACCTACCCTACCTACCCTACCTACCCTGCCTACCCTGCCTACCCTACCTACCCTACCTACCCTACCTACCCTACCTACCCTACCTACCCTACCTACCCTACCTACCCTACCTACCCTACCTACCCTACCTACCCTACCTACCCTACCTACCCTACCTACCCTACCTACCCTACCTACCCTACCTACCCTACCTACCCTACCTACCCTACCTACCCTACCTACCCTACCTACCCTACCTACCCTACCTACCCTACCTACCCTACCTACTTATTTCATATTAGTACCTAAGTTTATAGACTGTGTAAGATTACTGTGATATTTTTTTTTTGATTACTGTGCTTTTGTGTTTTGCCCCTAATATGTATCTCTCTGTGATCGCCTTTTGTATTACCTGTGATAAACAGCACTATTTGCACAATTTTGTTATACCGCACTTTTTGTATTTTTGAACTTCTTGTATATTTCTTAACTTTAACTGTGATAATTAGTATATTTTTTGTATTTTATTTTCTGGGATAAACAGAACTTATGTATATTTTATTGAAATTTAACCTGACAAAATAAAAATGCCCGAAGTTATTTAAATAAACCCACACAGTATACAAGAAGATGAATGCACGATGAACCATAGTATGAAGAATAAAAGTGCGAGAGGCATGAAAGAGGAATTGTATGAAAGAAGTTTGCAAAGAATAGGCACCAATTTCGTTGGTGGGGATTAGATTTAAAAAAAAAAAAAAAAAAAAAAAAAAAAAAAAAAAAACCCTACCCTACCTACCCTACCCTACCTACCCTACCCTACCTACCCTACCCTACCTACCCTACCTACCCTACCTACCCTACCTACCCTACCTACCCTACCTACCCTACCTACCCTACCTACCCTACCTACCCTACCTACCCTACCTACCCTACCTACCCTACCTACCCTACCTACCCTACCTACCCTACCTACCCTACCTACCCTACCTACCCTACCTACCCTACCTACCCTACCTACCCTACCTACCCTACCTACCCTACCTACCCTACCTACCCTACCTACCCTACCTACCCTACCTACCCTACCTACCCTACCTACCCTACCTACCCTACCTACCCTACCTACCCTACCTACCCTACCTACCCTACCTACCCTACCTACCCTACCTACCCTACCTACCCTACCTACCCTACCTACCCTACCTACCCTACCCTAACTACCCTACCCTACCTACCCTACCCTACCTACCCTACCCTACCTACCCTACCCTACCTACCCTACCCTACCTACCCTACCCTACCTACCCTACCCTACCTACCCTACCCTACCTACCCTACCCTACCTACCCTACCCTACCTACCCTACCCTACCCACCCTACCCTACCTACCCTACCCTACCTACCCTACCCTACCTAACCTACCCTACTTACCCTATAAACCTCACGGAGCCCGAGACCTTTCCAACGAATGCAAAACCGTGGAAATCGGTTCGTGCGTTCTGGAGTTATAGCGTCAGGTTATTGTGACTGTCAAATAATAACAGACAAATAATTAGCAAAAAATTAAAATTGCGACTATAATTTGAGATTTAAACTATCCTATCTCTCAAGTTGGATCGAACTGCACATGGTGTGCGAATTTTATTATAATCGGTTAAGTGGTTTAGGAGTCCATTGAGGACAAACATTGTGACACGAGATTTATATATATTAAGATGTCTATATTGAAATTATTTAACTGATTGTTCAATTGATTTGAATTGTTGGACATTTTGATGAACTCGAGTAATTGAAACGCATATTGAGGATATTATTATGAATTGTATATTGTAAATGGATTGCCGATCAAATTTATTTAATTTATTGGAACTTTTTATCAATCATTTATTATTAATTAATTAATTACAATTTTAATTGTCATGAGTGATATCATACAGAAGTTATAGGACTAGGGCCGTTTTTTCAGTGGTCTGATGGCTTTTGACTGGGGATTGGGAATGGCCGTTTGAAATATTTTCTATACAAGATCTGTCGGACCGCCGTTTTTGTGCCTCGGTTGGGGGTAGACGGAGTATTGAGGGTTCGGGCCTTGGTTGTTATGTTAAGATTGAATATTGTGATTGTTGACATTTTAATGGAATCGATTGGATTGATTGTAATGTAGATATAATGGAATCATAGGGTCTATAAATATAATATTTGTTATGATTATAGTGAGATAATTTATGTCATTTCTTACTTCTTAGATGTTAGTGATTGTAATAGTTGTAATATTTTGTGTTTTTGGAAATAAATGGCTTATTATTATTATTATATTAACAACTTATTTGCAATTTCGATATATAGTACGGCCTCTCACGGAGAGGAGGCCGGGTTAACTCCCTGCTGTGGAAATTTATAGATTTATTGGCCTGTGCATATAACGACAACCGTCAACATTGAAATGTACCTAACCGATGTTAATCAATCATATCCATCGATGATGATTTTAAAACTATACAGTAAATTCTGTATAGTTTTAAAAAAGTGGCTCATTTCTCACAGCTTTTATTCTATAAACGAATTTCAAACAAAAATCACCATGTCAATCTTATCATTACAGGAATGCATTGCAGATTATCTTGTTATTAGTTGTAATTCCTAGCTACTGCCTTTTATGATATTATTTGATTTGTATTTTATGTGTGTGTGTGTTTTTAGTAACCATAAATTTTTTCATAGTCTATTTTAGTAGGTAATCTAAGTGTTTTGAATAGTTTATTAAACTTAACAGATTAAATACCTAATAAAAATAATGTGTTATTAGATTATTAGAGATCTACTTATTGTAAGCACCTTAACAAATATCTTAATATTTGCATGGCAACTTTTGGCGAAATGTGTCTTTGTGCTAATAACTTATTTATACCATCTTTTGTACCGCATTTAATGCAAATAAATGGCTTTGATGACGATCGTGTGGGTATAAAGATTTAATTGCGTTGACGCATTATAGGTTATAGGTAGGTATATTATCTACATGCCCATCATATGAACAACAGATAACAACCTTATGCTCTTCAATTTATTCAATATTACATGCAATTTCTCATTCACATGGAGATTATGCAAGTCCGAGCGTACCATCCGATAATTTTCCTGAGATAATTAGATAATTAATTGATTTATCATAATATATTATATCATATATTGAACATCGCATTACATCTTTGTTCACATCCAGCATATCTTGGGACTAGAGTCAAGAGTGGCGCTGATTGCTCAAGGAAAAATCGCCCATGATACAAGATCCGGTACAATTTTTCGCGTTAGTTTCATTCTTTGCCGCATGTCAAGTTACTTTGGGTATTCTTTATTTATCTCGTAGCTTGAGTTCTTAAGTATAATAGAGCCTCGGGAGGAGTGTCATTCTGAATTTTGACACGGCTCCAATTTCGGAAAACAATAGTTCGCCGACTACTCATTGCTTCGACAGAACATATATTCGACTAGCATTAGTCCGACAACAAGCACGTTTTTGTGCAGTTAATGTGTGGACCCGACTGGCATCGCGTCGCTCGTATTAAGCGCTCGATTTATTAATAAATCACTATTATTTTATCGGGCGTCGTTAAAGTGTCTCTACAATGATTGCAGCCATAGTTTTCGCTTTGTTAATACCTTATTTAATAGTGTACTTCTACAGGAATGCATATAAAAGACCGGATAATTTCCCACCAGGTAAGAAATTTATTTTCTTAGAGGAAAAGTGACATATTGTTTTTATTCTACATTCGCCCAAACTGTTCACTCAACTTTCCCAAATAAAGAAAAAATAGGGCGGATGTGGTACAAATCGTTTTTTTTACTAAGCTGTTTTTATAAAAGTAAAAACAGAAGAAAATTGCCCCGAAAAACAATGTACATAAATAATTAGAAGCAATGTGTGTATTAGTAAAGTTTTTGTGTCAACATTTTTGTAGTCATTTATAAACAAATTGATAAAAATATTGGCGTCATCAATTAACTTTATTTATACTTTTTATTTTTACGAAACTATCTAAGGTCAAGAATAAAAAAAAAGTTAGTAGATTTGTCTGTAGAGTCGAGCGTTTGGCGTCGTCTTTTGTAACTTTGACGATCTCTGATCGTTAGCCTAATTTTATTATCTATTCCTACTGATAATATCTTTAATTATAACTATAATGAATATTGAAATCATGACATGCGCATGGTCTATGTCCATCAGTGGACGTCTTTCGGCTGAAATGACGATGATGATGATGACATGCGCACTTAAGCTATAAGTATATTTATTTACATAAATAAAATGTAAACAGTGTATAAAATACTTTTCAACATACTTGCTCATAAAGTGGCTCTAATTTCACCGCAATTAGGCACATAATGAGACCTGTTATCAAACTGTGACTTTTTCATTACTATTATTCACAAGTGAGATAAAGAGATTTTATTTTAATTTATTGGTTGAGTTGCTTTGTTCTTAAAAAAGTTTCGATACAAAAAAGATCGTGCTCAATAGTACAAATGCAACACATTTCATGCAACTTCGTATTTAAATTGATAATTTCAACATGTACGTGTTTAATAAATAAAACTTTCACTTAAATATAACTTTTGTTTTTGTCTGTAATAAAGAAAACTTGAAAATCCCCATTTTGTACGTGGCTAAAACGCTATCCGCGAAAATCCAAAAAAAAGATAACTCATTATTTTTAGTCTATGGCCGATCGCCATTGTTAGATGCGCGCGCATAGGAAAACTGTTTAATTTTGCCCGCCATTGCGAAAAAAATTTCACAACTCGTTTTCACTGTTGGAAATGATTTTTTAGTATTATTTTCTTCACAAGTGTGTTGAAAAACGTCGTATGATACACGTGTGCATTGATGATTACCATCCTCGGCTCTCTTAAGAGCCTCACCTAACGGCTCGGGTCTCAATGGCGCTTCAGCGGTAATCACCAACTTAACACACTTGTACCATAATGTACTATAATTAACTAAGACTAGAAAACCATACACACTGCTTTCCTCCTCGATGCTTCCCTACGTCAGGGCGCTCCCTGTTGTACTCCTCGTTGTTGACATTGTGGCAAAGTTGTCAACAGCCTCGGTCACTATGGTATGTCATACAGCCAAAGTGCGGGTCGCACAGCGCAGCCCGGGAACTTAAACGACATCATATACGTGTCTATACCTAGACAAATAATGTATCTGCGACGGAAAGAATTGTCAACAAAAATAACGGGCAAAGTATAAAGTTCAAGACACAACCACGACTCCGGGTGCGAAACGTTTTTTCAGCAAATTCAAAAGAGATTTTATTCGGTTGCGGAAAATCAGAAATAAATAAAAATCTTTTTCATCACACCTATTCGAAAAACGATAATTGTCTATAGAGGACAGCGGGAGCCAAATCCAATTTTGCTCCCGTAGGAGTTTGAGCTTTCTCTCTTCTAATTGGTCCGCTTCGTGCTTCTGATAGATTTGCGTAGTTGGGTTGGAGGCGCTCGCGAGAAGGTTTAATTTAAAAAAAAAAACATTAACTTACATTCAATTCTCTATGGTGATAAACTCATTTTTGTGAATGGTTAGTAAGGAGTTAGTATTATACTTACTCTTTGTTGATAAGTATGTGAAGTTAACCGAATAGGTCGAACGCATATGTTTGAATAAGTTACTGGCTGGTTCTAAGTTAAGGCGGCAATTTCAAAAAATTAAGTTATTTTACTCTTTGTAGTTTTGTATTTGGAAGACGGTAGTATTTTTTTTGCAAAAAAGTTTTTTATTTATCACTTTTTAGTTGTACCTATCTAACAGGCAATTTAGTAAGATAACTTTAACGCCAAAATAGATTTCATGAAACTTGAACATAACCGGTGAATGAGAGATCTTCGTACCCCTTAAGAGCGTACTGGCGTGATGTTATGATATGAAATGGTATAAACAATAAACAGACATGCGATTGCAGAGATTGAAATCCGAGAGATTTACCATTATGTATTGAAGAGTTCTGTTGTATATCTCCGAAGTTCTTCATCAGATCTTCACCAAATAAAATGGGACCAATTTCGAAACATACTTTTTCAAACAAAAAAAGAATTTTCAAAATCGGTCCACAATTGACGGAGATATCGATAATAAAAAGAAAACAAACATAATGTCGAACATAGAACCTCCTCCTTTTTGGGAAGTCGGTTAAAAAACTGTAGTTCTTTCTGTAAATTTATTTTCTAGTTTTGAGTAGGTAGGCTCGGTACTCGTAGCTTTTTATTTTTCTCTTAGGTAGTGATGAAAAATAGTGTGTATCACTCGGGGACAAAATATTTTGTTCTCGGGCGGCGTATATTGAATTCCTCGCTACGCTCGTGATTCTACTATAGAATCCTTCGCTTAGCTCTGAATTCAAAATAACGCCCTGGAAGAACAAAATATTACTTTGTCCCCTTGTAAAACAAATAACTATTTCCGCTGCATATTTATGCCAAAATTGTATTTTATCATATTTTTAGCTACGTACGCCATGAAAATGTTATCTTTTAGTTTTTGTTTTTCCGCAGCTGAGGCTGACAATAATAGATTATGCACCAGGGGGATAAAGCAGTGTCTTACGTCACGTTACGGCATAAAGCTGCCCAAGACGGTGTTAGGCTTTATACCAGTAAGTAGCATACTCTACTTTTCACACTTTCTGCGAGACAATAAAAAGCATCAAATACCGTCTTTTGTTTCACAGTCTTTGAAATCGCGCCTTTTTAGGGTTCCGTACCCAAAGGGTAAAAACGGGACTCTATTACTAAGACTTCGCGTTCCGTCTGTCTGTCTGTCACCAGGCTGTATCAAATGAACCGTGATAGCTAGGTAGTTGAAATTTTCACAGATGATGTATTATATTCTGGTGCCGCTATAACAACAAATACTAAAAAAAGAATAAAAAAAATATTTAAGTGGGGCTCCCATACAACAAACGTGATTTTCTAGCCGTTTTATGCGATAATGGAACGGAACCCTTCGTGCGCGAGTCCGACTCGCACTTGCCCGTTTTTTTTTCTTTTTTAGGGTTCTGTACCCGAAGGGTCCAAACGGAGCCCTACAGCTGTTACTCACGGGTCCGTCTGTCCGTCGTTTTTCACACGGGTTTTACAGCCAAACCATTGGTGTTACAGTCTTCAAATTTTCACAGTATAAGTATCTTGTTGACCCAAAGACAAAAAAATATTTTTAAAGGTATTTAGGGGAGCAAGTAAAGGGGGTGCGATTTTTGTTTCTAACTTACTCCATCTAGATAGGTATCGTTGTTTAGAGCTCGTGGAGTAGAAAAATACTGTGTCTATTGTTTTAAAAAATATTGAAAAATAACTGAATCAGAATTCACCAAAAACAGGTTTCTTTTTACAAAATTTTGTTTCGAAGAATTTTCTAACTTCCCATTGACCTTGAAATTTAGTGATAATGTTTATTATTACGAATATTTTACCAACAAGTACTAATATATTGATAAATCAGAAGTTTTCTTTGAAATACTCTCATTTTTCCTATTACACCCAACTTGATTTTGTCATTTGGTACGGAACCGACACGCGCTTGGCCGGGTTTTTTTTGTTTATATGTTTGGAGACCAGAATACTGATAAAAAGCTAGATTATCGCTTTATCGCTGAGGGTCATACATAACATAGGTTACTTATCATTCTGGAGAAATGCACGGTTTCTGTGGAATAGTTAAGCAGACCACGCGAGTGAAGCCGTGAGAAAAACTAGTAACACAGATCAATTGTTTTTATGAATCGCACGAATTTAACTCGGCCGAAACGTGCGAATCGACCCTTTTTAATAATATTAGTTTTTGTGTGGCGATTCGCACGAAATTAATTTATTGGTGTGCGAATCGACCACTCCTATAAATTATTTATAATTGCCTACTACATAATTTTGGAGTGATCATTTCGCACTAATTTTGTACGTTAAATTCGTGCGAATCGTCCAAGAACCCGTTTTTATATAGGTCGTTCACCTTGTATATGTTTAAAAACACGTGATAGCTATAGTCATTATATAGTTACTAACAATCTAAATATAACAAAACATTTAGATAAATGTGCGTAATAACGCGCTATCAGCCGAAGTACTAAACAAACTATTAAATAATATATAGTATTATGTCGCTAATTATTGGTCTCGGTAATTAGCAAAGTTTTAAGTAATAATATTTTATATGTATAGATACAGAAGTCGTCAAATTCAACGATTCGATTCGTTCTAGTGTCATTTTTGTCATAGAAAAACGTCTTTGGTGTGTGTAAAGTTAAATATGTATAAATAAATAAATTGTTATCAGCAACGCTCTATACCGAACTAACGAACTTTAATTTATTCTTAAAAAAACAAAAATTAAGGAATAAAGTAGGTACAGATACAATCCATGTGAATGTGTGTATCAAATACCAAAATACTTTTAATGTAAAACGGATCCAAACTGGGCTACCAAAGACAGTAGTAGTAGATATAAGGCCCGTTTTTTAGCAGCCCATTCAAGAGTGAAGTTTCAACCGATGAAAAGTCTTTAAACGATTCAGGAGCGCCTGGAGGTACTATTTTCAGGGGTGCTTGTGCGTCTACAGCACCCAGCCTGAATTGAACCTTTAGTGCATCGCCCGTGCCCGTTTTTACCCTTTGGGTACGGAACCCTAAAAATTAAAGCATCCATTAGACAGACGTTTCAGTGTCTTTTCATTCTGTTGAGTCTGTGTTCAAAGGTGTGATGACGGAGCTAGAGTGAACGAGCAAAGCAAAATAAGGTCCCGTCATCCTTGACTAGCCTACTAGTTGTACGGCACCGTTTAGTAATAATATTAGGTGTTGTTAAAAGAGTTCTTGGTACAGTAAACAATTAGAATTCGTAATCTTGCGATCCTGATGACTCTTCCACTATAATAATTATTGAACTTAGGACACGTCGAATCTACTATATGTTGGGTTCCTATTTCGAAGTGCCGCTAGTTGAACGGCGCGGTTTAGTAAAAAGTTTCTTTTATAATCAACCTTTCAGTTGAAAGATTGATAAGCTAGTTGGCTGTGACATATTTATTGTAATCATCGATAGGAAAATAGCATTAGGTACAATATATGCAGGAGTCTAGTCTTCTATAGAATGGAAAGAAGCGTTGTTCACACCTCTCCACCTTATGCAACTACCTATGTAGGTATATTTAGGTAAAATATCAGTGGCTACAGGTACTTACTGGGTGATTTGATTGCAAATATCTGTCGGACAGATAGTGTTGGCATTTGTTTCAAGATTAATGGTGGCGTGATTTTAATGTTGATTGACGTGATATTAAGATTATGATAGTGTTTTCTGTTACATGTGTGTATGATGTTGGCCGAAGACATTGTGCTGGTTTCTGTGAGTGGTCTAGAGGTTCAGAGCAGATTGGAGGTGTGGTGGCACAGACTGGAGAGTGTTGGCTTGAAATTGAGCAGAACTAGAACAGAGTACTTGTTCTGCGATTTGGCCGGTCTCTCCAGTTCCGTGCCTATAGCTCTCGCTGGAACACCCATACCGATGTGCTCCGACTTCCGGTACCAAGGGTCACTTTTTCAAGGAGATGAGGAGGTAGACTGAGACGTAACGGATCAACTCGGGATGGAGGAAATGGCGACAGGTCAATGGAACAACTTGCGACCCATGGATGCCCCTCAAGTTAAATGGGAAAATTTACAATTCCGTGATTAGACCAGCCGTACTGTATGGATCAGAATGTTAGGCTGTAAAAAAGATGGATGAAAAGAGATTGCATGTAGCAGAGATGAGAATGATGAGATGGATGTGTGGAGTGCCGAGAATGGATAAAGTGAGAAATGAGTATATTAGAGGCAGTTTGAAAGTGGTGCCAGTGACAGTAAAGTTGAAAGGAAAAGGTTTGTCCTGGTATGGTCATGTGATGAGGAGGGATGAAAAGCATGTTACTAAAAGATTTATGAATATAATTTTAGTGAATTGATGAAGAGGGAGCGGACGGCCAAAGAAAAGTACCATGACCACGACCCCAAGTAAGGGCAGGAAGACGATGATGAGTGTTTTTGTTACAAGATATTCACCGCTTACAGATCCTGATACTGAGATAGACGCTCGTATCTATTCTGTAGAACACATCATTTAAGCAAATATATAAGTACCAATTTTGGCCATTGATTTGCCTCTTATAAAGCGATAATTATTTTCTCAGCCGCAGGAGTCTGGAATTTTGTTTCCAGTTTTTCGCATCCATCAGAGGGAGGTCTGTAGGGTGCTGCGTAACGTGAACAAAGCTAGTAGCCCCGACGGGATACCGGCAATTGTACAAAACTTGAATGTGTGAATTGTCTCCGATCCTGACACGCCTATATCGCCTTTCGATAGTGACTGGCAAGGTGCCGAAGGCTTGGAAGCAAGCTAACGTTCAGCCTTTGCCCAAGAAGAGTAGTTGAGCTGATCCGGGCAACTACAGACCCATCTCGGTGACGTCCATCCGCTGTAAGAACGTGTGCTGAACAATAAGCTCCTGGGATACCTAGAAGACAACGACATCCTCAGTGACCGCCAGTATAGTTGCTGCCGAAATCGGTCAACTGGGGATCTTCTAGCGTTTGCCAATCACGTCTGGAGTGAGGCCATAGAGAGGCACGGGGAAGCGCTTGCTGTGTCCCTTGACATTTCGACGTCTTTCAACAGTGTCTGGCATTTGAGCTTTATTGGTAAGTTTCCTTCCTTCGGTCTGCCTAGTGGTCTGCGTGAATGGATTGCTGACATCCTGAGAGATCGGTCCATCCGAGTGGTTATCGAAGGCTGCTCGTCCGGTCAGTTAGGTATTAACGCCAGAGTCCCTCAGTGGTCAGTTCTCTTGGCTACACTGTTTTTGCTGCACATTAATGACCTGCTAAAACCCAGAACCTTTGGGTACTAAGACGACAGCACGGTTGCTGAGAGATGCTTGTCCAGCGCATGGGTTTCTGGGCCTAAGAACCGGTCTCTCCGGGAGGCCATGGTTGATCGCTTCAACCTATCTTTCGAGGCAGTATTCGAACGGGACAGTGCTAATCTAGTCAGTTTCAATGCTGCTAAGACCCAGACGTGTCTTTTTTTTCGCAAAAAGGAGCCTGTTCCACCCGGCTCCATCTTGCCGTGATGTGACCGTGCTGATAACGGACTATCACGACCTTCTTGGTGTTATATTAACATCAACCGTCAATTTTGGTCCATTCATTGAGGCAAAGGCTCAGTTTTCTGCAAAAAAGTTGGGGATCCTTGCAAAGGTGAGACGGTACTTCACGCCTAAACAGCTGCTAACTTGTATAAAGCGCAAGTTCGGAGTACTGCTCTCAACACTGGGATGGATCTGCCAAATATCAGTTTGATGTGCTTGACAAAAGGCCATAAGGCTTATCGGCAACGATGCACTGGTCTCCTCAAGGCTCCAGAGCCTTGATCATCGACGAGGGGCCAATCTGTTGGTTTTTTATCGGTTACATTTCGGGGAGTGTGCGATGGAACTGCACAGTTTGGTTCCGCCTAGCCCTTTCTATCATCGGACAACAAGATGTACGGACAACAAAACATCATGATTGACGCAGTCGAAGACTGTTACACTATAACTAAAGTGTAAAAGAGCACTTTTTAAAATGGTATTAAAAGGCATAGATAATAAAAAAGAAGTCGCAGTCTTCGACTGCGTTAATCATGATGTTTTGTTTAATAAATTGAAATCGTACGGAATACGAGGAAATGCTAGAGATCTCATAAAATCATACCTATGTGACAAGAACAACAAACTGAAATATCTAGCATTTCCCATACCACAAAAGTAGAAAAGAAACAATTGTCAACAACAATAAGAGTCTGTAAAGGCGTACCACAAGGGAGCATTCTGGGCCCTTTGCTATTTATTATTTATATTAACGATCTCCCTAAATCAATCAAACCTCCCATGGTTCTGTATGCTGATGATAGTACTGCAATATTTGTATCCGAAGGCCCTAAGACACATGAACGTGACATAAACTGTACGCTATCATCTATTGTTAACTGGTTAAATCTTAATGATCTCAAAATAAATTTAACTAAGACATATATAATGACATTTAGAAACAGAGATTCAAAACAAAGCATTTTATAAATTACGAACAAATAAAAATACACAAAATCAAAACTACTAAATTTCTAGGACTACACATAGACTCAGACATGACATGGAAGACACATATTGAACAAGAATGTACAAAACTAAGTCGTTATTCATATGCCATATAAATGCGTCGAAAAGTTGTAAATCAAAGTGCTCTTCTGTCCGCTTATCATGCATGTGTTGTTTCGACACTTAGTCATGGCATAATGTTCTGGGGAAATGCCACTGAGAGAGAAAGCATATTCAAAGCTCAAAAGAAGTGTATCCGAGCAATTTGTGCATTAAAATTAACTGAAACTTGTAAAGCGCACTTTACTAATTTAAAAATATTGACTTTCCCATCATTGTACATCTATGAATTAGCATTGGACATAAGAACTAACCCCCCGACGCCATTAAATTTATTTTCAAAGTCAGTGCACGGTCCGGTCGCGGTTTTCAGTGTGTCATTATTTTCAATTAATTTTATATTTGTATGGGGAGGTGTAATATTTTTATTGATTCTTTGTGTAATCGGGTGTAAAAATAAAATACACTAAAAACATTTTAAAAACGGGTATATTTTTTATTTATTTTTTTATTTGTCTACCTACAAATCTGAGAAAATTTCCTTTATATATATTTACAAATAAATTACAAGGTAAAACTGGGTAAATCTCTGTGAAATCTGATAGCTTATTTCATAACGATTCTAACAACATAACATTTATACATGGTTCCCATACAAAAGTTCCGAGAAATCGGCGTTTTTCTGAAACCGGGCGAAGGCGAAAAAAAAAAGGTGCCGGGGAATTCGTCCGTCGCCATCTTGCGGCCTCGCGGGTTGGCGTGCTCGACTTGTCAGTACTCTCAGTGCAATAAGCCATAGAACGGCTATGTTTGATAAGAGTGCATTTTAGTGCGTATGGGCCCTAGAATATATAAAAAACTACCTAAGTACATAAAAGTATCTAATAATTTAAATTTATTTAAAACCAATTCTCAAAGTAAAAAAAAAAGCTTATTATTCTCTTAATGATTATTTTAATGAGAAAAAGATGTAATTAGTAACTTACGTAATTGTCCAATAATAGAATTATGTAATGTATAGATGATGCAATGGTTAATTAATAATGTAATATTTTATTCATTTTATTGTTATATTTAGCATACCTGCCATGGTAGGATATGGTCTAAAGAACTTTTATAAAAATGTCACCCATATTTCGCAAACAAATGATTTGATTTGACCACATCAGGGCTTGCCATCAGGCGAGATAGTGATCAAAGGCGAGCGTACAGAAAAAAAAGAATTGGCTTATGGCTTTAATTGTGCATACAGCTAAGGAGTGGCATTCCCTGCAGGGGTCTCTGTTTCCTGATAGCTACAACCTAGGGGTCTTCAAGTCCCCCCCCGGTGGATTCCCGCATTGACGAGGCGGGGGGGCTTGATCACCCACTGTGAAGCGAAGAGGAACCCGAGGAGAGGCCGCTCGTCAGGGCTTTTGCCGATAAGCCGACGAGGTAGCGGCCAACATGTAGGTTGCGGTGCTGCTTGGGCGACATTGCAACTGAGGCGGGCCGCGATGTCGTATGGGGTCTCCCAAACCCATACGATGTCGCGGCTGAGGGTTGGAGGCCGCGGCGGGAGAGGAGTGCCGGTATTGCGGTGCGCCGCTCTCCCTACCTTCCGCGGCCTGGACGGGGTCGCCACCGTCTAATGGCGGACGCGGTGGGGCCACAGGGGAAGAGGAGTGTCGGTATAGCGATGGCCGCTCGCCCTATCCCCTGCAGCCGAAAAATGTTAGGTGGCGGGGCCATTGACCACGACCCGTCATGAGGGGACCAAGGGTGCCATACACGGGGTTGTCTGGCACCCATGTGCTGGTTTGGTCCCTGGGGTGGTCACGGCGCACAGTGTGTTCTGGTGCGCCGGGTGATGGGGGGTACTCCCCAGAGGAGGGTCCGGTGACGGACAGCCGCGGTGGGTTCGCGGTGAGTGCTAACGCGTACCCGTGTTCCCGCCATAAGCGGCACAGGAGGACACCGTGGAGTTTTAGTGGGTTAGAGTCCCACATAACTGCGCTATCTCCCCGTGGTATGCATGTGCATTTCTCAAAGCAAAAAAAAAAGTCTTGTGGCACTCGGGGACTGCCGCGGTAAAGCTATTGCATAGCATTTATTCTAGATCCAGTCCTGGAAAATGCGTCAAAAAAATTAAAAACGTTAAAAACTCGAAAACGTAGCGAGCCAAACCCGCATTTATTTACGACTAGCTGTCCCACGCGGCTTCGCTCCCGTCAACTGGCTACCTACCTACCCATCTACCCTACCTACCCTACATACACATGATTGTTGCGTAACTTAAACCGTTTACGCAGCGCACGCAACGTAAGCTCTCAAAAAGGAATAGTGTTGCCCGTTTTTGCAACATTTTTAATTTATGCTCCGCTCCTATTGGTAGTAGCGTAATGTTATATAGCCTATAACCTTCCTCGATATATGGACTATTCAACACAAAAAGAATATTTCAATTCCAACCAGTAGTTCCTGAGATTAGCGCGTTCAAACAAACAAACAAACAAACTCTTCAGCTTTATAATATTAGTATAGATTAATAAAACTCTAAAAAACAAAACAAAAATACCCTTATTCACATTGAAATAAGGTCGCTTTTCTTTGACAAGCAAAAGTGACCCTTATTCTCATTAGCATAAGGTCCACATTGATCACCATTGTCACAGAAACAGCTCAGAGAGACCGATAAAAGGCAAAAAAATTACGATCAACAATAATTTTAAAACCCTCATATCTCAGATACGGTTGGAGTTAGCGCATTTCTGACAAAAAATTTGCCCCCCTGCCCGTCGCTACTTCATCCAGGAGAACAAGATAGGATTTACCCCCCCCCCCCTTAACCGTTTACCTCCCCCCGCAAAAAAAAATTTCATTCTAAAAATACACGGAAATCGAAAACACGTGCAATAAATCTCCATTCAATTTCTGGATTCGGTCCCCGCGCTCAAGGCCCGCGATAGAAGCTATGCAATAGCTTAAAAAAAAAAATGTTTCTTCAAGTCAAAAGGTTTCAAGGTAAGCGTGCTTCACCGTCGACCATCATTGCTTAACGTCAGGCGAGTATTAGTCAAAAGTGAGCCTAGAACTATTTTTTTTTTTAAATATATTTTAAGCTGCCTTCTGACTCGCATCTTCCAATGATGGGTAAAAAGATATATACTACCTATCTTTCTACCAACTCTTGTTAGTTGAGCCATCTCAAGCTAAATTCGCAAGAGGCTTCAAAAGCAAGGAGAAGTAATTACTGCCAGCGTGCATACAGTATTGTAATAAGATTAATTTATAACCTGCCAACTTTAGGTACATACTTCTATCGATAGATATTATCTACTTATTGACGTCACGTAGCAAACTTTAACAATATTTTAATACAAACTAATACATTTCGAGGCTATAATAAATCTGACGGCAACAAAATCATTCTAAATCTAAAATATTTCAAACCTATTCTAAACATGCACAACCCTTTAAAAGCAGTCAGAAGAATTTCCTGCCAGGTTCCTAATCTATTAAATCTGGGTCACACAGACCGCCTACTATTAAGGGTTATTTGGTTATCATTACGCTCGTTTGACGTAAAATCATTGACCTCTAACCACTGATTTTTGTGCTGATTCAAAGCGCCCCGCTCGAGGTTCTCAGGAACTAAAATTGACACATTTAGAGATAGGTTAATACCGATATTTCTCAAAATTAGGTAATACTAATATATTCGCCTGGAAATATTATAATATTGTAACAAATATATCAGTATCAATGATATTTTTAAATTACACTAATATCAAAATAGTAGACTTGGCAAGGCATATCACTCATCTACTGTATTGACTTCTCGTAGTATGTTGGAACTAAATATCTCATATTGGTATTTGTGATGAATGTTATATGAATGCCTAATAATCAGTAATAATATATTCACAAGCAATGTAATACTAAATTCTGAAATCATCATCATGATCATCCACAGCCCGACTACGCCCACTGCTGAGCACAGGCCTCTCTCTTGTAACAATCACCACGTTCCTGAGCCTGGAATTAATTCTGGAATAATATCATGATAATTATAATTTTATTAACAAATGTTTTGAAGCTAAACAATTTATTATCTGCATCTGAAACAGAGTTAAAACTGACATAAGTCTTCACCTTGCTGGAATGCGATGTCACTCATAATTGCACCTTAACACTAATGACACAGGATCTCAGCGATGAGAGTGAGAAATACGTCCGTTGTAAATGATTATCCATCTCATTTATTATTATTATTGTTTAAATGATGTGCCTTTCACGAATCCGATGGGCGCCAACCGAGTGAATCCGAACGATTGTAAGTATTAACTAACTAGTGTACTTGAGCGAGGAGATACTTGCTAAAATATACCAGTTTTAAGGTCAACCAGACCAGAGATCAGACCGAGTTCGCTTTTTAAGCAGTCGGATTTTTTGATTTTTTTATTAACTTTTTTCATTTACAACTTTTTAGTTATTTATTTTTTAATTAGCTACATTTAAACATGTAAGTGTTATATATTTTTGAAATCAACTCTTAAAACCCTTTATTTTGATACTCCACACAATGGATTTGAAATGGCGCCCAAAATCCGCCATATTTTTCTTTTCCAATTTGTATGTAGCCAGTGACACTCGCAGGGTTAAGAAGAATCGATTGACGTAAGAATCAACAAAATTGGCCAACGCGTTTGGTCTCCAGAACGCCACATAGGAACAAACATACATACAGATATACATACTTACATACATACATACATAGAATGATAAACACAGTACCCTCCTTCGGAAGTCGGCGACACAAATCGACAAAAATAAAAAAAGAGGTACCAAAGACACTGACTTCCGAAACGAAAGTTATTTTTGCTCTTCTTAGTGTTTTGCTTTGGAAGTCGGTTTATTTTTTGTGAAAAAGTTTTTTAGCACTTTGATCAAAAGCTTTTTAGCGACAATAAAAAAAGAAAAGTACCCACCCACGTTATAGATAGCTATAATATTAATAATAATCGTCTATTCAGGAAAAAAGGCATGTACAGGATCAAAAAGTAATATTTTTTTTACCAGAAAACACGGAAAAGAGAATCGTTGGTACCTGTATTAATGAAAATCATTGTATCACAGGCACCATCATCTACCATAATAAGTTAAACAAGAATAAACTTTTACAGTAACGTTTTATTATTTTTATGTTATTAAATGTTATAAAATTAATTTATTTAAATTATATTAGTGTATGACATCCTCTAGCAGTTCTACATGAATTTCCTGTTACCATTAGATAAGTCTGTTCTATTGACATTTTATAAATTTAACATAAGATTAATAGTACCAGTATTATTCATTTAAATGGCTTGATTATTTTGATTTCAATCAATAATTTTAAATTTTGCTACCAGATAAAGAACCAAACTACCCAAAGTAAGAGCTATTCATATTAGAGATAATAATTTAAATAATATTTCAGTCACAATATATGACAAAATTATACAAATTTCAATGGAATATCTTTAAGTAATAATTTAGTTTTGCCACTCCTTTTAGGAAAAAAATAAGTTAACTAATTTCAAATCAAATGCTAAACACAGTCAAAACAATAAATCGATATTATATAAACACATCAACACGGTCTAGGGATATTTTAAAAAAAGCGAATTACTATAAATGTGTTAATTATTTATATGACATGTATATATTTAAAAGATACATTATTTAATATTCTACCATTTTTTAATAATGGTTAAGGTACTTCGATTAAAATTTCAGGATTTTATGGAAAAAATGAAGCATAGACGGAAACCGTATATGAATTAACTTTTAATTTATGAGTAAAAACTGAAAAAATAGACAAATCATTTAATTTGTGTTTATAAACTTGAAGTTAGTAGTCTGAGAAAGCGCCCATGATGTTCATAACACATCGGCAACGATTCGGCATGCTCAGAACAAGGTTGTCAATGTATTGCTGCGGAATATTGTCCCATGTCCTTCTGAGGTGCGCAAAAAATTGATCTTCTGTAGCCAGATTTTCAGGAACTTCCTTCAGAGCTCTTCTTTGCAGCATATCCCACGCATGCTCAATGGGATTTAGATCTGGCGATTGAGCAGGCCAGTCTAAGGCCCTAACATTGTGTGTATGTAACCAAGCTGCTACCGTTCTTGCCGTGTGTGCCCGGGCATTGTCGTGCATGAGCAGGAAATCTTGCCCCATTTGTGTTTTGTGGGGCAGATATCGGGCCCCAGCACCTGTTGGACGTATCGTTCTGCCGTCATATTGCCCCGCACCCAAAAGAGATCCGTCCGTCCTCCAAGACGAATTCCTGCCCAAACCATAATTGTTCCTCCTTGGTATGGGTGAACTTCCTGAGGGTTCTGAAGACGGCTCCATCGTCCAGGAACTCGCCAAACATGCGTCCTTCGTGAATCTGGATGGAAGCCGAACCTGGATTCATCCGTGAACAGCACATTATACCATTGCTCACGGCCCCAGTCCACGTGGTTCCGAACCCATTCTAATCGTCGTCCACGATTGTCTCTCCGTAAAGGTGGGACCCGGAGTGGTCTACGAGAGCGTAGATTGCTATCATGCAGTCGCCTTCTTACAGTTTGGTCACTCATAAGCACTTGGTGTTCCACTCGCAGCCTTTGGACCAATTGAGTCGCCGTTGCATTTGGTTGAGCTCGCGCAGTAATTTGCAAAAATCGGTCTTGTCTGGGGGTAGTGATGCGACTTGGCCCCCGGTGCCTCTCCGCTACTTCACCTGTGGCACGATAGCGTGTCCACGATCTTGAAATTACATTTTGGTGGGTCCCTATGGCCTCAGCAACATTACGCTGAACAGACCCAGCTTCCAGCATTCCCACAGCTCGTAACATCTCCGCCCTCGTCAAATGTTGGCGTTGCATGGCTACAATACCTCAATTTTAACTTTATCTTTCGTTTAAAAATGGAAAAAACTGTAACTAAATGTAATTCGCATTGTTGTCTAAATTTCGCACAAATGTAAATTCCCTCTCCTACACATCAAGACATTTTTATGCCACCGAAACAAAAGAATTTTCAAAAATTTGAATTTGGAATTAGTCTGAGATAAATTACAAACAAATCGGTGTATAAAAGATTCCAATGCGGCCAGTACTTTTCGAGTTATTTAATTGAGTATGAAATATCCCTAGACCGTGTTGATGTGTGTAATTATACATTTTTAATTTAATTTTAAGCAACTTTAAATAATAACAATAAATAATTAAATTATTGCTACTTTTATAAGGTCAAAGTAACTGAAACTCGTAATTACAAAATAAGATATCAATCATTTTATTTAAACCAATATTTAATAACTTCAATAGTTATATAATTATGTTTAATATTTTAATTTAGAATAAGAAATAATAAGTTAAATAATATTTAGCCATCACTAAAATGTTATAATAATTTATACAACAATTCAAAGGAATATATGTAATAATTTAGTTTTGCCACTTAAAATAGAGCAAGAAGAACTTCAACTAAATTCAAGTCAAATAATGAACACAGTCGAACTAATAAATCAATATGTAATTATACATCTAAGCAAGACTTTATTTAAGTGCAACCACAATAAATAATTAAAAAAATTCTACTTTACAAAGACGAAGAAACTGAATATCGCATTTACAAAAATGTGACAATAATCATTGCATATGAATTTAAAAAAATATATATAACGTATCCATCTGTCGCATCAAGGCGGCTGGCCGATAGATGCAAAACATCGGGAAGCCAGGATGTATTCTCTTTTTCCTTAGGACATCGTGTGTGGGCAGGTCGGTGGGTATACTCTTGCAAATGAAATCACACAAATTATTAGAAACATTGGGTTTATTCAAATATTCACAGTTACAATTTTGGTTACTAATATTACGGATCGCGGATCTGCGGTCCCCACCACGCAAGTGGTTAGAAAAAGCGCCCCAATGCGTAGCTATTCTTACTTTGCCGCCAGGTGGCGTGCTTGCGATTTGTTTTGACTTCCTTACTATTGACTAAACCCGACACATATGTATAATAACATTTTAATTTAATTTAATTTAGCTACTTATTTGTGTGAACGCATGATGGTATGCGTATGATGGTAGTGTATTTGAGTAGTGTAATCAATGGTGTGTGAATGTGTTTATGTATGCGTCGTATGATTTTTAACTTATTGGTTTGAGAAGGTCTTCAGTCTCCCGGCAACTCAATTTCTTTATCAAGTTCTGTATTTCATTTTGACATATTTTTTTTGTTAAATTGTGTATGTATGTTATTTGATTAATATGGTTGTAAAGACGAGAGCCTATAATATAGAAACTTCTACTGGCGAGAGCAGTTCTCTGACTGTATATGTGAATGTATATCACACACCATGTCCCTCATGCGCCTGTAGTCCGGCTTATATGGGATTGCACCATGCTTGCGTATGTGGTTGTAGCACAAAGAGCTGTCTAACTGTGTGTACGGAGCATCGTTAGTACAGTGTGATAGTCGGATATATATCTTATAGGCTTCTTTAGAAGCACCTTTAGGACCGCTATTTGCGCCCTTTCCATTTAATCATTCCACCAGCATCGGGTGATACGATTCCTACATGCAGTGGAATCGTATCACCCCATGCTGGTATGCAGTACATGAGTATTGATTGTGCTAAGGAGAAGTAGACAAGCTTTAACGTATCTAATTCAGCTGAATATCCGTTTTTTTAAAACGTGTATTGGTTTCCTCGTGCGGGAAACTATATTACTAATATGGTTTTCCCAGCTAAGATGAGAGTCGATTTGCACTCCCAGGTACTTCATGTTAGATATGCGCAAAAGGGGTAAGCAGTCGCAGTCAGGAATGGGGTGACGACAGGTGTGTGCTCGTATTTGAAGGTTATTTGGTGGTTGAGCCATAGAAGAGAAGGAAAATGTATAAAATTTAGTTTTAACTGTATTAAGCGTAAGAAGGTTGCACTGCAGACCCACCGTACCCCTAGCCGTACCCCTGGTGGTAATGTGGGTATTTTAAAGTTAAACGATACCACTGTGTGTTTCAGTCAGAAAACTACGGTGGAGAGAGATCTTTCTGATTTATTAAAGGCTAGCTGCAAGTCTTTGGCACGATCAACGCCGTGTTGTCTGCATAAGCAATGATTTTGCAGTTATCAATTGTCAGAGGTCATTGATGTACTCCAGAAATAACGTGGGCCAAAGTACAATGCACTGCGGTACTCCGTATGTGAGAAATTCTTCGCTGCTGATGAGGATTCCAACCCTCACGCACTGACTGCGTACCGTGAGGTTTCTGCGTTAAATCTCTAACACCCTTGAACACCGTGGAGCGACTGCCTATCTGATCTCCACAACCCAGTAACTGGGTAACACGATACCTCTTGGCAAGATTGGTGTCAGATCTCTGGCTTCTGACTACCCGTAACGACTGTCAAAGATCTTCAAATGACAGCCGGGATCTACGGCTTAACGTGCTTTCCAAGGCACGGAGGAAACTTGGTATGTTGAAATGGTCACCCATCCACGCTCCATGTACAACACTGGTACTCAGCTGAATCCGGTAAGAATGGAAGCCGACCCTAACAGTAAATGGAATAAACGCGAGGCAGATGATGATGACCCTTGAACACCGTTTCTCTCATGGCCACAGCTTCCAGCTTGCTCAGAAGAATGGGAACTGACACTGTGTCAAAAGCCTTGGATATGTCTAAAAAAACTGCTATGGCTTTAAATTTGTTATCTAAAGATTGAATCAGATTTGTCGTCAAATCAATAACAGCATCTTCAGCTAATTTATCCTTAGTAAATCCGTAGTTGTTCTTAAAATAATATTATGTTTAATTAAATAATCAGTTAGTTGTTGGTTTATTAACTTTTCAAAAACTTTAGAGAGTGTTTTGAGTACTGAAATTGGCCTCTAGTTTCCGACATAGTCTCTATCACCCGTCTTATAAATGGGGTGGACAATCGCATTTTTAAAAACTCTAGGGAAAGTCCCAGAAGTTATAGATAGATTAAAAACTTGTTTTATAGCTGGTATTAAGGTGTGTCGTGCCGATTTGAATAAGGATGCAGGAATACCATCCCAACCGACTGCACAGTTGTTCTTCAAGCCTAAATTAACAGATTCCAATTCATCCTCAGACACGTCACAAATAGCCATCGAACAGCACGGGCTGTTTATATCTAAGTGATCAATACGATCATGACACGATACTAGCGCAAAAAGTTCAGTTCAATTTCTTTCGAAAATTTGGAACAGTTGCAATTTAAAAAAATACTGCGCTGGTTTCGATTCATTTTAGTACCTAGTTACTTTTCTCGACATTTCATTGTATTCATATAATTATCTGACATTCTTTACATAGCATACATACAAATATGCGTCGTATATCAACTATTAAATCTACGTAAACATTTCAAATTGTTTACTATTACTTAAGTAGATAAATGCGAAATTTTCCTGTCCTTCATTTCATCTGCAGGTGACTTTGCATATCGATGCAAAGACAAGAACAAGATTACAGATATTAATTTATTACAAAAAGTAAGACTTGTACTAAAATAAATTAATATTTTTCATTCGATAATTATATGTTGGTTTTTGTTATCCTTAGTTTTTTGAGATATTGTTTGTGAAAACAAAATCAATCATTTTCTTACAAACAAAAATATATCAAGATTTAAATGCCATAAGCAAAATTAGAGACAAAAAAACTAGAATTTAAAAAGTGGCCAATAATAATTATAACTCTCAACGATTAGTAGGTAAATGTAATTTCTTCATGGAACTTTTTTATAACTCTTAAGCTTTTTAATTAAAAAAACAACTATAGCACAGCGTGGCCCATTGCTAGCATGCTTCCAAACACATCATAGAGAATCATATTCAGACTGTCACTGTTTAAACAAATGTTGAAGTAAATCTTGATTATTATTTATTTATTTATTCACTCAAAACATACAATACCCTTACAGACTAGACCCCATGCGATAAAGTAGTACCCTTAAAAAATTAATAGTTAGCTAGGATATCGTACCTAAAGACACACTCCTTGACTCAACATAGAAGGTACCCCTATTTGTCTACTGAGTTTTCCTATAGTGGCCTCCTTCACCAACATTACGTTATAAAAGGCGGCACACTATACCAGGCAACCCCTTACGAGGTGTCTGGGACCATCTTCGGTAGGTCACGCCTCCGAGAGCACTCGCCCCTGGTACTCAAGAGAAAATGTGAGTCGCATCGTGATTACTCACTACCATTTGTCCAGAATGGTACCGGAGCAATAAAGCCGCTCACCACACGCACCCCAGCACGCCAGCACTAGTGCAAGCACCGGCACCAGCGCAGTTGGTGCTAGCGGATTCAATCCCCGTTAAGGACGCCAGAGAAGCTGGCTCCCATTTCTCCAGAATGGTCCGTGAGCTGTAAGCACGCTCACCTCTCGAATACAAATCATCGCATCTACCCAATGCCTACAGCTGGGTTGCCGGAAAACTAATCCAACGGGTAGTCCTCTTCTTTCTATCCAGGAAAGTGCCGGAGATGCAGCTCGCTCACAGGAGCTCACTTGCAGGAACCACTTAGAGATGGTCGTCGGGTAAATACCTTTGGGGAATGAATGTTACGACGCCTCGGCTCCAGGATATGGCCGGGAAATCAGCCGCCTAAGCCCCTGGGCGGCAGTTGAGTGTGTTCGGTAGTTTCTTGCCCGAATCTTGCGAGTTAAATGAAACGCCGACTTATAGAAGGATGGCTTATAATTAAACTTAGGAGTATGTAGAAATAAGGAATACACATTTCACAACCAGCTCAGCTTCGTTGGTAGAAAAAATCTGGCGTGACTGACGCTGTCTCCGCATTGTTTCTTAATTATCAAAATCACTGCGCAGTCAGTTGTGCAACGGTGTTGCCACATACCTATTCGGGTAAATATTGGGTATTTATCCGGGAATATTCTTAAATTATAGGTATTTTCACCGATTTCTCCGTCAGTTGTGGACCGATTTTGAAAATTCCTTTGTGTTTGGCAAATTATGATCCCGAATTGGTCCCATTTAAATTTGGTGAAGATCTGATGAAATGAGAGTGTATCAGAGTGAACTGCCCACATTTGCGTACCCCTTCAGATCGTAGCGGTGTAGTGTTACGTTATGAAATGGTGTAAACATTATACAGACATGGGTTTGAAGCAATCCCGGGCAATTTGCAGTCATTTATTAAAGAGTTCCATTGCATATCTCCAAATTTCTTCCTGTACCAAATTTAAATGGGACCAATTCGGGAACATATTTTTCCAAACAAAAAAGGAATTTTCAAAATCGGTCCACAATTGACGGAGAAATCGGTGAAAATACAGAAATGGTAATAAATACCCATCGATTAGGAATTTTCCCTAGTAAACACGCGATATTTACCCCTTATTTCCGGGTATTTATCGATTAGAATCCCATCTCTACCGCTACTGAGTTTGGCCTATTCCACGCGAACCTTCCATTTTTCCGGGTTAAGAATTACCTAGTCAGCAACAGCGTAGCATTATATCACAATTAACTTCTTTTAATTTGTTCCAGGGCCTCCAAGCCTGCCAGTATACGGTGCCTTCTGGATCGTTCTGGCGCATGGGTTCACCGACCTCGCCACCGCTTTCCGCAAGATAGGAGAGAGGTATAAGACGAAGGTCATCGGCTTATTCTTGGGACCCGTTCCTACAATCGTTCTGAACGACCCTGCCTTGATCAAAGAGATGCTGACTCGCGAGGAATTCGACGGAAGGATGGACATCATTCTGTTTCGATTGAGATCGTTTTGGAAAAAACTAGGTAAGTTAGTTTTTTTTCTAAATTGATGAGCTCAATAGAATTAAAAAATGGCCCTCGGCCCGGGTATTGTTCATAGTTCGGGTAGACCGCTGGTTTATTACTCTATCTATTCCATAGAAAAAGTTTATACTAGGCATGAACAATTAAACTAATATTAGGAGCACAGTTCACTTAAGCCTATTATTTTGGATATAGCAACCAAATAATATTTCTTTAATTGATTTTGCGTCTTCAAATCAAAAGGGATCAAATTAGTGGACCATTTTATATTGTCATTGTATAGTCTCTGACTCGGGGATACCCAAGTTTTACACATCACATCACATCACATCATCAGCCTATTAATGTTCCCACTGCTGGGACACAGGCATCCTCTCTGTGAGAGAGGTATCCACCACGCGGGCCCAGTGCGGGTTGGCGGATGTCACATGTCTTCGAATTTTTGGTTCTAGGACATGCCGGTTTCCTCACGATGTTTTCCTTCACCGTTTTCGAGAGCAGTGTTGATGAAATAATTTACACAAAGTAAAGCGCCTGCCTGGGTTCGAACTCACGACCTACAACTTGTAAGTCGCAGTTGTTAGTTTTACACATTAGGTACAAACATTTTAATGCGAGGTAATCCCGTTTGCACATAATTAAATAAAAGTAAGATAACTATCAGAGACGATTTGAACATGTGGTTCATAATGTCAGTGCAACACCATTTGAAGAGTTAGACAGTATCCGTATCAGAGATTTTTACTTTTAGACTCAGTTTAGTAGTGGCCCAGAGATCAGTGGCATTGGCTCCCGCAATTCCTTGGGCCTCAACGCCCCCTCCCCCTCCTTGTATCCGCGCCTGCTATCTACTACTACTGTTACTAAGATAGGTAGGATGTAACTAACTATTGAGATAACGGCAGATAGATATAATAGGCATACAAGAAGAAGATAAAATAGATAATTTGGTTAAGGACAGGAGACAGATAATCTTAAACGTTGACACAATATAAATATGGATGAACAGTACGGAAACTACATACAAACGCTCAAAACGGCACACTCACACAAACATTCGCATCGACGAGAACCCTAAGCGGTTGTCGCGATGCTGCCAGTAGTGCTTGCCGCTTAGGGGTCTCGTCGATGCGCATGTTTCCATACTGTTCGTCCATATTTATACTGTGACGTTGATGGGGACGGTTTTCCTTTAGACTTTTTGATATGATAATATGATAGGTTTTCATTTAAAATGCTTAGACATTGCAATTTTAACTAAAATTGCAATGTCTAATCCGCAATAGGGCACTAGAAACGATTTATCATAGATTGTTCTAGTAAAAAGATTGCCAACATCATGATATGTATTTGTAATGTAACGTATACATATTGCGTGTTATTATGAATTGTTGTTTTACTAGTTACATAAATAACATGTTATTTATCTATGCATTTTCGATTACAATATTACAAAGTGCCATTACGATGTGGCTCACTGCAAATCAATAATGCACCGTAATTATTTAATTAATTACGCAAGCCAGGTAGCTATAATAAGTAGTACCTATCTTGTTCGATTAATAACTTAATTTGCAGTTGCTGTAGATAACATGTTTAACATCTGTAGATATATCATGTACTTATGAGGTAATAAAACGTGTCTGCGTTTATGCTTGACACGTGTATTAGCACCTGTTTGCACCTGAGCATAAGATGTCGTCCTAATAGAAAGCGATTATCGCATGATTGATCGTCGCTTGTTCGGTAAACACGACCGCGTCGACAGAGGGCAACTTCGCAGAACTCAAAATCATTTATTTCAATTAAGGTTGCCCTATTTGATTATTCTTCCAAACAAACGTAGTCTGGCGATTACTCCAACTGGCTGTTTAACGGTGTACGTATAAACGTATTATAAAATAAAAAATAATGATGAGATAAATGATATCAATTTGTCTCATCATTAACTAGCCATGTATGGAAACAAATATATATATATATATATATTTGAAAGTATGAGCATCGAAAGTTCCATATTTCAAGAAGATGGAAAATTGCAAAACAGTCACCATAGATTAGTAGTTCAACAATGCAAATAATTTTATTTGAACAGATACATTTAGTGGTTTTTGCATGATGCCCATATTCCCAAAGGTCTGTTTATAAAATTTCGCGCGCACGTTTTCGTCCTAAATCATCATCCATTTCGCTACAAATTTGCAAAAGTGTGTATTTGTACGCGAACTAGCTTCTTACTGCTCATCACAGCATCAATCTCTTTCGCACGTGTTGTCGGATGAGAACTATTTTGTGCGCGGGGTTAAAATGCATGCTGTTAAAGTGCATTGTAACCCCGCGCACAAAATAGTTCGCTCGCCGTCGTCTAGGGCAACCTTAAACCATTTTCACCTTTGAATTGTCAAGCAAAAGATGAAGCTAGTTGCACATTGGCAAGCATAGTCAAATCTCTATGGAGAAGAACGTGCAAGCAACTCCACGGACTTCAGGTATGAGGACGACGCCTAAACCACTTTATTTCTGAATATTTAGGGCCGACGCTGTATTTGCATAAACTGAGTTTAGTTGAACTTATCGCGATTAGTTTCATTGCTGAAATCGGCCCTTAGAAATTGAACGATCTAGTCACGTTCAAGCGACATATTGCCGCGCTAGTAGTTGCTTTTGACCGAAGCATGACGACAAAATACTCAGGCGCCTGTGCATAATGTAATGGCTCATTCACATTGGGTTTTCTAAGCTTTGCTTACGCCTGAGGCACGACCGCTGTAAAGAACCGTGTAGCTCATAGGCCGAACTTGTTCGACTTCAACTGCGAACTGAATTCTCAAACGACACAGCGCTTTACACGGTGTTTGTTGTGAATATTGAACTGTTGCCAAAAAAAAGGCCCGTTTTGATAGCTATAAAATACTTAATAATAATTAAACTTGATGCTTGCGAATGATACTCGTTGTTATAGTGTATGGGTAATTAATTAGCATTAAAATTAGATTCTACAATTTCTTACGTAGAAAGTTATCGCGGCTTGTAAACGTCAACGGACTTCTAAGGTTGTGACGACTTTAGTGTAAGTGAATCTTAAACATAACAGTACGCAACATTTTCCGAAGGGTTAAGCTAAATGCATGTGCTCAAAATGGCTGCATTACATTAATATTAAACAGTATTTCATTTAACATAGCAAGTGTAGGGGAGACTGGGTACGGTTGAAACAATTTTGCTTTGAACGCCCGTAGCACAGCCATTTTGAAACATAACAAGCAACAAAACACTTTAAATGAGAGGGTAGACTTTAGTCTTCAAATACAAGTCATAATTAGAGGCTCAACTGCCATATTTACTAGATGAGAATTTAATAAAATAATGTGCCACAGTTTCAACCGTACCCATACCAAGGGCGGTTGAAACAGTGATGGAGGTCAGTTGAAACGTAAACAAATAAGAATTACAACGAGATCCTACTTCCTATTTCTGAAGTAGGATTGCCTTAATAACGAAACACAATTACCTAATAAGTTTGCGTTTTTGAAGCGCTTTCGATGGCCACCATTGTCGCTTCAGGTGGTCTCATATCTTATTATAATGATAAAACTTGAAACGGCTACAGCTTCTGCCAGCGGCTTCGCCCGCGTGAACAGTGTTTTCTTATACGAAGGGAACGTTATACCGGGATGAAAAGTATGTGCTATACATACTTTTCATCCCGGTATAACGCTCGTGGCGTGATTGAATAACAAATATACATCTATGCATCATCCAAGTTTTAGATATTATCTTTGCTAGTTAGTTAGTTACTACTTAGTTATTTTCATTATAATAAATTAGTAATCATAATATTATACAATAGCAATCTCTTAGTTGATAATTCTGCTCATATGTTGTTTTGCGAATAGGACCATTTGATACGGACTCTAGCAAACATAATTATTATACAATATTTAGTCATGATTGCACAATAATTTCAATTGAAGATGAGGTCGCAGAAATCTTTTTATCTAATTGTCTAGTAGATTTGCAACACAAACACTTCAAAGAGTTAAATAGTCGCGACACTGCGACATAAAAATTTAGCAAAAATCAGTTTTCCCAATTACGAAGGACTAATTCGTTCTGTCGTCACTTTATGTAAATACATAACATACATTATGTGTACTGAGAATTTTGGTGTAGCCCAGGCAATAAAGATAATGGGCTGTCAAAGGGACCAAAAATCTGTATTTTGCTTATTTCGATTTAAAGGCAATTTGTGCTCAGAGCAAGTTTATTCGTTGTTCAATTGTGCACAAAAAAGCCCTGCGTAAGATTCAAAAATAATAATTAGTTTTCTAGAAATGAGCCAAAAAACATTAATTTCGTGTTTATTTTTTGTACTTAATCTGTGCGTATGGTAATTTGGGCTAGTTAAATCATGTTTTTATGCTGCAAAGACGTTTTCTGGTATTTTTTCATGTGTAGACAGAAATATTATCCAATTTGGGTAATTAAAATACAAAAAAAACAGAAAAAGAAGTTAACAGTACTGAAATATACCCCATAGCAGTATTTTTCTCAGACGGTACTAAAAGAAAAATGAAACTGTTTCGAATATACTGAAATGTGAGAAATAATAATATAATAAGAGGGAAAAAAACTTATTAAGAAAAAAAATAAACCGTCTTCCAAAACAAAACACCACAAAGCGAAAAATAAATTCCTTTTCAGCAGTTGGTGTCTATGGTACCTATTTTATTTTGTTTTTGGCGCCCCCTTCCGAAAATAAAGTAATTTTTTGCTTCGTAGTTTTTTGTTTTGGAAATCAGTTGAATTTTTTATTTTTATGTTTTTATTTTACTCTTTTTAGTTTTGATACTTTATATGGCCATGAAAATCCACTACTAAGGATAAAAACTACTCGTCAGATCTTGAATAGCCATTTAAATGGGACTACATGAAAAGCAACAATTTTCAAATAAAAAAGAATCATCAAATCGGTGCACACATACAAAAAACACAGTAGAATTAAGAACCTTCTACTTTTTGAAGTCTGTTAAAAATAACTGTAATTGCAGGTAAATCTGCGAAAAACAGTTTCTGGTATATTTATCAGAATATTGTACAAAGCTGTTATGTGAATTATGTATTATGATCATAATATTCTGCCGTTTGCGGCGAACAAATATGGTTTGTAAAATTATAAGTCATCATTACATTAAAATTAAATTATTAATAAGAATTAAAAATAATTTAAATAAATTGAACAATTGTTGTAGAAGAGATTAGTTATATAAGTCAAGTAAGATAACGATATAAAATATGATTAACAGCCAATAATGTCAAATATTTAGGTAAACTTTTCATTCATAGTTAAATAATTTACATTTAAATGTTCTGAGGCTGAGAGTTTTGAAGCCATCAGGTAATTTGTTATAAACAGTTAGCTAGAACATGCAGTATACACCATTAGAAAACAACTTCAGGCAGGGAATTCCACTCTTTTGCTGAACGCATAATAAAAGTATTCCCAAAACGTTTGGTGCGTATGGGTGGGATGTCCACTATGTACCAATGACGCATCGCCGTACGTCTTTTAGTTCGATGTTGGAACGGGCATATGCACTTTGCGGCTTGGTCTACATACAACATTGTTATACAAGTCAAATTCATGTCTGTTTTGGTGTAAAAAGATACAAATTGGCAGTACGAAAATAATAAGTCGTATTTTTTGTTTTTCAAATAGTGAAACACAACTGACCAGTGGGTGTGCTCCACAAATTGAGCGTACGCATTTTTTCTGAGCTCGAAACACTCCGAATTACCCCATATTATAATGCCGTAGCGCAAAACAGACGATACATAGCCATGGTATGCACACAGTGCCGCATTAACACTAGCCACACGTGTTAGTCTACATAAAAATAATACAAATCTATCTATCTTTTTACATAGATGATCAATATGAGATTTCCAGTTATAGTTTTTGTCAATTATTATGGCCTAGAATTTTGCGTAATCAGCCTCTTCTATTGTCTCATTACCATATTGTATTTTAAGCGGTGGACGCGTACTGTTATATGTCTGGAATTGAATCATTTTTGTTTTCTTAATATTAATATGAAAATTATTGTGTTCAAACCATGTAATTATTTTATTTAATGTCATGTTTGTTTCATTATGGTACTCAACAATGTCGTTATTTTCTTTTATAATACTGAGGGTCGTATAGTCAGCGTATATTATGCAACTGTGAACAGTTACAACAGGCAATTTATTAACATATAGCAAGAATAAAGGGGGCCCTAGTATGGTCCCTTGGGGAACACCGCAGTTATTTTCACGATACTGAGACCTATATGCGAGCTTTTGATTTCCTGTTTGTCCCGAAATCGCAACACATTGCTGTCGATGTGTAAGGTAGCTTTCCAGCCATTTCAAAGCGTTTCCCCTTATACCATATTGGTCTTAATTATAATTTAACAGTGTTGAAGACAAGCATTGCGTGATGCGAACATAATCATCTTGGATTTGAACATACAAAGTCGTAGAACCGTTAGCTTTTTTTAACTTTTTAACACCTTTCTCTTGGGTTTATAGATATGAGGCCCTGTTACCATGTTTTATGATGGCGTTTCGAATACGTCAATCATTTGTTCCTTAACAAAATATAAATAGAAGAGAATAAACGGTTTTCTTACTTATTATATTTTCTTTCTACTGTTTACTATTTCTTTTCATTTGACAACTACCAATTTAACTGGATGTAGGATTTATTTTGAATATTTACCTACACCAAAGTTTGCCTTGCTCCTCAGGTGTCTTCTTCACGGACGGCTACTTCTGGCACGTGCAGAGAAGGTTCTCCCTGCGTTACCTCAGGGATTACGGCTTCGGGAGACGTGATGACACGCTGGAGGCTGTACTGTCTACCGAGATCAAAGAAATGATAGACATGAGGCTTAGTGGACCAAAATACGAAGGTGAAAAGGTATGAACTGATTATTGATCACTAGAACATCCCCCGTGGTTTCACCCCCGTCACCCCCTTCAGGGATGTGCATACACAATGATACTAAGGTTTCTACCATTGTGAAAGAATTATCGAAATCGGATCAGCTCTTCCGGAGGTTAAGTTTTACAAACAAATTAAACAGACGTAATTATTTTACCACGTTATTAATTTAGATATGTACGAGTATCGCTATTGTGCATCATGACTGAGCAAGAATTTTAATGAAGGATACATTTTCTGTAGGTAGTTTAAGCTTTGAATTAGGCGTGGCTAAATATTATATTAAAAACTTAACAGGCCAATGCGTGAGCGTTAGGTTGGCTGGGTCCGTTCATTCAAACGGATACAACCTACAATTTTCATTGCAATCGTACCGACTTCGTTGTTATAAATTGTTATGGCTCATTAGTTGATTTGATGGTGGATCCATAACTTTGATTGATCAATCGATTATCCACCGTTTAACGTATTTTGTAAGACCCAATTATTGATTTAATGAATGATTAATTTACTACCAGATCCATAAATATGAAACTAGCGTTATTGAAACGAACGAACGGGTCACAGTTGACTTGGAATTATAAGTACAAATAAACTAAACGATATTACAGAAAATGAATCCTGAGAAACACATAAATAACATTTTTTTTTAAGGAATAGCATGCCTTTAACATAAAGTTCATTTGAACATATAGTTCGAAATCAAACCGTAGTTTTTACAGAAGCCCGTTTAAAAAAAAACGCCAATTTCACGCCTAAACGTAAATATTACAGTTATCTATACATATATAAATGTATAAAACAATTTTTCCTACTATCATAACAGCTGAAAAACATCTGCTACACTAGATAAGAATAATTGTACATCCCACACAGACTATTTATAACCTTTTTACATCCTTGTTTCCAGGAAATCGTCAACGGTGACCTCGTCTACATGCCATTCTTCTTCTCCATCCCATTCATCAATGGAATAGTCCAAGTCTTCTCCAGGAGTACTCTCCCGAGATCTGAGTACCATGCCCTATGGACTCTAGCCAAAGGCACCCTTATTTTTCAAAGAAACTCGACTGATATGGGGGGAGCCTTGTCACTCACTCCTTGGCTCAAGGATGTTCTGCCTAACTACAGTGGATATAACAACCTGGTGAAAGGAAATCAGGTTTTGCTGGATTTCTTTAGTGTATGTATGAAATTACTATACTTTTATCAATTTTACTATTATTATAAATGCGAAAGTTTGGATGTGTGTATGTTTGTTATTCAATCACGCCAGAACGGCTGAACGGAACTGGGATTTGATACAGGTATAGATTATAATCAGGAATAGCAAATATGATTCTTTTTATCCCGGGAATATGTTCGGTCGTGATATTTTTTGACTTTTAAGCGGGTGCAGCCGCTGGGCAGAAGCTAGTTAATTATAATTATGTAGGTAGGTACTCTTTTTATTCAAAAATATAATTCGATATGGATGTTAGGTAGGTGTGGTTTTTTTTTGGTTTGGGTACCTAATCATCCATTAACTTCTCCTGCACTGAGTGAAGCGGGAGGGCGTGTCAGAGTTTTGACCCACCCGTGTTCCTTCAGTAGTAGGTAAATTTATCCGCGACCCAGGTACACTAATGGCTTGCTGGTCATAAGACCACTAGGGTTCTCTGGTAAAAACGTTAATTACCATAAGGTAATTAAGGTTTTTACCAGAGAACCCTAGGGCAATGATAATAATACTGGCATACCTAGGGTGTTTTTTCCGGCTTTTGAACAGGTCAAAGTATCAGAATGGGTAAATAAAATCCCTATGTTTTCGTACTTTTGAAGAGTAATTGGATTTTCATGATTTATAATCTACACTGCCACTACTACCTGGCAAGCTGACATGTTAACTGGAAAAGAGTCAAGTGTAGGCAGAATCTAACCTTCTAAAATAAGCATAACTTGACAGTCACCTTAGGTCATAAGAAGTCAATAACGACTTGACATCGCTATTCTTAGTGTTTTTCTGGGTTTAATAAATAAAGCTAACAAAAACATTTTCGTCATTTCAGAAAATGGTGAACGAAGTTAACGAGACCCACGATGAAACTTACGACCGACACTTCTTGGACATGTACCTCACTAAGATGAAGGAGGAAATGAGAGAGAAGGGACGCAGCACATACTCAAGTAAATCCATACATAAGTTTAACATAATCAGCATAGAATGTTCCCACAGCTGGGACACAAGCCTCTACTCTGTGAGAGGCAGTGGGCCGTAATCCACCACGCGGGCCCGGGTTAGTCACATGTCTTTGAACTTTTGGTTCTAAGACACGATTACCACACGATATTTTTATTCAACGTTTTGGTAGAGCTATCACTTTGCGGTGATTCTCAGCGTCGAAAAGCAACCAAAGAAATACATTTTGATAAATTCCTACAAATATTATAAATATTAAAGTCTTTAATGTTACTTAATCTAGCACGCTCAAATGGGTATCTACTACTCTAAGGCCCACATGCATCGGGTCCGCACCTACTCGACCCGCTTAAACTCGACCCGACGAATGTTTTACTACCAATTCAGTACCAGTTGTACAGTCAGGCAAAGTGACATTTTAATTCTAAATAACTTATTAAGTTATTAGTACACATAGAATATTTTGTTATGATTATGATTATACATAGAATATTTAATAATTTGTCCTGAAAACTGTAATCTTTTAAATGTTTTGTTCTTACTTGAATGTTGATTTATAGATTTTAATTTTATATTGCTGAAAACTTAAATGTTTTAATTGTGTTATTCCTACCTAGTTCTGTATTCTTTAACCTTAATTATACTTAATCTTTATTTTATAGAGAAAATTTAGTCAATCATGTTTTTGTTTATATTTTAGAAGTTTGTAGGTACCTACTTGTTAACCTAATAATTATAGTCACGTTTAAATACTGATTCAATAAATTCCACCGTTCCAGTCATAGATATAGAATGTACTACCAAAAAGAATTAAATCTATGGTTCCAGTAGCTATACTACTAAATAGATTATTACTACTAAGTAGATTGTAATGATAATTAACAATAATCTGTGATGTTTACTACAAAGTACAAAACGTATACTATATTAAAAAAGGATAAAAAGGTACCTAACTTACTTGTTTAATTATTAATTTATTTATCCGAACATTATTTAAATTTTCCACTCTGTGGTGCAAGCGTTAAATCAACACTTTTCTGTCTGACTATACACGACGTTTTGAGGCTTATCAAAACAGAAATATGCAGGTATTATTCTTAGGGTCGAGTCTAAGCGGGTCGAGTCGGTGCGGACCCCTTGCATCAAGGGACCGTGATCATTATTAACCGACTTATTCCATCCGTGATCATTATTAACCGCATAAAGAAGGAGGTGCTATGTTAAATCGTTATAAGCTAAATACAAATATAAATCAGCGTAGAATGATTTGTTCGGTATCATGTAAAACTTATGTGTACGAATAATGTTTTAGACACGTCAAGCACGCGTTATCTGCTGTGATTGACTGTTGAAAGTTCATTCAACCAATCACAGCAGATAACACGTGCTTGACAATATGTCAAATTAATTCTGCGATTATTTAAAGGTGGGAATCTCGGCCTTAGATACGTTCAGTGACTTGTCGTGTATAGGCTTTAGTGTGCCAGAGGTATCTTATTGAATATATGGGCCTTGGCGCTAGGCTAGTTCTAAGTAGACATAAAATAAACAAAGATAAATCAGCTGAACTACATCGTCAGGTTTATTGTTCGTTGTTTATTATTGCAAATAATGACCATATGAATGATAATGGCTGTTTTGTTGCTAGCGCGCCCTAGATTGTGAACTAATTGCTTATTAAAATAATGTTCATAATAATTAATGTTTTAACGTTATTTAGAAACATTTTGACAAGTGAGGACAAACCGAGATTGGGTAATGTTGAACCTAGGTATATCTAAATAGGGTAGTTGACAAAAATATCTATTCATTCCTTCAGATAGATAACCTAAATATATAGGACACGTATTTTTTCTTTTGACACGTAAACAAAAATTTACAACGTTGAAATATCGTGTGACGTCACGGTGTGCTACACTATATACTGACAAAGTGACGTCGCAAGCCTCCACTCCTTTGATGCGCTTTTGATTAGATTTTTTTATTTATTTGATAAAGCAAAAATGGATCCAATATTATTTGATAATCACACTGACGGACTAAATAGAATTATCATTCTTCTACCCAGAAAAAAACACAATGCTCATAAATTTTATTCTAAATTGTAATGGTTAATAATTTAGATTTATTTTTCTCCGTAACCTTATTATCAGTTATCTCCTTGGGATGTAATAAATAATGATTAATTAGGTAATACATCAAAGTATATGTTATAATGATTTATCTAGAACGGATACCTACCAGCAAGAGGTGTTATCGGCTCCGTTCAATAAGTATTGTATCTAAACGATGAAATGTAGTTGTCAGTACTTACCTACCTACTTTTTTACGATACCTACCTACTTCTTATTTGCATACAGGCCATAAAAGTGCACTAACAATATCCATACTAAACGATGTAGTAAACAAAATATTAGGAACGATGGATACGTGTTCTCCTTAAAATTAACAATAAATCATATCAATCAATAACTAGGTCTTTAGAACGAAATCTAAACGACATTTTAATATATTTACTACTGATATCTACCTAATAATCTTATTAATAAATCGATCGATGTCTCTGGAGGCTCGACTCGCCGTTCACAACAGCGTGAAGGTTAGGTACGGCAAAAAAGACATGAAAGTAGGATTAATGCAGTTGAAATGCGTTCCTTGCGAAGTATGTGTGGTGTAACTTTAAATGAAAGATTGAGGAATGATGTGAAATGATGAATTAATGAATGTGATGAGGAAAAGAAGACGTAGTGACTAAAATTGATAAGAGTATGTTAAGATGGTTTGGCCATGTTGAGAGGATGAATGAAAGGCGACTAACGAAAGTTATTTAAAAGGTAGCGACTAACAAGGCAGACGAGAATGGAAACGCCGGGAGGGGACGCTCTAGAAAGACTTTATTGGTGTACACACCTTATTTGTGATGTTCTTCAGGAAGGCCAGGTGCGCAGTACTCATATCCGACGTGTGTGTATGACTAGATGTATGAATGTGAGTGAAGCAAAAAAAGTATGTAAGTATCGTAGCAGGTGGCGTTCTATAGTTTCTGCCTTCACCCATAGGAAAAAAGGCGTGAGTTTATGTATGTATGTTTGTATGATGTAAATACAAACTTTGACTTTTTGTGGTAGAGAATGCCACCGGCATTAAGTCCGCATTTGTACCTTTTGTGCTTGAAGTCTAAATAAAAACATTTTATTAATTCTAATAAAAATAAGGCATCTTTATAGTATAGGCATCTTATAGTTTAAGCATTCTGTCCAGCTTTTAACCAACTCACTTGCCCTCAGCCAGAATACCTACAGTAAAATTTGTTTATACTCACTTTTCTCTATTGTAAAACCTCTCTCCCAGATCTGCAATTTCAATGATTTAAATCTGTTTTAATACTGTAATGCTGATTATTTCAGGACCTATTATTATTTTCAGCCTGAACTGCCCCACTGCAGGGCAAAGATCTTAATTCTACTTTACATTGCCCCTTGTTTTCCACAAGTGTAGACCAAGACGGGTGTACAGTGCGTGCCACGAAAAATGAGACTTGATACATTAGACGATTTATAGGTCTCTTTAGCGGTATGAGGTCTGAGTGCGGGAAGGGATCGGGTGCCATCGGGGTGGCGGGCAGAGCGCGGGAGGCGCGATCAAGTCTTATCTTTCGTTGCACGCATTGTACACTTGCCAGAAACAGGCTTTATAGACCTAGACAGGAAGACGTTGTGGACTCTTCCCTCCGCGCGCTCGTATTGGTTAGCGGTGATCTGTTTGCTCCCTGTTTTTAATTGCAATTGTCGTGTTCCGAAATTTATTTCCGGCTTGTGATTTGCTGTCAATTGTGTATCATTGTGATAAGTGCTGGTATCGTAAGTTTTTAAACCTGTTTACGTCCGTTATTTAGTTGCAATTAGTTAATTTCGTCAGCTATCGGTGAGTACATTTACTTTTCTTGACGTGTGGGTATATCGAAATAATTTGTATCGTCCGTTAATCTTTCACTTTTTACGTTCTAATACGCTTATTAGTTTAATTTCCAAAAGTAATTATGTTATCTAACAATGATGACCCACCTGATCGTGGTGGGGAAATATTATACCGCCGAATAAATAAACCAAGGTCGCCGACGACCTCCGCTAATGCTAAGCGTTTATTTAGTGAAATGTCTCCTTCTTACATTTCACCCGAAGATAGATCTAAGCGAATGCAAACATCAGAGTAAATTGTAAGGTCTTCGCCGATATTAAATGTCACTAATGTAAGCAATGACGACTATTGTGATTTGGTTACTCAGGCGTCTGCGTACCTGTCTAAAATTAACGATCTTGTCAATGACCAAGGGTCCTGCATTAATGTTGCAAATAAATCCGCAATTATGGACATGACTCAGCGCATAACGGCTATTGTCTCATTGCTAGCCATAAAATCATCCGCCAACGAGACTAAGTTGGCCAATACGGAACGCGAATTAGAAAAAATAAAACATAATACCGGTGTCGATATTGCCAACTCTGATGTCAATAATGCCTCATATGCTGACAAATTAAAATTTCGTTTACCTAAAGTAGTTCCACAAGTAAATGCCCGTGCCAAACTTCCGTGTCTTGTGGCCTACCCCACTGATGAGCGTTCAACTGATTTCGCAACTTCTGCCGCGACTAAACAAGCGCTCATGAAAGCAATAGATCCTAGTGACGGCTTTCAAATTGTAGGTGTCAAGAAGGCTGCGAAGTCTGGCGTCGTGTTACGTGTCGCTAACGATTTACAAATCTAAAAGCTACAATCGGTCGATGCCATTAGGTCCGCTGGCTTGCGACTTGAAAAACCAAAAGGCCGTAAGCCTCGTATTTTAGTTAAAGACGTCCCATCCTCAATGGAGGACAGTGCCTTTTTGCATGCGTTGTACTGTCAAAACATTAAAGACGAGTTGTCATTAAAAGAAGACGAATTTATTAAATCAACAAAAATCATACGTAGGCGTTCGTTAGACAACGGTCGGAAATGGATAGGCATTGAACTCGAGTCCGCGGTCCGGAAACATTTAGTCTCGACCAAGGATAAATTGTTTATTGATTGGGCGACTTGCCGTTTCATTGATGATGTCGATGTAGTACGTTGTGCACATTGTCAACAGTTCGGTCATGTTAAGAAACACTGCACTATTAAATCACCTACCTGCGCTAATTGCTCTGAGACACATGAAACCAAAGACTGTCCGCATAAAGACAATTTAAATTATATACCGTCTTGCGTGGCGTGTTAAGAAACCGTCTGACCATCGATGTGGATCAGATGGGTGTGCCACTTATAAACTTAAACTCGAACAACTTATCCTCAACACCAACTACTAAAATAATGGATAGATTAACCATAGGACAATTAAATCTCCACAACGATAGGGTAGCGACTTCTGAACTGGACAAACTAATTATCGATTATAACTTAGATATCGTGCTTGTTCAAGAACAATATCAAAACGCGCGTTTACGTCACAAAGTAGTACAGTTGGATAGCAAAGCACGAGCTGGAATTTACGTGGCGCATTCTTCTAACTTTACAGTAACGTCTTTGCGTAATCTAATGACACCCCATTGTGCCGTTGCGGAGGTCTCATCGTCTTCTTTTAAAGTTTACGTTGTGAGTTGCTACTTTCAATATTCAGACCCTGTTGCTCCTCATATACATAACCTCCGTCACGTCTTGCAGTCGCTCGCGGGCTGCAAAGTTATCGTTGGCGCTGATGTTAATGCGTCATCATCACTCTGGTATGGCAAAGTTCGGTCTACGGATTATGAACGACGCTACGCTGTTGAAGATTTCATTGCTGAAATGAATCTGACTATTCATAATACCCCTGACGCACCACCAACTTTTTGCAGCCAAATGGGTGAATCTTGTATTGACGTCACACTTTCTAGTGCAGACGTACGCTTGGATAGGTGGCGTGTCCTACCGGACGCGTCTTGTAGTGATCATCGCTTGATCGTGTACGAATTTGTTCCAGTTTTTACTCAGGGTACGTCACATGTCATTGGTAACTTTAGGTATAAATGTAAGGGTGCGAATTGGGAATTCTTTAGCTCGCTTGTTGCGTCTCACGCCAAAGACTTCACTCGTGATAGGCTTTCAGCTAAAGAAAGTGCTGAAATTATGTCAGACACCTTCACTTACTGTGCTGACATTGCCATTGGTCGTGGATCTTTGACCAATATACGTAGATGTGATTGGTGGTGTGACTACCTAACTGAACAGCGTAAAAATTATCGCCGAGCGCGTAAACATCTTAACAAGCTTAAAAAACGTAAGGTTACCGGTGACCCTCTTTCCATTGCGTTAAATACGTTTAGAGTTGCGAGGTCCCGCTACAGAGCATCGGTGGAAAAATCAAAGGGTAATTTATTGCGTAAAGTAGTAGAAAAATTAATGATAAATGATTTTATTTCTGTAAGTTGGTTTGTACAAACACTTTTACATGTCGAACATATTTTTAAAATTAGATGAGGTCGGCGTTTCCTATCTGACTACTCTGAGAAGAAAGGCCGAAACAAACTCAGAGGTCACAGTCTCTTTTAAAGTCCTGACAAAAAAATTAGATAAAGAAGGTCCGTGGTCTCCTTTATATCATGAGTTTAAGGCCAATCGATCAGTCGACCTCGCGTTTGTTCAGAATATTAAAGTAAATAATAAACACACTACCGGTATTGAGGAAACAACTGAAGTTTTGCTGAATACTCTTATACCTGATGACGTACTGGCTAATGACAACGAATACCATCAACAGATCAGAGCGTGGGCAGCTGTACCACCTGAATCACCAGCGTCAGACCTTCCATCCACTGACGAATTTATTAACGTTGTCAAGAGGTTACCACTCAACAAGTCATCATCATCATCATCATTTCAGCCGAAAGACGTCCACTGCTGGACATAGGCCTCCCCCAGGCGTCGCCACACTGACCGATCCTGTGCGTCTCGCATCCAGCGCCTTCCCGCAACCTTAACCAGGTCATCAGTCCACCTAGTGGGAGGCCTTCCAACGTATCGTCTTCCGGTTCGCGGTCGCCATTCCAGAACTTTTCGGCCCCATCGGCCATCCGTTCTGCGAGCAATGTGCCCTGCCCACTGCCACTTAAGCTTGGCAATTCTTCGGGCTATGTCGGTAACTTTGGTTCTCCTGCGGATATCATCATTTCTGACGTGATCACGCAAGGAAATGCCGAGCATAGCCCTCTCCATTGCCCTTTGGGTGACTTTGAGCCTTCTGATAAGGCCCATTGTGAGCGACCACGTCTCGGTCCCATAGGTGATCACTGGCAACACACACTGGTCATAAACTTTTGTCTTGAGACACTGCGGTAAATTGGACGAGAAGATACCACGCAACTTCCCGAACGCCGCCCAACCGAGTCGGATTGGACGGTTGACCTCTTTCTCGAAATTAGGTCCAATTTCGAGAAAGAGGTCAACCGTCCCAACTGGACCGTTTGTCCCAGGTAGACATAATCGTCTACAACTTCGAGAGTAGTCTCCGACCTTGATAGGAGTGGGTGTTACATGGGCATTCACCATGATCTTGGTTTTGTCCATGTTCATTTTAAGACCCACTCTTTCGGAAGCTCTACTGAGGTCATCGAGCATTTTACTGAGGCTCTCCATGGTCTCAGCCATGACCACTATGTCATCGGCAAACCGAAGGTGAGTAATGTACTCGCCATTAACGTTGATGCCCAGCCCCCTCCAGTCCAGAACCTTGAAGACATCCTCCAGCGCAGCAGTGAACAGTTTCGGAGAAAAGACGTCTCCCTGTCTCACGCCGCGCTGGAGAAGGATTGGTTTCGAGGTCTGATCCTGAAGACGGACTGACATGGTGCCGTTTTTGTACAAACACTTCAACACCTCAATGTACCGGTAGTCGATCTGGCACCGTTGGAGAGACTGCAGTACAGCCCAAGTCTCTATCGAATCGAAGGCTTTCTCGTAGTCCACAAACGCTAAACAGAGAGGCAGGTTATACTCTTCGGTCTTCTGTATAACCTGCCGCAGCGTATGTATGTGGTCTACGGTGCTAAAGCCTTTTCGGAATCCGGCTTGTTCGGTGGGCTGGAAATCGTCTAACCTGCGCGCGAGACGATTCGTGATGACTCTTGAAAACAACTTGTAGACATGGCTAAGAAGTGAGATGGGCCTATAGTTCTTCAACCGGGCATTGTCGCCCTTCTTGAAGAAGACCACCACACCCCTGCACCATGCCTGTGGCGTTTTGCCCTCGAGTATGACGGAATCAAACAGCTTCTGAAGGGCCCTAAGGACCGGTTTTCCACCCGCCTTCAGGATAACGTAATTCCGTCATCACCCGGCGCCTTGTTGTTTTTGAGCTGTTTCAGAGCCATCCTAATCTCGTACAGGCTGACGTCCGGGATATCTTCGGTATAGTGTCGGGTCAATCTAGCTCTTGGGTCGTTTGCTAGACTCGCAACGGGCTTGCTGATCGATGTGTACAACTGCCCATAGAATGTCTCGATCTCCCTCAGAAGCTCCGGTTTGGCGGATACGATCCTGCCATCGTCGGTCTTCAGTTTCGTGAGTTGGCTCTGCCCAATAGCCAGATCCCTTGAAAACATCTTGGAGCCTTTATTTCGCTCGATCGCGTCTTTAATACGCTCGGTATTGAAGCGGCGGAGGTCTCTTTTCAAGGATTTAGAGATCTGTCTATTGAGCTGCCGGTATTTGCACGCCTCATCTGAAGACTGCAGCATCATCTCACGCCTCTCCTTCATAAGCTTGAGGGTATGATCAGAGAGCTTTTTGTTTCTATCTGTACGACGGGTCTTGAAAAACTTAGACCCGACCGTATGGACAGCTTCCACGAACCCGTTGCTATATTCATCCACGGAGCTCCCTAGGCACTCGAAACGATTCTGGAGTTCGAGCTGAAAGCTCTCGGGGTTTTGGACCTGGATCTGTGCTGGCCGGAGCGTGGACTTCATCAGTCGAGACCTTTCAAGCTTAATATTAATGTTCAATGTGCCTCTTACCACGCGGTGATCGCTCCCGGTTTTTACCGAATTGATCACAGAGACATCATTGAACATTTGCTTCTTGGTTGACATGATGAAGTCGATCTCATTTTTTGTTGCACCATCAGGGCTCTGCCAGGTCCACTTCCTGTGTTCACGCTTTTTGAAGAAGGAGTTCATCATATTGAGGCCCTCCTTCTCCATAAAACTGGCCAGTAGGTGACCCCGGTGGTTCCGTTGTCCAACTCCAAATTTAGGTAACAAGTCATCAGGTGAAGATAAAATATCTAATCGCATGATTATAGAAGCGTGTAAAACAGCCGGTGATGCGATTTTAACCGTTTACAACCATTGTATTGCGGAGGGCGTATTTCCTCGTATTTGGCGACGCGGATTTATACGAATAATCCCGAAAAGTGGCGACAAACCCCCGGACGACCCGAAGTCGTACCGGCCCATAACATTACTTCCATCTTTGGGAAAACTCCTGGAGCGCCTTATCGTTCCACGGTTGCTACCGGACGGACCAAAATTTCATAATAATCAATTCGGTTTCACTATTGGAAAATCTACCGTAGACGCGGCCCTTACTGTTAGGAAAATAGTTAATACATCTGAACATAAGTATGTAATTGGGATTTTTCTAGATATTTCTGGGGCTTTTGATAACGCGTGGTGGCCAATGCTATTACTAAAAATGAAAAATCGAGGCTGCTATAGAAATATATACAATTTAGTTTACTCTTACTTTTTAAATGGTTCCGCGAAACTCAAACTCGGCCATCATTCCATGTCGAAGTCTCTCACCATGGGATGTCCTCAGGGTTCGGTTATTGGTCCACCTTTATGGAATTTAGGCTTTGATGATTTCCTCGCGATTCCGCTTCCAAGCGGCTGTTCATTAACCGGTTACGCGGACGACGGTCTTCTGCTCATTCAATCAAGTACTCGAGCTGGACTCGAGAACTTGGCTGACACTTGCCTACCATTAATATCTCAGTGGGGCGATCGTAACCGCCTGACCTTTGCTCCGCATAAAACTTATCAGCTCATTTTGAAAGGTAATCTTAAATCGTGTCCTACTATTAAATTTAATAACGTTCCGGTAAAAAGGAAGCAGTCCGTGTGCTATCTTGGTCTTGTGTTAGAAAGGAATTTTGCATTTATAGATCATATTAAAATCGTCGGTGAAAAAGCAAAAAAGAACTTCTATGCCTTAACGAGAATATCTAAATCTACGTGGGGTCTGTCTTTTTTGACTTTAAAGACTATTTATGGGGCTACTTACTTGGGTTGTATCTGCTATGGGGCGCCTGTTTGGGCTGATAGGGCCACAATAGTGGCGGTACAACGTAAATCACTTCAGAGTCAGCGTTTGGCTTTGATATTCTTATGTAAAGCATACAGGACGGTTAGTACTGAGGCCTTACCGGTACTTGCTGGCGTACTTCCGGTCGACCTTGAAGTGCAGGGACGTGCTGCAATGTACTATTCCGCAAAAGAGACCATGGACGCGGACTTTTTAACGCGCAGTGACCGTGCCAAAATCTCTAGATTATTTAAACCACATATTGACGTCTGGGAGGAACTTTTATCCGAATGGCAATGTAGGTGGGATAATTCCATCAAGGGCCGACACCTCCACCAATTCTTTCCATCCGTTCGCGTGCGTCTGGCCAGGACGTGGCTGGAGGTGGATCACTGTGTTGCCCAATTTCTCACAGGGCATGGTAACTTTAAAAGTAAATTATTTTCCTTCAAGCTTGTTGCCTCGCCATTATGTCAGTGTTCCACATCTGACAGTGAATATGTACAATCTGCACATCATATCTTATGGGAGTGTATTCTTTGGCAGAATGAACGCAATACTATGTTGAATAATGTACAGGCTGTATCAGGAGCCGTTTACTATACGGACCTTGTGGAAACTAGAACAAATTTCCGTGCGTTCAAGCGCTTTTGCCATACCTATTATTGGAATCAAATATAACAGCTCGCAATGTTAGGACCCATTAAAATTAATGTTAATTTTTATCCGTGGTGCTAGGCAACTGGGCTTATCCCAGTTGTAAACGACCCTTTGTGCCTATTGGTCTTGTTTGTTCTGTCTCCTGCTTGATATGGAGGGAAGTGGACATTTGTATTTTTCTTACTCCTCCATTTTCTTTTCTGATTAATTTCGTTGCGGGATCCAGGACAGTTAAATTCATTATCCGGGACTTCGTCGAGCTTCATTGCCTCGGCGCTTTTCTGGTGGTCGCCACTGTTGATTCTGGCTTTCAGGAGTTGCAGTGGTTTGGGAATAGTGCGGTGGGATTGTGACAAATAAAAAAAGAAAAAAAAAAGGCAGGAGGACGTTCGTTCCGCCATCTTTGCCTGGGTCTGCCCACATTGTCAGTTTTTTTAATGTTAGCTATCTCGTTAGTGTTGGTGTAGTGTTTGCAAGCGCAACTACATAACTTATAGTTCAGACTCCCGGACTCAATGTTTAATTACCCTGTCGGGCATTATCATTTATCTTTGAGTATTTCTTTTATCTTTGTCCCGCACTAGGAATTTCGCCTGTTTCGAGTGTGCGTTTACAAATATTTAAACTCACATATATACAAACACCCAGATCTGGAACAACATCTGTATGCCATACAAATATTTGTTTTGTGCGGGAATCGAACCGTATTATATTGCCATCGCTGAACCACTGCACCATCTGTGTCGTTGAGATTTCATTGGGTTCATCTATATTGGTATTGGTATTTCCTAATTTTCTTTAATATTTTGTTTCCAGTTGACCAGTTGATCTTGACGTGTACAGACTACACATTTCCCGCGGCATCAGCAGTCCAGGTCGTGCTGTCCATGCTTGTGGAGCGACTGCTGTTGCAGCCCGAGATCCAGGACAAGATCCATGAGGAGCTAGACCGAGTCGTAGGCAGAGACCGCCTGCCTAACCTTGATGATAGACAGAAGTATGTTCCATTTTTATTAACGGTTTTTATCTGAAACTGCGTTCGGACCAGATGTATGTACCTCCTGTAAACGTAAAGTGGAGATGTGCTCGTCTATCCCTTGGTGTGTGGTATCGATAGGCAATTCAAAAATATTACGGGTCTATGAAAACCGTTTTTTTTCGATTCAGGGATCCTTTTACGTAATACAGTTTAAATTGCTAGTTTTTGTTGGAGTCAAGTGTTCCCCCTTCCAGCTAAATATTTGCCGTTTGGATAAGTCAAAAAATCACGGCAGTAGTACCAATATATAACGAAATTAAAAGGAAAACTATCAGAGCTAAGTAGGCTTTACAAGTTTACGATTTCCATTGAAAAATTACGATAGCCGTGGCAACTCTCCACTCCTCAATCAACTCCGTATATGTTGCCTCATTGACGCTATGTCACTCAAGTTCTAGCAACCGGTTTATTGTGGCCCATTAATTATGTTTGCAAGTCAACCCTTGCCAACCCTTGCCATTTTATAGCCATGTAGTTAAACAGTGGTTCAATAGTCATTCTTTAGTGTTAGGCAATCGATCCACTAAACCTCCCAAACCCATAGCCCAATATATTTGTCTCCATAGTACATATACAACAGTAGTGCATATGTCATGGACCAACTGATTAATATGTATAATGCGCGGGCATTATGAATCCAGTCAAGTCAAATCGGGCAATGTAATGAATAGGTACTGATTTAAACTTATATTAACTTTAAAACTTTCGCGTTTCATAATTGCAAAACAATATACATATCACGGGAATTCAATGCGATGATTTCGATTGTTTATTTACTTATTTCGCCCGACGTTTCGTTTCGTTTCGTCGTTTCGTTTCGACGTTTTGACGTTTCGTTTGTTTAAATTCCCGTGATATATTGATTGAAACTTCTATATTTATCACATTGCCTGGTAATTTGATAATTATGGTCAATGAATGAATCCAAGAGCCGTTACTTTAGATCCTGCAGGCAGTAATACGAGCCCTGCGCAGCGGGGATCCGTCGACTTTGTTCCTTAAATAATACTCGTACTTAACTATTCTATATTAAAACCAATGTCAACATTAAAATAATTAAATAAAACATCTTTGTACTACCTGGCCCAATAAGTGATGGGCATTATTCAGCCCGGTCAATTTCATTATTCCAAAAGTTTTTCTCATATTGCCTACACATATTGGGCATAGTTCAAATTGCCCGGGCATTATGAATAATGTCGTATTAATCACTTGGTCCATAACACATACAAGGATAATTGTCGATTGGTGTCACATATCATGATACATGTCCAAAAAGGCCTCTGCGAATTGGCTTTGGCCCCTAGCACGGCTTTCAAAGGACCGGGAATTCAGAGTCCCGAGATTGTTAAAGACATAATAATATATGTTAAATTATATAATAATGATTTCTAAATTAATAATGTTTACGCTCAAATAACGCATTATAGTGGGCGGCGGCGTTTGGCGTGAGCCGCCGAAACCGTTTAAGATGTCGCGCGCGCTGCCCTACTACTACGCCAAGAACACCATGAGCAAAGCATTTTATCTATACCACAGATAATAAAGGTTCATGAAACAACAAAAAACCCTCTTCTTAGTCCGCGATTGTGCAACTACGGAACCCTATTACTGCTCGTGACCCTACAAGCACTTGGCCGGTTTTATATTTTTTTATTAGGCTCACCAACAATTGTCAAAAATTACTCGGACGATTGGAAAATTCATGACAAAAAGCACTATAGTTTTTAAGGATGACATGGTGACAGGTGTAATCTTCTTCTGTCACTCGTATCTGACTTATACAGGGTGTAACAGAAAGGTGAGAATGGTGTCATCATATTTTAAAGACTGCTTGAACTGCTTCTGCCCATGTAAATGAATAATTTGTGTCTGTATAGGTAAATGTATGAAACTCGTATGATTTTTGCAAACTGATGTTAAGTTACCTCCTTCCGACTGTGTTTTATTATTTACATAAGCGTTCCCCTTGACTCCTTAATTACATCTTAAAAAGATGTAAACAAGGTTCATTTTATTTCCTACATGAAATCTGTTTTTGTCATTATGCAGTCGGGTTTTTTAATTATATTTTTTTTTTGCGTTTTTTTTTGTAACCAAACGTAACCAGATGTTTTTATCACGTTCTCTTTGAAAATGCTTATTGCTTTTTTATAATGCGGATCTCATGTTAAGTCGAAACTATTTTACATTTACAAAATTAATCTGTTTTCTTTAATATAACCATAATTTATTATAATGGGTCTAATGACATATGACATATAAGACATAATCTTATCTGATTATCTCTCATGCATATACAAGAAAAAGATTGCGTGATGAATCAGTCGTCTATCTGAAGGATTGGCCAGATGTAGCAAGATACAGGAAAAATGGAAAGACGGAAGGGAGGCATTTGCCCTGCAGTGGGACATAACAGGCTCTTAATAATAATAACCCCACCGCAGTACCTCTACGTTGACGTCGTGGTAGGGCTTGCGCACTTCTATGATCCCTAGGTTTGTGCCGGTAGATTCTGCTTTGCCGAATCATGCCTAGGGTGAAGGGCCAGGCTAAGAGAGATACAATGCGCAGGGCAGCTTTGTGGCGAGCTTCTCCAGGGAGAAGTCTTGTTTTTCATCTCTGGCTTGCCTTTATTGGCCGGTTGGAGTGAAAACTGACGGGGACCAGAGCTCTCACCTCTCTCTTGCCTTAATTGGCTGGCTTGAGTGGAGATTCGCAGGAGCAAACGTGTTCGGAGGAAGGAAGTTAACCCAGTAAGATGCTGGTAGGGATCTTGACCGTACTTCCGTGATTGTCCTGATAGCCGTGGTATAAATCTCCACTCCTCAAGCACCTTCGGATATGTTGCTACCTTGGCGCTACGTCACTAAAGTGCTATCGACCCTTTATGGGGGCCCATTAATAGAGTGTGCAAGTCACCCCCTGCCATTTTATAGCCGTAACAGTGGTTGGGCAGAGGCCGGTAGTCCTCCTATAGTTTAGGGCAATCGATCGCCACTAAACCTAAAAACTCCGTAGCCCAATATTTTTTTCTCCATAATATTAAATAGTCCTGCACCAGCCGGGGATAGTCCTTGGGTGCAGTTGCGTAGTGGATATAGTGATTATCGTCGGTTGGTGTCACATTTCCTGATACATGCCTAACGGGGCCTCTACGAGTTGGCCTCGCACGCCTTTCTAAGGAAGAAAAAAAAAAAACCTGACGTAAATTCATAAAAATTCATGCGTTTTGATGTAAAACAGACAATTTATTTTGCCTTTGGCCCAATGTGAACTAAAATAACTTAATTATAAGTCAATAAAGTAACTTCTACATCTGTAGTATTAGTGAAAATAATGTAACCCTCCTATTAATTTCTATGTAGGGTGCTTTTTGAGCTCACTTCGCTTTTGCATTCTTAATATCCGGCTTTTATGCAAGGAAACTTCTATTATCCGCAGTGAGAATCCGATTGAGAAGGGCAACCAAATGATATTTTTTTGTAATTTTTTTTCTTTTTGTAAATACTGTATTGAATGAAGGTTTTCCCTCCTTTTTTAGGTAGGAGGTGCCTACCAACACTTCAGGACGTTATGTTACCTGCGTTATAAAATAGCTAGCTGTAGTTGAACGTTTTGGTATCAGCAAATAACAGTTTTGCTCGTCAGAAGACAGATGGCGCTAACTGTCTAAAATGAAATAGGCCCTGCTGATTTTTACAAATGATTTTATTTTCATTTCGCGAAAGCTACAGCTTACATACTGACATGAAATCAGAGTGTGAATTAAAGTCACACTACATCAGAGTTTAGACTACTTGAAAAGTCATATTATTTGGAACTTAGTAGCTATTAAATAAAATCGGATTTACATTTTGGTTTAAATTGTTTTTGGTAATCTTATTTTCTAAGACTATTTCGAAAAATTTACATATCCTTCATGCTTTTCTTGCTCGACTCTTCATAGGAGGATATGCAGTTGCAGTCGAATTCTGAATTATTTTTGGTCGTGTCTTTGTACCTACATCTACCTTCTATTGCGATAATTTACTACTCGTATATCTTATCTGGTCTTTATTTACTACAAAAACTTATCAGCTTCATGGTCTATCTGGGTCGAATTAAATTGGCTAGCAAAACCCCGTAGCTGTGATGGTATCGATATTAACTAAACTATACGTCTATACAAATAAATAACATTCAAGTCTCTGTTCAAAATAATAGGTTTTTAATAAATGCAAACAAAAATTGTCGGGACAAACAGACTTACAATTTTTTTTTCTAATAATCTCCTAAACGGCTAGATCGATTTTGGACAAAGTCACGGGCAACAGCTAGTTGAAGATAAAATAAAAACTCAATCATCTATATTTATTTGTAAAACGAAGGTATTTATCAGGTATGGTAAATAAAACCGGCCAAGTATAAAGCGGACTCGGACTCGGACTCGCGCACGAAAGATCCCGTACCACTATCGCAAAGAATGGCAAAAAAGAACACGTTTGTTCTAATTATATATACCCATACAGGGTATATGTAATTACAACAAACGTGATTTTTTTGCCGTTGCCTTAAATATTTAGTTTATTCTGTTTTTAGTATTTGGTGTTATAGCAGCTACAGAAATACATCATCTGTGAAATTTTCAACTGTCTAGCTATCACGGTTCATGAGATACAGCCTGGTGACAGACGGGTGTGTAATGTATGGTTTATTAACAGATAGTATAATATCACTTGAAATAACGTTCACATGATATAATTTTCATATGATATACAAACAAATAACCTAATTTCATGTGATATAATGTTATATTTAATTATAATCTTCATTTGCTCTTATAATAATTATTTAGTACAACAATCATTTCATATAATTTTCAATTACATACTGATTGCTCTTTTTATATAACGTTCAGTTAACCAAATTTTAATTTTCTAAGGTAAAGCACCATTCTTGAGAAACAAAATATTGTAAATTAACCTCACACACTAAAGTTGCTTCTGCATCGTCTCCCGCGCTGCGGGAAATGCAACCCCTTCGCCTTTAAGTAACAAAGGATAGGCACCCATGCTCACCTCCGAAGCTTCGGCTTGCTTGCTATGCTTTGTTATAGCGAGCGGGGACTGCTCTCATTTCGCGCCTCTGGTTTTTATATACACTCTAGGGGTAGCAGCCAAAAGACTACGTGAAGTCGGGGTGCCCGGATTCGATTTTGGAACAGATTCGACCTATTTAACTAAAAGCCGGTGTAAATATCGAGATCGCAATAGTCAAAACATACAATAAATATTTTAGTTGTATGACAGCAAGAAAATTAAAAAATATCCATCCACCTACATAAAAGCAAAATAATAACAAGCAATTTTTATGTGGTGCTTGTTTTTGCAAAATGCGATTGCGGAAATGGCTGGCGTTTAAAATCTAATCAGTTTTTGCAAAAAATATACAAAACAAAGTAGACGATTCTAAATTATATTAAACGTTACTTATAGATTTTGAATATTATATACACTGAATATTATACTAAGTAAACATTATTTCAAATGTGTATTAAATAATATGTTCATTATCATCATATAAAATTCTCATGTCACAATGTTAGGTATCATACTCCTCCGAAACGGCTTGACCGATTTTTATGAAATTTTATATGAATATTCAGTAAAAAAATAGATAGTAGCCGATTCTCAGACCAATCGGCTACTATCTATTTTTTACACGCGGGCGAAGCTGTTGGCAGAAGCTAGTACCATATAAAATTAGGACTTTTGTTACACGTTACACATCGCCCGCTATCAAACGTAATCAAATAAATAGTAAGTAAAAAGCACGTAACTCAAAATAAATATTTATCATTTCGATCAGTCATTCCACAACAGTGAATTAAATAAAAAAATACATTTATTTGCTTTATTAACGCGTTTTGAATCACCTAATATATAAAATGCTGATGCGGAATGGATTCTTCACATCATCAAGACATTTGCAATAAATTGGACATAAATTATGATAACGGTTTTTCGTCGATTCTGAAAAATTTGCTATTTTGACTTAGTGCAATATTGATCTGGGCGTTGATAATATATTTTATATATAGTATATATAAGTAGTTAATTTGAATTTTGGAATAGAATAGAATAGAATATTATGACAAACGGATTTAGAACATATTGTATTTAGGAATTTCAATTGTATGGCATGTGATATTAAGTTCGGGTTAGTTATTATTCGGACAAATGATGATTAGGACAAAAAAGTTATTATGGATAAAAAGTTAGGTGACACAATAGGGAACATAAACTATGAGCTATATAATAAAAGTAAGTGGCAATAGGATACAGGATCAATGGCCACTGATAGTGTAGTTTCATGTTTTTTTCTTTTAGATAAGGTACTTAGCTGTTTTGTATTATCATCGTTAGATATCGACAGCTATCATATCTGCGGTACTAAATTCATTTGACCCTATATTTTTTTCAAATGCGATGTTTACAATTGCACTTCTGATATTAATCGTGATTATCTGTAATTAAGGCCATGTTATATCGCCTAAGCTGAATATACGGTGTCAATGCCAGAGAATTAACTATTTTTTTATTGAGATAGGTCGTAATCAATTATTCGGCTGTTAAAAATTGCGAACCACTCTATTTTTGGAAGTATCGTTCGAATTTGCATTTTAGATATCTTTAATATTTCCGCATCAAAGCAAGTTTTTACTGAAGAAATAGGTATCTAGCTCATTTTAATTGGAGATAATAATGTGATTATGCTCGTATCAGGCGCTACCTACATGCTACATATTTAACTAGCCAATAAGCTATATAAATATTTACAATTTTTTGGTATCTACATATTTGTATGAAATAAGCCCATTAACCCACTCTATTATTCTGATCTTCAAACGAAACAACCAACATAAGTAAACTGCAATTAATAGGTAATATATATGAAGGATGTCAATTGTGAAAGGAGCCGATACGAGCGCGCGTTAGAGCCATAGGGAATGTCATGGTTCGTTCCTGGATCCTCGCACGCATGCTCCTTGTTTCTTTCTCTTTCGGGTATTTGCCTGGATTTTCCCTGGAAAATACCTGAAAAGGATTTTTAAAATAATAATTCGAGCTTATTTCCGTTTCGAAATAATTGAAAATAATGTGGCATGCATATCTTGTAAAGATGAATACGACAATTACTTGGACTCCTCCGATAAATGGTGGAAGAAAACAAAGTAAAATAAGGTTAAAATTTATGGCTTAGGAGATCCTATGACCAGTCCATCAATTTAGGCTATCTATTACTTGGACTCCTCCGATAAATGGTGGAAGAAAACAAAGTAAAATAAAGTTAAAATTTATGGCTTAGGAGATCCTATGACCAGTCCATCAATTTAGGCTATCAAGAAGCTACTGTTTGTGGGTAATCCGCATCAAGGTTTCATAATGACGGCTAGTACGGTACAAAATTTTCACTAAGTAGGTACTAACCTATCTCAACATAAAACCGCTTGTTAGTATCTTACTATCGATAGCAATGAAGGATTGTGGCGATTAGATAGATAGTCAGCTTCGGGGGCCTTATATGAAAATCGATTCTTATGTAGTACACTCCAAAAGCGAATTGGTAACAGTTTCTTGTTAGACGGATACCTGAAACAAGTTGTTGTTTTATACTTATTTAGTCTGGATGCCTAATCATTCAATACACTAATCCATCACACATACACACACTCTTGACTACACAGGTGTTTACACTTAAAACATAAAAATCTAATTTTTGCTAAGCCTTATCTACCTATAGGTACTAGTAATGTTTTGATGATATGTATAGGTTGGTGGATGTGATACACAGTCATTTCTTCTTGGAATCTTGAATGTTTGGCTCTTGATTGGATATGATGATTTCCTCATAACTACGTAGACATTTAAAGCTTTATTTTGTTGCAGTATGCCTTATTTGGAAGCGTGTCTCCGCGAGACGATGAGGTTCGACACAACGGTCCCGCTCTCAGTGCCACACCGAGCCATGAAGGACACCACGATAGCAGGCTATGATGTGCCAGAAGTAATATTATCACTATTAGTATAACTATTTACTTCTTAAATCTACAAGGCCACTTACAATCTTGACTCAATTATAGCAAGATATACAAAAATATAAATAAAATTATAAACGGAGGATGTTAAAATAGGAATGTTGAAAAATCTTGTAATGTATCTGTTATTTTTGAAAAGTTTGAAATAGGGTTCTGCAAGGAAGCTTGCTTATCCCTTGTTTACCTAAAAAGGTATTAAAAGAAACTTGTGACTTTTCTTTGCTGATAATTATTGTTTGAGGTAAGACTAAAAAGGCTGGTTAAAAGAAATTCCTGTCTTGTATGGTTCCAGGGTACAATGATCAGTGCCAATCTGACGATGCTGCACATGGACAAGGAGATATGGGGTGACCCCGAAAACTTCCGCCCCGAACGTTTCCTCAGGAACGGCGAGTTGGACGTCTCTCTTGACAAATCTTTGCCGTTTGGTGCAGGTATGGCCTGACCAGGTGGATCATCCACTTGGTAAAATAGATTTCTCAACGTTGTGAGATAATCCTTGTCCAAAATGAGAGAGTTAAGGAACCATTACAAATCTTGTCCACAATACATTTGTTTTGCACTTAGGTATACACAAAACGTGACCTTCCCTGATAACTTTTCACTTTGCTTTCTGGATAAAGTTCTATGACTATATTTTAACTAGGAAGATGCTGTAGCATGGTAGCTTAAGCTATCTTCTTTGGGTTTACTGCTTGATTTCGAATGTCGTATGACCGATGGCGAAGAAGCCCCAAAGTCATCAGATCGAACGTCCGAGCATCCATAGCATCGATGTACCACAGTTTCGAATAGCACATTTCGAGTTGATCTTTTTTCTCTTGTTTTTTTATTACATATGAATAACGATGTTGCTCGTCGCTCAGCACCAAACGAGGACGTTTTAGGTTGTCAAGGTAGCCGTATCGGAGGAAGTTAGATAATAAATAATCAGTAACAAAGAAATGTCGCTTGTAAACTTATGAATTTAGTTTTGATGCATTGGCAACATTTTGATACTGATTCAAATCTCAGTTCAATTTTATTCGATTGACAACACTTTAATTTTCTTGGTTGTGTAATGTTTGGTATAATAGCAGATAGTATAATATCACTTGAAATAACGTTCACTTCATATAATTTTCATATGATATAAAAACATAATTATGACCTAATTTCATATGGTCTAATGTTATATTTCAAATAACTTTCGGATAATTATTTCAAAAGTTAGCTTCCAATCTAAAATACTGCTAAAAATGGCAATTTGTTTTTATAAGAGCACAGAAAATACAAATTTACCAAATATGTTTAAAATCATTTCCGTTCTATCCATTTCCACTACCTCCGCTTTTACTAAAATTATATTTTCAGTAATAAATTCAATTCGGGGCGCACGGTTGGCGCAGTGGTTGAGAGCGATTGACTGCTGCGATGCGTGTCGCGGGTTCGATTCCCGCACGGATCAAATATTTGTATGACCTACAGATAGTTGTTCCGGCTCTGGGTTTTGTGTATGTGAGATTATATGTTTGTAAACGCATCCAAGATACAGAAAGAAATTCCAAGTGTGGAGCAAAACTTTACAAAAAAAAAACTTTGATTATATAGCCAAAAATAAAATGACATAAGTACAAGTTTAAAATTTCTTTACTTTTTTTTTGTGCCCGCTTTTTCCTGAAAAAAAAAATTCTGCCAAAAAATATAGTAGGTATCTACTATATTTTTTGGCTGAGTTTTCCTATAAAACTATTTTTTTTGCCACTGTTTGATAAATAATATATTCCTTTAAAAAAAGATGACAACCCTACCTATAACAATTAATAAGGAGACCGCAGCCGATGCAACCTCAGTACAATGTCTACTTATTTGTACTATTCTTCTCTTTAACTTTGATTATTGCTGTTGTGCTGTGTCCTTGTCGAAAAAACCTTTTTTTTGTATTCTATTCATTAATCAGCTATATTTTTCTTGGTCACAGGAAGAAGACTTTGTGCTGGAGAGACCTACGCTCGACAGTCTATGTTCCAGGTGTTTGCCGCGTTCATGCAAACGTTCAAAGTATCCACCGCTGATGGAAAACCAATGTTAAAACTCTCCAAGAGGATCCAGGGCATCATCACCACGATCCCAGAGTTCTGGGTCAAACTTAACTTGAGAAACTGAATGGAATATTGATTTTTCTGGAAAATTGTGTTTTGGATCTCGCGTGATTATTTATCGACTATAACTTATTATATTTCTATAATAAAAAAAAACAACTCGAAGTTGAACAATCTGATCGAAGCGAGGCTTCTGGGCTTCGGAAAGAAAAAAAAATCATCTCGAAAATTTTCAAAATTCTGGTGGTCTGACACCTACCAGATAAATTTATTAGATTCGTCAATGAGATACGGGCTACTTTATTAAGTTTATTCTTATAACAAAGTATATTTGTAAAATCTATGCGTAAGTAAATTGATTTTATTTCGACAATTTCATGTGACATAGATGTGATATAGTCGTTTACCTTGACAAAGGCGACCCGATTCAAAGGTTACCTGTGTTCAGTAACTCTGTCAAGGAATTTTTTAACCGGTTTTTGTTTTGTGGGTATTGTCATAGATCATTTTAAAAGGTCGAGATTGAGTATTTGGAATTAAGAACGTGTCAAACACTACCAAATGACAGGTTTTCAGGCTAAAGTAAAGTTTGACATATAGCCCCGGCAAAAAAAATGTTATACGGCTCTCTTGAGTATAAAAACATGATTAAATTAGCCCAAATTACGATACGAATAGATTTAGTACAAACAAAAAAAACAACTAGTTAATAATTCAAAATAATTAACATTAGTCAATCTTATTTGTTTATCATTTTTGTGCACAATTTAATAAGGAATAAAATGATCTGAACACAAGTTGCTGTAAAATCAAAACTTTACAAGATTTTTGGGCTCTTTGATAGCCCATATTTTTTTTGCTGTGATGGGATATTTATGGACTTTTCAGGCAACATTACTACTACTATAATAAACGTAATTCCGTTGCAATTACTTAATAGCGTTGGTATATTTACATTAACGTTATATTTTTTATACCGTTTTGTAAGTCCGTTCATACTGTTACCTACTAAGTACTAAGTAGGTTGCAACTCTCAAGCCATTCATTGATCCTGGGTGCGTCTCATATTATATAAAGTTACGAGTATTTGGTATATTTTCATTTCAATAAAGTTCACAAGATGTGTTCACATGTGAGATATACCAACTGTTGTTTTTGGATATAACGTTTATTTAATCGAAAATCATTACGTATATCGTTTAAAATATATATAAATACCGGTTCCAAAACCGAATCGGGCTAACCCGACTTCACGTAGTCTTTTGGCTGCTGCCCTACAGTATAAATAAAATCTGAGAAGGAAAGTGAGAGCAACCCCCGCCCGCTGTAACAAAACATAAGCACCCGACCGAAGCTGCGGAGGTGAGCATAGGTGCCTGTCCTTTGTTACTCGTACGTAAGGATGAAGTGGTTGCACTTCCCGCAGCGCCGGAGACGATGCAGAAGCAATTTAAAGTTTAATAAAACTATGCAAAGCTGCACCGTATGATCACTTTGTGGCTGTTTTAGAGAATGTAATTTAAAATGATATTTAGTATAAACGTGGTTTTTCCAAAATAAACTAAATAATAAATGAAAAATGTATTAATGGTTGACTAAGTATGAATAAGTTATAATGTGTATATATGCAATTTTCCTTTGTGTTTCTTACTAGGCGTTTTTATCATATTAGACTAAATAGGCTTTGTCTTTTGAATGGTATACTAACGAAATACATTACATATACCATTCAAATGATATATGTAATGTTTGTAATGCTCCTAAAAATTGGTTATTTTGAAATTATATCAATCGTTTATTATATTAACTGATCATTATATCAAATAAAATTATAGATTTAGATGTTATATCTTGTAACTATTAGAGATTTTCTAATTATATCATATATTACTTACCCATTGTTACTTTCATTTGCCCTTAAGATTTAATTAGGATACATCTGTTTTTAAGACGAAAATGTATCGGCAACCTGTGTCTCCAGTTTGCCCCTACCACACGGCAACTACTACACATGCTGTTCATTAAAAACAATAGATACGCAGTCACGCACACACCCGCATTTCATAAATCAGAACGTACTACACAATCAATTATAAACCTTATACCATCAAACACATATTGTATTTACCATGTACCGTACAACTTACTCACAAAAAAACATCTGCACAAGCACATCACTAACTCGTCGCAAGTAGCAGCGGCTTAATAAAGTATCGTTTTGTGATTTTTACATTGCTTGTCCAGTCACTTAGTGAAATACTTAGGTAGTGGTTAAGGAGCAATGTATTTATTGCAAAAATAGTACAGTCGCTGTAATATTTGAAAACAAAATGAATTTAATAATGACCATTTCCCTATGACATGGTCACTGTGCGTGAGCAGTGGTGGCCCACTGGTAACGGTCGCAACTTACAAGTTGTAGGCCGTGGGTTCGAACCCAGGCAGGCGCTTTACTTTGTGTAAATTATTTCATCAACACCGCTCATAAACGGTGAAAGAATACATTGTGAGGTAACTATATAAATTATTTGGATTTATGTATGATCGTAGCTCGCCATTAAAATAATTGAAATTAACTTTTTTAATTGTTCTATGAAACAATAAAAACTAACAATTAACTAACTTATCTACCGTTACCAAAATCAATTAAAAGTATTAAAAGATTTCGAAAATTTTACATTTATTAATAATACTACTTATTGATAAAATATAGTATATTATGCAACTAGTGAATAAAAGACGGATTTAATGCGAGGGCCGTAGATGAATCACAAGTAAGTGAAGGATTCTAACGACTGAATCACGACCGTAGGGAGTGATTCATGATGATTGAATCACGAGCATAGCGAGTGATTCAAGTGTTAGAATCATGAGCGACGCGAGTGATTCATGGCCCTCGATATAAAGCCGTTTTATTCAAGAGTTGCATACTATATTTTATACCATGACTACGAGAAAAAGAAAGATTGAAACGGCACAAGGAATAATAATAAATAAATAGGTTTATTATGTTTCAATCTCTATCTCTAATTATCTCTTACTCTATCTTTACCTCTATCTCTACCTCTATCTCTATCTCTAACTCTATCTTTACCTCTATCTCTACCTCTATCTCTATCTCTAACTCTATATCTAACTCTATCTCTAACTCTATCTCTAACTCTATCTCTAACTCTATCTCTAACACTATCTTTACCTCTATCTCTACCTCTATCTCTAACTCCATCTCTATCTCTATCTCTATCTCTAACTCTATCTCTATCTCTATCTCTATCTCTATCTCTATCTCTATCTCTATCTCTATCTCTATCTCTATCTCTATCTCTATCTCTATCTCTATCTCTATCTCTATCTCTATATCTATCTCTATCTCTATCTCTATCTCTATCTCTATCTCTATCTCTATCTCTATCTCTATCTCTATCTCTATCTCTATATCTATATCTATCTCTATCTCTATCTCTATCTCTATCTCTATCTCTATCTCTATCTCTATCTCTATCTCTATCTCTATCTCTATCTCTATCTCTATCTCTATCTCTATCTCTATCTCTATCTCTATATATCTCTATCTCTATCTCTATCTATATCTCTATCTCTATCTCTATCTCTATCTCTATCTCTATCTCTATCTCTATCTCTATCTCTATCTCTATCTCTATCTCTATCTCTATCTCTAACTCCATCTCTAACTCTATATCTAACTCTAACTCCATCTCTATCTCTATATCGTTCTCTATCTCTATCTCTAACACTATCTTTACCTCTATCTCTACCTCTATCTCTACCTCTATCTCTAACTCCATCTCTATCTCTATATCTTTCTCTATCTCTAACTCTATCTATATATCTTTCTCTATCTCTAACTCTATCTCTAACTCTAACTCTATCTCTATCTCTACCTCTACCTCTATCTCTAACTCCATCTCTAACTCTATATCTAACTCTATCTCTATCTCTATATCTATCTCGTTCTCTATCTCTTTCTCTATATCTGTCTCTATGTCTATCTCTAACTGTATCTCTACCTCTCTCTCTACCTCTAAGTCTATCCCTAACTCTATCTCTAACTCCATCTCTATCTCTATCTCGAAGTCTAACTCTATCTCTATATCTATCTCTTTATCTATCTCTATCTCTATGTCTATCTCTATCTCTAACTCTATCTCTATCTAAGTTTGTATCGAATATTTTATGCGTAAGGAGGTTGTACAGCATTGAGATGGAGTTTGAATATTATATTGGTGTGTTCTAAATTCAAACACCAAAACAGTGATTAAAAGTGCTTTTTATTCACTGTTTTCAGTGAATAAAATAAGCTTTTTAGAGGGGGAATGGTATAAAATGAATATCATCCTTCATTATACCCATTATTTATATTTTAATGCCTGTTTTTCATTTATAAAATGGTTTTTTTACATCGTAAATAACAAAACGTTGCAAGTCGTGACATGTTCAATTTGTAAGGCTTTCTGAAACGGAGAACACAATGCTCTCGCCTCTCGCTCTCACGCATGTTCCGTCTATCTATGACTCAGTCAATCTCGCGCAGGCCGATTGCCGTTCAATTATAATCTGTCTTTATCCGTCTAATCAGGTTTAATTAAAATCATTGATGATTATTAATAAAAGTGTTTTATTTGTAACTAACATGCGTATTTTACTTACACATTTTGTTATGGTACCAGTCCACGCATTAGGCTCGTATAGTAGACCTTTTTAATTGATAGTTTTTATTTAATCAATTGAAAATTAAATAATTGTTAACTGTAGTAAAACGCGATTGACAATTGATTAGTTGTTATTTTTTTGTTGTTATGGTGATAATAAACAATTAATCAATTATTAATCGTTTATTTTCTTTACAATTAAAATTTGCCCCACACTTCTATCTACCCACCTACCCTACCTACCAATCTACTTACCTACCTACCATACCCTACCCTACCTACATACCATTTTTTTTCTAATGCTCTCTTCGGATTTTTGCCTTTCTAATGAAACCTGTTTGGGGCACATCAATTGGATGGTTTCAAAGTTTTTATCAGAAACATTATACTTAAAAAGTCTCCTTGATGTGGCTTATTTATAAGAGATAGATATATAGTGTCGTGGACTTTTTAGTACATGGTACTTAAGTATAATTAGTCATTACCCCAGCACACGTGGATAAAGCATTCCGATAGCACTTTTACTTCCGACTTACTTTACAAATATCAATATTTAAGACTAACCAAGAATTTTAGCGTAATGTCGTAAAGCCAATAGTTTTCCTCAAGAATGTGGATATCATGTAACAAAAGATTTTCAAAAACGACTTGCAGTTCCAGAGATTAGCGCGTTAAAACAAGGTAGTATAGATAATGTGGACAATGAATCGTGTTTAAAACTGTAAAGCTCTTACATGTGACTTAGATTATTGCCATAATTTACATTTACCGGAAAATTATAGGCTCACGGTTCTTACACAGAACATTCGTAGTATTCATTGCAATATGCTAGGATGACAAATATGTTACAAAGACTGAAATTTTAATGTGACATACTTGTAATACTCAAGTGCTAGTCGGACGACATAAAAACCACGTTTGTTGTATGGGAGCCCTACTTAAATATTTATTTTGTTCTGTTTTTATTATGTTTTGTTATAGCGGAAACATGTTCATGAGATACAGCCTGGTTACATACAAACAGACAGACGGATCGTGGAGTAGTAATAGGGTCCCATTTTTACCCTTTGGGTATGGAACCCTGAAAATGATGATTGCGTACCTATTATTTCGGGTTATCGATTATATACAACTAGGGTAAGAAACTTTAGCATTGAGGAGCCGGACTTCCTGGAAAGGAACTGCTTGGTACTTGGTGATATACTGTTCCCCTTCTTATAAAAATCTAAATAACTGTTTAGGCTTCCTAAAGTGTACTCTGTCGACGTTATCGTATTGCAATGACATAGTTGTCATTGGTGACATTAATATTGCAATCAATGATGGCAAAATTGAGCTTCCTGGAGAAAAGTATCTTATGCTAGCTGCTTCCCATGGACTTTTACCGGCACACACTGAAAATTACACGTGCTACAAGCGGCACGTGTATAGGCCAGACTGCAAGATTCTGGCATATGCAGATGATACTGCACTTATTGTAAGTGGAGATACCTGGGCTTCTGCACACAGTTCGGCCGAAAATGCTCTACGAATTGTTACGGACTGGCTTACCTGTAACCTTCTAACACTAAATGTCTCCAAAACCCATTATGTTACCTTCTCAGCGAACTCTTCTACACAGCCTAACATCCCACTTATAAAAGTTCATAGGTGCTTTTATCCTGAGCTTAACGACTGCACATGTCCTCCCATTCAAAAAACATCTTGTGTGAAGTATCTGGGAGTGTATATAGATTGCACCCTGAGTTGGAACAGACACATAGACGTTGCGGTATCTCGTGTGCGCAAGCTGATGTTTCCAATGAAAAAGCTTAGGAGCGTGGTCAGCGTACCATTGTTGAAGACTATTTACTTTGCTTTGGTTCAGTCACTCCTAAGCTATTGCATCTCAGTCTGGGGAGGCACATTTAAGACTTATATGCTTCGTCTTGAGAGAGCGCAGAGAGCCGTTTTAAAGGTGATGCTTTGCAAACCGTATCGCTATTCGACAACCCAGTTATACAAGGACATTTCTGTACTTACAGTCAGGCAACTCTGTGCTCTCCAAATAGTATTGCGTAAGCATTCTTCCATAAAGTATGACCCAAACTTGCTTGCAAACAAACGTCGTAAAGACCTTGTATGCACTTCTGTCAAGGCTAATACTGTCCTGGCGCGCCGACACTATGACAGCCTGAGTGGCTACCTCTACAATGTAATTAATAAAACTTGCAAAATATACTCTCTTTCAAAATATAGGTGTAGGAGTGTTGTAAACGATTATCTCCAGGCTCTAACTTATGACGAAACTGAAAGTCTGTTCTCTAGGTAGGTAATATTCATCAATAAGTAAGCGCTAACACACACAGATTTATGTACCTATTCCCAAGCATGCTTGTAAATTAGGTGCATGTTATTAATTAAATTATATTATTTTATTGAATTATATTATATTAAATTATCTCTGATTATTATTATTAAATTATAATGTATTATTTTATGTTCAATTAACTTTATTCGCACAATAAAAATTGTAATTTTGTATTATTGTAATTTTGACATAAGGTGTAGATTGACTTGTAACTTTTAGCTGTAGGAGGAAGGCGCCGGTGTCTGTAACACAGTTTATACTAGTACAGTCATCGTCGTTTACTCTATCTTTAAAAAACAAAAAACCTTACTATTCAACGTTTTTGATTAGGATAGATAAATTGTACCCATTTTTGATGAATAAATTTTATTATTTTATTTTTAAAAGCTTGGGTCATTATTATGGTAATTATATGCCCTTACTTGACCAAAAAAAAAGGTCATGTCTTACATTCACGAACTGATTTACAGTTTGGCAGATTTTTTTAAATGTTATAGTGTAAAAAGATTTTGAATAAATAAATAGAAATTGACCGAAAAATAAAAATTGTGTTACTTTTATACCCCAAACTACTTTAACTGACCACTGTCCTTTTCTTCTTTACATGAATCTTAAGCATAGTCGTAAATACCCAACTACTACTTTTACTAAAGTTGATTTTGAGAGCCTACGAAGGGATATTCTTAGCATTGATCTAAATCCCATATCACTAACACAGGATCCTAACGTTGCCACGGACTATCTTATAAATGGCATACAGTAGTTGCTTAAAAAAAACTCAAGATTGATTATTTAGTCAAGGCGGAAAAGAATAGTAAAGCCGTGGGTCACACCGGGTTTGTTATGATGCATGAGGAATCGTGATCGCGTACATGTAAATCATAAGAAGTACCCCGATAACGAAATTCTAAGAGCCACATATATCTCTTCCCTGAGCCACATATAAGACTTCTCTCCGCGCGCTCGCATTGGTTACGCGGCGTCCTAGGTGAGCGGTTCAAAGCGAACGCGATTGCGAAACGATCCGATGCGAATTTAATACGATGCGGAGCGATGCGGCTACTCTGTCCTACGTGCGCGAGTTAAGTGTGACGACCCTAACGCTATTCGCTTTATCAGCAAATCCCCCTCCACCTCAAAGTAGCAAATAAGTAGTGTATAAGAATATTGTTAACTTAGCAATAATTAAATATAAATACATGTCTCCTTACTAGAATAGACATTACTATCTTAATTACTGTAACGCTGTTCGTCTAAATAAAGTTTATTTTTAAACTACTCAAGTGTCAATCACTTAATTGGCGCAGCCGGTAGGATCTCTGTAGTCAGTTTGCGACGTATATAACTCTACAAGCGCAGCTGGACGTCTGTTTCTACAGTTCAACAGGGATCCCCGAACAAACAAATCTATTAAGTACCAGGCACAACGGCTGGCGCAGTATCTGATAGTAGTCACAAGGAGGAGATGGGAGTAACTACAGGACTGTGAGTAAAACTTTTTCACTATCCTCTCTGTTTTCCTTTATCATTTTTCTCTTTGTTTTAATTGTGTTATTAGGGGTTGAGCAATACCGTAATAACTTTATTTTATTACGATATAACTTGCGTAATAAGATAAACCTAGTTAGGTATTTAGTGTTTAGATTTCACCTTCTTTCTGTGTTTCTGTTCTTTCAAAATGGATCAAATCGTGCAGGTTCCGCCAACAATGGCAAAAATTATTCCAGAGTTTAGTGGCGATTCTAGACAGCTCCCACTTTTTATAAAGAAATGTGAATATATGATAAACTAGCTGACCCTCGGGGCTTCGCTCCCGTCAACTGCCTACCTACCCTGGCTACCCTGCCTACCTTGCGTATCCTGCCTACCATGCCTACCCTGCCTACCCTGCCTGCCCTGGCCCTACCCTGCCTTCCCTGCCTACCCTGGCTACCCTGCCAACCCTGCCTGCCCTGCCTACCCTGCCTACTCTGCCTAACTTGCCTAACCTGCCTACCCTGCCTACCCTTCAAACCCTGTCTATCATGCCTACCCCTGGCTACCCTGCCTACCCTGCCTAACCTGCCTTTCCTGCCTACCCTGCGTAACCTGCCTATCCTGCCTACCCTGCCTATCCTGCCTTCCCTGCCTACCCTGCCTACCCTGCCTACTCTGCTTACCATGTCTACCCTGCCTACCCTACCTATCCTGCCTACCCTGCCTACCCTGCCTATCCTGCCTACCCTGCCTGCCCTGCCTACCCTGCCTTCCCTGCCTACTCTGCCTTTCTTGCCTACCCTGCCTACCCTGCCTACTCTGTTTACCCTGCCTACCCAGCCTACCCTGCCTACCCTACCTATCCTGCCTACCCTGCCTTTCCTGCCTACCCTGCCTATCCTGCCTATCCTGCCTACCCTGCCTTTCCTGCCTACCCTGCCTGTCCTGCCTACCCTGCCTACTCTGCTTACCCTGCCTACCCTGCCTAACCTGCCTTTCCTGCCTACCCTGCCTATCCTGCCTATCCTGCCTACCCTGCCTACCCTGCCTATCCTGCCTTCCCTGCCTACCCTGCCTATCCTGCCTATCCTGCCTACCCTGCCTACCCTGCCTATCCTGCCTTCCCTGCCTACCCTGCCTACCCTGCCTACTCTGCTTACCATGCCTACCATGCCTACCCTACCTATCCTGCCTACCCTGCCTTTCCTGCCTACCCTGCCTATCCTGCCTACCCTGCCTACCCTGCCTGTCCTGCCTACCCTGCCTACTCTGCCTTTCTTGCCTACCCTGCCTACCCAGCCTACCCTGCCTACCCTACCTATCCTGCCTACCCTGCCTTTCCTGCCTACCCTGCCTATCCTGCCTACCCTGCCTATCCTGTCTAACCTGCCTACCCTGCCTTTCCTGCCTTTCCTGCCTACCCTGCCTATCTTGCCTACCCTGCCTACTCTGCTTACCCTGCCTACCCTGCCTACCCTGCCTACCCGGCCTACTATGCCTACCCTGCCTTGCCTGCCTACCCTGCCTACCCTGTCTACCCTGCCTTTCCTGCCTACCCTGCCTACCCTGCCTACTCTGCTTACCCTACCTACCCTACCTACTAATTTGTATCTATCATCAATAGTTTTCTCAGCGCACGCCAAATAATGTATTTTACAGACAACATTTTGCTACCTTGGGTTACATTATTGCAATTTTCATAAGGATCTCTATTTTTTTTTGAAAATATTTTATAGCCTATGACACTCAGGAATAATGTAGCTTTCTACCGGTGCAAGAATTTTCAAAATCGGTTCAATAGATCCAGAGATTACCCCTTACAACGTCACAAACTCACAAACTCACAAACTTTACCTCTTTATAATATTAGTATAGATACATTTCAAGGGGGAGAAGTACAAAACGAATATCTATTTCACGTTCTTACTAGTAGATTAACAGGGGAAGCCGCGAATCTAGTAGGGGAACGGGATAATATTCGTACTTGGTTGGAGTTGAAAACATTATTGGCACAACATTTTGGTGACCCTAGAACCGAAGATTGTTTAGTATTGGAGTTAGAGTCTATGAAACTAAATTACAACGAAAGTTATTTAGATTTCTGTCATAGAATTCAAAACTTGCGTAGTGTCTCTTGCGTAGTTCTCTTGATTGCAAAAATAATTGAAACTGTAAACGATGCGAATTTACGCCAAGCCAAACAGCATATTTATACTAATTCGTCATTGAATGTTTTTCTATATAACTTACCTCCTTATTTAGTTAGATTGGTACGATTAAGGAATGTGGCGACACTAGAAGACGCCTTGAAAGTAGTGTTAGAAGAGCAAAACTTTCAGACGGTTTATGAATCTAGAAATAATAGAAATAAAAGTGGTTCAAAACCGCCAGAAAATTTTTCCAATAATAATGGCAATTCCCAACGTTCGCCCAATCCGCAAAACCAACCTAGTACACCGGTACAAAATAGTTCAATAGGAAATATTATTCAAACGAATTCTCCAAATAATTCAACTCAATATAGAAATTCTTTTAGAAACCAAAATAATGCGCAAAATCAGTCGCCACAACAAAGTAGGTCAACGCCGTGGTTGAATCAGCAGGCCGCGCCGCGGACGTCACCGGCGTATAATGCAACGCCAGCAAACTCGGGTTCAAACACCGATGTTACCATGCGAACTGCAAGCTCTAGACGCGTAAATTATACGAATAATGACTCACTTATGACATACGATAATAATGAACAAAATACTTGCGATTATGAACCGCAAGCAAACACGTCCTATGAAACTGAACAGATTGAAAATTTTTACCTGAGAGCCTCACACAGAGAGAAAAAATAGTTTTAAATTGTACCAATTATCGTTCTTTGCCTTACATTGTAATTCCGGAGCTAGGTAATGCAGTTTTTATGTTAGACTCTGGTAGTTCTAGATCATTTATAGGTCGACGTGTCGCTTACCATTATTTTAAAAATGCTATCTACAAAGAACCTTTCGAAGTAGTCAGTACTCATGGTGTGAGTATGCATACAGAAGTTGTTTTAACTCCCTTGCCCAAAATATTTAAAAATTCCGAAGGTCATAAGTTTTACGTTTACGATGTTGACAATAACTATGACGGTTTATTAGGCAGTAATTTATTAAAGCAATTAGAGGCAAAAATTGATTACCAAACACTAACTTTATGTACGAGGAATACTGATATACCTTTTGTTTATTCTTCAGCGCTAAAAGATACTTATATTTTACCGCCACGTAGTGAGTTAAGGGTGAAACTGCCCGTAAATTTAACTAATGGCGAGGCTATTTTAGATTTTAAAGAATTGACTCAAGGAATTCGAATGCCCTGTGCGTTAGTTAACTGTGTAAATGGTTATGCATATACGGTTATCCAGAACTGCAAGGACATAGAAATGACCCTCAAGGTCACTAACCCCTTTCAGGTAGAACCTTACAATCACCGAGAGATCGTAGTTAACAATTTAAGCGACAGAGACAGAATGAATGAGTTATTATTAAATAACTTAAAAAAATTAAGGTTAGATCATATGAATGAGGAGGAAAGAACGATGATTAAGAATATTTGTAAGGAATATAAGGATATTTTTTATTGTGAGGACATACCGTTGTCTTTCACTAATGAAGTGAAACATAAAATTAGAACGGTAAACGAAGATCCCATTAATGTAAAAGCCTATAGGTTGCCGCCCGCTCAAACAGACGAGATTAGGCGCCAAGTGGATAAAATGCTAAAGGACGATGTAATTCGAGAATCAAATTCTCCTTGGAGTGCAACGGTCCATCTTGTCCCAAAGAAATTAGATGCCTCTGGACAACAAAAGTGGAGGATGGTAGTAGATTATAGACGTTTGAATGAGATAACTGTGGACGATAAGTACCCTTTGCCAAACATCAATGATCTTTTTGATAAACTAGGATCTTGCGTCTGGCTATCATCAATTACAAATCCAGAAGGAAGACAGACAAAAAACCGCGTTTTCAACACCATTCGGCTTATACGAATTCAACAGAATGCCTTTCGGTTTGAAAACAGCGCCTGCCACATTTCAACGTGCAATGGATAACGTCCTCAGAGGTCTGCAAGGTTTGCATTGTCTTGTGTATCTTGATGACGTCATCATATTCTCCACCAGTTTACAAGAACACATGGAGAAACTACGAGCTATTTTCGAGCGATTTCGAAAAACTAACTTAAAAGTCCAGCTTGATAAATCCGAATTTTTGAGAAAGGAAGTAATGTACTTGGGTCATACAATAACTAGGGATGGCCTTAAGCCTAACAACGACAAAATAGAGGCTATTCTGAAATACCCTTTGCCCAAAACAATAACAGAAATTAAGAGTTTCTTAGGATTAATTGGTTATTATAGAAAGTTTATAAAAGATTTTTCTAAGATAACCGCACCTCTCACAGCATGCCTGAAGAAGGGAAGAAAGATTGAGATAAATGATGAATATAAAAAAAGTTTTGAAACATGTAAAGAGTTGCTGACACATGCACCTTTGTTACAATTCCCCGATTTTTCAAAACCATTTATTCTTACAACGGACGCTTCAAACGTTGCGGTAGGAGCAGTACTTTCTCAAGGTACTATAGGATCAGACAAACCGATTGCATTTGCCAGTAGAAAACTAAGCGATACAGAATCTAGATATAGTACGATAGAAAAAGAGTTATTGGCCATAGTATGGGCAGTTAAACATTTCAGGCCCTATTTATATGGCAGAAAATTTACAATATATACCGACCATAGACCTTTGGCATGGTTGAATTCATTAAAAGAACCTAATAGCAAGCTAACTCGATGGCGTTTACGCTTAGAGGACTATAATTTCGATATATATTATAAGAAAGGTAAACAAAATACGAATGCTGATGCCTTGTCGCGTATCAAAATTAATATTACAAAAGATGACTCGGAATCAATGATAGTTAATGTAGATGAGAAGGAAGCGAGATTACAGCAACATTTGAAAGAAGTAACGGACGAAATCGTAAAACTTAGCGTTAAAGAACCAGAAATAGAGACGATAGAATTATCTGATTCTGAAAGCGACGCCGCGACAGCAAATTCAATATCTAATAGGGAACATGAAGGTATCCCTATTCTTAATGAAGCGGTAGATACCAAAGCTAGACAAATTCATGTTTTCACATGGTACAGGGACGATATCTGTGTGAAAGATATTTCTAATAACAAACAAAAAATTTTTGAAGTCCATCTACCCCCTAGTAACAGCGAAATCTTAGTCAAAAATTTTCTTAAAGAATATATAGATTACAAAAATAAGTACTTCATTTACTTTGAAGACCATTGTCATAGAAAAACATTTGTTAATGTAGTTACATCACTTTACAAAAAGGGAACGCAAAACTTTGTCGAATGTACTGAAAGAGTTGTGAATGTTACGGATGAAAGCGACCAGAAAGACCTAGTTGTCAAATATCATCAAGGGAAGACTTGTCATAGAGGTATTAGAGAGACTCTAATGAAGTTAAAAAGAGCATATTGGTGGAGCAATATGAAAGAAACAGTTACAGCTATTATTAATGCATGTGAAGAATGTAAGAAAATGAAGTATGACAGGAAACCTCTAAAACCATTTATACAATTAACACAAACTACAGACAGTCCATTCCAGGAAGTTTTTATAGATCTGTTATATATAGAGAAAAATCAATACTTAACCATAGTAGACTCATTTAGTAAATTGGGTCAAGCAATACAGATTCCTAATAAAAGCACACCCGAGGTAGTGAGAGCTCTAATCAAATATTTTTGTATGTATGGAATACCCAAAAAAATAAGTAGCGATGCAGGCACTGAGTTTAACAATGAATTGCTTAAGGAAATGTTAAGTTTATATAAAATTGAGCAACACATAGGGACATCTAACAACCCCAATTCAATGGCAATAGTAGAAAGGTTTCATTCTACAATCATTGAAATATATAGGTTAGCAAAATATGAACAATCTAGTTTAGATGCAGCTTCCGTTATGACATATGCGATCATGGGTTATAACAATACTATTCATAGCGCTACAAATTTCACACCTTACGAAGTAGTTTTCGGGCACACAGATTCTGGAAATGCTTTTGATATTGACAGGGACAAAACTTTAATGCAAAAGATATTACAGGATCACCGTAAACGACTGAAAATTCTTTATGAGCATTTAAGCAGCCAAATGATTGGACATAAAAACCTAGTTAGAGATAAAAAAGGAGGGGAGGACCCACCAAAAATAGTGGATGGTGACACGGTTTTCATGAAAAATACTAGGACTAGGAAAGCAAAAGAACTGCCGCGATACGAAAAGGCAATGGTCACCGGCAAACCTAAACGTAACATAGTACCAGTTAAGCTTAAAAATAGAAACACTAAAGTAGCATTAAGAAATGTCAAACGCCCTTCACAGATGGTGGTTGATACTGCTCGTCCTAGCGGATCAAGGGACGACCCTGAACATCCAGAGGATCGACCAGAATCCGGGAATAGTTCCGATCCGGATTGGAACAGCTCTGATGAGGACTAACCATTGGGACATTATTAAGACTATAGATTTAAATTCGCTAACTATCCAGTTAGAAAATAATATAGAAGAGTATAATAAGTTAAAAATTATAAGTCATAGTAATAGCGAGATACATAGAGAACTTTTAGGATTGACAGTACAAATTGAATCATTTATAGAATTGACAAAAGATAGGTTAAAACAGATTCTACCCTCTAGCAGAACAAGGAGAGGAATTATAAACCCATTAGGATCCCTTATTAAGGTAATAACAGGAAATTTAGATAACGAAGATGCTAGGAAATATAATGTAGAAATTAGTAATTTAGGAAATAGGGAACATTCAATAGAACGAAAAGTATCATTAATGCAGAAGGCTTTCGATAAATTACTCAATGTTTCTGATGACATTAACTTTAATACTAGACATTTGGACTTCAAAATAAAACACTTTCAAACACTTATTCAAAATCAAACCAAGTACTCTAACCTTTTAACCATAATGAATAGTATGAATCAAGTTTTGAATAATTGTCGTACCATTTATTCCATTATTTTTGAATTGGAAACTGCTATTGCTTTTAGTAAAATGCACATATTACATCCATCCATAGTAAATACCACAGAATTATTTAATATTCTTAATGTCATAAGAAAACATCATAACTTAATTTATCCATTAAGATTAGATAACTTAGTAAAATTAGAAGGAAATATAGAAAATAAAGGGATATATAGACAATAGTAAAATTATATTGGTATTAGAAGTACCACTAATAGACAAAAACACATACAATTATTATAAAGTTACTCCTATCCCGATTTATAACCAGATAACCCAAAAACCTAATATCATTATACCCCAATATCCTTACCTAATAGTGAACAAGTCGAAATACAGATCCGTAGTCGATGACTGTAAGGAAATAGAAGATCAGACATATCTCTGTTCCGATGAAAACGTGGTACAGTACGCAGAGGAAACATGTATCCAACAGCTCATGTTATTACAACATAACTTCAGTAACTGCAAGCAACACCAGGTGCAGATAGAAGAAACCAAGGTGCAGCCTATATCCAGCATTCACTGGTTGATATACACGGAAAAGGAAACTATTGCAACGGAGCACTGCGAAGAGGAGACCCGCAGACACAATCTACGAGGCACATACATACTAGTGCCAAGTCAACATTGTACCTTACAGATTGCTGATATCTCAATCACAACACCCATAAACACCAGTTTAGTCTCCTTCAGACTGCCACCAGTACAGATGCCCGAACTACGCAGAGATGTCACCCCGTCAGCCAAGCAGATGGATCTCAGAGGAGTAGATCTAGGCGACGTCAAGGAACTGCTGAACCAAGCCAAATACAGTGATAGTGTCAGTGATGGTGAAACCATTATAGTCAGTGACAAAATCAGTGTATGGACCATAAGTATTTACGCCATTATAATTGTATTCGTCATTGGATTTTTGTTTCAAAAAAGAGAGTTATTGACTAAGAAACTTAGACGAAATTCTCTAAAGACGACAGAGTTGCCTTTAGATAATTTCTCTCTTAGGGAGGGAGGAGTTAAGTGTGACGACCCTAACGCTATTCGCTTTATCAGCAAATCCCCCTCCACCTCAAAGTAGCAAATAAGTAGTGTATAAGAATATTGTTAACTTAGCAATAATTAAATATAAATACATGTCTCCTTATTAGAATAGACATTACTATCTTAATTACTGTAACGCTGTTCGTCTAAATAAAGTTTATTTTTAAACTACTCAAGTGTCAATCACTTAATTCGCGCGAACCGTCCCCTCCGCGCCCTCCGCCGCCGTTCAGTTCAGTCATCATTAAACATTTGTCATGGACGGACGGAAGCTAATGTTGTTGGAAAATTCATATCTTAAATATGAAATATTGAAGAAGTGTATAAAGCAGAGAAGTGGAACTAATACTGTGTACTTAGAAAGGCATACTCATGGGGAATTTCATAATTTGTACCAGGATTTACGTACTCAACCCCTGTTGTTCAAGGAATACTGTCGAATGTTACCTACAACGTTTGACTATATTGTACAAGCCATTAAACCTGTTCTGCAATTTACTACAACAAATTTTCAGGAACCTATTTCTGTAGAAGAACGACTTATGGTGACTTTGAGGTAAGAAAACTATGAAATAATAAACTATGAAATAAATGTTAGAAATTACATGTAATATTAATTAAGTTTAATTAGTAAATATGTACATAATTGCAATACTTTCACAAAGATGTGTAATAGCCATGTTGTTGAGCACTGGATTGTGGTGGGTTTAACTTTGACAGCTCCGTTAGAAGAAGCTCCTGCATCTGCGTTCTAAAATGTAATTTGTTGAGTGATGGCAACTGTTTCATGTAAGGTAATATTGATTTGAACCAAAGAAGGTCGTCGTCAGTATTATCTGGTTGATCTTCGCGAAGAATTTTCATTTTTTCTCTCTCAATATCGAGAAATGCTTCGAGACTTATATCTTTTCTTTTGCGTGTTTGTCTTGTGATAGCTGGCAACGAGGACGAAGAAGAAGGCACCGGTAACGAGGATGAAGGCGAAGGACCTGGCAACGAGGGCGATGGTGGACGATCTAAAATAGATGAAGATTCAGGGAGCTGGGTGTTGTCATTGTCGGATGCGTTCATGTTGAATATCTCTTCCGGACTAGCCGTGTCTGAATACACTGACAGAATTGCTTTCGGAGTCTTGTGATATAATATTCCCTTCTGTTTGTCGGGGTTTCAGAACTACTTTTAAAAAAGACATGGCCTCAAAATGTGGCCATGTGCCTGTATACTTCGCCTCATTATCGGCGTCAGTCCCAGAACGTGGCTTAGGATTTTTTTTTTAATTCTTTACTAAACGTGTCTCTCAAATTTTTCCATTTTTTCTTAGTCATTTCACCTGAAAAAAGAAAAGGAATTAAAAACTTAATATTTTGCATTATTTCAGGTATTTGGCCACAGGTATACAATTTCGGCAACTCGCTTTCTCGTTCAGAATTTCAAAATCTGCTATTTCTACAATCGTACCACAAGTTTGCAAGCTATATGGACTCAATTAGTTAGGAAACACATGCCCGAACCTTCAGAAGATAGCTTTAAAAACATAGCGCAATGTTTTTGGGACAGATGGCAGTTTCCTAATTGCATTGGATGTATTGACGGAAAGCACATTCGCATAATAAAACCAAAAAAGAGTGGTTCCATGTATTATAATTACAAATCCTTTTTTTCGATTGGGTTGTTAGCAGTCACTGACGCAAATTATAAGTTTGTAATGATAAATGTGGGTTCCTATGGAAAAGACAACGATGCCGGTGTTTTTGAGGAATGCCCCTTTCGAAGAGCAATAGAACAAGGAAGACTAAAAATACCTAAAGAACAAGTATTACCGGGCTCTAATATCATAGCTCCGTATGTGCTCCTTGGAGATGCGGCGTTTCCTTTAAAGAAATACCTGTTGCGACCTTTTCCAGAAAAGTCAACGGTTAAAGGGGATGCCAAAGATAATTATAATTATCGCTTATCTCGAGCCAGAATGGTGGTGGAATGTTCTTTTGGTTCAATAACTTCTAAATTCAGAATTCTACATAAATCTATCGAAACTAATGTTACAAATGCAGTTCATATCGTCAAAGCCATATGTTTACTACACAATATTATAAGGGATCTTGAATCAATAAATGAGAATGAGTTAATGTCTTTCCGAAAAACATATCAAAATATGACACAAACACAAAGACATAATTCTCAAAGAAGATACAATGCTACATCACGAGCAGCCGCACAGGCAAGAGAAAACTTTAAACTGTATTTTGAGCAACATCCTTTGCCAAGAATGTAATAATAATAAACAAATATGTTGTACTTACTTGTAGTCCCAATTATTTTAGCCACAGCCTCCCATTCGCGGTGCGATAATAACCGGTTGTGATAACTTTTAGTCCTTTTGTCCCATAATGTAGGACGTTCTTGGATAGCATTAATAAGAAGTTCTACCTCCGACATTACAATTTTTGCTTGAAAAAAAATATGGCCGACGCGTCCACTTCGCGCGAAAATATCAAGCCAACTGATCGCGTTCGCCTCATTTCGCGCCGCTCCGCACCGCACCCCACGTGCGTTTGGTCACGTAGGCCACTTCAATAGGTTTCGAATGTTTGTTGTTTTCGCGCCGCGCCGCGCCGCTTCGCGTTCGCGTCTAGATCGCTCACGCAGGACGTCGCCTTAGCGGTGATCTGTTCGCTTCCTGTTTTTAATTGCAAATGTCGTGTTCCGAAATTTATTTCCGGCTTGTGATTTGCTGTCAATTGTGTATCATTGTGATAAGTGATCGTAAGTTTTTAAACGTGTTTACGTCCGTTATTTAGTTGTAATTAGTTAATTGAAATAATTGTATCGTCCGTTAATCTTTCACTTTTTACGTTCTAATACGCTTATTAGTTTAATTTCCATAAGTAATTATGTTATCTAACAATGATGACCCACCTGATCGTGGTGGAGAAATATTATTCCGCCGAATAAATAAACCAAGGTCGCCGACGACCGCCGCTAATGCTAAGCGTTTATTTAGTGAAATGTCTCCTTCATACATTTCACCCGAAGATAGATCTAAGCGAATGCAAACATCAGAGTCAATTGTAAGGTCTTCGCCGATATTAAATGTTATGACGACTATTGTGATTTGGTTACTCAGGCGTCTGCGTACCTGTCTAAAATTAACGATCTTGTCAATGACCAAGGGTCCCGCATTAATGTTGCAAATAAATCCGCTATTATGGACATGACTCAGCGCATAACGGCTATTGTCTCATTGCTAGCCATAAAATCATCCGCCAACGAGACTAAGTTGGCCAATACGGAACGCGAATTAGATAAAATAAAACATAATACCGGTGTTGATATTGCTAAGTCTGATGTCAATAATGCCTCATATGCTGACAAATTAAAACTTCGTTTACCTAAAGTAGTTCCACAAGTGAATGCCCGTGCCAAACTTCCGTGTCTTGTGGCCTACCCCACTGATGAGCGTTCAACTGATTTCGCGACTAAACAAGCGCTCATGAAAGCAATAGATCCTAGTGACGGCTTTCAAATTGTAGGTGTCAAGAAGGCTGCGAAGTCTGGCGTCGTGTTACGTGTCGCTAACGATTTACAAATCAAAAAGTTGCAATCGGTCGATGCCATTAGGTCCGCTGGCTTGCGACTTGAAAAACCAAAAGGCCGTAAGCCTCGTATTTTAGTTAAAGACGTCCCATCCTCAATGGAGGACAGACTTTTTGCATGCGTTGTACTTAAAAGAAGACGAATTTATTAAATCAACAAAAATCATACGTAGGCGTTCGTTAGACAACGGTCGGAAATGGATAGGCATTGAACTCGAGTCCGCGGTCCAGAAACATTTAGTCTCGACCAAGGATAAATAGTTTATTGATTGGGCGGCTTGCCGTTTCATTGATGATGTCGATGTAGTACGTTGTGCACATTGTCAACAGTTCGGTCATGTTAAGAAACACTGCACTATTAAATCACCTACCTGCGCTAATTGCTCTGAGACACATGAAACCAAAGACTGTCCGCATAAAGACAATTTAAATTATATACCGTCTTGCGTGGCGTGTAAACGCTCTAAGAAACCGTCTGACCATCGATGTGGATCAGATGGGTGTGCCACTTATAAACTTAAACTCGAACAACTTATCCTCAACACCAACTACTAAAATAATGGATAGATTAACCATAGGACAATTAAATCTCCACAACGATAGGGTAGCGACTTCTGAACTGGACAAACTAATTATCGATTATAACTTAGATATCGTGCTTGTTCAAGAACAATATCAAAACGCGCGTTTAGGTCACAAAGTAGTACAGTTGGATGGCAAAGCACGAGCTGGAATTTACGTGGCGCATTCTTCTAACTTCACAGTAACGTCTTTGCGTAATCTTATGACACCCCATTGTGCCGTTGCGGAGGTCTCATCGTCTTCTTTTAAAGTTTACGTTGTGAGCTGCTACTTTCAATATTCAGACCCTGTTGCTCCTCATATACATAACCTCCCGTCCCCCGTCCTCACGTCTTGCAGTCGCTCGCGGGCTGCAAAGTTATCGTTGTCGCTGATGTTAATGCGTCATCATCACTCTGGTATGGCAAAGTTCGGTCTACGGATTATGAACGACGCTGCGCTGTTGAAGATTTCATTGCTGAAATGAATCTGACTATTCATAATACCCCTGACGCACCACCAACTTTTTGCAGCCAAATGGTTCGCCCATCTTGTATTGACGTCACACTTTCTAGTGCAGACGTACGCTTGGATAGGTGGCGTGTCCTACCGGACGCGTCATGTAGTGATCATCGCTTGATCGTGTACGAATTTGTTCCAGTTTTTACTCAGGGTACGTCACATGTCATTGGTAACTTTAGGTATAAATGTAAGGGTGCGAATTGGGAATTCTTTAGCTCGCTTGTTGCGTCTCACGCCAAAGACTTCACTCGTGATGGGCTTTCAGCTGAAATTGCCATTGGTCGTGGATCTTTGACCAATATACGTAGATGTGATTGGTGGTGTGATTACCTAACTGAACAGCGTAAAAATTATCGCCGAGCGCGTAAACATCTTAACAAGCTTAAAAAACGTAAGGTTACCGGTGACCCTCTTTCCATTGTGTTAAATACGTTTAGAGTTGCCAGGTCCCGCTACAGAGCATCGGTGGAAAAATCAAAGGGTAATTTCTTGCGTAAAGTAGTAGAAAAAATAGATAAAAAAGGTCCGTGGTCTCCTTTATATTATGAGTTTAAAGCCAATCGATCAGTCGACCTCGCGTTTGTTCAGAATATTAAAGTAAATAATAAACACACTACCGGTATTGAGGAAACAACTGAAGGTTTGCTGAATACTCTTATACCTGATGACTTACTAGCTAATGACAACGAATACCATCAACAGATCAGAGCGTGGGCAGCTGTACCACCTGAATCACCAGCGTCAGACCTTCCATCCACTGACGAATTTATTAACGTTGTCAAGAGGTTACCACTCAACAAGTCATCAGGTGAAGATAAAATATCTAATCGGATGATTATAGAAGCGTGTAAAACAGCCGGTGATGCGATTTTAACCTTTTATAACCGTTGTATTGCGGAGGGCGTATTTCCTCGTATTTGGCGACGCGGATTTATACGAATAATCCCGAAAAGTGGCGACAAACCCCCGGACGACCCGAAGTCGTACCGGACCATAACATTACTTCCATCTTTGGGAAAACTCTTGGAGCGCCTTATCGTTCCACGGTTGCTACCGGACGGACCAAAATTTCATAATATTCAATTCGGTTACCTTACTGTTCGGAAAATAGTTAATACATCTGAATATAAGTATGTAATTGGGATTTTTCTACATATTTCTGGGGCTTTTGATAACGCATGGTGGCCAATGCTATTACTTAAAATGAAAACTCGAGGCTGCTATAGAAATATATACAATTTATTTATTTATTTATTATCACCAATTATAACATCTTTACAGTTTGATCCAATATGATGCTACAAGTCACAATTTAAACACAAAATAACATTATACTAAAATAACCTAGCAACAAAATTACATACAATATACATCAATAAATTAAATTATTAAACATGCCAAAGTCTATAGCTCCAGGCCACTCTCAATAATTATTTGAGCCCTTTGAATTTAGTTTACTCTTACTTTTTAAATGGTTCCGCGAAACTCAAACTCGACCATCATTCCATGCCGAAGTCTCTCACCATGGGATGTCCTCAGGGTTCGGTTATTGGTCCACCTTTATGGAATTTAGGCTTTGATGATTTCCTCGCGATTTCGCTTCCAAGCGGCTGTTCATTAACCGGTTACGCGGACGACGGTCTTCTGCTCATTCAATCAAGTACTCGAGCTGGACTCAAGAACTTGGCTGTCACTTGCCTACGATTAATATCTCAGTGGGGCGATCGTAACCGCCTGTTCTTTGCTCCGCATAAAACTTATCAGCTCATTTTGAAAGGTAATCTTAAATCGTGTCCTACTATTAAATGTAATAACGTTCCGGTAAAAAGGAAGCAGTCCGTGTGCCATTTTGGTCTAGTGTTAGAAAGGAATTTTGCATTTATAGATCATTTTACAATCGTCGGTGAAAAAGCAAAAAAGAACTTCTATGCCTTAATGAGATCTATCTAAATCTACGTGGGGTCTGTCTTTTTGACTTTAAAGACTATTTATGGGGCTACTTACTTGGGTTGTGTCTGCTATGGGGCGCCTGTTTGGGCTGATAGGGCCACAATAGGGGCGGTACGACGTAAATTACTTCAGAGTCAGCGTTTGGCTTTGATATTCTTATGCAAAGCAGGACGGTTAGTACTGAGGCCTTACCGGTATTTGCTGGCGTACTTCCGGTCGACCTTGAAGTGCAGCGACGTGCTGCAATGTACTATTCCGCAAAAGAGACCATGGACGCGGACTTTTTAACGCGGAGTGACCGTGCCAAAATCTCTAGATTATTTAAACCACATATTGACGTCTGGGAGGAACTTTTATCCGAATGGCAATGTAGGTGGGATAATTCCATCAAGGGCCGACACCTCCACCAATTCTTTCCATCCGTTCGCGTGCGGCTGGCCAGGACGTGGCTGGAGGTGGATCACTGTGTTGCCCAATTTCTCACAGGGCATGGTAACTTTAAAAGTAAATTATTTTCCTTCAAGCTTGTCGCCTCGCCATTATGTCAGTGTTCTACATCTGACTGCGAATATGTACAATCTGCACATCATATCTTATGGGCGTGTATTCTTTGGCAGAATGAACGCAATACTATGTTGTATAATGTACAGGCTGTATCAGGAGCTGTTTATTATACGCACCTTGTGGAAACTAAAACAAATTTCCGTGAATTCAAGCGCTTTTGCCATATCTATTATTGGAATCAAATATAACAGCTCACAATGTTAGGACCCATTAATATTAATGCTAATTTTTATCCGTGGTGCTAGGCAACTGGGCTTATCCCAGTTGTAAACGACCCTTTGTTCCTATTGGTCTTGTTTGTTCTGTCTCCTGCTTGATATGGAGGGAAGTGGAAATTTGTATTTTTCTTACTCCTCCATTTTCTTTTCTGATTAATTTCGTTGCGGGATCCAAGACAGTTAAATTCATTCTCCGGGACTTCGTCGAGCTTCATTGCCTCGGCGCTTTTCTGGTGGTCGCCACTGTTGATTCTGGCTTTCAGGAGTTGCAGTGGTTTGGGAATAGTGAGGTGGGATTGTCCCAAATAAAAAAGCCATATATATCTGATGCATAAATTTCTGTAACAAACTTTGAAAAAAGTCAAGATATCTTAAAAAAAAATCAAGACGAATCAAGGGCGGATCCAGTATTTTTTTTCTGGGATTTTTTTGCCCGTCCGCCCCTTGTGACTTGTGACAAGGGGCGGACGGGCAAAAAAATCAACAATACACAAGTTCGAGTATGTTCAGGAAGGTTTATGAAAGACATGAGTTTCACTTATGTTCTTTCTGTTCATCATCATCATCATATCAGCCGAAAGACGTCCACTGCTGGACATAGGCCTCCCCCAAGCGTCACCACATTGATCGGTCCCGTGCGTCCCGCATCCAGTGTATCCCCGCAACCTTCACCAGGTCATTGGTACACCTGGTGGGAGGCCTTCCAACGCAACGTCTTCCGGTTCGCGGTCGCCTCTCCAAAACTTTTCTACCCCATCGGCCATCTGTTCTGCGAGCAATGTGCCCTGCCAACTGCCACTTAAGTTTGGCAATTCTTCGGGCTATTTTGGTAATCCTGGTTCTCTTAAGGATTTCTACACAGCCGCTTATTTTACAGGTTCTAATTTCCATACATCCAAGCGACCTGTTTTCGTTAAAATAAATATTTTTGCTAGACTTATTTTTCTCACACATTCGTGCATGGATCCGCCAAAGATCAACCGATCTGCATTACAACAGATGGTCACGAGACTGTAGACAGTCAAGACCGGCCTTAACAAAAGTGAACCCGCGATTAACCAATAAAGTTCTTAGCCTAAGTAGAAATAACCTCAGAATAATCATAGGGACAATTAGGGGTCATAGCCCTCTTAAAAATCATCTTTTTAACATAGGCGCCACAGACAGCCTTCTTTGCAGGGGCTGTTTTAACGGCGAGGAATCAGCTGCCCACATCATCCTGGACTGCGAGGCCGTAGATTCCCAACGTGAAGAAATCCTCGGAACGGTGAGGTCACTCCGCGAAGCCTGTGAAGCCTCCAGAAAGCTGCTGTGTTTTTGGACGGAGACCCCACGCACAATGGACAAAATGGAAGTGTGTAGTGCTAGTGCGTCAAAAGGAGTCCTAGACAAAATTTTCAGGCATTTCATTTTTTTAGTTACCTAAACATACTCAGACTCTAATCTGACAATTGCTTCGAGTCCAATATTTCCATGATTTCCTTATCACGCCATTTAGATATGTAAATAAAATACCTCGTCCTTTTTATCATTGACGCATTTAAAAGTGCCTTTGTAATGTGCTTATTCATTTATTTTGTTCAGTTACTACGCTATGCACTATATTCGGCTCAGTAACCGGGTTATATATCTGGCTTATAGATGCATGAATTAATAAGACTAGCTACGGACTATGAACGGAAATTAATTGTTAAGTTTTTGGCGTTACTATATAACGCTTTCGTTTTAATTAATTCTCCTCCAATTTCTTATAATTTGATGTTTATCTATTTTTTATGTTTTTATCTAACACTAGAGGACGCCTCGCGTTTTCACCCGCGTAGTTCCCGTTCCCGTGGGAATTCAGGGATAAAAAGTAGCCTATGTCACCCGGGGATAGAGTAGCTTCCCAACGGTGAAAGGATTTTTGAAATCGGTCCAGTAGTTAACTATTAGGTACAAACAAACAAACAAAAAAATCTTTCCTCTTTATAATATTGGTATAGACTAGTTTATAAATATTTGTTACTAACAAAAAATGTACTGTAAATTGTCTGAGATTTTAAAATATTTAAATTCACTTCAAGAATCTGCGATATTATTCTGTAAATTTTAACCTATTATTAAAAACCCTGTAGATGAGCCCTGTATTTAGGAGAGAAGGGATAACACGCATGTTTCTAAAAATGTTATGAGTATAAATGTAGAGGGAGGAATGGAGTGGGAGAGGAAAGCCAAAGAAAAGATAGATGGACTGTGTGAGGAGTGATATGAAAGAAAAGGGACAGGACGGTATGGATGAAGAAATCGTGTTGCGCCGACCCTAAGTAACATGGGATAAGGGCAGGCAGATGATGAAGTTAGGAGCCTTTCAAGCAATGACCGATGGGTTTCATTGGTTGCAGACATCATTAAGAGCGTCTTAATATGCTATAAAGATGTGATCATTTTTATGTATCTTGATTTACCAGCCTCTCAATAATTGTTTAGTAACAAGCCACGTGAAGCAGATTTTTAGCTGCTTTCCACGAACATATGCCATGCGCTCGAACGTGTTCAAATAAATTTTAAAGACAGACGCAGTTATGTTGTTTGATTCATGAACCACAACCATTCAGTCGATAATTCGTTTGAAACTTCTAAACCTTCAAGTTTCTTGTTTTTATTTATTTATTTTATTTATTATATACTTTATTGTACACCACTGAAATAATTACAGGACAAAACATTTATAAAGATAAGTGTACAATGGGCGGTCTTATCGCACAGGGCAATCTCTTACAGACAACCTTTGGATGGACTGAACGAGAGAAGATAGACATAGGGCTGTCAGTGTACAAAAACTATACTAAATAATATTACTTAGTTATAACATAAAATACATACATACAAATAAAATAATATACTAATAAATATCAAATATAGAACAGAGAAAGGAGAAGAATAGTTACAGAGAAAGAAAATGCTCCTTCACCATTTTTTTAAATGAAGGTAATGTTTGCGCACGCCTTACCTCAATAGGTAATGCATTCCACAAACGAGCTGCTTGAACCGTAAAAGATTTGTCGAAGAAGGATGTGGAATGCATACGAATGCTTAATTTTAGGTTTTCCGATGATCTCAAGGACCGAGAATGTGTGTCACAGAGGAACTGAAAGCGTTCTTTAAGATATAAAGGACTAGAAGAATTATTGTTTATACCAGATTATTGTTTATACCATTGTTATACAAGACATGCCCCCTAAAAAATTAAAACGTCTTATAAGCACTATAAGACGTTTTAAATTTTTAGGGGGCTTTTTAAGTGTTGTTTTGTAAAGTAATGGGTTGGATCTAGTGAATACTCACGGGAAATACCGGCACCGAAAGTAGATACCGGTAAATCCCGGCAATTTGCGTCGTTTTAGGAACCGGAATTGTCATAACCAAATCCCGTGTCTTTCGGTACTTTCGGAAAAGATACTTCGCGTTTAGAATTTTCTTATTTTATTGCCTAAAGCCCGACCGCTTAAATCGTGGAATACACTTGCTACCTAGTAGTACAAGAGCATGCTGCGCGAGGTATTAGCTCGGCAAATCAGCACCAATGAATATGTCGCTTCTAACAACGGTTCTGACGACGGCTCGGATGCCGTGGAGGTATTGGAATCAACGATCTAATTTCAAAGGTTAAAACCATTGTCAAGTTATTCAGGAAATCACCAAAAAAAAACGACGACATACTGCAAAAATATATCATCACTGATTTTAAAAAAGAATTTGCATTGATTCGAAAACGAGATGGGATAGTCTAGCAAATATTCTGGAACGGTTTCTGAAACTTCGAACGTGCATAGTGAGGGCATTAATTGATGTGAAGTCTGATATTTGTTTTACTTCACACTTCAGCACTTCACCCGCGACTTCGCGTGATCCGTATTTTATCCTACCTATCCCCTAAAAGGTGAATTTTGAAAATCCCTTCCCAGTGCTCCCCTACATCATAAAAAGAAGCACTGTACAGTACAATTCTTCAAAATATTTAACGCCCCCGTAAAGGTCTATCCACACATAACAGGGCCGTGCCCGGGACGTGACAGGGCCGGGCCCAATCATTGAAGCTTTGTCACTGGCCCGTGCCCGGACGTGCGTGTACGAGTTCATATAAATTTTACACAAAGATATTTTTTTGAGCCCCTGACGGGGCACGTTCCGTCCACGTCCCGGGCACGGCCCTGATATGTGTGGATAGACCTTAAATCGTTTTTTGGAGTTGTTTTGAGAAACTTATAATGAAAACCTTTACTATTTACTTAGGTTAGTATGTTTGCCAAGATTCAAATTTATACGGCCAACAAATTTCCACCTTTGCACCTCCTTAAAAGTAGAATTTCCAAAACAATATATATACATGAATTCTTTTTATCAACCCAAAGCGTAAATCTTTGATTTTACGTGTCCCACTTAAAAGCGCAGAAATTTCACACAAACTTTCAGCACTCTTTTTACCTCCTTAGGGGTGGAATTGCCAAAAACCAATAAATACATGAATTGTTTTTATCAACTAAGAGCATAAATCTAAAATTTCACGTGTCCTATTTACAAACTGTAGAAATTTCATACAAACTTTCAACTCTTTTTCTCCCTTAGGGGTAGAATTTACAAACATCATTTCCTAGTGCGCATTTACCTCACTTGAGGAATCTCCCTGGCAAAGGAGAATGCTCATAGTTGTATGGAATCCCGTACCATGCTGCATCATTCTCAAACTTTGTTTTTTATATACTACACTAATCTTGTTTACTCCTACAAAAAACCTTTTTGTAAAAAAACCCGGGTTTCGGAGTTATTTAAAAAATCTAAAATAACCTAAAAACTAGGTCTATTTTTTTAGACGCTATCAAGGACGTATTTTATATACCTACTTAGACACGTTATACACGGACGAACATTATGGCCCTAAAAACAGCGTAATACACTTATATTAATAGAGAAGAATTAAGTACGAGTTATAGCAACGTCTAGCCGCGCCACAGGATGCGTGACTAAAAGTTGTTTTTTTTTGTTATATTTTTGTCTCACAGTTAATTAGATCACTCGATTTACTATCTGCTTAACCGGTCTTCCCTGTCGAGAACAAACTATAGCCTCCAGCCAGGTACATGTGAATCGGCGATTTTCCCGACCTTTGTATTGCCAATAGGTAGGTATTGTGAGCCGGTAACGTGCATAGACTATACACTTAATACAGAGGCGCAAACCACAGAGTACATACGTAAGTTGTCAGATCAGTACAAATGTCAGATGCACAGATAACTAATTAATTCTATTGCATTCTACATCTTTTTACCGGCTGTGAACGGATATTTAAGCATAGATAAAATAATGATAATCTTTTAAGAAAATATTCTATTCTATTTTAGTTTTTTTTTTTATTAATGTAGAATCGGCAAAGTACTTCTTTTTACAGTGATCATGGTACTTTCAAAAATCAAGGTTACTTTAATCATAATATCATGTGAAGTGAAACGGAACGTCATTTATAGGGAGTAAACAATAGCCATACTTTTAAACTCAGATATAAATTCCCTATTCAAAAATCAAATCCCCGACGCATAATGTCGTTAAAAATTATGAAACTAATTACTATAAAGTTTTGGTCTTGATGCGTGAGACTTTTTGGTACCACTTTTGGTCATTCTCCTTTCATCTTTATACGACAAGCGGTTTTCGATATTTAGTGATGAGTGAGTGAGTGACCTTTCGCTTTTAAATATATAGATAGAAGAAGACTGGCAAAATATAACAGAACTTTACAAGGTACTTGACATTATTAGAACAGTTTTAGAAGCGTTATGAGTTATCCGGCGAGATGCGACACTACTGACTGCAGATATAGGTGTAAAATTCGCATTAAATAATTTTTCCTCCATAAATAACATTAGAGCCGCAAAAATATTGACGATGCTGAAAAACAGATACACAGACCACGTCGACTGCCGGATACATAAATATTAATATATTTGCAAAACCCTTAGCTTACTTAAAGTATCGAATGTACCCGGAATCCCGGTTCTTTAGCTAGAAAGTCCCGAAAAACCCGGTTCTTTAAAACAGACCCGGATCTGCATTCCCTAGTTGGATCGCAGGCAGTCCTACACTCTATTTTGTGCAATTTATTTCTTCATTGCTATCAAAACTGCAATTGAAAACATCGTGAGAAAATCGGCTTAACCAAGTGCCAATAAAATAGTGGTGGATTACCGTACATCCTCTCGTTAACAGGAGGCCGGGTGGAGTCCCAGCTGTGGACAATTTTAGGCCAATTGTCTTGTGCTATTTATATGACGATTAAAGTTGCACGGTCAATCAACAGATACCCAATCAACGTTAATCAATAATATCTATCGATGACGATCGTGTGGGTACAATGTTTTAATTGCGTTGGTGCATTATAGATATATTATCTACCTGCCCAACCTTATATGCTTCAATTTAATCAATATTAGATAAGTACATGCAATTTCTCATTCATATGGAGGTTATGCAAGTCCGGGCGTACCAGCTGATAATTTCTGTGATATAAGTATTTGGTTTAAGATTATGAATTCTGATTACCACCAAAATAGGTGGTAATTATGTGACATCATCTAATCGAATTTATCATCGCAATACATGTTTTGTTCTCCACCAGCATATCTTGAGTCTTGAGTAGCGCTGATTGCTCAAGGAAAAATGGTCGACCGATGATCGAAGGTCTGGTACGGCTTTTCACGTTATTTGCCGCATGTCAAGTTACATTGGGCATCCTTTATTTACCTCGTAGCTCGAGTGCATAGAGCCTCGGGATGTAGTTATTTTTGTGCCGTTTGTGTGTGCCTGCCATCGCGTCGCTCGTATTAAGTGCCCGACTTATGAATAAATAATTATATTTTTTATCGGGCGTCGTTAAAGTGTCTCAACAATGATTGCAGCCATAGTTTTCGCTTTGTTAATACCTTATTTAATAGTTTATTTCTACAGGAATGCATACAAAAGACCGGATAATTTCCCGCCAGGTAAGGCTTTTTTTGTAAGCGGCGGTTTTTTAATTTTCAACACACTTGCTCATAAAGTGCCTCTAATTTCACCGCAATTAGGCACATAATGACACCTGTTATCAAACTGTGACTTTTTCATTACTATTATTCACAAGTGAGTTAAAGAGTTTTTTTTTTAATTTATTGGTTGAGTTGCTTTGTTCTTAAAAAAGTTTTGATACAAAAAAGATCATGCTCATTAGTACAAATGCAACACATTTCATGCAACTTCGTATTTAAATAGATCATTTCAATTTGTACGTGTTTAATAAAAAAAACTTTCACTTAAATATAACTTTTGTTTTCGTCTGTAATAAAGAAAACTTGAAATTCCCCATTTTGTACGTGGCTAAAACGCTATTCGCGAAAAGCCAAAAAAAAAGATAACTCATTATTTTTAGTCTATGATCGATCGCCATGGTTAGATGCGAAGGAAAACTGATTAATTTTGCCCGCCATTGCGAAAAATATTTCACAACTCGTTTTCACTGTTGGAAAAGATTTTTTAGTATCATTTTCTTCACAAGTGTGTTGAAAAACGTCGTATGATACACGTGTGTATTGATGATTACCTTCCTCGGCTCTCTTAAGACCCTCACCTCACGGCTCGGGTCTCAATGGCGCCTCAGCGGTAAACACCAACATTACACACTTGTACCATAATGTACTATTATTTCGCTTTCACTCCAATTTTTTGCCCATTTTTGGGAAAAAAAAAGGAAATTCGGAACAAGTCGTTTTTTATTTCCCCTTTTCTATATATGAAGGAAGAAAGAAATCTGCCGACAGTAACAGTTGGCTTAAAAAAGAATTAAGCAATGTGTGAATTGGTAGATAACGTTTTTGTGGGCAATATCATTGGAAAATTTCAATAAAATACGCACGGCGGTTTTGGTGCAATTATCATTTTTTTGTCCGTGTCAAATAACTATACAAATTAATTACACGAATAAAACTCAAATGATTAAGAAAATTGTCTAATCTAACGTAATTTTTTGGAATATATTTTCAAAATCTGCTACTGAGGGGTCTGCGCCTTAAGGGTAATTTCTAATTTTACTCCTTTTTGGTTCAAATTCAAAGTTCAGTACCTACTGCCTATACCTATTTCCTCATAGAAATTCAGAACCCAAGGTTAATAGGATTTTAGAAATAATAAATCCAATAGTTATGTACCTAAAATCAGAGTTCACAGTTCTGTATGCCGCAGCAGTGGTGGCCCAGTGGTAACGGCCGCGACTTTTGTTTCGTAGGGGGTTCGAACCTAGGCAGGTGCTTAGCTTTGTGTAAATTATTTTATTACCCATTGCTCTCAAAACGGTTAAGGAAAACATCGTGGGGAAACAGGCATGGCATAGAACCAAAAATTTGAAGAAATGTGATATCCACCAACCCGCACTGGGCCCGCGTGGTGGATTAGGGCCTTTCCCTCTCACAGAGAGGAGGCTTGTGTCCCAGCAGTGGGTACATTAAAAGGCTGATGATCTGTCTCTTGACTTAATGACCCCCAGATTGTAGCTATCGGGAAACACATACTCCGGCAGAGAATTCCACTCCTAGCTGTACGCATAGCAAAAGTGTTCCCAAAACGTTTTGTGCGTATCGGTGGGATGTCCACCATGTATCGATGGCGAATCGCCGTACGTTTGGTAGTCCTAGGTAGTAGATCCCCAGTTTTTTGACTGCTAGCTGAGCTTTTGCCTCAATGTATGGGCCAAAATTGAGAGTCGATGTCAACGTAACGCCAAGAAGCTCAAGATGGTCCGTTATTGGCACGGTCACATCTCGGAAGGTTGGAGCCGATTGAAATTGGCTCTTTTTTGCGGAAAAAAAAAGATTTGGATCTGCGGCCCGGTAGCCCGTGTGTTGGACAAGTATCTCTCAGCAACAGTGCTGTCGTCTGCATACCCAAAGGTTTTAGCAGATCGTTAATGTGCAGCAAGAATAATGTTGCGAGAGTATACCTACCTCTGAGGCACCCCGGCATTGATATCTAATTGGTCCGATGAGCAGCCATCGATAACCACTCGAATGGACCGATCTCCCAGGAAGTCTGCAATCCAGTCACATAGACCATCCGGCAGACCGAACGAAGGAAGCTTACCAATAAGGCTTTCAAGCCAGACCCTATCAAATGGACTTTACAGAGATGGGTCTATAGTTGGCCGGGTCAGCTCGACTACCAGACTTGGGCACGGGCTGTACGTTAGCTAGCTTCCAAGCATTCGGCACTTTTCCAGTCTCATACGAAAGGCGGAATAGGCGTTTCAAGATCGGAGACATTTCAGGCGCACAGGTTTTGAGAACTGTTGATGGTATTCCGTCGGGGCCGCTAGCCTTGTTCACGTCGAGGTTGCGCAGTACCCTACGAACGTAAAGGTGAAGTTATCGACACAGAGTATCGGTCTCTGTCGGGCTCTGTTGTCAGCAGAAGGTCTAAGCAATTGGCCGTGTGCGAATCAACGTCCGGCACCCTCTTTGCCCCCTGGACCAGCTGGGTGAGATTTAACGCAAGTGCAAGCTTTCGCGTGTCTCGCCCAGCATGATCAGTGCTCTGGTATGGGAAGAGCTACTCCTGGTGGTGGGCATTAAAGTCCCCCAGTAACACACACCCGCGCGCGGTTTATAATTTTGCTCCAGGATAAACCCTGGGTAAGATAAGTACGACACGTCTGACGGACTCGCTATCTGCGTCTCCGTAAGGAAAAACAGCGCTGGTTTCTCAGTCTCCAGGTGGTAGTGGACTGCAGAGAGATTTGAGTGCAGACCTCTACTCTTAGTGAGGTGCACTTTGTGGGGAAGGGGGTGCAGCCGCTGTTTAAATCCTGTATTATTTTTCCTTGGCATTTTCATTTTTAGAAGAGTGAATGGAGGAGAGGAGTATGAAGTGAGACGAGGTTCCACGCTGCTAACCTACAGACACGCACTGAAAGGACGCCATCATTGGGGCACTAGTCCGGAGACTGCGGGGACGCCGCCCGAGCCTCCCCGAAATGTCCATCGGATCATCCCTCCTCAACTGGTCGCCAACCAGTACGATGGTGCATTCCGGGATTTTTCGACAGTTGGCGGAGCAGCCTTTCATGTGAAGCTGGCACACAACTTGGGCCTCCAATTACCTGCGGTCGGCCAGCGGCGCACCGTGCCTCCGATCCCGCTACCCTCCGTGACTAGAACAGCGCGTTTCAGGCTGGTCTGCCTGCAGTGGAACAGCTATCTCAACCCAACTCCTCTAGATGGCTACACCGGACATCGTAACTGGAACACAGCTAGGCCCCTTGGCGGTACGTCTTTGCCCAGTGGGTGGTCACAAGCCTTTGACCGAAGCCTACCAACAGTTAGTGTCACCTGATTTGCACCACCCGGGGAGCACGTGTAGGTAATCAAAGGGTACTCTCCTATGGACGTGGGGGACTCGGCCCCCAAAGTCTATTTTGAACACGTAATTTTAACACGGTATCTTGCGAAAACACCCCGATACAAATAGTGAAACGCCCATAACCTTTGAACAACTGAACCGATCTTCATCAAACATAATTAGAAACACTCTCGATAAAGTCACCTTTCAAACAAAAAAAACTAAATCAAAATCGATTCATCTGTTAAGGCGTTATGATGCCACAGAAAGATACACTAATACATACATCAAACCCGTCGGTGGTTAATAGTAAGAAGTAGAGGAATTCCATTCCATCATCCACCATTTATGTTGTGTTGCTCTACTTGACAAAGTTATTTTGAATGTATATTGAAACGAAGTGAAATTAAAGTGAACTAACAATAAAAAACGGTTACTATATTATATAACGATTTTTACATGTAGTGTCTATATCTCCTTTTGCATAGATAGATAAGTTACATAAAGTATTTACACAAACCTAGGTAATCTTATTCCTATTTCTATAGGTACCTACGTCTACGAATATACGGTACCTTACACGAAACCGATCCTTCTAAAGCTATTAATATGTTGATGCATTACGTAATACCAATATACCTGTATGCTAGAAACTGCTTGATGCAAACATTGAAACGTGCTGTACATACTCGTAATTATAGTGCAGACACATAAAAAACAATTTGATCTGAGTTCCAAAATATTAGGTATTGCTAAGTGGCGATAACACGTGCGGAACGGTATTTAATTTAATAATAATAATAATAATAATAATAAATTTATTTGTTAGAATATTGTTGTTACATAGGTGTTACACAAAATACAATGTCCATAATATTCTGCTGTTTCCAGCGTACAAATATTTCAAAGAATTAAAATTAATAATAAACCATACAATGTCGGGAATTAGGAAAACGTTAACTACTATCAAATACAATATCAGGGGTTATCAATTATAATGTAAGAATTATTAAATACAATTTAAGGGGTTATTAATTATAATGTCAAGAATGATTAAATATAATGTAAGGCTTATTAGTTAAAATGTTATGAATGATTAAATACAATGTCAATGGTTATTAAATAAAATGTCACTAATGATTAAATATAATGAAGAGAAAAAAACAATATAATGTCATAGAAATGACATTCCATTCAATTATTGTGAGGTAATTCGTTGTCTAATTTAAATTTTGAATCAAATTTTTCATTTAAAAATTCATTCGTTGAGTAGTAACACTTTTGCAACAGAAAGTTGAATAGTTTATTCTTAAATGTCATAAGGTTAAGACTTTTAAAGACATTAGGTAATTTATTATAAATTTGAATTGCCATACAGTAAACATTATTCGAAAATAGTTTAATTCTTTGTTGTGGTGCACATAATTTGTGGATATTTCGACTTTTCCTTATTACAACATCATTGTGTACTTTAAATAAAGCTAAGTTCTTACGTACAAAGATACAGAGTTCGAATATATATAAAGATGGGAGTGGTAATATTTTTAATTTTTTAAAGATTGGGACACAGCTTTGTAATGGTTGGGCTTTAGTCATTGATCGAATACATTTCTTTTGGGCTCGGAATGCTTTAATAGTATCCACAGAATTTCCCCATATAATGATGCCGTAGCGGAGAACTGATGCTACGTAACCATGATAAGCATAAAGTGCTGCATTGATACCAGCTACGCGAGTTATTCGATTTAAGACAAATACAAATCTTTGCAACTTAGTGCATAATTTGTCAATGTGTACTTTCCAGTTGCAATACTTATCTAATGTTATACCCAAAAAAGTTGCACTTTCAACCTCTTCTACAGCGTTATTTGCATATCTAATTTCCAATTTTTGACGGTTGCTATTGTAAGTTTGGAACTGCATAAGTTTGGTTTTACTAATATTGACATGTAAATTGTTGTCTTTCAGCCATTCTATTATTTTGTTTAACGTGTCATTTATCTCATTTTCGTATTTGTTGATATTGTCATCGGTGAGTTCAATACTAACAGTTGTATCGTCGGCGTACAGAATGCATGAATATGGGGTTACGTTGGGCAAATCATTGATATATAGCAAGAACAAAAAGGGTCCCAATATACTCCCCTGGGGAACACCACATGAGTTTTGACGATAAGCGGATCTATGTATTTTTTTTTCTGATATTGTATGCCTCGATATTTCTACGCATTGTTGGCGATTATTTAGATAAGATTCTATCCACTGTGATGCGTTTCCTCTAATACCATAACGATTCAGTTTAAAGAGAAGCAGTTTGTGATCTACGAAGTCAAATGCTTTAGACATATCGAGAAATATCGATGCTATTGGCCTTTTCTCATTCAGGCTAGAGGTAATCATTTTAACAAGAGAGAAACATGCAAGGGTTGTTGATTTATTTTTTCTGAAACCGAACTGTTCCTCTTTCAAAATAGAATGCTTTACTATAAAGGAGTGAAGTTTATCGTACATAATTCTTTCAAAAATCTTAGAAATTACGGGTATCAGAGTAATTGGTCGATAGTTATTCATGTCTTTTTTATCTCCTTTTTTGTATAACGGTTTGACTATCGAAAATTTTAGCCTGGCGGGGAATAAACCTTGAAATAATGATAGATTAATTATGTGGGCGAGTGGATGAGATATATATTTAGAGCAACGTTTAAGAATTTTTGTATTGATATCGTCATACCCGGTTGAGTTAGTTGAGTTTAAAGAATTAATTATTTTATATACAGTATCTTCATTAGTTGGAGTCAAGAAAATGGTATCCGATATGTCAGTGATGGTATGTTTGTAGTCAATGTGTGTTTCAGAATTAGGGATATTAGGTTTGTTTGTCATGTTTATAAAAAAGTCATTAAATTTATTTGCAATTATGTCGGCATTAGTGTATGTGCACTGATCATCTATGATCGACGTAATTTCAGCGTTATTATCGATATCTGTACTATTCTTTTTAATAATGTCCCAGGCGGCTTTACATTTATTGTTCGATTGAAGGATGTAACGAGTATTATCAATTTTCTGAGCATGTAATATACATCGTCTCAGTATTCTAGTATAATTTTGGTAGTTTTTTAGGTTTTGATTTTTATTGGAATTTAATAGTCTATATTTTAGGTACATACTTCGTTTCCTGACACAGCATCTTTTTATTCCTTTAGTTATCCATTTATTTTTTGGCGGTTTGTTTGTAATTTTTACTTTTAGTATGGGAAAACAGAGATTATAAAAAAGGGACAGTATATCATGAAAGTGATTGAATGCTATATCAGTATCATCTGACTCGTATATTTCTGAAAAGGAGAGAGACGATATGCATGATATAAACTTTTCTATGTTGTGTAGACTCAAATCTCTTCTCTTTTGAAACCAAAATTGTTTTCTGCGTTTTGCAATATCTACAGACGAATGGAAACATATGGACTGACCGGTCTCATGATCAGATAATGCAAGGGTATGTATTTCAGGCTGTGCATTAGGTATATCGCTTGCGATGAGATCTAAACATGATGATTTTCTTGTGGGTTTAGTAATATGGTTAGAGATGTTATAGTTCTGTAAGATACATTCTAATTCTTTATAATTATTGTTACGCTTTAATGCGTCAATGTTCCAATCTCCACAAAGTATTATTTTATTTTTATTTCGTTTTGTTATTTTTCTTAAAATATCCTCTAGGTTTTTTAAAAACAGACTTAAATTTGAGTTTGGAGTGCGGTAGATACAAATAACAATGACTTTAAGCGTGATAATTTCTATTGCACAATATTCGAAGTCATATATTAAAGGCGGAACCAAGTTAGGGATAGGTTTACATTCAAGATCCTTTTTAACCATTATGCAGGTTCCACCTCGCCGTTGGTGAGGCCTTGAGAAAGATGACACTAGCTTGTAATTTTTTAGTATTAAGTTACCTTCTGATCCTCGTTTTATGAAAGTTTCAGAAAAACATAGAATATCAATGTTTGTACCGTTTGCATGCAGTTCTTGTAAAGTTATTTCTAATAAATCTGTTTTATTTAAGATACCGGCAATATTTTGATGAAATAGTGTACATTTACGTTTAACCTCGAAAAAAAGTGGATTTACTAGCTTCATTAGGGGTCGGTGTAGGCGTAGTAGGTTCACTAGCTTTTAATAGCTGATGGGGGTTCTTTGTTTGTACCTTAAAATAATATGGAATTGTTCCTTTTGTGTGACTACTATTTATGTTTGAGCTCGATGAAGTGCGCGTGTGTTTTAATGTACAAGCTGTGTCCATAATCCTCTTAAAATTAACATTATCAATTTCTATATTTATTTTATAACACAGTGTTTCCTTGAATGTGTAGTTGTAATTATTATGATATATATTCTCAGTTGTATCAATGAACTTACAGTTAGGAAAATTTTGCAAAAATAGTTTTATATATTGATTTAACAAATTAAAATTTAAATAGGGATTATTAATAATATTTATTATAAATACTTGGTTGTTTCTTAGTTTATGAAGGGCTGGAATCAACTCTGATAGATATTTGTACGGGTTTGTGTCATTGCTTCCTAAACCCAATATCACTATATCATCATTATGCAATTTTTTTAAATAATCGTCTAAATTATACAATATTTGTGTACTAGTTGCGTTTGGCTTTGAAATTCCTGACACAGAATACACGTTATTCCACTTATTGGCATCCCTCTGAAACTTTATTTGACTGGCAAAACCTCGAACTTGTTGGTCACCTAAAATAATAATTTTTGGAACACCAATTGTTGTTGAATTTTGCGATCGTTGATGATCACTTTTAAGTAGGTATGTATATATCCGGCTTCAGTCAAGTATACATATTATAACAGAATACCCTCACATAAGCATTGCCATGGCTACAGGGTTTCATCAGTCAGTTTCAACTAGCTTTTAGAGCTCTTTTTTTCGAGCTCGGAAAATTATGGGCACCCGGACACGGATAAATGAGGTTCTTCTTCTTCTTTTCTTATTGATATACTCAAATTTTGTCTGACCAGTATTTAGCTACTTGGATAGCTCTGTCATTCGCCACGTTCAGATACTGAAAGGTGCAGGCGGCTGGGCATGAAGGGCAGACAAGGAGGTGAAATATATCCTGCGAGGGGGCACACTGGCACTGTGTTTGAGATGTGTCTATGAGACTCCATTTGGCCAGGTTTATTTCTGGCCCGCAATCAGTTTAGGGGCAGATACTCTGCCGGAATAATGAAGTATGGAGAGGCGGGGTGTGTTTTTTTCCACAGCTTACATCTCTCGTCAGATGATCCTGTCATCCTACCTCCTTCCGTCTCAGAAGGCTTTTGTGGCTTTTTGGCAGATTGGAGTTGCAGTTCCAATAGGACCCCCTATCGACGACTATCTTGTTCTTGTTTCACCTTCTCGACGCGGCTGGCTATTTCGCAGTAAACATCTGGTGGAGCTATCCCCCCCAGTGGATACAACATCACAGGAGGTTGTTTTTTGGTTTCAAACAGCTAGTTATGATGCGGCAAGTGTCATTTAGCGCTATGTCGACTTCTCTAGTTTGTTTGCTTAGTTTTTAGCCCCCGAGGGAAAAAAGGATGTTATAAATTTTATTTACCATATGTGTGTACCTGTATGTTTGTGTATTTTTATATTTGTGTTTCTGTCTGTGGCATAATAGCTCCTAAAAGGATGAACCGATTTTGTGACTTTATAGAGAGTGTTAGCTATGTTTGATGAAAATCGGTTCAGTCGTTCAAAAGTTTTTGGTGTTTTACTGTTTAAATCGGGCTGCTCCCGCAAGATATCGTGTCATAATTACGTGGTCAATAGATTGTCGATCGAAGCGTGTCTACTACTAGATAAATTATGTTGTATAAAAAAATATGTAGAGATTTTAATTTTTTTAAATTTTACTTGTTAAGCAGTCAGTCAGTGTCGATATCTTCACCTTTGGGTAGTTCCGACCACTGTCTGGTGAAGTCTGTGTCCGTCTACTCCCCGCCCGATCCCAGCCCAAAAGGCACCCGGCGGGTATGGCGGTACAAGTCAGCAGATTGGGATGGGATGCGATCTTTCTTCGCATGCTATCCTTGGCAGCCCACTTGCTTCTCTTCGGACGATCCATCGTCGTGCGCTGATGCTGTGACAGATGTGTTGCGTCGGGGGATGGAGTACTATATTCCATTCTCAGACGTAGCAATGTCTGTCGTCGACCGGCCATGGTTTGGAGCCGAGTGTAACCACGCCAACGCGGTTAAACACAAGGCCTACCAAGCATGGGTCGAAGCTCGAACGCGCAAGGCAAATGACGTGAGTCAGAAGAAGAGAGCCTTCAACACAGCTGCCAAGTCCTGCAAAAAGGTGATGCGAAGAGCACGGTTTGACCACATTAGCAGAATCGGGCGCAAACTTGCTTCATACCCAGCGGGTAGCAAAGCGTTTTGGTCCCTGGCTAAGTCGGTCGAATCAAACTTTTGTCGCCCCTCACTACCACCACTGCTGAAACCTGACGGGTCACTGGCCCACTCCGCTGAGGAGAAGGCAAACTTGTTTGCCTCCCTTTTTGCGGAATCTTCGCATCTGAATTCAGATGGCGCGCAGCCTCCTCCATCTCCTGATGGATGTGTGACGAGTATGTCGGACATTCGCATCCATCAAAAGGACGTCCGTAGGGTGCTGCGTAGCCTTGATGTGAACAAAGCGAGTGGCCCCGACGGGATACCAGCAATTGTCCTTAAAACCTGTGCACCTGAATTGTCTCCGATCTTGACACGCCTATATCGCCTTTCGATAGAGACTGGAAAAGTGCCGAAGGCTTGGAAGCAAGCCAATGTTCAACCCGTGCCCAAGAAGGGCAGTCGAGCTGACCCGGTCAACTACAGACCCATATCTATAACGTCCATCCTCTGTAAGAGTATGGAGCGTGTGATCAACGGTAAGCTCCTGGCATACCTAGAAGCGAACGACATCCTCAGTGACCGCCAATACGGCTTCCGCCGAAATCGGTCCACTGGAGATCTTCTAGCGTATGCCATTCACATCTGGAGTGAGGCCATCGAGAGCCACGGGGAAGCGCTAGCCGTCTCCCTCGACATCTCGAAGGCTTTCGACAGGGTCTGGCACGAAAGCCTCATTGGTAAGCTTCCTTCCTTCGGTCTGCCTAGTGGTCTGTGTGATTGGATTGCGGACTTCCTGAGGGATCGATCCATCCGAGTGGTTATCGACGGCTGCTCGTCCGGTCAGTTAGATATCAATGCCGGAGTCCCTCAGGGGTCAGTGCTCTCGGCAACATTATTCTTGCTGCACATTAATGATCTGCTAAAACCCGGAACCTTTGGGTACGCAGACGACAGCACTGTTGCTGAGAGATACGTGTCCGGCGCACGGGCTACTGGGCCTCAGATTCGGTCTCTCCGGGAGGCCATGGTTGAACGCTTGAACCTGTCCTTGAAGGCGGTCTCCGAATGGGGTGATGCCAATCTGGTCAGTTTCAATGCTGCTAAGACCCAGGCGTGTCTTTTTTCCGCTAAAAAGAGCCAATACCATCCGGCTCCTTCTTTCCGTGGTGTAACCGTGCCGTTATCGGACCACCTCGAACTTCTTGGTGTTACGGTGACATCTACCCTCAACTTCGGTCCATACATTGAGGCAAAAGCTCAGTTAGCTGCAAAAAAGTTGGGGATTCTTGCAAAGGTGAGACGGTACTTCACGCCTGAACAGCTGCTCAACTTGTATAAAGCACAAGTTCGGTCATGCATGGAGTACTGCTCTCACCTCTGGGATGGATCTGCCAAATACCAGCTTGATGCACTTGAGTCGATTGACAGACGGGCCAAAAGGCTTATTGGCAACGTTGCACTGGTCGCATCAAAGCTCCAGAGCCTCGAACACCGACGCCGAGTCGCCAGTCTGTCGGTCTTTTATCGGTTACATTTCGGGGAGTGTGCGACGGAACTGCACAATTTGATTCCGCCTAGCCCTTTCCATCTTCGGACTACAAGGCGTACGGCCATGCGCCATCGGTACATGGTAGACATCCCTCCCATACGCACAAAGCGTTTTGCTAATACTTTCATTGTGCGCACAGCTAAGGAGTGGAATTCCCTTCCGGAGTCTTTGTTCCCTGACAGCTACAACCTAGGGGTCTTTAAGTCAAGAGTGAATAGGTTTCTTCTAGGCAAGCGTGCTTCACCGTAGACCACATCATCGCTTAACATCAGGCGAGATGGTGGTCAAACGCTAGCCTATAGTTTATAAAAAAAAAAAAAAAAAAAGCAGTGAAACTTAAATGTCAGGGACCTATCCATGCTGCAGTCAGTTCGCATTGACTGAATACGTATAGGTATTCTGCAGCCGACACAGTTCACGCCCACAGATTACCTCCCAATAGATTCCGCATAGAAGGCAACTTACGCGCACCACACATCAGCCTATTTAGGCTGATATAATTCAGTCAACGGAATGATCTGTTTAGTGTCGACCAGACATTAGAGCTGTAGGGACGCAAGCGATTTCTAGTTTTAATTCTGTTTAAAAAATAGTTATCAACGTTTTGTCTTAAAAAAAATGACGAATCTTGAAATAAAATGGTGTGGAAAATCAACCAGCCCTTCAAGTTCAAAAAAAGATGGGTTAATATTCCACAAGTAGGCAAAGTAATAAATATTGACCAATCTAAAAAAGGTCAAATTATAATGGTTATCAAATCAAAATTGCACACTTTATAGTAGCGCTCGTTGATGTCTTTTGTGAAAGTCCCTTTCACTCATAAGGAATTTTTATATTGCTATCTTTTTCCCACAGAAGTAAAAATGTTGAGACAAATACGTTTTTTGCTTATCGAAAAGTATCGATGATCGATGTTTAATTAGGTATATAGGAGAATAAAATATTTTTGTTAAAATTGATTAATTAAAAATTAACAAATTAGTTTATTTTTACTTTGAACTAATTGTGCTCTACTCATAACAAGAGCTCAGAGTGGCCCTGTTTACATAGGATTACGATTAAATTAAATCACTTTTGGCCAAAATCAAAGTCTTTTCTAGATCGTTGTTTTTCTTTGTCATTATTAAAGTAATTATAAAATCGCCGGCTAAAAAATTTTACATAAAATACCATTCTGTTTGAAAATATCGATATTTTTATCGACATTTAATGCGCATGTCCCGTCACTACGACAGGTACCGTGACCTTGAATAGCCAATCACGGTGCACTTGTCACTCCCCACGCAACCCGTGCCTTCCGCCAAATTTGGTGATCTCGGAATCAAACAAAACAGTAGGCATGCGGTATAGCTACAGCTGTTCCCATATGCTTCCCATATGCAGATAAAATATAGCAATAAGTAGCTATAGGTTTTGGGTGATTTGATTGTTGATACAATCGGTCAGATGGTGTATTTTGACATTTGTTTCAAGATTAAGAGTGGCGTGATTTATTATATTGATTGATGTGATAATAGTATTGTGTTTATTGTTACGTAGACAGAGCTCGATACACATATTAACGTTCGAATTGCAGTTTAAGGTACGGTATATAAAAAAAAATCCTTTATAACAAAATATATAAGTAGGTACCTACTACTTTTAGCCAACGACTTTGCCCTCGCCGGAAAACATCGTACAGTAACGCACTACCGTTATAAAAAGTATTATATGCCATGCTGCCCCCGTACCATGACGTGTCAAAACTATCATGGTGCGACTGGAAAAATACGTCATATACATCTGTCCCTTACGCACACTCGAAATAACCTTGCTCTAAGAGCTTGCGGTTACCCCACTGGTCGTGGTCTATTCATTTTCTCATTATTATTATTTTTAGCCATTATGACTTCATTGATTAACAAATATACAAAGGAACGTACTTTCCTTTGGTCCGATTATCTGTTTGGGCCCAATTTTTCTTAGTAGCAGGAGTCTGGATTTGTAGCTTATGGCTGGCTTAATGTAAAGCTGCACACTGACGTACATCGTCCAATGATGGGTAACCATTCCTCCGTGCTACCTATCTACCACTCTAGTTAGTTGAGCTATCTCAAGCCCACCGTATCCGTTTTCTACAAATATATTAATGTCGGGCCTGTTACACATTCAATCTGAAGCTTTCTTTCTTTTCTTTTTTATGATAGGCTCGTGTTTGAACAGTATGTATTTTACCTGATGAAGTTCTAAAAATACGTCTAAACTTTGCCCATATACTTATGTTGTAGAGGTCACATGGAATTTTGATAATAATAATATCATGCAGATTATTTATAATTGATTAATTATTGATATTTTACTAAATGACCGGATAATTAGATCACGTATTGATAAAATTACGACCAGACTGCATATTACCTGCAGGATATAATGCAGTCTTGTAGGTACCTACAGACAATGTATAGATATCTAAATAGTCACCTTATCAATGTAGATAATATCTTCTAAAGTAATATCTGCATTAGGTATTGGTTGCAGTGTCATATCACATCAAGTTTTCTTTTGTCTGGAAATATTGTAGATTGATGCATCGATCTCACTTTAACGGGGTGCTGAATCTACTTTTCTTACAACTACCAATCTACCTACAGTGATAAAATATACCTACTAAAAATAAAAACTCAAGTTAATGAAAGATATTTATCCCGCGACTTTTGCGGCAAAAGGTTATTAACAATTTATTTTACAGCTGTATTTATACTTCTGGAGTTGAATTCATATCGCTGTCTAATTCCATTTTTTTTTTACTTTTCTTGCTAAATATGAAATATCAAAGTTTTACAATGGTAGAAAATGCGCGCTATATGTCTTTTTTTCGTCAATTCATTTTTTTCGGCCGATTTTCATTATCAGCCAGTATCTTTTTGATCTAATGCCTACATTTTATATTAAACTTAATGGGAGACATTAAATCTCTGTGGTAAATTTATATCTAAATAAATTAAAAAAAACCAGTGCATTAATAAAAAACTGTGCAAGAATGAGATTTCATATTACATTTCTGCACTGTTTTGGTTCTAAGCCAAAAATACGTCCTTTGTGATCGGTTTTGTAGTGATTAATGATAACATTACTACGTAGTTGAAAGGAAAAAAATATTCCTACATCCTAGGTCGTTTTAATCCCTTCGGAAGTTGGTGTCTTTGGCACCTCTTGTTTTATAATTTTGCACAGACTGCTGAAAACAAAGTTATTTTTGCACTTTGTCGTGTTTTACTTTGGAATCGGTTTACTTTTTGTGAAACAGATTTTATTATTTTTTAATTTTATCTTAACGAATCGATACTGTTTCATGTACCGGATCGACCCACCCCCACGGAATTAAAACTAAATGTAACGGTGTATATACATTTTTAGAAATATTTAACTATCTTTAGATCTTCGACCTGAAGGCCGATTATCATACTTAAAAAAGGTTCAGAAATCATAGTCAAAACTGTAGAGAAATTAGAAGTATTTTTGGTTCCTTGAAAATACTGAATTTTGTATTCGTGTTTTTTTGTCCCTTATACGAAAACTACCTATAGAGTTGCAACTGGCACTGTTGCTGAGACCCGTGTCCGAAGCACGGGCTACTGGGCCCCAGATCCGATCTCTTCGAGAAGCCATGGTTGAGCGCTTGTCTTTGGACGCAGTCTCCGAATGGGGCAATGCCAATCTAGTCATTTTCAATGCTGCTAGGACCCAGGCGTGTCTCTTTTACGCAAAAAAGGGTCAATTTCACTCGGCTCCACCTTTACGGGGTGTAACCGTGCCGATAAAGGACCATCTCGACCTTCTTAGTGTTACGATGACATCGACCCTCAATTTTCGTCCATTTTTTGAAGCAAAGGCTCAGTTGGCTGCAAGAAAGTTGGGGATCCTTGCAAAGTTGAGACGGTAATTCACGCCTTAACAGCTGCTCAACTTGTTTATAGCGCAAGTTCGGTCATGCATGATCGGCAACGATGCGCTGGTCGACTCAAAGCTTCAGAGACTTGAACACCGACGACAAGTTGCCAGCCTATCGGGTTTCTATCGGTTACATTTCACGGAATTTGTGCGATGGAACTGCACAATTCGATTCCGCCTAGCCCTTTTCACCATCGGACTTCAAGATGTAGTGTGCAGCTCGCCCAACCTTATATTTGTAACTGCACACACCTTTTATGGGCATTATTACACGAATCGTTGAATCGAACACTTCTCTTTTATTTCGATTACATCACTCTAATACATGGCGACCCTTAGCCAGCAATTAAAATTTTGCAACTTACGTAAAATGCGAAGACGTCAATAGTTGAAGAAATCCTGAAAAATATACTGATAGAAGTTTATGAAGACGGAAAATTTTGAAGAAAGAAACAAAAGAAGATTAAAAAAAAAAAAAAAGAAAAAAAATCAGAATCCAAGAATAAGTTTGAAGCGGTGAAAATATTAAATAAGAAGACAGAAAAGGAACGTTGCTGCCGGGTGCCGGGAGAATGCTCAAGCCTTATGATGAGAGGATATGCAGGGCGCCGGGAGATAAATCGTTCGGGTCCGATGTGGAGCAGCTGGGAGTCAGTTCGAGTCCAGTGCTGAGGAATCCGTTCATCCACACCATGTAAGACGTCGTGACCTACGGAGTCAGTCCGAGTCCAGTGCTGAGGAGTCCGTTCATCCACGCCACGTGACACGTCGTGACCTACATATACGTTGTCAGTACAATACGTACCTACTGCAATGTAAGTTTTGCACTGCAATTTTTTTTAATATTCTACAATATTCCATAATATTGTAATTAAGCAGAAAAAGAATACAGTAAACTGGATTGTATTTTGACTCAGTTGAACCAAGAAATTAAAGAACGCAAGCTAGACAAAGAAACTTGTGAGGTTTTCCAAACATTAATCCATGAGATTCAATCAAATTATCAGAAAATAAAGGGTTTACTGACTTCAGTAGATAATAGTAGTCAAACTAGTTCTAAGGATTTTATAGAACATTCAAATAGTGTTACAAAAATGGCTGAAACGTTCGATATTAAAACTGCAATTTCCCTGTTGCCGATGATGAATGGCCAGGAGCAGGTGACAAATCAGCTTATTGATGGTATCTTACTTTATAGCTCGCTTATCAATGATGCCAGTAAAAGTCAATTGATACAGTTTGTATTAAAAACACGTCTCTCGCCTAGTGCAAAATTGCGTCTTAAAACTACTTACGCAGATATTGAAAGTTTGATAGAAGATATTCGCATTTATTTGTTACCTAAAAAATCGTTTGTAGCATTACAAACACAATTGCTTAAGGTGACTCAAGGCCGTAGGAGCATAGAAAAATTCGGTACAGAGATCGAGGAGTTATTTGTGAATCTCACGATTGCACAGGCTAACGATAAGCGTGATGCCTATGAGGTTTTGCGTCCGCTCAATGAGAAGACTGCAATCAAACGGTTTAGCGATGGTTTGACCGATAAGCGGCTCAGCACCATCATTGCCTCACGACAGTTTGCGTCGTTGTCTGAAGCTATTACGGCTGCGGTAGATGAGCAATCCATGACTGTCCAGCCACAAGACCAGGTTATGCAATTTAGGGCTAACCAAAACTATAAACGTGGAAGCTTTAGAGGTCCTCGAGGCCGAGGAAATAGACAGTTTTATAACAACAATAAAACTTATCATCATAATTATAATAAAAATTATGAAAATAGCACAGGTATAAGAACTTCATACAGTGTAAATCGAGGTAAACACACAGGTGGTCAGCGTCAGCATTTACGCGGACGTCCGGTGCGTTGTCAGCGTGTTCAGCATAACGCGCAACAGTCCAATGTCCAAGACAACTTGCGCAATGATCAGGCAAATAGTCATGAAAACTTAGAATTTTTTCGTACCTAAACCGTACACTCATTCAATTCTTAGTTTTAGTAATTTTTGTATTATTAATTGTCAATTACAAAATAGTAATGTTGATCTTAATTTACTGATTGATAGTGGAGCAAGCTTATGTGTGCTTAAGTATGAATGGTTGTCGCGACATAGGAATTTATTGAATTTAGTAAAACAGGATAAGATAGTTATTAAAGGAATTAGTGGTAATTTAGAATCTATGGGATACATTTATTTAGATATTTTAATTAATAATGAGACTTTTCAACAAAAGTTTCACATTTTTGAACACTTATCTTGCGCCGCAGAAGGTATACTCGGGCAGGATTTTTTTGAGCGCTATAACGCGGTATTAAATTATAAAAATGGAACTCTGAGTTTAGAAACTCGAGATCAGTCTGTTAGTGTTCATGTTAATAGGAATTTGTTTACAATTCCACCTCGTTGCGAAGTAATTAAACACATCCCGACGTCACACAATAATGATTGCGTCATTTTGTCAAAGGAAATTTATAAAGGTGTGTTCACAGCGGGTGTAGTATCGAAGCCACATAATGGACTTATTCCTGTTAGGATTTTAAATACAACTGATAGTTCGGTTAAGATAAATATTTCAGATTTAATTATTAGCTGCCTAGATAATTTTTATGTTTGCAAGTTTGATGACGATAGTATATCTGTGGATAGAGTTCGAACTTTGCTAACTACGTTACAACTACATACTTATTTAAATAAAGAGGAACAAAGAGGCATTGAAAACGTATGTGCCAAATATGCCGATGTTTTCCATTTGCCAGGAGATACGCTCACTACTACAAATTTAATAGAACATTCAATTAAACTAAAGGAAAATGCGTCTCCAGCGTACGTGAAGCCCTATCGATTGCCTAAAGCATTGAAAGGCGAGGTACAACGACAAATAGATGAAATGGTTAAAAACGATATCATTGAAGAGACTATTTCAGAATGGTCAAGCCCAGTTCTATTAGTACCTAAAAAGACAGATAGGTCAGGAGAAAGGAAATGGAGACTTGTAGTGGACTATCGCCAACTCAATAATAGGATACAGGATGATAAATTTCCCTTACCTAACATCACTGAGATTCTAGATTCGTTATCTAACAACATCTATTTTTCAAAATTAGATCTCAGTCAAGGTTACTATCAGCTGTCTTTAGAAGAAAAGTCTAGGAAGTTTACTGCATTTACAACAGACAAGCAGTATCAAATGAAACGATGTCCGATGGGACTTAAGACATCGCCTAGTGCTTTTGCTCGTCTCATGACAATAGCAATGTCTGGTTTAAATTATAAATCATGCTTCTTATATCAAGATGATTGTATTGTCGTAGGAAATTGTCTTGAAACGCACAACAAGAATCTTATAAAAATTTTTGAATGCCTGAGAAGAGTGAATTTGAAACTAAATCCGATGAAGTGTGAATTTTTACGTAAAGAAATCGTTTATTTAGGGCACAAGATCACTTCAGAAGGTATATTTCCCGATCCATCAAAGGTAGAATGCCTGCAAAAGTACCCTGTCCCGCAGAATGTAGATGAAGTCAAGAGATTTGTTGCATTTGCTAACTATTATAGGCGTTTTATTCCAAAGTTTGCCGACATAGCCTATCCATTGAATGCGTTATGTAAGAAAGATGTAGCGTTCGTATGGAGTGATGAATGCGAGCGAGCATTTTACAAGCTAAAACAGATCCTTGTTAGTCCAACTATACTTGACTATCCAGACTTCAGCGATAATAATACTTTTACGTTACAAACTGACGCATCAAAACTAGGTTTAGGCGCCGTGCTGTCTAATAGCAATAGCAAGGTAGTCGCGTACGCCAGCCGTAACTTGAAACCAGCTGAGACACGATACCCTGTGATTGAGTTAGAATTACTTGCTATTGTTTGGGCGGTTCGACATTTTAGACCTTATTTATATGGGAAAAAGTTTTACATAAAAACAGACCATAAGCCGTTGATTTATTTATTTAATATGACCGATCCTTCAAGCCGGTTGACAAAGTTTAGATTATATCTCGAGGAATATGATTTTGAAATCAGCTATGTCCCAGGACGGCAAAACGCAGCTGCAGATGCATTGAGCCGTATACCTATTACATCCAACAGCTTAAAGGATATGAACAAGCATGTAGTATCGGTCATGACAAGAGCACAGACTCGAAGGTTACGTACTGACTGTGACAACAACGACATGACTACTGAGGTATCCTCTACTCCAAGGCCTGATCAACCTAAGGTAGTGGAAATTCTCAAACGACCAATTGACAGCGTTGAATTGATTTTACTTAGCAATAAAAATACATTAAATCAGATAGAAAAATCAAAACATTTCACTAGTGACAATGGTAACTGCAAATTCGTGCCTGAAAAGTCAGCAGTTTTTGTAATTTCTCGATCGTTATCGACCGTAAGTGTGTTAGCGAGAGAATTACAACGTTTTTGCAAGCAAATCAAATTAAACGAGCTCATAATAATTAAGAACAAGCGCAACGAAATTTTTTTAAATAATTTTAAAAAGGAAATGAGTCATTTAAATGATATTCCTAAGCTACTTGTTATTAAAGATGTGACAAGAGTTACTGACAAGGACACGAAAATTGTGATCTTGAATGACTTCCACCTGTTACCCACGAGTGGCCACGCGGGGGTAAACAGAATGTTAAATAATATTAGGAAGTACTATTATTGGCCAGGAATGAGTAATGACGTAACAGAATTCGTAAAGAAGTGTAGAAGTTGTCAGATTCAAAAGCATACCAATAGGCATACGAAGGAACCGATGGTTATCACATCCACGGCATCCACTGCTTTTGAAAGAGTTAGTTTAGATTTAATGGGTCCTTTAGATGTAGATAATTTAAACAATAAGTATATTTTGACATTACAGTGTGATTTAACAAAATACGTCGAAGCTTATCCTTTAGAAAAGAAAGATACTGTTTCTGTAGCTAAGTTATTTGTAAACAATTTTATTCTGAGGTATGGTATCCCTAGAGAGATAATAACAGACCAGGGAACAGAGTTTATGTCATCAGTTTTCACTGAGATTTGCAATTTGTTGCATATTAATAAACTGCATTCAACAGCTTATCATCATGAAACTCTGGGAGGTTTGGAAAATACTCATAAGGTTCTAGGAGCTTATCTTAGAATTCAGTGTGACAATAACAAAACAGATTGGAGCAGTTGGCTTCCATTCTGGTGCTTTTCTTTTAACACTACAATGCATTCTGAGACAAAATACACTCCATTTGAGTTAGTATTTGGGAAAAATTGTAATTTACCATCTAATATAGCACAAAATATATATGCTGATCCTTTATATAATCCAGATTCTTACCCTTTGGAGCTAAAATACAGACTTCAAAGAGCACAAGCAGAAGCTAGAAATAATTTATTATTCAGTAAGGAATTAAGAAAAAATAATTTTGATAAAAATGTAAATCGGTTAATATATAAGAGTGGAGATTTAGTTTTAATCAAAAATCAAGTAGGAAATAAGTTAGATAAAATTTACTTAGGACCATACAGAGTCATTGAAGATGTATCACCAAATGTAAAAATTAAAAAAGATGATAAAGAATATGTAATTCATAAAAATAATACAAAACTGTTTGTAACTTAAAATACTTTGGTTACTTAATTAAGATAAGATGTTTTTTTTTGTATAATGTTATGTTAAAAAGTAAATAATTTTAAAAGTAGTGATGTAAGCTTAGTTTAAGTAAAAAAAAAAAAAATAACAACATTTTTTTTTTTAAAAAAGGGGAGGTGTAGTGTGCAGCTCGCCCAACCTTATATTTGTAACTGCACACACCTTTTATGGGCATTATTACACGAATCGTTGAATCGAACACTTCTCTTTTATTTCGATTACATCACTCTAATACAAAGACGTACGGAAATGCGCCATCGCTACTTGGTTGATATCCCACCCATAAGCATAAAGCGTTTTGTAAATACTTTAATTATACGTACAGCTTAGAAGTGGCATTCCCTGCCGGAGTCATTAAGTCAAGAGTGAATAGGTTACTTCTAGGCAAGCGTGTGTTAGAATCATGAATGGAACTCTATATAAAAGTATTAATATCTACCAAGATAGCAAGCTTTCAATGTCAATATGGTTATTGGTTATTTACTGTGTATCAGAATTCCAATGTATGTGGTGTGTAAGGGACGGGTTTTATTAATAAAAGCACAGAAAGACAAGACTAGGTATTTATTTAAATAAGGCTTGACAATTAATTCATATTGAGAAGGCTCAGTGAGCTTACCAACCGTACGCTAAACTAGTTTTCGTGGAGAAGTAGGGTAACAAACTCTACGGGAGCTCTTTCATAGTATTTATCGATGACTTTTACGACCACATAAAGTATACACAATATTATAGAATCAAAATGACAAGGATAAGGCAAAAAAACATAGACCAGCCCTTAAATCAATTTAATATATTAGGAATAAAGGTCATAATATGATATAGATACAGTTTCAACAAAACCATTAGCAATAATAAAGTTACAATATTAAATAACTTAGGTTAGCCTTGTGTAGTCGACTTTTTACAAAGTATTAATTATTCAAGAATTATAATACTGGCCTGTACTGGATTGTAGTTCACAATAAAAGTAAGTCAGCTTATCAATTACACAATATTTTATAATAACGGGTCTATCTGTGTCTCAATACGTCCAATATGAGAAAATATCCCGCCATTTTCTATATAACTTTAAATTAATCTCACAATTAGGTGAACAATCAATTATTATGTAGTGAAACTGTTTTAAAACGTAACAAGACAATTAAGGAATTTTATAACGATTCTCTAGTCATTCTTAATCAATATCAAAAGAATATTGATATTAACAGACAGTATTGTACTAATTGTTTCAAAGGACTTATAATACTAATATAGCAATATAAACTCCAGGATACATCACAATGATCATTACAAATTACGTAATAATTTATAGGAATATCATCAATGTAGCTTAAATATAGTTTAGAGTTGTTTCCTGTAAACACAACAATATTTAGTTAGGTGGGTACTCTTTTACATTTGTAGGTAGTTTCCAACACAATAATAATTTAGGTAGGTACTTAGACATTTGTCGGTAGGTGCTTAATAAATATGACAGGTATGTATTAAGCAAACCATTGTGACTTGAACAATGAAAATTCATGATTGAATGATGTCACACATACTTCAAATTCTAACACGTGCTTCATCGTCGACCACAACATCACTTAACATCAGGCGAGATGGTGACAAACGCGAGCCGATCAAAAAAAAAAGTTATATTTACTGCCAGCCATTGAACGCAAATCTAAAACTTGCTGCAATGAGAATGAGATAAATTACGGCATGCATTCTTTACATGCTTTCTACCTAGGGGATCCACATTACTTATTGAACTCACACAGAAACTTGTACAATATTTTATTCACACCAATACCTTTCGAGGCTATAATAAATTAGGCGACAGCAAAATCATTCTATTCTAAACTTGCACAACCCTTTAAAAGCAGCCAGAAGAATTTCCTGCCAGCTTGGGTTCGTAATCCATTCAATCTGCGTCTCACAGTACACCTCATTAACGGTAATTTGGTTAACATTACCTATTCCCGATTCACATAAAATAAACAAAAGAATGATGGCATTCTTCCTCTTTTTTAGGTCTATAAAAAAGTCTTCTATCCGTAAAAGTTCTAATGTTAGCTTACTATAGTTACCCATTCCAATATATTTTTTACAGTCATGTAGGTACAATGCGGTAATTGGAAAACTATTATTAAAAACGTTATTTACCTTATGCATTTCATGCACTTTATGATAATCCTTTACACTATCTTATTTAAATGAAAATCTTAGGAGTTATCGCAAAACAAAAATCAACGCGTAGGAAATTGTCGTTGCGTTGTTATCAAGTTGCACTTCAGTGAAGTCAAGATAGCTGGCATCAGCATAATCAAGGATGGTCAGTAGAAGAAATCTCTTCGCAATCTTGGTTGCAGTCGGCAGCAAATAACGCAGTCTTCTCAAAGATACAGCAGATGCGTATAGCTCGAGGCTAACTTCCTGTAGCTGGGCAGTCCATTATAAGTTTTTGTCAATGAATATGCCTAAGTTCTTAACTTTCTCGCTAAAAGGAATAACAGAGTTGTAAACTTGGGGAAGAGTCGTTCAGTCGATCGTTGAGACCGTTCTTGAACTGCCCATCAGTAAAACTTCCGTCTTTATGGGGTCAACCATAAGTCCAAACCTATTGCTTCAATCGCATATACGGCCCAGATCACTATTACATATATATACATATTACACATATACTTGGTTCCAAACACATCATAAGGATTCGTATAATTATTCAGACTGTCACTATGTAGACAAATGTTGAAGTAAAGTTTCATTATTGTTGTTAGCTGATATCGTACCTAGACGCGCCCGAGTTTGGCATATCCCACGCGAACCTTCCATCTTTTCGGGTTTACAAATACCTAGCCTATGACTTCCAGCGACAGTGTAGCTTTATATTACAATTCTACCTCTTTTCTTTGTTCCAGGGCCTCCAAGCCTGCCGGTATACGGTGCCTTCTGGATCGTTCTGGCGCATGGGTTCACCGACCTCCCCACCGCTTTCCGCAAGATAGGACAGAGGTACAAGACGAAGATCATCGGTTTATTCATGGGACCCGTTCCTACCATCGTCCTGAATGACCCTGCCCTGATCAAGGAGATGCTGACTCGCGAGGAGTTCGATGGAAGGATGGACATCATTGTGTTTCGATTGAGATCGTTTTGGAAAAAACTTGGTAAGTAAGTTTTTTTATAAATTGAAGATCGGATTAGGCACTTGACCAACAGCTGACGTGCAGCGAGCAGCGATTAGAGCTAGAACCTAGAGACTATACGAGTTGGCGAGCAGCGAGAAGCGAGTGTGTAGATCGGCACTACACACTCGCTTCTCGCCAACTCTCACAATGTTTTACCAATCGGCTATAAGCGAGTGTTTTTGTGCGACGGGCGATTAATCGTACCACTTGATCGGGCGCTTTGAATTGTTGGTCTGTAGGCGTGAGTTCTTCTGACCGCCAAGCGAGCATCGCCGAGCGAGTATCGCTGAGCGAGTGTTACCTTTGATAGCTCTTGTCGCTGCGACAAACTTGTGTCGAGAGAGTACTCGCTGGCAGTGTGAAACTGTGAACAGCCAGCGACCAACTATTAATATAATGTGTCTCTCTTATTGACGCGGGAGCTGTATCTTTAGTTTGTTTCTTCAGGAAGAGAATAGTCGATAGCTAATCGCTTCGTTGCCGGCGGTGGTACAAGTGCCTTAATTGCTTTGTTTTTGTTTCCCTGTAGCTTTTTTGATAAAGTTGCAGCATGCTCCATAAAAACGAGCGAAGCGAGCTCGATAATTTGAACACCCTGCCATGGGAAAATTAGTTTTTATTATTTGGCCAGTCGTATCAGACTAGAAGTTTTAGGGTGGCAAGCTCGGACGTGTTTGTAGCAAGGCATGGCTAACACATCATAATTAGCCGACCTTCGGCACTTATTTTTCATAAACTCAAGAATTGCGCCCCCCGTCCTTCCAAGAAATACTATGCCGACCATTTATGTATCAATATCTAAATAATGTAAAGTAATAAAATATAGGTTACAGCTATCATTGCGTTTAATTTGGAATTTTAGACTCTGTTTTGTCGAGACCCAGGAGGGGGAGAGTGAGGGGCAACATCCCAAATCAGCCCGCCCCTTTAATCCGTGTCTACTGTCTACTACTACTGTTAATACGATAGACAGGACGTAATTAACTATAAGTTAAGGATAGGAGAAAAATACTCTAAACGTTGATGTGGTCGGTTTAGTACTTTAGACTTTTTGATATGATAATATGATCATCATCATCATTTTAATGTTCCCACTGTGCTGGGACACAGGCCTCATCCCTTCAAGAGAGAGAATGGGTTCTGAAAACAATATTATCTTTCGAATGATATACCACAATCCGTAGTTCATTCCATATAAATTGTGAACAACGCGCGGTGAAGTTTATGTTTTTTCAACACACTTGCTCATAAAGTGGCTCTAATTTCACCGCAACTAGGCACATAATGACACCTGTTATCAAACAGTGACTTTTTCATTACTATTATTCACAAGTGAGATAAAGAGTCTTTTTTTTTAATTTATTGGTTGAGTTGCTTTGTTCTTAAAAAAGTTTCGATACAAAAAAGATCGTGCTCAATAGTACAAATGTAACACATTTCATGCAACTTCGTATTTAAATAGTTAATTTCTACTTGTACGTGTTTAATAAATAAAACTTTCACTTAAATATAACTTTTGTTTTTGTCTGTAATAAAGAAAACTTGAAATTCCCCATTTTTTACGTGGCTAAAACGCTATTCGCGAAAAGCCAAAAAAAATAACTCATTATTTTTAGTCTATGGCCGATCGCCATGGTAGTAACTATTTAGTAATCTATGGCCATGGTTAGATGCGCGCGCATAGGAAAACTGATTAATTTTGCCCGCCATTCCGAAAACAAAATCACAACTCGTTTTCACTGTTGGAAATGATTTTTTAGTATTATTTTCTTCACAAGTGTATTGAAAAACGTCGTATGATACACGTGTGTATTGATGATTACCGTCCTCGGCTCTCAATGGCGCCTCAGCGGTAATCACCAACATTACACACTTGTACCATAATGTACTATTTTTTTTGTTTTGCACAGATCGTGTAAATAGTTCATGTTAATTATTTAAGTACAATATTACAAATTGCCAGTACAATGCCGTTACAAATCAATACTGCAGCGTACCTATTCAATTCATTACGCAAGGCAGCCGTAATAAATGGTACCTATCTCGTTCGATTAATATCTTAATTTGTAGTTAATGTAGATAACAAGCTTAACATCTGTATGTGTTATGAACTTATGATGAATGTGGTAATAAATATGTGCCTGCATTTATATATTCTCGTCACGGACGACACGCGTTATTAGCGCGTGCACGTGACGCGGTAGATTCTCTAAGTATCTCACTGCCATTGATTTAGTATGTTTTCGCTACTCATCGCGAAAACTAAGTGAAGGGACGTGTCAATCTGTAGCATCTAAATAGAATGACAGACCTTGAACAAGGGCTCAATTTACCTACTACTAGTTTTCATGACATGTTTTTAAGTAATCGACCGGCAGACTAAGGCTTTGTCCTAATTGAAAGCGATCATCGCACGAATACGCGATCGTCGCGTTCATTTGTTTGTTCAAACAACGCATCGTCGCACTGCCACAGAGGGTGACTCGTGTTAGGACACCTTTACGATATTAACTTTAAAACTTTCGCGTTTCATAATTGAAAACAATATATCACGGGAATTTAACGGCCGAAACGACGGGTGAAGTAGTATAATTAACTATCGAAATCATCGTGTTAAATTCCCGTGATATATTGTTCACCTTTACGATGCTTATGCCACTTTATTTCTGAATAATTCGCGTACGAGCGACATATTGCCGCGATGGAAGCAGCTTGTGACTGCTCCGAGTATATTTGAAATGATTAAATTGTCAGGCGCCTGCGCATAACCTAATGACACTTTGCATTGGGTCGTTGACTGCCGGCAAGGCAAACCACTTCGGCGGGTCGACCCGTCGATGAGCCTTAAAATATATAATACCATGAAACTACTAAGAATATCGGTCTCAGTAGTTCGTTCAAAGAAAGAAAAAGAACTACTGCGACCAAAATTTTGAATACCTCGTCTGTCTATTATTATATTATTTGTGGTCTATTGTTTTCCTTTTAGTTATTATTCTATTATTATGGTTGCAAGTGAGATTCGCGAATATTGAGCGTGTTTGAGCAAACTATGAGCTTGCGGTACGGTGGGGGCACAGAACAAATACTTTTATTGGTTCTGTGGGTGGCGCTTTGTCGTAAAAGCATTGGGATTTTCCATTTTGTTTTATAATTTAGTGTCTAGTAATCTAGTTTTGAGCTCGGAATAGTTTTACTTAGCCATTATAATTGGGAAAACAGAAGTTGTAACTTATAGGTAAGGCTCCTGCCGCCCGACCCCTTCAAGAATTTAGGCGTGATATTATGATAAAATAACAACTGTAGGCCTGTAACTATCCCACTGCAGGACTAAGGCCTCAAACAGAGAAGGCATGACGAGCATTGATCACCACGCTTGCTCAATACGGTTTGGCTATTTTAGACTTATATTAGGTAATATAAGTCCAGGTTTCCTCACAAGGCCCTGGCACAAGCAACTGAAGGAACGCGAGTGGGTTTTAGTCAGTAAAAGTCTTACACGCCCTCCTGCTTCACCCAGAGCGGAAAAAAACATTGGATAATTTCTAAAAACACAAAAAAAAGGTTTCCTCACGGTGGTTTCCTTCATCGCTGTCAGCGATGTCCAAGATAAACTTAGATAGTAGAATTATGAATTAAAACGTTTATTTAACTTATAGATATCTACTATGTGCCTTTGGACAACTGCCCCTATCGAAGATCCGTAGTCCAACTGATTGGACATTGTCAGAAAAGAATAACGGAAGAGTAGGAAAAAATATGAATTTCAACTTCCCTCCATATCAAGCAGGAGACAGAACAAACAAGGCCAATAGGCACTAAGGGTCGGGTAGGGTCGTTCGTTCCGGGTTCCGAGACAGTTAAATTCATTCGCCGGGACTTCGTCGAGCTTCATTGCCTCGGTGCTTTTCTGGTGGTCGCCACTGTTGATTCTGGCTTTCAGGAGTTGCAGTGGTTTGGGAATAATGCGGTGGGTTTGATTGGACATTATAGTTGGACCACGACCCTAAACGCTAATATCATACCTAAATAACACCTATACCTAAAAATATCTTTTTACTAAACAATGATAGGTTTCCTCAAAAAATCTCAATATTTATTTTTCTACATATAAGTAGTGCGAAACCGCCCATTGTACACTTTTTTATTTTCTTTTTATTTTTATTATTTGTTATTAAGGAGTTTTTATTGACACGGATACGTCAATCCCATTGTACCTTATATTCTTTTTACACAGAAATATACATCTATAACAAAACTATATTTTTATTACCCATTACTATACTTATACTATGATATAGGAAATGGAATTACTGCCTAGGCTTCTGAATTAGGCCACAAATTATTCGTTTGGTCCTTTCTGATTTAGGGTATGCCAAAATATTTTGGATAAGTCCAACATCCCACATATTTAGTTTAAACTCCCTAGCCAAAGATTCCCTTTCATCTTCGTTCTTAGCATATTCCATCAATAAATGTTGCACATCTTCAATTTTATTACATGTCTCACAAATTCACAATTAGGCGATGCAGACTTTCGCATTAAGTAAGCATACTTTGCTGATGGATAGTGGCCAGAACGAAGCCTTAGCGCTAACTTAACATAACTCCTAGTTACCCTTGTTTTTGTAAATGTTTGTGATGTACAATATAGTACCTATATGGACAATAAGTATATAATACATTAAAATAAATAAGTAAATATGTTGCTAATTACAAGTGCGTGTACAGTTAAAGGCAGACATTGCGTGATGCAAACATAATCTTCTTGGATTCGAACATACAAAGTCGTAGAACTGTTAGCTTTTTGAGTTTTTAACACCTTTCTCTTGTGCTTAATTTGATATGAGGCCCTGTTACATGCTTTATGATGGCGTTCCGAAAACGTCAATCATTTGTGAACAGGCTAAATATGAATAGAAGAGAATTAACCTTTTTCTTACGTCTAACGAGCAATTAAATTGGTTGTACGTTTTTTACTGAATCATTACACCAAAGTTTGCTTAAATAAAATTGATTTATTCCGTTCTAATACCAAAACCTAATACCACTAGTGTTTGTTTTAACTCATATTTATTTTCTATTTCGGACGAATACCATTGTTCAAACTAATACCAAAACAAGTTCAAAGATACATGCAGTACAGTTAGTAAAAATGCTTTGTATGCAATTATAAGATAAACGTCTTATAATTGCATACAAAGCATTTTTACTGTTTGAAAAAAGAATCTGCTAAACCCAAAAAAAAATTGCTAGCAAATGTCTAGTTCAATATTAAAATATGAAAAATAAACAACTTTATTATAATTTTAGTTCCTTTGCTTAATTTATATATTTTTTTTGCAAAAACAGCTATACAAGAACAATTTACCTACAATCTAAAAATTACAAAATATCGCAGAAAATTAATTCTTAATTTATATTAAAATTTACCGGACATAGTTATTACTTGATGTACCTAATCATTTACGTCTACCTATCTAATAATAACTACGTCAGGAAAAAAATTCACAATAATAAATCACTTTTAATCTAACAATTGTAAAATATCATAGAAAATCAACTTTTTGTATAATCAAATCAGTCACATATTTATTCTATTTTTTATGATTTTAATAATTTTTCGCCTAGTGTGTTGTCGTGACGAGATCTTTGAGTTTTTTTATTTATAGCTATAGAATGTGCTAATATTCAATAATATAAAACACCAACAACCATTGGCAACCACCAAATTCGATAACTATGCCGACGTCCATGCAGAAATATTTTTCATTAGGTTTGACTGAGCTGACTGTACCAAATTCAAATAGTTTTTATTCGTTCGCACATTAAAGTTAATTATTAAAAGAGCGGTATTCGTTAGGAATAGAAAATAAATATGAATTGAAACAAATACCATTGGTATTAGTTGTTGGTATTAGAACTGAATAAATCATAAAATTTGTAGGTGTCAATTTCACAGTGCGGTCACAAATTAATATTATTGACAAAACTTGTTTGAATAACGCTTAGATAAATATGAGCTTATCCTATAATCTCAGAAGCCTTGTTATTCTGGAAATCACTTCTTTTTTTAAATAGATTGTCTGACTTCAGTAGTTCAGCCTTAACAATGGGTATCGTGTTATCCTTCCTATTTCATATAAAATAATGATATTCGGCTGTATCCAATTAATCTGGAATGGCTTCCAGATTAATTGGATACAGCCGAATATCATTACCCATCATTGTTGGGAAAAGACAGATTTAATCAATTCAAGTACAATTTTCAGCATCGGACTATAAGGCTGGTTTTAGAGTCACGCTGACCGACGCTGACCGTCGGCGCTGACGGTCACCGCAAGCTCGTCATTGGTCGAATCACTCGGCTTAGCGCTGACGGCCGTCGATGGTCAGCGTCGGTCAGCGTGACTCTAAAACCAGCCTTAGGGGTCCCAAGTTCATCTTAATACAGCTACTATCCTTCTTTCTTTAAAGATTTTCATATTTTATTTTCTCCAAGGTCCTAAAAAAACAAATGATGTTTTCTTCCACTGAATATAATTTTCTCTTACTATTTTTTAGGAGTCTTTTTCACGGACGGCTATTTCTGGCACGTGCAGAGAAGGTTTTCGCTGCGTTACCTCAGGGACTACGGCTTCGGGAGACGCGATGGCACTCTGGAGGCTGTGCTGTCTACCGAGATCAAGGAGATGATAGATATGAGGCTTAGTGGACCGAAATACGAAGGAGAAAAGGTATAAACTAATTATTTATTACTAGAATATGGACTGCTTTGACGCCCCCATGTTCTCTTTTCCCTCAGGGACCGTGCATATTATCGGGATAACACTCAGCGATAGGTTTATATCAGTGAATGAATTTTTGGAATCGGATCAATTTTTCCGGAGATTACCTTCATCATCATTAGCCTCTTAATGTGCCCACTACTGGGACACAGCCTCAGGCCTAATCCCTTGGAGAGAGGGAATCGTTCTTAATTCACGACGTGGGTAGTGCGGGTTGGTGGATGTTAGAAGTCTTCGAATTTTTGGTTTTATGACATATCAGTTTCCTCACGATGTTTTCCTTCACCGTTTTTAGACCAGTGATGATGAAATAATTTACACAAAGTAAAGCGCCTGTCTGGGTTCGAACTCACAAAGTCGGGGCCGTTAGCACTGGGCATCCACCACTGCTTTGATTTATATAGATTACCTTTTAGAAACAAAGAAAGAGAATACAAAACCCGCTCGCAAAGCTTGCTACATTTCTACACGCATAAATTATGAAGCTATAAAATTAGACTTGGAAAAAACAGACTTTGCGAGCCTATACAAAGAAGATGGCGCAAATGTCTCAATGACTAAATTTATAGTAACCGAAGTAGCATCCAAACACACAGAGCAAATCCCAATTCCAAGGAAGCGTAGAACTATTAAGCCATGGATAACTCCTGGCCTCCTTAAATGTATACGGAACCGTGATGGGCTGCATGTCAAATCCAGAAGGGCACCTGATAACTTGGTTCTCAAAACCACCTACTGCCGCTATAGGAACTTCTGTAATTCCCTGTTGCGAAAGCTTAAAGCAGCCTACGAAAAAAATGAGCTTGAAAAAGCGCAAGGAAGCCCAAAAGCCTTGTGGAAGACAATTAAAACTATCACCAACTCAAATAAAACATGTTCTAGCCCTTCTGAGCTACTTGAAATAGGTGAGTGTCCCAAGTCGTCTGCCAACAGTGTTTGTGAGTACTTTACCAATATTGGAACCAACTTGGCGGCGAACATTTTATCCCACTCTCCATTTCCCATGGCTGATAATCTGCATCTCTCTACCGCAAACTCTCCTCTGTCTTCCTCCGGTTATCACCCCCCTGTGAACACTCTTGCTGTTTTAGAAGTGGATCACGCGGAAGATGAGTCTCTTGTGATGCAATTGCGCAACGACTGTGCTATTGGTTGGGACGGCATAGGTCCCGAGTTACTGAAGACTTGTCGCCATGTGTTGGTGCCGCCAATCACTTACCTCTTCAATCTCTGCCTTCGTACGGGTGTGTTTCCGGATGCCCTGAAAAAGGCTATTGTCCATCCCATCAACAAGGGGGGGAGCAGGAACTGTGTCAGTAACTATCGGCCCATATCGGTTCTACCTGCTCTCTCCAAAATCTTGGAGAAGATTCTGAACAAATGTCTACGAAACTTTTTAAATAAATATCATCTTTTATCTGATAATCAATATGGCTTCCGGACCTCCACAGAGGATGCCGTACTTGATCTCACTCAATTCATTGCTAAGAATCTTGACGGAAAAATGAAATGCCTAGGTATATTTCTAGAACTTTCGAAGGCGTTCGATACAGTTTCTGTTCCCCTACTTATTTCAAAGTTAGAACACCTAGGTGTTCGTGGCATTACACTCGAGATATTCAAGGACTATCTCATAAATCGTAAACAGCAGGTAAAAGTTGACACGTGCCTTAGCGACGAGAGACTTATGACCTACGGCGTGCCTCAGGGTAGCATATTGGGTCCATTATTGTTCCTCATATATGTAAATGACCTCTGCAACATGGATCTTCCCAATTGCCAAATCTACTCATATGCGGATGATACCGCGATTCTTGTCTGTGGACGTACCTGGGACGTTGTAAAGTCCTGTGCTGAGTCGGCATTGGCTAAGGTTATGGTTTGGCTTAATGCAAATCTGCTCACGCTCAACGTTCAGAAAACGGTTTTCGTCCCTTTCGCGATTCGGCGTGGCTCCTCTCCGCCCGGCTCTTTCTTTTTAACAGCCCACACATGTCCTAACCCCACTACCTCCTGTTGTTGTCCTGCGCTCACTCGTGCCGACAGCGTTAGATACTTGGGTATCGAGATAGACGATGGATTATGATGGGATAAACAGCTTGACGCTCTCATCACAAGAACCATGCGTCTTATTCATATTTTCAGGTCGCTAAGAGAATCTGCAAACCGTGATACTCTAAAAATGGTTTATCTAGCATTGTGTCAATCGATCCTGGGCTATTGCATTTCTGTGTGGGGTGGTGCTACAAAAACTAAATTTCTGGGGGTTGAGCGTGCCCAGAGGGCCATACTTAAAGTAATGACCCGGAAACTCTTTAGATACCCTACATCGGAGTTATACGCGGACTGCAAGGTGCTAACAGTTCGTCAACTTTTCGTGCTTAAATCCACCATCAGAACTCACTCCAAAATACCCACTACTGACACTAGCAAACGGAGGATCCCTTCCACGTTCACACAGCACAAAACCACGTTTGCTAAGCATCAATATTACACACTATGCACCCACATTTACAGTCAAATTCACAAACAACTCGGCATACAAGACCTCAACAGACACACACTGAAATGTAAAGCCACTGAGTGGCTACTACACCAGGACTATTCCTACACCGAATCGTTACTCACCTACATCTCTTGAAAAATACCCACAATCTCCACTTCACACTAACTACTCAACCAACACACACCGTACTTTCAAATCTTATTAATTAATCTTATTTTTAAATTGTTTAATAATAATACATTGTGATAGCGATGACTATATTGTACCTTTTGTTTAATATTATCTATGCAAAATTTACCCGAATACTGTCTCTCAAGATACAGGTTGCCCTAGTTTGAGAGGCAGGGTTCATTAACCGATGGTTACAATGTAGCTCCTACAATAGCAATAGCTGTATACTTATGTGAAAACTTATTATTGTAACATTTTTTTTTTTTTGTTCCAATAAACATTTATTTATTATTATTATAATTCCACAACTATTAGTTTAGATATAAGTATCGCTATTGATCATCATCACGAATGAGCAAGAATTTTAATCAGGGATAAATTTTCTGTAGGCACTTAGGCTTTGAATTAAGCATGGCTAAATATTAACAACCGCACAGGCCAAAGGGTGAGGATTAGGTTGGCTGGGTTCCTTCAATCAGACGAATACCTAATATTTTCAGTGCGATCAAACCGACTCCGTTGCTTGAAAATGTAATGGCTGATTGGTTGATTTGGGGGTTAATGGTTTAAATACATTGATAGGTTGATCTATCGATTATGTTTAACGAGATTATTGATTCGACGAGCTACGATTACCCAAGAAAAGTAATATAATTATTTTAATTTGCCTTAACCTAAACATAACATAAAAAACAATATAAATATATAAAACAGTATTTCCACCAAAAAGTAAGCATTCCACTTCCTTCTTCGACAAATCTTGAATCGTGGAATGCATTATACCTATTGAGGTAAGGCGGCAAACATTACCTACATAAAAAAATAATTGGTTAAGGGGCATTTCCTTTCTCTGTAAATATTCTTCTCCTTTCTCTGTTCTTTTTTTGATACTTATTAGTATATTATAAAATATATAATACATAAATATTTCCTACAGTCATACCAGCTAAAAAAAAATCCACTACACAAAACCATCCCTCACAGACTATTTATAACCTTTTTACATTCTTGTTTCCAGGAAATCGTCAACGGCGACCTCGTCTACATGCCACTCTTCTTCTCCGTCCCATTCATCAATGGTGTCGTCCAAGTCTTCTCCAGGAGTACTATGCCAAGATCAGAGTACCATGCCCTATGGACTCTATCCAAGGGATCCCTCATTTTCTTAAGAAACTCGACAGATATGGGGGGAGCCTTGTCCCTCACTCCTTGGCTCAAGGATATCCTGCCTAACTACAGTGGATATAATAACCTGGTGAAAGGAAATCAGGTTCTGCTGGATTTCTTAAGTGTATGTATGAAATTATGATACTTCCATATATATCCTTTTTATTATCCGACTGCCGAAGGAGGGTAATGTGTTTATCAGTCTAAGTATGTATGTTTGTTTGTTCCTTTGTGGCGTTCTAGAGACCAAACGCATTGGCCTATTTTGGCGATTAAGAAGGTCAATCGTTTCGTCTTAACCTTGCGAGTGGCTGCATTAAAATAGAAAAACGCCGGCTTTTATGGGCCATATTGTGTTGGCCCTATTTTAAATTTATTCCAACCAAAAAATGTTGACTATAATATTAACAATCTAGTTAAAATCTAGGAGTCTTTTAAGTCAGGAGTGAATAGGTTTTTTCTAGGCAAGCGTGCCTTATCGTCGGCCGCATCATCACTTACCATCAGGTGAAATGGTGGTCAAGCGCGAGTCTATAGATAAGAAAACAAAGTAATAAATAAAAAAAGTTAATTCAAAAAATCAAAACACTCAATTGCCTAAGAATCGAACTAAAAAGAAGTAAACAAGAAGAAGCAAATCATGCTGTGCCGTCGGAGGATACATCTGGTTTTGGTCAGCCAGCTCGCGAATATGTATCCCAAGTAGCAGATCAAAGCAGTATAACAGCCGAATTACAGCATTTCTGTATAGTTTTCGATATCCATAACATAAATAATAGGAACAAACACAAATTTCTAGTACCTACAACAAGGCTCAAGAAAATAAGTGGCTCGTTTAGATGTCAATGTGTATGCTTTTATAATAAGCTTCCAAGTCACGTACAAGATCTAAGTCTTAATAAATTCAAATCATTCATTAAACGTAAGTTGTGCCAGAAAGCGTTTTATACCATTAAAGATTACGTTGAGGACAAAAAGGCTTGGGATTGAGCTGCTCCAATTAATGTTGATTTTTTATATTTTGCACCATGTATGTTATTCTTTTTGTTTTTTCTTTTTCTTGCAATGACAAGAATATTAACTTTTTAAAGTATTCATCACCATCATCATTTCAGCCGAAAGACGTCCACTGCTGGACATAGGCCTCCCCCAGTCGTCGCCACATTGACCGATCCCGTGCGTCTCGCATCCAGCGCCTTCCCGCAACCTTAACCAGGTCATCAGTCCACCTAGTGGGAGGCCTTCCAACGTATCGTCTTCCGGTTCGCGGTCGCCATTCCAGAACTTTTCGGCCCCATCGGCCATCCGTTCTACGAGCAATGTGCCCTGCCCACTGCCACTTAAGTTTGGCAATTCTTCGGGCTATGTCGGTAACCTGCGGATATCATCATTTCTGACATGATCACGCAAGGAAATTCCGAGCATAGCCCTCTCCATTGCCCTTTGGGTGACTTTGAGCTTTCTGATAAGGCCCATTGTGAGCGACCACGTCTCGGTCCCATAGGTGATAAAGTATTATATATTTAAAGTATTATATTATTTTAATTATTGTGAATGTGAAGACTATGTGGATCATTCTTTTTTTTTTTGTTTTTGATTTATCTTAGCTAGTTTTTAATCATGGTCTGGCAGTTTGAGTAGTTTATGCGGCCTGCCCGAATGACCTTTCCTTGGTATTGTTCGTCGAATCGTTGAGCTCCTTAAATTCTGTGTTGAGCTGCTCGGTTATATAACTACCTAAGGGCTTGTCCCCGTCACCATCTCACGACGTCGTAAACGTGGAACGGTGAGGTGCCGCGGTGCAACACTTTGACATGACTTTCTAAATTATGTTACCGTGCCGTAATAATGCACGTCACGATGCCGCAACGTTATACGTTGTCGTGCCTTGTATAACACCAGTAAAGTTTTCACAAATGAACCTATGTAATCAGTCTCTTTCTAGACGTTCCACAAGAATAATTAATATCAATAATCTGACTTTTTTTGCACAACTAATCGCTAATACAATTAAAATCAACTGAGCGAGCGCATCGTCAGTGCCGTTTCCGATGGTGTCTGACGCTTCGTTCCACGGCGGAGATGCCGTACCTTGCATTAGCATGTCACGACTACGAGCCACGCCGCGACACCGCACCCTTCCACGTTGACGACGTCGTAACTTGTTGATGGTGATAAGCGCTTAGTTCGAGTATAATACAAGTGTTATGACCTATAAGTTCATTCAATCTTCCAGTTTTTGTGTTTCCTAACCTAACTAAAAAAATAAATTTAACTTGATACTCACGACCTTCCTGAGAATGTCAATAACCACTTGACATTGCTATTCTCGTTTGTTCCCACTTGTTCTATTTAAACAGTTTTAAGGTAGAGCTTATGTGCTTTTTTTTTCTCAATAACTTAGAGTATTTCTGTGTTTATTTTCGGTGTAATAAATAAAGCCAACAACAACATTATCTTCATTTCAGAAAATAGTGCACGAAGCTAACGAGACCCACGATGAATCTTACAACCGACACTTCATGGATATGTACCTCACTAAGATGAAGGAAGAAATGAGAGAGGAGGGACGCAGCACATACTCAGGTAAATGCATACATAAGCAGAGTATAATCAGCCTAGAATGTTTCCAAACCTAATACACAAGCCTCCTCTCTGTGAATCGGAGTGGGCCGTAATAACTACGCAGGCTATGCATATGGTTAGATGTTACATATCTTTGATTATTTGGTTCTTAGACATGAAGGTTTCCTCACGATGTTGTCTTGTCCGCCCCGTTTTGGTGGGGCTAACACTTTGCGGTGAGCTTCAGCATCGAAAGGCAACCAAAAAAACCTCTAGGTAAATTCTACTTCCTATACTGAAATATTATGAATATGACAGACTGTTTGTTACTTAATCTATGATGCCGAATAGGTGCACGTGGATACCATGGCCGGGTTATGGACTTAGAATAGGTTCTAACATTATTTCATTTTGAGTAGAAGTTGTTGTCGTAGCTTTTTCTGGATGTGTGCACATGCAGATCATGCGAATTCCTCGTTCCAAGAGAAAGACTTAAAGGAATACCACGAGATGATCAATGGATTGATGAATAATCATAACCGAAGACTTATTTAAGACATATCTTCTTTCATCTTATCGAGGCTTAAATAAGAAGTTAGCGAAAACCGACAAATGCATATAAATAATAGGTAATTGGAATAAGGCCGTTTGCAAATCATTATTATCTAAGTAGTTATTTATTCTAAATATGGTACCATGCGATGCATGTGCAGTATAAGGATGCTTACAGAATCTACGACATATATTCTAATACCTACGAAATCACAATAGGTAACGACTTACGAGAAGAAGCTATACCTATTACAAGTCGTGGGTATTTATTCGACAGTGATTTTTGAGCTCATGTTTCTAGAACTTTATCCCTGATACGCTGAAGGTTCTCTAAAAGCTTAGCCCTCTATCCATTGGTACCAAATTTTATTATTTACATTATGATCTTATTAATAAACTAGCTGACCCCCGGGGCTTCGCTCCCGTCAACTGGCTATCTACCTACCTACCCTGCCCACCCTGCCTACCATGCCAACCATGCCTACCCTGCCTACCCTGCCTTCCCTGCCTATCCTGCTTTCTCTGCCAACCCTGACTGCCATGCCTACCCTGCCTATCCTGCCTACCCTGCCTTCCCTACCTACCCAGATTACCCTGCCTACCCTGCCTACCCTGCCTACCATGCCTATCATGCCTACCCTGTCTATCCTGCTAAACCTGCCTACCATGCCTACCCTGCCTGCCCTGCCAACCCTGCCTACCCGGCCAACCCCGCCTACCATGCCTACCCTGCCTACCCTGCTTACCCTGCCTAGCCAGCCTAGCCTGCCTACCCTACCTACCCTGCCTACTTTGCCTACCCTGCCTACCCTACTTACCTACTATTTTTATCTATCATCAATGTTTTTCTCAGCGCACGCCAAAGAATGAATTTTATAGGCAATATTTTCCTACCTTGGGTTAGTTACATTATTGCAATTTTCATAAGGATCTCAAAATTTTTTTGAAAATTTATTATAGCCTATGACACTCAGGAATAATGTAGCTTTCTACTGGTGAAAGAATTTTCAAAATCGGTTCAGTAGATCCAGAGATTACCCCTTACAACGTCACAAACTCACAAACTCACAAACTTTACCTCTTTATAATATTAGTATAGATATGTATCTTTATGCGACCGATGACGTTGGTTGCGCAGGCTGCGCTTGCGTCGATGACAGTCGGGAAGCGGAAATCACATAAATTTAACTAATAACCGAACGGTTAATGTTAAACTAATGACGTATTTGACTAATAGAGCCTTATAAACTAAAAATAAAATGTAGTCGTAAAAGATTTATATGGTCGTATTTTAAATGTCAGGTTTTGTGTTTTTTATGTGTGAATATTGACTAAAGAAACAATTTGCACGCAAATTAGTTAGATTAAAACCGTATATTGATTAAATATAATTAAGAATAGTCTTACGAACAAGAAAAGTAGTCTAGTACAGTGCCTAAATATTTATGAAATCAATTGGCATCATTATAGTTTACGTATCTTAAAGCTAGCATTCTGCTCAGCTTTTAAACAACTCATATGCCCTCAGCCAGGATATTAGTATAATATTTTGATTGGATTAACTCATGCTCTCCCGTAAAACACCACTCCCAAATTATCTCAATGTGATTTCGCTATTATTTTCAGTCTGTGCTGCCTCACTGGCAAGGCCATGGGCCTCCCTTACTTCTTTCAATTTCCCCCTGTTTTGGTCCAGTGTAGACCAGTCCAGACCAGTTTGACGCAGCCGTGAGGCACACTTTCCTGCTTATTTCTTACATCGGACTTTACACTTTTGATTTTTATTTGTTTGTTTTTATTTGTGTGTCTTTTAGTCTGTGCTAAATAAATGTATTTTCTATCCTTTCTATAGGTGTAAAGGTCGTTCCGCCATATTTGCCGGGGTCTGCCGCAATGTTGCCGTAAATTTTCGGGGAGCTACATTATCAGAAAAATATATTTTTAAATATTTACCTAATCTCGTTGGTGTAGTGTTTGAAAGGACAACTGCAGAACTTGTGGTTCAGACTCCCTGATTCAATGTTCAATATCCATGTGGGGCAGTGTCATTGGGTTTATACATCAGGAATTTTTCAGCAAAAGTCGAAATCTTTCCTACATTTCTGCTGGTGCGCAACGCATTCGTTTAAAATGAAGGTTTTCATAATTTTTTAATTATTTTGTTTCCAGTGGACCAGTTAATCTTGACGTGTTCAGACTACACATTCCCAGCGGCATCATCAGTCCAGTCCGTGTTGACTATGCTTGTGGAGCGACTGCTGGTGCAGCCCGAGATCCAGGACAAGATCCATGAGGAGCTAGACCGAGTCATCGGCAGAGATCGCCTGCCTAATCTTGATGATAGACAGAAGTATGTTCCATTTTGATTAACGGTTTTTATCTGAAATCGCGTTTGGAACAGGTGTAGGTGATTGAGAGCTAGTAGTTGTAGGGACCCCGTTTTCGCACTTAGACTAGTTGAGAGCTATTCATTAGTAGATTTGTAGTTCAAGAAGAACTGCTACACTGCAAATAATTATATACCTGCAAGCATAAATTGAAATGGTAATTTAACAATTCACTCATAGTTCAAAACTATCATCAATGGTGCGACTGTATAGCGCCGCATTTTGGATAACAGTAGTCAAATTGAATGGCGTTTAGCAGAACACGATTTGAAAATTGAAACCGACTGACTGAATGCTTATAGGACAATCTTAGAGCATTGTCTTGCGTTGTTATGCAAGTTTTTTTTTTTTTTTTTTAATTTTGCCCCACACTAGGAATTGTGCGCCCTTGCTTTCTTGGTGTTAGCTGTGTAAAACAGAGTGAAATATGCAAATATATATATATATATATATTTACATTTTCATATGCTTATGAACCATGTAAAAATATACAAAAATAAAATCATAACAAGTTTACGAGTAATAGTCGACCAACTTAGCTTTAGAACAACCAGAATTTCGCAAACTGACTGATTTAAAACATACGTAAGTTATCACCTTCCAACTGTGTATTATTATTATTTACCGACGCGTTTCGCTTGACTCCTTCTCCTTAGCTTAAAAATATGTAAACAAGGTTCATTTTATTTTCTACATAAAATCTGTTTTTAACTTATGCAATCGGGGTTTTCAATTTTATTACCGAATTTAACCAGCTGTTTTTTTTTGGAATGCGGAATTGACATTTACAAAATTTATCTGTTTGTTTTTAACAGAACCTTAATTTTAATGGGTCTAATGACATATGGTTATATCTCATGAATATAACTGACGTAAATGCAAGCTTTTTGATGTAAAACAGTGTCAATAATTTTATTATTAAATTAGTTGCACAAAATTTGCATTTATTTTGCCAAGACGGCCCCATTGCCTTGGCCCAATGGGAACTAAAATAACTTATAAGTCAATAAAGTAACTTCTACATCTGTATGATTGGTCAAAATAATTTAACCCAGTACTAAAATTTTCGAGCTCACTCCGCTCGCACTCAGATCCATAATATCAGGTTTTTATGCATGGGAACTTCTATATCCGTATGAGTGAGAATCCAACTGAGGAATGCAGCCAAATGATTTTCTTTTTGTAAAAATTCCAGCATCAAAATTAGCCATCAAACTTTTATATTCAACAACTAAATTAATAAAACATATTCTATTTTCATGAAAATTAGCAACACAAACGCGGGAGTGTACCTAACGCTCGCTGGTAATGAGAGGGGTGAGACCGGTTACGGAATGTACGAAATATTATCTAATAATACACGAAATATCTGTGTTGAAATACATTTTGCTTTAGAATATTGGACAGTGGTGCCAACTTAGGGTAATTTACCCTAGATTTAGAGTAAAGTTGAGTCAACAGGGTAATTTTTAGGGTACAAACTCGGTGAGGGTAATTTTAGGGTAAGTTTTTTGCTGATGCTATAATAGAATTTATAACTTATTTGATAAAAAAATTGTGATGAAATGGGCTGTAGTTTAAATATCTTCCTTGAACCCGCAATCTCTCAAAACTTCTTTCTCGATACGCCTATTATAGCCTTAATGAAATAGTCAAGCACTTGTTATAAATAGGATCTTTGGAAAACACCAGATTTATTTAGTTTCAAATATCCTTATAGTAAAATTTGACTGTAATTAAAAGTGTTATGATTGTATTGGCTCGTCTTGTATATGATCTTGCATGAATTGTAAGAAATATAAAAAGTACCGAGGGAAAACAAATTTAAAGTAATTTTTTCATTTATCTTAAAATCTAGGGTAAATTAGGATCAGACTTGGGGTAAAACAAAAACAAGACCTGGCAACACTGATATTGGAGCAAAGTACATACGAGTACAGACAGCCACAAGTGTACGCCTAACTTCACGTAGTCTTCTGGTTGCTACCTCTAGAGTGTATATAAAAACCGCAGACGCGAAGGGAGAGCAACCCCCGCCAGCTGTAAGAAAGCATAGGCACCCGTGCGAGAAATAGCGGCCGAGGCTGGTTGCCGGTGGTGACCATCAAGCCGAAGCTGCGGAGACGATGCAGAAGGAATTTTACTGTTAGATGACAATAATTTTGGTATGTTCAATTGAGTAGGTATTATAGTCAAGTCATAAATTACTTATGGTAACATTATAAATAGATAGGTGACTACATGAAATTAGAGCTTTTATTGACCATTATTTGATAAAAATAATAAAGTAGTTTTATGTTCAATTATAGTAGATTAACTCATCACGTAAAAAAATATAGGCGACTATTTGAAATTAGAGTACGTTGAAACTATTTTATAAATGCAGTAGATACACTTTTAGAAGCTGGCAATGCGTAGACATATCACAAATTTTGTTGCTTAAGTATTATCACGATGCTGCGTCATATTAACAGTAGCTTGTTTTACAAGGTCGGTTGAAAACATTTATTTGACGCTAAAAGTTTGTCGCTGACCTATTAATTCATTTACAACTTTGAAGACGAGAATTACATTTTAATGAAGCTGACTTAATTAGTACCCAATCCTTAGTAGATAATGATTTTTCATGCATACTTCGTCAGCCTATAGCACCGCATGGATTTGGAGTACGTGACTTGAGTTGGGTTATTTCGCTTGTTCGAAGAAATAAATCAGCATACATTTTTTTTGTATCGATTTCTGGGTCAATTGTGATACCTGTCCTTTTCAAAACTTCCCGTTTCGGGAAAGAAGGTTTTTGTCTCTTTTAATTATGTTAAGTGAGTGGACTTAGGACTTTGATTTCTTTGTATTTGGTTACTTTTTTGAATCTCTAGGAGGGGCAAAATCCCTCTCCCTGCCCCTCTAGGCGAAGCCCATGATTACCACCGCTACCGTTACACCGGGAATCAACAACAATATTTTTTCGCCACCAGCTTTGGCCAAAAACCGACCTTCTGTCGAACAATAGATACTCACGGGGTTATTTTTTGAATTTTTATTTATCAATCGTGTCTGCGAGACACAATTAAAATGTTTACTTTCTTTCTTTTCTTTCTTATGCGGCATGCATTTTGAAATTCGATAAACACAAAAAACTATGAGCTCTATAATAGAACTAAGTAACAATATGAATGTATTACTTCAATACATGTGGCATTTATAGTACATTACTTCAATAGGAAAGTGTTGCTGTTGAAATAAAGTGGGGATGTTTTTTTTTCGTCGTCTATACCATTGTGTGGGGTATAGTTGGATAGGCCATTCAAAAATATTATGGGTTTGTCAAAACCATTTTTCGATTCAGAGATCCGTTTGCGTAAAATTAAGCTTTAAATTGCAAATTTTTGTTATAGTCAAGTGTCCCTCCCCCCTGCCACCAGCGATATGGTTGCTCTTGGCTATGTGAAAAAAATCACGGCAGTAGTAAATATAACGAAATTAAAAGGAAAACTATCACAGCTAAATAAGCTTTACAAGTTTACGAGTAATAGTCGACCATCTTATAAAATGTACTTGGAACAGTTACAATTTTGTACAAATGCCATTGAAAAATTACTTAAATAACGTTGTTAGATGTGTAAAACAGACTAAATATATGCTTATGAACCATGTAAAAATATACAAAAATAAAATCATAACAGGCTTTACAAGTTTAAGAAAAATAGTAGACCAACCTTGTTAGATGTGTAAAACAGATAGTAAATATATGTTTATGAAAATATACAAAAATAAAATCACCACATCCTTAATAATGATTTCTAAATTAATAATGTTTACGCTCGAATAACGCATTGAAGTGGGCGGAGTCGTTGGCAGTACCGGTCCGTAGTCCATACGGCGCATGCACACGGGGGAGTCTATTTTGTGTTACTGCAGAAGTATTTTCGACGTTTTATAATCTAAAGTCAAATAAGATTCGATTGCCAAGCAAATTCCGCTACCCGACCATAGCTGGCGGTATTCTCAGTAGTCGCAATTATAATCTTAATTGTGTTTGCCGTAAGGTTGACATTCGTGTCATAGGTTGATATTTACTAGTACTCAACCAAGGTCACACCAGTGCAATATAACACATTGCAATTTTAATTACATTATCGATATCGATAGATACCCGATTTCTGAATTCGAAAAAAAAGACCTGGATTTTTTATTTTATTTGGAGGATTGCATACATTTTTATAAATAAAAACAAGTTGAAATTATCTACTAATTTAATTATGCTCATTGAGGTTGGCGGGCCTCTTCATAATATTATCTTATAGAAATATGAAAGTACTTATTTTCTTTTGTGAGAACGAAATAGTGAATACCTCAGATTAGAGGTGAATACATTCGAAATTATTCGAATTCGTGACCCTAACGCGTGGCTCAAACGCGTATCGGCTCCTTTCGCAATTGACGTCCTTCATATAGATTATATATTGCAGCTTATTTACGCTGGTTGTTTGTTTCTATCATTGAATAATTTGATTTTTTTACTTTTTGGTAGTTGAGTATTGTTTGAAAATACTCATAATAAAATATTTGTTTTCGGTTTGTAAATATTTGGAGATCTTAACGAAGAGTATCTCCGTAACGGCAATACTTATAAATCTTTATTAATAACGCTTGCCTCTACCTGCGATGGTACTCAAATAGATAATACCAGCGGCTTCACCCACGTGGAAGTCGAAAATTATCCCGAGGGAACATATTGCCGGCATAAAAAGTATCCCATGTGCTATTCCTAACTATAATCTATCTCTGTGCCAAATTTCATCCAGATCCGTTTGGTAGTTTTTGCGTGAAAGAGTAACAAACATATATACATCCATCCATCCTCACAAACTCGCATTTATAATATTAAGTAGGATTTTTCTAACTTCACTTCAAGAAGGAGATACAAAATCCAACTATACAGTAATTGGATTTTGTATCTCCTTCTTCAGTTAACATCGTCCTATGTGGGCCTGTTTTTAGACATTGTGAGCCGCTGAAACCGTTTTAATGTTCATGTAACAACAAAAAACCCTCTTCTTAGTTCGCATTATTATGCAACTACGGAACTCTATTACTGCGCGTGGCCCGCCACGCACTTGGCTGGTTTTTAGGGTTCCGTACCCAAAGAGTAAAAACGGGACCCTATTACTAAGACTCCGCGGTCCGTCTGTTTGTCTGTCACCAGGCTGTATCTCATGAACCGTGATAGCTAGACAATTGAAATTTTCACAGATGATGTATTTCTGTTGCCGCTATAACAACAAATACTAAAAACAGAATAAAATAAATATTTAAGTTGGGCTCCCATACCACAAACGTGATTTCTTGCTGTTTTTTTGCGATAACGGTACGGAACCCTTTGTGCGCGAGTCCGACTCGCACTTGGCCTGTTTTTTTTTCATTTTGATTGGGTACCTATCTGTTTTGTTTTATCATTGCGATAGTTAATTCATTTGTCCCTGTAGTTTTGTCAAATGCGACGTTTACAATTGCTCTTCTAATTTTAATCGTGATTATCTGCAATTAAGGCCATGTTAGAAAGATAGATTAGATAAATCATGTTATATCGCCTAAGCTGAATATACGGTGGCAATGCCTGAGAATCAACAGATTTTATTGAGATAGGTCGTAATCAATTATTCGGCCATGAACAAATGCGATCCACTCCATTGTTTACCAACTTTCCAAAAAGGAGGAGGTTCTATGTTCGACCTTGTTTTTCTTTTTGTGTATTTTTACTAATTTCTCTGTCAATTGTGGACTGATTTTGAAAATTATGTTTTTTGTTTGAAAGAGTACCTATGTTCCTAAATTGCTCCTGTTTTAATTTTGATGAAGATCTGATGAATAACTTCGGATATATACAACAGAACACTTCAATAAATGATCGCAAATCTCTCGGGATTGCTGCAATCGCATATCTGTTTATTGTTTATACCAATTCATAACATAAAATCACGTCAGTACGCTCTAAAGGGACTACGCAGATGGGTACAGTTATTCGCCTTGGTACACTCTCATTTCACTGGTTATGTTCAAGTTTCATGATATTCGGCTAATATTCTGGCATTATAGGCACCTTACTAAAGAACTTGACTATTAGATAAGTACCACAGCTAAAAAGTGATAAATAAAAACTTGATTGCGCCTGATACCAGCACAATCCCAATAGTACCCAATTAAAATTAACTGGATACCTACTTCTTTAATAAAAACTTGCTTTAAATAATAGAGATATCGATCACGAAAAAGAAGTTTATTTAATTTGGAAGTCGGTTGCATTTTTTTGTAAAAAGTTTTTATTGGATTTATCGTTCGAATTTGCATGTTAGATATCTCTATTATTATCGCATTAAAGCAAGTTTTTATTGAAGAAGTAGATATCGAATTAATTTTAATTGGAGATACTAATGGGATTGTGCTCGTATCAGGCGTTTTCTACACATTCTACTTAATTAAACAGCCTATAAGCAAACATCATAATACTTACATTCATACTTAAATGGAATACTTACAATTTGTAGGTAGGTACCTCTAATACTTTGTATGAAATAAGCCCGCAAACCCGCTCTCTTATCCAGAGACGAATCAGGCCATTAACCTGCTTGGTTTTGTTTCTATTTTTTAAATTTGAAACCGAATCGTGACCGCAACACAAAAGAAAAAAAGAAGCACAATGACTGTGCGGCCCTACCGCACTTGGGCCGTTCAAAGTGTTAATGCCATCATAATTCCATTCCAGTTCTACAAACAACTTTTGTACAAAAAAAATACTACAGACTTCCAAATAAGAAAACTATACAGTGAAAAATAAGTTTATTTTTGGAAGTCGGTGTCTTTGGTAGGTACCAATTTTTTGCGTTATGTACACCGATCTCCAAAAATAAACTCCAAAAAGTTTTCTTATTTGGAAGTCGGTAGTTTTTTTTTTGTAAAAAAGTTTTTTAGTTTTCACTTTTTAACCGACTTCCCAAAAAGGAGGAGGTACTTCTGTACCTACCTAATAGGCAAGTAGTTTAGTAAGGTACCTATAATGCCAAAATAGATTACCCGAACATCGTGAAACTGAACATAACCGGTGAAATGAGAATGTACCAAGGTGAACTGTACACATCTGCGTAACCCTTTAGAGCGTACTGGCTGATGTTATGTTATGAAATGGTATAAACAATAAACAGACATGCGATTGCAGCAATCCCGAGAGATTTGCCGTTATTTATTTAAGAGTTCTTTTATATATCTCCGAAGTTGTTCATCAGATCTTCGCCAAATTAAAATGGGAACAATTTCGGAACATACTCTTGCAAACAAAAAAATAATTTTCAAAATCGGTCCACAATTGACGGAGATATCGGTGACCACACTTTAAAAAAAACATACATAAAGTCGTTAGAATTAATATTTGTTTCGGGATATTTACCATGTATATTTTGTTTTTGGTTGAGTATATACATGGTAAATATCCCGAAACAAATATTAATTCTAATGATTGTGACCATGTCAGCTTAAAAACTTATATAGGTACATAAAGTCGGTTTGGTAAGTCGTTTAAAAAGGGGTGGTGCCATCGGCTATCTAAGCTATACATTACTACTGTAGTATTATATTATCTGTGACATTACCGATAGCACCATCTTTTTTTCCGTATCTCTCTCATACTATACTGGACAGAAATATCTCGCACACAAACGGCACCTACTAGAATCTCGCTTTGTGTGAAGAGCTTCTTGGATAGGCAGTTGATAGTTTTATACCTACTGTTAACTGGGCATGACTATCTCCTACTGTTAGATTTTGTACCGCGTACCCGTTACCTCCTTTTTTGTTAGATTGCTTGACTTTTGTTCTTTTTTGGGCCTTAATCGCGATGGCTCAGATAAACCGTTTGCTTTGCTTTGAAAATGTTTGCTAACAAGCGAAAAATATATACCCACCATACAGTTTTATAAAAAACTCAATTTCTTGACCACTAATATTTGGACTGCGAAGAAACATGGATTTTGTTTCTTTTTCACAATTATTTTTAACGGGATGCCGAGAAAACCTACTGCAACTCTATTATAGTTTTTCGTATTCAGAACCCGTAACGAATCTCGCAAAATGTAGAATTTATTCAAATTACCTACAGACTTTCACAATGCTAGATAATAATCCCAGGTGAATTACGCACTTCTAGATAGCTTCGTGACCAGAGCTTTATTAATTAAGCCCTATCATTATTAACCTGGATTTTCCTACTGCAGGACAAAGGTCTGTTCTCCTTCCTTACTCCCTTAGGCCTATTTGAGACCATCTAGTACCTATTAATCGGAGGATTGAAAATTATCGTCGAATAAATCGTTACAAGACATACCGTAGTTGAAAAAAACACGCCTTTAAAATAAGAATTTGAACTTGTTACCGTTTCAAAATAATTGATAATAATGAAGGCCATGAAATGGTGGAAAAAAACAAAGTCTTAGGGAGATAACCTAACCAGTCCATCAATTTAGGTTATCAACAAGAAGCTACTGTTTGTGTGTACCTAATCCTAAGCCGCATCAATGTTTCATAATTAAGGTTAGTACTTAACATTCACTAAGTAGGTACTAACCTATCTCAACATAGAACTGCTTGTTAGTATCTTATCATCGATAGCAATGAATGATTCTGGCGATTAGATAGATAGTCAGCTTCGGGGGCCTTCCTTATATGAAAATCGATTCTTAAGTAGTACACTCCAAAAGCGAAATGGTTACAGTTTCTTAGTAGATCGGATACCTGATACAAATTGTTTTTTTGTACTTATTTGGCCCGTATGTCTAATCTTTCAATGCATCTTACGTGGTTATCATTCGGTTTTCTTTTTAACTGACTTTATTTTATTTTATTTATTTTACCTCAGAAATTTTTACTAGGTGAACCGATTTTGATGTTTTTTTTTATTTGAAAGCTGGTGCTTCACATGTAGTTCCATCTGAAGATCTGATAAAGAACTTCGGAGATATACAACAGAGCTCTTCAATAAATGACGGCAAATCACTCGGGATAGCTGCAATCGCATGTCTTAACATAACATCACGCCAGTACGCTCTAAAGGGGTACGCAGGTATACAATTCACCCTGGTATACTCTCATTCCATAGGTTTGGTTCAAGTTTCATGTTATTGTAATTAAAAAAACTTTGTTTACAAAAACTACAACCAACTTCCAAATAAAAACACAATGAAGTGAAAAATAACTTCAATTTCGGCAGTCGGTGTAAAAAATCAAAGAAACGAAAACAGGAACACAGTTTTTTTAATTATACACAGATTTATAATTATACACAGAATTATAATAGAACACAGTTTTTAGAATCAAAATACATAATATCCACTTTTACACAGATAGTTAGGTTTAGACTAATGGTATTATTAGATTCTTAACATGCTTAGATATAACTTAGATAACTTAGATATCGAAAAAGAAGGTTAATAACCGTAGTCTATTGCAAACCTCGTATAAAGTAACGCACCGATTTGACCTAATTAGTTTCCTATGTACAGTTTTGCTGACGGCTTGAAACTATTAACGGCTTGGCCATTACGGTTCTGTACCGACTAACACGTTACAACACGAAACAGTTATTTACTGGCTCGAACCGTTCTAACCATCCATCAAAAGCAATTGCAAAGAAATCGGAACAGTAGTTTTGAATGCATAATAAGAATAAACGCTTAGTAAACGCATAAACCACAATTTAGTAGGTAGCTATATACCTAATTCCCCAGGGATGTACCCTAACAGGCGTTGCACAGAGGGGGATCCAGGATAGTCTTTTAAGTGTTCACTGGGCCACATGCTGATGGTGATCACCGGGTTGGTTTTATTTATTATATTCTTTATTGTACATATAGTTGTTTTAGTGAGGTAAACATCCCACACTCCATTAATGTCTTTTCACCAAAAGTTCAGGCGCCTTTTGAAGGTATAAACCAGAAAAACTAGTGCTAGTGTATTTGCTAGTGAACTCTAATCTTTCGCCATCGTCGTTGACAGTCACGCAATGCACCTAAATGCACTGCCTAATGACAAGTAGATATAGGTTACAACACCCACTCAGACAATAAGCATAATACGTTCTAACTTTTGGGACACAGGCCTATAGTTGTGTACTACACATAGTCCATGACGTGGGTCTTTTGCGGGTTGGTGGATGTGACAGACAGTTATATTTTCTTCAGTTATATGTTTATATCTTCTTGGAATCTTGAATGTTTGGCTCTTGATTGGATATGATGATTTCCTTATAACTATACGTATAATTGTACGTACGTAAGGATTTACAGCGTTTTTTGTTGCAGTATGCCTTACTTGGAAGCGTGTCTCCGCGAGACGATGAGGTTCGACACAACGGTCCCGCTCTCAGTGCCACACCGAGCCATGAAGGACACCACGATAGCAGGCTTTGATGTGCCAGAAGTAATATTATCACTATTAGTAGAACTATTTACTTCTTAAATCTACAAGGCCTAAACATACAAAAACATAAAATTAAAGATAAACCGTGAATATCAAAATAAGCATGCTGAAAAATCTCGTAATTTATCTGTTATTTTTGAAAGGTTTGGCATAGGGTTAGGGCAAGGCAGCTTGCTTAGCCCTTGTTTAACTAAACAAAACTCGTGATTTTTATTTGCTGATATTGTTTGAGGCAAAACTACAAACGCTGGTTAAAACGATTTCTGTCGTCAAATTCAAAGTTAGTAATGGAGTCTTGGTTACATTCGAAATGTTTTGAAAATTTTAAACTTAATTGTTTGTATGGTTCCAGGGTACAATGATCAGTCCCAATCTGGTGATGCTGCACATGGACAAGGAGATATGGGGTGACCCCGAAAACTTCCGCCCCGAACGTTTCCTCAAGAACGGAAAGTTGGACGTCTCGCTTCACAAATCTTTACCGTTTGGTGCAGGTATGATCTTCTTCATCTAGTATCCACTTATTATAACAGATTTCTGATCGATTGAGATTGATGATCTGATTGCCTTGTCCAAAAAGAGAGAGTTTAGGAGCCATTACATATTTTGTCCACAATATATGTGTTTTGTACTTAGGTATCCACAAAACGTGAACGCCGGCTTACTTACTACGCTCTTTCTGGACAAGGTTCTATGTCTATATTTTAACTAGGTAGATACTGTAGCATGATAGCTTAGGTTACCTACTTTAGATAATGATCTTGCGTCTTACCAGGTTTAATAAGTGGGTATATTTTGTAACTGACATTCATGTAACTTATTTTTCTTTATGAGTAAGTAGTTACGTAAATTATTAAAATAAACGACATTTTCGCGACTCAATTTTCCTCAATGCAACATAGTTAGGCAAGAGTCACATTTCCGAGTTCATTCAAAGCATAATACATAACTATATTATGGGTTAAATTATGAAATTGCCATTGTTTTTTTTATTTAACAATAATAATTTTTATTACCATTATTATTTATACATTGCTGCCATCTAATAGGAAGGTCATTTATGCCTTTGCGATAGAACTCAGGTGATCTAGATTCGACAAACTGTGTGAAAGCATTTTGTACTGCCTCCTGAGAAGAATTTTTTTTATACATACATCTATACTATAATAATTAATAATAATATTATAAAGAGGTAAAGTTTGTGAGTTTGTGAGTTTGTGAGTTTGTGAGTTTGTGACGTTGTAAGGGGTAATCTCTGGATCTACTGAACCGATTTTGAAAATTCTTGCACCGGTAGAAAGCTACATTATTCCTGAGTGTCATAGGCTATAAAATATTTAAAAAAAAATAGAGATCCTTATGAAAATTGCAATAATGTAACCCAAGGTAGCAAAATGTTGTCTGTAAAATACATTATTTGGCGTGCGCTGAGAAAACTATTGATGATAGATACAAATTAGTAGGTAGGGTAGGTAGGATAGGCCGGTTAGGCAGAGTAGGCAGGGTAGGCAGGAAAGGCAGGGTAGGCAGCGTAAGCAGAGTAGGCAGGGTAGGCAGGGTAGGCAGGATAGGCAGGGTAGGCAGGAAAGGCTGGGTAGGCAGGGTAGGCCGGGTAGGCAGGGTAGGCAGGGTAAGCAGAGTAGGCAGGGTAGGCAGGGTAGGCAAGATAGGCAGGGTAGGCAGGAAAGGCAGGGTAGGCAGGATAGGTCGGGTAGGCAGGGTAAGCAGAGTAGGCAGGGTAGGCAAGATAGGCAGGGTAGGCAGGAAAGGCAGGGTGGGCAGGGTAGGCAGGGTAGGTAGGATAGGCAGGGTAGGCTGGGTAGGCAGGGTAGGCAGGGTAGGCAGGGTAGGCATGGTAAGCAGAGTAGGCAGGGTAGGCAAGGTAGGCAGGGTAGGCATTGTAAGCAGAGTAGGCAGGGTAGGCAGGGTAGGCAGGGTAGGCAGGATTGGCAGGATAGGGTTTTTCCCATGGGGGTAGGCAGAAACTACAGAACGTGTTAAAGGGCGTTAAAACTCCGGGTGGGCTGTGATACTCATATATTCAACAATATATGACTGCGTGGTAATCTCTTTAAAAGTACATATAAATATCACTATATGTTTCACAGGCGAATACTCAATTTGATGTGTCGACGTGGTTGACACACCAGTCTTCAATTTAAAAAAAACTGACACATGCATTTGATTGTAAATAAGAATAAACTTAATATATTCTGTATAGCCAGAACTTAATGAGCTTTGCTAACTAAAACCTCATTCCAACAGAACGCCACCTGCTACGATCCTTACATACTTCTTTTGCTTCACTCACATTCATACATCTAGTCATACACACACGCCGGTTATGAGTACTTCGAAAACTTTTTATTACGTAGAAAATTGTCCAAATCGCGAAAAAAATGGTACCTAGTCCGTTGGAGCAAGGTCTGGCAAATACGGAGGGTGACGAATGGTTTCTAATTGCAGTTCCTGTAGAGTTAAAACGGTTTCTCGTGTTGTATGAGGTCTCGCGTTATCATGGAGCAATAATGGTGAAGATCGATTCATGAGTCGGGGCTGTTTCACTGCTAGTTTTGCTATCATTGTTCGAAGTTCGGCACAGTAGACTTCTGCCGTTATTGCTTGACCAGATCGGAGAAAGCTAAAGTGGATAACACCATGCTGAGACCACCAAACAGTTACCATTACCTTTTTATTGGTAAGCTTTGCTTTAGGACACTGTTGCGGCGTTTGACCTGGGGTCAGCCATTGCTTTTTTCGCTTACAGTTATCGTAAAGAATCCAATTTTCATCACATGTCACAATTCGATCCAATATTCCTTCATTTCTGTTTCGATTCAACAAGGCAACACAAGTTTCAACACGTGTTCTTTCTGCAGATGAGTCAAAACATGAGGCACCAATTTTTCATATCTTTTGCTTTTATTGATATGACGCAAATGAGTCAATATTGTTGGTAAGGTAACGTTAAACTATGCCGCTACTTTCTGGGTAGTTTGGTTCGGATCGGCTTCCACCATCACTTTCAATTCATTGTTATTCACCTGTGTGGGCGGTCTTCCACGTGGATCGTTCTTCAAATCAAAGTTTCCATCACGAAAGCGTTAAACCAAAATCGCACGGTGCGTTCATTAGCAGTCCCCTCTCCAAACGCAACATTGATATTGCGAGCTGTTTCTGCCACGTTAGTTCCGCGTCGGAACTCTGATTCAAAAATCACTCGAATCTTTCTTAACTAAGCTGAATAAAAAAACAACTGAAAGTCGATAATCGTATTCATATGTAGTACATTTTTTAAAAGAAGAACTTCATGCATGTGAAAAAAGTTTCATTCAAAAATCTCAAACCATGAAGGTTCTATGTCAATTCGAAGTACCTATAAAACGGCAATTTCATACTTTAACCCCTTTTATTTACACCGTAAAATTTTGGTCGTTTAAATCCGGGGTTATAATATCCGGAATAAGGATCGATCCGGTTTTTGAAAAGTATCGAATGATACAGATAAATCAATAAAAAAAACACAAAAAATAACCGAGTTCCAAAAAAAACACATAAAAGTGCAAAACTTTGGTACCTCTTCCCGATGTCTTTGGTTGGAACCTCTTGTTTTATCATTTTGTAACACCGACTTCCGAAACGAAAATTATTTTTACCCGAGTGCAAGGATAGGCAGTCGGCAGATCCCCTGGGTCAGCCAGCTCGCGGATATGTAGGTATCCTTCGACTGCACAGCATGTTTTCTTGTTTACAGCTTTTTAGTTGTAGTTGGGTTTTTGATTTTTAATTGAACCTTTTTTACACCGGATCCATCCTCAATGGGATTTAAACGACCAACATTTTTCGGTGTATAAAAAATACAGTTTCCAGGTAATACACTGGTTAATAAACCTGTCACAGTTTCGTTGTGCAATACCTACTTATGCTTAGCAGCGAAACGGTTGAAAAATTGCATCAAATTATGGCTTAGGCAACGCCAATACTTATCTAGTATCTACTTACCTGTGAATACTGTGTTTTATTTAACTAGCAAAAGAAAATACTTGCATAGGCTAGCTACCTCAATCTGTATTGCCTGTTCCGTAGTTATAATTATTTAATACTATTGAGCGGAAAACTTTTATGCTGATAATTTTAATCAAGTCATTATGACTGATTAAATAGTGTTTAGAAGATAGATTACTTAAACCTATAATCCAATTCATAAATAATCAATTTATAATCCTATTAACGTGATTGTTTTGGTTTCAAAATTTTACCTTATCCTCCTCCCCCTCCTTTTCCTTCTTATATATGTCGCAGGTTAATGACAAAATCAGGTTTTTGATCAATAACTTAGGCAATTGACCAAGAACCGGAAAGAGATAACAACTTTCCCCGGCCGGTGCTCGCATGTATTTGGCCAATACAGCAATTTCGATTTATCTGGAAGAAGGTTGTCAAAATAATGCTCAAATTTCCAAGCTTATTAGAGAAAATGTTTTGTTTTATTCTATTCATTAATCAGCTATATTTTGATTGGTCACAGGAAGAAGACTTTGTGCTGGAGAGACCTACGCTAGACAGTCCATGTTCCAAGTATTTTCCGCGTTCATGCAAACATTCAAAGTGTCCACCGCTGATGGAAAACCTATGTTAAAACCCTCCAAGAGGATCCAGGGCATCATCACCACGATCCCAGAGTTCTGGGTCAAACTTAACTTAAGAAACTGAATGAAATATTTAATTGAAAGTTATGTTTTGGTTCTCGTTTGTTTATCAGCTACTCTTTAATATATTTCTGTTCTAAGGTGGGTGGACCATGGAAGGCCACTATATCAAATAAACAGTTATCTATTATTCGTTTATTTAATGAATAAATGAAACAAACCATTTATTAAGTAACACTTTGTTTTATTATGTTACTTATAAAACACGTTTTTTTATTGCAGATTTAAACTTACCTTTTAAGAAACTCGTCCGATCGGCCTTGCCAGAAACAAGGCTCGATACAAGGCCGATATAATAACGATTAACTTAAAACTAACGATGCGACAATCAAAATATCTTCTTATACTTAGAACTTATTCATTACACATAAATAAGTTTAATTATTTTAATTAAAACCAAACATTAAATGCTTACCATAATATGTTGGCGTCCAGTATTGGGGTATTGAGTTAAGAATAGATTCGGATTTAGAGTAGTCAATTGATATTAAATATTAAAAAAATATTCCAAAACTGGTTATTTTTATCAGATGTTTGAAGTTGAAACTGTACTTGTGTTTGCATGAGGGCAACTTTACAAAACTGCGTATATCTCTGACAGAAAACGTCTAGAACTGGACCCTTTTTGCTTGGATGGCCACACATATTCACTTAAAAAATACTGAACGAACATTACTTGAACACAATCATACAACTAAGAATGTATTCTTAATATATGTATGGATGTATGGATCGGCCTTACAAGGCCATTGGCTTTTCTAGGAACACTACCGATAATTTTAACTGAAAACGAAATAAAGTAATATTTATTTTCTTTAAAATAAAGAACATAATAGGTTATTTACTTAAAAAAACTTACGTTTTGCTGTGAGTTCGAATTACAATTTTAATGTCGACAACCGAAATCAACTAAACGAGGGACAGCGCTGACAAAAAACAAGTTAATTAAAAAAATCAAAAAACCCGAATGCTTCAGAGCGAACTAAAAAGACTTAAACAAGAAGGAAATCATGCTATGCAGATGGAGGATAGGTATTCGCGAGCTGGCTGACCAAAAGCTGATGTTCTTAAGAAGTCGGATTTTTTTAACTACAACTTTTTAGTTAACATTGTTTTTTCGAGTTAGGTACATTTAAACATACCTAAAAGTTTGATATATTTTTGAAATCACCTCTTAAAACTCTTTATTTTGTGACCCCACACGATGGCTATGGACGAAAAAATAATTGGGCGCCCAAAAGCCGACATTTTTCTAATTTTAATGTAGCCAGTGACACTCGCAAGATAATTACGAGTCGATTGAAGTATAGTAGAATCATCAAAATCGGCCAACACATTACCCTACTTCGGCTGTCGGGTAAAAAGAGCGGCGTTAGCGGCTCGCCTCAGTGTCTGTGTCCTCGAGTTCGATGGGTGTCAGTGTAAGTAGGAGGAATTTGTCACCACATAGCAATAAATACGACTTTTTAATAATTGGCCTTCGAAGGTACATGGCCTTCCATGGTCCACCCACCTTAAAATAAAACAAAATAAACTCGAAATAAAAAATTGTAATCGAAATAAAAGGGTTTTGGGCTTCTAAAAGTTAAAACATACCTAGTATTTAAAAAATTATCAAAATTCTGTACCTATCAGATAAATAATACTTTTAAGCTTATTGTTATTTGGTATAATTCTTAGCATATTTATAAAATCTATGCGTAAGTAATTTGATTTTATATTGACAATTCCACGTGACATAGATGTGATATAGTCGTTTACCTTGACAAAGGCGACCTGATCCAAAGGTAGTAAACTGTCAAAGAATATATAATACCTTAAAATTTAAACGATCAATTCTTGTTTAAATGTATATATATATATATGTTACAGTTAAAACCCGTTTTTAGATAGAACGCGTTTTCCTTAGTTTAAACTAGTTTTTACTAAATGCCTTTGTTAAAACTAGAAATATCTAGTCAAAACTAGAGTTTACCACTGATATAGATGATTTTCAAATGAAACTAGTTGTCACTCTAAGCTTTAGTTAAAACTAGCACTAGAGAAACTAATTTGGGATTGAAAACAAGATATAGTTTTAAAAATATTTATTAAAAAGATCTAGGACACAGAGTCATGCACCCAGTAAAAATAATAATTTACACTAAAGGAACATTTTAGGGAACATCGACATAAAGTAGTTGCCAAGGTGACAATATTAATTAAAAGTAAATAAAATAATAAAAAAGTCAACGGAACACAACCATTAAATTTAAAAAGGAACATTGGTTAACATACAATAAAAAATAATCAAACAACCTTAAAATTAAAAAAAGGATGAAGATCTACTTGTTATTGCGTGACAAACTATCGTGGCTTTTTTAGGTTACAAAGGTAACTATTTTTATTGCAGAGACACCTTTTTGACATAAATCCTTTCTTGCATACACAGTGCATAAATCCTTAGCCTGTTCCTATGGCTGCTTCCTTAGCAACATTTCTCAAAGGTAAGCTTTGAAGAACCACTCCGACTATATTACGTAGATCTGCTTTTGCTCTATCGACATCAGGGATTTGTATAATTACATTATCACCGATTTCTACTGGAACGTGTATTGCATCTGAAGCCATGTCGTTCTCTTGACCTTTTTAAGTTTTGACGTGCTGTTTCTCCGGATGCCATTATTTGTTGATTCACATTTGTTACAACTTCGAAGTCTTTGTCATTTGGTGGTATTATAAGAGGCTCTACAGTCGTAGATGCTTCAGCTTCAATGTTATATTTACTGGCTTCTGCTGCGATTAGCGATTCTTCACTTGTTTTGGATGAACTTTCTGCTTTTTTTTGTTTGGTTCCGGTTACAATCTGATGCTGTGCACTGCAACTACTTACAGGCTCAGTATCTGCATTATCTGTATTATCCGTCATATTTATTTTATTTAACGCATTTTCGAGATCATCTACAACTCGTATACCCTCAATAACATCTCGAAGCAAAGTCGAAGTCATAAGCCCTACTCGTAGTTCTATACCAAATATTGCTTTGTATGGTGACTGTTTAATACCGGAATGAAGTGCCCGATTTATCATAAACTGTACAAACCGAATACTATTTGACCAATTTGTAGTATCGTTATATCGTTACCTAGTCAAAACTAGAATTTACCACCGTCATGTTTGATTTTCAAATAAAACTAGTTGTCACTCCGAGCTTTAGTTTATTTATTTATTTAATTAAGGACAACCAACAAAGCATACACCAAAAAATACATGTTGAAATACTCATATTGTTGGAACGCCTAATCTACACGTCTTAGCAGCTAGTTGCGACGCTGCGTCCGTTCATAGTTTTTAAGTTTTTTCGAATGTAATAGCCAGTAGCTTTTGTGTCATTGTTCTCAATACACCGCTATTCACAGTAATCCATATTTCACCTGTTTTATTTTCTCCCAAGTCCTGGTTGGTCCCGCACATGGTCCATATCGAGCAGGATTGTCGTATTGTGATATATAACATCGTAGATTGATGAAATCAGCGATATTAACGACGCACGGAAATACATAATTTACAAGGACTTGAGAGGTTATGTACGCCGGCAGCGTGGTATATGGATTGAGTACATATTTTCTTTACGGTGTTAAGTTTTATGGATAATATCGTCACCCAACACTCGTACAGGTTGTATCTAACTTTAATTATAAGTTACCAAAGGTTAGTGCAGTTTTAAACTTGTATTAATATAAATTATGTTCATTGAGTACCGTTTTGCATTTTGAATGGTTTCGTTATTTTTGTATGTTGCGCATACAATTAGCGACAATTGTTATTATATAATACTTTAAGTATAGTAGTAATTCACACTACATTTATATAATTTGTATTGTTGCATTAGAGCGATAACCATTCAGTTAATTAAGTGTAAGTTGATGCGTAGGTATTCAGCAGTCATAGTTTATTCTCGTTAGTGTTAGATATTATTTCCAATTATTGACTAATGTTAGTTAATTAACCCGTAATGTACTTTATATTTTGTTGTTTACCTGTATCCTAATTCATATAACTTACAGATGAGGTATTGATAAATAAAAGTTTACAACTTTCCATTAGATATCAGATTTATTGTTTATATCACACATCTTATTTACTTTAAAAATTACCTAATTACATTGTTATATCACAGTAAAATCAATCGTTTAACTTAGTACCTACATAACGTCTGTTTAAGTATATAAACTTATTTGCTATTGTATACATTTCAGGTCGAAAACACTCACTTCCCAGTATGTCCGAGGAGAAGGAATTAGTAAAGAAGCGAGGCAGTTTTAAGGGTCGCTTAACTACATTCATTACTTACCTGGACGCACTTAATGACAAGAAACTAAGCAGTTGTGATATCACGGAATTACAGCTGCGTATGGGCAAAATTGAGTCGTTGTGCGAGCAATACGATGAGGTACAGTTGAGGTTAGAATGTATGGTTGATGATGTGAAGGCCCAGTTGTCTGAACGTTCCGAGTTCGAGACGTTGTACTATAAAGCATTGTCGAGGGCTCAACAGTTAATGAAGGAATGTAATAAAGATGATGATTTGGTTTCTAGGAATAGTAGTCGTGGTAGTGTTTATAAACCTGTTAAGTTGCCTACCATACAACTTCCAAAATTTAATGGATTATATAGCAATTGGTTAGAGTTTCGTGACACCTTTACTAGTCTCATCCATCATAATGACGAGATTGATAAAATCAACAAATTTCATTATTTGCGTGCTTCTCTGGATGGATCTGCTGCTGTGGTTATTCAGTCGATTGAGTTTTCTGCTAGTAATTACGATGTAGCTTGGAATTTAATATGCGATCGATTTGACAATAAAAGATTATTGGTACAGAATCACGTGTCAGCCTTATTTAATATAGATCCTATCACAAAGGAGTCCTCAGCCGCTTTGAAAGGTTTAATAGACCAATTAAATAAAAACTTGCGTTCGTTAGAAGCGTTAGGTGAACCAGTCAAACAATGGGATACATTGTTGATATATTTAGTTACTTGTAAGTTGAATCAGAAGTCTTATCGTGAATGGGAGGAATTTAAAGGTCATACTGACAAGGACACGTACCCTATTTGTCTACTGAGTTTTCCTATAGTGGCCTCCTTCACCAACCTTACGTTATGGAAAGCGGCACACTATACCAGGCAACCCCTTACGAGGTGTCTGGGACCATCTTCGGTAGGTCACGCCTCCGAGAGCACTCGCCCCTGGTACTCAAGAGAAAATGTGAGTTGCACCGTGATTACTCACTACCATTTGTCCAGAATGGTACCGGAGCAATAAAGCCGCTCACCACACGCACCCCAGCACGCCAGCACTAGTGCAAGCACCAGCACCAACGCAGTTGGTGCTAGCGGATTCAATCCCCGTTAAGGACGCCAGAGAAGCTGACTCCCATTTCTCCAGAATGGTCCCGGAGCTGTAAGCACGCTCACCTCTCGAATACAAATCATCGCATCTACCCAATGCCTACAGCTGGGTTGCCGGAAAACTAATCCAACGGGTAGTCCTCTTCTTTCTATCCAGGAAAGTGCCGGAGATGCAGCTCGCTCACAGGAGCTCACTTGCTTGAGGGTTACTCACGAACCCCGCGTCTGACCACCAGGTGGCCCTTTGCCTTGGGCCGGTAACTTCAGACACTTGTTGCGCGCGAGGAATGACGCTCGGCCCACACATAGCCGAGCAGACAACATGCCACTCCTCTGCAACCACCACATAGACCACCGCGAGTCCAACCTCAATGTCAGGTACCACCTTTGCGCTTGCAATGGTGGAGGGCCTACCTGACCCCGCGTACCCTGATCCAAACAGCCGGACCCGTAGTTCCAGCTGCGAAAGCCCCCATCTGTTCGGGTCGTACAGATAGGGGTACTGACAAGGACAGTAAGATTACTTTTGATGCATTCCTCCACTTCATTCGCACACGCGCTGATTTAGTTGAAACCTTAGAAATATCAAGACACAACGTGCCAGGTATCGCTAAATCAGGTCCGTCGAGTAAAATTAAATCAATGGTAACACAAAATTCTAATAATGTAAGCACTGAATCCGTCACGAAGCTATGTCCCAATTGCAAAGGTGACCATTGTTTAACTAATTGTTCACAGTTCCTTGCTTTAAGTAATGAGGCTCGTCGTAAATTAGTGCCTAGTTTTAAATTGTGTTACAACTGTTTTCGTTCGGGTCACTTTTCTAACAATTGTAAAAAACCGGGTTGTAAGTTATGTAAACGCAGGCATAACACTTTAATTCATACTTCGGACACTAACTGTAATCGTAGTGATAAGATGTCTGATAACAAAACTTCGTTTCCGTCACCACCGTCTATCTCGCCCGCGCACTCCGCTCACACTGACGCCAATAATGTGTCCTTATCTTTGAACATTTCACCTTCTTATGGCGACAGTACGAAGGAGCGCGGCGTGTTATTGTCAACAGCTTTAGTAAAATTATATGATCATAATGATTATGAACATATAGTGCGAGCAACACTGGACAGCGGTAGTACATCATGTTTCATGACGGAACGACTATGTAAGTTACTTAAATTAAAAACAAATCCGATAGATGGCTCGATCTATGGCATAAATAACGCGACCTCTCGCGTAGGCAATACTTGTCGGGTAAAAATGACGTCACTCAACAACAGTTATAATGCGAAGTTGTTTTGTTTTGTTTTGCCATTAATAACTAACGAAATGCCATGTCGTGAATTAGATTTGTCTAACCTGAATATTCCTACTGATATTTGTTTGGCAGACCCTACTTTTTACAAGCCTTCCGAGGTAGATCTTTTAATAGGTGCTGATCTATTCTGGGACTTATTAGGTACGCGAAGAGTAAAGCTAGGGGTCGGGAAGCCAGTACTATTTGAAACCAGGTTAGGCTGGATCGTCTCTGGATCCATTTTATATAAAAATAGTATGCTATGTAATAGTATGAGTTGTAATTTTACTCAAACTAGTAGTTCCTGTAATAGTGATGACTTAGAATTAATTCGTGATAATTTGACGCGGTTTTGGAACCTCGAAGAGGTTACCTCGCAGCATTCTAACTATTTGCCAGAGGAAAAATTGTGCGAGGAGCATTTTATTAAAAATACAACTCGTTTAGAGAACGGCCGTTTCTGTGTCCGTATTCCAATGAAACAGAACCCTTCTGTTCTAGGTGAATCATTTCATAGGGCTTCAAAATGTTTATATTCCTTAGAACGCAGACTTAAGGCTAAACCCGATTTTAGTAAATTATATCACGAATTTATGGCAGAATATGAGTCATTAGGTCATATGACCGTAAACAAGGAACAAGATTTAAATGCATATTTCATACCTCATCACGGGGTACTACGTGAATGTAGTACCACTACCAAACTACGTGTAGTGTTCAATGCTAGTTGCCCTACTTCATCAGGAGTATCCTTGAATGATTTACAGATGGTGGGTCCTACGGTTCAGGACGACCTCCTGTCTATACTTCTTCGGTTTCGACAGCATAAGTATGTCTTGTCAGCCGATGTTGAAAAGATGTATAGACAGGTAGTAGTACATCCATCTGATAGGCACTTGCAACAGGTAGTTTGGCGTGACGACACTTGCAGTCCTGCCAAGGTATTTAAACTGAACACCGTTACATACGGTACGGCGAGTGCGCCATTTCTTGCGACGCGCTGCCTTAAGCAGCTAGGCATTGAGTGCACTAATGATAAGATTGCCACCATAATCACACACGATTTTTACGTTGACGATCTGCTCACGGGTGGTAATGATTTAAATGAAGTGATGTTCATTCGTAATGAGGTCACCAATGCACTAGCATCAGCTTGCATGCCACTTCGCAAGTGGAAGTCGAACGAACCTATTTTAGTCTCAGGGACTTCTCAGTCATCATTAGATTTAAGTATGGGATCTAGTGAGCCCAATAAACTATTAGGTCTTGACTGGTTTGCGGACTCTGACGAACTAGGTTTTTTAATTAAAGCTAAACTGCCTTCTAATGGCAGTACTAAGCGTGATTTGCTTTCAGCAATTGCACGCATTTTTGACCCCTTGGGTCTTATATCTCCTTTTGTGGTGACCATGAAAATGTTGTTGCAAAAATTGTGGTTAGACAATCTTTCATGGGATGAACCGTTGTCTCTGGAACTCAACACAGCTTGGAATGCTATTGTTAAAGATCTCCATCTTCTGAACGATTTGCGTATCCCACGTTTTGTTATGTCCGATTCGTATCAGACGTTAGAATTGCATGTATTCACGGATGCATCTGAGCGTGCGTACGGTGCGTGTGCCTATGTACGTAGTGTTAGCAGTGATGGTGAATGCGTAGTCCGCTTATTGATAAGCAAAAGTCGTGTGGCACCGATTAAACCTACCACGATTCCGAGGTTGGAACTGTGTGGTGCCGTAGTAGGAAGTCGCGTGTATGAGAAGGTGGTCAAATCACTTCGATCAAAGTTTGATCGGGTGTATTTTTGGACTGACTCGACCATTGTATTGGGATGGTTACAGATGTTGCCTTCTAAACTTCAGCCATTTGTACGCAATCGCGTTGCTGAAATTCTAGATAAGGTAGGAAATTGTACTTGGCGTCATGTCCCAACGACCAAGAATCCAGCAGACTTAATATCTCGTGGCGTGGATATTGATGTTCTGCAAGGGTTACATATATGGTGGTGTGGTCCCGACTTTTTAAAGGATGATAAGACTAATTGGCCATCTCAACCTAAAAGTTTAGGAATCGAAACATTACCCGAAACGCGACCTCAAATTTCATTGAGCGCTATTGTTGAAAATAGTTCTTGCACGTTATTTATAGATTTTAAACGTTTCTCTAATTATTTGAGACTTGTTCGTTCCATAGCATATGTGTTGAGATTTGTTCGTATTTGCAGGAAACTTCCTGTAATTAGTAAGTTTCTAACAGAAGAAGAATTACAGGAAGCATTAAATGTTATTATCTTGAAATGTCAAATCGATTCGTTTCCAGAGTACAAATTACTTGCAAACAAACAAAGTTTACCTTCAAAAAGTGCCCTTCTCAAATTTAATGTTTATTTAGACAGCAATAAAATAATGCGTGTCGGAGGACGCTTAGAGAATTCTGATTTCACATATAATAAAAAACATCCTATTATTTTACAGTCCACTCATTTATTTACTAGGCTATTGTTTAATTTCGAGCAAAGGAGATTGATGCATGCAGGTCCACAGTTATTATTAGCGTCAATTAGGGAATCGTATTAGCCTATAGGTGGCCGAAATTTAGCTAAGGCTTGCTATCGTAACTGTGTGCGCTGTTGTCGTATGAAGGGTAACGTAGTTACGCCTTTAATGGGGAATTTGCCACAGCAGCGACTCCATCCGGGAGGTTACCCTTTCGAAAGTGTTGGCGTAGACTATGCCGGCCCTATCATGTGTGCCAGTCGGCAAGGCCGCGGTTGTAGGCTAGTAAAGGTGTACATAGCGATATTTATTTGCTTCACCACCAAGGCTATTCACTTGGAGCTAGTCGGTGACCTAACCAGTAATAAATATTTACTGGCTTTGTATAGGTTTATTTCGCGAAGGGGTAAACCCGCTAACATTTATTCCGACAACGGTACCTCGTTTGTTGGCGCGTACAACGATTTATCGAAATTTTTTAAATCAAATTGCGATTCCTTAGGTGCAAGTTTGGGTAATGATGGAGTTAAGATGCACTTTACTCCCGCTTATACTCCTCACTTTGGCGGACTCTGGGAGGCGGGTGTTAAATCGACAAAATACCATTTGAAACGAGTGTTGGGCAATTGTAACCTCACGTTTGAAGAACTTAACACCACGCTGATCCAAATTGAGGCCATTTTGAACTCTCGTCCATTGACGCCGCTGTCCGCTGATCCCGCTGACCTTACACCTCTGACTCCAGGACACTTCCTTGTCGGTCGACCGCTTACTTCACTGCCACAGCGAGATCTTCAGGAACACTCGATCCATCATTTGACTCGATTCCAAAGAATCGAGCAACTCCGTCAACATTTTTGGGTTCGGTGGAGTAAGGAGTTTGTATCCGAGTTGCAGCAGAGAACCAAGTGGCGTTCCTGCAAAGATGCATTGAAGCTGGACTCCTTGGTAGTGATAAAGGAGGATAACCTACCACCCCTTAAGTGGAAGTTAGGTAGAATTGTCGCCGTCCATCCAGGATCAGACGGCATCGTTCGTGTGGCTGACGTCAGGACTACTGCTGGAGTCATAAGGAGAGCCTTCAACAGAATTTGCCCATTACCCGTTTCTGCTGATTCTTGTTGAAAGAGACTCTTTCAACGTCCGGGGGCATGTTGGAACGCCTAATCTACACGTCTTAGCAGCTAGTTGCGACGCTGCGTCCGTTCATAGTTTTTAAGTTTTTTCGAATGTAATAGCCAGTAGCTTTTGTGTCATTGTTCTCAATACACCGCTATTCACAGTAATCCATATTTCACCTGTTTTATTTTATCCCAAGTCCTGGTTGGTCCCGCATACATATTTTTACATTGTATAGTGTAGCCTTAATTAAAGGCTGCCACGGCATGCATTAATCAAAGGAATAGGAAATGTAGAACAGTTATTACTACTTTTTCAAATAGATTGTTACATAAATACAGTTTACGTAAATTGTAACGTAAAACCGACATACAAATGAAAACTCATGAATATTCCTGATTTTGCTCGATCAATCCAAACAATTTTGTACAACGTTGCGCCAACCAACAAAAAAAAAAAAAAACAAACATACTCCAAATCTTTATATTTATATTTATATAAGTGCAAAAGACAAAATAAACTATAATATTATTTCCTTCTTTTCACTCTTGAGATAATGCCCTATGCAAGACAGACTTAACTTTATGTAAAGAGTAAGACATATCATAATCCACACTGGGTGAGCGTGACAGGCGACTAAATTGAACCTGCAATCTGTTAATGGTGCAAAAATGACCCAGATTGGTTTTAAAGCCCTTAGCGCAAAGTAACTGATATCTGGACTTACGAGCAAGTTTGCAAGGCACATTTATATTTATCTGACTCAGCAACCTCGGACAATCAATGTGAGTGTTTATTATTTTGTATAGGAACAGATGATCTAGTTATCGGGCAATGTAATAAATACTGATTTAAACTTCTATATTTATCACATTGTCTGTTTATTATGAATACTACATAACGGTTGGGGAATTTGATAATTATGGTCAATGAATTATCAAACCTGCTCCGGTCATCTCCTTCATGTTAGGTTGCTTTAGTCCCTGCAGACAGAAATAGATATTAAATATTCGTTAATACTAGTTTTAACATAGGAATTTAGGAAAAACTAGTTCTAACAACAATTTCGGGACTAAGTAGGCCGCGTACATTCCATTTCCCTATCGCCTGGATTTGTCGCAGCTTGATGGAGATTCCAGTTATTTCATTTCCATGGAGAGCCTGGTTCCCTACTACTCCATGGCCGGTAACCAACTTCACACCGTGCGCCCCGGACGCAGCACGGCGCCAGTTGCTAAGCGGTTTGCTAGGCGATCGTTCTCTATTCAGTGCTACTTTCATGATGACTGTCTTGGGAATATGATGCAGTGGTTTCCACTTGCCTTCTGCATCAGTAGTTTTTGAGGATATTTGGGCCCTAAGGCTGATGATACCTCTTCTGCCTGGTTACCCAGGCAGGGTGAGTGGTTATACCGCCACAGCTCGGTCGCCATTACCTCGTAAGATTAGATAACTTCTAGCAGGGGGCGCCACGACAGCTGAAGGGCTGTCGTCCGTGGTTGCTTGTGTATAAACTCCCAGAGCGTGCAGGTGAGGTTGACTGGGGATGACTAGATTTTATTGTCATTTTCCCGTATCTCCCCAACTCGTATCCCCATTTATGAGACCTAACTATTGTTAATTTAAAGTACATTAAACATACTTTCAGCAGATACCAATACTAATTGGGCTTCATGCATGCGTTTATGGTGGGACAGGCGTTAATTTTATATTAGGTTAGGATAAATATATATAAGGTTGTTATTGACTATCCTAATTAAAAACTGGTTCATATAAAATGACATAGTTCCTAAGAACAAGTATATTTACCTCTAGGGCGGGTTTCTAAATTGAGAATTCGGACTAATGTCAGAGCGTGTCAAACCCTACTTAAATGGCAAATTTTAACAGATTCTCAGGCTTAATTAGATATTGAGACTTTTGGGAAGACTATAGTATGCAATTGGACAGATTATCAGATTAGAATCCAGAATCTCTCTATCCAACTATATTTATATAAAAGAAAATGTCCCGACTGACATATCAACGCCCAGCCTAAAACACTATGAAAGAAGTTTGATATTTCGGGAGGATCATTAAAATAAATGTATTTATTTTCAAATGTATTTTGAAGTATTTGAACTACTAACTACAAAATACTTCGGCGTCAGGTATTTGAAATAACAATTACAAATTACATTAAAAAAAAGTTCAATTACTTTTTTTAAATACCAAATACGTATTTGTTTTTCAATTACGTATTTTAATTAAGTAATTCAAATACTGCCCTACCCTGGCTGGTACCGACATACACAACTAGCTACTTTGCAAGCAACTGCCTCGTTGCTCTAGCAGCCGAAAGTGCTACTTCTGACCATGAGATCCTGTGTTTGATTCCAGTTTCAGACAGAGTGTTTGGGTTTCTCTACCTGAAATTTCTCAGCAGCGCCATGGATTCTGGATGTGTGCCTAGGCAGGGTAGGGTAGGTTGCGTAAGATAGGTAGGGTAGGATATGCAGTTGACGGGGGTGAAGCCGCAGGTACAGCTAGTCTCTATAAATATCTACCATAGTTAGAAAACCTCTGTTTGCTTATGTATGGATTGTCAAAAAATACTTATACGGGACGTGAAAAAGTCTGTCACGTTTTTTTCTAGAAGCAGTGTCAGTACCTCAGTGATCCTGATCACATTTGGGTATGTCATTGGCAGATAAAACTTCAGACTGAGTCTTTACATATTGCCTTCCTAATTATGTCGCTGTGAACGATACAGTATCATATCCGTGTTATAATCAGCAGCTTATGATTTGCATTAATTGACTAATAAGTACCTAGTTATAACTGTCCTCCAATGTTCTTAATTACCTTCACTTCCTCCATAATTAAATTAGTAACATCCATAAATCTGATTAACACAAAAACCTGCTTACAGGTGGAAAATGAGCATATTTTGTTCATTACCTAATAAAAGTGCGCTTCTTGGTCTGTTGATTTCACTTCCGACTTTGTCTACTTTCATAGTAGGTAACTTGGATACCTAATCCGATGTGTTCCGCGTGAGTACTTTGGTTTGTAACATAATTACCTGATATATAATTCAATTAAATTTTTGATTGTTGTAACATTCGTTAAGACGACGTCAATCGCCAACGACCTTGAGGGAACTAAACGCGCTTTTGTTTCAAACCCGCGCGGGTTCCCAAAATTCAGTAGTTTTTTGTAATTTTTCTTATTATTCTTTGACTTACAAAAAAATCCTTTGATCAAAATGTAGTTAAATTGTCTTTGAAATGGTGAAAATTTTCATTAAAATACGCCCGGCGGTTCTGGTGCGATTTTCGTTTTTGTGTCAATGTTAGACATAATTTTGCAAATTATTTAGACTATGTTATACGAATAAAACTCAAAATTTTCATAGATCAAATTATATAGTAACATATACTTTTTCCAACAAAATACGACTAGACGTGATTCTCATTTTAAAAACAGCTACTGAGGGGTATCTGCGTCTTAAAGCTTTAAAGGTAATTAGCTATTCCCCGTTGTAGGACCCGTTTTTGGGATAATTAAATAGCATATGAAAGAAGAAAGATATAAAGAAAAAATATTTATTTGTGACCCGCAAAGAAGACACGAGATAAGCAAAACCAAAAAAAAAAAAACAACCCGTGTGAGAACAAAAAGGAATAATGTAGCTTGCTATTGGTGAAAGAATTTCAAAATCAGTTATGTACTTTTTGAGTTTATCCTTACAAACTAACTTACAAACAAATATTTCCTCTTTATAATATACGAGAAATTCTGCGTAGTAAGTAGCTCGGGAGAGTGCCCATTTTGTATGGAGAAATGTACTGACCGAAACATTTTAGTGTCCTGATAAAAACACCTTTATTTGATTATGTTACCTTAAATAATTACACGTACCAACTTTAGTCAATTTTCATTGCGGGAGTTAAGAGATATTGAACGAAATATATTCCTTAGGTTACAGTAGATTCACAGCAATATGGAATCTATGCCAACATATTTAAGATTTGTATTCGTTAGACATTTGTTCAAGTGCTGTTAAGATATATAATGTTATTCTTACTTACCGGCGTAGATCCATCCAAGCCCGTAATATGATCCAATATATTTTCAAGAATCTTCGACAAAATGTTATGCGCAGACATATATGGCGCCAACATCAAAGAACAATTGAGACACCAACTTCGAACAGTAGCCATGTCGGAAATCACAAATATAAAGTCCTGTTTATTATTACCTTATTAAGCACTATTTTCACAAACACACGGCGGTGTTGTAGTGATAATTATTTAGTAACGGCGGAACGTAAAACTCAACTTGACGCAACAAAACACAAACAAAACAAATGAAAAGACGATTACTGTCACTGTCAAATGAAATAACTGACAATTAAAGGCATGTTACCAAATAGATAATCGATTATTTTCTAATAACATGATTCATTTTTATCTTGGTTTGCATTAAACTAGTAAACCACACCAATTTCAAAATAATATTGTTCTTTACATTACAGAGGTGAATCCGGATGGATTGATTCAGTGTTTCAGGTAGATTGTAAAAAAAAAACAATTCTTCGATCTTCTTCTTTAATCGATGTCAGATCATGTCAACATGCCTCAACCCTAAGATAAATGGCGGAATATGTTTGAGCTGTGAAACGGAAGTAAAAATACTTATTATTTTAAGAAAATGAACCCCACTAGGAATCTTTTTGAAAAGAAGTTAAAATATTTTTGTTTTATTTATTGTCCACAAATGATTGTGACACGATATTTTTTTTTAAGTACTGCCCATGGGCATTCTCCTTTGGGAAATTCCCTTAAAATGTAAAAACAAGCAAGTCGATTTATTGGGTTTTTTTAACCCTTTCTTCCGTTGTGCCAAGGCACTTATTCAAGCATATTCAACAAAATTATGTTATAGTTTTTGATTATTTAGGGAAAAAGATTCAAAGTAACTCAATTTAAGAAGAAAACTCACTGAAAATCCAAGTATCTCGGACCTACAAAGCTAAAAATAACTATCTTAATTCGAGTTGCTTTGTTTAACTAGATGCTTGTTTTTAACTTTGTCGACAAACATAATTGCTTGTTTAGCTCGGTGGTTCTTGGTTTGTACTATAACCACGAGTCAAGCTATCAATTAACGCGTTTCGTTAATTCAAACTATATTTTACCCGAATACGGCGAAGCAAAAGTGAGGGTTACGTTATTGACCGGTATGTATGTACGTATGTTCATCTGTTCCCTCATAACTTATAAACTTCTTATCTTAATTTGACAAATGAGGTGTCGTTGGAAGCGTCTTGTTTGTCCGCTGGTTTATAGGCTATGTGATATAACATTAAATTGAATATATCGCCCTGTAAGGGTCCGAAATCAAGAACAAAAAACTTTTTTTCGCCTCTGCCCATCATGTGTGGTATTGTTCTTCTTCTTTTCGTGTGAGACGTGGTCACCTCTGGTGTCAGAGTTAATTAAGCCGGCTCTGGAAAACTCCACAGTCCTCTGAGTTGGCTATTTCAGACTTACATTAAAGTCCAGTCGCGGCCCTGGCACAAGCAACTGAAGGAACACGGGTGGGTTTTAGTCAGTTAAAGTCTGACACGCCCTTCCGCTTCACCCAGAGCGGGAGAAATCATTTGATGATTTCCAACTAAAAAAAAAAAAAGGTTACCTCATGATGTTTTCCTTCACCGTTGCCTGTGCCGTCAAAGATAAACTTCGAAAGTACATATGAATTTGAAAACGTCACATTGGCATTGGTACTTGCCCGGATTTAAACCCACGACCTCAAGCACGACAGGCGAGGTCTTAGCCACTGGGCCACCACGACATAAGTACCAAAAAGGTATCGTTGAACAGGGATTTTAAATTGAAGGTTTGGTTTATTACATCATATTTTAGTCAAGCGTACCGTTGGCGAGACATATCCCGTCCAAGTCATGATAACGAAGGCGAATGGCAGGCTTGTATGAGAATTTCGTACCGCTAATAAAATTTCGTGTTTTGGGATATATTTTTTGTTTTAATTGGAAGTTAATATCATAGATAATCCCTTTTTAAATTCTTAGATTTTTAGACTTGGGACGTAAAAGTTATAACCGGATTTATTTTTTAAGGTTATGTACTAGTGTAACAATGTAATATATTGTTACATAATGTGTAAAGTAAATGTTCTAAGTTGTTTGTTGCTATCTTTGTAGTGTTTTACTTACCATTAGGTAAGTAGGTTGAGATGAGCATCGTACCTACTCAGTGCATTAGGAGATACCTATGTCCAATAGCGGACTGCAACAGTTTGATAATGATGAGTTTGATTATATTTAATGTTATTTCTATTTCTAAATAATGAATTATCATTTCAATATTTGTGTTATTTTACATAAAGCAACTTCTAAAAACATAACTGCGTTTAGTTTACGATTTTATTACGTTTATTTATTCAAATCTTTTTATTGTTATTATGAATTAAACCGAAGTTCTAAAAATAGTAAACTTACATGAAAATAAATGGTTTAGTTGCCTTAAGGGTAAACAAGTCAAAAATTCTTCCATACAAACGTAGTCTAGAGATTACTCCACTGTTTGACGATGTACTTTCAAAATAAAAAAGATATCAATTTGTCTCATCATTATCTAGCCCTGTATGGAACCTGAATAGGCCCAGGTTAAAGGAAAGCAAGTGGACTGTATATAGGTTTATTAGGTGGTTTACAATATAATAGCAATTTAAGTATTATTAAACAGGTAAGTATATGTCTAAGCGCGGTCGTGTCAGACGATGCAATGTCGAGCCGAGACGCTGCTGTGCTACCGGCCCCCGCGCCGCCGCCGTGCCGCGTCGCTCGTTGACGACGCCGTAGTGTGTTCGATGGTTTTGGATGTGTGTGCGTGAACATATTCCCGGGCCAGCAGTGGATGATGACTCGAACAGTCCAGCCAGGTTGAATGATTGGTTGATGAATGCATGAAGTTTATGTTGATTGGTCCATGTTGATTGTTTGAGACATGAATGATGATCGGTCCAGATGGGTTAATTGAATAATGAATAATCAATTTGGTGGTCCATCTAATAACGGGCAAATTCTGTGGAATGCCCTTCTGATTGTGCCTGACTGTACTTTGATGTCCGCTACGCGAGCCTCTCCGTCAGGTCCCGGATAAAGCTTCAGTATCCGTCCCAGTGGCCAGTGTGCTGCAGGTAGCGTCTCGTCCTTTACGATGACCAGCGAGCCCTCTGTGAGCGCGCCGTGTGAGCGTTGCCACCGCGTCCTTTGGTGCAACTGGGAAATATATTCCTTATTAAAGCGTCTCCAAAAATGCTGGCGCAGAAGCTCGACTCGTTGATGCCTCGGCAGCCGTGATGGGTCGCAGTCGGACATCTGTGGGTAAGGTAACACAGTTAGAGGACGACCAATTAGAAAATGGAAGGGAGTGAGAACCGATAGATCAGATGGATCGGATGAAAGAGGTGTGAGAGGCCTCGAATTAAGGATGCCTTCTATCTGAACAAGTAATGTGTACAATTCCTCATATGTGAGGTGTGCCAAGCCTAGAACTCTTTTGAGGTGGTATTTTACTGATTTAACTGTACTTTCCCACAGTCCTCCGAAGTGAGGTGAGTATGGGGGAATGAAGTGAAAGTTAATTCCTTGCTCTGCAGCGCAGCTGTAAATTGACTCACTGTGATTCCTGATGAAATTGGTGATCACGCGAGCAGCACCTACCAGATTTTTCCCATTGTCTGAATAGATATGATTGGGTTTACCCCTACGAGAAATGAACCTCTTAATTGCTGCTATATATGACTCTGTCGTCAGATCTGTAACCAACTCCAAATGCACAGCTTTTACTACAAAACAAACGAAAATACAAATGTATGATTTAATTAGTACACTTCCACGCCCTTTACGGTTATTAATCATAATTGGCCCTGCATAGTCTACACCTACGTCACTGAATACAAAATTTGCATGCAGTCTCTGCTCAGGTAACGGACTCATTATAGGCGTTATAGTTTTCCCTTGAAACCGTTTGCATGTTATACATGATTGTGTCGTTTTTCTAGCTAAATTACGTCCTGAAATTGGCCAAAATTGTTGACGTATGTGTGACAGCAAAAGTTGTGGGCCAGCGTGTAAAAGTGTTATATGGTATGTTGAAAATATGATTTTAGTAATATGATGAGCTGTATGCAAAAGGATAGGAAATTTCCTATCGTAATTGTATGCCGAATGGGCTAACCTTCCGCCCACACGAATGAGTTTATTATCCCCTAAAAAAGGGTTAAGTGAATTAAACTTATGTTTAGCAGGTAACTTTTTATTATTTAATAACAATTCGTATTCCTCAGGAAATGATTCTATTTGTACTATCTTAGCTAACTGGTATCTAGCTACATTAAGTTCTATGGTTGATAAAGGTTTGATGTCACCTATGCACACCTGTTTGTTTACGTTACTTGTGTTGAAAGTGTTTGAAAGTTTATTTCTGCAGTGATGAATGAATCTAAGTATGTAAGCTACGATGCGTGTAAGTTTGTTGAAATTGGAATATTTGTAAAGAAAGGAATTGTTGTTATTTGTTTCAATGAGTGTAAAATGCGTTTGGGACCTGACTTCCGGAAGGTCAGTTACGCTGAGATGGCCAGGTTGTTGAGGCCAGCTGTCGTTATCATCATTCCTTAGGAAGTCAGGCCCTGAAAACCATAACTGTGTCTGTATTAATTGTTTTGCATTAGTACACTTTGTTATAATGTCTGCTGGATTCTGTTTGGTTGGTACATAGTACCAGGAGTGTGGATCAGTATGTTTCAGAATGTCTGTGACTTTGTGTTTGACAAATGTTTGCAATTTATATGTTGGTGTATTTATCCATGATAAAACAATTGTCGAGTCGCTCCAATAATAACACTTATAGTTGTTTATGTTACGAAGTGAATTTATAACTTTATTACATAAGTTAACACCGGCTAATGCTGCGCATAATTCAAGTCGCGGCATTGTGAGTGTTTTCAAAGGAGCCACCCTTCCCTTAGCCATTAGTAACTGAACACTTATATTGCCATCTGTTGTATAGGTACGTACGTATACGCAAGCACCGTACGCATGTTGCGAGGCGTCGCAAAAAATATGTAGCTCAATATTATTACGTGATGAGTCACAGAATGCATAACGAGGTATAGCTAACTGATTTAAATAAGATAACGATTCTACAAACTTCGTCCATTGTGTCTGAATCGAAACCGGTATTTCACCGTCCCAACTAATGTTATCCACCCACATCTGTTGCATTAGTAGTTTAGCTTTAAGTATGCACGGACTAATTAGGCCTAATGGGTCGAAAATATGACCTATAGTGGATAAAATCGTGCGTTTTGTAATGTGTTTTTGTGATACGAAGTCTGAATGTACTGTGTATGAAATTGTATCTTTGTGAATGTTCCAATAAATGCCTAAGGTTTTAGATGGATCGTTTGAACTTAGATTGACAGTTGTTTTATCTGAATCATGAAAACCTAGTTTTTTCAGTACGGGGGGACAATTAGATAACCATTTTCTAAGTGGAAATTTATATTTTTTAAGCTCGGAAAATACTCCTCTGCTTATTTCCAATAGACTGGACTCTTCATCTGTCCCCGTCAAGAGATCATCACAGTAAAAATCATGTAAAATCACCTCCGCGACTAATTTGTGATCATAGTTGTCTGAATGGTTTTCAATTTGTTTGTCTTGACAATCTAAGCCAATTTGTTTAATGCAGCGTGTTGCTAAGAACGGCGCTGATGCCGTGCCATATGTGACAGTGTTGAGCGTGTATGTTTGAAGTGGTTCCGTTGGATTGTGTCGCCATAAGATTTGTTGTAGGGGTCGCTGATTTTCGACTACTGCAATTTGGCGAAACATTTTTTCTATGTCAGCTGATATAATGTATTTATGCTGACGAAACCGTATGAGTATGGAAATGAGATCGTCCTGGACAACAGGACCCACTAACTGTATGTCGTTAAGCGATAACTTGCTAGACGATTTAGCGGAGCCATCGAATACCGCTCTGAATTTAGTGGTGGTGCTTGACTCACGTATAATACCGTGATGTGGTAGGTAGTACACTGGTGAGCGATTGAGTGATTGTACGATTGATTTTTCGTTATTATTTTTTGAATGAATGTATGATGATTGTGGTGGAGTTTTGTGTGAATAATGTGAATGTTTGTTTAAAGTCATGTGACCGAGTTGTATATATTCTGATATGAATTTTGAATATTGTTCTTGGTATGTGTGATTTGAATTCATGCGGTTTTCTATGGAAAGAAACCTTTTTTTGGCTTGATAATAGGAATCACCTAAACACTCAGGTGATTTTTTGAATGGAATAGTGACAACAAATCTGCCATCTTTTTGTCTTGTGGTTGTTTGTTTGAAAATGATCTCGCACGCATCTGAGTCGCACGGATCATTAATCTGAGAATTAGATAAACTATCTAACTCCCAAAATCGTGATAATTGATCTGAGTTATTGTTATTGAAAAAACAATTGTTTGTGTGCTTGTTGGTGTCTGTTGTACACCCTGAAACTAGCCAGCCGAACTCTGTTTCTTGTAGTGTTGGCTGTTGTTTACCTAACTGAATTCGACTGTTGCCAATTATCTGCCAAAATATGTCAGCACCTAGTAATAGGTCAATTGCAGCAGGTTCATAGAACAGAGGGTCAGCTAGTTTTAAATGTTTAGGTAGGTTAATAGCTTCTGTGTTGATGCGCACGTTAGGTACTGAGTGTGCAATTGTGTCAAGTACCAAACATGGCATATTGACTGTGAATGAATTGTGTATTGATTTTATTTGAACGTGTGTGCTATGAAAAATACTTGTGTGTTGTTGATTGACGCCTGAAACTGTGCCTTGTATGGATTCGAATGTTAGATTGAGCTTTGTACACAGACTATTTGTTATGTAACTAGAGGTACTTCCACTGTCCAGCAATGCTCTCGCCAAGTGTGGTGTTCCATCACTGGCAATAACTTGCACTAGGGCAGTGGAAAGTAAAACTGATACGTGTTGTGTACTAGTGTTACTGGCGAGTGTAGTGTGTTCTGATCCTAGTTTTGGTTGTTCCCTATGTAACATTGTATTGTGTTTTTGTTGGCAATACTTACATGCACCGCCGCGACAGGATTTGGTCTCGTGCCCGGTATGTAAACAGTTAGCACAATAGTTATGTAATTTGGAAACCTTTTCTATTCTTTTTTGCACTGTCATTTCCTTAAATACTGGACACGAGAACAAATAGTGTTGTGATTTACATAAGGGACAGTTAGGCATGCGATTTTGATTTGTGTGTGTTTGTGTAGTTGGTTTGAATGAATTTGATTTCGAATCTGTTTTGATGTTATGTTTAGTGTCTTCAAGATTTTGTAAAAGAATGGCACGATCATTGAGATATGTTTTTAAATCTTGTAGTGTGGGGTTTTTCTCAAGTGTGCTCTTGTGTTCCTCCCAATGTCTGAGTGTTTTGAAGTCTAATTTGGAGGCAACAAGATAAATTACCAACGTATCCCAGTACTGCGTGGGTTCACCTATGTTTTCAAGTGCTCTGAGGTTTTTATTTACTGTATCCAGTAGTTGTCTGAGTGATGTTGCGGATTCATTACTTATGGTATTTATGCTAAACAATGCATGAACGTGGTTGTTTAGCAGCTGTCGCGTGTTATTGTACCTATCCGAGATGAGTTCCCAAGCTATCTGATAATTGTCTGATGACAATTCTAATGATTGAATAACTTGTGAAGCTTCACCTTGCAAAGATGCACGCAAATAATGATATTTTTGTATGTTGTCTATTGATTTATTTTTGTGTATGAGTGATTCGAAAGTGTCTCTGTATTCTAGCCAATTATGAAATTCACCTGAGAAGTGTGGAAGGTCAATGGTAGGTAATTTAATGAACGCTTTGGTTCCTGGTTCACCTGCATTTTGAGTTTGTACAGACCCGCTGACGCAAGCAGTTTCTTTGGATCGTATCAGCTGGATTCCGAGTGCAAGTTGATTCTGGTATTCTATTTCAAACTGCTCCCTCTCCCGCAGCTGTTCATCTGAAACCCCAATAATTTCGTCGATGTAGGTCTGGTTTTCATCAAAGTCTTTTGCAAGGGACTTGTAAGTTTCTAAGCGATTATTTAATTGGAAAATATCTAATTCTGTCAACGTTTTTTTCGATTTTATCGATTCAAGATAATTTTTGAAAATTGTGACCTTGGCTTTGTGACTAGCTCGTCTTTTTTTGTAAGTGCTGACCTGTGAATCGTCATCATCAGGTATATTAGATGTTTGGGGTTTTTTGGTTTCCATAATCAAAGTTATAAAATTAAAACGATACTTAAATTATATTGGATTTGTGGCAGGCACTGTGCAATGATCACGCAACTTTACCAAACTACCCTCGGTTTGAGACTCACTCGGTGCACACAGAGCAAGGCGATGTATGCTGGAGAACAAAGGAAAATGTTAGTTTATATTTATGAACGTGTTTAAGTAAAGTGGTTGGTAATTGGAATCCTTTGAATTACTAAAATAATTACGAAGAATTAAAAAAAGAATATGTGGGTAGGTGGTAAGAGAAAAAATAATTGTATGCAAGAATGACTTATTTTAATGAAATCTATGAAATGAATAGATTGCTTTCTGCTTGAAAATGGGAATGGACGGGAATCAAGTAAGTTCACTGATTTTTAATGAGACTTTGAGTTTGGATGAGAAGTTTTTAAGAAATGAATTGGTCGAACTCACGAAACTGTGCTACCAAACCCTTTTTCGTCCTTTTTCGACTGATGCTGCCGACGCTGCTTGATTGTGCTGCTCCCAGATGCTAGTAGGCTGCGCTCGCTGTTGCGATGACCGCTGTTTGACCTCCAGCTGAATTCCGGACGTTTTGTGATGGCGTGGCTTTTTCTTACGATCGCGACTCGACTTTTAAACCTATTTGATTGTTGCTATGACTGATCTGAAGGACCATGAATAGGCCCAGGTTAAAGGAAAGCAAGTGGACTGTATATAGGTTTATTAGGTGGTTTACAATATAATAGCAATTTAAGTATTATTAAACAGGTAAGTATATGTCTAAGCGCGGTCGTGTCAGACGATGCAATGTCGAGCCGAGACGCTGCTGTGCTACCGGCCCCCGCGCCGCCGCCGTGCCGCGTCGCTCGTTGACGACGCCGTAGTGTGTTCGATGGTTTTGGATGTGTGTGCGTGAACAGAACCGAAAAAATAAAAAAATAAAATATTTGAAAGTTATGAGCGTCGAAAGTTCCATATTTCAACACTAATTTTAACGTATCTTTGGGCGCAAATAAATACCATAAGAAGAAGGAAAATTAAAAAACGGCCTCCATACAAGGATAGATTAGTAATTCAACAATCCAAATAATTTTATTTTGATCAGATACATTCAGTAGTTTTTTCATGAAATCTAGACTCCCAAAGGTCTGTTTATAAAATTTCGCGCGCTCGTTTTCGTCCTAAATCATCATCCATTTCGATAAAAGATTGCAGAAGTGCTAATTCGTACGCGAACTAGCTTCTTACTGCTCATCACAGCATCTATATATATTTCGCACGTGTTGTGGGATGAGATAGCATGCATTTTAACCTCGCGCACAAAATAGTTCGTGCCGTCGACTAGTTTAACCTTAATAAGTGGTACAAACTCTATACGCGAACAACAAAAAAAGTATGCGGTACAAAATCTGCCGATCACCTTTTTTAACCGAACACGGCGTCGCAGTTTTGGTTGGTCGGGATGTAGGTATGGTAGCATGGACCCCCGCATAGAGCCTCCTGCCGGAGGCTCTATGCGGGGGTCGTGCGGTCCATGGCCCTTTACGGCGCACCGGTGTGGGCGCGTTCCCTTAGGCGGCGACCAGCCCGCTCGTTGAACGCGTCCCAAAGGGTCATGGCCATCCGGCTGGTCCGGGGATACCGCACGGTCTCCGGTGAGGCGGCGAGCCTCCTTGCCGGATTGCCGCCATGGGATCTGGAGGCAAAAATCCTCGCGCACATTTGGGAGTGGCGCGAGGAGGCAAAACGCCGGGGAATAACTCCGCTGCCACGACAAATCGCGGTTCGGCGGACAGAGCTCCGGCAGGATCTCATGGCGACATGGAGAGAGCGACTGTCGCAACCTATTGCTGGGCACGCCACAATTGCGGCGATAAGGCCCCTCTTTGAGGAGTGGCTTGAGAGGCGCCACGGCGTCCTCACCTTCCGCCTGACGCAGGTCCTCACCGGACATGGCTGTTTCGGGAGTTTCCTGTTCCGGATAAGGCGGGAGGAAACGCCCGGGTGTCACCATTGTGTGGATCGCCCGGAGGACACGGTGGAGCATACGGTGGAGGTCTGCCCCGCTTGGGCGGATCACCGCCGTGTCCTCGTGGAGGCGATAAGCGGTGGCGACCTCTCGCGTCCGGCCCTGGTTCAGTCCATGGTACGGGGCGAGAGGGCATGGGAAGCTGTCACCTCCTTCTGCGAAGCAGTAATGCTCGCGAAGGAGGAGGCGGAACGCGTGAGGGAGACGCAACGGAGACTCCCCCGCGCCCCTAGCCACCGCAGGAGACGCCCTGGGCGTCGGGAGTCGCAAGCCGATTCCCGGCCACCGTAGGCGCGGGCTTGCGGACGGCGAGTAATGGGTAGCTCGTCGTCCGATAAGGACCAGGCCTGAGTCGACGGCGCGTAGTGTTCCACGCGCGCCTCAAAGAGATGTCAGCAAAACTGACGGGGTCCATTAGGGCCGATGCCTGTCTGGGTCGCGGATAAATTTGAAAGAGAGTTACCGCGGCCCTGGCAAAAGCAACTGAAGGAACACGGGTGGGTTTTAGTCAGTAAAAGTCTGACACGCCCTCCTGCTTCACCCAGAGCGGGAGAAGTCATTGGATGAATTGATATGGTAGCATCACAAAATAGAAAGGCGCGCCGCCGCTTACGTATTTTGTGGTAGTATTATGTATGCATTTATGTTCATTTGTTGCCTCATAACTAAGGCTATCCAATTTTGAATCACAATTTTGAAACCAATGTGTATGTTTCGTTAGCTAACATAAATACACACATAGCAACTACCTATATCTGTCCTTTAGTGAATAGTAAATTTCCTGAATCAACTACGTTATCGTTATCTAGAGTCCATTCTTGTATCTTAGGCATTATCTAGATAAATGTAACAACAAACCCTAATCTGAAACAAAATGTGTAATACATTCTGCAAAGAAGCGTACGACCACTGTTATACACTGAGCACCACTATGAATATGTATGAAATACAATAAAGTATTTATTACATTTAAGTTGTTTATTTAATGCCCGATACATATCGAATAGTGTGTACATAACAATTTTAGATATTTTCTTGTTTCATACTTTTTAGAGCGCGATTTTTCAGTAGTCGAGTTTTAGTTTTTTCTTCATAAAATCAAGAGCTTTAATAAATCATCATCATCATCATATCAGCTGAAAGACTTCTACTGCTGGACATATGCCTCCCCCAAGCGTCACCAACTCGCCACATTGACCGTTCCCGTCATCCCGTGCATCTTGCATCCAGTACCGTGGATCCCCAATTGTTTTTTTAACCGACTTCCCAAAAAGGAGGAGGTTCTATGTTCGACTTTAAGTTTTTTTTTTTTTTTTTTTGTGTATGTTCACCTATTACTCCGTCAATTGTGGACCGATTTTGAAAATTCTTTTTTTGTTTGAAAAGGTATGTTCCGAAATTGGTCCCATTTTAATTTGGTGAAGATCTGATGAAGAACTTTGTAGATATACAACAGAACTCTTCAATAAATAACGGCAAATCTCTCGGGATTGCTGCAATCGCATGTCTGTTTGTTGTTTATAACATTTCATAACATAACATCACGCCAGTTCGCTCTTAAGGGGTAAGCAGATCTCTCATTTCACCGGTTATGTTCAAGTTTCATGATATCTATTCTGGCGAAATAGTTCCCTTACTAACTTGCCTATTAGGTACGTACAACTAAAAAGTGAAAAATAAAAAACTTTTTGCAAAAAAATACTACCGACTTCCAAATACAAAACTACAAAGTGAAAAATAACTTAATTTTTTGAAGTCGGTGTCTTTCGTAGGTACCATTTTTTTGCGTTATGGACACCGACTTCAAAAAATTAAGTTATTTTTCACTTTGTAGTTTTGTATTTGGAAGTCGGTAGTATTTTTTTGCAAAAAGTTTTTTTTATTATATCCTTATAATAAATAAACAAAACTAATGATGTCAATTATAACACTTTTTCTTTTTGTTACTTTAATAAATGAATATTATTGGGTACTGAGTGATTCAGGAAAAAAAACTTGATTATTAAGTATTCTGTTTCACTTTTTTTTGCAATTCAATGTAAGTTTTAGTTTTCTTACATTTGTAACGTTTTTTCCGTTGCTGACTCGTAGTCACACCAGATTATCACACCAGTGTGACAAACAGGATTTTTTTTCTCGTTTGTCACACCACTGTTTTTTTCACACCATGTATACGATAATTGCTACTGCAGTACCTATTTATTCTAATAAAGTCGATCTGCTGAACGGCGTTTGCCGACTATCGTTCTTTGTCGCCTATTTTGATTTTTCTACTTTTAGTTTTAAATTCCGATTTTAACGCAATGTTTCAAGGAAATGGTCGACCCTCTTTTTTTTCGATATCAATTTCCTTTTGATTGAATAATACTGTTAAACATTTATTGTTCAGTTACTTATGCTAAATCACCATGGCAAGTTACACGATTGAACAGCACGTTCAAATGATAAAAAATCTGCATGAGCGATTTGAGCGCATGGTTAGCTCTCGCAGGGGTGATGTGAATTTGCCACCAAGGGTTTTTTGAAGTCGCAAGTCTATGCAAACAAACCACAATCGACCGATGCCCTAAAGGTGAACACACACAGGACATTGGTCAAATTCAGACGGCTCTATGCTGAAGAGTCAGTTGAAAATTGGACCACTCGGATCCGTGCCACTGTAATAGCCGAGTGCCCGCACACACAGACTACTTAAAGATACTACGTATGGGCATTTGAACGATGTCATATCATATTCCACACTTAATGGCAAAAGTGGGCCTTTCAAATAAAATAGTAATCTTTGAAATAAAAAAAGAATTTTGTTAATACCTTACACACAGCTTTTTTTATTTCATTTCAACATTTACCCGCCCTTATTAAAAAAAATCGAGAGAAAAAGTAATCCTGTATGTCATCTGGTGTGATAATATGGTGCGACTAAGAGTCGGCAAGGTTGAAAAACCCTTTAGTCTAACTAGGACAGCACTAGTTAGGAATAAATGGTGTGGAAAAATCAGTGGTGTGACAAACGAGAAAAAATATCCTGTTTGTCACACTGGTGTGATAACTTGGTGTGACTACGAGTCAGCAACGGTTTTTTCACTATATTAAAATATTTTTTTCTTCTAAATCTTATGCGTTGTAGTAACGTTTGTTTTTAATATGTCAGTCGTATTTTAATTGTCAAAGTTTTTCAATTTTATTTATAATGTTAATTAAGCATTTTTTTTATATTTTATTAACTTATTCAATTTTACTAATTGAATCTATTGTATAGTTTTACCAATTTTTTACTTTTTATACCAATTTTTAATACCTTTCACCATAATTGCTGCCAATGGCAGCTATTATGCTTTAATTTTTGAGCTATAATACATAATCTATAATCATATCTACTTTTGTTCGGAAGATATGACATGGCAGCTGGGGTGACGTCACTCCACCTTACACACACGTTATTTGCTCGTAGTTACAACACTTTTTAAGTATTATCGTTCAGTTCTTTCCTTCCATGTGCAGCTATTATGCCTTATTTTTTTGACTATAGTCCAAAACCCTAACCTCACTGGTTTGCCTGTATTGAATGAGGAAACTGGGGTGACGTCACTCTAGCTAACACATACTAACCGACTCATATTAACGAAGTTTTTGTGGCAGCTAAATTAAGACTCGGAACTTTGATTGCTGCTATAGGTCTTAAATATTGGCATAGATAGAATTATTCTAACACTTACGAGGAAGCTGGAGTTATGCACATGGTTTTTAAATGAATGGTAAGTGGGCATTGTTCTTTCAGTTGGAAACCCCATTACCACCTTGCACGACTCGGGAACCGAACCCAGGACCTGATGCTCCCCCCCCGGTGGGTACCCGCATTGTCGAGGCGGGGGGCCTCAGTAACCGTGGCTTGGTCACCCAAGGTGAAGCGAAGAGGAACCCGAGGAGGGGCCGCTCGTCAGGGCTTTTGCCGATTAAGCCGACGACGTAGCGGCCAACTAGTAGGTTGCGGTGCCGCTTGGTAACAGGCGACGTCGCAACTGAGGCTGGCCGCGATGTCTTATGGAGATTCCCAGGTCCCATACGACGTCGCGGCTGAGGGTTGGAGGCCGCGGCGGGAGAGGAGTGCCGGTAATGAGGTGCGCCGCTCTCCCTACCTTCCGCGGCACGGACGGGGTCGCCACCCGATGGCGGACGCGGTGGGGCCGCAGGGGAGGTGGAGTGTCGGTATTGCGTTAGCCGCTCTCCCTATCCCCTGCTAGAAAAGAAACTAAAAAAAAAAAATCGTCCTACGTAAACGGTTGGGTATCTATGTATAGGTCTTCAAAAATTATATTTAGGTTTCAATTTTTTTTTTTCTAAACTCTATAGTTTGCGCGAGAGACACTTCCAAAGTCGTAAAATGTGTGCCCCCCTCCCCCTGTAACTTCTAAAATAAGAGAATAATAAAACTAAAAAAAATATATGATGTACATTACCATGTAAACTTCCACCGAAAATTGGTTTGAACGAGATCTAGTAAGTAGTTTTTTTTAATACGTCATATCATTGCAATTTACCAAGAACGGAACCCTTCGTGCGCGAGTCCGACCACATAAATAAAATTAATGACGTATTTCGATATCAAAGTAATGACATATTTCGATATCTTGTTTTATTAACCATAGTTATGATTGTTGTGTGTTTGGCACCACAAAAATTTTGGCTAGTATTATATTTCTGTTTTTAATATACCTACTAAGATCCCTAATGAAAAAAAATACGTTTAGGGGTTTTAGGCAATAGTGACGTGGCGTGGAGGGCACGGAAACGATTGTCTTCTATAGAAGACCGTGGTGTCAAAAGGTTAAGAAAAGTATTTAAACACAAAATGCAAATACTTTTCTGATAATTATACTATTTGAAATGCAAAATAGCTTTGCTTTTTACATTTTAAATACTAAATGCAAAATACGTATTTTCAAAATACATTTTTTTTAAATAAATACTTTTTGTAGATTTTCTTAGTTTATAAAAAAAAAATAACAAGTTGTTTAGAAACACTGTCGCTCATCTTCCTCCTGTTTAAGGTCTATCCACACATATCAGGGCGGTTCCCGGGACGTGGACGGACCGTGCCCCGTCAGGGCCTCAAAAAAATATCGTTGTGTACATTTTATATGAACTCGTTCACACACGTCCGTGCACGGACAATTGACGAAACTTCAATGATAGGGCCCGGCGCTGTCACGTCCCGGGCACGGCTCTGATTAGTGATTATGTGTGGATAGACCTTAAGTCGCATAATTATACAAATAACTTAATCCATTCAACACCAGCATCTCAAATGTAATTGGAAAAACGTAACCGTAAAAAAATCTGCAAAGTCGCTTCCCGCTGTCTGTCTGTGCCTATGTATGCTTAGATCTATAAAACTACTCAACGGATTTTGATGCGGTTTTTAATAGATAGAGTGATTCAAGAGGGTTTATTTGTATAATACATGCATAATATAGTAGAGAAACACTGATAATTTTCCCTTTGTCGCCCGTGTTATTTATAAAGGATCTGGCCCTTTGTCGCCGACTATCACACGGGTGAAGCCGCTCACAGAAGCTAGTTTCAAATAAAATATAAAATGCTTTAAAAAAAAGGTAAATACAAAATAGAAAGATAGGGATTTTGTATTTGAATTATCAATACAAGTATCTCAAATAAGTCACATCTCTGTACATATATTAATACTTGATCGCTGGCTGTTCAGACTGCCGGCGAGTACTCTATCACCACAAGTTTGTCGCAGCAACGAGAACTATCAAAGGTAATATTCGCTCAGCGATACTAGCTCGGCGATGCTCGCTTAGCGGTCAGAACTCACACCGAAAGACCAACCAACCAACGCGAATGGAGCGAGTGGTGCGAGTAGTCGCCCATCGCACAAAAACACTCGCTCCTAGCCGAGCGGTAAAACTATCGCTGCTCGCCAACTCGTATCTGGTTCTCTAGCTCTACTCGCTGCTCGCTAATCTTCGGCGGTGGGACAAGTACGAAAAAAAAAAACATCTAAAGTCAAAAAAAAATATTTCGTTATTATATCTTAAAGAATGTTAGATAGTCTTCCTTTTTAAAGCATATAGATGAATGTACTAGGAGGCGCCGCTCTTTTATATCTTACGAGTGTAATAAAATGAATACAAAACAAAAGTGTAATGAAAATGAATAATTTATAGTCTATTTTTAGCTTGTATCATTAGTCTGTTGGTGTGTGTGTGCGTGCATGCGTGACAGGCTTTGGTCCAACATCATACCCAGATACTTGACGTGGTTAGCTTTACTGATGGGTGGAAAATTAAAGTCGTAATCAGCCATACTCCTATATGCACTCATGTATTTTAATGTCGAAATCATATTCTAGTTGGGCATTTTTATATATTGTGAAGCAGATATAATTAGTTTTGAATGAAGCCATGAAGCTACTTGTTGTGTGTTACCTTTTTCTTTGTTAGTTTTGGTTTCAGGCCAGATTGAGCCAGTGAAGACGATTGCGGTGTTGTCGGCTTACGATTATTTTTTTGTTTTATTGATTTTGATATTACATAAGTCATAATTCGTTTAGATAAATGAGGAACAGCGTAGGGTCCAAAACGCTTCCCTGAGGTACGCCGCATATTACATCAACGGCCTCGCTGGCAAAATTCTCTAGCATAACCTTCTGTTTTCTATTTGCCAGGTAATCGGTAAATATAGATAGTTGTGTAAGAAATCATTGGTCTCTTCTTCTTTTCGTGTGAGGGTATGACCATCTCTGGTGTCAGAGTTAATTATGCCGCCTCTGAGAACTCCACAGGCCTCTAACTTGGCTATTTCAGACTTACATTAACTATATGACGACACGGTTGGCGTAGTGATTGAGCGATCGGCTGCTGCGCTGCGTGTAGCGGGATCGATTCCCACATGGAACAAATATTTGTATAACCTACAGATAGTTGTTCCGGATCGGGGTGTCTTGTGCATTTGTTAATTTTTTGTAAATGCACCCATTATACAGGAAGAAATTCCTAGTGTGGGCAACTTGTTTTTTCGATGTAGAAGTAGATATTCCTCACGATGTTTTCCTTCACCGTTGCTTGTGATGTCGAAGATAAACTTAGAAAGTACATATGAATTTTAAAAAGTTGCACTGGCAATCACGAGTGGCGAGGTCTTAGCCACTGCGTTATACTTTGATCTGTAATGAGACAGGACGAGGATAATAAGTAACAACAAACAGCTAGATATTTAATTGAGGACATTGCTAAAACAGAAAGTTTTACATAAGTGCCATAAGTAAACATGAACAAAGGAATACATTGACAGCATTATCTACTGTTAGGTATAATGTGTCATGTACTGATCTTTGTGGCCATGACCCAAACGTAGTTAAATGTATAATGTACAAGGAGATATTTAGTTGGGTACATAAATAATCTAAGAACAGAGCTATTTAAATATTAGTTTGCACAAATATGACTTGTCCCCATAACACACATTGTTGAAAATTGCAATGGAAGATTTCTAGTTAAATAATTCATAAAATACTAGCTGCTCGCCCCGGCTTCGCTCGGGTATAGATTCTATATGTATATGATATACTTCTTCATGATTCTGATTTCTTAGTTAGTTCGAGAGTCTTTACCACACATAATTCCATCCCTGGATATACTTCTTTTCTTTATGTTTCTGTTCTCCTGGTAGTTTGAGCCTAGACCACTCATGATTTCAGACACGGTTTTTTTTTACTTCACGATTCTGGTAACATGACAAATAACTACCGGAGATTTATAATGAATGGTTATGATGGCACGCAGAGTTTACATCAGTCGGGCATGTCGCCGTCCGAGTTAATCAATCCACCACATTATCTCTGGTTATTCTCGTCCATCTAACGAAGAGTACTTGCATAGGCACAACCTAATAGCCAGGATTATCCATCAGCACATTGCTCTAAAATATACTCTTGTGGGATCGGAGATGGGGACCCTACTACATGTATGTGCCCGACCCAGTTCTCTAAAATGGCAATATTACATTTTACTGGGATCGGTCCATCATCACTGACAGGACTATTGTAACCAATAAGCCTGATATTGGGGTGGTGGACCGAATCGAGAGGCGTGCAATGATTGTTGACATAAACGTCCCGCATGGTGGGAACCTCGTTAGCAACCTTTACTTGGCTCGCGAGGTTGTCGACATGTGGGATGTGGACTCGGCGATCATTGCACTGATAGTCGTTTCAGCCAATGGCTTAATAGCAACGAGCCTCGACCAACACCTTAGGAGGCTCTCGTTAGGTAGGTTAGGTAGGTCAGGTAGGGTAGGTAGGGTCACAAAGTACGTAAGCGGCCGCAGTCAGAGATTCTAAGCTACTACGAAGAACAAAGCGCTATTTTGCACGCACACACTGACATTACGATTTCACAGGGATTCATGGGCAGTAGATATTGGAAAGATCTCAGTCGTGGCTGTCACCGGGCGTTTGTCACGTCTTCGTCTTTTGGAAGAAAATCAAAATATAAATAATATTCAGTGCCTTGCACATGTTTCCCCATCATTAAAGAAAATACAAATTTTCTACACGTTGCAATTACAATAATCGTGCATTTAAACAAAGTGGCAATCGACGAATTCTAATTCTAATCTACCATAGTTGATTTTTTTAAATACTGGAAAGGTAAATAAAAAAAATACCTAATAATAATAATATAAAATACACCTTTTTGTTTTAAAATACTAACGAATACTTTAATACATTTATATTTTTAGGTATAAACCGCCTCACTGATAATTTACAGTAAAACCTAAACGAAAATCCTACGGAACACTCGGTACGCGGGACCGATTCGTACTTGGCTGGTTATTATTTTTTCCATGTAGCTTATTTTGGTTGTATAATTGGCGGCAAAGCTTAACCTAGACACACACTTCAGTGAGTGATGTAGGTACAGCCAATGTAAGGAAGCCATAAGTTTTAAAAGATGCTTGATGTAGTTCTTCCATACTATCATCCACAGCCCGACTTCGCCCACTGCTGAGTATAGGCCTCTCTCTTATTGTACCAATCACCACGTTCCTGTGCTAACCTCATCCAGGGTCTACCCGCAACGGCAACAATGTCATCTGCCCATCTCGCCGCTGGACGACCAATACTTCCATACTATACACTAATATTATAAAGAGGAAAGATTTGTTTGTAAGTTTGTATTAGTGGATAAATGGATAAGATTTTAAAAATTCTTTCACTTACCTCTTTTTCAAATTCCGAATCAATGTAGCAACCCTAGTGAGTCTGTCAAGTTTAGGTGTCAATTTTCGAAACGGTGGGAGCGGCCGGTGGTGGTGGTGGTATACTTTCTATTTTGTGGTACGGTTGGCGGGAGCGAAGCCGCGAGGGAGACTATAGTACTTTATATTTCAAATACACGACTTAAAATATTTATTATTTGATATTTTTTCAATACATGCGAAACAGTATTTTGTATTTTAATTAAAGCATGGCATGTATTTTACCCAACTCTGGTACCAGCTAGATCATACACACAATTAACATATAGATGCAAATCCTTGCTTCTCAGTTTGACGCTAGTACGATAAGCACACTATTTATACGACAAATATTGACCATACATAGAATCGTGACTGGAACTGTATCAACGTATAGAAAAAGAAAATAGGCCCTACGGGTGGATCACCTTACTTTGCTTTGGAACAAAAAAAACTACTATATAAAGGCAGTTGATTGACATCTCCTAAGCCCTTATTAGGTACGAAATATAATTTGAACCTAGTATAATACTTGAAGGACTTCTATCCTTCAAGTATTATATCTACCGAATGACACGAGTCAGGACTTCTTAAAAAAACAAGCCCGCAACATAATTTGGAGACATTCTGAAGCAAAAAGAGATATTTTTTTTGGATCCGGTTATTGTCTATCTATATCTATACATATAATAAATCTGTAGAAAACTCGCTTTTGTACATCGAACATATTTTCAAAAAAAATAGCCAGGGTGTTAAAGGAAAACAGAACCCATTTCCAGCATTTTTAAAATGTTTGTCTGGTTGTCTATTTATTTGTGCACGCATCACGTCAAATGTACGATACCAATGTAAAATATCAAAATAAATATCAAAACTATTTTTATTTGGATTTCGCGAATTTATTAGGCTTTACAAAAACAATATAACATTTATAAAAATATTTTTACAAAAATTTACCACCGACTTATTTTTCACTTTATAGTGTTTATATTTGGAAGTCGGTAGTATTTTTTTGTAAAAATGATTTTTATAAATGTTATATTGTTTTTGTAAAGCCTAATAAATTCGCGAAATCTAAATAAAAATTAGTTTTGATATTTATTATTTATTAGTCAAAATGCATGTATTGAAGCATTTTAAACGTCTATTTGAAGAAAAATATATAGTATTTTACAGTTCGTGGAGGTAACCAAATAAGCTTGTGCTAATATTAACTTTAAAAATTTCGCATTTCATAATTGAAAAACAATATATCACGGGAATTTAACGCGATGAAATTTCGATTGTTGCTAAGTAAAAAAAACTCCATTAAAGCTGCAGGAGATTCTCAATATTTTTGTTCCGCTTTTAAATGTTACTTTTTATCATAAAAAATTGGAAATTATTTTGAAAATAAATGTAGTTTTTCGTTGTTTCCTAAGTTCCTAGTTCTATGTTGTCTGTGCTTGTCAGTTTAGATCGAGGGATGTTCTCAGTAACAGTCGAGTATCGATTACTCGCGCAATTATCTAATCCTAAATAATCGATTAGCAGCTAGAATAAGATTATTTTTAATACTTTGCCTCTCTAGGAAAGTAACTAAAAGAGTTATGAAATAAATGTGGATGGATAGAGAGGGAGGGGACGGCCAAAGAAAAGATGGATGGACTGAGTGAGGAGAGATATGAAAGAAAGGGGAGTCAGTGATGGCGTGACGGGGACCGGGATTGATTGGAAGAAAAAAGAATGATGGCAAAAAGATGATGATGCCTTTTCTAGGAATTTCTTCCTGTATCGTAGGTGCGTTTACAAACATTTAGTGAGTTGACATACAACACACATACAAGACACCCAGATCCGAAACATCTATCTGTGGACCATTCAAATATTTGACCCGTGCGGAAATCGAAACCGCGGCACGCTGCGCAGCAACCGATAGCCTAATCACTACGCCAACTGTGTCGTCAACATTAAAGTAGATAGGAACCATAGGAACATACCTACCACCCACCTTCCTTAGTGATAAGAAATCTAAAAACTTATCAACTTCATTCAAGCCGTCGCGTCAGGTTAGGTACCTACCTATTTATCTATCCTACACATTAAAAAGTCGAACATATTTATTTTAACTAGGCCACTTTCGAACGTCATTACCTGAAATTTACAAGTAGTAATAATTGTTTCTACAGTGCATTCGGAAAAGTAGCTTGTTATGGAGAAGAACGCACAAGAAACGACATACTTACTCTTAAAAAAAAATAGTTTTTACAATATTTAAATAAGAACATACATTAATAAATTCATTTATTTATTTAATAACTAATGTACACACACAGTATAATACATACACATCAAGACAATAGGGTACAAGGGCACTGCTTATTTCTTAAGAAATTTCTGCTAGCAGACCCACGAAAAGGAAAAATGAAAAAGAAATGTAGACAATAGTGTGTGAGAACTGGAAAATAAGAAAAGTGGAAGACTTAAACTAAGTTATAAAAATTAGCACACCTACACAATTAGTGTAATGGTGGATAATTACAAATATAAATACATAATTGTATAATATATAGATACTTATGTATTATATATATATATATATACATACATAAATAAAGATCAGACTTGAGAGGATAGATAGTGCTCTTTTAAACGTTTTTTGAATAGTGAGATCGTATTTAAATCTCTGATGCTAGGCGGAAGTGAGTTCCACAATCTTACAGCATGGACAGTGAAGGAATAGGAATAGTAACTGGTTTTATGTGGATGAGATTTAAGGAGAGATTTGAGATGTGATCTGCATAGTGCATCTCTGGGGCGAGCGTAAGAGAATCGCTCACGCAGGTAGGAAGGATAAGAGGGGTTATGCAAGATGTTGAACAGGAGACATAAAATCCGAGTGTGGAGTCACTTGAGTTCCTTGCGAAAGTGAGAAACATGATCATACTTACGTAGACCAAAAACAAAGCGAATACACAAGTTTTGCAAGCGCTCAAGCTTGTTCAATAGCTCCTCTGTGGCATCCAGGTAGCAGGCGTCGGCATAATCTATAATCGGATGAATAAGTGTTTGCGCTAAGGATATATTTGTCGTTAAGGCAAGATACTCTGAAGGCACTTCAGCGAATGGAAAGAAAAATGTACCTTACGACTGACCTCGTTGACCTGAGCACGCCACGAAAGATTAGAGTCAATGATTACCCCCAAATCCTTTGCCGTTTCGGTATAATCAATGCGAACACCGTCAGGGTATAAAGGCATCAGGAAAGTGACGTCAGCCGCATTGCGAACAAATTTGCTTCCTATGACCATCGCCTGTGATTTGCTAGGGTTTATTTGCAGACCAAATGACTTAGCCCATATGCTGATACTTGCCAGGTCCTGGTTCATTGCCGCAATAGCCGAATCAGCGTCTTTCAGAGAAATGTCGATACAGCTGCAAGTCATCTGCGTAAAGATGGAAACTAGAAGAGATTACTCTGGTAACAAAGTTAATGAAGATTGAGAAAAGGAGAGGTGATAGTACGCTACCCTGAGGAACACCCTCAGTAAGGCTACACCAATCAGAGAATGACTCATCAAGGCGAATACACTGTGAGCGTCCCCGAAGATAAGAGTTGAACCAAGCTAAAGCGGAAGAAGAGAAATTGATAGATTTAAGAATACCTAGTAAAATGTCGAAATCAGCTGAGTTGAAGGCGCTACTAAAGTCCAGCAATACAAGTACCGTAAGGGACTTACTCTCCATAGCCCAGCGGATATCGTCAGTTACTTTTAACAGTGCAGAGACAGTGCTGTAACCCGCGCGAAAACCGGTTTGAAAGGGAGAAATGATAGAGTTTGACGCCAAGAAAAAGGATAACTGTCTATGAACTAAGTGTTCACATACTTTAGAGAGGAACGGAAGAATAGAAATATGTCTAAAGTGAGTTAATAGAGATGGATTATTGGTTTTAGGTAAAGGTATGATGTGAGCCTGTGATTAAAGATGTGAGTTAGGACAGGGAGCAATGAGGGAAGGATAAGAGTAATCATTCTGGAACACAGCATATCATCACCGACTGCTGAAGAAGTTATTGCAAGTACAGATTTCTTAACGTTATCCTCAGTAACATCGTTAAGGTTAAAGGTTTAATATTATGGCAACGTCATACTAGAGACTATCTAAAGTAGCGGCTTTGACGCGCGGATCGAGAGAAAAAGGAAGAAAAGAGAAATGTTTGTGTGAGGACGATACACCCAGAATAGCACTACACACTATACTACGTACAGAAATAAAGTATTAAAAGCATTAACAGGTAAATTCATTCATTTGATAAATAGGAACATGGTTCTCACATACTTACAAATATTGCAAACATAGGTAAAATACTTAATTCAACAACAACGGAACATTGTGTGAGTCAGTTAATAAAAAAAAGAAAGACAATAACTATGAAATGGTATATAAATTAACAAATTTGATTTTGCCTACACTAAAGATAGCCGTTTGGAGCAGAACCAGCATGTTGCCAAGCATTCTTTTCTTAAATATATATTCATTTAATTTGTAATATGCCTGTTTCCGTACATGGTGTGACACCCCCGTGCCTCGGTAATACTCTAAATGCACGTAATCCTTAAGTATTTTGCCTGATCTCTCCCCGGTCACGTCGGATTGCTGTTCCATGGGACTATAATAGTAGAGGAACAGAGGGCACCTTTGTTTGCATACACACTTTTGCACTAAAATATCGCCTGCGTACTTGGGTAATCGCTGTTGAGATTAGCCACCGTGACAGAAATTCGGAGTGTTATAATATATAATCTAACATAATAGGTAGTTACCTAAATAAAACAATCAATATTAACATAATAAATCAATCAATCAATCAAATTAATTACCTAATAAGACTAATCGTATGATCGTATAAATTAATAACTAGCTTTTGCCCGAGATTTCGTCTACAAAGATTCACATACAGCTGACATAATAAAGCATATTGAATTAAAAACCCGCGAGGTAGTGAAATTGGAAAAACTTTCTCTTAGAAAACGGGTTGACTATGACGCGTACAAGTTCTTTATACCTGAAACTAAAGTACCTGCATTTTTGGATGAAAACATCTGGCCACAGAATATAATTTTCAGACGTTTTGTGCACTAAAGCCAAAGAAATAGTGACGATAAATCGCTTAAAGTCGGCTCTGTGAACAACAAAAATGTCTGATACAAATTTGTTGCGATTTGCCAGTTTTAATTGCAGGAGTGTTAAACGTTCAATTGAGGGTGTTCGTGAACTCTGCGGAACTTGCGACTTAATAGCGCTTCAGGAGTGCTGGTTGCTGCCGGAGGAGCTGCCATTCCTGAGCACCATCCATGGTGACTTCAGCAGTACGGGGACCTCAGCCGTTGACACGTCTGCTGGCATGCTGCGTGGGCGACCCTATGGAGGGGTGGCTCTGCTGTGGCGTAAAAGTGTTTTTGGTGATGTGTCGGTCGTTCCGTGTAATAACCCGCGAGTGTGTGCGATACGCATCAATACGAGTGAAAGACCTTTCATTGTGATGAGTGTGTACATGCCCACGGATGCAGTGAGTAACCTGCCGGAATTCTCACATTGTCTGGGACTGGTAAGCGCGATCGTGGACAGTAGTGATGTGGAGGCGGTCTATTGTCTTGGTGACTTTAACGCGCACCCTGATGAAATGTTTTATACGGACCTGATGAATTATTGTAGTGATAATCACTTCTCATGCGTTGATGTAGATAGGCTGGGATTGACGTCGAACACGTACACTTATGTCAGTGGCTGTAACGGGGCTAGGCGATGGCTTGATCATTGTATCTGTTCAGAATCATCTCTGAAAACTGTTCGTAGTGTGAGCATTAGATATGATGTTATGTGGTCGGATCACTACCCATTGTTGATTGAATGCGATATTAATATAATTAGGCTGAAACTAAAGCCGAGCATGTCCGATGACAATCTAGTTTTGTGGGGAGAAAAAAGCTCAAAGGCTATCTACACCTACAGACAGGAGTGTCGTCGTCGATTGAGAAATATTGACTTCCCTCGCGTATTGTCTAACTGTTGTGATCGCATGTGTAGTGATTCGGACCACAATCAAATAATTGATTGCCTGTATCGGGATGTGGTATCCGCTTTAAGGGAGGCCGCCATTGCTAGCAGGGCGCGCGTCTTTGGTAGGAGGCCGAAGCGCGTGGTGGGTTGGAATAAGCACGTCAGCGAGGCTCACTCGTACGCTAGGCTAAAGTTAAATGAGTGGCTTTCTTGTGGCAAACCTACGTCTGGCGTGATTTATGAGGAAATGTGTGACACTCGTAGGATCTTTAAATCTAAATTAAAGTGGTGCCAAAATCACCAAGACCAAATCCAGATGGACATCCTAGCCGAGTTGCACACTAAAAAAGACTTTCGGAGCTTCTGGAAGTCAACAAAGAAGCACAACCTTAGGCCTGGTTTGCCGGTGAGCGTCGATGGCGTGTCTGCTGAAAGGGATATTGCTAATGTGTTTTAAGTCCCACTTTTGTATAGAGCCAGGCAGTATTCCACCCTCTGAGGTGCTCGATGCCGAGTCGCAGTGTACTGTCCTGGAACCAAGAGTTATGTTCTCAGCTGCAGACTTAGCTAAGACCATAAGGGGCATGACCAGGGGTAAGTCTCCAGGCCATGACGGACTCGGCATCGAGCACCTACAGAACGCAGGTCCCCATCTGCCACGTGTTTTGGCCATGCTGTTTACGTTCTGCCTTCGCCATTCGTACTTGCCGGATGAGCTGATGAGGACGGTCGTAGTACCAATTATAAAAAATAAAACAGGTGACATATCGGATAGGTACAACTACAGGCCGATTTCATTAGCGACAGTTATCGCGAAGGTATTTGACAGTATGCTTAATGCTCAGTTAAATAAAACAATTACATTGCACGATAACCAGTTTGGGTTCAGGCCCAAATTGTCCACAGACAGTGCTATACTGAGTCTAAAGCATGCTGTCAGATATTACACGGATCGGAACACGCCTGTTTACGCCTGCTTTCTTGATCTGTCCAGGGCATTTGACCTGGTTTCGTACAAGGTGCTGTGGAAAAAAATATTCGATAGGCAAGTTGCGCCTGAAATTGTAAAAATCTTCCAGCACTGGTACGGGAACCAGGTCAATAACGTCAAATGGTCGGGAGCTCTGTCGGACTCGTATAGGTTGGAGTGCGGGGTGAGGCAGGGGGGATTGAGCTCACCAACGCTCTTTAATCTGTACATCGATGGGCTTGTTGCCGAGCTCAGCAGCCGCCATGTTGGATGCCATGTTGATGATGTTTGCTTTAACAACATTAGCTACGCTGATGACATGGTGCTGCTGAGCGCGTCAATTGGGGGACTCAGGGAGCTCATAAGCATTTGCGAAACGTACGCTCATAGACATGGCCTAAAATATAATGTAAAAAAGAGCGAGCTTATGGTCTTCAATTCGGGTTCCAAGTGTCCGTCGGAGGCTCCACCAGTAAGACTGTGCGGGGTGCCCTTGGAGCGGGTACATAGTTTTAAGTATCTGGGCCATATTGTGACGTCCGACCTGAAGGACGACGCTGATATCGAGCGAGAAAGGAGGGCGCTGTCGATTAGGGCGAATATGATTTCCCGCAGGTATGCTCGTAGCTCCAAGGAAGTAAAGATCACCTTGTTTCGAGCGTACTGCACATCTTTTTATACGAGTAGTCTGTGGGTTTCATATTTGCAGAAGTCTTACAGCGCTCTCCGCGTTCAATATAATAACGCGCTGAGGGCGCTGCTGCGGCTGCCACGCTTCTGCAGCGCTTCGGGTATGTTCGCAAGTGTCCGCGTTGACTGTTTTTATGCCAGCATGCGCAAGAGGGCGACCTCGATAGTGAGTAGAGTGCGGGGCAGCGGCAACAGTCTCCTTGCCGTGGTTGCCAACAGGTTGGACGGGCCTTTTATGCAGCACTGGCAGTCCTTACATGCACCCGTGTATCGCGCGTGGGGCAGGTAAACTTTTTAATATATATCTTTTTAATGTCTTACAATTTTATTATATCAATTTTTATAACTTTCTGACAATTTTGTATATTTTTATTTTCATAATTTAATGAAATTTTTGCTGACATGTTTATTAATATTATGATAGTATAGCTGACATTTAAATTTTGGATGTTTCTTATTTTAATGATGTAGTCTAATGCTAATGAATGACATTTTATTTTAATTTCTAATGGATCAATTTTTATGTAATGTTTATGAATGTAATATTATGGACTAAGGTGTCTGAAAATAAATGAATTATTATTATTATTATAAAGATCATCATCATTTCAGCTGAAAGACGTCCACTGCTGGACAGGTCTTCCCCAGGCGTCTCCACATTGACCGATCCCGTACGTCTCGCATCCAGCGGATTCCCCCAACCTTAACCAGGTCATCGGTTCACCTAGTGAGAGGCTTCGAAATTGCGAATGTCAGCGAGACAGTCTAACTAAGCAAGATCATTGAGGTAATAATGTACTACGCACCTCAATGAGCAAGATAGATTATGTCCTAAAAGAAAGAAATAATGTAAGAAAGGGCGCTCCCCGTGCGACCAGCGCGGCAGCGGCTAATTCAACGATTCGGGTCATATAGTTATGCCACTGCATAAAAAACCAAAAAAATTAAGCACTGATATGCTAACGAATTAAAAAACTCAGTTGATTGCAAGAGCGTTTTTTGCTCCGGATAGGTTACATTTTATTTTTAGGTTCAAAGGTTCAAACTGATGCATCTTAGTTATAAGAAATATAAGAAACTTATAAAAACTCAAAGTGTTTGCAAATATAATGTTAACCTTAGGAAAGATTTAAGAAACTTAAAAAACCAATTAAATATATGTTATAGTAAATTAGAAACTAGTACACAAATGTATGATGTTGAAATTCAGAACCTTGAAAGGGAATTATTGAGTAGGGAAAATACACCTAAGGAAGTATTTTGTAAATATGAATGTAGTCAACAGATGTTGAGTGAACGCATGCAGGAGGCCTGTAAGTTGGTGGACCTGGTGAAGTATAATGCAGGGAGGTGCGAATCATTGACTAACAACCTCACCTGTAGTTGTGCTGCCGCTCTGCCACCTCTCATGTCACAACATGTTGCTACTACAACTTTACCCATTGATCATACTGCAACAACTTTGAACCCCACCAAAAGTAATGTCTTAGTATTTTCTGATAGATTAGGAACAGGTTTTGGATCTTTGTTAAAAAACCGTTCTAAACATACAATAGTGAACCATTGTTATTATAAACTGCAATTTAATGAGCTTATCCATAAAATTCAACAGACACAATTGAATGAGCAAACTACTGTAGTACTTCTTATTGGAAATAGCCTTAGTATAACAAAAAGGGACATAGTTAATGGTATTGACACCCTACTTAAGTTAAGATTAGGCAAATTAATATTATGTGCATTGTCCTATTCTGGCAAGTTACTTGTTCATGAAAATGAATACATTTCTAGTTTGAATAACCTGATGCATATTTTATCTTGTCGTCATAGTGACCGTTTATTGTTTTTTGACACCAACAATTTTGTTAGTGATTTTGTTTTGATTGGTAACCATATGTTTCTTCCCAAAAATACCAATATACCATAACCAATATGTATTGATACGATTAAAAACGCGTTCAAAAGTCTCAATATAAAGAATACTGAAGACTTGTGGGGGATATCCGTTAGGGTTCTTGGAGATATTATTGACTCAATAGCTCCTGTCCTAACAGGCATATTCAATCAATGTTTGGACAGCCTCACTTTTCCTGACTTAATGAAACACAGTAAAGTAGTACCAATTTTCAAATCAGGCTGTAAGAGTGATCCTTCTAATTATAGACCTATATCCGTGCTTCCAGCATTGAGTGAAATCTATGACAAAATCATGCTGGAACAGATGTTGTCTCACTTCAATTCAAATGGGATCCTGCATAGTCAACAGTTTGACACGTTTGACGAAAGGTAGGTCGACAACGGACGCGGGAGTAAAACTCATCAGTCACATCTTGGAGGCTTGGGAGAGGTCCCAGGATGCCATTGGCATTTTCTGTGATCTCTCAAAAGCTTTCGATTGCGTCGACCACAACACACTGATCTGTAAATTACACCACTACGGAATTCGTGGAAAATCTGCTGATCTCGTGCTTTCCTATTTATCAAACAGACAGCAAAAAGTAAATGTTAATGGGGCGACGTCCTCCGGGTCTCTAGTCAAGATGGGCGTGCCCCAAGGTTCAATTCTCGGCCCTTTCCTTTTTCTTGTTTACATTAATGATCTCCCTTTTATGATGGCCAAATTATCGGATATAATTCTATTTGCTGATGATACTTCGCTAATTTTTAAAATAGATAGGCAAGATACGGATGTCTTAAATGTCAACGAAAGTCTGATTGTTTCAAAATGGTTCGCAGCTAACAATCTTTTACTGAATGCGAAAAAAACAAAATGTCTAAAGTTCTCTTTACCAAATGTACCACAACATGACCTAAACCTAAATCTTGACGGCAAAAATCTTCAAGTTATAACGGAAACTGTATTCTTAGGGATTACTATCGATTCAAAATTGCAGTGGGGCGCGCACATTAGAACTCTTTCGGGTAGGTTAAGTTCGGCTGCATATGCAGTAAGGAAAATAAGGCAGCTAACCGATGTAGCTACAGCTAGGTTAGTATACTATGCTTATTTCCACAGTATTATGTCTTATGGCATTCTGCTGTGGGGATCAGCAGCAGACGTTGACTCAATTTTCATCCTACAAAAGAGGGCAATCCGCGCAATCTATAACATGGGTCCTCGCGAGTCCCTCAGAGAAAAATTTAAAGAGATCGATATACTGACTCTACCTTCACTTTATATTTTAGAATGTATTTTGTATGTCCGTAAAAATCGGGGGCTTTTCAAAACTAGAAGCGACTTCCATAATTTAAATACACGCAGTAAGCACGAAATTGTAATACCCAAATTCAGATTAACGAAAACTAGCAAGTCTTTTCTTATAAACAGTATACGCTTTTATAACAAGTTGCCAAAGTCAGTTATAGAACTGACCGATGGACGGTTCAAAAACTACATCAAACGTATCCTTATTAAAAAAGCATATTATAAAATCAAGGACTACGTTGAAGATAAAAACATTTGGCCTTAGCTCCTTCTGCGCATGCAGCTTCCCTGGTAACTTGTAAACGGCATAAATAAGTGGATGTCTCTAACTATTCTCAATCTCATTTTTTCTTTCCTTCTTTTAATTAGACTTTTTACAGTGGTTTTCAATCATCTTTATAGCCCTTTGCTAAGAATAGTTACAGCACTGATAACAACATTTGTGCCACACGTTAAATTTAGTCTTGTTATACTTATTTTTTTTTTACCTTTGTATAGATTCTTTTACCGATTGTTTTGTGAATGTGTGAACATTGTAGGCCTTCTTGATGCTAGTTAACATTTGTTAACTTTTAGGGCCTGCGTTGTCCCCCCTTATCTAAGTACTAATGCTGTAACATGGAAATATTGTTTCTTGCCGGTTCTTCTCCATAGGAAACGACCAATCCGAACCGTGCAACTTTTGTCGACGTTTTATAAGTGCACATGTAGGCCAATGTGAAATAAAAAATATTGATTTTGATTTTGATTCTTTACAAAAATGCAATATCCACAGATATCCATTTTAGTAAAATACGTGTTGCCAACTATTTTATTTAGATTCCGAAGACGGGAGAACTTTTCGCTTCTTAAATTTGAAGTTTGCTGGTCAGGGCCCGAGGGCCCCCAGAGCTTGGGGGGCCCGGTGCACGGCACCGTCTAGCTTTCCGGAAGCTACGCCTCTGCCCAAGTCTCAATCGAATCGATGGCTTTCACGTAGTCCACAAACGCTAAGCAGAGTGGCTGGTTATACTCTTTGGTCTTTTGTATAACCCGCCGCAGCGTAGCGTGGTCTACGGTGCTAAAGCCTTTTCGGAACCCAAACTTTCGCCTTTTCGGTCCATATAATATTTTGTGTTTATACAGAAGATCAACCAATATGTGTCCAATCATCCGTTACAACACAAGTTTCTCTCAAAGGTTTTTCTGTTATCTCGGTATTTTTCTGTACAAATATATTATTAATAGAGAGCAGTGGTGGCCCAGTGGTATCGGCTGCAATTTACAAGTTGTAGGTCGTGGGTTCGAACCCAGGCAGGCGCTTTACTTTGTTGTAAATTGACCGTAAACCGGAAAACTGACCATCACCAAGAGGCGCGCAAGTTTTCTCTATCGCTAGATCTAACCCAGCTGGTGAATGTGGCAACGCGGGTACCGGATGTTGACGGCCATACACCCAATTGCTTAGACCTTCTGCTGACAACTGATCCGGACAGTAATTCGGTATCGGTCTCAGCACCGCTGGGAACGTCTGACCATTGTCTGGTGAAATCCGTATCGACTTGCTCTCCTCCAGATGAAAGTCCTAGAGGCACGAGGCGAGTATGGCGATACGAGTCAGCAGACTGGGACGAGATGCGGCACTTTTTTGCGTCTTATCCTTGGCGACATGTGTGCTTCTCCTCGGGTGACCCCTCGAGCTGTGCGGACGCGGTTGCGGATGTGATTCGGCAGGGAATGGAGTATTTCATTCCATTCTCCGACATTCCGCTCGGTTACAAATCCCGACCTTGTTATAATTCAGAATGTGCCCACGCTGAGGCCCAAAAAGAGTCTGCCTACCAAGCCTGGGTCGGGGCCCGCGACCGCAAAGTTAGAGCGCGTAGGGTTCGTGCGAGGAAAAGAGCTTTTAATTCAGCCACCAAGTTCTGCAAGCGGGTTTTGCGTCGGGCACGTTTTGACCATATTGGACGTATTGGGGCCAAGCTGGCATCGCACCCTCCGGGTAGTAAACAGTTTTGGTCCCTGTCTAAAGCGGTTGAATCGAATTTCTGTCGTCCCACTTAACCTCCAATGCTGAAACCTGATGGGTCGCTGGCTCACTCTGCAAGTGAGAAAGCAAATTTATTTGCATCTCTGTTTGCTAGCAATTCACGTCTGGACGCTGGATCCAAGCAACCACCTACTGTTCCTCGTTGTGACTCTTCGATGCCGGAGATAGCTGTGCACACCAAAGAGGTCCGAAGAGTATTGTGCAGTCTAGACGTGAACAAGGCCAGCGGGCCTGACGGCATTCCAGCGAGAGTACTGAGGCTGTGTACGCCCGAACTTTCTCCTGTGTTGACACGCTTGTTCCGCCTCTCTCTTGTAAAAAGAACGGTACCAAAGTCCTGGAAGCTTGCAAATGTGCAACCAGTGCCCAAAAAAGGCAACCGTGCAGACCCTGTCAATTACCGGCATCCTAAATAAGGTGAAGCGATACTTTACGCCTGGACAGCTTTTAACCCTTTACAAAGCGCAAGTCCGATCCTGCATAGAGTATTGCAGCCACCTTTGGGATGGCTCAGCAAAGTATCAGCTTGCCGCGCTTGACTCGGTGGAACGCAGAGCTAAGAGGCTCATCGGTGACATTGAACTGGTGGATACCAAGCTTCACAGCTTGGCTCATCGCCGCAAGCTTGCCTGCTTGCCGGTCTTCTACATACTGTATTTCGGTGAGTGTGCTCAAGAACTCCACGACCTCATCCCACCAGCCCCCTTCTACCATCGGACATCTAGACGCACTGCAAGTTACCATCCTTACCTTGTTGCCATTCCACCAATTCGCACCAAGCGCTTCCAAACATCCTTCATAATGGGCACAGCGAATGAATGGAACTCACTACCTGCGTCTGTGTTTCCGAACGCATTCAATCCGAATCTCTTCAAAGTTAGAGTAAACAGGCTCCTTCTGGGTAAGCTCACTCCATCGTCGACTCTGTCTCTGTCACCTATGACTAAGACTAGAGTCAAGAGCAAACCCATTTCAAATCAAAAAAAAAAAAAAAAAATTGTTTCATCACCACTGCTCTCAAAAACGGTGAAGGAAAACATCGTGAGGAAACCGGCATGTCCTAGAACCAAAAATTCGAAGATATGTGACATCCACCAACCCGCACTGGGCCCGCGTGGTGGATTATGGCCCTTCCCCTTTCACAGAGAGGAGGCCTGTGTCCCAGCAGTGGGCACATTAATAGGCTGATGATGATACATAAAAAAATACATAATAATATATTCTGTTAAATTGGATCTTTACGATCTTTAGGCACACACACTAGAGAATACCATTGAAAAGTTGAGTTGAAAAAATTGTCCGGACATTTAGTATAATCCGATTTTAAATTTTATGGATGAATGTGAATTGAAAAAAGAGAAAATTTAGTCCAAATTGTGGACTAAATCAGTAATCAGCAATGAATGGCAAAGGAATAGTCTTCAATGACGAAAGGCTGTTTGAAGAAACAACTGCTGTCAATACGTTTTTATAGCAACAAAACAATATGTTTCTGACATGTAAGGCAAAAAGTCTGTTAAATTAGGAGGCCGTACAAAGTCCGGACAGGACCCCCGATGGTAACCCTCATCATAGAGTATTTTTTTTGCAAAGTTGGTATCTTGATAACTAGCCCTTTTAACAACACAGCTACAAGCACACTGCACTATAAAATTATACTTAGGTACTTACCTACATAAAAACATTAGGTAGATATTATTCTATCAACTTAGATAATCTGCTTAGTAACAAAGACCTTATACGTATTTCTTACTACTAGACTGTGTACCAAAATGTTTTGTTTAGCTAAAATTAAATCTATCGTCATACACCTAGGTTAGCTATTTCCTTATAAGCGGTAGCTAACCAAAAGCGGTCCTGGCGAGAGGGTTGCCGCTGGTAGTGTGTCAAATGGTAGAACATTTTATATATTTTTCTTTTTATGTTATACCAAAACGAACAAAATTCATAGACTTTGACACGTATTTAAATATTTCTAGAAAAGTATATAAATATTTCTAGTTCCTATATTTGATCGATTCGTTGTATTTTAAAAAATATTCATTAATACTGAGTAAGAGTAGTACTTTTAAATGTTTGGGCCTGGTAATACTAAATGTAGGATGGTGGTTTGCGGATTTTTTGGCGGACTTTGTTCGGGTGAAATTCAGCGGCTGTTAATATTATTTGCAAATTGATTCCTAGTGGAATACAATTGGTGTAGTTTTATTTCTCAACTGTCCACGCAACTGGACAATATGTGAAATCATAGAGATTCTTTGAGGTATATTTAGCTGCCGGTATTTCAAAGCACCGTCAGAAGACTGCAGGGTCATCTAACGCCTCTCCTTCATGAGCTTGAGAGTAGGATCAGAGAGCTTTTTGTTCCAATCTATATGATGGTCTTGAAGAATTAAACTTGAAGAGACTTGGGATTTGAGGATTATTGAGCCCTCCCCCTCTCTTCGAACTTATAACCCTTTAATACTCCATTGTAAACTGCTCAATTCCTCTTCGAGTTCGGTGATATTTTCGTCGGTCCGGAGTGTGCGCGTGTTGTACGACTTGTACGTTGCCAGGTCCAGTCGTCGGTATTTGTTGTGGTAGCCGGATCTCATCCGGGATTCTTAGCACCCCTTGCCATACGGTAACCTCGACCGCTACCGTAGTCGAGGGTACAGGCTGTCGGGCAATAGGGGCTATGTTTTATTTGTGCTAATCATGGGGAGTGCTTTGCAGGCGGGTTGGCGATCACAGTATGGTTGTTAAAAATTCACAGAGAACGCTGCTGCCTATTCTCTGGGTTGTCCCTTAGTCGCCTCTTAAGACACTCACGGGAAAACATGGGATGTTGAAATTCTTTACGCCCGACACCATACGGTAAGTAATGAAGATTCCCAAAAATATTACACATTTTTTTTTTTATTTACATTAAATTAGGTAGGTTTAGGTAGCGTAGTTAGGAAGCATAAATATATTAGGATACTTACACTATCGTTTTTACAATCAATTTGTCCCGTGTTCTTCTTGGTCATGGTCACCTCATTAGAATGAGACACACTACCAAAGGGAAGCCTCTCGTTCGGACCGCTCCGTTTTTTCCGCCATAGTGCACAGTCTAGTAGTAAGAAGTATAAGGTCTTTGCTTAGTAATAGTGTTAGTTGTCAGGCCCGTTCACGTATCTAGTCGATTAAATTTTGATTTCTGAGAATTTATGTTATCTGTGTAGACAATTAACTCTGTCAGTGGCATGCACGTGTAGGGTTTAAGACGACGACTGTCACCAACGACCTTGAGGGAAGAAAACACGCGACCCAATATTCAATAGGTAGTTTTTTGTACTTTCCTTATTATTCTATGACTAATATAACTTTAAACAGAAGATCAAAATTTAGGTCATTAAAATTGTTTATCTACACTCACAACGTAATGTTCCAAATATGAATTCAAAAAATATTTTATACATACTTTATATTTGTGGATAGATAAAATTAAAAAAAAAACCATTACAGAGCAACATTTTCCTTCGATTTTCAAACAACTGCATGATAAAATAACTTTTTCATCACACTTGCACGTAAACAGCATCAAAACATACAGGTTAACTTGGCCGTAATGCCCCATATAAAACCCTTGAGCTTTTTTGTTTGTCATGTAACCCTAGGGCGGTAAGTAATATTTTTTTAATTTATGGCACAGCACACAGGTCATGCAAGTTCAAGCATGGAGTTTACACGCAATTGAAAAATTTACTTAAAATGTTATCTAAACAGGAATTTATTTGCAGTCTCGCTACATGTTACTTAAATACTCAACTTATGTTCTTAATAATCGATTTTAATAGTTATAGTATGAAAACGTCGAAATTATATAATTCTTTTTACACTCCGTCATGGCTGTATACCTAAGTATTTGCCCTTAAAGTTTCTGAACGAAACACTGTATAATCTGTGGTGTGGCCAAAAATTAGCCAACCGCTTAAAAAAAAGTTCACGTATTTCGTAATAACAGCTGTGCTGACTTGTGTATTAAAGCTATAATTCATAATTATTACTCGCAAATGTGATGAAAAACATTGTATGTATCACGGGCGGTACTTGAATTACGAACCTCGACTCAGAAAGCCCTCAGTCTTCGACTTCGGGCTTCTACTAGAGTCTCGATCGTAATTCCTTACATACCGCCCTTAATACACAATGTACTATTTCGTACGACTTGCTCAAAAAAGTGACATTCTATGCCACAAAAAGCTAACATAACAATAGTCATATTTAATCTGTTAAAAACAGGGAAAGAAAAGGGGGAGAATGTGATTTAAATTTGGAATACTTACCGAAATTTATACTGAACTACATCTGTGTTTACACCATTGAATTTGTATATAAAGCATTATTCATCTTTTTGAAAAAGGAATACGCATTTATTATGCAGTTATGATTATTAAATAAAATTACGAAAACCGACGTGGCCGTCTGAGCTTGATGCTTTTGCTTTGCTTTTCCGACAAAAAAATATTAGTCTAGGAATATGCCGCGTTTTTGTTTTCTTTAAATACATAAACGTTAAGTTTATTTTAATTGTCATTATTTTTAATAAATGCTTATCTCATATTATTATTGTGTTAATTTTTTCGCGAATGGTACGAAAAGTAGAGTAATTTCCTCGGTGATAAAGATGTCTTAGTCTTGGGTGAACTTAAATCCCTCGCTACACTCAGGACTCGTCTTAAATCCCTCGCTTCGCTCGTGATTTAAGTTTTTAACACCCTCGCTACGCTCGGGAGTAAACCCCGAGTCCTTCGTTATGCTCGCAATTTCAATCGTCACCCGCGACAGAAGATACTGCTTTATCCCCTTGGTTAATAAGCTATACTATTTAATTTTATAGCACACTTTTACTTTTTAATCTATTGGGCTCATTGAATTAATGTAGAAAAATAGTGTCTATGGATGCGCGCGCTGAGCAGTCATACGCAATGAGAATCTAAATTGCCCGCCAAACCACATATTTTTTCCGTTTCTACTTTTGTTTTATTTCAACTGTATGAGTGAAGATAAAATAGTGTATGCAACGGCATATTATTAGGTATTAAAACACACGCGTAATATTATTATCACACTCGGCTTCGCCTCATGTGATTTTAGATGACTATTGATTAAATACGCCCGGCGGTTTTAATAAAACTCAAAATTCTCTTAGATAAAATAATTAAGAAACTGGGCTAATCCAACAAATATTATTTCCTACAAAAAATTACTACAAGCCGTTTAGACGTGATTCTCATTTTAAAATCAGCTTCTGAGGGATATCTGCACCTTAAGGGTCTTACACCGGATAACTTCCGTATATCTTTCTAATAAAATTCAAATTCGTAAGTAGTTTTTGAGTTTATCCATGACAAACAATCAAACCTTTTCCTCTTTATAATATTAGTGTAGTCATCATGTAGGTCCATCATTTGGTAAATAGGATTTTTACGTATGAATTATTTTATTACTTCTACTTTTTCGCTACTTCCGCCTAATTCTCCTAACCCGCTTGGATTTATAAGAATATTTTTACACAGAAAAACCAACATCAAAAGCATGTAAAACATTTTTTTTTGTTATGGGTTAGCTCTTGACTCTAGTCTAGGTCAGAGGTGACAGAGACAGAGTCGACGATGGAGTGAGCTTACCCAGAAGAAGCCTGTTCACTCTAACTTTGAAGTGATTCGGGTTGAATGCATTCGGAAACATAGACGCAAACAAAATTGTCCAAAAGGAGGTTCAATATTGATATTCTGAGCAGTTGCAGGTCCGGTTTGTAAATAGCAATGGGAAATATATAAGCCTTAAGATTCGCTAGCACTAGGTATTTGGAATAAATGTGAAAACCCAAATGAAATCTGAATGAGGTAGGATGAGGGGTTAGACTAATCTGTCGGGCTATATGTTTAAGCGCTGCAAAGGGATAGGTACAGTATAGATGCTGTTAAGATAACTTTTGGGAGGCGACAACAATGCCCGAATCTTCAATTTTACTGTGCTACTTAGAACTGGACAGACGAAATAGTGTTTTAGGTAGTAGTCTGTTGTACATATGCGATAATGTCGGGATTTCACTCAAAAAAAAAAGAATTTGGTAATGCAGAAGTTCTATAACATTATAACCCGTAAGGCTATCTATTAAATAAGACTCGATATTTGCGATACATCTAGAATTTATTCCTATAGGATAACTACGTCGGGCGCCCTGCCGATGTGCTCTCACACTTGATGACAAAGAAACCAAAATTTTAAGAGAGGAGAAATAGGTCAAAATTCTGGTAAAGGAAATTTTGACGATCCAGAAAGTTCGATTTAAGAAAAGGAAAACAACTTTCTATTATATTAAAACTTATCTTATAATCTACCTAGAAGCGCGTTGTTATGTAATCACAACCGCAAAAAAACCCAGATAAGCCTTTTATTAGCACAGTCATCGAACCTTGCAGATAATGAAATTCACTGGGCCGTCTTGTTGTCGGTTGTAGCTGCAATAAAGCAAGCTAGAGAAAAAACTATCATGGATAGAATCCGAAGGGAACCATTGTATCGAGGACCTGATACACAGTTCTATAACTGGGCCTTCAGTGGTCCCGTATTGCCCTGCACAGCGAACGAAGCTTGCATAGGTACCTACAGTCTTAAATTTTACAAGGAAAATTCCATGTGTTTTATTTTGTGTATGGATTTGATATCTGAAATAAATGTATTAATAATAGTTATGGGTGTGGTAGGTATCGTAAAACGATTCTAGATCATACTGTGCTGGTTCTAGTAAGGTCGGAGCTATCATCGTTGACTTCGGAGGATCATATATTATGTCTGGTTATGTATGCTGAGTTGAATTAGGTAGAGGTTCCTACATAATACTGGTCAGGCTCTATACTTTGTGCCAATGGTGCAAATTTTTTTTTCCATTCTTGTTTTGACCGAGGTAATTTACCTCGATAACAAAAGATATCTAAATAATGTCGTAAAAATGAGTGTGCTAAATACCTACAGTTAGTAATATAATTATTCTGATATGCGTTGATAAGTCAGCAGGGCCAGTGATCGATCACGTAACAATCAGTGAAACACGTGTATGTAATGTTTGTTACTCATGAATGCATAATTAGATAAAAAGCTATTACTCAGTTTATAGGTAGGTGGGTACATATTTTTGGATTTAAATATAAACATACCTACGAATGAACGTATGACCCTGACCCTTAAATGCCTACGTATAATAAACAAGATATTTACATTCTTGAACCACTTTGCCTAACCACGACTTGTTTATTTTGTAGGCCAAGAGACATAAAACTTCTCGGTTGGTTAGGTATAGGTACTAAGATAAATCTAGAGGAGACCGGGGTTAAAGTCACATTTACGTTATTTTGTATTTAAAGTGCCTATAATATATATTCTTGACATAGCAATGAGTTATATAAATGGACAGTGTATCTAATATAGTTACAAAAACTAAAACCCGACTACTGAAAAAGCACGCTCTAAAAAGTATGAAACAAGAAAATATTATCACCTGAAATTGTTTTGTACAAACTATTAGATACGTATCAGATATTAAAAAAAAACAATTAAAATGTGTTTAATAAATATTTTATTGTATTTCATACATATTCATTCATACGTGTTCAGAGCATAGCCGTGTTCATATGCCACCTGCCGTAACAAAACAAGACATTCTGCAAATATTTATTTACAAAAAGTTATTTAAAACCATATTTATAAATTACTACGTGAAAAAATTCATATGTACTTTCTAAGTTTATCTTGGACGTCACAGGCAACGGTGAAGAAAAACATCGTGAGGAAACCTGGACTTATATAGTTAATGTAAGTCTGAAATAGTCAAGTCAGAGGCCTGTGGGTTTTCCCAGAGGCGGCTTAATTAACTCTGACACCAGAGGTGGCCACACCTCACACGAAAAGAAAGAGAAGAAAGACTACGTGAAAAATGCTTTAAATTTAACACAAATTTAGATACTTTCTTCTTCGCTTCTTGGTTTTTCTATTTCCTTCTAAATAGGTCTTCTCCAGTGTATCTGTCTTTATCTCCATAGATGGAGGTTCTTGGATGGTTCCGATCTTCGGTGCTTGTGCGGTGTCTCCCCACAGACCATGGCCCACCTTTCGTCTTGTGCCGCATGTCCTGTTGTCTGTTCACGTGAGGACCTTATGACTGCGTCGGCGGAGGGCGTTGCCGTGGCTGAATTCAGGGCCAGGCAAGGCATTTAACTAAAAAGAGTCTGTTTGTCATCGACACGCTAAGAAGAAGAAGTGTATCTGTCAGAATTGCTGATTTACACTTTCTTCTATCAAATCGCTGAAACTTGCGAGGAGGCTTTTGGTTTCAAAACTTGCGGTGATATAACCAGATAACTCATTGAACAACTTGGACCAGGAATGGCTCTTTTGTAATAATAATGATAGCTTCGTAAAACTTTTTGGTGTCATCACGCAAACAGGGTTAGGGTTATCATTCTGAGCCAATACAGGGTCATGGGTCAAGGCCAAGGATTTCAAATGGAATCATTGCGGGTTCAATAGGGTCACTTGTCTTGCAGCACGCAGCATCAAAACTGGTAAAACAAACCCTTTATCTTGTGAGGATGTGGCATTTTTATGACTAGCTCTAAAATAAACAAGCATATATGTAGCAAAACTCCAAAAACCCACAAAAAAAGGCAGTACATTTGCTTGGGGTTGATAGGCACATGTGACTACCAGCCCTCGTCAAGCTGAGGACAACCCGTCCCAAAACACGATTTTGATTCAGATTATTGTCGCTACTATTATAAAAAGTATAGTTACGGGCAAGTCAAGACATGACTACCTCAGGATCGAGCACCTGCGGCATGCTGGCGTTCACCTGCCAAGGGTACTGGCGATGTTCTTCTCGCTCTGTCTGAACCAACGCTCATCTGCCCAGCTATCTAATGAAAATTGTGGTTGTGCCGATTGTGTAAGATAAGACTGGTGATACATTGGATCTGTCGAACTACAGACCCATATCGCTTGCTACTGTCATTGCCAAGGTTCTGGACAGCTTGCTTGATAGGCATATGGCAACCCGCATCGACTTGTATAATGCCTAGTTTGGGTTTAGATCTGGTCTCTCCACGGAAAGGTCCATTCTTTCTCTCAAGCATACTGTCCAGTACTACACGTCCTAGAAAACGTCTGTTTATGCGTGTTTCCTGGACCTTTCCAAAGCTTTCGATCTGGCATCGTACGATTTATAGGGAGGTTGTATCAATACTCCGGTTTTTGTATAACAATCAGATCAATTGTGTTCGGTGGGCAGGCTAGTTGTCGGATGTGTATAGGCTGGAGAGCGGTGTGAGACAGGGTGGCCTGACCTCCCCGCGCCTCTTCTGTCTGTACATAAACCGGTTGATCGTCGAGCTCAGCAGCACTTATCAAGGTTGTTATGTGGACGGAGTATGCATCAACAATATTAGTTACGCTGATGATATGGTGTTGTTGAGCCCTTCGATTAGCGCCATGATGAGTCTGCTTACGACTTGTGAGAGGTATGCGGAGGCCCATGGGATCCGAGATAACATCTTAAAAAAGTAAGGCATTAAAACATACCCAATTGTACCACAGTTGAAGCTTTGCGGCAATTCCTTAAAGCAAGTAATAGGTTTCAAGTATCTGGGCCACTGGGTTTCCGAAGACCAAAAAGATATTGAGCGCAGGGCGTTGGCTGTTCGCTATAACATGTTGGCTCGCAGATTTGCGGAGATGCTCGACTGACGTAAAGGCTACGCTCGCGCTGTTTAGAGCGAATTGTCAGTCGTTCTATTCATGAAGTCTGTGGTCAACTACACGCAGAGGACATGCAGCGCTCTGCGCGTGCAATATAATAATGCATTCAGGATGTTGATGGGGCTGCTACGCTACTGCAGAGCATCAGGCATGATCGCAGAGGCAGAAATTGATGGATTTCACGCCATCATGCGTAAGCGATGCGCCTCTTTGATGCGCAGGTTGTGCGTGGCAGCCCTAACAGCATTCTGGAAATATTAGTGGACAGGTGGGAGAGCCCCATGGCATTCGATACGCCTACATGCCAGCCTAGTAAGGCGTATAACAAGTATCACATTTTTTTTTTTTTTATGGTAGTTATTAGTAGGTACAAACAATAGTTCCTAAATGTATATATTTATTAACCAAATGTTTAATGTTATTTGTATATCTATATATTATATATATATATTTTTTAATTGTTGACATTTTAATTTTATTTATATGTATTTTTTTTCTGTTTTTTTTCCGGTCAAAGTGGCGACGCTTGGGGGAGGCCTATGTCCAGCAGTGGACGTCTTTCGGCTGATATGATGATGATGATGATTTTTTTTTACATTTTGTGATTCTTTTTGATATTTTTAATATTTTATTCAAAATTTATATTATTGGATTGTAATTTTAATTTTTCATTTATTGTTAATTTTATATGCACTATTTATTTTTAATTGTTTGGGGGTAGGTGGAACAGGGTGTAAAGTCCCACAAACCTCCATAGAAAAGGGAGGATCCTCCGACCAGACGGGTGTTGTGTCTGGTCCGGGCAACTGCCCGACGGTTGTTGTCGGACTGTTGTATGTGTTCTTATCGCGCCGAAAACTTTACTTGCGCGATGCAGGATTTGTGTGACGTCATGTCATTAGTTCGTAAGTGGCGGCGTTGGTGCCGCTACATCACTCCCCTCCGGAGACCGGAGGTCGATAGTAGATTGAGTCGTCCGTACATCTCGTGATGTGTGCCTGGCCAGTGGAAGGTTGGTTCCCGTGAGTCGGAACCGGAAGTCGCAGAGTTCGCGGTGAGTCGGAACTGTATGCGGTTGTCCCCAGTGAGTCGGGGTGATGAAATCCCAGTGAGTCGGGATAGTGTTGCTGGCTCCAGTAGTTCGGAGTGGTGATGATGTCCCAGTGAGTCGGGACAGAGCTGCTGGCTCCAGTGGGTCGGAGCGGTGATGAAAGAAGCTGGGGGTGATGACCAGGAATGCGCGTCCGCTGCATGCTGGTGGTCAGGATACCCCCGTAGATGCCGTGGGTACTGGCTGGCTGTGTGACTCGCTGCTCGAAAGCTTGAGAAAGTGATGATGACGTCACGACGAAGTAGCTCTGCACGAAGGCTGCGCTGACGTTCATGTTCGGGGTCACCAGTTTGGGGGTAGGTGGAACAGGGTGTAAAGTCCCACAAACCTCCATAGAAAAGGGAGGATCCTCCGACCAGACGGGTGTTGTGTCTGGTCCGGGCAACTGCCCGACGGTTGTTGTCGGACTGTTGTATGTGTTCTTATCGCGCCGAAAACTTTACTTGCGCGATGCAGGATTTGTGTGACGTCATGTCATTAGTTCGTAAGTGGCGGCGTTGGTGCCGCTACAATTGTTTATTTTTATTGTTACTAACAATAGTTCTAAGGTGTTTCTACTAAGAAAGAATGAATCATGTTGTTCCACGAATAAGATAAAATTATAATTTCTACTTCATCAACTATTTATCATAAACTATTTTATTCATCAACTATTCTATGCATCAACCGTCAATTTAGTTGACAGGTAGTCGAACAGGTCTTTAGCTTTGTTGGTATTTTTGTGGTTTGTTGCTGCTTTGTTTGTTAGTCTTAAAAACATGGCAAAACAGCTAAGCCCTAATCATTGTGTAAAATGTAAATCAGTCACGGATGTGGGTACGTTGATTATCATATTTGTGCTATTTTTTAAGCCGATAATACAGATCGATCAAAAACAATAACACTATGCAATCATTTGAATATTAATACCTACCCCTTTATTTAATTTATAACTTTCGTTAAGTTAGTCTTGCTGCTCAACCGCATGAAGAAATGTTTTGTGGTGGTAACTGGCTACCTCCCACGGAATGCCGGGATCTGGCTCATTAAAAAAATGTTTCAATGCAGTCAGTCAATAGGTTAAGTGCTCCAGTGAAGGAACATTAAAGGAATCATCGAACTTCGAAAAAATCTTACAGTATGTTGCCACTAAGGGATACGGTGCAAAGCTATATTTTGGTAATAAGGATATATTTAAAATTATTTTTTAAATTGGGTTTATGACATAACCTTTATAATATCTTAGATATTTGGCAACATATTGAAAAATACCCTAAAACCCCAGTGAATGAACGAAAATTTCCTCTGCCTCAAAATTTGTGACAAACATTTTGTAACAAATCTTCTAATCATTATAAACCTATATTAGGCCCAGCGTTAATATGTTTTAATTCAAGGCAAATATAAAATATATTTAAGTACGGTATATCAAAATTAAAATCCAGTATCTAATTAACTAGGTAACAATAATTGTAAACTTAGACGTTAATGTTAAAACAAACTTAAACTTAAATCATCATCATTCATCATTTCAGCCGAAGGACGTCCACTGCAGGACTGGGCCTGCCCCGCATGTCACGACCTTGATCGGTCCTGCGCGGTTCGCAACCAGCAGATTCCCGCAGCCCTGACCAAGGCATCGCTCCACCTAGAGCAGCGGTCACCCACTGCAGAACTGTTTTGTCCCATTGACCGTTCACTCTGCAAGCAAGCCCACTGCCACTAAAGTTTGGCAATCCTTCGGACTATGTCGATCACCATGGTTCTCTTGCGGATATCTTCATTTATAATTCAATCACGCAAGGTACCACCGAGCATAGCTCTCTCCATTGACCTTTGGGTGACTTATAAGCCTTGATGAGGGCAATTGTGTGCGACCACGTCTCGGTGCCATATGTCATCACTGGCAACACAAACTGGTCATAGACTTTCGTCTTGAGACACGGTGGTAAGTTGGACGAGAAGATACCGCGCAACTTTCTGAACGCCGCCCAGCCGTGTCTGATTCGGTGGATGACTTCTTTCTCGAAGTTGGCCAACTGTATTTTTTGCACTAGGTAGACATAATCGTCTACAACTTCGAGTGTAGAGTCTCCGATCTTGATAGGAAAGGGTTTAACATGGGCATTAAACATGACCTTCATTTTGTCAAAGTTCATTTTAACACCCACTTGAGATTATAAAGCATTGCACTGAGGTCATCCACAGTCTCAGCCATGACCATCTATATCGTCGGCAAACCAAAGGTGAGTCATGTACTCGCCCTTGAAGTTGATGCATAGCCCTCTCCAGTCCAGAATCTCGAAGACATCCTCCAGTACAGCGGTGAACAGTTTCGGAGATATGACGTCTCCCTGTCCCACGCCTCGCTGCAAAAGGATAGGTGCCGAGGTCTGATCCTGAAGTCGGACTAACATGATGGCGTATTTGTACAAACACTTCAACACCTCGATGTACCGGTAGTCGATTTGGCACCGTTAGAGAGACTGCAGTACAGTTCAAGTCTAGATCGAATTGAGGGCTTTCTCGTAATCCATAAATGCTAAGCAGAGCGGCAGGTTATAGTCTTCGGTCTTCTGTATAACCTGCCGCAGCGTATGTATTTGATCTACGGTGCTAAACTTTCGGCTTGTTCGATAGACTGGAAATCGTCAAATCTGCACGCGAGATGATTCGTGATGATTCTTGAAAACAACTTGTAGCCATGGCTAAAATGTGAGATGGGCCTATAATTCTTCAGTCGGGCATTGTCGCCCTTCTTAAAGAAGAGTACCACCACACCCTTACATCATGCCTACGGTTATACGTTATATATATATATAGGTTTTCCCCTCGAGTATGACGTATACTAGAGCCAATTCCAAAGTTTCTTGTGTATATCAAAACCTTTCGTATGTATTATTATCGGAATCCATGGTAATCTAAAGGCACAGTAAAAGAAAAAAAATATGGTGATAAAATTTAGATCTTTAAAGGATGCAATCTAGCTTAAAATGTTGTGTTCATTTATTGGTTATATCTTCATGACGAAAGCTAATATTTGAACATGATGAAAAATGTTAGTTCATTCACTACATTTTATGAACCAATGAATGAACATACCTGTCCCAATACTGGCATAAAGTCAGAAATCTAATATACCTAGTAATAACCTACCCTACATAGTCTCCTCTCATAATTTATCGAGCTTTTATCAGTAGGTACGAGTTATTTTTAAATTATGAAATTGAACGGAAGTGAGTGCCCACCACCCACAGCGTCCGCTGGCCACACGGGAAGTAGTGCGGTGATTTATTAAATTTATAATTGAGTAACTATCTAATATCCAAAGCCGAAATCCATACATGATACAAGATACAACACGTAGATTATATTTCGATATTAATCATTTGAATAAACTAATGTCGGCAACAATTATTATGTGTTAGCAATTTCTTTGCTCCTCTACGTACTCTCAGAAGAAACTTCAAGAGAATGCATCTATTTAATTATGACGCTTGTAAGGAATTTGGAATGATACATACTAGGGATGTTACGGAAGTGATGATTTCGGAACCGAATTCGGAATCGGAGGTTTTAAAGAACAATGGCGAAATCTTAGCTAACTTAAACTTGAGCCCTAACATTAACAGTAGAATCGGGATATTTAACATGTTTACTGTTTGTAGCGAGTTGCCGATATATCGGCGCTGTTGCAAGCACCATGATCACGGATAAACTGAAGTTATTGCGGGTGGGTGTTTATGAGGAGACATATCGGTCTACCCTCTTTCTTGTTCGTTCTTTGCACTCGGTACCGCTACCACTGTCACTCACAACTCGATTCTGTTCCCGACACACGAAAATCACTGTGAGTGAAAAGTGCCTAAAAAGTTCGCGAGCGGACTCGCGAACTTTTTAGGCACTTTTTCAGGGTTTACACAGCTGAACCACTGGATTCTAAGCTCTCGATAGTTGAAACCCATCCTCCCGGTTGAAATTCTTATATTTAGTGACCTCAATAGCTTCCCTCACCAGTCTAGGGATATAGTGGCGTTCTGTCGAAATGACCTGAGGGTTATGTAACTCAATCCAGTGGTTCAATCCTGATTCCAAAAGATGTTAAGCTATGGCCCATTTTTGGGTGTCATTGTTCTTTACCGCCCTGTTATGCTCTGAAATTCGACATGCAACCGTACGCTTCGCTTAACCGATGTATGACTTGCCACAACTACAATCTACTTTATAAACACCGGGCTTTTCCAGCGGAAAGTTGTCCTTCGACGAGCGCAGCATCAGTGACACTATTCTGAAAAGGGTGAAGACAGTCTTTACGGCGTATTTCTGAAAAATGTTAGCAACCCTATCTGTCACTCCTCTCACGTAATATCTTTACGAACGATCCGTTATACCAAGTGTCAAATTCAATTTTTCGAACGGATAAAAACGCATCGGGAGTAGGTAAAACTGTCAAATTGTGTTGTCATTCATTCTTCGTTCGGGCCCCGAACGAATCATCCGTCCGTAGGTGTTAGGGAGTGGGAAACGCCCGTAACTAAGGTCGAAACTACGGACTTCGAGCTTCGGGAGTAGGCCCCCAGACCCTGTCGAAAGCCTTCGAGATGTCGAGATATAAATAATGAAACGGAGTACCTAAATGAATCAACAATACAGTTTATGTCTAAATGTTCCTTGCAGGTAGGTAAGAATACCTACTGTAGTGCAGTAAAATTAAATGAATTAGTTTCAATTAATGATAGGTAAAAATTTTGTATGTAAGTCAAGTCTTAAAAAAAACATAGCTTCGTTGTTGACGACGACCTTTTGAAACACGTCATATTCGCTTAGTAATATACTCTTTCTAAAGAGTATATTTAACATTTCATGCTGAAATAACTAGGTAAGGGAAATACTATTGCGATATTGTCCTTTTATTTCCACGAAATTGAAATATATTATCTATTAAACACATTTTTAAAAGTTACCCAGACATAACCTACAAAAGTTCATGACTGAATATCTATTATTCTCGGCATTCCCGAACAAAAATTTTGCACAAACTGATTTAAAACATTCATTTAAATACGTAGGAATTTAATGTCGGCTAAAACAATGTATGGGCTCTGCCATTGTCCTTTGGTTTATCGAAATCGGAACCTGAACCGAAATCGAAGGCGGAGGCTGAAGAAAGATGTAGCAGGTTTAATAAAATAATACATACATTTTTAATCAGCCTTTTTAATTTTAGCTCAAAAACAATACACCTTGGTGTTGAAAAAAACAATCAAGATTTCTAAAATCGTAATCAGTAGGTACCTATTAATACTTAATAAATTAAATAATATGTAGTAGATTTAGGGATTGCAATCCGGATTCTTCAAAATAAGCTAACGAGCTACATTGCCGAATGCACGGTAGAATCAATTTTTATTGCGTGTAAATTTTACGACGTTCAAAAGTGCCGCATGGCCTAGTTGAAATAAACAATAATAACAAAAACTTTTGACTTTTTTACGAAAATAATTACTGAAAAATCCGGATTTACTTGACATTATTTAATCCGGTTTTTAAGACCCAAATTTGATTTATTTCAAAACTGATTTCAACGGATAATATTTGTATTTATCCACAAATTTTCATTTTAAGTTATCGGTAGATCGATATTAACTACTCAAATGCACAAATCCGAATAATATTTGAATGGGCTTAAGATTAAGTACAGTTTGTGTTATGATTAGGTAAATTTATAACGGGAAAACTTACTGATGCCCAAAGTTCTGTTGTTTATTTTAGTTGTTTATTTTTATTGTCTATAGGCTTGCACTTGACCACTATCTCACCTGATGGTAAGCGATGATGTGGTTGACGGTGAACATTCTTAAATTGCGTCGTAATTAAGCAAATAAAATATGCAGATAATAAATAATTTGTGCTGTTTTATTTCTGTTTTATCAAATCAATTTAAAACACTCAATTCGAAAAAGCTGGCTGTCAATCGGACGAAAATACAGCAATCCGGATTAAAAAAAACTGATTTGGCAATCCCTAAGTAAATTAAATCAAATCAGTGTCCCCAAAAGAAGCACTTTATACATAAAGTAGACAAGTTTCGCAGCATTACCTCCTTCCAGTCTATTTGTCAACGGGTCATAGATTAGGCCAGCACCACTAAAAAGTTGTTCGCTTGCTACTGAGCTTGGTGGACACGACAAATATTGACGGGCAGTCGAGATTGATGGAGATTTATTTATATCTATACTAATATTATAAAGAGGTAAAGTTTGTGAGTTTGTGACGTTGTAAGGGGTAATCTCTGGATCTACTGAACCGATTTTGAAAATTCTTGCACCGGTAGAAAGCTACATTATTCCTAAGTGTCATAGGCTATAAAATATTTTCAAAAAAAATAGAGATCCTTATGAAAATTGCAATAATGTAACCCAAGGTAGCAAAATGTTGTCTGTAAAATACATTATTTGGCGTGCGCTGAGAAAACTATTGATGATAGATACAAATTAGTAGGTAGGGTAGATAGGATAGGCAGGTTAGGCAGGGTAGGCAGAATAGGCAGGGTAGGCAGAGTAGGCAGGATAGGCAGGGTAAGCAGAGTAGGCAGGGTAAGCAGGGTAGGCAGGGTAGGCAGGATAGGCAGGGTAGGCAGGATAGGCAGGTTAGGCAGGGCAGGCAGGGTAAGCAGAGTAGGCAGGGTAGGCAGGGTAGGCAAGATAGGCAGGGTAGGCAGGAAAGGCAGGGTAGGCAGGGTAGGCCGGATAGGCAGGGTATGCCGGATAGGCAGGGTAGGCAGGATAGGCAGGGTAGGCAGGAAAGGCAGGGTAGGCAGGGTAGGCCGGGTAGGCAGGGTAGGCAGGGTAGGCAGGGTAAGCAGAGTAGGCAGGGTAGGCAGGGTAGGCAGGGTAGGCAGGACAGGCAGGAAAGGCAGGAAAGGCAGGGTAGGCAGGAATGGCCGGGTAGGTAGGGTAGGCAGGAAAGGCAGGGTAGGCAGGGTAGGCAGGATAGGTAGGGTAGGCAGGGTAGGCTGGGTAGGCAGGGTAGGCAGGGTAGGCATGGTAAGCAGAGTAGGCAGGATAGGCATGGTAGGCAGGGTAGGCAGGGCAGGCAGGGTTGGCAGGATAGGCAGGGTAGGTAGGGTAGGCAGGAAAGGCAGGGTAGGCAGGAAAGGCAGGGTAGGCAGGCAAGTCAGGGTAGGCAGGGGTAGGCAGGATAGACAGGAAAGGCAGGGTAGGCAGGAAAGGCAGGGTAGGCAGGGTAGGCAGGGTAGGCAGGAAAGTCAGGGTAGGCAGGGGTAGGCAGGATAGACAGGGTAGGAAGGGTAGGCAGGGTAGGCAGGGTAGGCAGGGTAGGCAGGGTAGGCAGGGTAGGCAGGGTAGGCAGGGTAGGCAGGGTAGGCAGGGTAGGCAGGGTAGGCAGGTTAGGCAGGGTAGGCAGGGTAGGCAGGGCAGGCAGGGTTGGCAGGGTAGCCAGGGTAGGTAGGGTAGGCAGGGTAGGCTGGTTAGGCAGGGTAGGCAGGGTAGGCATGGTAAGCAGAGTAGGCAGGGTAGGCATGGTAGGCAGGGTAGGCAGGATATGCAGGATAGGCAGGATAGGCATTGTAGGTAGGGTAGGCAGGAAAGGCAGGGTAGGCAGGGTAGCCAGGAAAGTCAGGGTAGGCAGGGGTAGGCAGGATAGACAGGAAAGGCAGGGTAGGCAGGAAAGACGGGGTAGGCAGGAAAGTCAGGGTAGGCAGGGGTAGGCAGGATATACAGGGTAGGAAGGGTAGGCAGGGTAGGCAGGGTAGGCAGGGTAGGCAGGTTAGGCAGGGTAGGCAGGGTAGGCAGGGCAGGCAGGGTTGGCAGGGTAGCCAGGGTAGGCAGGGAAGGCAGGGTAGGGGCAGGGCAGGCAGGGCAGGCATGGTAGGCAGGATAGACAAGGTAAGCAGGGTAGGCAGGGTAGCCAGGGTAGGTAGGCAGTTGACGGGAGCGAAGCCCCGAGGGTCAGCTAGTCATCAATAAACTTCGACCTCCGACAACCGCCGATTTAAACATTTCGGAACCGAAATCGAAACCGAAGTTTTAGAAACAATCGGACGTGCCTACTTTTCGGAATCGGATCTCCTTAAAATCCCTAGTACAAACCTAAGAGGCGGTAGAAGTCTGAACAACAATTTAGGTTACATCATCAGATGATAGGTCAATCGCGCAATCCCTCTTCACATCGTCTCATGTGCGTTTGCATCTGTGGCATTGACAATGGTCTTCACGAACGAAAATGCGGAAATCCGTCAATTTACACGCCTGTTTCTAACTCGGAACACTGTTAGATACGAACTCTGTAGTACAACAAAGTAATTTTGCTATATTTTACTTGCTGAATACAAGAAATAAATATATCTGTCCAGCATACCATGACCTAAATTATGTATTAATCTAATATAACTACTTATGATCTATCTGAATTCAATTAAAATGAGTGCAACAGGAAATCATTAGAATACCTACGCGTTGCTATACGAAAACGCTAAATTTGAAATGAAAAGATAAACAAGAGATTTAGGAGTTATGTTCAGCATCGAACTGCCTAGCCTTTTCCAATTAGCATACACAATTTTTAACCGACTTCAAAAAAGGAGGAGGTTTCTCAATTCGACCGTATATATATATTTTTTATGTGTGTTCGCGGATTACTTCGTCGTTTATAAACCGATTTTGATGATTATTTTTTTGATTGAAAGGAGATATCCCAAGGGTGGTACCATGATAAGAAAACCAGTATCTTATGATGGCATCCCAGAGAAATCGAGGGAACTCCTCAAATATTATAGGCATACATATAGCGATTCTGGTATTTTTATCAACAATGCAATCATTTACGCTCAGAAAATGTCATTCGGTGAATTTAAACTGATGAAAAATACCTCAGATGGCCACTGGTACTCCTTAATGCTAATTTTGTCGCGAGTATTAGATATATCGAAGAGGGTTCCGGCGACTGATCCACACAGTCAAACAAAAAAATGTTCAAAACTCTTTGATTAACAAATATCATTTTTTTATATAAATATCATTTACTTATCCTAGACATGAATGTATTACATTCGCATAGTAACACTTAATTCAACCGTGCAGGTAAGTTAGAGAGAGATAGCATTACATAATGCTATCCCTCTTTGACTTAGTTTTACTTTGGAATATGTTATATGATGTTAGTACAGTGCTGAATGTTTGCTACAAGAAAAGAAACGATTATATTGGGGCAAAAAAAAGTTACTTTTCACAAAGCTGCCGACGTTGAAGTACCAAAAAAAGGAAAGGCAAGGGAAAAAAGCGCATAATAGTATTTGCAAATGAAGAAATGAAAGAATATTTTAAATAAATGATATTTATGAATCAAATAGTTTTTTCTTTAATTATTACATTAAACATTTTTTGGTTTGACAGTACTGTTTTTGGCTTGAACAATAGATTATTTTTATTCATTTATGGGTGGGACGAGTCGCCGGAAGAAAAATATTAAAATAAATGTATCCGGCAACTCATCCCGCGCGATCAGTTAATTGCGGGATCAGTCGCCGGAACCCTCATATCGAATAGCTAACCGACTAAGGTGAAGCAAATACCTACCTACTTATAAATAAATGGTACTGATGAAACTGGTAACTTCGAACTGATCTGATGATGAAGCCGGAAAATAGGCACTGGAACTCCGAAATAAAACAATGCAACAGTGTTTGGGCTTATTGGAATCGTCATGAGATTTACTCTGGCTATAAATGATTTTCATGGTATTTGGAGGTACCTATCAAAACTAAAACCAGATAAATAAAAACTTTAAACAAAAATATCAAACCGACTTCCAAAACAAAACACTACAAAGCGAAAAATAACTTTATTTTCCGAAGTCGGTGTCGAAAACCGGAATAGGTACCAAAGACACCGACTTCGAAAAGAAAGTTATATTTCACTTTGTAGTATTTTTAGGGTTCCGTACCTCGAAAGGAAAAAACGGAACCCTTACAGGATAACTTTGTTGTTCGTCCGTCGGTCTGTCGGTCAAGACCCTCTTTCTCAGGAACGCGTGGAGGTATCAAGCTGAAATTTACAGCAAATACTCAAGTCTACTGTCCCTTAAAGCTGCGAAGAAACAAACTTCGAAGCCAACGCAATCAAAAGATACAGCCGTTTATGCCGCAAATTTTCGACACTCGCAAGGGAATCAAAACCTACAGGGTACTTCCCGTGAACTCAGAATCTTGAAATTTAGGTACGAAGCGACGTCTTATAGCACAGATAAAGAAAAAAATGCGAAAATCGTAAATTTTCAGTTACATCATAAAATAAAAATATTTTTAGTAATTTTAAACATACTACCCCTTTCCTCATGAACGTGTAGAGGTATTAAATTGAAATTCATATAAAATACTCAGGTCTATAATACCTTTAAGCTGAGGTTTGTACGGAACCATCGGTGCGCGAGTCCGAGTCGCACTTGGCCGGTTTTTTTTTTATTGTTCTTCTTTCTTCTGTGGTGCCTTATTGCCTATGGTACCTACCTACCTAATCTTAGTTTGAAAACGTGAAATACATTATTATTGATTACCTATTTCACGACTTGGGAAGCGTGTGTTGTATGTGAATGTGCCTTCTGCATTGTGTTTGTGTGATATATCATGTTTATATCATACTAAGCAGTCTTTTTTACCTGACTGCCGAAGGAGGTTAATGTGTTTATCAGTCTAAGTATGTATGTATGTTTGTTCCTATGTGGCGTTCTAGAGACCAAACGCGTTGGCGGACTTTGATGATTCTAAGTCAATCGATTCGTCTTAACCCTGCGAGTGTCGCTGGATACATTAAAACTGGAAAAGAAAAAATGGCGGATTTTGGACGCCATTTTGGGGGCGACAATTTTCTTTTTCCTTCCATACCCATCGTGTTGGGTATAAATAAAGGGTTTTAAGAGGTGATTTCAAAAATATATAACTCTTATATGTTTAAATGTACCTCATTCTAAAAAAAAATAACTAAAAAGTTGTTAATAAAAAATAAAAATAAAAAAATCTAAATACCCGACTGTATTCTTCATGTTTACGTATTTTAGTTCGCTTTTCAAGCAGTCGGGTTTTTTGATTGTTTGAAATCACTTTTTTTATTTCTTTTTATAGTTGGAGCGTTTTGTGAAGTTCATTGATGTTTGCTGATCAGTTAATAATGAAAAATGTCAACAAACATGTAAAACTCATTGGTGTTAGTTCCCTGCTTTGAACTGAATAACCTCAAAAAAAGCCTTTTCTGATAAGGTATCTATTAGTAGGACCTGTCTTGATATTAATACAGGAATAATATAAGATACCTACTGGTTTGTTGGCTGTATACCAAAAAAACTAGTTCGACTGTAACTACCTATTTAAACGTGTTATCGACCAATTTACATAATATTTAACTAAAATAAAATAGAACTCACAAGGCCACAACGCTAACGATTTTGTTTTTTAACCCCCGACGGAAAAAGAGGGGTGTTATAAGTTTGACGTGTGTTGCTGTGTATCAGTGTATCTGTGTACCTGTGTGTCTGTCTGTGGCATCATAGCTCCTCAACAGATGAACCGATTTTGATTTAGTTTTTTTTGTTTGAAAGATGATTTTCGACAAAATCATCATGCTATGTTTGAATAAAATCGGTTCAGCCGTTCAAAAGTTATGGGCGTTTTACTGTTTGAATCGGGGTGTTTTCACAAGTTATTATGTCATAATTACGTGTTCAATAGATTGCCGATCGAAGCGTACCTACGAATAATAGTACCTTAATAGATAAATTATGTAGCATGAAATAAAAATGTGTCAGGGGTTTTTTTCAACTTTGAAATTTTACTTGTCATTAGTTCTAATGCTAATCAAGACAAAATTAATTTTTAACCGACTTCCCAAAAAGGAGGAGGTTCTATGTTCGACTTCAAGTTTGTTTTTTTTTTTTTTGTCTTCGTATGGGGTCAATGCGACAAAGTGAATATTGTTAGGTACAAAAACTCGGACGTCATAAATTATATCTGATTAATCGGTTCGATATGATTTTGAGTAGCGATAGATAACTAGGTACTTATTCATTTATATTTTATGTAAGTAATCCGGAAGTCTGTAGGTACACATAGTAATTGATGTTCAGACAAATTTTCGTTCGTCGATATACTTCCTACTTTCTAATAATGCACCAGGCTACGGTGCTATGAAGCTAGAGCTGGTAAGTGCAGCTGTGAGCAGTTTCATAGATGTGTACCGTAAACATGGGTGAGAACTTGGACGGAAACGCCAATACAGAGATGCTCATACCTTCTCTTTATGGGACCTCTTCCCGAGTAAGGAAGTAATTAGTTTTTTCCTGCAGTATCTACTGCCGCTCTATTCTGCAAACATCTCCACATGAAAGCTTAGGTGGCGTGAGCTTGAGGTGAACTTGTCATTCCATCTTGATTGGACTGATTAATAGCTCACTTCATGTCTTTTTAAGGTAAGATTTTTACAGAATAGCACTATTATTTCTTGTTTCAGAAACATTTTCGAAAAGACTGCAATCATTAGTGCCGCTCAACAATTTGACTTCTTAAAAGAACAATGAAAAATATTCGAAGTCAATGGTAAATCTTCATTAATTAGAGACGTACAATAGAAAAAGCCTATTTTGGATTGTTGAAAATGGAACTTGCTTGAGCACATTTTCAGGAATGTCAATTGACAACTCAAACAAGGCAATCGATTGGCAATTGCAAAAGTCATTTCTAACACAAGGTTTTGCATCAAGTTAACCAGAAATTAACTTTATAGCTAGTTTAAAATAAAAACAGCTGCCTACATCACTGTTATGTAGGGTAACTTGGTCGACAATGAAACACCTAAATTTTCAAGAGCTGTAACTTTATTCCTAGGGGCCGTATGTTTATACTTTTTACTTATAATTGTAGATAATATAACTGGCTACATTATGTGGTACTTCGTTTTTGTTCAATAAACATAAGTTCTTGAAGATATTTTTTGTTGTTGTTTGATACACTATGTACACTCTGTGGTGTATAAAAAAAATGTAGTAAAATAAAACTCACTTATCAATTTAAACTTCTAGGTACCTATATTTGTAGTTAGAATCAAGAAGCGTAATTTTTTTGTTAAAAGAGGTAGGTATCTAATAACCTAAACATTAAGGAAATTAACGTTACAAAAAGCTTTTATAACGCTTAATTAAAAGAGAGATATCAACAGGAAATCTGCAAGTAGTTAGACGTCGATAAATAGAACTTTAAATTTTAGGAGATGGCAAGATATATCTACTTAATTTCCGCAATATTAACAACAGCCGTATCAGATTCCTTTGGATTAGTAAATTTCTGTTGAATCTTGCTTTTAAATTTTAAGTATGTGACATAAAAATCACAATCTTCTTCATCATCTAAAATTGCCAGAATGTTACCGACATATTAGATTTATGTTTTTTTTTTGTTTTAAAAAGTGAACTATGTTTAAGTGGTGGAAAAACATATTTCAGGACTATATCATCTTCATCACTTGTAATCTCATTCATCTCACCGACAGAGGATGATCCACTTGGCTGATATTATTCCTGATCTTCATCCGAAGACTCAACTGGGGTCACATTTCTCTTTCATCGTTTACAAGAATAGTCCTTTCCTTTGAATAAGTTATGTGTTGCTTTTTTTACAGCTTCAATCTTTATTGTTCATAGAAGTCTAGGCTTCTTCTTTTTCTTTCCAGCCAGAGCATTCTTTTCTGGGGTATCGATTGCTATAATATTTTTGCCAGCTTTTCTTCCACCTTTTCTAATATTTCGCGGTCCTGCTTTTAAGGTGGTGCTCTATGAACAAATGGTAGTACTCAATGAATCACATGGTTCATTCTGTGCCACCCAACACTTACAAATGATGAGGTTAAGTAGCCACATGCACACAAGGTGCATAACGAAAGTGTCTTAAGTAAAAGCGCAAAAACAACTAATTTATTAAGCCAAAATAATTAAAAACGTGCCAAGTGCGAGTCGAACTCGCGCACGAAGGGTTCCGTACCATTATCGCAAAAAACGGTTAAAAAATCACGTTTTTTGTATGGGAGCCCCACTGAAATATTTATTTAATTCTGTTTTTAGTATTTGTTGTTATAGCGGCCACAGAAATACATCATCTGTGAAAATTTCAACTGTCTAGCTATCACGGTTCATGAGATACAGCCTGGTGACAGACAGACAGACAGACGGACCGCGGAGTCTTAGTAAGAGGGTCCCGTTTTTACCCTTTGGGTACGAAACCCTAAAAATTACCTACTATTTACATAAGTGAAATGATACGAAATTTTACTTCCGTTATTTTTATACATTCGGTAGGAAAACACCCGCATTCGCCCGCGCCGCTAGCTGGCTGTCGTCTTGGAGAGAGAAGGGCTCCTTAAAGACGCTTACCTAATGTAATTTGCACCAAACGGTAACGTCGAATTTCTGAATTATTTGCATGGTTCACTCTGTACTGCTGGTTCATTGTCAGCCACTCGACCCTAACCTTCGTAGCCAATATTGCAATATTGCCGTGAGATAGGGAACACACTGACCAAACCAATCACAAACGTAACCAGACTATCAGATACAACGTCCTTCTAACCGGGTTAAAACAGTTAATAAAAAATAACATTAAGATAAAGTAAATTAATTAATAGCATTTATATTCAAACACATATTATTGCCAATCGAGCACCGGTTATTTTTTAATTTATTTAATCAAAAGGTAATCAAATTACAAAAATAATCTCAACATAACATCTGCCAAACTGCTTTGTCGGATTTTACAAGACATATTTGATAAGCCCGTTTATTGGCAATTGCCAGCGGCTACAACCGTGTGAATGTCGAAATTATCCCACGGAAACTTACTAGAGGATAAAGTGTCTATGTCCTACTCCAGGCCATGGTCTACCCGTGTTTCAAATTCGTTCAGCAGTTCACAAAGACTTTCATATTTGCAATAATATTAGGAAGCAAAATTCCTTTCAATCAAGTATATGACATAACTGGCTAGGTGCAGTGTGCCAGTAAACATTATGCTACGTCATAAACCACGATAAGATCGTCTTTTATTCCGTTCTAATGCCCTATGAGGTTTCATCATAATTATTATTATATTCATGTTCTTCCAGTGTTGGTAAATAGAATCAATCTACACTGGCATCTATCTAGGTATATGTGATATGATACATCATAAGTATTCGAGAGTTAATAAGGGCCGATTTCTGATTAAGAGTAACGGAGTTTGATAAATACTTAACCTATGAGGTTAAGTATTTATCAAACTCCGATTTAGCCTGAAAACCTGCCAAATTTTGGCACTACAGTAGGGTTTGACACGTTCTTAAGTCAGGAATCGGGTTTTACTTAGCCATGTCCATTACCCATCTATAGTCTATAGCAATATTATAAAGAAGAAATATTTTTTGTTTGTTTGTACCGAATAGGCTCCAAAACTACTGAACCGATTTTAAAAAATTTTCACCGTTGGGAAGCTACGCTATCCCCGGGTGACATAGGCTACTTTTATCCCTGTATTCCCACGGGAACGGGAACTACGCAGGAGGAACCGCGAGGCGTCAGCTAGTATGATATATACTCAGAAGTACTTACTTAATACATACTCACACACATACACATTTCTACACCTGACACTTTACAGGTTTCCAAGTCCGTTAATGGGAAAGTGACCGCGATAACCTACCTGACATTAATAACTTATAGGAATAAATAGGTAGCTTGTATTATTATATAACAAGTTATATCAGGCACCAAATGCCTAAACCTATTACTTAATCTCAAGAAAGTTTTGGGTTTTGAAGAGGTTTACTATCTTATCAGAAACTCTCTGCTCTGCCATATGACTATCCTCGAGATATCTTATATCTATGACATACATATGACTAAGGAGTTCCAGTGACCCTCTGCGGTCTTCTTCATTAGTTTAACTTCACCAAATGATACTTTCTGAGTGATGAGAGAGATGAGAATACAAAAATCGCTATAATGCCAATAATATTTGAGGAGTGCCCTCGATTTCTTCAGGATCCCATCATCAGAGCCTGGCCTGATGATCATGAGACCACCTGGGAAGCAGCCTTTCAAACATAAGAAGAATAATTTGCCAAATTGGTCCAAGCGTCCTTGAGTAATAGGGTAACATAGGGGAAGGGGACTCAAAGCGGGCACCATAAGGTTCAGTGAAAGAAAAACGTGGATTAATTATTACTTACTTACTTACTTATTATAATTAACGAAGGCAAGAAAAACTGTTACTGCTATTAGATACAAAAAATTATAGGGGTAGTATTTAAACGGAAATTTTGTAATAAATAAAATCTATATATATAAAAATGAATCCCTATTTCCCTTGGTCACGACATCACGCGTGAACGGCTGGACCGAATTGGCTAATTCTTTTTTTGTTGTGTTTGTTATTGTTAGGAGAAGGTTCTTATGAAAAAAAAATAAGAAAAGAAAAAGGTAGGGTAGGAAGAGTAGGTAAGGTAGGGTACGGTAGGTAGGGTAGATTAGGGTAGGGTAGGTAGGGTAGATTAATGTTTGGTGTTTTTATGGCAAAACAAAGTTTGCCGGGTCAGCTAGTTATTAACAAAAAAAACATATTATTCTCGGCGAACCCTTTCATTTTAAACCCATATCATGGCAGTGCACCAAAAATAACTAAAATTTAGAATTATCCCACTTAGCTTATCATGCATTGTCATCAAAATTAAACGTGTAAGCAAAATTCATCCTATTCGGTGGAGGATAACTGTTTTCAAATTCAGTTGCAAGATTTGAATTTAAAACGAGTTAATGTACGACATTAAACACGATATTAAAACTACCCCGCAAATATGGTTAAAGGGTGTTAAAGTTTGTTTGAGTAATCTACTGCGCCGTAATAACCAAAAAATAAAAAAGAGACAAAAAGAAAGAAAGAAAAAAGAAAGAAAAACATTTATTTAGCACAGACTAAAAGACACACAACATATACATACATATACAACACATACATCAGATAAAATAAAAAGTAAAACTGTAAAGTCTGACGTATGAAATCGGAAAGTGTGCCTAACGGCTGCGCCAAAAAGGCCCAGTTCAGCAAAAATGTCAGACAACTAGTGCCTGACGCTGGTTTTCAACTGGACCTGATGTGTGAGGTGACGGATGTAAATCAGTTTTATACTGCATGGTGACATGTGTATGTATACTTTAATAAAATAAAATTGTATCCTGTAAAAAAAAAAAAAAAAAGTGAGGAATATGGGAACATGTACATAAATGGTGTGAAAATGAGTTGGTAGCATTACAAGAATAAAAACTACTAATTATGTGGGTAGATAAATACATCAAATAATTGAGACATTTAGTGCGACCATATCTAGCTTCCTTTGTGCTTCTACGAGATACTGCCGTAACCGTCGTCTAAAAACGTGTATTGTGTTAATTACTCTAATCGGTGGTGGCAAGTTATTCCATATTTTGGAAGCCGCATAACGAAAACTGCCTATAAAAGCGGCTGTACCCTGAGACTGAGTCGAGAGTTGTTGTGAGCATTGCCTTCTACCGCATTCCCGTCTACTCGCGACCCAACTTAGCTTGTCATAAAGGTAATCCGGCTTTTGATATTTTAAGAAATGAGTGAATAACATATTTGGTTTGTTAAAAACTCCACCCTCAACGGGACAAAAAGGGGTTACCTATCTGTTAAGTTTTTAAAATGTATTATTATTAAAGTCAAATAACAAATCGTCCAAAACCAATAAACCCTAGATATTACGGTACCCCATTTTTTATTGCACACAAGAAAGTCATCTGTAGGATAAAATACGAAATCTCACGAAGTCGCGGGCGGAGTGGTAGTAACTTATATATGATCTTTCCATCTTTAGGGATCCATGCCCAAAGAGTAAAAACGGCACCCTATTACTAAGACTCCGCGGTCCGTCTGTCGGTCTGTCTGTCCGTCTGTCACCAGGCTGTATCTCATGAACCGTGATAGCTAGGCAGTTGAAATTTTCACAGATGTTGTATTTCTGTTGCCGCTATAACAAATACTAAAAACAGAATAAAATAAATATTTACCCATACAACAAACGTGATTTTTTTCGTTTTTTGCGATAATGGTACGGAACCCTTCATGCGCGAGTCCGACTCGCACTTGGCCGGTTTTTATTCAAAAAAGAAGTTTGTTCAACAACTAAATTGTAGGCCGCGATAGTTTATCGGCGAACCAAAACGCAAGCCTAAAGTTTAACTTTATGCTTCAATAGTACTACTGATGGCAAATCGTTCTGCCGCGGGAAAACAACCATTCAAATTTCAGCCTGTATACCTGCTCTTTTGAGAACTCAAACACGTCACAGATTCCGCGATAGCGAGCTATGTGTGTGTGGCCAGCTACTGGTCGTAACTTCAGAGGCTCGATAAGAAGAAGAATAAAAAATACTCAGTCTGTTTAAGGTTATGCGCTTAGTAGGCCCATAGATAAATAACCATGGAACAGAAGTCACTCTTATACACGAACTGGTAAGGTAAGAACCATACAAAAAAACCTTGGCCGATCGATGTTCCACAAATTTAATTTACATTTAAAATAAAGATTGATCTGTGATACTATATATTTGTGATATATTAACTCTCAAGATTTTAAGTAAGTAGGTAGTTATAAACCAGTTCAATGGTTGTTTTTTATGTTATATAATTATACTCAAAGCTATTTTCGGTACTACTCTAAACCAGAACAATTATAGCGCTGAGTTATGTACGTAAATTATACTATCTCATATGCCTATTGTGTGAACGCATATATTAAAATATACATTTTGCTTTCTGTTCGTTGTAATTATTAACTGTTGTAGGTACCTACCTAATGGTAAATCCAAGTTAGTCATCTAAGCCATAAATTCCTCGCGCAAAGAACAATGCCCACTTTTCATACATTGCTTGACCTGTCACTTGATTCGTTTTACAGGTCGCGTCTGCCTACAACTAGTGTTATATAAAATCAATTATTGTTTATAATAATACAATAACTTATCATCTTTTCATTTAAAGGCCAGGGAAAACTGCTATTATGTAAATAAGTTTTTGTGGTTATAACACCTGTCAGATAAAGGTTTGACAGCTGTTATAACCCTAAAAGACTATACGATACTTAATAATTTAAATCAAATTGTTTCATATTCGTTGAGAGAGTTACAATCAATCAGAAATAAATACCTCTTTAACGTAATATCATCATCAAATCGGCGCGCGGTCTCAAACAGCAGTTATATTCTCGCAATATCCCGCCGATGCCGAGTTTTAAAGACTTCACGCGTGATGTTATGCCATCCTTGTTTTCTACACATCACACACAAATCTGAACTCACATGCAGCAAAATCTAAAGCAACAGAGTGTTCGCTTTAAGGATTACTCTAACAAGGAGAGAGTTCTAAACGAAAAGAGCTGCCTACCTACATATTTTTGGTGAGGGCAGGGTAATTAAATAAAAATCTGGCTTTGATTTATTATTATATTTCATTCCTTGTCTTCTCGTACAAACACTTAATCTAAAAATGCCACTGGAGCCACAAAGTTGTTTCCATGGCTGGCCCATTATATGTTTAGGTACCACACCAACGTCATAACATCAAACAAATGACAGCCTGTCATTCACTACTGTTCACTACACGTTACCGCTTAAAAAGTTCGTTTTACGACCTGTCAACTCTACACTTATTTTTCTTTCCACTCCTTAACATAAAACCATAAAAAAATCTTAACTAGTTATAAAATAATAAGTAAAATAAAAATAAAGTAGCAATTGGTTATTTAGATCATTTATTAACCACATGACGAACGAACTAGTTTTTCGTATTCTGTGAAACGAAACGTGTGTAATACACGTTCCGTTTCCAAAACTCTATTGACTAATGAGATACATATTAACATTGCTTTTTTTCCTGGCCTTATTTGAAAATTCAACTAAGCGATACGAAATGAGCAAAAAAAAAACAATTTTTTAAGATATTTTACATCACTAGACGCGTTAGAAAATTTTCAGGTCAATGTTGGACATGATTCTTTGGGAGTGGTGAGGCGAAACGCCGGGGCATAATTCAAATTGTACCTACACACCGATACTTTTTGAGCCCTTGACGGGGCACGGTCGGTCGACGTCCCGGGCACGGCCCTGATATGTGTGGATATACCTTAAATTTGAAAGAGAGTTACCGCGGCCCTGGCACAAGCAACTGAAGAAACAAGGGTGGGTTTTAGTCAGTAAAAGTCTGACACGCCCTCCCGCCTCACCTAGAGCGGGAGAAGTCATTGGAAGACTGCCCAACAAAAAATAAAGTTGGTAATCTAATCAGATGAATAAATCTTCAATGTCATCCATATAGGTGGTAATTTGAATAAAAGTGTGCTGATTATCTAACCTACCCAATTAAAATCATACACGCATGTAAATTCGCCACACTTGGAATCAAAGTGAGTTCAACGAACGGAAGTACTATTTTACATTTACATACCAATTCTTATTCAAATTTATTTTATCTACCATATAGACTTGCATAACGCATTCAGTTTTGGTTCACTGTAGAATATGTATGAGACTGTACCACCAGAGACAGCACACCCTAATTGCGTTACTGTTTTGTTAGTAGGTACGAACACAGATATCTATTGTGCCCCTTCCCCTTTTATTTTATAAATTCAACAGTATTCATTGCGTGTTTTACACTGTTGAGTAGACGGATTTTTGAACATATAATGTAAAGAATGCAAGTAAGAGCAGTGGAAGCCGTGTACGTTACCCCAGCAAGAAAGTCGCTCCTAGAGAAATATGAGTGGAAAGTATAATTAGTGCGTAATCTGCTGGGAAATGTGCGCCACATAAAAATATTGTGCGTGTAGTCGTTTTAAAAAAAAACGGGCGAAACGATTCCTGCTGGAGTAACGTTGTTCCAGCAGGCAAATTTTCAACGAATGATCGGCAAGAGAAATATTATGCATGGGCAGAAAGAGAGTTTATATGTGTGCATAAATGTGCGCTGAAAATATAATTAGTCCATCATAAGGTTTTATTGCATTTCCTGCTGGAGTAACGTTTTGCAGAATCGTGTAAGTGTCCATGCACAATATTTCTCTCTCCGATCATTCGTTTAAAATTTTCCTGCTGGAACAACGTTACTGCAGCAGGAATCGTTTTTTTCTAAAACGATAATACGCACTATTTTTTTATGTGGCACACATTCATAGCAGATTACGCATTTGGAGGTAGGTGGGAACAGGATGTTAAGTCCCACAAACCTCCATAAAAAAGGGAGGATCCTCCGACCAGATGGGGGTGTCTGGTCCGGGCAACTGCCCAAAGGTTATTGACGGACGTATGTGTTCAAATCACGCCGAAAACTGCTTGCGCGATGCAGGATCGTAAGTCGCGGCGTTGGTGCTGCTACGTCAGAGACTGGAGGGCGATAGCAGGTTGGGTCGTCCGTAAATCTCTTGATGCGTGCCAAGCCATTGGAAGGTTGGTTCCCGGGAGTAAGAATCGGAAATAGCAGTTCGCGGTGAGTCGGAACAGTATGCGGTTGTGCCCTAGTGAGGCGGGGTGATGATATCCCAGCGAGTCGGGATAGTGCTGCTGGCTCCAGTGGGCCGGAGCAATGTTGCTGGCTCCAGTGGGCCGGAGCAATGTTGCTGGCTCCAGTGGGCCGGAGCAATGTTGCTGGCTCCAGTGGGCCGGAGCAATGTTGCTGGCTCCAGTGGATCGGAGCGGTGCTGAGCGGCGTAGTGTCTTGACTGTTGGCGTCGACCAGGAGAATATCTTCAAGGCTCTGCTTGTTGACCGACCGAAGGTGCAGTTGCTATGCCACGGTCGCTGATGTGTTTGAGGGTAATATATATTATAATAAAAGAGGGTAAGCTGCATGCTGGTGGTCACGATACCCCCGTAGATGCCGTGGGTACTGGCTGGCTGTGTGACTAGCTGCTCGAAACCTTGAGGAAGTGATGATGACGTCACGATAAAGTAGCTCTGCACGAAAGCTGCGCTGACGTTCATGTTCAAGGGTCACCAGTTTGGAGATAGGTGGAACTGGGTGTAAAGACCCACAAACCGCCATAAAAAAGGGAAGATCCTCCAACCAGACGGGTATTGTGTCGCGTGGTAGATTTATGCCCATTCCCTCTTTCACAGAGAGGCCTGTGTCCCAGCAGTGGGAACATTAAAAGGTTGATGATGATGCAAACAAAGCATGCGTGCATCATTCCTTGAGCTTATGCAATTAGGGTTCTGGACTTCCTTGTCCGTTTTCTTATTTTACTGGCTAATTGACTAACTGGCTAGCTAATGTTCGACCGTTGGTATCTTTATTGTGAGACTATCTGAGACTAAAGCCCTCATAATTATTGAAATTAACGACGTAGGTAGGTACACTAAGTTGTCTTGGTCGATAAAAAGTGTTTACATAAAGGTAAGGTTACATAGGGCATAGCACTCGCGACCGGACAGATCGGTTCCATGACCTAGTTGTCATTGTGATATTGCGGGGCGTATATTACTGCCATGTTAACTTAAATATACCTACCTAAATATTTTAAATACATGGGTAGGTATACGGTATACGAAATCTTAATACCTGGGTCGCTGTACCATGAAAAATTGTGATTGAAATAATACCTACCCAGTTTATAAAACACGAGATAAATGACCACTAATATTATTTTTTGACCCCGTATCCCGTATTGCAATAATTCAACATATTTAAGTGTTATACTTAACTAAAAAAATCGTTCTTATGTGGCTGATATCATATGATGCCATACATTTTTAGATACTTTGTCGCAATTAAAATATCTACAACTAGCTGCGCCCACGGCTTCGCTCCCGTCATCTGCCTAACCTAACCTACCTACCCTACCCTACCTACTTAACCCACCCTACCATACCTTACCTACCCTATCCTATCTACCCTACCCTATCCTACATACCCTACCCTACCCTACCAATTTTTTGTTCTTTGGAGAACCTTCTCCTAACAATAACAAACACAACAAAAAAATTAATTAACAACATCGGTCCAGCGTTCACGCGTGATGCCTTGAGTGTCGTGACCAAGGGAAATAGAGATACATTTTTAGGGTTCCGTACCCAAAGGCAAAAAACGGGTCCCTATTACTAAGACTCCGCGGTCCGTCTGTCTGTCTGTCCGTCTGTCACCAGGCTGTATCTCATGAACCGTGATAGCTAGACAGTTGACATTTTCTTAGATGATGTATTTCAGTTGCCGCTATAACAACAAATACTAAAAACAGAATAAAATAAATATTTAAGTGCGGCTCCCATACGACCAAAGTGATTTTTGTCGTTTTTTTGCGATAATGGTACGGAACCCTTCGTGCCCGACTCCAACTCGCACTCGGCCGGTTTTTAGGGTTCCGTAACCAAAGGGTAAAATCGAGACCCAATTACTAAGACTCCACGATCCGTCTGTCTGTCTGTCCGTCTGTCACCAGGCTGTATCTCATGAACCCTGATAGCTAGACAGTTGAAATTTTCACAGATGATGTATTTCTGTTGCCGCTATAACAACAGAATATAATAAATGTTTAAGTGAGGCTCCCATACAACAAACGTTATTTTTTGCGATAATGGTACGGAACTCTTCGTGCGCGAGTCCGACTCGCTCTTAGCCGGTTTTTTTATAATATAGAAATGTTTACTTTTTTTCTTGACTTTTTCTGGTGTAGATAACGAATTAAAAGATAAGCCAGTGCAGAACAAAATTGTTTTTTTTTACTTGAAATATGACGCATGAGCGAAATTATCTACTGGCGGGTCAGGGAGCAATTTCTCAATTAAACTGTAGTCATTAGTTAATAAGGAACACATTATCAGCATCCTGTTTCGTCCACGTTATCGTTTGATGATACCTACGTCCGCGTCCTTCTGTTTTTAGTCAGCATCCGTACCTATTGGCGGGGTCCATGAATCCGTGTGTTAAAGGGACCGGTCCTACGATCGTATTGAGAGTACTACTGTAAAGTACTTTTAAATATTCCGGTTTTAAATGGCACTGGACAAGAGAAACTCTTGGCACCTGCATCAAGGTTGTGTAACAACAATATAAGTACAACTAAACATGAACTGAACCATATTTTAAAACGACAAAACATTTATAAAAACCAGTCTACTGGGATTGAAGTGCGCCTTTGTCATCCACGCCGTGTTGTGGTAAACTAGTGAAAGAAGAATTAATAGTGTCGACTCTTACTTCTTATTAACAGTCCCTAACATACAGTTAGGAATTTGCAAGTCAGTATTACCAATGCTTTGGATTCTTTTATTAGATTACTTGAAAGGAATTGAAGCTGATGCTTCATAGACTTCAACAATCGGCTATGATTTCCGTATAGTTACAAGCCTCTCTAGACAAGTTACAAACGTTTCGTAAGGAATCTCTCTCTACAATCGTTAACGCCTTCTATTTGTATGGTCTAACTCGTCTAACCACGTGACTTGACGTTCAAATATGTCATTCACATAATTGATTCGTTTTCCACTAGCGTTATCAATTGTAGATTGTCAACTTGGCTACAGGTGCAGTAAACAGCAGCCTAATTGCGTAAGCAAATTCGGCAAGGCAGGCTTAGGCTGCAGGGCACCTCTTCCCCAACCGCTATCTTAAGAGGCCATTACGTGATTACGTCAAGAGGATTACATAGGTTTCCCCTTTGATCGTTTATTGAGTTCATGCTCATCATTCTATTTGTGGCTTAATAGAAGGTGCTGCAGTGGTTCAACCCAAGTAAAAAGCCATAATGCTGCTATGGCTGAAATGTTCATACTGAAAAAGGTTTTAGAGATCGCATACTGCGTTAACATATTGCTACTGATGAACCAGAATGCATATCGCTTAGTTTTGTATTGTACCCAAACAAGAAGGATATTGCTAGTTTACAAAAATAAAAAAAACTTTTTACAAAAAATACAACCGAATTCCAAATAAAAAAACAAAAAAGTGAAAAATAACTTCAATTTCTGAAGTTATTTTTCACTTTTTTGTTTTTTTATTTGGAAGTCGGTTGTATTTTTTGTAAAAAGTTTTTTTTTATTTTTCACTTTTTAGTTTTGCTACACAATTTATATATGCTAGGTACCAATAATGCCCAAAGTGAAACCAGAATAGATTTACCCAATAACATGAAACTTCAAATTCGGTCGAATAAGGGTATACCAAGGTGAACTGTTTACACCTGCGTACCTCTTTAGAGCGTACTAGTGTGATGTTATGTTATGAAATGGTGTAAACAATAAACATAAATGCGATTGCAGCTATCCCGAGTGATTTGCCGTCATTTATTGAAGAGTTCTGATGTGTATCTCCGAAGTTCTTTATCAGATCTTGATAAAAATTACATGGGACCACATGACAAACACCAGCTTTCAAAAGAATCATCAAAATCGGTTCACCCAGTAACAAGTTCTGAGTTAACACAAATAAAAAAATTAAAAAAAAATACAGGCGAATTGAGAACCTCCTCCTTTTTTTGAAGTCGGTTAAAAAAGTAAAAGCAAAGAAAAAATAAAGAAGCACTATTACATTTCCTATTTAACCGCAAAAACGGTGCTACTATATAACAAATTACTTATCGCGCAGATATACGAAAAAAGCATAGATCTACCCAGGATAAAGAAATTAGCAATGTAAATTAAATCGCACTGCAATATCTACCTTTTTTGTTAACTTTCAAAAGGCACCAGCCCAGCCACCATGACATGTCTCATATCATGGTCCCACTGGAAAAAACTTTTTAACAAAAATATTAAACAGACTTCCAAAGCAAAACACTACAAGGTGACAAATAACTTTCTTTTGCGAAATCTGTGTCTTTGTTACGAATTATTTTTCTTTCTAAACCGTTTTTCCAAAAAGGAGGAGGTTCTATGTACGACATTAAGTTTGTTTTTTTTTTGTGTGTTCTTCATTGATTTCTCCGTCTATTTTGGACCGATTTAGTAAATTATTTTTTGTTTGAAAGAATATGTCCCCATTTTAATTTGCTGAAGAACTTCTGAGAACAGAACAACAGAACTCTTCAATAAATGACGGCAAATCTCTCGGGATTGCTGCAATCACATGTCTGTTTATTGTTTATCCCATTTCATAACACAACATCACGCCAGTACGCTCTAAAGGGGTACGCCGATGTGTACAGTTAACCTTGGTACACTCTCATTTCACCCAGGTTTCATAATATTCGGGTAATCTATTCTGGCATTATAGGTACGTTACTAAAGAATTTGCATATTAGATACAACAAAAAGGGGAAAAAAAAACTTTTTTTTAAAACTACCGACTTCCTAATAAAAACACTAGGTACTAAGTGAAAAATAACTTTCTTATTGGAAGTCGGTGTCCATAACGAAAAGAAATTGGTACCTACCAAAGATACCGACTTCCAAAAAGAAAGTTATTTTTCACTTCGTATTAATTTTATTTGGAAGTCGGTTGTATAATTTTGAAAAAGTTTTTTTTACACCGACTTTGGAAAAGAAAGTTATTTTTCGCTTTGTAGTGTATTGTTTTTGAAGTCGGTTTCTTTTTTTTTTGTTTTAAAGTTTTTTTAATTATTATTTTAATAGTAGCTTACACATTATGTAAGTAGGAAACTGTGGGGATTACAATGGCTTGGTGATTACCGCGGATTAAATTTGGCGCAAATGATAATTATAATAGGCTGAGTTAGATCACGCATTAGATATTACTATCTAATAGTTGATAAATATTTTGAACCAATCCGACACCAGCTGACAATGCGATGTTTAGAAAACTTCACAATACGTCGGATTGGCTACCACTGGCTTTATAAAGTCTTATCTGGCTTAGTGATAGTGTACTGTCAGCAAGTTTTCGCAAAACGCCAGCTACCCACTACTTCCTATTTTTAAATGAATTCCCAAAAAGGAGGAGGTTTTCAATTCGGCTGTATTTTTTTTTTGTCCCCAATAAATGGCGCACGAAACGCATCCAGTAACATAAGTACCTTGACGGTGCTTCTGACGCTGCAATAAGCGTGGCCATCTACTGGGCCCAGACAATCTAATTAAATGTGCCATCGAAACGAAAAGAAGAAGAAGAAGTACCTACCTAGGTACCTTCTTAGGTATTGAGTTTCAATTGAACTCTGCTGCACCTATAATATTTTATAACTGTACTAGTAGATTGAAAACGTTTGCGTTTCACCTGCACTGGATCTAATACAAGTGTTTGTGAAAGTCCTCGGTGAATACTACAGCATATTAAGAAGTAAATAGGTATGCGATTGTACCTCCGTTCCATGACCCGCAGATAAAAGTTAAACATAATCGGGAAATAATGTTAAGTGGCAGATAATTATGTTCGTTCAGTACCCAAACCGTTAAAAAAACACTCGTTTGGTGCTCATAAATTGAAGCAAAAATATCGTATATTCGTGGCATACCAATAGTAACCAAACAAAATGAACTAAGTTTTCATAATCTAAATACTTCGTACAATGATTTTCGGAAAGGATAGGATAGGATATATGGACCCCCTTTTCGTGCATGCAGGACTCCTCTCTGTGAGAGGTACCCAGTCCTTAATCCACCGCGCGGGCCCAGTGCGGTGGTTGGTTTATGTGGGTTGGTGGATGTCACATGTCTTTGAATTTTTGGTTCTAAGACATGCCGGTTTCCTCACGATGTTTTCCTTCACCGTTTTTGAGAGCTATGGTGATGAAATATATTTACACAAAGTAAATCTGCCTGCATGGGTTCGAACCCACGACCCTAGTAAGTCGCGGACGTTACCACTGGACCACCTATGCTCTCGGGAATACGTATGTTATATTAAAAAAAAACATGTTGCAGAAAGAGACTACAAATCATTTATTCTCAGGTAGAAATACTTCGACAAAACCAACGTATTAATAAATAATCAGGCACTTGACGAACACATTCGGATTTTAATATATATATTACGTATAGCGACAGCGGGCACGTGTATAGCTTATCTATTACTTAACTACTTAATATTAATTGATTGGAAATTACCAGAGATATACCAGCAGTGTTAATATTAATTACTTAAATAATAATTTGTATTAACGTCACTTGTTCCAAAAAAGATCGCTAACTATTTTTAAATTGAGCAAACCTCTGTAGCATTAACAATGCTGTATGTACACAAAAAAACCCCGTTTCACAATTTTATAGTTATTATTAAGGTAAGTAAATAGTTGGGGCTGTTGAAATTTATACTCATCAGGTAAATTTACAGATTTCATATACCTATGAACTGATAGATTTTTAGATGACAGGCACTCTTGAAACTAGTTTTCTAAATTGTAACACTTTAATTAACATAGCACCGTAACAATACAAATAGGTAGATAGGTACTTAATATTATCTTATGCGACATGATATGCAAAAAAATACAGGCACACGAGGTATCTCACGTGTGTGAAAATGCTTTCATGTCAATTACGAAAAGACTATGAAATGATACTTCAACGTATCATCTTCTGTTTCCGATTATGACTTGAACCCATAATTACATATTACTTTGTCACTAATATCAGTTATCACATACAACTGTATAGATTACTTATCTCACGTAGGTATTGACCCAATAAATCTTACAATATTTTCAATTCATCCATCTTCTAAATGTTTTTCTACTGTTTCGTGTTTTCCATTCAACTCTACCATTTCAGCGTTCATATTTTTATGTTTGTTTGATTTGTACGCACCTGGCCCTATTAACGACAAACCTACTGGTAAAAATATTAAGCCGTTGAATAGTCCAAATAATATCACTAAAAGGAAAATCTTAAAGAAGGATTGGAAAGTGTATGCTTTGGACATACTAAGGAGAGACAACGAGAGGAAAGTAGAGCCTCCACCCAATAACACCGCAGAACCAATAGATGTGACCGTTTTGAAAGCTCTCTCCGAACTAGAACCTTCTGTCAATGTTAAAAATGTGTGACCAACGTGAGCTGCGTAATCCACGCACAATCCTGTCGCCAGCTCTAGACCTATACAACACACTATATCCACAGTCATACCCCATCTTTGCATACAACCTAACACATTGAGAATTGTTAATAGGACACAGACAAATATCCACAAACACATTTGTAGATTAGTTATCAAAATAACAGTGCAAACCATTACACAAAGTAGTGCCAGTTCTATGTTCCTTTCAACTTCGACCGCTATGATTTCATCTGTGACCCAGTTTGCGAATACCTTTGACCAGACACTTCGATAACCATCACCACTAGTAATATTTGTAGACTTTACTACATTTCTAACATGATTCATTGCCGGGATGTATTCGTCTGGACCTCCAAATTTCGCGAAATTAAAAAGCATTGTGGAGGCTTCAATTTGTGTAGCTGGACTGCCACACTCAAAATGTTCAGCGAATTTAAAATTTACTTGAAATCTGCCTCCTATCGGGCTGTATAGAAATCTTGATAAATGTTGATTAAATTCGTGATCTGTCAATGCTGATGCATTTTTTATGAGATCTCGGTTATAATTTTGTAAAACGTATTGATGGAAGTATTCAACCCAAGTGTTAACATCATAGATGTATGTTTCGTTCTTTAATTCTTGAATCATGCCATGTAATCTGGTGAATTCTTTATTATAATTCATTTCACCCAGAAACACCATGGCCATGTTTCCTTCTTCAGGATAATACAAATCATGTGTGTTTAGAAAATCTTTGAAGTACGTGTCGTCGGGAATAAACCATTTCGGATCAAACCTCTGTTCTAAGTGAAGAATAGCTTGTATACTAAAACCGGTAATGATTAACGTAAACAAAATTACTACAATCTTACCGGGAATAGTAAAGACGACGCGTTTGTAAAACTCTTCTAAAAACTTCTGAAATATTGTTTTATTTGTTGAGACTTTAATTTCTCTTTTATGCTGATAACAAAATAAAATACCATTTCGGTTATCTTGAATTCGTTTTATATCTAACGTGAATACAGCAACATAAAAAGTTACTGAATAACAAAATATGAAAAATACGCCTACAGCAGCATAGATACAAAAAGACTTTAACGACGGAAGTATCGTAATAGCACCAATAAGCAGAGCGACAATGTCCGTGAATGACGTTATTACAATGGATACACCGGCGTGTTTAAGCATGAGTCCTACTTTAACTGGTAAACTTTTTTTGGATGCTGATTCAGGTAAATTATTCCAACAGGCATTCATCACAAACATATCATCTACACCAAGACCCATGAGAAGAAATGGTAAAGAAGAATGAATTGGTCCAAATGATATACCAAGAACAGAACACCAACCTACAGCAGTTATGTAGGCCAATCCTACACACAAAAGTCCTACACTTCCTAATGTTAATCTTATTTCTAGCCAATTAAACCTAGATAGAGCAAATTGTATATACAAAAACATCAACAGTATACCTAGAAATAGTTTGTCTAATTCATCAAACATGGCTTTACCACTAATATCTGCAAAACTCCTACCAGCTTCATAGTACAAATTAATATCAGAAAAATTATAAGAAAATGACTCCATTACATCTAAAAAATCATTTTCCCACATAGCTAATGGGATAGAGACCCAGTCTTCAGTACCAACTAAATTACCCACCTCATTTACATCAATACTAGTCATATTAACATGAGTAAACCATGTCAAAATGATTGATCCAGCAGACACAATATCACCATGTTCATCATATTTCATATCACCTAACAATTTTGTGTAATCTGTAGGATGACCAGTGGTTGGGTTTGTTTTGATTTTATTAATTTTTTCTATGATTTCACTTTTGTTTGCTTGGTTTATATCTTCTTGTTTATTCTTCCATAAATCCAATATGTTAAGCCGGTAGCAAGTATATTGAAAACTTTCTAAGAAGTCACAATAAAAATCATCAGTTACCCAAAGTGTGGGGTCGGCAAAATCACTGTCACCAGCACTTGTATTAGAATGGGCCTTGTTTTCAGGTAATATTTCCAAGGATCTTTTGACTCGACCAGAACTATAAAAATTCAAAACAGGAACTTTGTAACACAATTCTTTCATAGTGTATACTTGATTTTCATAATTCACTTGAATTGAATTTATTTTATTAGTGAGGTTGTTAATTGTAGATAAAACTTCCGGCTCAAGTACATTATCCGCAGTTATAATTACTTTCTGAAGTCTGAATCCTGTGCCAAATGTATCAATGTACCAGTTAGTGTCATAATAGAAGTCTGACTCTGGTGGTACCCATAAATTCATAGGATTCTTTTCTATGTGAAATCTCATCAATCCAATACAACTCAGGAACACAAAACTGAATGTCAAGATGACTGTCTTCCATGGATGTCTTGCCACAAGCACTCCAAGATTGAAGAAAATTGCTTCTACTAGATGAACTGATTTTGAAGATACACCTTCCCATAGTTGTTGGGGTGACTTGAAACTTTTGCTTTTAGGCATGTTATTTAACAGAGTTTAACACCTTTTTCTAATAATATCACTTTCTTGAATAAAACTGTTTCTATAGGTAGCCCTAAATTATTTAATTTCTTCACAATTATTACGCGTAATTTAAGCATTGAAGACTGTTGTATTTTAAAATAGCTGGTTGGAGCGTAATAAGCGCGCTACTTATATGTAGGCAGACGGCGTCCGTCCGCCGCTCACGACTCGACTGATAGTGATATATTTATCTGCGGCAATGCGCCGAGAGCCGCAATCATCCAATTTTTTTATTTGTAATGCCACTTCTATTGACTACAAACATGGCATACAGACACAGACTGATATCCAGTGGCTATACAAATAATCAGATTTATGCATTCATATCATAGATAATCGTATTACAATGATAATTAAAATTATTACTATCATCGACGCTACAAAGCATGTTCAACAAAGCTGATAGGTGCCTAATTCTCTCCAAAGATTACTATTATATACTGATTCTCTCATTTCTCTCTTAAAATACGATGGAACTACCAAAATACATACCGTGGTTTCTTGAGTCAAATAAATAAAACTGTTGTTAGGTAATACCCATTTTAATTATTCACAGTATTTTTATTTACAACTGAATTAAACAAAATTAATAAAATTGTGCTGCTAATGCTATACCATCACACTGCCCATATTTATTATTTTACTCTGGGCTTTGGCCCTAACCCTAATTTCTTTGTCAATTTGACAAATTGACACTTCAATTCAATTTCTATTTCTCCCGCCACTTTTGGTAACTGTCATTATTTAGTGTACATTACTCGCCAAACTTCTTGGCCGACCTGAATTTGGCTACAATGGCTGCCCAGTAGTAAATCTCATACAAAAACAACACCGATCCGTGCTATGCGCATCGGAACGCTAACTTCAGTGCGGCCAAGAAGTTTGGCGATAACTATACAGTACGACCGATGAGTCGAGCGTGGCTCAGCGTGGCCCGTCTGAACATAGGCTTTGCGAACTTTCGCGCATGTACACTTGTGAAGAAAACAGCCATTGCGTTCGTAAAGTATAGCCCTCGCCAAACTTAATGGCCGCCCTGATGTTGGTTTACCGGATGCGCCAGGCACGAAACGGTGCTGTTTTTGTATGAGATTTCCTACTGCGCAGCCATTGTAGCCAACTTCAGGGCGGCCAAGAAGTTTGGCGAGAACTTTATGTTCTGCATCTGTCTACGGTTCTGCGCAACCACTTGGCGCTAACTTCAAACTTCCAGACGGGCCAAGACTCATTGGTGCACCGTCAGTCAGATTCGGACAAATAAAGTATCGAAACAGTCTGAAAGAAAAGAAAAAACAGGAGGCACACTGTCGAAAAGTTGCCCGGGTCTGTCTCAAAAACAGTTTCAACCTTAAAATAATTTTGATAATGGTCTGCTTACGCTAAAATAAATAATAAAATATTTAATATACGGCTAAATGCCGTCAAAATTAATATTTGTATCGTGGTTAAACCAAAGAATTAACAACAATCACACATAACCTAATGCTTATATTAGGTCTACATACAGTACCCGCCAATATTCTTGGCCACCCCGAAGTTGACTTTCCGATGCGCATGGCATGCAACGCAGCGATTCTAATATGAGATATACTACTGCGCAGCCATTGTAGCAAATTTAATTTGATTTGATTAATTGACATCTGTGTGCGATACTTTATTCGCTGGCAATTTTATTATTTTTTTCAGCCCACATGTTATCAGTCATATTTATTTCAATTAGGCCACCAAGCGGAACTTTTGAACGTTAATACATTAAAATTGAAAAGGAATAAAAATTTACTCTACCGTGCATTCGGAAAGTAGCTTGTTATGGAGAAGAACGCACAAGAAACTCCATACTTATTCTTTAAAAAAAAAAGTTTTTTTGCAATATTTAGGTACATAAGAACATACATTAATAAATTCATATGTGTGAGGACAATGCTACATAATATACTACGTACAGGTACAAAGTATTAAAAGTACTTACAGTCTATGACTTATGAAGACGAACGCTGATATACGGTCGAGTTTGTTAGTGAGTTTGTGAATGTGTACACAAGCGAGTTTCGTTTTCGCTTTGTTTACATCAGATTTTTTTACTATTTTTGTGTTGAAACCGGTCCACCATAGTTATTGATTACATGTATTGTTCCTGGAAGTTTAAAGAATTGAAAGACGTACTAAAAAAACGAGGAGCAAGCATAGCTGGAAAGAAAGCAGATCATATTTAGAGGTAGACTTTTATATAAGACATAAAATATTGTTCACCAGTCGTACGCTCTAGATTAAGTTATGTATTTTTTTAATTGTAACGTGTTAATTCTTACTTGAATTATGGTAGGAAAATGCACGAAAAATGAGAGAACATTGCATTATTGATAAATAGTATTCTAGGTTTAAAGCATATGACCGAAATTGACTTTAGAGTTCTGTGTATCGGCTATTGCGTTTGGAATTTGCCACTGGTGCTGGTCTTCGTCAAATTTCATAGTTTTTGGCTTTTAGCGCGAGTTCAATTACTACTTTTTTATTGTTGTGAATATTTTCCAAATACGGCAGATTAAGATAGGTTCAGTTTTTACCAACCACTGCTTTAATAGTTTTATGTTTCGGTAAATTTGATCATCCCTTTTGTCGAAAAAAAGGGGCTGCGCAAAACTGCAGCAAACTAGATTTTACATTTAATCGCACTTCTACGGCATTAGAAATGGTTTTATTTCAAACTTTGCTTCCATGTGCGTAATAACAACGTTAAACAGCAATATTTAAGGACCTTACTCGCTAGTGGCGCCAACTTGTGAGCACAAAAACGGTAGCCCTCAGTGACGTTCCTTAAATTAATTGAATTTGCTGTAAAACTTTTACCAAAACGTTAATAGCTCCACCATATTGCCGAAGATTACCAAGCAACATATTCAAATTTACTTTGACTGGTACATAATTTACCCTTTAAAATATGTATAGCCTTTGCCCACTTTTTTAACGTTTTATCTTTGGCCAATAATAAAACAATTTATTGAGCGTTTATCGACCGGCTGCAGCATATTATTTTAAGAAAATTAGGTTATAAATGTATAGAATTGTCAGCTTTCAATGGCCACGCCGACCTGCGCCACTTATCCTAAAAAAATGCAGTAAAGATCCTTACTAAAAAGACGACCGAGTGTGCGCTATTCTTCGGCAATTTTCTTATTTTTAGGGGTTTGCTAAATCTTAGCTCGTTCGTTTGGTCTGTAATTCTGTCTTAACGATTTGTTTAGGATTACTGGTTTAACATTACAGGGTATCAAGTGTTATAAAACGCAATAAACCGGCCAAGTGCGTGTCGGACTTCGCACATTTAGGGTTCCGTACCAAACCTCAAAAACAAGTTGGTTGTAATAGAAAAAAATGGAAATTTCAAAGAAAAATCTGATCTGGGAATATATTGGTATTTTTTTAGTAAAATATACGTAATAATAAACGGGACCATGTATGAGGATATCTCTAGAGCCATGCATGGTTTCAAAACTTTCTTCACCGTTGTCATGGGGGACTTCAACGCAAAACTGGGCAAACGAGACGAGGATGAGCTGCAAGTGGGGCAATTTGTAGTTGGACGTTGGAACCACCGGGGTCACCTACTGGCCAGTTTTATGGCGAAGGAGGGCCTCTATTTATGAACTCCTTCTTCAGAAAACGTTAGCACAGGAAGTGGTCCTAACAAAGCCCCGATGGTGCAACTAAAAACGATATCGACTTCATCATGTCAACCAAGAAGCAAATGTCTCTGTGATCGATTCGGTGCAAACCGGGAGCGATCACCGCATGGTGAGAGGCACATTGAACATTAATATAAATCTTGAAAGGTCTCGACTGATGAAGTCTACGCTCCGTCCAGCACAGATCCAGATCCAAAACTCTGAGAGCTTTCAACTCGAACTCCAGAATCGTTTCGATTGCCTTGGGAGCTCCGTGGACGATAACAGCGATGCATTCGTGGAAGCTCTCCATACGGTCGGGTCTAAGTTTTTCAAGATCAACCGTAAACATATAAACAAAAAGCTCTCTGGTGCGAATCTCAAGCTCATGAAGGAGAGGACTGAGATGATCCTGCAGTCTTCAGACGATGCGTTGAAATACCGGCAGCTCAATAGACGGATCTCAAAGTCCTTGAAAAGCGATCTCCGCCACTTTAATAACGAGCGTATTAAAGACGTGATTGAGCGGCTCCAAGGTCTTTTCAAGAGATCTGACTATTGGGCAGAGCCAGCTCACCTAACTGATGACCGCCGATGGCAGGATCGTATCCGCCAAACCGGAGCTTCTGAGATAGATCGAGAGATTCTATGGGCAGTTGTACACGTCAACCAGTAAACCCGTCGTGAATCTAGCAAAAGACCCTAGAGCTATATTGAACCGACACTACACCGCCCTAAGGCCCTTCAGAAGCTGTTTGATTGGGTCATACTCGAGGGTAAAATGCTCTTCTTCAAGAAGGGCGACAATGCCCTACTGAAGAACTATATACCTCACTTCTTAGCCATGTCTACAAGCTGTTTTCAAGAGTCATCACGAATCGTCTCGCGCGCAGGTTTGACGATTTCCAGCCTCCCGAACAAGCCGGTTTCCGTAAAAGCTTTAACACCGTAGACTACATACATTATATGATCAGTTATACAGAAGATCGAAGAGTATAACCTGCCTCTCTGCTTAGCGTTCGATCGAAACTTGGGCTGTGCTGCAATCTCTCAAACGATGCAAAATCGAATACCGGTACATCGAGGTGTTGAAGTGTTTGTACAAAAATGCCACCATGTCAGTTCAACTTCAGGATCAGACCTCAGAATCTGTCCTTCTGCAGTGAGGTGTGTGATCGGGAGACGTCATATCTCCGAAGCTGTTCACCGCAGCATTGGAGGATGTCTTTAAGGTTCACTGGAGAGGGCTAGGCATCAAAGTCAATGGCGAGTACATCACTCACCTTCGGTTTGCCGACGATATAGTGGTCATGGCTGAGACTATGGAGGACCTCAGTCAGTACAATGCTCGATGACCTTAGTAGAGCTTCCGAAAGAGTGGGTCTTAGGATGAACATGGACAAAACCAAGGTTATGTTGAATGCCCATGTTACACCCACTCCTATCAAGGTCGGAGACTCTAAACTTGAAGTTATGGAAGACGTTTCTTTTGAAGGCGGCCTCCCACCAGGTGGACTGATGACCTGGTGAAGGTTGCGGGGATCTGCTGGATGCGGGATGCATGGAACCGGTCAATATGGCGACGCTTGGGGGAGGCCTATGTCCAGCAGTGGACGTCTTCCGGCTGATATGATGATGATGAATAAACAATATCACCAAATTTGAAGTTTTAGATCAATTGGAAGTTAGAAAATTCTTTGTTACAAAATTTCGTAAAAATGCTGACTTTGGTGGCTTCTCGTTCCTTTGTTTTCCAAAATGTTTTAAAACAAAAAACACAGTATTTATCTACTCAACGAGCTCATACTTATACTGTGAAAATTTGAATACTGTCTCCAACCTTTTGGCGGTAAAACCTGTGTGACAGACGAAGGACAGACAAACAAACATACATACAGACGTAAATGTGAGTGACAATAATAGGGCTCCGTTTTGCCCTTTGGGTACGGAACCCGAGTACTAAGATCATAAGGAGATATCACTGTCATTAAAAATATGACACCAATGTTTTATTTTGACATATTTATCGTTGTTTTGTTGTAAATGAAAATAAACAATCACACACCGTTTTTTAAAACACCAGCGAGTTACCGGCGACTATCGATAGGTATAGACCTAGCATTAGGGTTTAGTGTTGACTCGAGTTGTTTTGATTGACAGTTGACAGTGACACTTCGACTTTATCAACATCAACTAGACGATTGACATCAACATATTCAACATCGAGTTTTGTTGTGTGAATGTGGTGTAACATTTTATAGTTTTGTACGAAATGTATGTTTATTCTGAGTATAAATTAAGCATATAAAAGTAGAAATACACAAGATAATAATTACCCATTAAGCACTCCATTGAAACAAACATGATGTGGACTACAAAAAGTTTTCTAACTAAAACAAAGCGCGGTAACATAATAAAAGTAAGGTTATAATTTATTAAGTTTATTTTTGTTAAAACAAATAGAACTTTGTTTGTTTAAAATTTATATATACTTTCCAGATTGTCAGAGAACATTATTTACGTGATGATTTGCTTTGTGGATCCGCTGCTTGTAACACATGTCCTCATAAAGATGACGAGAAGGTTTTGGATGAAAAACCCGATTCAATCTGTACGTTGTTTGACTATCCTCACTACTTAGTCCTGGACACTAACATAGTGCTTCACCAAATCGACGTTCTGGAGGAAGATGCGTTGAAGAATGTGATTATACTTCAAACTGTGCTTGAAGAAGTGAAACATCAGAACACTGCAATGTATCAGAGACTGTTGGAGATCATAAACAATAAGAAGAGAAAGTTTTATTCATTTGTTAATGAACACCACAAGTAAGTTTAATTTAACTCTTGATAATTCTTAATTGTAAATCATTCTAGATGAATATAAATTCAAATTAAGTAAATAAATGTTTCTTTGTCCTACTTGTGTTTCGTTGAATGTGCAACTAGATTCATATTTTGTTTGACAATTATAAGAACCTATATAAGTTAATAAGGTTTAGTTGAAATAAAAAAGGTTTTGATTTTATAACTTTGTACTAACTTTTATTCTACTAGGGATACGCACATTGAGCGTGAACCTGGTGAAAAGCAGAATGATCGCAATGACAGAGCTATTCGCAAAGCATGCGCTTGGTACGAGACACACCTGAGTATCAACAGTGTGGCCGGCAAGAACCCTAAGATAGTTTTACTTACGGATGATGAGAATAACAGGAAAGTCGCTCAAGAAGAGGGAATAGTGTGCTGTACTGGTAAGTGTAGTCATAAAAAGATCTAGGGCCGATTTCACCAATAAAACTAATCGCAATTGGTGAAATCGGTCCTTAGAGTTTCTATGTCTAAAGTTGTGTCTTTATGGATAGGGAAATAGCTTACAAACTATTGTGTTGTCCAAAATATTGTTATTAGATACTTTGAAACGTGCAATTAGCTTCATCTGTCTGATTGTAAATCCTAGACAATTCAAAATTATATAATTTTGTTGAAATAACTGCTTTGAGTTTAAGTTTTGTTTGTGACAATGGAAAAACACTTTTATGTGTGCTGTTGTAAAGATGTATTTATTCCCATTTTCACCAACGAGTTGACATAACAAAATTGTCAATTCAATTGTGAAATCACAGTTATCCTTACACAATCACTCATGTAACATTCCATTAAAATAAATAAAATAAAATAAAAATAGCCTTATTCACTGACATTTACAGTTCATTTTAAATTTATCCTTAACTAACCACTAGCTAACTTAATTTAGACTGTCAGGTTGCCCTTTGACATAGGCCTCCTCTAGGTCATGCCACTTTTTACGGTGCCTTGCCGATCTCCTCCACCCCTGTGGGAGATCGTCCTCCCACCTCTTGTGTTGCCTGCCTCTGCGCCTTTTCCCGTCGCGTGGGTATCACTCAATTACGCTTCTCGTCCACTTATCTAACCTATTTCGCATTGTGTGGCCCGTCCATCTCCACTTCAGTCTCTTGACTCTATTGGTTACGTCCGCATTCCATTATTCTTAATCAATTTATCTTCTATTGCAGCAAAAGACAATGTTGAAAATGTGATGGGTGTCATTAGCCTCATAGACAAACTGTTTTTTTGTCTTTTTCAAAAAAAATGTTGCCCCACACTAGGAATTTCTTCCTGTATCGTGGGTGCGTTTACAAACAAATAAACTCACATACACAAACACCCAGAGCCGGAACAACTATCTGTAGGTCATACAAATATTTGTTACGTGCGGGAATCGAACCCGCGACACGCAGCGCAGCAGTCAATCGCTCAACCACTGCGCCAACCGTGCACCCTACCACCAGACCCTTACCCACCCTTATTCTTAATCAATTTATCTTCTATTGCAGCAAAAGACTATGTTGAAAATGTGACGGGTGTCTTAGGCCTCATAGACAAACTGTCCAAGAATGTGATACCAGAGACTTGTTCAAGAGATGCTCTGTATCCGGCACATTTAACACCATCACAGATTCACGAAGGCGTACGGAATGGAAAACTGTACCAGGGGACGTACCGTGCCTCAAGGGATAATTTCTTGGAGGGTACTGCAGTTGTCAACGGCTTTGAAAAACCTGTAAGTAATAAATGCTTATAGTTATTATTATGTTAGAGTTAGTACTGAAACCATTGTGGTTAAATTGTGAGTATTGGCACTTGCGGGTTGGACTCTGTTATGGAATTTAACTTTCTATGTTTGTTTTGAGTACTTGCAATCTTCTTTTTCTTAACATGTTGATGACAAATATAAAAAAAATAATATTATGTTTGGCCCAGAATTTTCGCTACGGTAACACCATTCGGATAATTAAATTATGGGGCAAGTATTGGTAATACTTAATTCAACATAAAATATGGGTATATTATAGGTACAACACTGCCCAACAGTTGTTTTTTTTTTATAGCATAGAGTTAGCGCTCTATGTATGTATGTATTTTATGTTATTATATATATTATAAGTTATATTATTAAGGATGTTTTGTACACTAACTGGCCTATGTCTATCTCCTCTGGTTCATTACATCCAAAGGTTGTTGGTAAGAGATTGCCATGTGCGATAAGATCGCCCGTTGTACATTTATTTTTATGAATGTTTGTCCTGCAATTATTAAGTGGTGTTTTTACATTAAATTTATAATAAATTTATATTATTAAAAACCCTATATCCCTTGGTCACGCCATAACTCGAGATAGCTTTGCCAATTTCATTCATCTTCTTTTTTTAAGTTTTCTAATTTTTTGTAGAAGAAAAATTAAAGAAATTAATGAAAAATTGATGGTAGGTATAATATTCACAGCAGATCATTGTGTTTCTGAAGTTGGCTCTGTCAACTAATGCGCAATAAACAGTTTAACTGCACAGAGTAAGTGAGATAGGATGATGAGACAAACGTAAGCGAGTGAAAGAGGCAGTTATACGATGCTATCTTCACTTTCAATATTGACACAAAAATAGCTACTGCGCAGGCTCTTGCAGCCAATTCAGAGACACAAAGATCCGTTGTGAATATTATAGATAGTTAGGATAGGTATGTAGGTAGGTAGGTAGCGTAGGTTAGGTAGGTAGGGTAGATAGGAAATTGACGGCCGCGAAGCCACAGGCACAGCTAGTAAAGAAAGAAAGAAATCATCGTCATTCACAGCCTGACTGCTGAGCATTCGCCTCTTTTTTCTTATACCAAAATAATAGTATATTAATCCTGTCTAATATCGGATGAAACAATATACTTATTCTTATTTCTAAATAGATACTGTTACAAGGACACGTTGGAATAAACAGAGCAGTAGATGGCGACACCATAGCTGTAGAGATATTCCCTGAAGAAGAATGGAGACGTCCCAGTGACATTGTTCTAGAAGACAAGGCTGATGACCCTGGTGACCAATTGGAAGAAGAAGCTGTGCTTCTCAAGGTTGCTAAACCGGTAGACAAGAGTGATGAAGAAGTTACACCCACTGGCAAAGTTGTTGGGATTATAAGGAGGAAATGGAGGCAGTACTGTGGTATCCTGATGAGGAGCAAATTTCCAGGTAAGTTCTTTTATAAGCATAAAGTACCTCGGTGACCAAGGTCTGCTCGGGTGAAAATAGAGAAAACGACGTTTTCTAAAAATAAAACCTAGCCGATTTATCGGCCCCGAAACCTCTGCATACAAAATCTCATGAAAATCATTGGAGCCGTTTCTGAGATTCAGATTATACATATACAAGAATTGCTCGTTTTGAAGTTAAATTTAATTAGATTTACTTGTAAAGTAGGCTTTTAATAGCACTAACTATAATTTTTAACTGTTTAACAAAAACAGTTCAAAATAAGAAAAATATGGGCCTTATTTTTATTGCGAGTTCAGCACACATACTACTTTTTCCATCTAATTGTGTATCTTGCGTGCTACACTGACAGTAAATGCTTTCAGAATATTTTATCACCCAATATGCGTGATAGGATCATATTCGCTGTAATTGCGATAATTTTACAAAAATTGGAGTCAGTCAATTAGACAGCTAAAAAATAACTGATGTATCTTCATCTCTTTCCAGGCGCCGTCCGTCACTTATTCACGCCAGCTGAGAAGTGTATCCCGCGTGTGCGCATAGAAACACGTCAAAGTGACGTGCTAGCGATGCAACGCATACTGGTTGCGCTCGACTCTTGGCCAAGGAACAGTCGCTACCCGCTCGGACACTTTGTTAGAGCGCTCGGACCTATTGGTGAGTTTATATGTAGTAACAAACTGGTCTAGTGTCCCTGAAACACGTCAAAGCGACGTGCTAGCGATGCAACGCATACTGGTTGCGCTCGGCTCCTGGCCGAGGAACAGTCGCTACCCGCTCGGACACTTTGTTAGAGCGCTCGGACCTATTGGTGAGTTTATATGTAGTAACAAACTGGTCTAGTGTCCCTGAAACACGTCAAAGCGACGTGCTAGCGATGCAACGCATACTGGTTGCGTTCGGCTCCTGGCCGAGGAACAGTCGCTACCCGCTCGGACACTTTGTTAGAGCGCTCGGACCTATTGGTGAGTTTATATGTAGTAACAAACTGGTCTAGTGTCCCTGAAACACGTCAAAGCGACGTGCTAGCGATGCAACGCATACTGGTTGCGCTCGGCTCCTGGCCGAGGAACAGTCGCTACCCGCTCGGACACTTTGTTAGAGCGCTCGGACCTATTGGTGAGTTTATATGTAGTAACAAACTGGTCTAGTGTCCCTGAAACACGTCAAAGCGACGTGCTAGCGATGCAACGCATACTGGTTGCGCTCGGCTCCTGGCCAAGGAACAGTCGCTACCCGCTCGGACACTTTGTTAGAGCGCTCGGACCTATTGGTGAGTTTATATGTAGTAACAAACTGGTCTAGTGTCCCTGAAACACGTCAAAGCGACGTGCTAGCGATGCAACGCATACTGGTTGCGCTCGGCTCCTGGCCGAGGAACAGTCGCTACCCGCTCGGACACTTTGTTAGAGCGCTCGGACCTATTGGTGAGTTTATATGTAGTAACAAACTGGTCTAGTGTCCCTGAAACACGTCAAAGCGACGTGCTAGCGATGCAACGCATACTGGTTGCGCTCGGCTCCTGGCCAAGGAACAGTCGCTACCCGCTCGGACACTTTGTTAGAGCGCTCGGACCTATTGGTGAGTTTATATGTAGTAACAAACTGGTCTAGTGTCCCTGAAACACGTCAAAGCGACGTGCTAGCGATGCAACGCATACTGGTTGCGTTCGGCTCCTGGCCGAGGAACAGTCGCTACCCGCTCGGACACTTTGTTAGAGCGCTCGGACCTATTGGTGAGTTTATATGTAGTAACAAACTGGTCTAGTGACCCTGAAACACGTCAAAGCGACGTGCTAGCGATGCAACGCATACTGGTTGCGTTCGGCTCCTGGCCGAGGAACAGTCGCTACCCGCTCAGACATTTTGTTAGAGCGTTCGGACCTATTGGTGAGTTTTTATGTAGTAACAAACTGGTCTAGTGTCACTGAAACACGTCAAAGCGACGTGCTAGCGATGCAACTCATACTGGTTGCGCTCGAATCCTGGCCGAGGAACAGTCGCTACCCGCTCAGACATTTTGTTAGAGCGTTCGGACCTATTGGTGAGTTTTTATGTAGTAACAAACTGGTCTAGTGTCACTGAAACACGTCAAAGCGACGTGCTAGCGATACAACGCATCCTAGTCTTTTATTTTTGAAATGACATTGCTTGGGCGGCGATTCGATAATTTTTCATTTAGGCACATTTCGTTACATGAAAGAGAAAAAGATGTCTCATTTGTGCTCTCATACAAAATCTATTAATGCTTTAAGAAGTTTCTTTTCTATCACTTGTATGATGAAGCACGCGTAACTTTTCTTCTAAAATTCGATATGCCACAGGTAACGCTCATGCAGAAAGTTCCAATGAGTAAGCTTCAAGTGTTTTTTTTTTGACAGGTGACAAGGACGCAGAGAACGAGGTCATATTGTTGGAACACGATGTGCCACACGCTCGGTTCAGTGAGGCCGTACTCGCGTGTCTGCCGGCCAACAACTGGACTATACCTGAAGAGGTAGATATTGTTACGAGCTGGTGTTCAGGGATAAATTATTTAAATAGTAGATTTCAATTAATCACACTTAATTACAAAAACACTTCTTAAACAATTCTATTACTTCGCACTATTTCCCTTTTCCGATCGCTCTGTGTCGCTTTCAAATCGAAACTGACTCACGACGAATCCGACCGCTCTTTATATAGCACAGATAATGTTTCTAGAACGTTTCATACTGTGCTAGACACTTCGAGAACCTTCCAAAACAATCGACTTTTGAACTCATTGTCCCCGAAACGACGAGAAACTTCCAGAATGTTCAACTCGATCATTCTGAAAAATTCCATCTGACACGAGCTTTTGAGAAGATATGTTCAGCTATTCGATACTAGATGGCGCTAGTAGTTACTAGTGGTTCTTCCTCTCGTCACTAGATGGCGTCTTCTGAGCAATAATGTAAACTGAGTCTTACAAAAATATACAAATATGCCTTGGTATGACAGGTAGTTCTTTACAATAATGCAAATTAGATCAATTACTATTTATTTATATGAGTCGACATTTTAGTCAAACCCTTGTTTGTAGACTGCAAATAATAGTACTACTAATAGAAATGGCCTGAATTGTATTAAAAACATAGTGACCCAATTTTAATTATTTAAACTTTCTTCCACACTAGAAATTTCTCCTGTATCGTAGGTACAAACATAAAAACTCACACACACAAACAGCCGGATCCAGAACAACTGTAGGCTAAACAAATATTTGTTTCGTGGGGGCATCGAAGAAGACACGCAAATTATATATAATCGTTTCGTCAAATTATAAAAAATACTTCTATTACACACATTTTCGATCATAGTAACACGTTTGTACTACAAAGGAGGCCATCTTTTATGGTTACTATTGTTCCCATGAGAAAAAGAGTCCTGCCAAACTATACTCCATTTGAAATAACAATATAAATTTCCACAACCCCTTTTTACAGTCCGTTCAACCGATTTTGAGTTCTATCCCGTAAATATAAGGATGGCATAAAAAGCATAAACCTGTTACCAAAATTAACTGTTTAATACAGCTGCCATTTGTCATATCAGCAACGCAATATAAGTCAAAATCGGTTGAACGGGCTGTAAAATGGGCTTATATAAATTATTCTCAAATGGAGTATAGCCTGCGAACACTTTTTCTCAACACACTCATACAACCAACGAATTACCTTCACAGGAAATAAAGAAACGTGTAGACCTCCGTTCCGAATGCATTTGCTCCGTGGACCCTCCTGGTTGCACGGACATAGACGACGCCTTACACGCGAAGGCCCTTCCCGGCGTCACAAGCAACGGTCTGAAGCGATACGAGGTCGGCGTCCATATTGCTGACGTCACGTACTTCGTGAGACCCAACACTGCGCTCGATAAGGAGGCGGCTAGCAGATCTACTACTGTGTATCTCGTTGGCAGGAGGATTGATATGGTGCCAGGTTAGTGTTATGAAGACAATTTTATACCATTCCCCCTCTAAAAAGCTTATTCTATTCACTGAAAACAGTGAATAAAAAACACTTTTAATCACTATTTCGGTGTTTGAATTTAGAACATACCAATATATCATAGATGAACGTCCATCTCAATGTTATACAACCTCCTTGCGCAAAAAATACTCGATACAAACTTCTTGTGCAAAGAATAGTCGAAATACAAACTCTTTGTGCTTTTCGTTTAAATCTTTCTTTTTCTCATAGTCATTTTATAAAATATAGTATGCAGCTCTTGAATGTAACGGAATTATATCGAGGGCCATGAATCACCGTCCCTCAGGATTCTGACAATTGAATCTTGGGCATATTGATGAATCCTCTTACGGTCGTGATTCAGTCGTTAGAATCCTTCACTTGCTCGTGATTCATCTATGGCCCTCGCTTTAAATCCGCCCTTTATTAACTAATTGCATAATATACTATTGTTAGACATAACATAAGGTAACAATAATTTAACTTAATAACGCAACGTGTACTGCTCATAAGCCCCATTTAAACTGGTGAGTACCCGTTCTATTAATCGACCCAAACCTTCCATATTGGTATATAATGTCGAGTATTAAAACTTCATCAGTATACAACCTCGCATTTCCGAGTTATGATGACACAAAAGACAAAGATAAATATAAGTCTTGTAACGGACTGGCCTGTAGTTCTATGCATATGTTTTCACTATCACATTTGTTTCAGATCTGCTAAGTTCTAACCTATGTTCGCTGCGAGGCGGCGAAGAGCGTCTAGCGTTCTCTTGTATCTGGGAAATAGATGAAAATGCTAATATTATTCACACTAAGTTCCATAAAAGTGTTATTAAGGTAAGTCCTACCATCGCATTTGTAATCTTACTTGGACATCTTGCCTACTATTGACAGGAAATTCCCTGCTCAGGTAAATTTTAATTCGCAAATTCATATAGAGACAGATGGTTCCGTACCCAAAGAGTAAAAACGGGACCCTATTACTAAAACTCCACTGTCCGTCTGTCTGTCTGTCTTCAGACTGTATCTAAAATACAAAATAACTACTGTATTTTCACTGTTTTATTTAAAATACAAATCACAAAATACAGTCAGGTGTATTTAATAACTGTTTAAGAATGTAAATGACAATTGATAAGATACTTGACAATTTGACGTACAGTACAGCAGCCTATTTGCGTAAGTGAATTCGGTAAGGCAAAGGGTTTTGACCCCATCAATTGACCTATCACTTATAAGAAAATCCACATCGCGTCTTTAATCTCGCATGTGTTTGGTCGATTATTGCAGTCAAAACCCTTTGCCTTGCCGAATTCACTAACGCAATTAGGCTGCAGGTGCAGTGTTGCCTACTTTAAAGATTGACATATTTTGCGGTCTCCATTTTACTTACGAAAGCTATAGAGCCCAATTTTCTGCAGAACTCAGCCATTAATGATTTCGCTAAATGTATTTATGTTCGAATGTATTTTGAAGCCATAAGTATTTGAAATACTAACTACAAAATACCTCGGCGTCAGGTATTTCAAATACCAATTACAAATTACATTTTGTAGAAGTAATTGAATTACAAATACTTAATATGTATTTCAATTACGTATTTTAATTACAAGTAATTCAATTACTGCCCAACCCTGACATGGGTCTCAACGTACATTACTGCAGCAGCCAGCAAAAGAGGCATTGATGGACGAACGTTTCGTCTCAGCCCACATACGTAAGTCAATCAATGCCTAGTTGTGGCCTAGGCTTGTATAGTACATTACTGCAGTGGCCAGCAAAAGAGGCATTGATGGACGAACGTTTCGCCTCGGCCCACATACGTAAGTCAATCAATGCCTAGTTGTGGCCAAGGCTTATATAGTACACTAGCTTTTGCCCGCGACTTCGTTCGCGTGGAATAGTGACTTCTGATGCCGACTCTTGACCAATAGATGGCGCTGTATGTCCGGAATAAATTTTATTTTATATTTTATTTTTTGTAATAAAAACTATCCTATGTCCATTCTCAAGTTCCAAACTATGTCTGTACCAAATTTCACACAAATCGGTTCAGTAGTTTAGGCGTGAAGCAAAGACAGACAGACAGACAGACAGACAGAAAGACAGACAGACAGAGTTACTTTCGCATTTATAATATTAGTAGGGATTACTGCAGCGGCCAGCAAAAGAGGCATTGATGGACGAACGTTTCGCCTCGGCCCACACACGTAAGTCCATCAATGCCTAGTTGTGGCCAAGGCTTGTATAGTACTTTTCTCAAATAATGCGCGGAAATTAAAACTAAATAGTATGTAGAACTCATTTAGTCAAAATCAATGACGAACAACAAAAATTGTTCCCGCGTTAGTGCTTTTTTGTTTCTTTTTTTAATAAACAGCGTTCTATTTGCAAGCCAGTTCGAAATTAAATAAAACCTTTGATAAGTTACCTCCTTGGTTGCCACACAAAGTACGTAAGCGGCGGCGCGCCGCAGACAGATAGTCCACTACGAACAAAGCGCCATTACGCACGCACACATTGACATTACGATTTTACAGGGAATAATGGACAATATTGGACCGAGCTTAGTCGCGGCTGTCACGAGTGCTAGCGCGAGCGTTTGTCACGTCATTCATACATTAAGTATTCTAACGAAGTTGCATTGGCAGGGTTACCTTTATTAATTGTTACAGACCGAATATACTTGTTTTTTTCTTTATTCTTTCTTTCATTCATTATTAAGTTATAAAGGTCATAAATTTTTTCAAGATGACAAGTTGGAAATTCAATATCTATATAAGAATATAATAAATTATTATAAGTCCATAGAAGAAATTGGAAATGCTATGAAACTTGTCATAATAATATGGTTTTATGCACAGCTTAATGTTCTTCTTGTTTAAGTACATCTTTTTAGTTCGCTTCTTAAGCAGTCGGGATATTTTTCTTTTTTTTTCACATTTATATTTATGTCGAGCTTGGTGCTTTAAACAATTTAATGTTTTTAGTGGTCTTGTTAACCCCGTTGTTGGTCCCGGCTGTCATTTGAAGATCTTTGACAGTCGTTACGAGTAGTCAGAAGCTTGAAATCTGATACCAGTCTAGCCAAGGTTTACCGTATTACTCAGTTACTGGGTTGTGGAGGTCAGATAGGCAGTCGCTCCATGTAAAATACTGGTACTCAGCTGAATCCGGTAAGACTGGAAGCCGACCCCAGCATAGTTGGGAAAAGGCTAAGCAGATGAGTGGACTTATTAACCTCCAATCTTCGTCGTATGTGGTGTCGTGATATTTAATGGATATTTGATGCTCTGTCTACCCTCTAAAGCATGTTAGCATGATATGATGTATGTTTAGACGAATTGATGTATTTATGTTTGTAACTTACACAACCTACTTTTTTTTTCAAATATAGTAGCAACCCTAGTGAATCTGTCAAGTTTAGTTGTAAATTTTTGAAACGGCGGGAGTGGCCTTTCTGTATACTTTCTATTTTGTGGTTGCCATGTTTCGGAGTAAAAGATCGTTCTATTTTTAAATAACACTACAGATATGAGTTTACTATGTAATTTATTTGTATATGTATTTTCATACAACTTTTACCGCTGCTCACATGTATTTGGCCAGTACAGCAATTTCGATTTATCTCGAAGATGGTTGTCAAAATAATGCTCAAATTTCAAAGCATATTTGAGAAAAAGTTGTTTATAATTGTGAGTATTATCCCCAGAAATATTTACATGTAACCTTGTATATTCTGCCACATGCAGTCTTCAGCCGCGATGACATACGAAGAGGCTCAGAACGCTATCGACGACAAGCCTCGCAACGACCGCGTCGTGTCGTCTCTGCGCATACTGAACGCACTCGCCAAGAAACTCAACAGGAAGCGTCTGGACAACGGAGCCTTGTCGCTGTCCTCGCCGGAGATTAGGTTCCAGGTATGTAGCATTTTGAATATTAGAGTTTGTACTCCTGCTCGATCGGGTTATCGTAACCGTAAATTTTTATTAGGGTTCCGTAACTGAAGGGTCCAATCGGAGTCCTATTTCTGTCACTCACGACTCTGTCTATCTGTCCATCGTCTTTTACACAGATTTTAAGCAGCGGCAGCGGTTGAAGCTACAGTCTTCAAATAATTTAATAATTTATTTACCCAAAAAAAAACACAGTATACTTGTAAGCATCTTGTGGACCCAAAGCCAAACTTTTTATAATATTTTTAAACGTTTTTAAGGGGGCTCCTATACACCAAAATATAGCTCGAAAAACAAAATATGACCCACCCTAACGAGTGAGGTATCGTTGTTTAGAGTTGCTTGTTGAGTAGATGAATTCTTTTTTTTTTTATTAAAAAAGACGTGTGGCACTCGGGGACTGCCGCGGTAAAGCTATTGCATAGCATTTATTCTAGATCCGGTCCTGGAAAATGCAAAACCAAAATATTTTAATTTTATCATACTCCTAAGAATTTATGACCCTTATCACATTGAAATAAGGTCGCTTTTCTTTGACAAGCAAAAGTGACCCTTATTCTCATTAGCATAAGGTTCACATTGATCACCATTGTTATTTTCGTTACGGAATTTCTGGATTCGGTCTCCACGCTCAAGGCCCGCGATAGAAGCTATGGCTTAAAAATATAGAAAACAAAGGAATGAGAAGCCAACAAAGCCATTATTATATTATATTAATATATTATATTATATTATATTGAACTATGAACTTAAAATTTGGTGATAATGTTTATTATTACATATAATTATTTTACTAACGAATACCAATACATTGATCGATCAGATTTTCTTCGAAATGTAATTTTTCGTATTACAACCAATTTGATTTTGTGGTTTGGTACGGAACACTTTCCCGGGTTTTTAAAACCTAATAAGCGCCGTCTGGTGACAGTAATGGCAAACCAATTTTATGAATACAAATTAAGATAAGAAAACGTTAACGCGTCAGAATACGTTAAAAAACGAACGCGCGTTACGTCATATTTATGTAATTCGTCATATTTAGCAGACATCGTAGTACAGTTTTTGAAAAGTAACGCAATTTATGTGACTCATTCAATCGCAAAAGCCCAAGTTAATCTGGTGCAATGACCGCATTTTCAAAAAATGTTGTTTCGCTTTACAGTCAATTTGAAGAACCCAGGTCTAGATACATAAAATATTGTCGGCCGTATACTGATGGGTTAAATTCCTAAATTCTCTAGTAAAACAAACTAAAACTGCAGGAATTTGTCCACCATCATGGCTTTAACACTCAGCTATAACTGAGTTAATTTTAACCTAACCTATTGGTAAACGACATCTTTACCACAAGGAATCACATCTCCCTAATCATAAACATCTTCTCAACAGATCGACTCCGAAACTCACGACCCCGTGGAAGTAGCAGCAAAGAAGATCTTAGACACAAACTCAATGGTAGAGGAGTTCATGTTGCTGGCCAACATCAGCGTGGCAGAGAAACTAGCGGCAGAGTTCCCGCAGTGCGCCATGTTGAGACGACATCCCGCGCCCCCGCCGGCTAACTTCAATACCTTCCTCAAGGCTACTAAGCAACAGGTAAGATTATAAACTAAAATACTGAAATTACGTGCCGGAAAACTAGTATTATGTCAAAGTGCTGCAATCTCTTATTACAATACATGGTCCTTCGAGCCGGATGACAGCTACACGAAGTCTTATATAGTATGACTGCGTTGCCGCTGTGTGTTCTATTGAGTAGTGATGGTTAATATAACGTTAAGCAATTTTAAGCAGCGTGCTTATTATACATAACATAAAGCAAACGCTATCGTGGCAATCAATTGGCGCTATGCGCTATTTGCTTTATTCGTTATAACGCAAGACCGCGCGAATCACAACTCATAAACAATATATAAAGCAAGAAGCAGGTGGCGCCGGACGGGCGCGGCGGCGCGGCGGCAGCGGCCAGTCGTCGCGTGCTAGCTGCTTTATTTACGTTTTTGCGTTGCTGATTGTTATGGGTCGCACGCGTAATTTGCAATGCCGCGTGGCTCACGTAATGTACCTACGCAATTTTGCTTCATGCTTTTTAGTTTAAACAGTGATATGACACGTAATATTGACTTAGTATAGTTGTGTAAGTAAGGACGATTGAATGAGAGATTGTGTTGTTGTTTAATGTTTTGTCTATACCAATATTATAAAGAGGAAAGATTTTTTTGTTTGTTTTTATGTTTGTTTGTTTGTACCGAATAGGCTCCGAAACTACTGGACAGATTTTAAAAATGCTTTCATCTATGGAAAGCTACATTATTCCCGAGTAACATAGGCTATAATTTTGACGGGAGCGAAGCCGCGGGGGTCAGCTAGTTTTATAATAAAGCGTGTAAAATAACGCGCTTAGAATATAAAGCATTAAGCAAGTTATTGTTATATAGCAACTTTGAACACTACTATTATTGGGGATACATCTTGTATAGCGTGTTCGATCCGTTGTAATTGAAAACGAATTCCTTTTACTTCCAGGGCTTCGACCTAGACGTATCCACAAACAAATCGTTCTCCAAATCTCTAGACGAGGCGGTCATCCCGGGTCGTCCGTTCTTCAACACGCTGCTCCGCATCATGGCCACGCGGTGCATGCAGCAAGCGCAGTACTTCTCCAGTGGATCCAAGACCGTTGAGGAGTACTACCATTATGGGCTTGCTTGTCCGATTTATACGCATTTCACTTCGCCTATTAGACGGTAAGTGAATTCGAGATTTGTTTTGGTCTTACTTTTGCAATTTGAATGTAGCGCAGGCGTTTCTATGTGATCATCTTCAATGAAATATTCGCTTAGTTGCCGTAAAGCAACACCGGATGCGAAGTCATCTCAAAGTTTAGAACCAGTCATCCATCAAAAAGTGACATCTTCATCGCGCTTTGTTGCCTCGTAGCAGTAATAATGAAGATCCATCCATCGCAGTCAGTTCACTGCTCGAAAAATGCCGAGCTATGTCGCCAAAATACTCAATCGTCCACCTTTTGCATCCAATCCGTCCCACACACCTTTTTAAGGTCGTTGATCCACCGTTAGACTGTGTCTGACGAGTGTGTAAATCCAAGCTTACAGAGACAATACCGTATGGCATTGAAAACTGCTGCTAATTTTCCTCGGAATACGAGTTCAACAGTGATCTGGGAGATGCTTGATCAAGACCCGTGGTACCTACGTGCTAGGGACCTTCATGAAGATATGCTACTTAAGTTAAGATATTTGCAAATGCCCGGTCTTACACAACCTGGTAATAAATGTGACAAACTGAACCATCAGAATCCTATGTCTGCGAGCTGGTGATATTGATTATGTATGTAAACAACAAAGAGGTAAACCACTCTCCAAGCGAATGGTCCCTCCTCGTATTCCTGTCATTTAAATTATCTAAGACTAGAGGACGCCTCACGGTTTCACCCGCGTAGTTCCCGTTCCCGTGGGAATACAGGGATAAAAAGTAGCCTATTTCACCCGGGGATAGTGTAGCTTCCAAACGGTGAAAGAATTTTTGAAATCGGTCCAGTAGTTTTGGAGCCTATTCGGTACAAACAAACAAACAAAAAATATTTCCTCTTTATAATATTGGTATAGATATAGCTGTGTAGCGAAAAATAGCATTGCACGTACTTGGCGGCCATATAACTGTAAAATTAATTATATAAAATAAGTGTATTGTATTCTATTCTATTCCAGAACTTATTTGCTTTACTGCCTATTTGGTCATTATGAACATTTGTTATGGAACTTAAAACTAAAATCACTTCACCCACAGTTACGCAGACGTGATAGTCCACCGCCTGCTCGCCGCAAGCATCGGCTGCGACTCGACGCACGCCGCACTGCTCGACGTTCACGCCGCCGTCAAGCTGTGCGAGAACCTCAACTACCGCCACCGACAGGCGCAGTACGCGGGCCGCGCCTCTGTTACTATGAACACACATGTATGTATCACTACCAGTACATTGACTGTACCGCACTGTGCGAGAACCTGAACTACCGTCACCAACAGGTGCAGTACGCGGGCCGCGCCTCTGTTAATTCGTAGACGGCTAAACTGAGACTCGACTATGTTCATGTCGACTTGTAACGCGACGACCGACGCGAGAACTTAGTTGGGTAGTACAAGTTCATACGTCCGAAAAAATAACAACAACGGACGAACATCGAGCAAATTAATTTAAACTCTAACTCTAGATCAATGAGTTGATATTTCTATGGGCCGAATCCCATTTTGGAGTTAAAAATGCCTTTTTTTAAGAACAAAAGGTCGCCAATAGTTTCACGTGTACAAAATAGTGACCGATCGAACGATGCGAGGTAAGCCGGTTTGTACTTGTTTACGTTCAATCGTAATGTTGAATGTTGTCGAGCCGTAGACGTCGCGCTCAACTACTAGTCGATAAATTGAACTAGTTGATCGACTCGTCGATAAACGGAAATGGACGGAAAAAAGGTGGGTAACATTTTCCGAATCATAAAACTCTATTAAAGCAGAGATTGGCAAATCCCGTACCTATCTTAATCGATTCAGCAACCGTTCTCCTAAGACCGATTCGTCATTGGACTGTTCGTCGACAGGATGATTCATTTATTTCCTTTTCACCAGCAGAGTCTTTCACCTATGCACATTCCGCCGACAGAACCTTTCAATTATATCACTTTCGACGACAGGCCTTGCCAGCTACTGAATGTTTCACCGACACGACGATACACCTAGAACTCTTTTAACTACAGACCTTTCCATCTACGGAGAATTCGCTGTCAATCTTAAGACATGCGTTATTACAAAATTACATATATCGACAGTTTACTGAGTCTTTACTAAGAGATCAGGGACGGCTACTTGCCCTAGAGTTCTAGACACGCGGACGCGTGTCACGCCAAAGTTGGGCCAAGAAAAAGGACGCAGCAGCCGTGTCTAACATTACACGAATCATTTGGAATCAGTTTTGACCCCTTAATATAAAAAACAAATCATAAAAATGATTTGTTTTTGACTGACTTCGGCAAAGAAAGTTATTTTTCGCTTCCTGACCAATCTGAGTGTAAATGGATCTAGGCGCACGGTTGGCGCAGTGGTTGAGCGGTTGACTGCTGCGCTGCGTGTCGCGGGTTCGATATCCGCATGGAACAAATATTTGTATGACCTACTAATAGTTGTTCAGGCTCTGGGTGTTGTGTATGTGAGTTTATATGTTTGTAAACGCACCCACGATACAGGGAGTAATTCCTAGTGTCATCATCATCATCATCATATCAGCCGAAAGACGTCCACTGCTGGACATAGGCCTCCCCCAAGCGTTGCCACTTTGACCGGTCTCGCGCGTCTCGCAATCAGCGTATCGCTGCAACCTTCACCAGGTCATCGGTCCACCTGGTGGGAGGCCTTGCAACGCAACGTCTTCCGGATCGCGGTCGCCACTCCAGAACCTTTCTGCCCCATCGGCCATCCGTGTGTCCTCATTCCTAGAGTGGGGCAACGATAAAAAAAAAAATGATTGCATTATTGATGCAAATACCAAAATCGCTATATGTATGCCAATAATATTTGAGTAGTGGCCTCGATTGCTCCTCGATACCTTCGTCAGATCCTGACCTGATGACGATGGGACCACCTGGGAAGTAAATTCTTTTGAAATCGCTGGAAGAAGGTAGTCTTACTAATTTTATAAATGTGAAAGTTTGGATGCCTCATGTTCCTTTGAGATAATAAAACACTTATCACGCGGGCGAAGCCGCTGGCAGAAGCTACAAAACAATAAAACAAACTCCAAAAAAGTATATTTTTCATTTCACTTAACCAAAATCCAATCATATTATTGTACCTACTCATTCCTCTTCTCTTAATCCTACTCTTTCTCTTATTTGATTAAATGACAAATATGTGCCCAGCCACTTAAATATGATTTCAAATCCATCCCATTTTTATTTGCTAAATGCCGCTTATTTATACTCTGTTTCATTGCGCTGTAGTTAAAAGAGTTATATATAATCGTCATATCGGTATAACATTATGTAGCTGGAAAGGCCTGTCGTCGAAAGTGATATAAATGAAAGGTTCTGTCGGCGGAATGTGCATAGGTGAAAGACTCTGCTAGTGAAAAGGAAATAAATGAATCATCCTGTCGACGAACAGTCCAATGACGAATCGGTCTTAGGAGAACGGTTGCTGAATCATCTTAATCTGCCATATTTGGAAAATATTCACAACAATAAAAAAGTGGTAAATAAACTCGCGCTAAAAGCCAAAAAACTACGAAGTTTGACATTTTGAAGAACTCAGTCCACACCAGCGCCCCTAGCGGAAAATTCAAACGCGGTAGCCTCCATTGTTTCTATCCGCATTTATTCATATTTCTTGGTATTCAATGCCATCAAATATGTCCTGTGCTAGGCAGTAGCGAACCCAGATTTTATTAGCGCAATATATTAGTGGTGAAGTTATTGCGTCTCGAATCAATGGCAGTGATTTCCTTCTTTTGCTGCATTTAAAAATATGATAATTGCAAAACAAACCAAAAATATTTTTTTTTCGTTAACAGATCTTGTTCAACAAACGCGTAGAAGTCGAGTCAGCAAGCGTGTTAGCAGTGAAACGGAACGCAGTGCATGTGCTTATACCGAAGTATGGGCTCGAAGGACCACTATACTTACCTTCTGACAAGTTCTCCTATAATGAAGAGGTAAGTGATTTTACGATTACCTTACTATCCGATCCTGCATGGAGTATTGCAGCCACCTTTGGAACTTGATGAAGCTTCACAGCTTGGCTCATCGCCGCAAGTTTGCCTGCTTGTCGGACTCCTACAGACTATACTTCGGTGAGTTTGCTCAAAAATTCCACGGTCTCATCCCACCAGCCTCCTTCTACCATCGGACATCTAGACGCACTGCAAGTTACCATCCTTACCTGGTTGCCATTATACCAATTCGCCCCAAGCGCTTCCAAACATCCTTCATAATGCGCACAGCGAATGAGTGGAACTCACTACCTGCGTCTGTGTTTCCGAACGCATTCAACCCGAATCTCTTCAAAGTTAGAGTGAACAGGCTTCTTCTGCTCAGCTCAGCTTCGACTGCCCCTTTTTTTTTGTGTGTTACCTCAGAACTGTTTACTAGGTGAACCGATTTGATGATTATTTTTTTATTTGAAAGCTGGTGCTTGTCATGTGATCCCATTTAAAATTCATCGAGATCTGATGAAGAACTTTGGAGATATACATCAGAACTCTTCAATAAATGACGGCAAATCACTCACGATGGCTGCAACCGCATGTCTGTTTATTGTTCATAAAATAACATCACACCAGGACGCTCTAAAGGTGTGAACCGTTCACCCTGGTATACTCTCATTCCACCAGTTTTGTATAAGTTTCATGTTATTGGGTTAATCTATTATGGCTTCACTTTGGGAACTATAGGTATCTAGCCAATAGAACTGGTCCATTATGTACCACAACTTTAAATTATATATACCACAACTTAAATACTTATTAATAAAAAAAGTTTTTACAAAAAAAATTACAACCAACTTCCAAATAATAACACTACAAAGTTAAAAATAACTTCAATTTCGGCAGTCGGTGTCAAAAAACGAAGAAACAAAGACAGGAACACCACCACAGGTTTTTCAATTTCAATTTTAATCGTTCTGTGAGCCTAAGCTCACAGAACAAGATCTCCTCAGAGAAGATTCAAACAGTATAACGCCCATAACTTTTGAACGGCTCAACCGATTTTCATCAAATCGACAAACAATCAAACATAGCTAAGAACACTCAAAAACCTAAATCAAAATCGGTTCATCCGTTTAAGGGCTATGATTCCACAGGCAGACACACAAATACATAGCAACACACGTCAAACTTATAACAACACTCCTCTTTAAAAAAAAACTCACAACGGCTTCTTTTTAACGCGCATATTGCGAATTACTTTGTGGCAATGAAGAAAAGCGGGTGGGATGCACAACTTCAAAATCCAAAACATCGACAATCAAAATATCAATACCATATATTCAACAGTTTATTTTTTCAATGAATCAGAATAACATTAGGTTTAAACAAAATGGTTCAAAATGTCAACACTTCAGATGAGCAACGAATTTGAATAATATTGATTTATAACTTAGATAGTTCAAAATATCAACACTACCACAAATCCACAAATCAAAATATCAATGATTTATAACGTAAATTGTTCACATGAATTTATCTTTTTTTGTTGTTCTTCAATTGATGGTCAAAAATTTATGCATTTCAACGAGGTGGTAGATGGTATATATTGGGCAAATTGAAATATTCACCACAGAAAGAAATCTACAAAATTTAGATACAGCTAGATACTGGATAATGGACGGAACCTTCAGGTGTACCTACTTCTAACCCTTTTCTTCAGTTGTTTTCTGTACATGCACTAGTGGGTACAGGCGTTAGCTTTTCTACCAACTGATCAAATACCTACATTTGTTTGCTCCACAACTATGGTAAATTTTTGATGATACTCATAACAACATTCCACGCACACAAAATAATGTAGAATCCTGGCACAGAAGATGGAGCTCAACATTGAATGGTAAAAAATGGAATTTAAATATAATGTTTAGAGAATTAATGAAAGAACAGATAGTAACAACTAAAATAGTATTAGCTAATGTCCCAATGAACCCCCCAAAGAAGGAGACAAGAATGCAGTTTGAAAATAAAATGCAATAAATTATAGATCAAAGAGAAGAAGTAGAAGAAAAAGCTTTCTTAAAAAAATTGCCTATTATTGCAGAATTTAACAATGTCTGCAACATAGGTATATTATGTTATGACTGAATATTTTACGATAATTTGTTAAACATAGAATTTCTAAAGTGTTGATCCAGTTAAGTAAGTGTTGTGTTGTGTTGTTATAAATCAGAGATATTTTGATTTGTAGATCATATAAAGTGTTGATATTTTGAACTAAGTTATAAATCAATGTTATTCACATTCATTGCTCATCTGAAGTGTTGACATTATGAACCGTTTATGTTTAAACATAATGCTATTCTGATTCATTGAAAAATAAGCTGTTGACTATATGGTGTTGATATTTTGATTGTTGATGTTTTGGTTTTTGAAGTTGAGTATCCCACCCAAGAAAAGCCGTGACGCGTTCTGATCCTTAACTGATGCAACCACATCGCATTGGACAGGTAACATAACTTTCGCGGTCACAGTACAATTAGAGTTCTTTTATAGGGGTAGGAGCTTGTCGTCAGAGTTAATCCGGCCGGTCAATAAAGGCAAGCCGAAGTTGTCGACATAGCTCAAAGAATAAGCAAGCTGGAGTGGCAATGGGCCAGCCATATTAGAACAGATGACCGTTAGAGTAGCCTTGTTCTTGATTGGAGACCACGAATGGGTAACCGTAAGGTGGGATGCCCTCAGGTTAGGTGGGGTGATGATCTTCGCTGGGTGGCTGGTAGCAGCTGAATGAAAGCTACCGAAAATCGAAATAAATGTTTTGCGATTGGAGAGGCTTATAATTATGGTTTTCGGGGTCGCTAATAACGAACATGGGGTATGGAATGGGATCAAATCATTATGTTATTTCCGATTAGTAAATGTTTCCTTTTGTCCCCTTTTAAAATATCCTCATCCCTGAATACAGGCCTTTTACACCATATTTAACTACAATATTTCGTCCTCAGGAACATACACAAACCTGCGGCGACATAGTACTAAGGACGTTTGACGAGCTCACAGTACGTCTTAGCCTCGACAGTACCAACCTTCAACACAAGAAGCTGGTCTTTGAACTGGTGAAACCACACATCCCTGGGTTCAGTGTCGAAGTCATGGATGTTGAAGAGGCCAAGGAATCTAAGATGGAGGTCGATAAAGATGTTTCTAAGACGCCACAAGATAAGAAGCGAAAAGAACTTCCAATTACTAAGAGTGCGAAGAAAAAATCTAAAAAGAAGTAGTACTTAATGTATGACAACTATAATAAATATATTGTTTTCTACGGATAAAAGGTGTATTTTTTAGTTCCATACAAAAATCTTTTGTTTTTTTGTGGTGTTTTTGTTGTATTTTTTTTTAATTCGTAAAACCCGACTGCTTAAAGCTGCAAAAAGACGTAAACGACAAGCAAATCATGCTGTGCAGTCAGAGGATACATATTTTGGTCATTCAGCTCGCGATTATGTCTTAAAACTCTTCATTTTGATACCCCAATCGATGGGAATGGAAGAAAAAAAAAATGGGAACCCCACAAAAGCTTTTCAATTTTAATGTAGCCAGTGACACTCGCAAGGTTCAGAAAAATTGATTGAAATAATCTTCATATTCAGCCTACGCGTTTGGTCTCTAGAACACCACATAGACTAACATACATACATAGGCTAATAAACAAAATACCCTCCTTTGCATCGCGCAGTCGGGTAATAAGATAAATTTTGCTGCCTATCCTTTTAATGCCACGCGATTCGTGTGAATATAGCATTTGTAATGCTTAGGGCTACATTCCAAGATGTGATACGACGCGACACTGCTAGCGATATATAGATCTTATTGACTACACAGGAGGGTACTCTTTTCAGTGAGCGCGAATGAAAAATTTACCCATAGAATTTCTTGTTTCTAGAGAATAAAATATTGCATACGATATTGTATTCTCTTTCAAGTTCTAATTAGGTGTTAACTTATTACTATCATTATCTTTAATAAGTGACTGTACGAGGACATCGCTATAACGCTGGTAATAACTATATTCATTTCACATTTTATTAGAAAAGTATTTTATTCTATAACTTTCCTGCAACAAAGGCTGTCGTGCAACTATTGAAGTTGCTGTGGTCGTCTGAAACGTAACGGCCTGAAAATGCTGAAAAGACTTGAAGCCGTTGCAGGAGAGCCCGTTGTGTACGTAAATATAACTGGTTGTTATTATCAACGTTAATTTGTGGAATTATATTAAGGTTCAACTAGTCGACGGCACGAACTATTTTGTGCGCGAGGTTAAAATGCATGCCATCTCATCCGACAACACGTGCGAATGAGATAGATGCTGTGATGAGCAGTAAGAAGCTAGTTCGCGTACGAATTAGCACTATTGCAAATTTGTATCGAAATGCATGATGATTTTAAAACGAGCCCGCGAAATTTTATAAACAGACCTCTGGGAATCTAGATATCATGAAAAAACTACTAAATGTATATTTTCATAATAAAATTATTTGCATTGTTGAATTACTAATCTATCCCTGTATGGTGGCCGTTTTGCAATTTTCCTTCTTCTTATGGTATTTATTTCCGCCCAAAGATGCGTTAAAAATAGTGTTGAAATATGGAACTTTCGACGCTCATAACTTTATTTTTTTTTATTTTTTACTTTATTGTTTCCATAAAGGGCTAGATAATGATGAGACAAATTGATATAATTTTTATTTTTATCGTATATTGTGAAACAATGGAATAATCGCTAGACTACGTTTGTATGGAAGAATGATCGACTAGTGTAACCTTAACAAGCGAAACTCCGGAGATGGGATGGGTATCAATACGGATATGTTTTTATTAATTATCCTAGAATGTCTCACAAATGGGTAGACCTCCTCTATATCATTCCAGACTCTTTCTTGAGCTATTTCGAACCAGCATAGGTAGTGCCCGTCCAAATAATTTCGCCTCCGCTGTATGGGCCGGTCTCAGCGTCACCGACCATCGGGAGATCGGCAGAATGGACGATAAAACAAAACTATTTTGGTTTCTCGTAGTCAGCTTGTTTTATCGTCGTTAGATATCGATAGCCATCACATCTGCAAAGTTTTTCAAACCATTAATTTGACTCTTGATCCAGTAGAAATCGACAAAATAAAGGCTAAAATCGCAAAGCATGAACTGGATTTTTGCTATGTTGTAGGTATAGGCCAGTTAGGATAGTGTGCATCCAAATTTGCAACTTCGAAAATGTTGGCACTTTTTGCTCTAATAGTCAAAAGTATGCGGTTTTCGAGAAACAAAATTGCGTAGTGAGCAGCGTGCACGTTTATCGAAGTTGCAAATGTGAATTAACACTACCTTAACTTGCCCCTCATACTAAAAATCCAGAACTACATCAAGCTTTGCAATTTTAATATCGATTTCTACTGGGCTACTTCTAGAAAACTGTAGATCGAACTCAAGCAAGGTCCTTACACTTCATGCAACATAAAAGTACATAGGCGGACTTAATGTCTGAGGCATTCTCTACCAGTCAACCAAGGGTGGTGGCAGTGCTGCCAGCTTAGCGCTTTCAGCGCTAGATCTGGCGCTTGTATGTTCAATAGCGCGTTCTAGCGCCTAGCGCTAAATCTAGCGCTTTTTTTTATTAATACTAACTGCGCAAACTATCAACTTCCAAACGATGTGTTGACGAAAATTTTATCCATAGATATATAAATTAAAGTCCAAAACTGATCAAGACCAACAAATTTGGTAGAATCAGACGATGATGTATTAATTTAATTCCTTTATTTTATAAAATAATTACAATAACACGTTATTACCCGACTGCCGATGGAGGGTAATGTGTTTATCAGTCTATGTATGTATGTATGTTTGTTCCTATGTGGCGTTCCAGAGACCAAACGCGTTGGCCGATTTTGATGATTCGTACGTCAATCGATGCGTCTTAACCCTGCGAGTGTCACTGGCTACATTAAAATAGAAAAATGGCGGCTTTTGGGCGCCATATTGTGGAGCCCCAATTTTTTTTTCCATCCTGTCCCATCGTGTGGGGTATCAAAATAAAGGGTTTTAAGAGGCGATTTCAAAAATATATAACGCTTATATGTTTAAATGTACCTTATTCGAATAAAATGTTAACTGAAAAGTGTTAAATAAAAAAAAACAAAACACCCGACTGCTTAAAAAGCGTGAGCATACAAACATATTCGCGAGCTGGCTGACCAAAACCAGATGTATCCTCCGACTGCACAGCATGTTTTTTTTCTTGTTTACGTCATTTTAGTTCGCTTTTTAAACAGTCGGGTGTTTTGATATTTTTTTTTATTTTTACTAAATAATTGCTTTAATGTATGTAAATCTTTTATATGACAAATTTTGATCAATAAAAAATACGTTTATAGCATAATCGCAAATTATTGGGCGTGTGGTTTGTCAGCAACCGTTTAGCGCTTTCTAGCGCTTTTTTAAAGAGCTAACAGCGCGATTTTGCTTAGACGAGTTGGCAGCACTGGGTGGTGGAGAGATAGCATGACAAATATTATTAAGATTTACCTAACAATAGGAATGTTTTCTGGGTAGAAAAATGATAATTCTATTTAGTCCATCAGTGAGATTAACAAATAATATTAGACACGTATTTTATGATTTATCAAATCAATAAAAAATTACAAAGTTAAAGCGCATCAAAGTTCAAGAGTGGGGTCTTGTGACGTCACTAAGGCAGTATAAAGTATAGGTACTAGCGGCGTGACGTTTCACGATATTTCAACGCATTATATCGTCGGCACTTTATGTTCAGGCGTCAAAAAAACAAAACGTGTCCAATATTTTTTAATAATCTACCTGAAGGACAATTTTTTTTTCATTTACCTAGCTACCCTATTATATAACTTTTCAGTGGTATTAACGGCCCGTTGGATTACAAATACATGAAGTTCCTACGTTTGGTACTTCGTATCATAAGCGGTTGGCCAGGCAAGGCTCTTGGAGAGAAAACACTGAGGATCGAGGGATGGGGTCATGCGTACTACAATACCATATTGTCAATTGTATATCTTATATTAGGTTTAGCTTATCTGAAAAAGAATATGCACAGATTTGAGTTTCTAGAACTGGGACAGTTGTATATTGTGTTGTTGATGAATTCGTTGTGTACCGTAAGTTAACCGTTTTATTTTAGTCATCATTCTCCTGCACTTGTATCAATTCAGCATTTCTTCTTCCACTCTTGTCAGAGTAGTATTCCCTTTCGAGTTATATTATGCACACATTCCATACCTCGTTTCTGTCGTTTTTCCCCACTCCTACAACAATCCAAATACGTAGGTAATCTCAACTTTCATCACATTTTCCTCATTCCTCGACGTATCTCAACTTCACAAGCCGATAATATCATGAAAATCGAACCCACACAACTTTTCTACCATCTTAAAATTGTTTTTGTTGAATTTAATCTAGTTTAACTAGCATATACAGGGTGTACCATAGATTCATGAAGCACATGATTCTGGACGAATTGATTGATCTGATCAAGATGAAAATCTTTAAATTCCCTTTTTTACAAGCTAAATCCAATATGGCGTCATTCTAAATCCAACATGGCGGACGGCCCAAGATGGCGGACTAGTTATTATTTGTGCACCGCCATGATATGGGTATCAAATGAAAGGGTTTGCTGAGAAGAAAACGATAAAAGCTTGTTTTTAAAAAAGTGTTGAATGAATAATTTTATTTCACAAAAAAACAGCAATGTAAATAAAACTCGAAAGTGCTACCTATTAACTGATTTCCTAAAGTTTACAACGCCAGTGCTTGTCCCTAAACGCGCGCCCTTTCGGTCGGCGAGCCGATAAAGCAGACTAATTAAAATAGTACATTATTGCAAAGGCCGGGAAATAGGCAATTGCAGGTCAAGTATGAGATTTTTGAGCGTTTTTTAATTTGGAACATTACAACGCTCCAGCAATGTTTTTGTAACTTTTAATAATTAAATTAAATGTGTGATATAAAAAATATGTTTTATTTCCCTGCATTATTTTGAGAAAAGCACTATATACCTATGCCTCAGCGGAAATGGCAATTGCCTGTCTCGTATTAGTGAAGTCCGAGCCGTAGGCTCGGCCTTCAAACTCATACTCGACCTGCAATTGCCATTTTCCGGCCTTTGCAATAATGTACTATTGGTTAGATAGGAATACCAATTTTGAACAGATTACAGTTAAAATATGGGCAGCTATATTTAAAAAAAAAACGAAAAATATCAAAAAAATATTCTAACGGTACAGAAACACTAACTGCATTCATGGTATTTATTCTCTTTCGCGTCGCTGTCAAATACACCCTGTATATTGTCCCACTGCAGGGCACTCAGCGTCGCTCTGCCTTTTCCACTATTCTGTTTTTTGTTAGCGCTTTGTCTGCTACTTAGTCCAAAAACACATTTACATGTCTAATATGTATTTTCGCAGTCACGAGCCTTCACCTTGTGCCTATCGCAAAAATACCGGATGGTGGCAAAAGAATTTATCCAAAAAATACATCTATTTCATATTAAAGACGAATCCGAGTTTGCTATGAACGTGAGTATATATTTTTAGAGTTCCCTATCGTAGGAGCTCTGTATTACTTGAGAAAGACATTGCCCTCTTAAAGATGTTGGGAAGATCTTTCAACCGATATTCATACACTGCTGTGTATACCTTATTTCTTCTCTCGAGATCATTTAATAGGTAACTTATAAATTTTATTTATTACAGGTGCATGTAACTGTACACCTATTATCATTTTTCTCCACGGTATACTTAAGTTCCATGCTGCTCTTCGCTGCCTGCATGTTCAACTTAATACCAATGTACGCCAACTACAGTGCGGGCAATTATAAGACCTTCGACAACTTGGAGAACGGGATGTATGAGCAAGCCATTTCTTGCCTTTATCCTTGGAATTATGAGACGAACTTCAAAGGTTATGTTGTAGCAACTGTTAGTGGATGGTAATGTTCAAATTTAATTCAATAAATGTATAAGTAGTGTCATATGTTATTAAACTTTGTCCAAGTTAGTTGCCGTGTAGCTTATGTACTTGGAGTTACCTATAAATACCGACTCGAATCTCATACGCGCTAGTCTCAATATTATATGTCAAATTGCTGCAATAACTTACAGTCGTACGCTTTTAATTTTCGTCAGATTATGCGTTAGTCACCCAGTCCCAAAGATATAAATCAAACTAGATGACGCGACTGTATGTACTTCGCGTGCCAAAAAACGGAGTAAAGTTACGATCAATGATCGTAATCTGAGCTTTTCATTTAGCATTATCGACACCGGAAATCCACGAAATCTAGAAAAATGCCTTTTTATGCCATATTGAGCTGTAAAGAAAAAAAGGCCTTGTAGCGCTGCCTCGTCAAAGCGCCACAACCACGGACATTCGCGTATCAAAAAACTCAGTAAAATTACGATCAATGATCGTACTTTGAGCATTTCATTTAGCATTATCGGCACCAGAAATCCATCGAAATCTAGAAAAATGTCAAATTATGCTATATAACTGTAAAAACTGTATATAAAAGTTTGCCGAGGCATTGGAAATGTTTTCTTTCATTGGTAAGTAAATTTGTTTTTAAATTGTGTGTGAAAAAGTGGCACGCTTGGTTTTCATACAGAAGGAGGGACTTGCGTTATCTAGTTACATTTATGTCTGTGCCCAGACCACTCCACCAGTTCGCTTGTTCTCTTGCATCTTGAAAACCCTAATGGCGTTCGAGCACATTATGCAAGCACTTACATACCTAGGCACTTATGCATGGGCCAAAAGAAAAAAAAAAATAACACCTCATCTCTTCGTAGGTACGGCACATTTTTGTGCGGAAGCAGTGTTTCGATGTTTGATCTCTTTCTCTGTCTGATGATCTACCATTTATGGGGACATTTTAAAATTCTCATTTATAATTTGGAGCATTTTCCGAGACCTGCTGCTGAGGTGGTGGATGACGCAGGGGAAGAGAGAATGGGCGTAAGAGTGGGCTCCGAGATGTATTCACAGAGTGAACTGGATGATGTTGCGGCTAAATTGAGGGATTGCATACAGTATCACATGACTATCGTCAAGTAAGTAAACATAGTATGTACGTACGTATTACTCAATATAATATTTTGGGTCATAATATCATGGTGAGTATGTTGAGTCAGTTGACTTTTATTTTTAAACCCCGACGGAAAAAGAGGGGTGTTATAAGTTTGAATTCTGTATCTGTGTATCTGTATGTGGGATCATAGCTCCTAAACGGATGAACCGATCTTGATTAAGTTTTTGTTTGTTTGAAATATGACTTTGCCGTGAGTGTTCTTAATTATGTTTGATGAAAATCGGTTCAGCCGTTAAAAAAATTATGCGCATTTTACTCTTTGAATCGGTGTATTTTCGCAAGATATCATGCATGTTTTGTTTCGATGGATTGACGATTGTCGATGAGTAGATAAATTATGTAGTTTAAAAAGCAAGGGTTAATAAGAGTAAGGCAAAGGTTTTGAATTTTTGACAACCGTTATTGTAAATTCAAATCGCGAGAATCAAATTGATGCAGTGAATAATATTAGGTAAGTATTCCAAACTGCAACTAAGACGCAAGCTATATTGTATACCATTGGGAAAACTGGAACTCGGTGTATGCTTATTTAATTTTAATAGTACATTATGGTACAAGTGTGTAATGTTGGCGATGATTACCGCTGAGGCGCCATTGAGAAACGAGCCGTTAGGTGAGGGTCTTAAGAGAGCCGAGGACAGTAATCATCAATACACTCGTGTATCATACGACGTTTTTCAACACACATGTGAAGAAAATAATTTAAAAAAATCAGTTTCAACAGTGAAAACGAGTTGTGAAAAAAAATCCCAATGGCGGGCGAAATAATAAGTTTTGCTATGCGCGCGCATCTAACAATGGCGATCGGCTATAGACTAAAGCTTCTTTTTTTTGACTTTTCGCGGATAGCGTTTTAGCCACGTACTAAATGGGGAATTTCAAGTTTTCTTTATTACAGAGCAAAACAAAAAGTTATATTTGAGGTGAAAGTTGAAATTATCTATTTAAATACGAAGTTGCATGAAATGAGCAAGCAATAGGTACATTAATTTATTTGTACTATTAAGCAAGATCTTTTTTGTAGCGAAACTTTTTTAAGAACAAAGCAACTGAACCAATATATTTAAAAAAAAAACTCTATAACTCACTTGTGAATAATAGCCTATAATAGCAATGAAAAAGTCACAGTTTGATTACAGGTGTCATTTTGTGCCTAATTGCGGTGAAATTAGAGCCACTTTATGAGCAAGTGTGTTGAAAAAGCATTTATTTAACAATTCAATATTGTTTTCTAACCTAATTCTTTAGCTTTACAAACAACATGTCGGATGCGTTTGGGATGGCGCTGTTCGTATACTACTCTTTCCATCAAATCACCGGCTGTCTGCTGCTCCTTGAATGTTCTCAGATGGTGAGTGATTTTAACAATCAATGATATCAACACAACGCAGTGTAAATAAATCTGAAAGATCACGAAGAGAAATAAGCTTCGTGACATGTGCTTTTCCGTGTTCAACAACCTAAAGCATTTGACCAATTTTATTAATCATCATCCTTTTTAATACCGATACCGAATATTTTGCTGGCAAGAAAAAGACATTGTGCTTAGTGCAATGATATTCTAGTAAACAGATACGTTAAACACTCACAAAAAAGCCGATAAAAGTGTTCCGCGCAGCAGCGGCAGCACACATACACACTTTTCATTCATTTGACATTTCACTACAAGTCGAAAGAGATGGCTTGATAAAACCAACAAGAAAAAAAGAGACAGCTAGTGTTTGTCACTTGCGTGTGAATGTAAACAAACATTATTCTAGCCACCAAAGTATTTACTATCTCTTTCTTTTTCTAACCTCCAAATATCAGAATATTAGAAAAAAAATGTGAAAATAAATTAGTAAATTGAGGTGTATTGCGTACTTACATATGGTATGAGATCTCTTCTGTTTTATGTACTTTGGTATCATAATTAGTACACTTTCTAAATACGCGATGGCATTTTTTTATTTTGTTTTGTTTCAACAAAGCGTATCGCTCTTCGCCATGCGTGACATAGACTAAATACTATACGTCCCAATTAGGACGTATTCGAGTCTTCACAATGAGCGCGCTCATAACATATCTGTTTTCTGTGTGTCTGTGTTTCTGTGTATCATTAAATATGAAATAGCAAAAAATTCGAAAACTAAAATAAAAATCTGTATGGGTTCAAAGTTCTATAGAGTTTCTAGCATAGTCCTTTATAGTTGACTGATTTGCTGTGTTTTCTGACAGACTGCTGCAGCTCTAACGCGTTATTTGCCGCTTACCTTCATCATGTTCGGAGAATTGATCCTGCTCTCCATCATTTTTGAAAGTATTGGCACCATGGTAATTACGTCTGATAATCTAAACGAAAATATCATCATGTGCTAACTCTGCGTTGTTCTTAGTTCTAGAGATTCTATTTAGCTCTTACTAAATGGTTGAATCACTAAAATTGCTTTTTATATATTTAAAAATCGGCCTTAAGTCGATTGTAAGAGTCGATTAAAATGTAAATTTTTTTCCCCTTATAATTTCTATGAATATTACAGAGTGAAAAATTAAAAGATGCTGTTTACAAAATGCCGTGGGAATACATGGACACTAAGAATCGCAGGACCGTTCTCATTTTCCTCATCAAGGTTCAGGAGCCGATCCACGTGAAAGCCGGCGGATTAGTGGATGTGGGAGTCACAACTATGGCTTCGGTAAGTTTATAATAAATAGTTAATTTTGAACTGGACAATTTCAAAGTCCCTAATGGCAAATGCCCACGTGTATCAAAATACGTATTTTAACACACTCGATAAAATAAATAAAATTTTATAAACACCAAGATTTGTAACAAATGTTTGAAATAGATAAAAAAACGCATTGCACGTAAAATGAACTGCATTACGCGCCTCAAAGCAGTGAGATAGGAGCCAGTATTCGAGTGCGTTGAAAAGTGTTTTTGATACACAATAACGCTCCATTGAGATACTTTATAATTTTTCTATTCGTTTTCAGATATTGTTCGAAATCAAATAATGATTTATTTAAATAATAGCAGCAAAGTTTTCTTAAATGACTATACTACTTGAGCCTTTATTCCTACTAGTTTTCATGGCTGTTCAAAAACCTTAACAGATTATGTTAAATTTTTGGATTTTACTTTCAGATCCTGAAAACGTCGTTCTCATATTTCGCTTTCCTGCGCACCTTTGCATCGGGCGAGGCCTAGATATTGGCGAGAAAGTATTGCGTCATAAAGTTACTCACACTATTATATTTATATAAAAATGTCCAGTGTCTGTAAACTCTACAAATTCTTTATTATTTGATTTATACTAGGAACTGTTATCGTAGCGGCCACAGACATAAATCTAACCGCATAACGCAAGTCCCTCCATCTATTTATGAAAACCAAGCGTGCCACTTTTTCACACACAATTTAAAAACAAATTTTCTTACCAATGGAAGAAAACATTTCCAATGCTTCGGGTAACTTTTCTATACAGTTTTTACAGCCCATATTATGGCACAATTTGGTATTTTTCTAGATTTCGGTGGATTTCTGATGCCGATAATGCTAAATGAAAAGCTCAAATTACGTTTTTTAATTAAAAGTTGTGGCGCTTTGACGAGGTAGCGCTACAAGACCTTCGAGTTACAAGTTATGGCCTCGGAATACAGGTATAAACTGTTACCGTAGCGTATCTACTACGCAACGCTACGAGGCCCATGGGTTACGCTTACTAGTCGCTAGTTCGTAGCACAGCTGCCAACGCATTGACTACGCAACGCTATATATATATAAGCCCTACAATTGTAGTCTTGTAGCATTTTATTAGATCCAGCTCTAACTGTCCCCCCAGCCCTACAAGTCCCAACAAGTGTCTGAAGTTACCGGCCCAAGGCAAAGGGCCACCTGGTGGTCAGACGCGGGGTTCGTGAGTAACCCTCAAGCAAGTGAGCTCCTGTGAGCGAGCTGCATCTCCGGCACTTTCCTGGATAGAAAGAAGAGGACTACCCGTTGGGTTAGTTTTCCGGCAACCCAGCTGTAGGCATTGGGTAGATGCGATGATTTGTATTCGAGAGGTGAGCGTGCTTACAGCTCCGGGACCATTCTGGAGAAATGGGAGCCAGCTTCTCTGGCGTCCCGAACGGGGATTGAATCCGCTAGCACCAACTGCGCTGGTGCCGGTGCTTGCACTAGTGCTGGCGTGCTGGGGTGCGTGTGGTGAGCGGCTTTATTGCTCCGGTACCATTCTGGACAAATGGTAGTGAGTAATCATGATGCGACTCACATTTTCTCTTGAGTACCAGGGGCGAGTGCTCTCGGAGGCGTGACCTACCGAAGATGGTCCCAGACACCTCGTAAGGGGTTGCCTGGTATAAGTGTGCCGCCTTTTTATACCGAAAGGTGGGTAAAGGTGGCCACTATAGAAAATCTCAGTAGTTTGATCGGGTTATGTCCCCCCAGCCCTGAGGCGAGGTTCGACCTCACAGGGGGTAGCCCTCAGCGTGGTCGCTTGGTTTTAGTATTTTTGTGCCTGGCTGGAGGCTATATAGCTTAGTCTCCACAGGGAAGCCAGGTTAAGCAATAGCCGGTCACTTTGACCGAATTGCGAGACGCCACCTAGAAAAAACGAAAGTCTTGTAGCACAGTTATCAATTGTTACTTACTACGCAACGATACAAGGCCTACGAGTTACGAGTCATAACCTGGAAGCAGAGCTAAGAACTATTACAGTAGCGCTTTGACTATGCAGCGTCTACAAGTATGATAAAAGGCGAAGCAACAACACGCAACAAGAACGTAGATTTTTACGATGCGACGTCGCACCACAGTTTTGGGTTTGGGCCCTCAGTACAATCGATTAGATTTTTCTTTGTAGTCCTTCTGAACCTTCTGTATTTTATCAATATTATTATACGCTTTAAAGATATTATCATTATAGAACATTGCACGATATTATACTTTATCACAATGACACTTTTTAATTGAATTCTACTTGTTCTGTCATTAAAGTTTTCACACTAAACTGCTTTGAAGTTTTATTATTAATAGCATTAACGGACCTTGTACTATAAGCCAATATCTTTCGATCAATGTGAGAAATAACCGCTTATGTGGTTACTTAGAATAAAATAAATGCTTATTGGAAAGTTTTCATGGTGAATCATAAATTAAGAAACAGATTATGAAAGTAAGATACGTAATAAGCTACTAACGTTAAAGTTATGCTGGGGATTGAAGCTGTGCAGCCGTGGATGAAATGAATAACAAAATACAGTATTTTCTCATTTTAATAACAACAATAATAATTCATATCTAACAATTGACATTGACATGATCACAGCTTGCCATTAGTTAATTATATCGGATATAACGAACATAAATAATTACGGTAGGTACTCTCAAAGTCAACAAAATATAGATAAACACATTTGTCACAGTAGATAGGTACATATTTAATTAAATCTAGCAGTCGTCTCGTATGAGTCATTTAACATAAACTTGACGTTTCTTAACGTCTACTTTCCACCTTTCTTTTTCTCCAATCTCGTTTCGGTAAATTCCCAGTTCGGACCTGACCTCGGTTGGTCTTCTGACCATTTCAGAGCTGAATTTACTTCGCTTACCTAGAAGCTAATTATGTTCTAACTAATTGGCTATGCGTCTTCGCATAGGAGGTGGGCTGACGGCCGTAACAGACGGAGGCCTGAGAGTATCTACCAAATCTTCTGGATTTTGTCCTTCTGGCTCCTCGTCAGCAGTTTCCGTACTTGTACTAGGCAATTCCTCTGGGGTTATGATCTGTGGTACAGTGCCGGCAGCGAGGTGGGCTCTTGCAGTGATCTTGGCTATTTCCTGGTCGATCTTGGCGACCAGCTGCTCGATGGCCGTGGGCCAGCGGGTGGCCGGGATGACGTGACCTGGCACCAGTCGCGCGTCCGCCATTACTGCGAGACGCACTGTGTCTGCGTACTGGATTACTGTTAGGGACATACCTGGAGACAAAAGGAATACTTGTCAAATATTGATTAAACAAGATACAACTATCGCAAATAGATAAAAGGAAGCAGAGTAGTTTAGTCGAATTCAAAGATGGTGGATTTCGTTAGGTTTGATTGGCGATATTGACACGTGTGTGTTTTTGTAAAGGATCAGCCTTCGTTGTAGATTTGTAGTTGGGCATAGCTACATATTTAGTCGACGTCAGTTTATAATTACAAAGGCTTTGACTGTTATCTTCTAACTTCTTAGTAGATGTGCTCTTGACAGAGCGGTCAAGATCGTTATGTGTTATCTCGATATGTGAACCGCTTAGTAAGACCTCGTTTCTGGAGAAGCGACGCGTGCAGCGGCCCGCGTCATTCCACGCGCATACACAAACATAAGGCAATAATATACGATGATGTTTTTATGAAGACGTGGTGCGTTGAGCGGGGCATGAAGAGTAGCGGTGCCCGCCACTGTCCCCTAGCGGTCCCACTCAGCGGTCCCCTAGCGTGTAGCGTAGCACGCGACGGCGCACGCGGCGGTCATAATTATTTTCCAACAAAATGTCGATGATGTCGTACTCCATTGCTGACGGTGGCTCACGTCTGCGCTGTGCGATTTCCATACAAAAATTGAAGAAGGTTCCGTCTCGAATGCCGCTTTGAGCTCAGTAGTGGGTAGAGCCGTATGTTCGTAGGATGGCGCGTGCAAGGCCGCGATAAACGACGTCTGCGACGCGGCTGTGCCATCCGCGGGCTCTACCTGCATTTCAAGCAAACGCGTGTAAAATCGCTTCTCCGTAAACACTCTTATACACCGCCATAAATTATGTTTGCACCACCCGACGCGAAGTGCAACTCGCCGCGCCTCCAGAAAGGAGCCCTAATGCGGCACCATTATTCTGTTTTTGACTGCTATAGGGTGATGTTAATAATGATGAAGCAATATACTCACTAATATTAGCTTGCGGCGGTCTCCAATACACAACAGCATCCACATCATGTCCCCAAACAGTCTTCCTCGGCGGCGCATGCGGCGGGGTATCAATCTCCGCATACGACAGCGCATACCGTCTTGACAGCACGTTGAGTACCAGGCGAGCAAGGGGGGAAGGAAGTGCGCGGGTGAGAGCCCCGCAGCGAGCCTGAGCCGCCCAGCCCGCTGCGAGAGCGCGCTGTCGTACGCATGCGCGGGATACTGCTGCGCATACTCGGCGGGGGGATGCGCCCGGTGACAGGGCTAAGCAGACCATGCCTGTAAAAAGAGACTAGTGAATTTCGTCGCATATTACGTTGTTGGTTTCCGTGCCTTCATGCCTTCAAGGCGGTTTTTGCAACACTGACAGATTTTTGACCCTTCCTTTCTATTTTAAAGGCACCAAACGCGTGTCTCAAAATGAAGAACCAACGCAGCAATCGGTCTTATTAACGTAAATGCCTTTCCCTTACCTCCACTTTGTGACTTCTTATAACTCTTCCCTTGTCCTTCAGCAAAAGTATAGAGGAAGTCTTCATGTGCGGCTCGGGCTGTGGTCAGCACAGTTTCAGGTGGATGTGACTGCGAATTCTCGAAGAAGGCCCGTAAAGCTTCCGTAGCTGCGTAAAGTGCGATGTCTGTTGATGAGACATCTAGGGCCCTGGCTGCGCGTTCCACTCCTGCGCGTGGTACGGGCCTGGACCATGCGGTAACCTGGCAGATAATGTTGGTTGTAGAAGCTATCTTAATACCTACAGAATTACTAGAGTTTTGTTTGGTCAAAAACCAAATTCATTCTTTTTCCAACATTAATCTCGATTTTAACTTGATTGAGTGAAATATCAAATTTCTCATTCTGCTTGCAATTGCATGTATAATGCCATAGATAGCTACATGGAAATCTCGCTTATCGCTTACTGTTCTTTCTTAACACTATAAGTAGACCGTACCTTTCGTCCACACAACGAAACAGTCTGCAACAGATGCTTATGTCCATCATCAACTCCGATCGTATCAGTCCACAGCCTGGCCGGGGCACGGTAGACCTCCAGCGCCCCCCTCCACGCTTCACTGACAGCACCCACGCAAAGCTGTGCCAGCTCAGCATACTTCCACGTCAGGGTGTCTGGCTGTCTCGCATGACCAGTTGTCCGTAACTCGCTTAATGCCACCAGCTCATTACGAATTCGAAAAGGTAATCGAACAAACTGACGGAAAGAAGACCACACTGCGCCGATAGCCCTACCTGGCCATTTTCGAGGGTCTGCTGTTATTAGTGGTGATAGGATTATCTGTGGATCAAACAATATTACTTTAGACACGAGATTTTAGAGAAGCTTCGAGACAGTTTTGAATGGGTTAGAAAGTTCTATTTAATAAATTTAAGTCATCGTTGCTGTCGTCTTTAAAGGCATAATCCAAAATGGAGTTAGATACCTTTGGTATGGTCAGATTTCTTCTGTTACACTCCCTCTGTATTGCTGCCAAAAGCGTCAGTGCAGTCACAGGTGCCTCCGAAGTCGTATCTCTTCCATTGGACTTCTTATTGAGCTCCCTCAGCGCACTAACTGTAGCTATCAACACTAAACCTGCCACATGGAAGGCTCCAGGCAAAGTCTTCAACGCTCTGGGACTTTCTACAGGATCATATTCTGATACGAATTCGTTCCAAGCGTTTGATAGGTTCTCGTTAACTTTGCCCCATAGCTCTGGGATAGCTGATGGTGTTGGAGACAACTTCGCCAATGGACTTTGTTGCGTATATTCTGTTTGAGAAGTGCTAATTCTGTCTGAAGGGTGTATTTGCTCCATGAGTAGTAAGTCGCCAATGTTGAGGGACTTCTTTCCTGATAAAAGGAGGTGATGGACGCGAACTAAGATGTAATACTTCGGTTCTGTTGAGACGCATGGTATGACTATGTACTGCCATGGAGACTGGTCGCTTGCGAAGTATTTTGATACTATGTCGCTGACATATTCCTGAAAATAAAAATCTTTATTAGGTGAATATGAGTTGATGGACACGTAAGATTTGCAATTTATAACAATTCTGTATTGACGAAGTTATTCTTGGCTATTGCATTTCTCTACAGGGAATAAGTAGGTACCTGAAGCAAAACGTTTCTTCAACGTCAAATGGTACCCTTGTTTTAAATAAGTTTAGCAGAGAGATCTTATCACAATTTTCAAGCTTAGTCTGTCATAATTTTGTAGGTAAAAGTAATCTTACCTGAATATTATTTTCCCCAACCTGCTTCCCTCGATACACAGCGCCGGCCACAATGAAGTGGTTCTCAATTCTGAAGGTGACATTGGCATCCCACGCGTAGTTGCCCCAGCGGGATACCAGCTGATGTCGCAGCCTCGGGAACATGAGTCCGCCATTCTTGTCGCGTTTGTTTATCACGTGTTCTGTTAAGTGGTTCTTTAGCTGTTCTGGGTCTAGATTGCCTGGGAAAGAGAAATTAGTACAGTTTTAAGTTAATAGTCTCAAATTAATCAGTGAGCCACTCACTATCTATATCTATCTAATTCGATTACCATAGGTTCAACTAGTCGACGGCACGAACTGTTTTGTGCGCGAGGTTAAAATCCGACAACATGTGCGAATGAGATAGATGCTGTGATGAACAGTAAGAAGCTAGTTCGTTCGCGTACGTATTAGCACTTTTGCAAATTTGTATCGAAATGGATGATGATTTAGGACGAAAACGATTGCGCGAAATTTTATAAACAGACCTACTACTAAATGTATATTATCAAAATCAAATCATTAGCATTGTTGAATTACTAATCTATCCCTGTATGGAGGCCGTTTTGCAATTTTCCTTCTTATGGTATTTATTACCGCCCAAAGATGCGTAAAAATTAGTGTTGAAATATGGAACTTTCGACGCTCATAACTTTCTAATATTTTATTTTTTAGCTTTTTTTTTCTATACAGGGCTAGATAATGATAAGACAAATTGATAACATTTTTTATTTTGAACGTACATCGTGCAACAGTGGAGTAATCGCTAGACTACGTTTGTATGGAAAAATTATAGACTAGTGTAACCTTATTCACGTATCAAGCAAAACCTTTGGCATCTTATGTATACGTACCTTTTACAGAAAGTAAGACATTAATGATTCCTTGGTTTCTATGTGTATCAAGTAGGGAACGAACTGTGTCTGTCCAGATGAATTCCAGTTGTGGATACCTGCTTGACAGTAACTTCAGCCAAAGGTATTTGCTTACTCGTACAACTGGAAAAGTAGGTAATTAAAAGTTTGGAAATACGTGTTAATAATCTTATAATCACATCATCGTTATGCGATAAAAGTATAATCCATGACAATGGGATATAAATCACTCTAAGAGCAGATATTAAGATTGGTATGGCACATTGCAATGATTGCGTTAGTTAGGGTGAAGCAAGCTATTGAGCTGTTTTTAACAAATATGAACATGGTTTGTGCTTTCAAATTATTTTTCTTCTTCATTATAGTTTTGTGAGAAAAACAGACCATGCCGGTAGCTTTTTTTATAGACTCTTACGAGTTACTTACTTGGTAATGGGAACAGTGGACTTATTTCGAGTTTTTACTCGTGCTCGCTCGGATTTACCTAAACCTTCTCTTATTTCAATTTGTATACAAAAAAGAGTTCCCGAACCGTTAACGCCACAGATAATATAATACTACAGGTTAACGCGAACATAACCTCGTGGTCACTGCAATAAGCCCACATTTTTTCATGCGCATTGTCTCTTTCACAGTCCTATCGGACTATGAGAGTGAGGCAACAATGAGTCACTTGATCACTATAATATTATCCGCGCCGATAAAGCTAGACTCCGCTGAGATTAGCCGCCGTGACCAAAATTTGATCAGGAAGTCTATAGTGCGAGATATTCAGGGAGTATTCTTTTTGACTATCTGTGTATATGTTTGCCATTATAGAAAATTACTTACCAACATAAGAAAAAGCTAGCAAAGGGAGAGCGGAAACGGCGATCCAGAAGGCGCAGTATGTGTAGAACTCTTCGAGGAGGCGCTCGCGCACGCCTCGGCGCTTTGCGATCATAGCGCTCTTGTAGCAGCTACTAGCTGAAGATGGAAATAGAATCTTAACGTTACTGTCATAGAAGTTATTATCCTAAGCTTTTATTACTCCTGATTCTTTGTATTTTCTTATTTCGCGATGGTGATTTTACCAATCTATACTCCATTTGAAATAACATTAGACATGATTCCAAATCTTTTTACCGTCCGTTCAACCGATTTTGAGTTCTATCCCGTAAACATAAGGACGACATAAAAAACATAAACCTGTTACCAAAACCAACTGTTTATTACAGCTACCATTTGTCGTATCACCAACGCAATAGAACTCAAAATCGGTTGAACGGGCTGTAAAATGGGCTAATTTAAACGTCTAATGTTATCGCAAATGGAGTTTAGAACTCGCGAACGCGATGCTGGTTTCTCCAGACAAGCTGGAGATAGAAACAGCACTTTTGATGCCATATCCATCAAAGCCGTATTATTATCCTACGATTTAATTTATCTGATTCTCTTAAGGAAGTGGTTTTTCCAAAGCGGAGACGTTGATACAACACTAATGATTTCCCAAGACATAGATGACCACGCTTACTAAGGACACGATTGATGTCTACGAAGACTTTACAATATAAAGTCTTTTTAGATATCAATGGAAGGCAAGAAAATAAAGAGACAGTTCCTGTTTTAATAAAACGTATTCAAAATCTAAATTTCTTTCAATTAGGCCATTAAGCGGCAACATTGAAGGTCAAAAAAAAAAACACTATTCATTGCGGACAAGCTTACGAGTACATATATGATTTTATTAATGTATGTAAATATTGTAGGACACCTTTTTTTTTTAAAAGAGTAAGTATGGAGTTTCTTGTGCATTCTTCTCCATAACAAGCTACTTTCCCGAATGCACGGTAGAATCAACTTTTATTACTTGTAAATTTTAATTTTAATTTGTGTTTGACGTTCAAAAGTGCCGCTTATTGGCCTAGTTGAATAAATATATTTGACTTTGACAAGAAACTCCATACTTACTCTTTATAAGAAAAGTGTTTTGCAAGTATTTGGTTACATCATTCTTGTAGGAAAAATACAATTAATAGGTAATTAAAAATAGGCTGAGGCAGCTAAGTTATGACCAATCCCAACTGATAGCACCCATTCACGAACATGACACATGGATCGGCACCACCCAGCTCAACCATCATAAGGGAACCGAATGATCGAACACATTATTGAAAGCTCGAAACCCTCCACGAATACTGGCTAAGTTTTCCAGCCTCCCAGCTCCTTATCACAATTTGGCTTATTCAATCGGTCAGACTGATGTGGCAGGTTTAAATTTAGGTGACGGCACTTTCCATCAGGTCAGGTAGGCCATCGTTAAACGATCAGCAGTGCTATTCTGCAAATATCCGTAGCTTTAGACTGAAATAACAGTTTACTTCATGGTCACTTCATTTAAGTTTTCACAGTGACATTGTAACAGAATATGCCATGTGTTTGCTAACATATCATGTGAAGACATGTCTATACCAATATTATAAAGAGGAAAGATTTGTATTTTTGTATGTAACGAATAAATTTAAACTACTGGACCAATTTCAAAAGTTATTTCACCTTTGGGAAGCTACACTATCCCCGGGTGGCATAGGCTACTTTTTATTCCTGTATTCCCATGGCAACGGGAACTTCGCGGGTGAAACCGCAAGGCGTCCGCTAGTAATTTATATAACTCGAAAGCGTTTCATGTGGAAATTTCTCCTTTAATTATCATTGGGACCTTAATTCCGACGTCATCATTTCGGATAAGCATGTTTAACATTGAGTGTTGAATATTATTTATTATTCGATTCGGTTCGTTGCCTTGTTTCTAAACTACTTATTGCTGATAACAACCGATGCAATTGAAAGCAATTAGATGAACAATATTGTTTGTGATTTTCCGAAATACTGTTATTTTCCGATTAAGATTTACGTACGAACGCTGTACGTAGGAAATATCTTCAGAGCTTACGCAAGAAAGATAAGTGCTAGTATAGGTGATACGTTGTTATGTATATTTAGGGGTTACTAGCTTTTGCCCGCGACTTCGTTCGCGTGGAATAGTGACTTCAACTCTTGACCAATAGATGGCGCTGTATGTCCGGAATAAATTTTATTTTATTTTTTGTAATAAAAACTAACCTATGTCCATTCTCAAGTTCCAAACTATGTCTGTACCAAATTTCACACAAATCGGTTCAGTAGTTTAGGCGTGAAGCAAAGACAGACAGACAGACAGAAAGACAGACAGACAGAGTTACTTTCGCATTTATAATATTAGTTTGGATAACATCTATACCAATATTATAAAGAGCAAAAGATTTTTTTGTTTGTTTGTACCGAATAGGCTCCGAAACTACTGAACCGATTTTGAAAATTCGTTCACCTATGGAAAGCTACATTATTTCCGAGTAACATAGGCTATAATTTTGACGGGAGCGAAGCCGCGGGGGTCAGCTAGTCTTATATATATTCATTGTTATTCACTGTGTTGGATATTGTTTAGTTTGTTTTAAATTATATAGGTAAATTTAATAGGTTTAGGTTTTATACATGCTGTTTTAAATACTTACCTACATCCATACCCAAACACAAAACAACACAGGCAATTCTGAGGAATAACCGCTCGTGATACAGTTTTATACTAGTACTAGGGGATAGGGCGAATCAATCCAAAGACAATCAAACCATTTTTACGATCTACCTTTTCACATTCTCCAACTTTAAACGATTTTGCCTATTTTGGGTTTATTATTAAGCTGGTCTTTATGGATATATATGAATATATTATACATATTCATGAATAAATACTGTGTTTTATTATTAAAGAGAGAAGTTAGCACTAAAACAGAAATTTACAAATTATATTAACAAAATTCAAAAAGTTATCTCAGTCACAGATAATATAATACTAGCATACAGATGCCTCATCCCATACAAAGAAACCGTGCCGACGTAACTGGCGTTTTTCATCTGATTAATCTTGTTATTTTTGTAAGTACATCAATCGCGTTCGATCCCGTTTCACGGCAATAGATGGTGTTAGCAGCGATTTGCAAGTAAAATCTATACTAATATTATAAAGCTGAAGAGTTTGTTTGTTTGAACGCGCTAATCTCGGGAACTACTGGTTGGAATTGAAAAAATCTTTTTGTATTAGATAGTCCATTTATCGAGGAAGGTTATAGGCTATATAACATCACGCTACGACCAATAGGAGCGGCGCATAAATGAAAAATGTTGCAAAAACGGGAAAAATTATTCCTTTTTGAGAGCATCCGTTGCGTGCGCTGCGTAAACGGTTTAAGTTACGCAACAATCATGTATGTAGGGTAGATGGGTAGGTACCCAGTTGACGGGAGCGAAGCCGCGTGGGACAGCTAGTAGTTTATAGGTTCGAGAATATTTTTTTCTTTAAATACTATGAAGGTTCGTTTTATAGTATTTTTTTTGCACGTTTTTAAAGATTTTTTGCACCAAAATGTGTTACAATGCAAAGTTTAATAATCATGTGGAATGCCACAGAAATTTAAAAATGCGCCATCTATTGGCATCAATTTTAAATGATACGTTCAAATAATCTTTTAAATATGAATTAAGAGCCCAATATTCCATAATTTTGTACTTAGGAGAGTCGATTAAACAAGAACATACAATTTTTAGGTTCAATTCCAGAAAATTATAATTTTACAAAATTCTATTGAATTGTGTGTACATGTCGCGCCATCTAGTGAGATTTATTTGAACCAAATTTTCTTTATTAGCAATGAGACCCCGTGTCTCAGTTAATGGTCTTATTTACAAAATAATAAGGCCGCCAGTATCAGTCACAATACCCCATGCTAGTCGGTACTGTATTACAGTGGAGTATTATTCCTCATTGCTGTGACCCATAAGGCAACAAACTTTATCAAACAAGTTATCACTGAGATATTTCAAACATAAGCTTTCTAAGCAGGGAAATAAAAAAAGAAAACAAAACTAAAAGCTTAACAATAAAAATAAAACTTCTAAGCAATAAGTTGCTACACTTAGCTAATTTCGCTTTTAGAAGGTACGAGAAAGTATGAAGTGTATGTAATGAATGTACCTACTTAGTTTATGTAGTGTAAGTAATGTATGTATTGTGTGTTGTGTATGTAATATATACTATGTAATGTATGAAGGCTATGTAAGGCTTTTAAATGTGTATTCAGTACTAGTTATTATACCTAATTTAAGGTGAGTTATTTTTTTAATATATGTGAATTATATTTCCGAAAACTTAGGATGACATAAACTTATTAAAAATATAGGGAGCTAGACAGAAAAAAAAATGTTGGGCAAATTTTGTCTTACAACAAGGTTGTTTATATACCTTGTGAGCTCTTCGTACCGTGTCTGGTAAATCCGTTTGTTTGATATGTTAAGTACGTAAGATCTTCTCGATGCTGACGAACGCTAAAAACCGCAGTTAATTTGTACAGTTCGTCGGTCGGAAATCTATATTCTTATTAAAACAGGGTTTTTAAAATTGCCCGTTGCTTTGATTAGATGTGCCTTAGCATATCCTCCCCAGATAGATATCCCATATACAATAACTGATTGGCATAAGGCGTAATAGGTGTGGTACGTATCGTAGGTTTCTGAAAAGGTACCGACAGCAATTTCCTTACGCGCTTCGATAGGATTGTGATTTGACTTTTCCAATTTAGTTGTTCATCTATTTGGATACCCAGATACCTGACCGAAGAAGCTACGTCAAGACAGTAATAACATTTACGATTTTGAATGGAGTTGCATGTGTGAGCTCTTACAGTTATTATTTCAGGAGATTGCGTTTATGTAGTAGGTAATACTTTTGTTTTAGATTGGTTAAGAGTTAACAGTTTGTTATCTAGCCAATTGGTAACGACATTGAAACCCCATTTCGTCATTATCGTTTGCTTCGTTCCAGTCTCTGCCAGTAAAAATAATGACCGCATCGTCTACAAAATTAATTATTTTTTCGTTTTGTAGCATTAAACTCGACAAATCGTCAATATAAATAACAAACAAGGTGGGGCCCAAAATACTGCCTCGTGGTACACCATAATCAAAAAAATCTTAGGAACTTGAGTCAACCCTGACTACTTGTTTTCTATTGAATAGGTAGTCCAGCAATCAATTGTAGTGTCAAACCCATTATATCCTTGCATTCTGCCTTTTTTAACAGTATGAGAACAGAGACAGTGTCAAAAACAGTGTCAAATCAAGAAATATATCAGACATTTTTTGTTTTTATCGATACTATTTACTACTTCTGCCATAAGTTGTTGCATGGCATCATCTGTAGATTTGTTTTGTGTAAACCCAAATTTACCAGGTCACTTTCCTCAATACTATTTAAGTTTATTATTTAAGCTTTTTCTATTATTTTTGAAAGAGAAGGCAGCAAGGATATTGGTCTATAGTTTGACACTACATCTCTGTTTCCAGACGTACGCAACGGCACTAAAATTGTTTTTTAAAAGATTTGGGCAACTCCCCAAAGGTAAAACAGAGATTACAAATAATTGTGATCGGCAAGGGTAAAACAGGCGCTGCTAATTTCAGAAGGAAGTAATACCATCCTAGTGAGCCAATCAGTCTTAGGACCTCCAATTCGTCTACTGGAAGTAAAACAAAAGAGTTAGAGAGTGTTTGTAATATTCCTAATCTGTCAATAAGGTCACTTTCTTTACGGTTTGTTCTACTTAGAATATCTGTAGCAAGCGTTTTCCCGACATAAGCAAAATATTTGTTAACCTCATTAAGCGAGTCCAACGGATTAATTTAAAATTTTAATAATGCAGAAGCTTTATTTTATTTACATTGTTTATTTGTGCAATTCTGTAGTTGTATAATAATAACACATTGTTTTTTAATATTACTTTTAAATTTGGAAATTTCTGATCTATAATATACCAATTTTTTTTTTGTGTGGTTTATTACATGTGTTTCTATAGCTTTTGTAAGTTATTTGTAGAATGCTATTTTTGCGGTCTTTTTTAGCTTTTGGTTAAGTCAGTCTCGATTTCTCATGCAGCGCTTTAACCTCTTTAACGTCGAAGGTACACCAAGTGTGCTATCCAGGGGTTAATTTTCTTTTTCGTCGTCATAGGTTTTATAGAGGATTTGTTTATGGATTGAGTCACGATTTGTATAGAAACATTCGTAGCTTCTTCATGGCTCATTTAGATAAGGTCGTTTTGACCGATTCGGTTGGAGCCCGTAGTCGGTCATCGACTAGTGTAAAGGGGTTACCGGTGTGCGGTATTCGACCACAGCCCGTATTCGGTCACCGACTAGTGTAAACGGGTTTTCGGTGACCGAACACGGCTGACTTGTTGAAACTCGCCACTCATTGTTCAGTTGAATGCTGTTGCAGTTGCTGTTGCAGAATGCAGTAAACCGACGACCTAAACGAAAGTTAAATTCGTTTCGTTAATTTCGAAGTCGTGACAGACTCAACGTAATTTCGTTTCGATTCGTTAACCGATCCAGTTCAACCGAAAGCGGTCGCCGTATACGGTGGCCGACCTAATAATGTAAACGTGCCATCAGGGTTTTTGTTGTATGTTATCTAGGGATTCAAGAAACCGATCTACGTTTGTGCACGACGGTGGTCTGTATATATGCAAAGCATTGCGAGATTTTGTCCCTTAGTCATCAGTAGATCACTAGCATCATTCAGCTTTCGTTCTTTAACTTTATACTGATTGTTCTGTTTGACGTATAATACCGGATCCCTTTTTTTTGTCTACATTTCTTTTGCCTAATATACTTTGGCATAATAATTCGTTGCCATATTTTTTTTGCTATACTGTTTATGTTGGCATAATTATCATGAAGGCTAATATGTTTTGGTATAATTTTAATTCGCATAATGTTACTATCCCTAATGACGATTAGCATAATTTAGTATTAAAGCATAAAACATAATAGGAATAACGGAAACAAATTTGAGTTATTTTTACGTATTTTATTATGAATTTTCATGTAAATGAATTATTATATATAATATTCATTTTATTTTTCATTTTTTTATGTAACGTTGCCCCACACTAGGAATTTCTTATAACTGTCGGATATTATGTAACTGTCATGTATTACAAATGATTAATGAAGTCATGCATCTGACAATCACTTTTTGACAAGGTAGACGTGTATTTAAATTTTTAAATTATTTTATTGATTTATGTTAGGTTTATATTTTTAGCAATTGCTTGTAAATATGCAAGTTTCGAAGTAAATTATTTTTTTTACCTTTCAAAAAAGAACTTGGCTCCCAGGGTATCAAGAACCTAGCTGATAGAAAGGAGCGAGCACAGTATAGCGCGAGCGACGACATTTTTGACAGAAAACGAGAAACAATTAAAAATTAAATATTTGTATGATCTTCAGATAGTTGTTCCGGCTCTGGGTGTTGTGTATGTGAGTTTATATGTTTGTAAACGCACCCACGATACAGGAAGAAATGCCTAGTGTGGGGCAACGAATAAAAAAAAATAGAACAAAAAATATTTATTTATATTGTATAAAAATGTGTATTAGTGTCTAAAATTTTTCGAGTTAATTATTATGCGTGTTTGTTATGCTTAAAAAAATATGTTTTAATATCATTATGCGTAAACAAATTTATGCTTTAGAATATTATGCTTAAACGTTATTATGATTAAAGTAAGTAGGTATCCTAAAAAAAAATATGCGTAAACTATTATGCGCAAATAATGTTATGCGTAAATATTATTAGGACAAACAAAAGTATGCTATGTTATATTCTGTCTAAAGTTTTTATGCAAATGGATAGGGAACCGTATAATACTACTCCATCGTTTTGATTTATATTGTTTGATGTTATGTAGAAATGGTAATTATTTATTTGTAGATTATTTGAGACTTTTGACAGTCAATACTCGGTAAGTATAATCATATCTGTATCAGCGCTCGATCTTGCCAGAATAACTAGCATGTCATCAATTTTTTTATTCTTGTCAAACTCCTTATGTTCTGTTGCAAGATCTTCATACAGATTCGGTGTTTTGCTTTTAAAGACACTATTACACTCCTCGGGAAGGTCCACTACTACTCCCTCACTGGCATAACCCAATGCTAATGTTTCGTTCATTTTTATTTGTAACTATGGAAAATGTGGAGATTCTTCTTCTTTTCGTGTGAGGTGTGGCCACCTCTGGTGTCAGAGTTAATTAAGCCGCCTTTGGAAAACCCCACAGGCCTCTGACTTCGCTATTTCAGACTTACATTAACTATATAAGTCCAGGTTTCCTCGCGATGTTTTCCTTCACCGTTGTCCTTGTCTATGATGTCCAAGATAAACTTAGAAACTACATATGATTTGAAAAAGTCACATTGGTACTTGCCCGGATTTGAACCCACGACCACAAGCACGACAGGCGAGGTCTTAGCCACTAGGCCACCACGACAGCCAATGTGGAGATACAAGCGCATCACCAGCGATAGCCGCAGACGAGATAACCCGAAAAGTACAACAATGTCCTTGTGTGAATGTGTAAATCAGTGAGTTTCGTGTTTAATAATGAGAAAAGCTTGTGTGTAACTAAAAATAATCTATATGATAACTAACTAGGTGCATGCAAACATAGATAAGCATATACAATAAAAGCTACAAATTGAATGTAAAAATGAAGGAAGTGATAACAACTTCTAAGTACATGTTTATCAATATTTTTGTATAACCAAACTAGTAATTGCGGTATAAGTAGTTCATTTAAACATTGTTCACATTTAACACAGTAGACCTTTTTGTGTCCTGTTCTGTAAATTCTTTCTGATTTAGGACAACAAAAAGATCAATTATTTTTCTTCGACTCTTTAGGCTTGTGAAATAATTTTCTCCCAGACAGACAGACAGAAAGACAGACAGACAGAGTTACTTTCGCATTTATAATATTAGTTTGGATAACATCTATACCAATATTATAAAGAGCAAAAGATTTTTTTGTTTGTTTGTACCGAATAGGCTCCGAAACTACTGAACCGATTTTGAAAATTCGTTCACCTATGGAAAGCTACATTATTTCCGAGTAACATAGGCTATAATTTTGACGGGAGCGAAGCCGCGGGGGTCAGCTAGTCTTATATATATTCATTGTTATTCACTGTGTTGGATATTGTTTAGTTTGTTTTAAATTATATAGGTAAATTTAATAGGTTTAGGTTTTATACATGCTGTTTTAAATACTTACCTACATCCATACCCAAACACAAAACAACACAGGCAATTCTGAGGAATAACCGCTCGTGATACAGTTTTATACTAGTACTAGGGGATAGGGCGAATCAATCCAAAGACAATCAAACCATTTTTACGATCTACCTTTTCACATTCTCCAACTTTAAACGATTTTGCCTATTTTGGGTTTATTATTAAGCTGGTCTTTATGGATATATATGAATATATTATACATATTCATGAATAAATACTGTGTTTTATTATTAAAGAGAGAAGTTAGCACTAAAACAGAAATTTACAAATTATATTAACAAAATTCAAAAAGTTATCTCAGTCACAGATAATATAATACTAGCATACAGATGCCTCATCCCATACAAAGAAACCGTGCCGACGTAACTGGCGTTTTTCATCTGATTAATCTTGTTATTTTTGTAAGTACATCAATCGCGTTCGATCCCGTTTCACGGCAATAGATGGTGTTAGCAGCGATTTGCAAGTAAAATCTATACTAATATTATAAAGCTGAAGAGTTTGTTTGTTTGAACGCGCTAATCTCGGGAACTACTGGTTGGAATTGAAAAAATCTTTTTGTATTAGATAGTCCATTTATCGAGGAAGGTTATAGGCTATATAACATCACGCTACGACCAATAGGAGCGGCGCATAAATGAAAAATGTTGCAAAAACGGGAAAAATTATTCCTTTTTGAGAGCATCCGTTGCGTGCGCTGCGTAAACGGTTTAAGTTACGCAACAATCATGTATGTAGGGTAGATGGGTAGGTACCCAGTTGACGGGAGCGAAGCCGCGTGGGACAGCTAGTAGTTTATAGGTTCGAGAATATTTTTTTCTTTAAATACTATGAAGGTTCGTTTTATAGTATTTTTTTTGCACGTTTTTAAAGATTTTTTGCACCAAAATGTGTTACAATGCAAAGTTTAATAATCATGTGGAATGCCACAGAAATTTAAAAATGCGCCATCTATTGGCATCAATTTTAAATGATACGTTCAAATAATCTTTTAAATATGAATTAAGAGCCCAATATTCCATAATTTTGTACTTAGGAGAGTCGATTAAACAAGAACATACAATTTTTAGGTTCAATTCCAGAAAATTATAATTTTACAAAATTCTATTGAATTGTGTGTACATGTCGCGCCATCTAGTGAGATTTATTTGAACCAAATTTTCTTTATTAGCAATGAGACCCCGTGTCTCAGTTAATGGTCTTATTTACAAAATAATAAGGCCGCCAGTATCAGTCACAATACCCCATGCTAGTCGGTACTGTATTACAGTGGAGTATTATTCCTCATTGCTGTGACCCATAAGGCAACAAACTTTATCAAACAAGTTATCACTGAGATATTTCAAACATAAGCTTTCTAAGCAGGGAAATAAAAAAAGAAAACAAAACTAAAAGCTTAACAATAAAAATAAAACTTCTAAGCAATAAGTTGCTACACTTAGCTAATTTCGCTTTTAGAAGGTACGAGAAAGTATGAAGTGTATGTAATGAATGTACCTACTTAGTTTATGTAGTGTAAGTAATGTATGTATTGTGTGTTGTGTATGTAATATATACTATGTAATGTATGAAGGCTATGTAAGGCTTTTAAATGTGTATTCAGTACTAGTTATTATACCTAATTTAAGGTGAGTTATTTTTTTAATATATGTGAATTATATTTCCGAAAACTTAGGATGACATAAACTTATTAAAAATATAGGGAGCTAGACAGAAAAAAAAATGTTGGGCAAATTTTGTCTTACAACAAGGTTGTTTATATACCTTGTGAGCTCTTCGTACCGTGTCTGGTAAATCCGTTTGTTTGATATGTTAAGTACGTAAGATCTTCTCGATGCTGACGAACGCTAAAAACCGCAGTTAATTTGTACAGTTCGTCGGTCGGAAATCTATATTCTTATTAAAACAGGGTTTTTAAAATTGCCCGTTGCTTTGATTAGATGTGCCTTAGCATATCCTCCCCAGATAGATATCCCATATACAATAACTGATTGGCATAAGGCGTAATAGGTGTGGTACGTATCGTAGGTTTCTGAAAAGGTACCGACAGCAATTTCCTTACGCGCTTCGATAGGATTGTGATTTGACTTTTCCAATTTAGTTGTTCATCTATTTGGATACCCAGATACCTGACCGAAGAAGCTACGTCAAGACAGTAATAACATTTACGATTTTGAATGGAGTTGCATGTGTGAGCTCTTACAGTTATTATTTCAGGAGATTGCGTTTATGTAGTAGGTAATACTTTTGTTTTAGATTGGTTAAGAGTTAACAGTTTGTTATCTAGCCAATTGGTAACGACATTGAAACCCCATTTCGTCATTATCGTTTGCTTCGTTCCAGTCTCTGCCAGTAAAAATAATGACCGCATCGTCTACAAAATTAATTATTTTTTCGTTTTGTAGCATTAAACTCGACAAATCGTCAATATAAATAACAAACAAGGTGGGGCCCAAAATACTGCCTCGTGGTACACCATAATCAAAAAAATCTTAGGAACTTGAGTCAACCCTGACTACTTGTTTTCTATTGAATAGGTAGTCCAGCAATCAATTGTAGTGTCAAACCCATTATATCCTTGCATTCTGCCTTTTTTAACAGTATGAGAACAGAGACAGTGTCAAAAACAGTGTCAAATCAAGAAATATATCAGACATTTTTTGTTTTTATCGATACTATTTACTACTTCTGCCATAAGTTGTTGCATGGCATCATCTGTAGATTTGTTTTGTGTAAACCCAAATTTACCAGGTCACTTTCCTCAATACTATTTAAGTTTATTATTTAAAGCTTTTTCTATTATTTTTGAAAGAGAAGGCAGCAAGGATATTGGTCTATAGTTTGACACTACATCTCTGTTTCCAGACGTACGCAACGGCACTAAAATTGTTTTTTAAAAGATTTGGGCAACTCCCCAAAGGTAAAACAGAGATTACAAATAATTGTGATCGGCAAGGGTAAAACAGGCGCTGCTAATTTCAGAAGGAAGTAATACCATCCTAGTGAGCCAATCAGTCTTAGGACCTCCAATTCGTCTACTGGAAGTAAAACAAAAGAGTTAGAGAGTGTTTGTAATATTCCTAATCTGTCAATAAGGTCACTTTCTTTACGGTTTGTTCTACTTAGAATATCTGTAGCAAGCGTTTTCCCGACATAAGCAAAATATTTGTTAACCTCATTAAGCGAGTCCAACGGATTAATTTAAAATTTTAATAATGCAGAAGCTTTATTTTATTTACATTGTTTATTTGTGCAATTCTGTAGTTGTATAATAATAACACATTGTTTTTTAATATTACTTTTAAATTTGGAAATTTCTGATCTATAATATACCAATTTTTTTTTTGTGTGGTTTATTACATGTGTTTCTATAGCTTTTGTAAGTTATTTGTAGAATGCTATTTTTGCGGTCTTTTTTAGCTTTTGGTTAAGTCAGTCTCGATTTCTCATGCAGCGCTTTAACCTCTTTAACGTCGAAGGTACACCAAGTGTGCTATCCAGGGGTTAATTTTCTTTTTCGTCGTCATAGGTTTTATAGAGGATTTGTTTATGGATTGAGTCACGATTTGTATAGAAACATTCGTAGCTTCTTCATGGCTCATTTAGATAAGGTCGTTTTGACCGATTCGGTTGGAGCCCGTAGTCGGTCATCGACTAGTGTAAAGGGGTTACCGGTGTGCGGTATTCGACCACAGCCCGTATTCGGTCACCGACTAGTGTAAACGGGTTTTCGGTGACCGAACACGGCTGACTTGTTGAAACTCGCCACTCATTGTTCAGTTGAATGCTGTTGCAGTTGCTGTTGCAGAATGCAGTAAACCGACGACCTAAACGAAAGTTAAATTCGTTTCGTTAATTTCGAAGTCGTGACAGACTCAACGTAATTTCGTTTCGATTCGTTAACCGATCCAGTTCAACCGAAAGCGGTCGCCGTATACGGTGGCCGACCTAATAATGTAAACGTGCCATCAGGGTTTTTGTTGTATGTTATCTAGGGATTCAAGAAACCGATCTACGTTTGTGCACGACGGTGGTCTGTATATATGCAAAGCATTGCGAGATTTTGTCCCTTAGTCATCAGTAGATCACTAGCATCATTCAGCTTTCGTTCTTTAACTTTATACTGATTGTTCTGTTTGACGTATAATACCGGATCCCTTTTTTTTGTCTACATTTCTTTTGCCTAATATACTTTGGCATAATAATTCGTTGCCATATTTTTTTTGCTATACTGTTTATGTTGGCATAATTATCATGAAGGCTAATATGTTTTGGTATAATTTTAATTCGCATAATGTTACTATCCCTAATGACGATTAGCATAATTTAGTATTAAAGCATAAAACATAATAGGAATAACGGAAACAAATTTGAGTTATTTTTACGTATTTTATTATGAATTTTCATGTAAATGAATTATTATATATAATATTCATTTTATTTTTCATTTTTTTATGTAACGTTGCCCCACACTAGGAATTTCTTATAACTGTCGGATATTATGTAACTGTCATGTATTACAAATGATTAATGAAGTCATGCATCTGACAATCACTTTTTGACAAGGTAGACGTGTATTTAAATTTTTAAATTATTTTATTGATTTATGTTAGGTTTATATTTTTAGCAATTGCTTGTAAATATGCAAGTTTCGAAGTAAATTATTTTTTTTACCTTTCAAAAAAGAACTTGGCTCCCAGGGTATCAAGAACCTAGCTGATAGAAAGGAGCGAGCACAGTATAGCGCGAGCGACGACATTTTTGACAGAAAACGAGAAACAATTAAAAATTAAATATTTGTATGATCTTCAGATAGTTGTTCCGGCTCTGGGTGTTGTGTATGTGAGTTTATATGTTTGTAAACGCACCCACGATACAGGAAGAAATGCCTAGTGTGGGGCAACGAATAAAAAAAAATAGAACAAAAAATATTTATTTATATTGTATAAAAATGTGTATTAGTGTCTAAAATTTTTCGAGTTAATTATTATGCGTGTTTGTTATGCTTAAAAAAATATGTTTTAATATCATTATGCGTAAACAAATTTATGCTTTAGAATATTATGCTTAAACGTTATTATGATTAAAGTAAGTAGGTATCCTAAAAAAAAATATGCGTAAACTATTATGCGCAAATAATGTTATGCGTAAATATTATTAGGACAAACAAAAGTATGCTATGTTATATTCTGTCTAAAGTTTTTATGCAAATGGATAGGGAACCGTATAATACTACTCCATCGTTTTGATTTATATTGTTTGATGTTATGTAGAAATGGTAATTATTTATTTGTAGATTATTTGAGACTTTTGACAGTCAATACTCGGTAAGTATAATCATATCTGTATCAGCGCTCGATCTTGCCAGAATAACTAGCATGTCATCAATTTTTTTATTCTTGTCAAACTCCTTATGTTCTGTTGCAAGATCTTCATACAGATTCGGTGTTTTGCTTTTAAAGACACTATTACACTCCTCGGGAAGGTCCACTACTACTCCCTCACTGGCATATCCCAATGCTAATGTTTCGTTCATTTTTATTTGTAACTATGGAAAATGTGGAGATTCTTCTTCTTTTCGTGTGAGGTGTGGCCACCTCTGGTGTCAGAGTTAATTAAGCCGCCTTTGGAAAACCCCACAGGCCTCTGACTTCGCTATTTCAGACTTACATTAACTATATAAGTCCAGGTTTCCTCGCGATGTTTTCCTTCACCGTTGTCCTTGTCTATGATGTCCAAGATAAACTTAGAAACTACATATGATTTGAAAAAGTCACATTGGTACTTGCCCGGATTTGAACCCACGACCACAAGCACGACAGGCGAGGTCTTAGCCACTAGGCCACCACGACAGCCAATGTGGAGATACAAGCGCATCACCAGCGATAGCCGCAGACGAGATAACCCGAAAAGTACAACAATGTCCTTGTGTGAATGTGTAAATCAGTGAGTTTCGTGTTTAATAATGAGAAAAGCTTGTGTGTAACTAAAAATAATCTATATGATAACTAACTAGGTGCATGCAAACATAGATAAGCATATACAATAAAAGCTACAAATTGAATGTAAAAATGAAGGAAGTGATAACAACTTCTAAGTACATGTTTATCAATATTTTTGTATAACCAAACTAGTAATTGCGGTATAAGTAGTTCATTTAAACATTGTTCACATTTAACACAGTAGACCTTTTTGTGTCCTGTTCTGTAAATTCTTTCTGATTTAGGACAACAAAAAGATCAATTATTTTTCTTCGACTCTTTAGGCTTGTGAAATAATTTTCTCCCGTTTACCGTACACAGGCAGATATTCGGACACGTAAATTGGAATTTGATTGTCTTCAATACCAATGTGCGAAAATAAAAACAAGGAAGAAAGGCCGAGTATACACTCGGCCTTTCTTCCTTGTTTTTATTTTTGTGGAAGAATGTTTTCATAGTTAACCTCTTGAGTGCCTACAACGTGTCTCCGCGCGAGATGCGATGGCTTTTTAATTTATTCGGTAATTACGCACACAACCGGTTATTTTTGCTATTAGCAATTCCCATGTTTCCAACAGGAAAATTATAATTTTCACACTCGGAAAATTCAATAAATCGCGGGTGCTATCAATATTGCTAAAGTGCATCGCGGGATGGACTTTGAACGCATTGCTTTTAGTCAATCAATAGTTGTGACACCCATATCATTTTATTTATTTATAAATAATTGTCTGGTATCTACATAAGTAGGTAACTCTTAATGTTTCGATTGGTTTTGTTGACATACATTCTGCCACTAACCCTCAGTTTCCCACCTTAAAATTATCGGAGAATTAATGTGACAAATTGTCAAACACGCGTTATCTTCTGTGATTGGCTGTTGAAAATTCATTCAACCAATCACAGCAGATAACGCGTGCTTGACAATTTGTCACATTAATTCTCCGATAATTTTAAGGTGGGAAACTGAGGGTAAGAGATTGTCATTGACTAGCTTCTACCGGGTTAACCTTGTTTTAATGTTGCTTCCCGGATCTTTGTTGTTTTTTTTTGTTTATAAGAAAAACTTTAACATTCCGTTCAATGTTGCCATTACACACACATTAACTTACTTTTAATTGGGTAGCCAATTATTCGTGTGTAATCGTAATATTAGCCTCGATATTTGTTATGAAATTACCGGTATCGTTTACCTAGTACCTATTCGGTCTTATATCTAGTGTGTTTTATAAAACATTCGCCGCTCTGGTTGGATGAACAAGAATCTTTTCAATAAGATTGTTATGATTTGAGATCCAAATAAAAAGTATTTGTTATGTGAATTAACATTTCAAGAACCGAATTGGAAGAAGTTTTGGTTGTCCGACGGCGAGACAGGCAGACGACATTGTTACCGTGGAGAGTAGAACCTGTATAAGGTTGGCGCGGAATCTGACAGACGCCTCCACCTGCCCCACAGTGAAGGATATCCATGAGGAGAGGAGATTGAAACGAAAAATAACTTTCTTTTCCGAAGTCGGTGTCTTTGTTACCTATTGATTATTTTCGACACCGACTTCGTATCTCGTAAATACCTCAAATTAGTATTTATAGCTAAAGTAAGTTCATCTCATGAGGATTCTAATAAGCCCAAAAACGAGTAGGATACATTGTTTTATTCATCAGATCAGTTCTTTGGTACGTACCATTTTCATCAGTACCATTTATTGATAAGTAATTGCTTCATCATAGGTTAACTATTTCAGATATACCGGTGACATATTATCATTAAGTAGTTCCAGTGGCCATTTGTGGTTTCCTTATCAGTTCCACTTCACCAAATGATACTTTCTGAGTGAAAATGATTGCATTCATGCCAGTATTTGAGGAGTTTCCTCGATTTCCATGCGATTCCATCATCAAATTCTGACTTGGTGACAATGGGACCACCTCGGGAGTTACATATTCTTTCAAACACAAAAATAATTTTCATAATTGACGAAGAAATCGGTGAACATACAAAAAAAAATACATACAGTAGAACATAGAACCTCCTCGTTATGGGGCAGTCGGTTAAAAAGAGAGAGCTGTGGGCGAAGTCGGGCTGTGGATAATGATGTAAATATTGCATAGGTATGCCTAGACTTTTATCAAAAATAGGATAAATAATCCTAAGTTCCTAAGTTCTTACTCAGCTCGAGAGTTTGTCTTGTTTAAATTCAAAACGAAGGCATGAAATGGTACCTAGTTATATACCTATTTTAAATCTTGATATAATCTATAGTATTAATGTTCAAACCTGTTCTTGGTCTCGCTTCTAAATTCACACACATCTTCACGCAGTCTCTTGGGTTTTATGCAGAGAGGCTGAGTATGGACCTATTATCTCACATACATAGTTTGCTCTCATGTAGGGACTGAAAACGGACCCCTTCTAACAGACCACAATCGTTTCGAAATTGAGAGACAATTTGACCCCACTTATCGTTCCTTCCACAAGCGTAGATAAAACACAATCAAAATCCGCTTCATAATAGCAAACAATAAACTAATCACCAATTGTTTTTCATTGAACGTAACTACAATTTATTAATTGAAATGCTAAGGTCACTATTTGTCCACTACGGTCCGTAGATAACTGACTAACGACACCAGTATCACAGCATTCGCTTTCTCCAACTCTCAACATGGTGAAAGGTTATACCTGCGGACTGTGTTCATTCAAACCTACAATCTTAAGTTTGTAGTAAAATTCCAGATCAAAATATTCCTCTAAGTTTCTACACTTAAGGTTAAACTAGTCGACGGCACGAACTATTTTGTGCGCGAGGTTAAAATGCATGCTATCTCATCCCACAACACGTGCGAAATATATAGATGCTGTGATGAGCAGTAAGAAGCTAGTTCGCGTACGAATTAGCACTTCTGCAATCTTTTATCAGAATGGATGATGATTTAGGATGAAAACGAGCGCGCGAAATTTTATAAACAGACCTTTGGGAGTCTAGATTTCATGAAAAAACTACTGAATGTATCTGATCAAAATAAAATTATTTGGATTGTTGAATTACTAATCTATCCCTGTATGGAGGCCGTTTTTTAATTTTCCTTCTTCTTATGGTATTTATTTGCGCCCAAAGATACGTTAAAATTAGTGTTGAAATATGGAACTTTCGACGCTCATAACTTTCAATTTTTTAATTTTTTTTATTTCGGTTCCATACAGGGCTAGATAATGATGAGACAAATTGATATCTTTTTTTATTTTGAAAGTACATCGTCAAACAGTGGAGTAATCTCTAGACTACGTTTGTATGGAAGAATTTTTGACTTGTTTACCCTTAAAGCTTAACAATAAGAGTCAAAAGTCAAAACATTAATTGTAAACACAGACGACCTACTCAAATACTCCAATTTGAGTAAATAAAGCGAAAGCGAGTTTATGTAAACTGTTTACAAATTCAAGATCTACTTTTACCGTTTACTGTTATGTAAGAAAGAAATTCATCTATTCATTTGTTCTGGTTAGTTCTGAATTATATAGTTAATGTAATATTGTTTCTTTTATCTCTGTGTTATTAAAAATATGAAAGGTCAACGGCCATGATTAAGACATACTTAGACGTTATCATAATCTGTGATAACGGTTATTCTATTGGGATTAGTTCTTTACTAAATATAAGGATTTACGTCGCGACATCGTAGTTTTATAACTACGGCAAGAAGTACCTAAAAATTTTTAGACTATGATCCGCAGGTACTTAAATCGACTTTAGTCACAAAACTGAAGAAATCATTAAAAATAGATGAAAATGTTTTTGTCGATTTTTCAAACTAAGACCTTGAAGTGAAGTCTGAACTCATGAATTCATTATTTACGTTAAATAGTTCTGTTGGGTAATTATTATCATTGTTTGAAACAAACAATAACATAAAAACCGCTAATGAATGTTCCTAAGTTGGATGGCCAATGTATTTATTTAAAATTTTAAATAATTATCAGACTGAGTTAAGTAATTAATTAATTATTTATTGTACACCAAACAAACAACATTACATACATGTGATAATAAAGTTTATGTACAAAGGTGAGCTTAACTCGATGCTGAGTACAAGTAAATTAAAATATCAACAGAAAATAATTAGACTAAGCTACTGTAATGTTTAACACGGTTTATTTGTAGTGAGACAGATAAAGCGTTCAAATAGCATGAGATCTGCGCTTGTAGGCACTCCACTCATGCGTAAATTTAGATTACAGATTACTGTAAACTAAGGTTTGACGCAAGGGTTGCAGAATATCCGCATCGCCACATGTCAGACAGATTTACGTAAATAAATATTTATTTAGAAGGCGGACGGACGTCCATGCTAGTCTTGACTTCTCTCTATCTGTGCTGACCCTACTGCATGCGATAGCGTGCTTATCACCTACTGTCTCATCCTTTGTAATACGTAACACAGTTTTAATTTATATAATTATTAACGTACCTATCACGTAAAGGGGAAGAAAACATAACTGAATATGAAATATATATATAATATACAATTCGGCGTTTCAGCAGGTATATGGTATAGTACACTGTAACCTAGTGTGCTTAGTAAATGAAATGGATATATATATTTAATGGATCCATATTGACACGGTCAATGTCAATCCAATCACTAAAAAACCTCCTTGGTACTTTGTAAACTTGTTTGTCCTTGGTTTAGAGACGATAAGTTTCTCTATGGTTTCTAGTTTGACAGAAATCCAAAATAAACAAACCCGAAATCTGAAATTGATACTGAAAATTAGATTTCAGACTAATCACTCTCGTTTATCAACGGTAAATAGTGAGAATGAATTTAGCAAAGATAAAAATGGACCAACCTTTTAATTTTATCAGCTTCAAGTCATGAAAGTCACACACAAGTCCGATTCGGTTTGTCAAAACGGCAAAACTTGACGAACTTGTAAAACTTCAAATGTGAACTTCAAAATGGCGCGCGGCAGATGCGGCACATGCGCGGTGCGGGTAGCGAGTGACTGGCGCGAACCCTGCGACACAGTCACACCGGCCACAGCCTAGCCGTGCCCGACCGACAAGACGTGATTCCCGGTCTTATCGAGTATCACTCGTCCAAGGTCCAAATGTAAACACTAATAATGTTCTCCACAAGTCATTGTAAAATCAATAATTATAGAAACGAGACGATTGTGTCGTGAACTATGACTGTTGAGTCAGTGGGGAGTTGTAGATCGATATGTACGTAACTCGGTTTGATATCTATACGTTAGGTAACGTAGACTAAGGAATAGTTCAGTGCAAAAGTGGCTACAACATGGCTACCTAGTTAGGACCTCTAACATACCTTGTACATACCTGTATTAAATTTACATAAACCCATGGAAAGGAAAAACTTTGCCCATTTTGAAAGAAGACAGATTCAGAAGTCGGATTTTACAGCTATAAAAATTTAATAAAAATTAAAATTGCTGCTTCCGAATGATACTTTTTGTAATGAGATACTCTACAATCTCTCTACACTGCTCGCGAAGTACCTCGGCGAAGTATCTACTCTAGAAACTTTGCTTAAAGTCCGAAGTGCGACACTACACACTCGTTCTACTTCGCGATGAGCTCGATCGCTCTGTGTTGCCGATAAATAGTGTATTGGTAACATAGTACAATTGAACAGGATTATGAATTTGAGTTTTCGAATCTTACGTACAGTACGACGACCGATCATTTGGTTCGTAAAGTATGTTCTGCGCAACCACTTGGCGATAACTTCAGACGGGCGGCGACTCATCGGTCGTACTGTACAAAGTTATCGCGGCATATAGAATGAGAAACGTCATCGGACTTCTTATTGTCACGAATATAGGTTCTTATTTAATATTCAGACCTAGGCTAACATGGTGGCACTTTATTTAGGTACCCTCTTTTACATTGATTTCCTATTTCATCATCGTTGCAGCCCGGAATCAGCCACTGCTGGGTATAAGCTTCCTCTTTCTTCCCTGCGTCCCTTGTTTAGATGTTTCCCGTGTCTCCATCGGCCATCACCACGTCTAGACAGATTTTCTGTCCAACTCTACTTTGAGGTGCATCGCGAATTTTCTATTTAGTAACCCTTAACCCCTTGAACGCAGTAATTAACTGTTTCAGTTAATTACGACATTCAAGGAGTTAAAACGCAGCACGTGAATCCAGAAGTTACCTTGAGTCGAGTCCATGGAGTCCACTAGGTATTTATGCTTGGTCTCATATAAATGCTACCCTGTTGATATCTCATAGGTATCAAACCAACAAAATATGAACTAATGACAGCCTGAAAGGTATATGATTTTTTGTCTGAATCTGCTTGAGGAACCAGTAGCCTTATTGCGGTAGTGAATTCGGCAAGGCAAAGGGCAAAAAGTAAGAACAAGTCGACCAATAACATGCCAGTTGAAAGACGCGATGTGGATTTCCGTCTATTGTCGAACTCTCTTACGCAATAAGGCTGCAGTTGTTGCATTAATTTTGACATTGCTACTTTCGTCACGATGTTTCCTTTTAATCCTATTATTTATGGACGCTTGGGCGACATCGCAACTGAGGCGGGCCGCGATTTCGTGTATCGGCGGCATCGCGGCTGAGGGTTGGAGGCCGCGGCGGGAGAGGAGTGCCGGTATTACAGTGCACCGCTCTCCCTATCGGCCTGCACGGGCCGCAGGGGAGGAGGAGTGTCGGTATGGAGTTGTGTTATGGTATAAATAAAGAAACCAAAAGAAAATTAAAATTATTTATTGAAACAACTTCAATTTCTTTAAATTAAATAATCTTTACTAAAGCTAGTGGGCTTAAACTTACATAACTAACGTAGGAAAGCGCAATATATTGGAGAGATATAAGTAGCCATAAGTACACAATAAATTGAAATATATTCCTGTTAAAGTACATAGGTAGGTAATCGTTCTAGGTATCAATATAGGATACTTAACGTTTAGGCTCTGCAGAAGATAATTATATCACTAACTTTAACAATTACAATAACACTGATCGACAAAATGCTTTAAAATGACGTCTGGATATTTAAAATGCCTTACAAGCGAGTGTTGTACCTATTTGATACCTACTCTGTCTAAATAACTTTACATAGCAAATAAATAGTCGTTATAAGTTAAGTTTTTTTGATTATGTGACGTTCGATACACAAGTAGTTAATACTTAGGGAAGATATCATGTAGGTATAAATTATATATAAAGGTCTTACAGCCACTCTTATCACATATTACAGCTTTATTTACTAGTTTGTCTACCATAGAAAATCTAAGATAACTTTATCGCCTGTATACAAATTTGTAAATTAAATCTACAAAATTAGTTCCCGTTTAAGGTAGTCCACTAACTGTATAATACAGGAGGTCAATATTCGTTTTGATTACAGTAAAATAAAAATGCACTAAGCATCGGTTTACGAAATGTTAAATTTCACGTCAAACTAAAATTCTTAATGAATGATTTTAGGATATTAGATCAAACTATAACATCGATATAATTTGGCATCGTTCAACTAAACGTAGCTTATTAATTAGCTTCTTGATGAGTGGAAATAAATGCGAACAAGCGTTGCTCTAGCGCCCTAGTGACGTCACGGATGACGTCACTCTCGCAGTCACACCACGCCGCACCTGCGGGCAGACTTCACACACTCAAAACAGATGGACTAAAACAATTGATAAGTAACATTCAAGCGAAACTTTCATACAGGGGGATTTGACTGTTTGAATTCTGCCCAGCAAATCGATTCAAAAAAAAAAATATATCACAACAATGAGGGAACTGTTTCAAAAACGGAATTTATTAGTACGTCATATAGCACTGGCTTTGACGCTTTTCGTGGAAAGGAATTTCTGTTCGATGGACCTCCTCGGGATGCCGCTGACCTTCTTGGGGGAGACGTTGCAGTTGATGGAGGAGGGCAGCGACTTGTAGCCTCCGTCAGAACTGTAGTCCGTGTCCGTGGACTGCCCCGTCAGGCTCGGGCTGTGCCGGTTCACACTCTCCTTGGAGCTAATCCTTCCGTTATACAAGTCTCCGTACGAAGTGTGGTGCTTGATGAGAGGAGTCTCCTCGATGACGATGTTCTTTGTGAGCGTTCGCTCGGTGGTCGAGTATTGATTCTGAAAGTTTTCTATAGAACGAGATCTATTGGTGTAGAGCGCTGCCCTACGATCTGACTTATCCCCGACAGAGGAATCCCTCTTGATATATCTCCTAGTGTTATCGGAGTTGGCGAGAGCTTGTAAATACTTAGTCCCGACACGGCTGTTAGTCTTCAGGTGCACGGTGTCTGTTCGCTTGTCTAAAAGGTTCTCGTCTCCGTTAGTATTAGTATGTCCGTTCACTTTCCTAACACCACACTGGCATTTGTTCACAGTCCCGTTGGTAACAGGTCTCTTAGTCTTTTGTGCTTCACTGTAAGACGGCAGCTTCCTCACGCTAGCTTGTTCATTCCAACTGCAGACACAAAGATATATATTAAATCGGTTTTTTTGATACTATGAAGCTCTATTTAGGGTTACAAGTGTTAGTGATTCTCATCTAAAGTAAGGACAACGATCGAAAAATAGTACATTATTGCAAATGCAGGTGGAGTATGAGTACGTCGAGGCATATATAGTGGTTTTCTCAAAATAATGCAGGGAATTAAAACATAATTTTTATATTATACATTTAATTTATTTAAAGTTACAACAACATTGCTGGCGCGTTGTAATGTTCCAAATTCAAAAAGCGCTCCTGCAATGGATTTGATCAACATTGCTAGAGCGTTGTAATATTCCAAATTCAAAAAACGCTCCAGCAATGGATTTGATTTTCTTTGTCCGTAAATTGGATACTTCGCGTGTTCTTTTTTCGAAAATAATGAAAATATTTCCATGCATGTTTGAGAAAAGAAAGTTTTTGCTGTTACTTTGTATAAAACCTCACCTTTAAGTTCTGTCGAGGCAGCGTGCAACACAGATACATATTTCATAATCAAAGTAAATTTAAAGTTACATGATATTACAATACAGGACTAATAAGTGTAGAAAACCACACGAATACCTACAGTCAAACAACACAAAACAATCGTCACTAACTGTCTGAAGCCAATTGATCGCCTACTCAATACTGCCAGCAGTGTGCAAACCATGCTTAGACTCTTTACACTGCCAGTTCTAGCACCATCAGTATCTCACTATCACAACCACTCAAAAACCTTGCATTATTGTGTTTTAAGCCCTTTAGTATCACGCTTAGGCACATTACAAACTATTTACAATTTGGACAGTGTCTGCCTTTTACTGCATCAGTTTTATACTCCATGCAAACTAGCAATGACGTGGTCACTTGATGTATTTGTAGCAATATTCGTCGATGTCCCTATCCGAGACCAGAAACACGCCATCGTCCTTGGTCTGGTACAAGAGATGCAGTAAGCACAACACATGGACGGAACACAAGAGGCAAACAGCGAGCAAGCAGTCGAGCCACGCTACCTGATCCGACGGACGAACCCTCCCGCCACCCAAGTGGAAACTGCCGCGCCCAACATCCAACATCACGAGAGTTTTCAATGAAAATCCAATTCGGAATTTAAAGCAGCATGTGAGGAAATTAGAACAAAATGAACATTTTGGACCTGATGATGATGAAGACTAATTATAGATCAAGGGTCACCAAATGGCGGACCGCGGTCCAGATTTAGGCGACGACCGATTTTTTGTGGACCTTAAGTAAATAAACTGTACATTATAATTTACTTGTGTTATTTAATATTTTTGGCTTTACTGCCGTTAGTGTGACAACAGACGAATCATCTCATCGAAATGTTCATAGATATTGTATCTATATTTACTGTATTTAAGTTTATTATTTCAATTTTAACAAATAAATACATATGAAGATTAAAGGCCGAGGTGTAGAGGCCTTTAAACCTAAGGGACCGCGACGGTCATAAAAAAATGGACCCCAAATGAAAGTAATAATTGGTGACCCCTGTTAAAGATGATACACGGTGTTCATCAATACATGATAATAAATACATGGATATAATAAATCAAATAAAAATACCAGTGAAATAAGGAGACAATGTTAAAGTGATTCTACACATAGATGTGGGTGCGAATATCATTTTCTTATTCATGTAGTCTTTGAATATAATGATCCATTTGGAGTTGTTAAGATTTGATGCTAACGTCTGACTCTTGGAGACGGTATGATGTACGAGTGATGAACAGTGGTCTTTATATTGTGACATGTATAAGGGGATGCTGGGGGGTATGTACATTAAGATGATGGATGAGTGCAGTGTATTAAAAATGGACTTTATTGTAGCGAAGATAAACCTAAAACAATAAATAAAAAATATTGGATAGATGGTGTAATAAATAATAATAATAGAGAAAGGAATGTTAGTAAGACTAAGTAAATAGAAAGTGAGATAGCCGTATGAGATAATATAGAAGCAGTAGGTGTTGCACTCAGTGTGTGTAATACAAGTGTTTTGTACAATAATGTTTAGGACGCGGTTACCTCACTAATCCGGAATTGTCAGAACTCGTTAACGCCGAGCTCATCGGCGGCCGCAACTGCAATTGAAACACACGCATTTTCATTATAGGCAGTTAGGTTTACTAAGTGATGCTTTAACTATTCGTTTAAATATAGCATAATCCCACAGAAAGAGTTAAATGCTCTGTCCGATGTTTTGGACTAGTTTCTAAACTTAATTTGTCAAAATGTGCATATAAATGTAGAATTCTAGATATATCAGATATATTGCCTAAAAACGAATATTTTGGATGGTGTTCCCATGGTGTGGTGATAAACCTAAATTTAGATAGCGGTAAAACAACACCATGTCTAGCGTTCGACTAGTTACACATATGCGATACTATCAATCAACTCTATGGCAGTTAGTTCTATCATCGCCGACTCTTTATTTGCCTACTTCTCTTTTATTTTTTCTTTTGCATTATAAATAAGAGAGACTAAAATATTGATAATTTGCTACGTACCCGGTCGGTCTGCGTGGCGACGTTGCAGGTGTCATCTTGTCGCGGCTCGTGGCTCTCGGCCATGCGCAACATCTGTTGCTGCAGCACGCGCACCAACCGGTCGCGTTCTTCTAGCTGGCTCTGAAGGTGGACATTTAGAGTTATAGTCAAGTGAATGAGATGGAGGATGGAGTTGTTGTTTTGCTGCTTGGTACAGGCCTTTGTTCCAGCAGTAGACTGCGATAGATTAAGCTTATTGGCTCAGATGGATTCAATAGACTTAGATTCTGATTCCTTATGAGTTGCCGTTGTCAGTAAGACAAGCCCAGTCACTAAGCTTCTTTTAAAAACCTGGTTAGAAACCCTGTTACTTTCTCTCTAACGTTTCTATTTATATTTCTATATTCTTTCTATTTCGATCGAGTTTCTTCTATCATTATTCAACCCGTTTTAATTGTTTTCCATCTATGAATTTGTGTAACATAAACATTATGTACCTATGTATGTTTATATAAAGTTTTACATGTGGTATTTAATCAATCAATCTGCCTACCCTTTTCCCAACTACATTGGGGTCGGCTTCCAGTCTTACCGGATTCAGCTGAGTACCAGTGTTTTACATGGAGCGATTGCCTATCTGACTCCACAACCCAGTTACTGGTTAACACCGTACCCCTTGGCTAGATTGGTGTCAGATCTCAGGATTCTCAGGCTTCTGACTACCCGTAACGACTGTCAAAGATCTTCAAATGACAGCCGGGATCAACGGCCTAACGGGCATTTCGTACTTTTTATTTTCTTTTTGCTTATGGTATTTAATATAGCAATATAATTTTGTATATATGTATTTTTATATTTTAATGTAGCAGTACACCGCAGACTACCCCCGTTTTATGTTAAGTTAAGGCCCATCCAAAGGTTGTCTGGTAGATACCGCTGTCAGCGATAAGACCGCCTTTGTACCAGTAAAAATAAGTTATCTTGTGGAAAAGACGTGTAACTTTTTTGTATGTTCATTAAAGTACTATTCTATCCTGGATATAGAGTTGACCTTTGTGGTTTGTAAAAGCGTTTGGACACACTAATGAATGCGTTGTTCTGAAAATGTATTGTCTAGCTATGACTTTTTTTAAAGACTGATCATTATTCAATGAAGCGGTTCCACAATAAACAGAACGAATACAAAAACTGAAAACAGCATTGTTTTAAACGTGATACAAGTGCATAATATATTCAAATGCCCTTCAAGTTAAGCAGATGCTCATTATCTACAGTTTGCCACTGAGTCCTTGATTGCTTCTAATGAAGCAACAGAGATATCTAACTGCATAGAGAGTTAATTGTTTTCACTCAAGAGGACGTAAAAGGTAAATGAGGTAAAATGCACATATCTCAAGTGTCAACTGAGCGATTGCTTGCACATCGTCTCGCAGTCGCATTGTATCTCGTTTCCCCATTGTTCTCACAACTTTCGCAAAGTGATAGATGACTAATTCGATCCATTCTTCTGCCGTCTGAATTAGTAAAGTTAAAAATCTTTTTTGAATGGGTTGACCGGTTTTCTTTCATAAAAATGTGGGTCATAAAGTCAGGGCAGATTTTCAAAAGTAGATATAATTGGTAGGTTATAATGTATAGTATAGTTAGTAGTAGTAGTAAGTATTGCCGTAATTGGAAGACCTTATAAATTGTGTGGTAATTTTCTAAACAAAGCTCGATAACCGGCAATTATCTAATTAGATGCACAACATTAGATAAGTTAACGTTAATGAACTGAACTCAAGCCGAGAAGTTTTGTAAAGAAACAAAACAGTATTAATAATTATTCCACGTTCAATCCTTCTGCGATATTGACATTTGCTCTTGCGGATTTTAGTCCTCATTCGGTGGGTTGTCCGCATGTGTTTAATTCGCAGCATGTAGTTGTTTAGTCACATGCGGTTGGTTGCCCGCATGCAGTTGATTACTCGCATGCGGTTAGTTGCCCGCATGCAGTTGATTACTCGCATGCGGTACGTCGCCCGCATGCAGTTGATTACTCGGATGCGGCATTTGCCCGCATGCCATTGATTACTCGCATGTGGTTAGTTTTTTTTTTTCACTATAAAGTGTACTAACGGCGTGACGTTACACGACATTTCAACGCATGTTTACGTGTCAAAAGAAAAATACGTGCCCAATATTTTTTATTAATCGACCTGACAAAAAACCAATTTTCAGTAAACATCCCTATTGTAGATATAGCAGATATATTGCTAGTTGCCCGTATACAGTTGTTTGCCCGCATGCAGTAGTTTGCCTGCATGCAGTTGTTTGCGCGCATGCGGTTAGTTGATCGCATGCAGTTTTTTCCCGTATGCGGTTAGTTGTCCGCGTGCAGTTGGATACTCGCATGCGGTTAGTTGACCGCATGCAGTTATATATAGCTTGTTATAGTTTTTATTTGTGTTATAGTTTTGTTTATGGCTTAAACAAGTGCGTGAATGTTTTTATAGGATGAGTGAATAAGTGATAATAATTATGGTTGTTTTAGCGAATGTGAGTACCAACACAAATATATCCAGGTTTAATGGTACAATAATAATTGTAAAACTATAATCAAGATTGTATTTATAAAAATAGTTTATTCCACGTTTATTCTTACCTGCAGGTACAGTATCTGTCGGCGCATCTCGGCGCAGGCGTCGGGGTGCAGCGGCGAGGCGGGGGGGCGGCGCCCGTTGCCGCGCGCGGGGCTCTCCGCGCACGCCGCCAGCAACGGGTCGAGAGTTTCGCTCTGCACATACGGGGTCATAATATAATCTTCCTCCCACCAAAAATGATATTAAAACCATAAAACAAGCCAAAAGATCCTTCCACCAAATGCTGATCAAGATAATGCAGATTACAATCCTCATGAAACGTGTTGAAAATGTGTCAAAAATTCGACTATTGTAGGTATAATTATGATAGCAGAACTGAGTGATTGAAAATGTAGACGTAAGTCGTTCCAAGCCAGGTTTTAAATTTCAGCCGCATCGTTTTAGGTAAAAGGCTGGCAAAGTATCTAAGTGCTCGAGAATTTCTAATGACACATAAAAGTTGCTAGTTCCAATTAGTCCCTCAAGAACAAAACATCAACGGCCACTCAGTCACTGTTGAAAAAGTTTACTCAGGTGTACACTATCCCCTTTTATAAAGCAGTCCATTATTTATGCATTCTTACGCCTTGCCAACACTAAGTAAAGGTCGGTAAAGGGCTTTCAGAATAATATGCTAATTTTATATCTTTCAAACAAGTTTTCACTAGACAGACGTTGTATACGAGTGACGAGTATCTTTAGGGACCGAAAAGGAATTCATTTTCTTTTTGACATGCCTGACTTGCTTTTCTTTTACTTTCGTTTTAAACTTAAGGTGATATATACGCCCCAATGTAACGCAGTACTGGCCGTGCGCCCGCTCGGTGCCAAAATATCAAAATTGAACCTCCTTTTGAACAGTTTTGTTTGAAAAATATTATTTGATTTACATATGCTATGTTAGGTATGAAGAAATTCCAGCCATAAATTTTTCTGTATAAAAATATTTTTAAACATCCAAGTCGTTTTGGAGGAGTTTCCCAAAGTTGCGAATAAATATCGTGTTGTTAATTTTTTTTTTAAAGCAAAACTATTAGTTACACGAAGAAACCTTGTGTTCAAAATTATGTACATGAATCAATAATAATTTTTTTTTTTTTTCAAACCTTTTATCCTAGCGGTTACTGAGGAGTATGCTTTAGAAAGTTACCGTTTTACGGCACTAAAGCGTATGTAGGCCCTTAATGAAAACTTTATATTGTACATTTGTCTATCGTAAATTTGCTTCTGTAATACTCTTTCCACTACATAGATCGTCATCTTCATCGGTAATGTCGATTTTGTGTCATTGAACGTAAGCTTTCGTCGACCTTCTGTATTGAATACTACGGTATTGTATTACTGGTAGATTTCGTTACAGTGTCAAGATCATTTTGTTAAAATATACAGCCACAACCTTATCTAGTTCATTTCCTTCATTACTTATTTCAATTCGTTCTCATTCATTAATCTTACGAGTTTTAACACTTATTGTTATTTTGTTTCCTAATTGTCTCAAAACTTGTTCATTTTCTGCTTTTAAATAAGTATATTGTTGTGTTGCTAATGTACCTACCTCTGTACTTAGAAGGATTGCGTCATTGCCATTTGCCAAACCTCGACAACCTACGCACACTGGGGATTAAGACTACCTATAAGTATACTAAATTCTATTTGAACGAGGTCATCTGTCGTCGACCTCATTCAATACCTAATTCATCATACCTACTCGATTTTTTTGGTCGTTTACCCAAATCTAATCTTGTCAATTCGTTTCTGTTTGTGAGTAGAAATTATAGAAACGAATGGATGAATTGAATGCTTTGAATGATAAGTTCAGTGTTATTTATCTGCCAAAATTTGAAGAACCAATAATAGAATATCAAAAGTTTTTCTATTGTACCTGTACGATAACAATGAAAGTGTGTCAACAGGTGCGAATAAAATGTTACAATTTCAGTTTTATAAAAGAATCTTCTTAAACAGCGCAGCGATAAAAGTTGCAATGTTTCTGATATCGACGATTATCCCTCCTAATTTATTGCATTTGTCATAACCTAGATTTGTTTTTAAGTTTAACTAAATTCAGCGTGCGAACAAAAGGAGTAGGAATGTATGGATCAAAGCAGATGGAGTTCTGTAGTTTCTACCTAAGAAAAAGGCATGAATGTATGTATCTTTTAACCAAATCTCACGTTAAATCAAAACATCTAAATGTTTTCTCCTGAAAAGTTAATTACAACAGAGTCCGGCTATAAAACTTAATGTTGTGTAATTTCGAGAGACGTTTTGTTTATTACAAACTTTCAGATGTAGAATTAACAAGATAATTGATGTGTCATTTACGTCATTAACTGAACACTGTCCCGCCATTAGTTAGACAACAAATGTGAGATTATTTTTTGAAAATTGCAAATTCAACTCGGTGTGATCAAACCCAGTGATTGTAAACCAAATAAATAAATAATCAGTTTTATTTGCATTGTAACCTTCGCATTTTAGCAGAAAGTAATCTCATTTAAATTATGCATAGCTTATAATATTTTAGTTGCAATAAAGTTGAAGGATAATGCATTTTAAAGCGTTGTTATTACATTTTACTTACAAGCAAAAAGAAAAGTAAGGCACAAATACGGTGAAGCCTTATATTTAAAAGTTGCTACAGGTAGGGAAACGAATTGCTTGGCAATTTGAGTTATGTTTACAAACGAACAATTGAAGCAGACTTTACAAATGGAATTCCTTATTATTTGCATACTATGGCTGCGCGTGAAGCTGCCAAATAATACATTTCCCAGACTGTCCAACCAATATTGCTGTAGCAAAGAGCAGTTCTGTGCAATATTGCGAAGGCAGGATTACTTACACTCATCGAATGATGCTCCTCCCCGGGCTGCATGCGGCAAACAAGGCGTTGCAACCAAATAAACATATACGTTACAACACGCCAAACAAATTAAATGTGCCAAGTACAAGCCATTTAGTGAAACAACCCGTGCCCACTGAAATGTGACGGTGTTTATACAGTTTACATATCGACTTTAAATCTTTTCAAGTGAAATTTATCGGATCACGCTTCAGTGGACAACGGTGCGAAATACAGACAAAAATTAAAACATCGAAATACTGAATACTACTGAGATAAAAAAGGGAAATCAAAATCAGTAAGTTAAAACTATAATGAGACTATAATTCTATTAAATATCAAGGATGGCTTCAAAGGCAAAAACATACTGTTTTTAGTCCAAAGCGCACTCAGTCATTGTCAGATTTCTATCTAGTGTAACTAGTCCAGAGATATAAATCTGTGCACTGAGTTAACTGTAGGTAACTGCCTGGGATGGGAAATTATGGAATGGAAATCAAGGGGAATCCTAGTTTTTACTTACATGCTACCTACGAACAATATAAAGAAAATGATGAAATTGATTATACTGCCACACAATACTACTTAATGTGAGTAGATACACTTAATAATATGCTAAATGAAAAAACAAGCATGCTATTTCGTTATGCACAAATAGGAACATGTAATTGTGAACTACTTACACATCGATACAAGGAAATATAATATTAGGTTACTGTAGTAAAGCGCGTGATTTATTGTGGCCGACGTAATTGCAGCTCAATACAGAAATAATAATATATCTTGCTTGCTAGGTATAAATCTTGATTTTTAGCGTGCTATAAAAAATGTCTATCATTTCCTGAGGTCTAAGCTATATACTATAGAAATATACATTATAATGATTAGTTCTCTCTAACAAGTAATGACTTTAATTTAATTATTTTACGCTATATGGTTCTATCTACTTAAAAATAATTCTAAGCTCAGTCTTATTAACCTGAAACCAACTTTCAGCAAATTAATCTAATTAAGAGAGACCATGAAAGTAAAATCCATATTAATTGGTTTAAACTATGTGATTCACTATCTCTGAATGGGATCAATGAATGTAAATGGATCACAGCAAAAAGCTGCAGTGGCACAAATTATTAATATGCGTGCGCACTGAAACAGATCATTTAGTAGACACAGTTTCATTTGAGACACGACATACATACACACGCACAGACAAAGAAATAAGAACGTTAAATTACTATTTTAATGACCACAGAAACTTATATAAGAGACGAAATAATTGAGAAAGTGAGTCTTGAGGTAAAGTAGAACAAAATATTTGCTGCGTCATTTTTCATATTTATTTGGCTTATGTCAAATATCTAGCTGTTGCATTAAAATGGAACGTAACTGTTATTTATATCGACTGAGTAGATAAAATGCTGGCTCATTAGAAAAACGTAAGCAATGTTTGTGGCCAGTGTATTATGGAAATTCGTTTTATGGTAAAGGGATTGGATGGAGACTATAAGGATGTTAAGGATAGGGTAGAATAGAAACTTGGCAATTACTGGATTGGTCGTAAACATTGTTGAGTAGGTACAGTCATCGGTCGTATATATGGCACAAAAGTTTTAGAGAATCGACGAATTGAAGAGGTTTTTAAATCTATCCCACTTATTGACAAACGCGGAGTAAAGTTATGTTTAACTAAATCTCCAAAAAAAGATACCGTGTTACAAAGTATACTCTGAGTTTATTAACAACGGGTTATACTAATGTGTCTGACGACTGTTGACAATATAACATTTTCTAAATCCCAATGTGCCATATGAACGCTCGCTTTTGCTTCTTTCGTCTTATCCACACATACATGCACAGCATCACAGCTACCATCAAACTGACCTCCTGTAAGACCCGCTTGAGCTGCAGCAGCAGTGTCTTGATGTCGACCACGTCTTGCAGCAGCGAGGCGGGTGCTGGCGCCGGTGACGCGCTGCCATCGCTGATGCCTGCGTCAGACGGCGTCTGCGTCCGTGAGCGCTGCAGTAGCCGCGCTGTGCGAACTGGCAAACTGGCCCTGGAAATGTACATTGTCTTGTTACTATAGCCATAAGATAAGCGACTACTTTAACACATTATTGCTGACCGTCGTACGTGCAAATGATAGTTTTGAACACTGGCCTGACTTGCGGTCTATGTTGTCAGACATGACTTGAACGAAAAGCTTCACTGTCACCCAACTTTATCCTACATGGCACCAAAAGTTTTTGTCGGCAATTATGGGTCTTGCACCGCTTTAGTGCCGTACTAACGGCGGGGTTATAGGGTTTAAAAATATATATAATTTATTATTGATTCATGTACATTATTTGTGAATCATTTTTTTTTGTGTAACTTGTAGTTTTCTTTAAAAAATAATTAACAACACGATATATTTTGGCAACGTATGGATACTCCTCCAAAACGATTTGGATGTTTGAAAATATTTTTACACAGAAAAATTGATGGCTAGAATTTCTTGATAATTGAAATAGCATAATATGTAAATCAAAGAATGTTTTGCAAACAAAACTGTCCAAAAGAAGTTTCAATATTGATATTCTGGCTCTGAGCAGGCGCACGGCCAGTATTTATTTATTTATTTATTTGACACCAATAAGTACAACATCTTACAGTTTTCCCAAGATGATGTTATACCACATAATAAATAATGTTATACACTATATACGAGTAGATACATAAAATATTAACAATAAAAATAAAATAACAAAAATCAAGAAACCATTAAAGTAAGTACTGCGTTAACATTGGGGCATATAATAATACGCCTTAACGTGTTAAGCAATAATTTTACTTAGGTATGGCCCAAAATTAGACCATAAGATGCTCAAGTCTTTAAGTACAAGGTGTATTTTGTAGAGCCCTTCTCCCTTATCGAAGAACATAAGCTGTGGTGACTGGCTTAAAATATTCTTCAGTCATTAAGGTTGCAGTGGGCGGGGTTAGCTACTCTAGGTGAGATGAACGTACATTTATCGTCAATAATGGGGACAATTTTTGAAATAAAGGCAACCGCTCAACTCTTCTTCCATCCGATTTGGAGCGGCAGCCGTGCACATTTTTAGATTAATCGATACGATCGGAAAACGAGATCGGAAGGCAAAATCCTTCACACAACATTTTCCTTGAAGCAAAAGATACGAGTACTTATTTTGATCTCAAATCGAGTCTTCACCTTGTCATTAATGCTTTATCGATGCAGACGAGAGCTGTTATCATTTAGATACATCATCTATAAATTCCAGGTGTCACTATAAATAACGAAAACCAATCGCCTTTGACTGAATCATAGACGATGCCATAAATAGTTCAGCCATTTCGGCATTTCCGGCAAGTAAGAAGGTAGGACATGAAAATCCCCTAAAGTTAATGGGCAGAGTAATGGCTTGCTGATTCCATTTGAGGGTCATGACGATGGGCGAGCCGACCCGCCTACTCAAATTAATTAGTAAAACTAGGGCGACAAGCGATGATACAGTTGTTTTTACACCTGTTGAAAGTATAACTAGTTATATACGATAGGAGTAATGTACTCAATCTAGTTAATGAATGTAGACCTAAGTCTGCTTCCGGACTAGTTATACCTATGAATGGAACACTGAAATTGATGCGTGCCTTTAGCTCGTGGAAAGCCAACATTCTACAAGTTGCTGCGAATGTCGTTTCACATAGCTGTTGCCATCTTCTGGTTAGTGTTAGTGCGCCAAGGTCTGGCCTCTAGTCTCTCAATGCCGATGTTTTGATTCTGAGAATTCGATTCAGTCATTATTATTGATTTCCCTTTGTTTTTAAAACAACCGTATTATAACTTTCTACTTATCATTGATACCTATACCTAATCTATGTTTATAACAGTAGTAAAATGAGTTGTTATTAAAATATTAATTGTTGAACTAAACACGATTGCAGCAAGTGAGTTTAGAAACAGCGGTTTTATTAAAGATCGTATATTTTCTTAGTCCACAATAATTGTCCACAGTTATGTCGAGAGCTCTATTAAAGACAGCAAGCAACAGTTCGGAAAACAAGACAATATACCAAAACAAATAAACAAAGGAAAGTTTGATTGTGCAATATACGTTGTTATACCGTGGATTACCACAATAAAGTGACGTTGGTGCTGTTGGGAAAGAAACCAATAACATCCGGTTATGAAATCATCAGCCAATAGAGCGTATAGGAAAGGTAGAACAAACAAAACGAAACAAAATGCAGTAGAAACAGTCGGTCTACGCAGCCACGTAAATGAGAAAACGACTCATAAAAATGATATTTAATGCGTCCAGTCATCATTGTTTTTACTTGCTGTACCTACGGTGCTATGGCATGGTTCAATTGAAACAAATAAGGATAATCAACACCGTTTTGTTTATGAATCATATATGGCTTCAGCTAGCCTAACTCTGAACTCACTGCCTCTCCATTGGCCTTGCGATGTTGCTGCGGCCGCGGTGGTTACTTGGCCTTTCAATGCACACGAAACAGCACTAATATTGCTCATAGATGCACGAGGTTGTGAATAAAATAACATTCGACTACGACCTAATTAGGAAATTCGACTGCAAAATGAAGCAAATCAGTCGTTCTTGACTCAAAACATTAGTCTCACGAATGTAGAACGTGAGTACATGTCCCACATAATAGTCTCATAAGCACAGAATTTTGAAAACACGACATTCGGTGATACATAAACCACTTGATATCGTATGATAACACTCATGTTTCACCAAGCAGATACGATATCGACTTGATTTTATACGAATTATTATATCTGATGGTTAATTCTTGTAGAATAATACGTTTCATTCATATTTGATGTCACTTTCTATCTTAAATTACAGAAACCGCACACCAGACACACGCAATGGTTATATATTTTTATTGTATTTATTGGCCACCTGTATTGTTTAGCCCTCTGGCTTCGCAGGCTGGGGGCAGGGCTGGCGGAGCGCGCGGCGGCGGGCTCGGCCACAGCGACGTGCAGGTCCGTCTTTTGGCGGCGGGCCCCCAGGTGCTGGGCGGGCCCACCCGGGCCGGCGCTCGCAGACGTGGCCGAAACTGACCGCATGTCGCGCGGGAGACTTTCACAGCGCGCACGCACGCGGACAACTGAAGTGCGGCCGCCTCCCGCGCTATCGGCGCCGCCACCGCCGCCGACGACGCACCAGCTCGCCCGGAAAAATCAGATCTCGTGGCGTCGACCCTATCCATTCATGCCGAACGGATCATAATCATCACGCAGTTTTCTTTTTGTTACACTCTATTTGTACGGTTAAACCTACAAGTCTACGCACCGTGATAACGGCACGGTTTCGATGAATTGTTTATCATAATATTTGCCATAACAGCACCATAACGCGAAATGGTATAGCACTGAGTACACTGACTTCTAGTTTGGCAACATGTCAAATGACGCAGCGAGGTGTGTCGGAAAGGGAGAAGCTGAACGAGCGATTCTAATGTCTGAGTCGTCACACCAAGCGTCACGCTTGCTGACCACGCACTGCCACCACAAGCACTTTCTTTTGCACGTGATTATGTTTGTTTTGTGTCATTATACAGATAGTGTCCGTAACGACCGGGTTGAAATTTATAGCACGTATAATGCACGAATTTACACTGTTTTACACAACACTATTTCACATGTACGGACGGAGGAATGGTCGGAGGGTGTGATAATGATCAGGGATCTTATAGGTCAGTGTCAATGTCTCGACGCGTTTGTTTGTTTTGCACAGGGTCGCCGGTCTGGTTGCCATCTGCTAGTGAATAGCGGGAGCGGCGCACCGCGCAAGCGCGAGTCCGTTCAATAATCACCCCCGGCTCAGCTGATTTATTTCTATATTCGCCCTCTACACGCAGCAGCTGAGCAAACATTTACAAATGAAAACGTATTTGAAATGTTTAATGTTATATTCACGTTTCACTCACTGATGAAAACATAAAATTCGAATGGTGACGTCTTAATCGATTTCAGCCCGAGTGTGACGTCATTTTTGTTACTAATAACATTCGCAGAACATTTTCATTTTATTGCATGACAGGATAATCACGTTATCTGTATCCAGGGAGTACTCGTATGTTTATTATCCGACCGTTTTTATTTACAGATGAAGCTCAACTTTATTTGGCGGAGCAATATAATCTAGGACTTAACTATTAAAAGTGATACTGTTTTCGTGAATTAATGAGCCGTGAAGTAAGTTCCGTTACTGTTTACCTGCAGACAGGTATTAAGGGGCGGTAATGGAATCAAAGCTGTGTCGGTCACGGTTTAGGCTGGCGACGATGGCGGCCAAGCGAAACGCAATTGTCTAAAAATACGGTAACTTACCATGGGTACAATTACCATCCTGAAACAACTGCCAGAAATACACAAAACAAACTAGTTTTGTATAATGACTTTTGTTTAAGTATGGTTGGTCGTAGACACTCGTAAAAAGTTTGAACAGGAAACGTTAGGTGAGTACATTACAAACATAACATCCCAACCTGTATTCGACGCAGAGGTGCACCAATAGCACACCAGCAATTCACCAGTTACTTTTGAGTCCTAAACCGCGAGCCTATCGCCATAATGCCCGCGTCTTCCACTGTGGCGAAACGGGCTCCGTACGGAGTCCGTTTAACTCGCAATGGTGAACTGCATAAAAATGCTTCCACTGAATAAGAGTGAGCGGAGCGGACTAAACGAGTTCAAAGAGTCACGAAAGTGTGGCAGATCGAGCGGATTCCGCTCGACTCTCAACACTGATTTTGATACGGCTGTGTCAGGGCGTCGCACGCTAGTTTTGAACGGACTCGCACTCCGTAAAATCAGCTGGCAGTGGAAGGCAAAAGCTGAAACTCTTTCTTAGTGGAAATGCACAACTATTTTACTCCAGTCCGCTCAGTTCGTTACCTCCATTTCCGCTCATTACTCTTTTTAAATGGAAGCCAGACTTTAACGAGTACTACTCCAGACTTCGGGCTATTGAGAAATTCCAGATGAAAAAAACTGAACAACACATCCCGACCCGGGCAACAGATCCAGGCACACATACTCAGCAGTAGCTCTTCCGACTACTAGAACAACGAGCCAGTTCCTTACAATTTACCCAATAAAAGTAGACAAAGTAATTACCAAGAAATCTAGAAAACGCGAAGCTAATCTAATAAAATTAACAAAGAGAAAGAATACTTTTTTAATTTTACATTCACTCTTTCACCAACTAAAATACGACGAACGAGAAAATGCTGAAATTCAATTAACTAGAAATAATTCAACTACAGATAACAAACAGTACCTGTTTAATAATGGATTATTTATGTATATTATGCCTCTGTTTTAGGCACATAACATAATAAATGAATGTCGAAAATGCAGAAATACAATTAGAAATAATTCAATTACAGTCAAGAAACAGTATATCTATGTAATAATGAATAATAATTTATGTTTATTTAGGCACATAACGTATGCAAATATCGTCCATATAACAAGTGAAGGATGTAACAAAATGCGTGATCATGCATTGCTTGCGTTAACAGCCAAGTAATCAAGGAACCCGGGGGAACGCCCGCATAAGAGCCAAGACATGTCCAACTAATTATTACTTCCATAACAACGATGCCAGCTAACTAGACTGTGGGCTTTACGATACAGCTTGTTGCCTGCTTCCCTTGGAGCAAGGGAATAAATAATATGCGAAGATAAATTATTTGAAGCTTTTTATGTGCTGGTAGTGGGATTAAATAAATACGGTTTTTTATGTTGGTTCTTTAATTTAAACTTAAGTTTATTTTAATAAACTTGTCGATCTCACTTTACCAAACCTACATGAACGCAAGGAACGTCGCCAAAGAAACATAATATAGGAATAACTCAATAAAAATGACGCTAGCAATAGGGTCCTATTCGTTGAAATCTATTTTTAAAAGAGACAGGACATATACAGATTTCACTCAGAGCCTAAGCGGCTGCTACACCAGTCGTACTCCTACGCAGGGCCGAAGCAATGATTACGCAGGGCCGAAGCAACGACTACGCAGGGCCTACGCAGGGCCTACGCAGGGCCTAAGAAGCTATAACGCAGGGCCAATGTGTCTGCTATGCAGCACTACGCGGCTGCTGCGCTAGGCCTACGAGATTGCTACGCATGACTTGCGCGACTGCAATGCAAGGCCTACGCAGGGCCAGAGTTGACGTGAATGCTGGACAAACACCTAGTACGAAGAGGCTTTTATATACATTCTGCTGTTCCACATTAATTTGTTCTAACTAGGCGCCACGCCCGATTTTTCACACTGGCTAGTGTGAACAGTTTTGCTAAGATATATTAATGTTCCTGGTATAATGATTTAGTGTTCCATTAGATACTTGTACTTCCGAATCTAGAAAAAAAAACATTGCTTATAATATAACTAATATGTGTATGTTTTTTGTTTTTGCAAGTTTGTGATTGTGACGGTTTCGGATGAAAGTAATGCAAATCTTAATCTTGGTCTTATTTCAGTATGCTACAGATATAAATGGTATTAGCACCAAATTACATAGCAAATCAATGCCTACTGTTTGTGCAACTAGAGAAACTGAATCGTGTGGTTAGTGCGGTATTGTTCGTGTAATTAATACGTGATAATTAAAACGATCATGTTTCATTAAAATTAGAATTCATAACCTACAAGATGTATTTTATACACTGCTTATATAGCCCCGAATTGTTTTCTTTTTTTTAAAAACAAGCTTTTTCGTATTCTTCTCAGCAAACCATTTCATTTGATACCCGTATCATATTAGTGCACAAAAAATAACTAGTCCGCCAACTTGAGTCGTACGCCATATTGGATTTAGAATGACGTCACATAGCTAAGCATGCATTGTCATCCAAACTAAAAGTGTATGCAAAATTCCATTGGAATCGGTGGCGGATAACTGCTTTAAAATTCAAGTGCAACACCCCTTGACCCGAACACACTTACATACATACACATATTGAAAGTTAAATAAAAGTTCATTATTTGTCAAAATCCAGCCCAACAATCTGTCAAAATTCAAATTCATTTATTTGCCAGAATGTAGGTTTACAAAGTATCATCTTAAATCTATGATGGTCCCTTTACATTCTACTATTAAATATGGTGTGCAAATGTTTAATTTTAGGTTGTACCGTTGTACTATCATCTAAACTTATAGTATACTTTCTTATCTAAATTTTATTAAACTAGACTTAGACACATCATCATCTCCAAAAAAGCTACATTCAGAATGCAGCCCTTGTTGTTGAAGGCATGATTTGGATTTAATTTTACACATACAATATTTTCCGTTTAATCGACAAATCGCTCGCAAACTAACAACGTTTATGCTCCATATTATGCCCACGCTATAGTTTCCTTACGGGAATAATACCAGAAGCCATAAGTTCAAATTGAGTTCTTAATTAATGATGTTCTGTAACGCAGACGGCGTAATGTGGCCTCGAGGCGACCGCAGCCCGCAGGCGATTCTATTCAAACGATATAGTACCACTGTACAGTAGATAGGTATAGAAGGCTAACTCGATACAATTAACGAAAACAGGGCCGTACTCTGCTAGAGACGACTTTGTCAACTCTTTCCATACAAGCCAAGCGTGTCGATCGTGATTCACAGAAGCCCGTCACAATAGGGATATTGACTGAAAATTGATTTTTCCCGTCAAGTAGATTAATTCAAAACATTGGACACTATTTTTCTTTTGAAAGGTAGGTAAACAAAAAGTGATGACAATACAGTTATGGAGGGTAGAGTAAAGGAGAACGATCTCCGAGCATGAAAAAGTGTCCGTGAAAATTTACCATACTTCATAAAAGATAGCTTGATCTCTGCGACATCTGTCAGTATCAATAATTGTAAATAATTGCGCTTGACAGGCTAAAATTATCGTAACAATAACGTATACGTCAGTATGACATATGTCACAGAGATCAAGCTATCTTTTATGAAGTATAAATAAGGGTGGCGGTGCAGTACCCACCGGGTAAATATTGCAATCTCGCCGGTGTCTGTATTTTTTTATTATCTAATAATTGTACATGATGATTGACAACAAAATAAAAAATAAATAAAAAAAAACATAAAGTAAATATTTCATAAAAAGATATTATACATACTGTTGGCTTTTACCACGAAAACTTTTCCCCATTATTATTCAAATGTTTTAAAAAGTTAACAAACTGCTACATTCATACTACACCCTTTGCCGACGCTATTAGCGTCATTTTGGAACTATTATTTAGTACCTATAGCTGGACACTTTTTCAACTTTCGCCCCATATGAGATCGTTCTCCCTTACTCTACCCATCATAAATACAAATCGTCAAAATATCGTGTTACGTCACGGGTTGGTACACTAACAAGTGACGTCACAAGGAGTGCGAGTGCTGAACTTTGATGCGTTTTATCTTTGTAAATTTTGTGTGCAATATTGTTTGACAATCTCACTGACGGACTCAATATAGAATCATCATTTTTCTACTCAAGAAACATCCCTGAAAACTCGATCCCAGCGTTATCATGCTAGTATAATATTAATTGTTGAATGGAGCCGACCTTCTGTACCCTATCTATTTTGTGGCACAAATTCTTTCTCACCGGGGATTCAGGTTACCGTGGCCGCTTTGCTAATTAATACAATGCAATTTGTGTATGTTTTGTGCGTTGTTGCGACTGCTATATAAAGTTATAGATCAGTTTTTATACTTTAGTTTTAATCAAAAAAACTGTATTGGGTTTATCATTGCACGTAAATTCTTCTTGAGTCTCTCGTGCTACGGAAACATTAACGTTTATTTCTATAAAGTTATCATTTGCCATATTTTTTTTTACTGAGCATGTTGTGCAACGTCTAGACATAAGATATATATATACTGTATTGCTATCTGATATATACGTTCTACATAGGAAATGCATGGGGTGCAATGCAGACGAAGCGAAGCGTTACACGCAAAGGCTACAGGATTAATGATTTCACATAAAAAAGCACTTGCGAAACTTTACCATTGCAGTTACTAAAGGGGTTGGTTTTACCCCAATCTCATACATATGCTTGTGACATTAGCGTGGTAGTTTACATATGAATGTTTTAACATTTGGTATTTAGCGAATGAGAAACAGGCAGTCGTGGTTGTGTAGTATTTAAAGTCTTCTTTGACGGTATCGTAAACTACGTCTGATGAGTCTATTCAAAGCCATGCTTTAAAAAAAATCGGGCCTGTTTTGGGATGACTGCGTACAAATGTAACTTCATGTTGACATAATTATTTTATGCACTACTTATATTTTGCTACTTGTAATTTTTCAACTTACTTTTCGTATCTGTTTCAGTGTACTTTTGCTGTAACGAATGGTATTGGTTTTACACCAGTCTCATACTTATTATATGCATGTGACATTAAAGTAGTATGACGTTCAAAAGGGCATATTTAGCGAAACAGGCAATCGTGATTAGGTAGTCTAGAGTCTTCTTTGATGGTATTAAAATGTATCTAATGAGTCTATTCAAACTTTTGCATACTGAAACAATTTTCGAGCTTGTTTAAATGTCTATTTTGGGATAGTTGTTTAAATATTTGGAGGTATGTATGGAACACGGTGTAAAGTCCCGCTACGTCCATATAAAAGGTAGGATCCGCCGACCAGATGGGTTTTTTGTCTAGGGGTTTATTCTCTACCTCCATCAACGAAGTTACGGGCCCCGTCCGAGAGTATTCCGAAACTTCGAAGTAAAAAAAACAACTGTTAAGTTCAGTATTTTGAGCCGATACTGTAAAATTTTGTTGTCGTTCATTCTTAGTTCGGGCCCCGAACGAATCATCCGACCGTAGTAATACGGAGTAGGAAACGCCCGTAACGAAGGCCGAAACTACGGAATTCATGGTTAGGGAGTAGACAACTGGTCCTGGCAACTGTTCGACCGTTGTTGTCGGACTGTTGTAAGTGTTCAAATCATGCCGAAAACACTGCATGCGCGGTGCTGGATTTTGTTTGACGTCAGTTCATTACTTCATATGTAGCAACATAGATGCCGTTACACATAAAAAAGATTTCAAATAGAAAATTGCTTGTGCTCTGCTCTATTTTTTTGCTACTTCCTATAAAATATCTCACCGTAAAATATAACATTATTACCTAGTGCGTAACAGTTAACTTTGAGTAAACGTAATCTGTGCATTAGATACGTTCAATAACTTTCCTCCAATCGTTTTCCTATGGTTATCGAACCCGCCAATCATTCGATTAAAGTACCGAGCGCGAAGTCTTCAAAACAAGATGGGTTATTTTTTACTTCGGTTCTCATAAAGCTATTATTATGTAAGCGTACCTATCATTAATTATGTTGTACATTAAAAGGCACCGACGCGCCTGAGGTCGTTAACTTTTACAGTTTAGCTCGTAATTGCCAAACTTATGTGGAAAATAATCATACGCGATAAGGATAATAAAACTTTTATAATAACATAGAACGTATCGATAACCATTCTAGGAAGCGTAACACAGATGTGGAATGAATACGTACAAAATATTGATAAAACACTTTACAGCACCAGTGAATGCGACTAGGCAATGATTGAACGAAACGATTACAAGTATTGGTTTCATAGTTAATTATTTGAGACCCCTGCATTGGTATTTATGAGTAACTATGGCTTCTATAAGCAGCTTCGTTCCGCTTGAAAATATTGATAAAACACTTTACAGTACTAGTGAATGCGACTAGGCAATGATTGAACGAAACGATTACAAGTATTGGTTTCATAGTTAATTATTTGATACCCCTGCATTGGTATTTATGAGTAACTATGGCTTCTTTAAGCAGCTTCGTTCCGCTTGAAAATATTGATAAAACACTTTACAGTACTAGTGAATGCGACTAGGCAATGATTGAACGAAACGATTACAAGAATTGGTTTCATAGTTAATTAATTGACACCTCTGCATTGGTATTTATGAGTAACTATAGCTTCTATAAGCAGCTTCATTCCGCTTGGAAATATTGATAAAACACTTTACAGCACTAGTGAATGCGACTAGGCAATGATTGAACGAAACGATTACAAGAATTGGTTTCATAGTTAATTATTTGAGACCCCTGCATTGGTATTTATGAGTAACTATAGCTTCTATAAGCAGCTTCGTTCCGCTTGAAAATATTGATAAAACACTTTACAGCACTAGTGAATGCGACTAGGCAATGATTGAACGAAACGATTACAAGAATTGGTTTCATAGTTAATTATTTGAGACCCCTGCATTGGTATTTATGAGTAACTATAGCTTCTATAAGCAGCTTCGTTCCGCTTGAAAATATTGATAAAACACTTTACAGCACTAATGAATGCGACTAGGCAATGATTGAACGAAATGATTACAAGAATTGGTTTCATAGTTAATTAATTGACACCTCTGCATTGGTATTTATGAGTAACTATAGTTTCTATAAGCAGCTTCATTCCGCTTGGAAATATTGATAAAACACTTTACAGCACTAGTGAATGCGACTAGGCAATGATTGAACGAAACGATTACAAGAATTGGTTTCATAGTTAATTATTTGAGACCCCTGCATTGGTATTTATGAGTAACTATAGCTTCTATAAGCAGCTTCGTTCCGCTTGAAAATATTGATAAAACACTTTACAGCACTAGTGAATGCGACTAGGCAATGATTGAACGAAACGATTACAAGAATTGGTTTCATAGTTAATTATTTGAGACCCCTGCATTGGTATTTATGAGTAACTATAGCTTCTATAAGCAGCTTCGTTCCGCTTGAAAATATTGATAAAACACTTTACAGCACTAATGAATGCGACTAGGCAATGATTGAACGAAACGAGTACAAGTATTGGTTTCATAGTTAATTATTTGAGACCTTTGCATTGGTATTTATGAGTAACTATAGCTTCCATAACCAGCTTCGTTCCGCTTGAAAATATTGATAAAACACTTTACAGCACTAGTGAATGCGACTAGGCAATGATTGAACGAAACGATTACAAGTATTGGTTTCATAGTTAATTATTTGAGACCCCTGCATTGGTATTTATGAGTAACTATGGCTTCTATAAGCAGCTTCGTTCCACTTGAAAATATTGATAAAATACTTTACAGCACCAGTGAATGCGACTAGGCAATGATTGAACGAAACGATTACAAGTATTGGTTTCATAGTTAATTATTTGAGACCTTTGCATTGGTATTTATGAGTAACTATAGCTTCCATAACCAGCTTCGTTCCGCTTGAAAATATTGATAAAGCACTTTGCAGCACTAATGAATGCGACTAGGCAATGATTGAACGAAACGAGTACAAGTATTGGTTTCATAGTTAATTATTTGAGACCTTTGCATTGGTATTTATGAGTAACTATAGCTTCCATAACCAGCTTCGTTCCGCTTGAAAATATTGATAAAACACTTTACAGCACTAGTGAATGCGACTAGGCAATGATTGAACGAAACGATTACAAGTATTGGTTTCATAGTTCATTATTTGAGACCTCTGCATTGGTATTTATGAGTAACTATAGCTTCTATAACCAGCTTCGTTCCGCTTGATAAATATTGATAAAACACTTTACAGCACTAGTGAATGCGACAAGTCAATGATTGAACGAAACGATTACAAGTATTGGTTTCATAGTTAATTATTTAAGACTTCTGCCTTGGTATTTATGAGTAACAATAACTTCTATAAGCAGTTAAGTTCCACTTGAAAATATTGATAAAACACTTTACAGCACTAGTGAATGCGACTAGGCAATGAACGAAACGATTACAAGTATTGGTTTCATAGTTAATTATTTGAGACCTCTGCATTGGTATTTATGGGACACTATTGCTTCCGTTGCGCTCGAAAGTTACAAAGTATCCAAAGGATCGTTATCCCGGGATAAAAACGTTGCCTAAGTCTTACTCCAGCCAGAGTCCAATCTATGTTTCTCAAATCATCTCAAATTTATCAACAATGATTCGGCGGTTTGGGTGTGATAACGTAAAAAAAATACAGAATTGTTTTTGCAATTATAATAATACAGTTATAAGTAAGTATCTATGGATATTTATTAAAATTATCCACATTTTCAATATAGTTATACCTTTTATAGCGACCTTAAGTGCAATATTAACAGAATTTTAAGTTACTAAGATAAATGGCTACGGAAGATCTATCCTCAGAACTTGACTAATAATTTATTTTACATACGACCTAAGTACCTACTAGGAATATTGGCAACTAAGTACTTGTAAGATTTTCAGCAAAGCTTCAGCTGTGGTAAATTTCCCAATTTAACAGGTAGGTAGCTGTATCACGTCAAAACTATTAAAACGTGCTAAATGGTCGAAACTAAATCTATGGCCTTTTATGGATAGTTTTATAGCTAGCCAGCGAGTGGGCGTAAATAGCACAGGTCCACCAAAACTATATCCCACGAGAGAACCTTGATTCACATAAATGTTGTTTCCAATTTACAACGATTTATTACGAAATCGTGCCTTAGATCTTTGTTAATCCGAATGATCTAGGCTTTGGGCTATTGATTTTGGAACCAAGATTGTTCGTTTATGTAAGGTTGTTTATTTGAATAAAGCCATTATAATTTCTTTGTTTACAATTAGCTTCTTTCAGCGGTTTCGCCCGCGTCAAAGTCCCAAGTCAAGGAAATCCAATCCCAAGGGAATAAAACTGCTCCGAGATAAAAAGTAGCCCGCGTGCGTGACAGTAGGCAATTATCCCAGGGGAAACATACTCGCGGGCAAAAAGTAGCCTATGTCCTAATCCAGGATATCATCTACCCGTGTGCCAAGTGTCATATAAATCCGCTCGTTAAGACGTGAACATGTAAGAAACAGATAGACAGACAGACTTACGCATTTATAATATTTTATAGGAAAGATCCCGTTATAAGTTATTTAAATAAAGTCATTATAACTTTTATGTTTTAGTATATATATCCTAGACACATGATATCGGAATTTAAGGGCCTTCCACAGCTTTAGTGCCGTAAAACGGTTACTTTCTAATTATATTAATTCATGTAAATTATTTGTAAGACATTGTTCTTTCGTGTAACTAATAGTTTTGCTTTAAAAATAAATTAACAACACGATAATTTTTCGCTTTTTTGGATAATCCTCCAAAACGACTTGGATTTTTAAAAATATTTTTACACAGAAAAATTGATGGCTAGAATTTCTTCATAACTGAAATAGCATAATGTAAATCAAAGAACATTTTTCAAGCAAAATTTACCAAAATGAGAATAGAATAGAATATACTTTAATGTACACCAAAAAAAAAGAAATTACACATATATTTTACAGCAACTTAATACTATGGGTACAAAGGCGGTATTATCGTTGACGGCGAAATCTGCCAGACAACCTTTCAAGGAGGTTCAATATTCATATTCTGGCTCCTAGCGGGCGCACGGCAAAGGAACAAATACGCCTTAAGGGGCTGAAGTCGAACAGTTGACAATCGACATCTGCGTTTCTAAGCCACGCCCACTGTCATCGACAGCTTAGGGGAAAACTTTAAATTGGAGCGAAAAGTATTTGAAAATTAAATACACAAGGCCGACCACAGAGGCCCACATCATAAACGGACTCTTCCGATGGTTTTTGCAAAAATATTACCGCTCAAGTTCTTATTTCAAACTGGCGGCTAGCATCTGACATCAGATCGTTCACTGTTATTTTGCCTATGGATGCAACTAATCTTTATTTATGTAGCAATAAGTTGCTACGAAAATAAAGATCACTAAAAAAGGTAATCTGGCTAGTGACATACGAGTTTTTGCCGTGAAAAATGAATAAATATTATAATTCTGTCTACTTCTATGCGACTGCAACATATAAGAACACAGTAGGTGACATTTTTTAATAATGGTTTTATAGCCAGTTTTTTTTTTTAATATAATTGTAATGAGTTCTACTATACTGAAATGGACTGTGTAATGTTAACTGTGTAATGGAAACTTTAAATTTGTATTGAGATTTGGTGCTTTCATTAATCAATTTAATCATTATTTACAATAGGAAAGTCTCATCAAATTATAAAACACCTTAAATTTGCAAATATCCAGAGTAAGTTCTGGATATTTGCAAATTTAAGGAACAACAAATCTGGAGTGGATTTAAGGTTCGGAAATGTCTTTTTTAGGCATATTTAAAATATCCAATAGAATTTAGGACACTATTAATATAATTTATACAATTCGTAGGTTCATATTCTCTTGAAATATTAAGATGTCATTTAGTTACTAATACAACATGACTTTCCATAGCCTACTTTAAATCATAATATTTTTGCGCTATTCTGGAATATAATAGTTTCAAGGCAATTACTGGGTTTTGATATACACCAGCCTTCCACCACCACCGCCACCACCACGTGACCGGTGCCGTTTTTGAGATAACATTAGTTCTATTTTTAAAGAGGTTTAAATACTTTTTAGTTATGGACTTAGTAAGTAAACTAAACGACATGAGTCGTTTATAATACAACAAAAATGTACATGCTAGTGACAGCGGTAGTGCCAGAGAATAAAAAGAATACAGAGTTTGACAATATTCCTTGTGATTTCGTTAGTTCCAATTAAAGCCACCAGGCTTCATGATTTGGCTGCATTATACCTGTTTTTTTTTGACAGATTGAATTGATATATTTGAATTGTCGAGTTCTTTTTTTTGTATTTTGCGGAAAAAAGCGACATACCTACGTCCTCCTAGCAACGCCATAAAGCGGTCACTGTCAAATTGCACTGGATGGAAAGAGAAGCACGATGGAATTTGTATAGATTTTTTATAAAATTTAATAATATGAATTACTTAAACATAATTAATGAAACTTCAAAATATACGACAGCTAAGTATTGCGTCCTGTTATGATACGTTATTGTTGTTAATTGTACAAATGCACGCTGATCAGTATTACCGCAATTTTTTGTGCGTAAACGTGTTTCGGCCACAGCGAAGTTTTCGGAAATATGATCAAGATTAACATATCTTTTTCCGCTGCCACATCTTCCATAGATTTGGCAAAAAAATAATTAAAATAATGCCTTTTTTGGGAATTCAGCCCCTTAACATGAAAATGTAGACGCACGAGTTTCTTGAATAAGGTGTAGTTCGGGTCGTTTAGTACAACGATCTTGACCGGTTTTAGTATGTATCAGACATTATGTCATTCGCATTTGAAAGTATCAATATTATGTAGGTATTGTATATGGGATTATGAAGACAGTTAAACATGACGTCACGTGTTAACGGTAAATTATGGAATGCGTATTTTATTGGAATGGGACAGTTAGGTTATATCACTTTATTTATTTATCGTAATTATATGTTGTTTCAGAAATATATGAGGCCAATCTTCATCTTCATTCAAACTATTACATAATTTGAGATCCCAGTTTAGTGATTACGTTTAATTATTGGCCTATTCAACTTTTTTAATGACTTTATGTAATGTTGTGACTTTGTAAAAAGTTCCAACGGTACTTTGGGACATCAACACTCAAGTTTTTTGTGAGCTAATCGATACCGTTTCTGCCGTGTTATTTTAAAAGGGTATTAGACTCGAAGGAGTTTACCACTTATGGGCGAGATATTTAATTTGAATGGATTATATATAATTCATTTAAACGTGAAAGCAAAGAAACAGTTACCCGAAAATAATTTAAATTAAATGGAGTTCGTTGCAAGCTTAAACATAATATATCGATGGACGAACTCTGTGGCTACTGAAAAAAAACCGGGCAAGTGCGAGTCGGACTCGCGCACGTAGGGTTGCGTAAATTGCGGTTTACGATTTGTGACGTATTAAAAAAAAACTACTTACTAGATCTCGTTCAAACCAATTTTCTGTGGAAGTTTACATGGAAATGTACATCATATATTTTTTTTAGTTTTATCATTCTCTTATTTTACTTCTAAACTTTTTTTTCTACGGGGGGAGGGGGTGACCACGACACATTTTACCACTTTGGAAGTGTCTCTCGCGCAAACTATTCAGTTTTGAAAAAAAAAAAATTAGAAATCTCAATATCATTTTTGAAGACCTATCCATAGATACCCCAACAATGGTCAGAGGAAAAAAAATTGTGTTTCAGTTCTAAGTATGGGGAACCCCCAAAATTTATTGTTATTTTTCTATTTTTGTGTGAAAATCTTAATGCAGTTTACAGAATACATCTACTTACCAAGTTTCAATAGCATAGTTCTTACAGTTTCAGAAAAAAGTGGCTGTGACATGACAGACAGACATGACGAATCATTAAGTATGCCGTTTTTTGCCATTTGGCTACAGAACCCTAAAAACCTAGACAGTTATTATTCGTCAAAACGTTGATTTTCTTTACACTGCCGATAATAATAGGACACATAATAAATACTTCAGTCACCGACCCTAAAAAAATACAAAGTATCATCATTGCGTAAGCTAATTGCATTTAAAAACTTAATTATATACAAAAAGAAACTAAACGCAACAGTTTTACAGGTAGAAAGCTTGTCCTGCTTTTAAAAACATAAAATTTTAAGTACTAAATGTTTGTTTTATGTTCGACATTGTTTACGCTTCGATTACGAAATGAAGTGAGAATAGTGAGATAACAATACTTTTGAATGGCACTTGTACCAATATTTGCATATACTCAAACCATTAATGAATTTTGCATATTCAACTTTTGAACCAGAGAGAAGTGGTGGCCCAGTGGCAACAAGACTTACAAGTTGTAGCTCGTGGTCGAACCCAGGCAAGCACTTTACTTTGTGAAAATTATTTCATCACCACTGCTCTCAAAACGGTGAAGGAAAATATCATAAGGAAACCGGCATGTCCTAGAACCAAAAAATCGAAGACATGTGTGATGGATTACGGTCCATTCTCTCTCACAGAGAAGCCTGTGTCCCAGCATTGGGAACATTAAAAGGCTGATGATGTTAATGAAGTTTTGAATCAATAATGAGTCGGTCAGTAAGAAAGTTGAAGCTAGTGGCTCTGAGAAGAGCGGGCAAGAAACTCCAGGAAAAGCTTTTAAATCTATATGTTTTACAAAATATTGGTGACAGTCGTCACAGGATCTCTTTTTAATCCCCGACGGAAAAAGAGGGGTGTTATAAGTTTGACCTGTGTAACTGTGTATTTGTGTATCTGTCTGTGGCATCATAGCTCCTAATTGGATGAGCCTATTTTGATTTCGTAATTGTTTTGAAAGGTGACTCTATCAAGGGTGTTCTTAGCTATGTTTGATGAAAACCGGTTCAGCCGTTCTAAATTTACGGGCGTTTTACTGTTTGAATCGGGGTATTTTCGCGAGATATCGTGTCATAATTCCGCGTTCAATAGATTGTCGATCGAAGAGTGCATAGATATAGTATTTTATATTTCTATAGAAGAGTGTCTGCTACTAAATAAATTATAGAGCATGAAATAAAAATGTGTCGGAGTTTTTTTTTATTTTAAATTTATTTTCAATCGTCCCTATTTACTGTCATCTCTAAAGGCAGTCATAGTCACCGTCTTTCTAGCCATGTATAAGCTATCGCACAATCCATCCCTCGCTTCTTTGGTCTTCTTTCTCTACATCAACCATCCACATTGATAATCAAAACTTTCCTTACATTATTTTAAGGAAGTGTGGCAGTACGTACCTTTGTGCTTGGCCATTAAGCATGGTAACCACTTGGGCCACAATCCCTTTGACCGGAGCTTCCTTCTCCGTCATGGTGGGCTTTTCCATAGTCATCACAGCACTGGTTTTATTCACTACTGTCACTATAACACTGATTTACGCAACTTCCTGTTACGTGACTTAGACGATATGTTTCGTTTTATTATTATCTACATACATTATAGGTAAGGCTGAAAGTATATTTCACAGTAAGAAAACGAGCTCCCAAAGATAGTTTGAGCATTCCTTAAGAGTAGTAGGAGTATGGTTTGATTCCCAGAAGCTATTATTTGTGAGGCAATCGGGAAGGCGACACTTCTAAGGGTATCTTCAATACCAGATACTGGGACCAAGGAGAACAGATAAAAGACCGGCACTAATCCTTCACAAAGCACTACGACTATTGTATAGCCTTCGAACGAAAGGATATCGTTGGAACAATCGTTGGATCATTATAACTTTAAACGTACTACAAGTCCTTGTATCTATCGGTTGAATGCTCCCTTCCTACTTCTTAAGTCTTCGCGAAGTGTCAGTAAACGTTAACCAGATTAACGACCACCGTTCACATAATAATTAATACGCAATTAGGAACACGAGTGATTTCTTAATAAAAGTAAATGCGGACATGATACCGGTATTAATTAAAATATAAAAGTATCGGCGTTAGAGCAGGTGTGTGCTGGGAAATTATGCAGACACCGTTGCCTAGTCACAGTTACTGAATGAGTACGTAATAACATGCAATTCAAACATGACAAGTGACGGGAATTACGAAACTTTGAAACATGGTGATTTGAACGATTGTAATCTTAAATGTTGGACGCTGATGTACTGATGGTAAAGCACTTCTGAATCAAGGTTACTTTAGATTTTCTTTTAAGATTGTTTTTACGAAATCTTTGAGTGCCTTAGCAGTTTTTTTTTCTTGCCTTTAGTCACCATTCATCTCTTCAGTTAATTTAGTCAAAAGACATTGCTCAACTTTATGTTAATTTCTTCAGCAAGATCGCTTCGATTTTTCGCCGATTGGTCTCAACAATCGATTGCGTAAATCTAATGAATTTTTCACTGGTGCAAATTGTTAGTCTTGCGAAAATTGCAATGAACTTTTCCCATGACCTCGGTGTTTACTCAGTGTTAGTATAATTAAACGACAATACGACATTCTCTACTTAATTTGAGATAATCTGATACTTAGGTACTTTACTATTAATTAATTTAATTACTCGCACATTCCTTCACGTTGTCAACTAAGGGTAAAATTTTGAGCTTGTTTTGAGGTAAGAGACCGAAATTATTTGAATACTTAGAAAGTTATCATATGAAGCTAATGGATAATTTAGAGTGATACTAAGGTCGGATTTGTGTGAAAGCTACTTACATGCCTAATGTGCTGAGAATGACTTCTTTTATGCATATTATGAATGGAACTTTATCGCGAAAGTCATCTTTGTGGATAATGCAATAGTAAGTAGTTACAAATGGCCAGCAATAACAGAATCCATTAGATGTGTGTGATGTGATTAGGAAGAATTTCTTAAACTACATCTAAAGTTTGTCGGTGAAAAATTTTAAATAGCATGTAAAAATAATTCAAATAATGAACTCAAGACAAAAATACAAAATACATTATGTATGTAAGCATTAATTTTTGTAATTAAGCTAGCGAAGCTCCAAGAAACGGTATATTTTGCAATGGCTGGCACGATAAAGTATACCAATGTATGAACTAACGTGAGCATAAACCAGTTTTTAAGATTGTTTTTTTTTCTTTCTATATAGCTACAGTACAACGTTTTAGTATAACACTCACGAATTGCCGGCACTATCACATTCTTCATAATATAAATCACAAGTTTCAGACATTTATTTACAGTAAGGTATTTTTAAACCAATAATTTTGTAAAGCTCCTACATTCGGGTATCGAGCCGAGCCCATACTAAAAGCTTGGAGCAAAGCTATTCAATGTTGCCATAGCAACGGATTTTGGACAACAATGGCTCATTGAACCATGTATTAATATCAATTCAATTGTATGGCAATAAATTCTTTACAGATCAGACAATGACAATGTGATCCATGTTATTATTACTATTTGAAATAATGATAAATATTCTATGTATTGTGAATTAAACAAAAAGTTCGTAGTTCGAAATATCAATTTGGTTGGCCCTATTGATTTGTTGCTTCGAATATTTTTAATTTATTATGTATTACAGTAATTTATCTTGTGGAGGGGCCGAGAAATAACTCGGACACTTAGACCCATTGGGATCTTTTGTGATCCCCTAGATATCTTACTCCGCCCCAATCTCGTCGAAAATCTTCTTCATGAGTTTTACAACGAGATTAGGAGATATGAGCCTATAGTCTTCTGGCCTTGGATATCCTACTCCTAGGAGGTTTATTCGCTTACTAGGCAGTGCATCGCCTGTGCACAAGACATATTTAGTACATAAGTCTGTGTACAAACTATTTACTTCTATGGAAGGTAAGACCGTGTAATAACGTGTTGACAAGGACGACAACGATTTATGGTCAGGTTAAGAGTACAGCAATGTAGAACGAAATTTACAAATTACCTGCAGATGTCCTGTATATGATTAATGTGCAATATATATTGCTAAAGCCATATATACAGATCGGAATTTACATGGGTTATCATAGTGATAAGATAATATTGCAAACAACTTTGTTTGATTGAGGGTAGGCGTTAAATTCTTGACTCCATTTTTTAGTTTACCGATGGCATTTTCATATTATTATTGTGATCAATAAAAACATGTAGGTACCTGCTTGGTATATCTTTATAAGGGTATATAGGGTAAGGTATATTTTACTCCCAATGAATACTCTTAAAATATGCAAAGGGTTGACAACTGAATAAAAGCTTTCAAAGTTCGTTTTATCGTTGAATATTTAACAAACAACGTCTACCCTAGTTTATAATAATATTCCGCTAAAAATAACTAGGTATTTTTCCTGTATAACCGGCTTATCACATCACTGCTCACTTATTTGTTGTTGTCAAACATTTTGCTTATCACTTAACGTAATTTACGAAAGGAAATGCATAAATTAACATCCTTTATTGACACTGATAGTACAGACTACTGATAGCTGTTAATTGTAGACATTATGTGGGGTCAATAACCATATTCAACACATTGCATTGTAATCAACTAGGCACACAACAGTAAGAGTCAATTACTTTGAATATCATCTATTTGTTGCCACTTTATAACAAGTTCCCTGAAGCATCGAGCTACTAAGAATAGGGTTACCGCCTCTTAATTGAATTATCAACTTTACCTAGGTATCTCACTGCACGTTAGGAATAACAACCATCCTTGGGAGCCGTTACCCAGATTTTAATCACGGTAGGCACTGACGTATCCTAATTTAAACGTAACGTAAACATTGACAGAAGACTGCGCGACTAACCGCAGCTACACATTAGTACTTGAATTACGATCGTTCAGTGACCCGTGAGTTCGATATCGGAGGAAGATAATAATCTTGATCGGATCGTGTTGAGTTCCGCGAGGTCGCGGGCACGTGTCGCGTGCTGCGTGCTACGTACGTCCGCTTGCGCGACGAGTTACAGACTAACATCCCGGTTGGATCGGCGTGGCACGCGGCGAGATGAACCGAAGCCCCGGCTCCCCGACTCCCCGACTCCACGAGCCAGCTGCGCGGTTTGCTTTGCTACTTTATCTGATTACCTCATGGAGCAAGGACCTTTCGACACAAAGCTCGCCGTAAAATCTACCTTGAAAATCGATGGCCGTACCGCGAAATTCTTACGAAATGTTAGTCGTTACTTGACTTGATAGATTGAGATTCTGTTTTCACAATTAAGATTGTACCTAGGTAAATACGAACGATGTTTTCCTTGTAGTTTCTAAAAAAATGCGAAGATACTGCTTTTGTTTTTAGTCTACGAAAAAAAGTTTTCGTAGCAGGTTGCTACGAGAAATAATATTACACAAAACTTTTTTTTGTTCTTTTTTTGTTGTTACTTTTGTTACAAATGCATGGTAATCAAAGATCCCAAGAAAGGTTACCTGGCCCCCAGCTGCAAGACGCAAAGGAAACCATTCCCATTGTCATAAATATCTATTGTGGTGTCATGCAACGGCGCGGGCGCATGGAGGTCATACGTATACCCACACAATTAATCTGATAATTGGAACTGGAACGGTGCTTTGGCATTGTTTCAATTTTTACGAACACTTGCGCAAATACCTTTTGTGCGAGTGTTTATTTGTGCAAATGTACGCAAGGAATCTGTGGCTAGTCAAAGATACAATCCTGCCTACCTTCTTGTTTGAATTTGACGTTAGAGAATAGAGCTAGTATATTGTACCTGAAAAACCGGCCAAGTGCGAGTCGGACTCGCGCACGAAGGGTTACGTACCATTATCGAAAAACGGCAAAAATATCACTTTTGTTGTATGGGAGCCCCACTTAAATATTTATTTTAATCTGTTTTTAGTATTTATTGTTATAGCGGCAATAGAAATACATCATCTGAGAACATTCCATATGTATATCTATGACGGTTCATGAGATACAGCCTGGTGACAGACGGACGACCGCGGAGTCTTAGTAACATGCTCCCGTTTTTACCCTTTGGGTACGGAACCCAAAAAAGTATGTTTAGCATTTACTACACAAGTAAAAAAACGTTTTTTTTAACTTGACATAAAAAGTTGAGGAACAAAATCGTACGCCACTGCTGCACGATTCATCGTAAATAAAAAAACAAAGTACCTGAATTCTAGCTACGAATGCCGACAATAAGTAGATATAAGGTACGAACATAATGCCAGCATAATACGTTATAACACGGAACAATCACGTAGAACCGCACCTTGATATTTGCAATAAATAATAAGCCGAAACCGAAAGTATATATGAAAATATTTTATAATTGACCCGACCTTATTGTTTAAATGTTAAAACGCCGTGAGTTTGGAACAAATCGGTTCAAGAACAAAGTATAAGTAGCCCGGCAATTAACTAAATTATAGTAGGTACGGTCAACCCCACATTAGGTACCCCACTTGACTTACGAAAATAGCCCGTTGTGCTACGAAATAAAGCTGCTGATTACTTCAAATTGTGACTGTATCTTGCAGTTGATAGTACCTACAAGTGCGTTTGAAGTAATTACTGCACTGTATCTTAAATGTGTTTTATTTTTGGACCAGTAAGTACTTACATTACTCCTAAATGGTGGAGTTCATAATGCTGTATTTAGATTCCATTAGTGTAGGGCAGCTAATACGATAAGTAAAGGAACCACTTGGCTTAAAATTACAAAGGCTTCCTGATTTTTAAGGTTGAACAGAGTACTCAGTAGAAAGTGCGTAACATTTTTTCGCTTGAATTCTTGTAAAGGTCACGCCCTTAAATAACGTTAGCAAATAATGTTATTTTTACAGATTTATGATGGCGAGCTTTTGTGATCGTGGTGTGATAATTTGTGTTATTCTTGCAGTGTTCTGTCATGTAGCTTTATCTACTCTCATATTGTAATATTCGAATTATAAAATTCAAAACGAGTTTATATTGGCATACTTTATAAACACAATACCGAAATTTAAAAATAGAATCTTATTATAACACTATTTCTCTAACAAAATAATGCTATAAAACAATTTTTTTTCTATTACGATACAGGACAAATCCAAGAAGTTAATCACTAAGGAGTTTCCATCATTTTTCTTTTGTAATGCCATTTTATAGTACCTATTATAAAAAGATTTGATTCCAATTTTAAATTGTCTATGTCAATGCCCGCTTTAGACTTAGCACGCACTGCGATATTTCTTCGCGCGAATTTTGTTTCCTTCTACCTGTTCATAGAGCTCAAAATATTCGGGCGAATAAAATTCGCGACGTAGTGCGGTGGATTCTGTGGCAAAACACGGATTTCTTGCGGTATTATTTCCGCACGATTTCTTTACCGCAATGCGAACAACTTCATACAATTCCATAGGTCGCAGAATGGGCGGAAAAAATCGCGCGAATAAAGATCGCAGTGCGTGCTAAGCCTTAGCGTATGCGCGGTTAATGCGGTGATGTGCTGGGTTTTGGCGCCATTCATACGTTTTGCAAGTTTTGCTGTACTGAATTTCATGAGTTATTTAAATTATTGTTTAAAAATGTCTGTTCACTGATAGTGAATGTGAAGAAAATTTGACTCCACCCGATATATTTTAGATGCGGCGAAGGAAATTACTCTTAATTTATTACCAGCAAAGTCGAGAAAAGTATATGACAAATGCTATCACGATTTTATGGCATGGAAAATGCAAAAAGAGGTATTTTGTAGGTTCAATCCCAATTTATGAGTGTAGATAAAGTAGTGTATGAAACTGCACATAACTAGGTATTAAAACATTCGTGTGAAAACTATTAAAAACCTCGCCTACGGCTCGGTTTTTAAACACACACTCATGTTTTAATACCCCTCATTATGCAACAGTTTCATAAACTACTATTAAAATGCTGCGAGGCTGGTTTAAAAAAAAATACAAATCTTTACTTTTTAGCAACTGGCTGGTTAGCAGATTCTTTACTCGAATTATCTATATAAAATTTGAATAAAGAATGTGCTTAGCAATCTCTTCTAAACAGCGACGATTTTTTTTTGAATTAAGTGTGTTTATTAATTATTATTATAACAAATATCTGATTCTATTCAAATTATAATAGTCGTTTTAGTTGTGTACAGTAGCGGATATTGGAGCATCCATTAATTAAATTCTTTACATGTCATTATGAAATGGAGTTGGAATTTGTAAATATTGATGTTTAAAATATACAAGGCAACATCAAGTCAATATTTCATAAAGGAAGCATCCAGGTTACAAGTATTGTTTGTTTGTTCAGATGTGATTCTTGGGACATTCTTTGTGTGCTCAAACGCTGTCAACATGCCTTTTGTTTGATTGTTTCAGTATATATGGGCATGAACAATATATACTGTCAACATTAAGATGGGTGCGGTCTAGGTATTCGTAAATAAAAGGCATTTTAGAAAGGATAGTATTTAAACGAGCGAAAATAAATTCAAATTAAAGATGTAAAAAATACTGAATAAAGCTTACTGAAATAATGAGTGAGCGACAAACAGTAAGCGAATACAAATGTTTAAAACAGCGAACCTAACCTATCGGGGTTCTCTAAGCTCCCGAGCTCGCTTCGCTCGTTCTTGGACTAATTCGTTAAAACACGAATACACCCGAACTCCTGCGCTGCACAGCGATGTCGCCTCGATGGTTATTCAGCTATTTTCAAAAGAATAATATGCTAAAATAGAACCCCAAATACAATAAAAGTATGTAACAATATTATTACCGCAGCTCACAAAAACCTCCTAAAAGGTATTACTCAAACCGGATAAATAGTTACTTACTTAGTATAATAGTCGCTCATTCAGTATATTTTTCGCCCGGCTAATAATTTCCTTTTTAGAAATATCGGGAATAGCTGAGACCTAAGCGCGAGTTTTTTTACTAACCCTCAGTTTCCCACCTTAAAATTATCGGAGAATTAATGTGACAAATTGTCAAACACGCGTTATCTTCTGTGATTGGCTGTTGAAAATTCATTCAACCAATCACAGCAGATAACGCGTGCTTGACAATTTGTCACATTAATTCTCCGATTATTTTAAGGTGGGAAACTGAGGGTAACTCGATCACAGTAACGTTCTTTCTTGGTAAGTTGGTTTTCATTTATTCTTATTCTAGCAAAAAACTTGGCATAGAGGAATCTTAAGATCCATTAAGTTAGTTCTTGTTAGTTGCATCTAGTTTAAATTACACCTATTGTTGTATTTAAATAGAAAAATTAAGTTGTCTTCTGTAAAAACGAGTTTTTAAGAATGGGTGACGTTTTTCACAAGAATTGTAACTGATCAAAATGTTTTAACAAATCCGAGAACTTTAGGAATTGAGTTAATTTTAAATACAAGAGGACGAAATCTCATTACAGAACCTATAAAAAAGATATATTTGATTTTATTTGATAGCTAAAAATTTGAAAACTCCAGAACTTCTCTAAGCTTCCTGTTTTTATTTTTATGTTTTTTTACCCTAGAGGAAACTATGTTTTATACTCGTACTCAGCTTTTTAAACTGTTCCCAAGTCAATCCGCTCTTGATGTTTAAACTGTTCAAATGCCTGAACCAGGTCGGTATGCACAATAAAGTATAAGACCATTCAATGGATCAAGGGACACAGCGACTCCCGAGGGAATGAAGCTGCGGATGAGCTCGCCCGAAGGGGCTATAGTATGGCACCGGTGGGACCAGAGCCCATCGTGCCTTTAACTTTCGGGCACCTTTGCGGTCTGGTAAGGAATCGCACCAGGTACTATAGCGAATGTAGGAGGCCTAGGAGACACTGGCCTCCATGGACAGCCGTTTTACGAAAAAGGCCCTACGACTAACTGAGCCACAGTTGCGTGCAGTCACAGCCGTAACGACTGGACACCTTTTTGCCTATAGGAATCACGGACCCACTCTGCAGAGCATGCATGGTGGAAGATGAGACAGCAGCCCACCTGCTCCTAAGCTGCCCTGTAATCGCTAGTTACAGGGCCAAATACTTCGGTGACCCAGGCCTGCAGGAGATAGTCGGCAACACCAGGGTGCTGCTGGCCTTCCTCGAGGAGTTGAGGTGGATCGAGTAATGTACTTGAATCCCACCCGTACGCAATATATACGCTTGGTCGTGGAGTTGCGGATACAGCCTGTCGAAACTAAACCACAGATAATATAATACTAGCATACAGATGCCTCATCCCATACAAAGAAACCGTGCCGACGTAAATAGCGTTTATCATCTGATTAATCTTGTTATTTATTTGTAAATCGAACGCGTTCGGTTCTATTTTACGGTGATAGATGGTGTTAGCAGCGACTTGCAAGTAAAAGGGTTTACTAGGTTCGTGAATATTTTTTTCTTTAAATACAGTGAAGGTTCGTTTTATACTATTTATTTCCACGTTTTTACAGTTTTTTGCACCAAAATGTGTTACAATGCAAATTATAACAATCGAGTGGAAAGCCTCAGAAATTTAAAAATGCGCCATCTATTGGCATCAATTTTAAATGATCCCGTTCAAATAATCTTTGAAATGTGAATTAAGAGCCCAATATTCCATAATTTTGTACTTAGGAGAGTTAGCGTTGTAGTTAGGAGAGTTTGCGCCATCTAGTGAGATTTATTTGAACCAAATTTTCTATCTTAGCAATGAGACCTCGTGACTAAACTAAAAGTCAATTCGCGGACACAGATATACTTAGTTTTTTCATTAAGCTTGATTAATATTACATAGTAGGGTTGTTTCTTATCGTCGATCCATTACTACTATCAGCAAAATGCAATATGATTACAAATTCACAATAACCTTTAAGATTACAGACGTAATTAAGTCGTATGATGTAATGCAGAACAAGGTTGGTAGCAGAGACAAAATGTTTCCGTGCCTAATTACCTACATTCTAATGTTCCTATTATAACAATAGCAACTTAGCTGTTACTCACAGACAGAAGCGCAAATCTGTGAATCCTCAACTTGCACCCACTTTCCTTTCAATTATCTAGTGTTTTCTCTTTAAGTCTGTTTTGTTGTTCATCGCGATTAGAAGCGATTATAACCTCATGTCTTTTGGATTTGGATAGAGATTGGGCAAAAATGCATGAAGTCACTGACAAGATCTATGTCATTGAATAGCCTATTAAAAATTGAGTGTTTGACGAAGGAACCCTTTAAAAAAAGCCGGTCACCAAAAAGTTATAGCTAAATGAAAACAAATGCTTTTTATATATTTTGTACGCTGTGGAGATGGACACTAAACGGCTTGATTCGTAACGCGTCTGGCCACATTTTGATAGAAGATAACACAAATAAACATTTAATAGCTGCAACTTTTTACGCAGTTGTTTTATTTTTTTGCACGCTTGTAGGTCCATTTTTTAATTACTCTTGAACTATTTAACGACATAGGTCTCGTTTGCGGTGGATATTTGGATAAATTTAGCCAATCACCAGATACATTCTTCCAAACCTCACTATTTTTGGAAGGCAAAATCTGAACAAAATAAGAAAAAAGAAACTAACAAACCACCTTTCTCCCCTGCGAACCTGTTTATTCATCAAAAATGTAGCTGGAAATGAAAACTAAATGCACCGGAATGGGCACTAGCAGTTCTCTCCCCCCAGTGAACTGTGACACCCCAACACACGTGCCTCTCAGTAGACGCTTCATTGACGCTAAACAAAGACCACAGCCGGTTACGTACGTACCTAGGTATTGTGTTTACGTAATATTGACACGTAATTAGGTTATGTAGGATTTTTCTATTTTAAGATAAAACAATACGGTAGCTGAGCTGTAGTGGTTAACTTTTAAGTTTTCATATTTCATATGGGTGTTTCAATTTGGATTCGCCTTCTTGATATAGGGATTTTTCTTGGTTAGAAAATTATAATTATTTTTGGTCAGTCAGTGAGATTATCAAATAATATTGGACCCGTATTTTTTGCTTTAACAAATAAATACAAATTGTCAAAGATTAATCGCATCAAAGATCAGGAGTGGGGGCTTGTGACGTCACTTTGTTAGTATAAAGTATAGCAAACCGTGACATCACACGATATTTCTACACACTGTATCGTCGTCAATATCTGTCTATGTTTCAAAAGAAAAACCGGCTAAGTGCGAGTCGGACTCGCGCACGATGGGTTCCTTAGCATTATCGCAAAAAACGACAAAGAATCACGTTTGTTGTATGGGAGCCCACTTAAATATTTATTTTATTCTGTTTTTATTATTTTTTGTTATAGCGACAACAGAAATATATCATCTGTGATAATTTCAACTATCTAGCTATCACGGTTCATGAGACAGACAAATAAACGGACCGCGAAGTCTTAGTAATAGGGTCCCGTTTTTACCCTTTGGGTACGGAAACCTAAAAATAAGTGTGCAATATTTTTTATTAATCCACCTGACGGACAAAAAACTAATTTTCAGTCAACTACCCTATATTCTTAATATTGTTACGCTATCAAAGCCTCAAAGGAGAGTATTCTTAATTCGTACCGAACTTTATAAATTGCGTAGATATGTTTGGTGTTTGGTCCTAAGGGCCACTTCTACCTCTCGACTCTTACATTGGTGAACCGTTCTCCATTGCGTATATCCGAAGAACCTCGATTAAAGCGACCAATTCAATATGCCATTTACAATTTTGACTTTGCCAAATTTTTAGCTCAACACGCTTACTTTGCAATGTAGCAAAGGTATGTTGAAGCTAAATAATCCTGTTGAAACCTAGGATCATCATAAAGACAGCAAGGCCTCCGCATACAGGCGCGTCACGACAATGCTATACGATTTAGAGATAAAATATCCGTAACACAATTTGTGTATACGCTTTGTCGTATTATTGCATCGTGCCTGTCTGCGGGTGACTTTAAAGTTAAAAAGCGACTTACCCGATGTTAGAAAGACTGTTGTTGCTTGCTGTAAGCGAGTCGGAAGCGTTTATCCCTTGCGCCATGGCGGCGAGCTGCCGGTCCAGCATATTGTTCTGTTCCAGCAACTGGCTCCATTGCCGCACTGCGGTCTTGGATGAGGATAGCTCCTGGCGAAGCTGCCTCTCGTCTAAAGAGTTCAGGCCGCTGCGTAGTGAGCTGTCCAACCTAGAGGATGAGCATCTGATTAAACCTTTTTGTGTTTCCTACCTTAAAGGTGACAGTGATGTTGTATTTAAAACTGATGAGATTCGCGGCAATATATCAGCAGTAGATCAGCTTACGACATTCTTACGACTCCGTGTCAAAATGTCCTATTCGCAAAACGGCCTATGAGCAGAACGTCATAATAACAGTATATCCTACTGTCAAAGTACAGTTACACTAAAAAATAGTACATTATGTTACAAGTGTGTAATGTTGGTGATTACCGCTGAGGCGCCATTGAGACCCGAGCCGTTAGGTGAGGGTCTTAAGAGAGCCGAGGACGGTAATCATCAATACACACGTGTATCATACGACGTTTTTCAACACACTTGTGAAGAAAATAATACTAAAAAATCATTTCAAAAACGAGTTGTGAATTTTTTTTCGCAATGGCGGCCGGCGGGCAAAATTTATAAGTTTTCCTATGCGCGCGCATCTAACAATGGCGATCGTCCATAGACTAAAAATAATGAGTAATTTTTTTTTGGCTTTTCGCGGATCACGTTTTAGCCACGTACAAAATGGGGAATTTCAAGTTTTCTTTATTACAGACAAAAACAAAAGTTATATTTAAGTGAAAGTTTTATTTATTAAACCCGTACAAGTTGAAATTATCTATTTAAATACGAAGTTGCATGAAATGTGTTGCATTTGTACTATTGAGCACGATCTTTTTTGTATCAAACTTTTTTAAGAACATAGCAACTCAACCAATAAATTAAAAAATAAAACTCTTTAACTCACTTGTGAATAATAGTAATGAAAAAGTCACAGTTTGATAACAGGTCTCATTATGTGCCTAATTGCAGTGAAATTAGAGCCACTTTATGAGCAAGTGTGTTGAAAAAATAATTAAAAAATCTCAAAACCCGACTGATTATGAAGCAAACTAAAAAGACGTAAACAAGAAGAAAATGATGCTGTGTAGTCGGAGGATACATCCTGGTTTTGGTCAACCAGTTCGCGAAGACGAATCGATTGACGAAATAATCATCAAAATGGCCAATACATTTGGTATCTAGAACGACACATAGGAACAAACATATATACACATACATAGACTGATAAACACATTACCGTCCGTCGGCAGTCGGGTAAAAAATACTATCGATTTTTCGCCATGACTCATTCTAATAATTTCTTTTGAAAGTAATATTGTCAAAAAGAAGAATCAAAGTGATGGCGAGTCAACCGTCTCATGGTGGTGTTAATTAAAATATTCGTTACATGTGTCTAATCAAACTATACACATTCGAAATTAATACTTTACCACACTAATTTTACTTTTTTTATTTGAATCAAAACTATAATAGCTCCGTCTTCGAGATTGTTAAAAGAATACTAGACGTGTTTATAGCACTTATTATACGTGACTAACAAATAAGTGCTATGTAAAACATAGCACTTATTTGTTAGTCAATTGGCTAATTGAACTCTGACCAGAGTGCCTGACACTTGATTTATCATTTCTCTAAAGTAAAAATTATATGTAAAAACGGCAAAGACAATGAGATTGAATCAATAGGTAACTACCTCATTTATTTATGTTTTTTTTTTTTTTTTTTTTTTCAAAATATATATCGCAGAGTTTCAATTATATTATAAGTTAAGAACCATAGAAGCCGTTTATGGCTTATATATGGCTAATGAGTTCGGAATAATTAATTCTGAGACAAACAATGATAAAGCTGTGAGTTTCAAAAAGGAAAACAATATCTTTAAGTACTTGATAATACAGGAGTTAGATATATCAAACTAAAGTACATACTCATGATTTGTAATTTGCATATAATGCTTTTTTAGTAATTTTATTGCTTTTTTAGGGTTACAGAGGTATTTATTTTGTATGTGCGCAGGTAGTGAATGTGAAGTTCCTTACCTCTCAATATAATCATCAACGCTCTGTAAGCTGGTGATGGACTGCGCCAGGTCTTGATCCATCATCAGATCATCAGACGCAAGGCTGGACAGAGTGTCCAGCGATGGTGTCCGCTCCGTACCGCCGTTCCGCAAACCGCACACTATGTTCAATAAAATGTTGTTATTAAACATACCCACAACCCCACACAATGTTCCGTTCACGAAAATACGGTTTTAATTTTAATACTCACCTATATTTTTTCACATATATTTATATTTAAAGATTTATTAAATGTTTTTCTCAACTGTTCCCGCCAATATGAAAAGCACAGATAAAAAATATGCAGTGTGAATCAAATGAATGGGAACACAATTTTTGAAATTCGAAAAGAGATTTGGTTTTCCGATATGGGTTGTGGAAGTGCTTTTTTTTAATTATTCCGTATTTAGAATGTGGACCTTTGTGATACACTTGACCGCAATAATATCTATTTCTGGATGGCTTATCTCCCATGAAATTCGACGCCGTGACTGAAACTCAGTTTACAGGACTGTATTTATAAAGGAGATGAGACAATAATAACATCTGACCATTGTCAAAACATCCCATGAACACCACAAAAAAATAAAACAAATTTATCACAATATTTTTTTTTATAGGCATTGAAATAGAACAAACAAGTTTTTAAGCCTGATATCTATTTATTATTTTTGCAGTCGAATTTAGCCTGCCTGAGTGAGCCACTGGTAGTAGAATAACTTTTTTTTTCAACCTTCCTAATTCAAATTTGTGTATAGTCCTGTGGTTAGTTTGGCTAAATTATTATTATGACTTACTTTTACGATTCCTTTGAACCAGTGGACTGGAGGTGATGCGTTCCCTTGATCTACGCAGTTGTTTGCTATTTTCTGACTCGAGTGTTTTACTTGAAGGGCTGCCGTCTCCATTTTCTAGAACAACAAGTAAATTTAAAATCTCATTTCTTTTAGATCTCTTTTAAAATGACTGTCTATTAATTTGAGAGAAATGTTATTGTATTTATTTTTACTGACGTTTAAAATGTGGGCACAAACATCTATCTTAAAACCTGGCACAGTGCCAGGGCGGCAATTTTTTTATTTATTTGTCTGTTCTATTTTAATTACCTCTTAATTTTGCTTCCATAAAGTAGCGGTAGTTTGCCACTGCACCTCGTTGAGGAACATATTAAGGCTATCTGTCTGTTCATGGGATGCTTTTACATCACTGCATTGTTATATCAATACATGTCGGTATCAGTGAATTTCTAGTTTTCAATCAGTGATTTGACTCACAAAAGTATTGTATTAAACACAAATAAAATTGTCTTTCACATAAAAACTTTTTTACAAAAAAATACAACCGACTTCATAAATGGGACCACATGAGAAGCACTAGCTTTAAAAAAAAAGTTTTCATCAAAATCGATTCACCTAACTAGTAAAATGTTCGGAGGTAACAAACATAAAATAAATAATAAATAACACGCCTGCCTTGTCAAAAAAATAATTAAAAATTGAATAAAAATATTAAAAACAAGCTAAATGACTGAAAACCAATCTTTTCAGCGAAGTCGCGGGACTAGTAAAGAACTGTTCCAAGGAGCCTTCCCCCGACTGCAATGAAAATATTGGTTGGTTCGATTTTTAGTCACTTTTTGACAAGGCAGGCGTGTTACTAATTATTTATTTTTGTTTTCATACCTTATAGTGATAAACCGATATTTCTTCAAACGCACACATTTTTTTTATTATTTCAATGGTATATTGAATAGTAGGTGCATAGTGTTCTATTTATTTAATTTCTTTTGTATTACGAACAAATACAAATTGAATACTACTGTTATATATTTTTGTTATGTATTAAGCAAGCACTAGACGATGACAGTAAACGTAGGTAGTACAATTTTTATAAAAAAATGTTTCCTTTATTTTTCGTGCTCCCCATAATATATTTTCAAATTTTCACCAGCTATATTACCCTAGCAACGCTTCTAACGATACCACATACATTGATATGAATTAAGCCGTTTAGAAGTTACGGTGAAATGATTCTTCATTTGAAAAAATGAAAATGACTCCCAAACATACATGAACCCTGAAAACTCCTTTTTTGGGCTGTACAGTCGAATTGAGAACCTCCTCTTTCTTGAAGTCGGTTAAAAAGAGGTTCAGGCTAAATGTTTAACCGGTTAAATGCTGTTATTACCGAACCAACAAAGCCATTGTGTCTCGCGTGGATCCACGTTGCACTCAAGGGCCAAAAGCTATACTCACTCCTGAAGAGTAAAGCTGGTTGATCAGCAATCTCGTCATCGAAGAAGTCCCGGCCGTCGGACAGTGAGAGTGATCCGGATGCATGTGTTGGTGTACCTGGTGACTCTGGAGTTGGATTCTTGCTGCCATCGCCACTACCACCGTTGATTCTGGATGTTTCACTGTAGAGAGAGAAGTTAAATCAGTTTCAATAGGTACAACCAAGGGTATTGCAGCCTACCCGCATACTATAAAAAAAATATGCGGTCGAAGCCTCTGATAATGTTTGTTGGATTTCTGAGTAGACCATAATAGATATAGATATATAGATAGCCTTGAAAAATAAATATTGTCATTAGGCACTTGTCCCACAGCTGACGATCAGCGAGTAGTGAGTATAATATTCACAGCGGATCTTTGTGTCTCTGAAATTAGCTGCAAGACTCTGCGCAGTCGCTATTTTTGTGTCAATGTTGAAGATGAAGATAGCATTGTATAACTGCCTCTTTCACTCGCTTACGTTTGTCACATCGTCCTATCTCGCTTACTCTATGCAGTATACTCGACGAGAAACTGTTTCTTGCGCAATGGTTTGCAGAGCCAACTTCAGAGACACAAAGATTCGTTGTGACCACTATGAAGCTAAAAATTAAATAAAGAGTTGGCAAGCAGCGCGTGTGTATAGTGCTCGCCAAACTTCTGGACCACCCTGAAATTTATTTATATATATAAACTTCATTTACAATGGTGATACATAGGCGGACTTAATGCAGCAAGGCATTCTCTACCAGACAATCTTTGGTTTAAAAAAACTTTTTGCAAAAAAATACTACCGACTTCCAAATACAAAACTACAAAGTGAAAAATAACTAAATTTTTTGAAGTCGGTGTCTTTCGTAGGTACCATTTTTTTGCATTATCGACACCGACTTCAAATAATTAAGTTATTTTTCACTTTGTAGTTTTGTATTTGGAAGTCGGTAGTATTTTTTTGCAAAAAGTTTTTTTATTTTTCAATTTTTTGTTGTACGTACCTAATAGGCAAGTTAGCAAGGGAACTGTTTCGCCAGAATAGATTTCATGAAACTTGAACATAACCGGTGAAATGAGAGGTCTGCTTACCCCTTAAGAGCGAACTGGCGTGATGTTATTTTATGAAATGTTATAAACAACAAACAGACATGCGATTCAGCAATCCCGAGAGATTTGCCGTTATTTATTGAAGTGTTCTGTTGTGTATCTCCGAAGTTCTTCATCAGATCTTCACCAAATTAAAATGGGACCAATTTCGGAACATACTTTTTCAAACAATTGACGGAGAAATCGGTGAACATAAACAAAAAAAAAAAAAAACTAACTTGAAGTCGAACATAGAACCTCCTCCTTTTTGGGAAGTCGGTTAAAAAGGACACAACATTCATACTCCGTCCAAGTACAAAAAAAAATAACGATAATTAAAGTCGGATATTAAAGAAGAAGTTAGCTTTCCGATGCGCAAGGCACGAAACGGAACTGTTTTTGTATGAGATTTACTACTGCGCAGCCATTGTAGCCAACTTCAGGGCGGCCAAGAAGTTTGGCGAGAACGTTCCAAAGTTTTGTCGCTCGGCTATAAGCGAGTGTTCTTGTGCGACGGGCGTTTACTCGCACGAGTCGCCCAGGGCGGCATTGTAGGTAGAAATGACCGGTGGTTAGTCTCTCGGCGTGAGTTCTGACCGCCAAGCGAGCAAGCGAGCATCGCTGTGCGAGTATAACTTTGATAGCTCTTGTCGCTGCGACAAACTTGTGGTGAGAGACTACTCGCTGGCAGTGTGAACAGCCAACGATTAACTATTACTATGTGTCTCTTTTATTGACACGGGATCTTATATCTTTTGTGCGTTTCTTTAGCAAGAAAATATTCGATAGATATAATTGCTTACTCGTCGGTGATGAGGCAAGTGCCTTAGAAATAAAGATCCTTCTTGTGCAGATTATAGATAAGCGATAAAAAATAATATTATAATATTGATTCAATTAGCGAGATTTCACAATTTGCACGACAGTTTGAGTATTGAAACTACTGCAAATTTATTTCAAAATAAATTTGCAGTAGTTTTAAATTGCTAATTCTAAAGAAAAGCACATCACTTACATCACGACTTCTTTCACAGGCTGCATCACCTCCCCATCCAGCTCATCCTCATCTTTTGACATCGGTTCCGGTGACCTAGTCTTGGTATTAGCTGTCTGGTACGCCGAGCTGATGGAAGGAGGGTCCCTTTCCACCTGCAGCTCATTATTTGAGTCACTGGTACTGGTAGAGGAGATCAGGCTGTCTGCAGGGGACGTCTCGTCGTCCAACATGCTTTGCGTGGAGGTTTCTAGAGCTGATAGATCGAATTTGGAGTCTTCTAGGGTGAGGGTTAGGTTGTGGTGGTCGCCGCTCTGGTTTGTGCATGTGCTTGTGGTGCTGTAGTTTGAACTTGTCATTGAACCTGTGGAGAAACAAGACTCAAAGATTAAATACACAGTTAAGGTTATACTAGCCGATCATTCTTCCATACAAACGTAGTCTAGCGATTACTCCACTGTTTGACGGTGTACGTTCAAAATAAATAAATTATATCAATTTGTCTCATCATTATCTAGCCCTGTATGGCAACAAAAAAGTTACAAAATAAAATATTTGAAAGTTATGGGCGTCGGAAGTTCCATATTTCAATACTAATTTTAACGCATCTTTGGGCGGTAATAAATACCATAAGAAGAAGGAAGATTGCAAAACGGCCTCCATACAGGGATATATTAGTAATTCAACAATGCAAACAATATATTTTGAAAATATACATTTAGTAGTTTTTTCATGATATCTAGACTCCCAAAGGTCTGTTTATAAAATTTCGCGCGCTCGTTTTCATCCTAAATAATCATTCATTTCGATACAAATTTGCAAAAGTGCTAATTCGTACGAGATCTAGCTTCTTACTGCTCATCACAGCATCTATCTCATTCGCACGTGTTGTCGGATGAGATGGCATGCATTTTAACCTCGCGCTAAAAATAGGTCGTGCCGTCGACTAGTTGAACCTTAAGATTAATTAAAACTGCCATTAGTTAGTTCCGAATAAACTCAATCAATATGTAACACAAAGATAATTCGCTCCTGTATATTTTTAAAATTAGAAATCATCTTTTTTGCTAGGACTAAAGTGTTTATTGCTTAGTAAGTTATGCAGTTGCTACAAGGGTCCATGTAAAGCTGACCCTTACACAGCAGGGAAAATACTAGGTAGATATTGACTACTGTCTGACATTGACTTTGTTCTATTTATCGGCCCATACTCAGATCAAATAAAAAGTCAAGATGGAACGTTGCAAACAACAAAGTGAAGCCGGTTCAAACTAAGCCTTGCCGTACAAATACACAATTACACGCACTCACGGACAACTAAACTACCTCTTAGCTTGTCAGTCGAGCTTTATTAATTGATCTATGAGCTCGAATGACAAGCTTAGGCGTAATTTCGTTGTCCATGAGTGCGTGTAATTGTGTATTTGTACGGCAAGGCTTAGTTTGAACCGGCTTCACTTTGTTGTTTGCAACGTTCCATCTTGACTTTTTATTTGATCTGAGGGCCCATACGGTTCAAGTGGCATGGTGGCGTGGTTCTAGGCAAGCGTGGTCCACCGTCGACCACATCATCGCTTACCACCAGGTGAGATAATGGTCAAGGGCGAGCCCATATTATCTTCATCATTTCAGCCGAAAGACGTCCACTGCTGGACATAGGCCTCCGCCAAACGTCGCCACACTGATCGGTCCTGTGCGTTTCGCATCCACCGGACGCATGCAGCCTTGACCAGCAACAGTATTGCGTAAGTTCGCAAAGAGTTTGAACTCTATCCAAGCGACCAAATCGACCAATAACATGCGAGATGAATGACGCAGGTCGTCGCTCCACCTAGAAGGAGGCCTTCCAACGCTGGGCCTTCCGGTACGCGGTCACCACTCTAGAACTTTTCGGCCCCAACGGCCATCTGTTCTGCGAGCAATGTGCCCTGCCCACTGCCACTTAAGTTTGGCAATTCTTCGGGCTATATCGGCAACCTTGGTACTCATGCGGATGTCTTCATTTCTGATTTGATCACGCCAGAAAACTCCGAGCATAGCCCTCTCCATTGTCCTTTGGGTGACTTTAAGCTTTCTGATGAGATCCATTGTGAGCGACCACGTCTTATCTTACTAATATTATAAATGTGAAGGTTTGGATGGATGTGTGTGTGGATGTAGGTTTGTTATTCAATCGCGCCAGAAAGGCTAAACGGATCTGGATGAAATTTGGCACAGAGATAGATTATAGTCAGGAATATGTTCCCTCGGGATAATTTTCGACTATCACGCGGGCGAAGCCGCTGGCAGAAGCTAGTATACAGTAACAATATGTAATGCTTTAAACTTTGAAGTTTCCTTACCCATCATGGTACTCCTGAGCGCGTCGTGCTGGCTCATGGTTAGTGACTTCATCAACAGTGGGTGTGGTACTGTGGGCTCGTCCATGATCACTATCGTCTTCTTCGGAATCTCGGGCTCCACTACTTTAGGAACCACCAACTCTTTGTTCTCCAGCTTAGACTTCTCGTCCTCGCAGCTGGACACGCTCAGTGCTAGTGATACGTCATCTTGTGATCTGTAAAGAGAACGTGTTTTTAAACCCCGACGTAAAAAGAGGGTTGTTATAAGTTTGATAGGTGTATTTGTGTATCTGTTTGTGGCATCATAGCTCCTAAACGGATGAACCGATTTTGATGTCGTTGTTTTTGTTTGAACGTTGACTTTATCAAGAGTGTTCTTTAAAGTTGTGGACGTTATGGCCGTACTGTTTGAATCGGGGTCTTTTAGCAAATTATCGTATCATAATTACGTGTTCAATAGATGTCGATCGGAGCGTGTCTACTGCTAGACAAATTTAATGTAGCATTTCAAAAAAAGTGTGGTGGTATTTTTAAGTGTTCCGTACCCAAAGGGTAAAAACGGGACCCTATTATTAGGGTTCCGTACCCGAAGGGTAAAAACGGGACCCTATTACTAAGACTCCGCGGTCCGTCTGTCTGTCTGTCACCAGGCTGTATCTCAAGAACCGTGATAGCTAGAAAGTTGAGATTTTCACAGATGATGTATTTATGTTGCCGCTATAACAACAAATACTAAAAACAGAATAAAATAAATATTTAAGGCGGCATAAAAATCATGTTTTTTTGTATGGGAGCCCCCATACAAAAAAACGTGATTTTTATGCCGTTTTATGCTGTAATGGTACGGAACACTTCGTATGCGAGTCTGACTCGCACATGGCCGGTTTTTTTAATTTTACTTGTTAAAGACACTGCTTTGAATAGGTATATAATACGGATATTCTTAATACCGCCATTTCAACAAAAAAAAAAGTATTTGTATAAATAAAGCCTCTTTGTGCTATAATGTCGTGTTGGGTAATAATGTGGCTCTTAAAATAGGTGCTTTGTTTCCAATCCACTCACAATCACAAGGTTATTTTTATTTATAAGTGGGATCTTTCTTGATCACTTGTCGCCTTTGGAAAACAAAGCCAGCGGTCAACGGCGAACGAGCTTATCCTAAAAATGCAGGTTTACAAAAGTGCAAAGTTTTGAGAGTTTATAAAACTGAGAGGCAAAATTAGGAAACAAGGACATTCACTTACAGAGATTTACACATTTTAGCTGTGATTTAAATGACTGGACAATGGACTGGACGTACCTGTTGGCCATAGCTTCGCCAGCCGCGTGGCTCTGCCAAGCACTGCTGTTACCAAAATGACTCTCCTCACTCTTGCAAGATGGACTGGACTCCTTTGAAGAATTCACCGTAGTTGGAGACACCACGCCGCTTGAAGACTTCACGAACGAGTTCTAGAAGTGAACGAATGAAATAATTAGTACTGTTCTGAGCTTCAGTCTTTCTTAACATACAAGCCAATAAATCAGATTTCTTATTGTGTTTATATCGTAGTAGGTTCTTCAACGATTCCTTTTGTCTATTGCGAGGTATTGCCCTCATTAGATGTTTAACATGCAATATTTTTCTTTCAACACACTTGCTCATAAAGTTGCTCTAATTTCACCGCAATTAGGCACATCATGACACCTATTATCAAACTGTGACTTTTTCATTACTATTATTCACAAGTGAGATAATAGTACATTATGGTACAAGTGTGTAATGTTGGTGATTACCGCTGAGGCGCCATTGAGACCCGAGCCGTTAGGTGAGGGTCTTAAGAGAGCCGAGGACGGTAATCATCAATACACACGTGTATCATACGACGTTTTTCAACACACTTGTGAAGAAAATAATACAAAAAAATCATTTCCAACAGTGAAAACGAATTGTGAAATTTTTTCGCAATGGCGGGCAAAATTAATCAGTTTTCCTCCATCTAACAATGGCTATCGGCCATAGACTAAAAAAAATGAGTTATCTTTTTTTTGGCTTTTCGCGGATAGCGTTTTAGCCACGTACAAAATGGGGAATTTCAAGTTTTGTTTATTACAGACAAAAACAAAAGTTATATTTAAATGAAAATTTTATTTATTAAGCACGTACAAGTTGAAATGATGTATTTAAATACGAAGTTGCATGAAATGTGTTGCATTTGTACTATTGAGCACGATCTTTTTTGTATCGAAACTTTTTTAAGAACAAGTCAACCAACTTCGTATTTAAATAGACAATTTCAACTTGTACGTGTTTAATAAATAAAAAAAACTTTTTGCAAAAAAAATACTACCGACTTCCAAATACAAACTACAAAGTGAAAAATAACTTAATTTTCTGAAGTCGGTGTCTTTCGTAGGTACCATTTTTTTGCGTTATGGACACCGACTTCAAAAAATTAAGTTATTTTTCACTATGTAGTTTGTATTTGGAAGTCGGTAGTATTTTTTTTTGCAAAAAGTTTTTTTATTTTTCACTTTTTAGTTGTACGTACCTAATAGGCAAGTTAGTAAGGGAACTATTTCGCCAGAATAGATTTCATGAAACTTGAACATAACCGGTGAAATGAGAGGTCTGCTTACCCCTTAAGAGCGAACTGGCGTGATGTTATGTTATGAAATGGTATAAACAACAAACAGACATGCGATTGCAGCGATCCCGAGAGATTTGCCGTTACTTATTGAAGAGTTCTGTTGTATATCTCCGAAGATCTTCATCAGATCTTCACCAAATTAAAATGGGACCAATTTCGGAACATACTTTTTCAAACAAAAAAAGAATTTTCAACATCGGTCCACAATTGACGGAGTAATCGGTGAACATACACAAAAAAAACAAAAAAAAAAACCAACATGAAGTCGAACATAGAACCTCCTCCTTTTTGGGAAGTCGGTTAAAAACTTTCACTTAAATATAACTTTTGTTTTTGTCTGTAATAAAGAAAACTTGAAATTCCCCATTTTGTACGTGGCTAAAACGCTATCCGCGAAAAGCCAATAAAAGATAACTCATTATTTTTAGTCTATGGCCGATCGCCATTGTTAGATGCGCGCGCATAGGATAACTGATTAATTTTGCCCGCCATTGCGAAAAATATTTCACAACTCGTTTTCACTGTTGGAAATGATTTTTATTATTATTTTCTTCACAAGTGTGTTGAAAAACGTCGTATGATACACGTGTGTATTGACGATTACCGTCCTCGGCTCTCGTTAAGACCCTCACCTAACGGCTCGGGTCTCAATGGCGCCTCAGCGGTAATCACCAACATTACACACTTGTACCATAATGTACTATTATACTTAGGTCTATATTGTTATCTCGCTTCATCGAAACCTGACTGATTTTTATGAAATCGAGAATCGAGACTCTTTAGTTTGTCATTTTAACCGACTACGAAGCCAGAATGAGGCTTATAATGATTTTGATGTGAAAATAAAACATCGTGTAGAAACCAGCATTTCCTCGAACAAAAATTCGAAGACATGTGACATCCACCAACGTCCAACCCGCACTGGTCACTGGGCTTGCGTGGTGGATTACGGCCCACTCTCTCTCTCTCACAGAGGGCTGATTATGCTTATGATCACATACATAAACTCACGCCTTTTTCCCATGGGGTTAGGCAGAAACTACAGAACGCCACCTGCTACGATCCTTACATACTTATTTTGCTTCACTCACATTCATACACCTAATCAATCAAAAAGCTGGTTATGAGTACTGCGCACCTGACCTTTCTGAAGAACGTCACCAATAAGGTCTATGTATGTCTTTCTAGGGCGTCCCCTCCCGGCGTTTTCATTCACGTCTGCCTTGTAAATACCTTTCGTTAGTCGCTTTTCATTCATCCTCTCATCATCATCATCATCATCATCATTTCAGCCGAAAGACGTCCACTGCTGGACATAGGCCTCCCCCAGGCGTTGCCACATTGACCGATCCCGTGCGTCTCGCATCCAGCGCCTTCCCGCAACCTTAACCAGGTCATCAGTCCACCTAGTGGGAGGCCTTCCAGCGTATCGTCTTCCGGTTCGCGGTCGCCATTCCAGAACATTTCTGCCCCATCGGCCATCCGTTCTGCGAGCAATGTGCCCTGCCCACTGCCACTTGAGTTTGGCAATTCTTCGGGCTATGTCGGTAACTGATGATATCCGCAGGAGAACCAATCTCCTGCGGATATCATCATTTCTGACGTGATCACACAAGGAAATTCCGAGCATAGCCCTCTCCATTGCCCTTTGGGTGACTTTGAGCTTTCTGATAAGGCCCATTGTGAGCGACCACGTCTCGGTTCCATAAGTGATCACTGGCAACACACACTTCATCCTCTCAACATGCCAAACCATCTTAACATAATCTTTTCAATTTTAGTCACTACTTCTTCTTTTAAACCACAACGTTCTTATTACATAATTCCTCAATCTATCATTTAAAATTACACCACACATACTTATTATATATGTACCTGTTTATTCAATTTCTCAGGTTGTGCTCTATCCAGAACGAATTTCTCCTCATCCAGGTTTGTTTGTATCAAGGAAGGTCGGTTCCTATTCCTGTACCGATCAAGAGTCGACATGGGGGAGCTCTGTCTCCCAGACGATTCTGACACAGGAGATGGTTTTGGTAGAATGGGTGATGGTGGTTTGTACGTGGGTGCTGGAGTGACCTCGTAGTCTGGAGTCAGCTCGTCGTCAAAGGAACTTGGCAGCTTTGGAAGAGGGATTACTGCTTGGCCGGTTATTAGAGCATCATCTGTGAACAAATTGTGGAAATTCATTTCGTTATGTATAATTATTTTAACTTCTGAATTGCCTTCGGATTATTATGAGACATCATTAGAATTGAAATCTTATTCGTAGCTGTTCGCCATTTAAATTCTAATGAGTCGTTCTTGGGCTGTGCTAATATCATATAAGTAGGTAATTAGTATCTAACAACATCAGCAGAACTAGACCCGCAAACAGACGTATTGCATTGCCGAAAGACGTGCACTGCCGCCCCCAAGTACCGGTGCCCCCGAGTTTTATCGGTTAGTCCCGCTATGCTCTAGTCCTGTTCAACTCGAAAAATACCTACTAAAAAGTGCCGCTATGCACGAAATCACATTCGCGGGCAGTGATGAAGAAAAGTTTTACAGTGACAAATTTTATTTAACCATTTAAAAGTAAATTAAGAAAACCTAGTATGTAAATGCAATTACTTTCGCGAAAAAAAGTTAGTAAACGTTCCGTTTCATCATACTAATAAAAATAAAGTGTCCATCCATTCCATAGAACTGTAAAAAATGAAACGTCTTTCCGTAAAAGAGAAACTAAACCTAAATATATTTCGAACAAATTTTTTTTATAGTTTAATTTCAATATTGTTCAGTTTCCTGCTCAATTTAATTGAATTCAAACACTTTTGCTTTCCAACTGTACCTTCCATTGTTTACGTAGAATCGCAGAATTTCGTATGGCACTTATTAGTAGGTATTTTTCGAGTTGAGCATAGCGGGACTAGAGCATAGCGGCACGAACAGCCTTTTATTTGCTCTAATTGTTTTCCTATTAATTCCTAAGTTGTCAATTACTTCTCCTTAAGGAAATATGGTATTTATAAGCGGATTAAAATAATAAGTGGTGCATGAAAGGAGCCTTCCTGAGCGACGTACCATCCGACCTTTTTTTACGTCCGGCGCACCATAGGCAATCGACTTCTGTTGACTGGTCTATCCTTTTACCACGATGGCCAATGCAGTCAAACGGGACGAATAAGAACGCAGGGGTGAATAGAAACATAAACTTTGGAGGGAATTTTCAGGATATTCTAAAAAAAAATTGTAGCATTTTAGTAAGTACTCCAATATATTAAATAATTATTATTTAAAACTACCTATGCTTCGTTTGAAACCAATAAAGTGGTACAGTTAAAATTCCCTTTAAAGTTTTGTTTCTATTCACCCCTGCGTTCCTATTCACCCCATTTGACGGTAGTGGAAAAGTACTTACCCATAATATCAAGGTCTGAAATTTGCAGCTCTCTGAGGTGGAAGCAGTGAGAGTTGCGCATGACCATCTCGAGGTTGCGCGGGCGACGGCGCATGCGCGGCGAGACATCTCCCCCGCCCTCCCCGCCCGTCCATACCCCGGAATCACTTGATACTGCTGATTGGGCACCTGAGGAGAACAAGTTCATATCAATATAATGAACACCAGAGGTAAAAAAAAAATTTTCAGCTGTTCCCTAGCAAAAAAAAACGCGATGGCCTCTTACTAAAAGTTTTTCATATTAGTGCGTTATATATGAAGAGGAAACATTTGATTGTTTGTAAAAACAATAATATTATAAAGAGAAAAGATATCATTGTTTGTAAAATTATTTGTAATGGATAAACTCAAAAACTACTTAACCGATTTTTAATTCTTTCACCTATGGAAAGCTACATTATTCTTAAGTGACATAGGCAACTTTTAACCCCGAAACCTTCAATGAAGTAAACAATCAACAAGTTCTGTGGGGTGGGCACCGGGTGCGAAAATGTTCATAAATATCAATTATTACTTTATGAATGATTAGTAGTCATTGGATACGAGAAGTAGGCTGCTTTTGCAAGACGATTAAAATGCGTAGTATCTTGCAATATTGGTAAGTAACCGCTTTCTTCATAAGCGGCCTAAAACTTGAAATAAAATGCAACACATTTGAGCCGTCCAATGCAATAAAATATAATCTAGTGAATTTTTACATTTTCATGTTTCACCAATCTGTAATTGATTTTGTATTTTGGTATTGGACAGATGAATATTTAAAACATAAAGGTCAACCCTGGTAAGAATGTTGAAATCTATTTTAGCCACGAAGGTTGCACTCGATTTATTCTATGTAATACTGGCCGTTTTTCTTCAAAAACTTTTATCAAAAGCGATTAAACATAATTAAAAAAAAATATAAAGAATATTTATTTATGGCATCTCAAAGTTTTTGCTATCAAACAGCCAGAACGAAAAAAATGCTACTTAAAAAAAGGTTTGCTTAGTTAAAGGTTTTCTATAAATTCGAACCTTTTTTAATAAATTAACGCGTTTCTAGTGGAAAATAACTTCATTACAAACCTTCCTATGCATGTAATCAAACCAAATTAAATTGTGTAATCATAAAGTTTCACGGTACTATAGCTGCTAGTAAGTTAAGCAGTAGATATATAAATGCATGAATCGCTGTATTCCTAGACTATCTATGGTCTGTAAACAAACCAGCTTTTTTTTATTTCCGTCATTAAGGCCCTTGACAACAGTGGCTCAGTAAAGAATGAATGTATGACCATGATTATAACCTAAGCAAAACGAGTTTGTATTTATTTAAACTTCATGTACAATAGTGGTAGGTAAGCGGACTTAATGCCACAAGGCATTCTCTACCAGTCAAGCTTTTTTTAAAAAGGACCACGTTGTGAACGGGTACAACATAATAATTTAAAAAAATAACAACTTGTTTATACTTACATATATATTAATAATACACATCCTTATCCTTACATATTATAAAACAAAGTCGCATCCCGCTGTCTGTCCCTATGAATGCTTAGATCTTTAAAACTACGCAACGTATTTTGATGCGGTTTTTTTTATAGATAAAGTGATTCAAGGGGAAGGTTTAAATATGTATAAGAACGCGGCCGAAGCCGCTGGCAGAAGCTAGTATACAAATAAAATAGACTAATAAATACTTCAACAAATACCAATAAAGAAACGAAAAACCTAATTATAATTACTATGACTAGACTTCTGTCTCTAGATGAGAGCTATTTAGTCTGACTTAAATAGTGGTCACGAACTTTTCTTTTAAAAGTGAGTGAGTGTGGTGAGTGTTTTATGTATGGATTATTTTTTTATTTATACTTCATGTACAATAGTGTTACATAGGGGATCTTAATGCCACAAGGCTTTCTCTACCACTCAACCAGACAGGAAAGCACAGGATTGTAGCAGGTTCTGTAGTATCTGCTTTTGCCCTATGGGATCCCATGCCCCAATGAGGTGTAAGTTAGTGTAAATATGTAAGATATAAGAAAAACCATTACCTTCCCTCCATCCGTCTGTAACACCAGACTTCCTAGTGTTGTTCACCACCTGAAGATAAAAACACTTGTTAATCATTGTGACCACCTTTCACTTCACTTTCACACACTGCACTAAATTTATATTGACCATGTCGTGTTTCTAGCTGAAGTGCATTACTGTGAATGGACCCGAGCACCATCCCTAATGTTACGCGAACAGATGTCGAAATGACCCGTATTCAAACCAAATCCGTAACTTTAAAAATAAACCCGACTCCACAAGTAGACACGCATCTAAAACATATCTCACGACAAACTCTTCAAACTACTCACTTTCTTTCAGTTTCCTCGTCAATTATTTAATTTAACAAGTAATTAAAATATATAATTTCGACTTTTATTATCGAAAAGAATAATGAAATAAAACTTTTTACGAACACGTCTTGTCACGGTCCAGAACGGGGGGAAAATGTAACGTCCAATTAATTTTGCTTTTTAACGCGGTACATTGCAAAATACATTATGTATGTATGTGCGAGTATGTGTGTTAACTTTTCAATTATGCAAGTAATGTGGATCTGTTTGATGTTTTCGGGAAAGGAATTTTGTTTGTGGATTTCTTGTTATCATTTCTTGTTTTAAAAATATTTGATAGGAATGCACTATTTTAACAACATATTGTAATAAAAACACTACAAAGTGAAACATAACTTCAATTTTGGAAGTCAGTTTTTCAAAACCGCCTCCCGAAATTAAAGTTATTTTTCACTTTGTAGTGTCTTTTTTGGAAGTCGGTATATTTTTATGTCGGTATAAGTTTTTTATCTCCTTTAAGTGGTACATAATGGACAAGTTCTATAGTAAGGTACCTATAATGCCCATAGTGAAAAACATGAAACTTGAACTTAACCAGTGGAATGAGAGTGTACCAGGGTGAACTGTACACATCTGCGTACCCGTTTAGAGCATACTGGCGTGATCGTATGAAGAAATGGTGTAAACAATAAACAGACATGCAATTGCAGCAATCCCGAAATTTGCCGTAATTTATTGAAGAGTCCTGTTGTATATCTCCGAAGTTCTTCATCTATACCTATACCAATATATATATACCAAATTTAAATGAGACCATTTCGCAACAAACTTCTTTCGAACAAAAGATATTTTTTTCAAATCCGTTTATATGTGACGGAGTAACACAAGAAAAAAAAAAAAAAAAACTTTCGAATTGAGAACCTCCTCCTTGTTGGGAAGTCGTTTAAAAACAGTTGTAGTTCAAATACGTAGTCATACTTTGCAGCAGTAAAACAAAACAGTTTGCATACAAAATCAGTTTCGTCGATAAATATCTTCGTTTCTCTAATCTCATGTGTGTCTACGCGAGATGCACTGTGCACCGACGATATTTAGAGTATACGGCGACCGGCATCACTACGACAAGTCTGAAATAGACAAGTTGTGACCCAGTTTCAGCGTCAGAGGAAAGCAAACGGTTTTTGTCTCATTATAAAGGTTATTATCGTTTGTCCAGGAAGCAGTTATGTAATTTATGGAATACTTAACGTCTATTAAAAAATGCTAAATGAGAAAAAGTGTCGTCATATATATTGCAGTGGTGTTTTGATTTCGAGTTGGATCTTCAGTTATTAATGTTTAATGTTCTCTCATATTTCTTTTTATCTTCATTCACTGTCATCAGTATCCCTTTAATGTCTTTAACTTCCATAATGTTTTTTCAAACAAATTTATGAAACAAATGGTGCAGCTACTTCAGTAAGTTTATATGTGGCCGAAAAATACATTTGTTGATGGTCTCTTGTATTTTGATGATTAATTTATGCTACTCTTTGTACTAGTAGGACATAAACTACTAGATACAGTACTAAACGTCTTAATCTATTAAGAGAGTAGTATTATCTATCATAGCCTGAAACACAGGTTTAACCTAATTCAGGCAAATAAGCAACTGTGTACTTTTATATTTTTATAGTACATTACTGCAGCGGCCAGCAAAAGAGGCATTGATGGACGAACGTGTAAATGTGGGCCGAGGCGAAGCCGAGGCACACATACGTAAGTCCATCAATGCCTAGTTGTGGCCAAGGCTTGTATAGTGCTTTTCTCAAATAATGCGCGGAAATTAAACCAAATTGGTACCTAGAACACATTTTGTCAAAATCAATGACGAACAACAATAATCGTTCCCGGGTTAGTGTTCTTTTGTTTTTTTTTCTAATAAAAAGCGTTCTATTTGCAAGCCAGTTCGAAATTTAAATAAAACCTTTGGGAGTTACCTCCTTGGTTGCCATGTTTCGGAGTAAAAGATTGTTCCATTTTTAAATAACACGACAGATATGAGTTTACTATGTAATTTATTTGGCCGCTAGACACGACAGATATGGATTTTCATACAACTTTTGCCCGCCGCTGCTCGGATGTATTTGGCCAGTACAGCAATTTCGATTTATCTCGAAGAAGGTTGTCAAAATAATGCTCACATTTCCAAGCATGTTTGAGAAAAAGATATTTTATTGTAAAATGTGCCTTATGTTATAAATAAACGATATATTATCTATTAATTCGCATTTCTTACATGCAGGTGGCGCATCGCAATTGCTTCGTAAATTCAACCTTCAATCAGTGGCTGAGCGATTGGCTGTGTCACGGGTTCGAGTCTCGCATGGAACTTAATGGTCATACAATTAATATGGCCATACATATATAATATTATTGACCGAGCGAGAAGCGTCTCCGTTTCAGCTTGGGCAAAAATTCTTTCGTATGTCCGGCGGATGTCTGTTCTCCTCTACTGGTCGCATTTCTCAACCGATTCTCGTGAATTTTAGTGAGCAGGTTCGTTAAAGTGAATCGAAAAAGACCACAGACACAAATCTAACTAGATAACGCAAGTCCCTCCATCTGTATGAAAACCAAGCGTGCCATTTATTCACAAACAATTTAAAAACAAATTTACTTACCAATGAAAGAAAACCTTTGCAATGCCTCGGCCAAACTTTTTCTATACAGTTTTTGCAGCTCAATATGGCATAATTAGACATTTTTCTAGATTCCGGTGGATTTCCGGTGCCGATAATGCGAAATGAAAAGCTCAAAGTACGATCATTGATCGTATTTCGCATCTTCTAGTTAGATTTATATCTGTGAAAAAGACAGATTCGCGAGGTCTATAGCTCACAAAGCCAATAGTTATATTTGTATGACCAGATAGCAGTTTCGGATTTGGCTGTTTGTGTCGGGGGTATTAAATATTTTTTCAATACAGTTGTTAAACATGGCGTACTTTCAGAGGCTATAATTATGATTCGAAAATTAAATCTTTTGCATAGGCATCTTTCTATTACGCGGTCGTGACTTTTGTTTACGAGCTCGATCATTAGTTTTGCAGTTGAGTTTTAAATGTATTAGTAAATTTAAAAAAGTTTAGTAGCAAGGAGTTTTCATACATAGAATAAAATGGAATTTTATTCGAGGCCAAAATGAATGAGTCCGTACGTCTTAGCATAGAATTCGCAAAAGTTTTTAAATGGTTGTTTTATAAATTGGATTACCAGTTTTAATTTAATTATTTTCACATCAACATTTGTCAAAAATCAAATAGGCTGTATAGGCTGTTTTCGTTGTTAAAAAAATATGTCTAGTTACAAAAACGTGCCATTTTCTGAAAATTTAGTTTTTGAGTGATAAATTATTTCTTTTTTTTAATATGAGTTCATGTCCAAGTGATGAAATAGAATTAACTCCACACGATATTTTATCTGAGGCCAACACTGCGCAAGATGAAATTTTGCCTCCAAAATCTCGAGAAAGATATATGGCGACTTAGGTTAATTTTATTTTATGGAAAGACAAAATTTAATTATTTGACTTGTTTTTACTATTTCCCACAACTGTATTGAAAAACGTCGTGTGATACACGGGTGTGTAGGTTATTGCAAACTTGTGTCATTAAAAAGGAGTTTTCATACATAGCATAAAATTGGATAGATTTTATACGAGGAAAAATGAATGATTCCGTACGTTTTAGCATTGAATTCTCAAAAGTCTTTTAAATGGGTGTTTAATATATTTAATTATCAGGTTTAATTTAATTATTTTTACATTAACATTTGTCAAAAATCGAATAGGCTGTATTCGTTACAAAAAAAATGTCCAGTTGCAACAACGCGCCATTTTCTGTTTTTTTTTTTTGTATAAACAAATCTAATTCTTTGATTTGTTTTTAATATTTCCAACAAGCTCGTTTGCAATAACCTACTTTCCACCCTTGTATCACAATGTACTATTGTACAGGCATCCATGATATTATAGGAGAAATTCCCAGTCTATAGGGGAACTATTTCTAAAAACCATATTCCATTTACCTGTTTGGTAGTCTTAGCATCAATAGTCTTGACAGCTGGGAACTGAGGTCTCGGCAGCTGTGTGGTCTGGAAGGTATACTTCCCAGGACCTGGGCCCCGCTGAGGTTCTTGTTGGACTCGGGGCGCGGATGCTCCCCGGGTGGTGGCCGGTTCTGATATCCGCACGCTCTTAGTTGGCCGCTGTTCCTGAAATTAACAGATCAGAGTAAGTTTGGAAGATAATGTCTGATGTCTGACTTGTAAACGGCACAAATATGTGGTTGTCTCTAACTATTCTCAATCTCATTTTTTCTTTCCTTCTTTTAATTAGACTTTTTACAATGGTTTTCAATCATCTTTATAGCCCTTTGCTAAGAATAGTTACAGCACTGATAACAAAATTTGTGCAACATGTTAAATTTAGTCTTGTTATACTTATTTTTATTATTTTTTTCCTTTGTATAGATTCTTTTACCGATTGTTTTGTGAATGTGTGAATTGTAGGCCTTCTAGATGCTAGTTAACATTTGTTAACTTTTTTATATAATCTTTTCTTTTTTTTTTTAGTTTCTTACGACTTATTGTCATAATTCGGGCCTACGTTGTCCCTCCATATCTAAGTACTAATGCTGTAACATGGGAATATTGTAAAACCAAACCATTTTTAAAAGAGTAACCATGGAGTTTCTTGCCGGTTCTTCTCCATAGGAAACGACCAACCCGAACCGTGCACATTTTGTCGACGTTTTATAAGTGCCCATGTAGGCCTATGTGAAATAAAAAATTGATTTTGATTTTGAATGTGACAAAAGGACAAATGGTAGACAAAAGAATGGATTTAAATAATTATACTCTGGCCAAGATGAAGTTGCAATATTTACTAACAAAGCACTTACAGCTCAATAAACTGACAACAGGGGTGAAAATTTTAGGTTCGTTCTAATCGAATCTTCGTCCTGTGACCTTGAATATTTTATGTTTGTTGTCAAACAATCTTTCATTTGTAATAACTCTGTTAAATCGATGTGCCTGCAGCCGTATTGCGTAAGTGAATACGGGAACGCAAAGGGCTTGACAGCAAACAATCGACCAACTCCACAGACGGAAATCCACATCGCGTCATTCATCTCGCATGTGATTGGTCGATTTGATAGCGGTCAAACTCTTCGACTTGCCGAATTCACTTGCGCAATTCGGCTGCTGGACTTATAGTGAGTTTATTACAAGATTGTGCTCCATTGGTGTAATTGCTACAAGGCGTTCCAGTACGAGGATAAACTAACAAATAAATAAGAAGAAAGAATAAATAAATAAACATTCTATCCAATTTGGAATATTTTTAACCCCCGACGGAAAAAGAGGGGTGTTATAAGTTTGAGGTGTGTTACTGTGTATCTGTGTATCTGTGTGTCTGTGTATCTGTGTGTCCGTCTGTGGCATCATAGCGCCTCAACGGATGAACCGATTTTGATTTAGTTTTTTTTTGTTTGAAAGGTGATTATATCGAGAGTGTTCTTAGCTACGTTTGAATAAAATCTGTTCAGCCGTTCAAAAGTTATGCGCGTTTTACTGTTTAGATCGTGATGTTTTCGCAAGATAAATGTGTCGGGGGTTTTTTAAATTTTGAAATTTTACTTGTTTGTTGAGTAGTGGATAGCCCTAAAAAAATGCTGTGATTACTTTGTTAGTAAACATTGTATCTTGAAAATGGCTGGACTATAAGTATCAGCATTTATGCGATTGCCTTTTCCAATATAATTAAAACTTTATGAGAAAGCCAATGTGGAAACATTACGTGTGATTTATATTTCCTGGCCAGAGTGTCAAATTATCGCAATGCAATATTAAAATAAAATTTGTGAAGGTCAAATTAATTTCGTTAATTTGATTAAACATTCTCTTTAATGCAGTGCAGTATCAATAACCCAGAAAATAGAGAAATCTTGTAATTGAATGACGGGAAGCAATATAAGAGCATGTTTTATAACTGGGTCTCTCACTCCATTCATTATTATTTATACTCGTAGTTATGGATGTTGCTTTTATTGCATTATGACATTCTAATTCAATTTCCAGAAGCCTGATAAGCAGAGCTAGACACTTCAATCAACAATAACCAACTAGATAACTTCAAAAGACAAAATGGTCAGGTACAAAATCAATGCTAAATTCTGTACGCGTGAATATATACTTACTTTACTATCCTACTTTTACAATTCTTACTATGACAAACTGAACAAAATAAGTCTCAAGTGAACTGTTATTTAAACGTATTTCTTGCGCGGACCCAACATCTAGTTGGTATTGCCGAAGGCTATACAGGTGACATCACATCTAAATAACACACTGCACCTACAAATTCTTAAACTAAAATACAATGCTACCTACCCTATAGAGATCACCTACAAGGGCGGATCTAGGATTATTTTCTGGGAGGGGCACAAGTGGCGGACGGGCAAAAAAATCAAAAATAACTGACAGAATTAAACTTGAAGTATCCTCAGATCAAATAATAGTCTGAGGAAGTATCATACATCATATTTTTTTTTCTTTTTTTTTAATTAATAATAGGCTCGCGCTTGAGCACTATCTCACCTGATGGTAAGCAATGATGTGGACGACGGTGAAGCACGCTTGTCTAGAAGTAACCTATTCACTCTTGACTTATAGACAAAGAAGACTAGATTGTAGCTATCGGGAAACACAGACTCCGGCAGGGAATGCCATTCCTTTGCTGTACGCATAATAAAAGTATTCTCAAAACGTTTAGTGAGTACGGGTGGGATGTCCATCATGTACCGATGGAGCATTGCCGTACGTCTGGTAGTCTGATGATGAAACGGGCTGGGTGGAATTACTCGTAGATCATGCAATTCCATCGCATACTCCCCGAAATGTAACCGATAAAAAAGCGACAAGCTGGCAACTCGGCGACGATGTTCTAGGCTCTGGAGCTTTGACTTAACCAGTGCCTCATCGCCGATGAGTCTCTTGGCCCGCTTTTCGATGACGACTCCAGTGCTTAAAGCTGGTATTTGGCAGATACGTCCCAGAGATGAGAACAGTACTCCATGCATGATCGAACTTGCACTTGATACAAGTTGAGCAGCTGTTCTGGCGTGAAGTATCTTCTCACCTTTGCAAGGAGCCCCAGCTTTTTGGCAGCCAGCTGAGCCTTTGCCTCAATGTATGGGCCAAAATTGAGAGTCGGTGTCAACGTAACACCAAGAAGCTCAAGATGGTCAGTTATTGGCACAGTCACATCTCGGAAAGTTGGAGCCGGGTAAAATTGGCTCTTTTTAGCGGAAAAAAGACATGCCTGGGTTTTAGCAGCATTAAAACTGACCAGATGGGCATCAATGCCCCAATCGGAGACTGCCTGCAAGAACAGGTTCAAGCGCGCCACCATGGCCTCCCGGAAAGACTGAATCGAGCATTGGACAAGTATCTCTCAGTAACAGTGCTATCATCTGCATACCCAAAGGTAGGTTTTAGCAGATCGTTAATGTGAAGCAAGAATAAAGTTGCTGAGAGTACCGACCCCTGAGGGACTGAATAGTTTATTTCCGTTATTTTATTACAACTGTTAACTCTGATAATTTGATTTGCTTCTGAGTGTGTACTGTGATGGAATCTCCACAGTACACAAAATACCGTCTGGGAGGGGGGGGCACGTGCCCCCCCCCTAAATCCGCCCTTGATCACCTATATTGACAGCTTCTCCACTGAGTAAGGTTGTTTTGTAGTATGACGCGGATTTGTTCAAGCTCGCGGGCTTTAACTATAGCGCAGATAATATAATACTAGCATACAGATGCCTCATCCCATACAAAGAAACCGTGCCGTCGATTCGATTCCGTTCCACGGCGATAGATAGATCACCATCTATATCCGTGGAACTGAACCGAACGCGATCGATGTACGAAAAATAATCAGTATAATCAGTACAGTACGTCGCACGGTTACTTTGTATTGGATGAGACACCACTGCCTGTAGGGTACTACTCATGCGGAGCCAAATACAGGCCAAATGCCAAACAGTAAGCAAATCCGCGTGATACTAAAAACACCCTAAATCCTCATTCTGTATACTTACCATGACGAATTTGACTGTGAGATGTCTTTTCTACGTTTGTATATTCAAGAAAGTCCATAATATGCGAGAATAGGCGGTTCAATTACCCATCATCAATTGGGGACTCAGCTATACCAGTGAGTAGTCGGTAAAAGGTAAATTTCGACGACACGGTTGGTGTAGTGCTTGAGCGATCAGCTGCTGCGCTGCATGCCGCGTGTTTGATTCCCGAACGGAACAAATAATTGTATGGCCTACAGTTAATTGTGCCTGATTTGGGTTTCTTGTGTAGTTTAAATGTTTGTAAACACACACGATATAGGCAGTCCTTTTATTATTTTTCAAAGTTAGGTAGCTTAGTTGATTATAGATAGCAAAAAAAACTTTTTGCAAAAAAATACTACCGACTTCCAAATACAAAACTACAAAGTGAAAAATAACTGAATTTTTTGAAGTCGGTGTCTTTCGTAGGTGCCATTTTTTTGCGTTATGGACACCGACTTCAAAAAATTAAGTTGTTTTTCACTTTGTAGTTTTGTATTTGGAAGTCGGTAGTATTTTTTTGCAAAAAGTTTTTTGCAAAAAGATTTTTTATTTTTCACTTTTTAGTTGTACGTACCTAATAGGCAAGTTAGTAAGGGAACTATTTCGCCAGAATAGATTTCATGAAAATTGAACATAACCGGTGAAATGAGAGGTCTGCTTACCCCTTCAGAGCGAACTGGCGTGATGTTATGTTATGAAATGTTATAAACAACAAACAGACATGCGATTGCAGCAATCCCGAGAGATTTTCCGTTATTTATTGAAGAGTTCTGTTGTATATCTCCGAAGTTCTTCATCAGATCTTCACCAAATTAAAATGGGACCAATTTCGGAACATACATTTTCAAACAAAAAAAGAATTTTCAAAATCGGTCCACAATTGACGGAGTAATCGGTGAACATACAAAAAAAAAAAAAACAAACTTGAAGTCGAACATAGAACCTCCTCCTTTTTGGGAAGTCGGTTAAAAAAAAACACGGTATATATATATAGTACGGTACCTAAAGAATTGACAAAATACCCATAATAACTCAATTTACACATTTGTGCTGATTGTCGCTAAGGAGTTCAGTTGTATGCTCCATATCCTGAAAACTGCTGGACCGTATTTGATGAAACTATTCCCTAAGTTGAGAGATACTCAATCCAACACAAAAAGAATGATCATGATCCGATGAGTAGTAACGGAGAAATGTATGGACAAACATACACTTATAAAATTTGGCACACATGTTTAAAGGCCATATTAAATAACTTATGTGAATATTGTGCAGTTCCAGCAATATTACATACATAAGTGTCGAATTGATTACCTCCTTCTTTTTTTTGACTTCGGTAAAAATACTAAATAGCAAATAGGTAGCAATATTGGTCACCAGCCTGAGACGAACCGATACAGACAACCATTCAGACGTACTCAAGAAATTCCTAGAGCGCTGCAACATTTTTTTTTATAAAAAGAGAACTTACTTGCGCAGGAATCTGCTGTGTTTGATACGTCAGTATGACGGTCTGCTTGGAGTGCGTCTTGGGCACGCCGCCTGCGCCCACGACTGTCGTCACGCCGGTGGAGGACACCTGCGTCGCCTGCAACGGCAGCTGATACCCCGGACTTAAACTCTTCTTATCTGGAACAGGGGTAAATTAGCTATTATGAATATATTCAAACATAGATGGATTGAGTGAGGAATGATATGAAAAGAAAGGGAATCAGTGACCCCGTGTTTCGCCGACCCCAAGTGTATTGGTATAAAAGCAGGATGGTGATCAATCTAATGAGTAATACCTATACCAAAGTAACTGGAATGTACTGTATGCGGAGGACGGAGGATCTTGTGTGCATCTTACGAGGGGCTTATAACCAGTACTGGATTGCGATTGATTGAGCTGATAGTATGTATACAAGAACCTCTTGCCTCTTTTACCAGTTCAGTTCGGGTCGACCAGGCGCGGATCCAGAATTTCGCTCAGGGGGGGCAAATGGCTCTCTAGGAGGGTGTAATTGAAAAAATGCTGTTCCTGCTTTTCGTATCGTTAATAACCTCCTTGGTTTTGGTTTTCAGTAGGATTTTTGATGAAATGTAAACTTGAAAACCATTGTGGTTAAGAGCGAGCTAGAAAACTTTAGGACTTCATTGATAGATATAGCTCAGGTTTTGAACATTGTTCAAAATTATCAGAATGTAGACAACTTCTGTTGCGAGAGCGAGGGTAGCGACCTCGAACATTTTAACACCCTGCATCGGAAATATTTTTCTGTTACCCATTCATACTACTAAAGTCGTCACAATCTAAGAAATACGTTGACGTTTCTCATTTTACATGCCGCGATAACTTTCTACGTAAGAAATTGAAAAATCAAATTCATAATCCTAATTAATTACTACGTTACCTATACGCAAGCATCGAGTTTAATCATTATTAAGTATTTTTATAGTCATTGTCAAAACGGGCCTTTTATTTTTGACAACTTTAGTTTGGTCGAGGCCCAGAGGGGTGGCAATTTCCCACGTTGCACGCCCCCTGTATCCGCACCTGGGGTCGACACAGCAGGTATTTTCTTTCACACGTCATAATTTTATTTGGCAGCGTCAGATAATCTTAGTATTCAGCCCGTTTCAGGCTATCGTTTCTTTAATAATCCTCTATTCTTGCAGCTATTTAAAATTATGCTCAAAACTGTGACGTTTTAACGCCTGCTCCATCATTGCAGAGTTGAGAGTGCAAACGTGATGAGTTGTGCCACATAGTGCTATGAAGCGGACTATGTCAATAGCCCACTGGCAAAGCTACAGCGTCAGATTGGCGAACGAATTAGGTCGTGATTGCGAAGCGTTTATTGTTCTAGTAATAGTGACGTAAAACCACTTCTATTCTAGTATAGAAAATGATTTTCAGGGGTTAATAGGAATGCTTAATAATATTCGATAAAATCCAAACCTAAAAAAAGTATGTGCGCTTGATTCTTGTCCCTGTAGAACAGTAATACCGCTAGTTTCGATACATAATGGGTAATTGCATTGATATATTCCACCCCTCCTTCTCATCTCATACCTCACTTTCAATATCTTTGTACTTCACACGCTGGGTATCTGCGTTCGACTCACAATCTTCTCTTGCTTTGTCCTTCTCATACTTCTAATTTTATTATATTAATTCTTCCTTTCACATTCTGTCCAGTCATCTCTGGAATGCGCTTGCTCTCGATATCAGGACGGCCACCAGCCAATATGCATTTAAGCGGAAGTTGCGACATTATTTTCTACATCAATAGCAGAGTCAACTCAATAAACCTCCTTTCTATAACTTAATATGTACATTTATAGGTATTTGTGTATTTATTATGGTTAGTATATATCTACGTCTAATTTATCTATATATAAATATTTATGTGAACAGTTTACTTTAGTAATTATTTCTTTTTTTTATGTACCGCCCAGTTTATCTCTACACCATCCTTGGTTGACTGGTAGAGAATGCCTCAGGCATTAAGTCCGCCTATGCACCTGTGTGTTGCATGACGATTAAATAAATAAATATTATTATCTGTGGCTGTCAACTATATATGACTATAATATGTAGATGAGTTAGTCGCGCTCTGTAGAGGCAATACGTCATTGAGGTAAAGGCAATGATATTCTAGTAAACAGATACGTTATACACGCATAAAACAACCGAAAAAGTGTTCCGCACAGCAGCGGCAGCACACATACACACTTTTCATTCATCTGACATTTCACTACAAGTCGAAAGGGATGGCTTAATAAAACCAACAAGAAAAAAAGAGACAGCCAATGTTTGTCACTTGCGTGTGAATGTAAACAAACATTATTCTGGCCACCAATGTATTTACCATCTCTTTCTTTTTCTAACATCCAAATATCAGAATAATAGGAAAAAAAATATTTGTAAATTGAGGTGTTTTGCGTACTTACGTATGAGATCCCTTCTGTTTTATGTACTTTGGTATCATAATTGGTACAGTTTATAAATACACACGATGGTATTTTTTAAATTTTCTTTTGGTTTCAACAGAGCTTATCGCTCTTCGCCATGCGTTACATAGACTGAAGACTATACGTCCCAATTAGGACGTATGCTAGTCATCACAATGCGCGCGCTCATAACATATCTGTTTACTAGAATATCATTGGGTAAGGGGTACCATACCTTTCATGTTAAAAGGCGTAGGATTCCTTACCGTTTGGTTACCTTATACGGAATACCGTCAAATCAACCGTTTACATAATCGGATTATGTGCACGACACTTATCGTAGATCGTATTCACCTTCCAAGATCGATGTAAGTCTTAGATCAGGTTTCCTTAAACGGGTATCCATTGGATATCTGCCTACCTAGAATGTACAAAGTTACATTTTCACGTGATATCTAACTAAAGAAATGGCTGACGCCGCCAAAGGAAGCAATGAGTCGGAAAAATAAATGGCTTGGAAAAATTTATCGATCAAAGAATTAAAAATTGTCGGTCTCGTAAAATATTCTGCCTCAATGGTTTATCTGTGGTTAACTTCATTAGATTTACTCTTTATGAGGGTCGGTTTCTGAATTGAATAACGATTTGGAGTTTAGAACATCAAATAAATTTATTTCAACTAGGCCATTAAGCGGCACTTTTGAACGTCAACAATTAAAATTTACAAGTAATAAAAATTGATTCTACCGTGCATTCTGCAAAGTAGCTTGTTATGGAGAAGAACGCACAAGAAACCCCATACTTACTCTTTTAAAAAAATAAGTGTTTTACAATATTTACATAAGTAAATATTTTAATAAATTAATATAAGTGAGGACGATGCACCCAGCACTACTATACTACATATAGGTATAAAGTATTACACGCACTAACGAGTAAATTCCTTCACTTGATAAATAGGAACATGGTTCTCACATACTTACAAATATTGCAAACATCGGTAAATTACCTAATTCAACAACAACGGAACAGTGTGCGAGTAATTTTTTTTAAACAAGAAGAGAAGAAAATAAAATAAAGCATCACTATAATTATTTAAGTAATACAAATTTACCATTTGATTTTGTCTACACTAAAGATAGCCCTATGGAGTAGGACCAGCATGTTTTCAAGCATTCCAATCTTGAATATAATCATCTAATTTGTAATATGCTTGTTTCCAAAGTGTGCTTTTAACTAATGTTTTAAATTTTTCTTTCATTTAATTTTAATATCTCACAAGTTATTTTTTTATAGAATTTAACACAGTACCCCGTGACAGATGTGTGTACGCTAATCTATAAGGTATTTGATCTAACTTATCTTTATTTCTAGTATTACAATTGTGTCTATCACTAACTTTACTAAAGAGATTTATATTTTTCCTTACATATTTATTTATTTACATACATAATATTTAATGCCAAAGTTTGTCAGTTTTTCAGGTTAAATGTAGAGTTTAACAAATACCTACTCAACTTCAAATTCTTCATTCATAAATCAGAGGTAAGACTATTTGGTAGCTACCAAATTACCAAAGCAGCACAATTCAGAAGCCATTCAAAGACGATATCGATATCTAATCTAATTCGAGTGAATGACACCATCAAATTGATTACCATACACACCTAAAATGTATTCCACCCACATGCACTTTCACATAAAATGTTTGATCAGACCAATAAGGAAAGTAAGGCGTTAACCATGCCGCTTTAAGAAACAAGACAAACAATCATTTAGTAAACGCTAGATAGCTACTATTCGAACATTATCTATAAGTCTTATCTATATCTATACTATACTTCTATACTAATATTATAAAGAGGAAAGATTTGTATGTCTGTATTTTTGTATGCAACGAATAAACTTAAAAACTACTGGATCGATTTCAAAAATTCTTTTAGCGTTGGGAAGCTACACTATCCCCGGGTGACATAGGCTACTTTTTATCCCAGTTTTCCCACGGGAACGGGAACTACGCGGGTGAAACCGCTAGTCTCATCAAATTTTATAATTTTATAATAAACAGGTAAAATTGTTTGTTGGTATGTTTGTTTGTAGCATTCTCTGGAAGTACTACTACGATTTACGAAAACCTTTAATTTATAGAAAATTACACTATACTACACAGATCATACAATACTACATACACAATACTAGCATACAGATGCCTCATCCCTTACAAAGAAACCGTGCCGACGTAACTAGCGTCTTTCGTCTGATTAAGATGACTATTTTTATAAATAGGTACTGCGATCGCGTTCCGTTCCACGGCTATAGATGTGTTAGCAGCGACTTGCAAGTAAAAGGATTTCCTCGATTCGTGACTATTTTTCTTTAAATACAGTGAAGATTTGTTTTACAGTATTTTATTGCACGTTTTTAGTTTCTTTGTACCAAAATGTGTTACAATACAAATTTAGTAAATCGAGTCGCATGTCTCAGAAATTTAAAACCGCGCCATCTATTGGAATCTATTTCAAATGATCCGTTCAAATAATCTTTGAAATGTGAATTAGAGCCCAATATTCCTTAATTGTGAGCTTAGGTTAGGAGAGTTGATTAAAAAGAACAAGCAATTTCTAGAAAATGTTAATCTTACACACAATTCAATAACAAATCCATCTAGTGTGCGTAGTCTACCGCGCCATCTAGTGACATTTGTTTGAAACAAATTTTCTTTGATAGCGCTGGGGACACCGGGACTATACCTAAGTTCGTTCATCCTGACAAAATAAATGGTTGCTGTGGAGCTTATGGGATAAGCTTATTAATTAATTAATATGACTTTTGAAAAGGCCTAAATTAATATGAATAATAATAGTAATATGAGTAATAGGAATATAACATTCCTATTACTGGGTCCGACTCAGCTAAACATCCTTTATGTGAAGTATATTAATTTAGGCCTTTTCAAAAGTCATTCTTAAAATAATCTTGATAACTCTTATAAACGTATCGCTGTCCCACTTCAGGTTAACTACTAGCACAGATAATATAATACAACAGTCTACCAGATTTCATTACTTTTCCTTATTCTTTTTTTGTTCCAAATTATTTTGGTTTCTATAGGATGTTTTCCTGCACATATAAACTTTATTCAATCATTCTTAACTAGTAATAGCTAATGAGTGTTTGTATGTTAATGTTATGACATAATGAATACCTAGCTTACTAAACAAATCACGGATGCTCACCTAAAGCATTGTTGTTGAAGGTTGTCTCCTTATCCTTATGCGGTGCTACGAAGGCCTGCTCAGCCGCCACGCTCACGTCCCCGACCTTCGCAGTCTTAGCATGTTGTTGCCTGAAACCGAACCTAACAAATGAGACAATAATAAGACAGACATCAGTAGAAAGTGCTGTATCACAATCAGCAAAAAGCACTAAATTCAACTTAATTCTTTCTAAGAATGTTTTGCAAATGTCAGAAAACATTAGCATTCTTGTTTGTGTCAATTTGTTTTTATTTACGGTCAGCCTGTCTGCTAGACATAAGCGGCTACTAAATGAAAACGCCTACGCAAATTGTAAAGGCAATAAGTTTCACGCCGAACACATCAGGCGCATTTATAATTTGTGTGCATTCGCATTCTCAATTTGAAATATAATAGAACTTTCTAATTTATGAATAATTCACGTTTTTCTTATGTCATTCTTATTTCCTTAACGCGATTGCTTTCGATAATTACGTAAAGGTGCGAGTGTGATCTGGTTTGTTACCTAGTGGAACGTAATGGCTGGCCGGGCGTCTCCTTGCGCGGTCGCGCCAGCGGCGTGGACCGGCCAGACAGCACCTCCTCCGGACGCAAATCCTCCGAGGAACCTGTCGTGAAATGTTGATCATTAAGTATGGACATCTTACGTGCTACAAACATGTTTTATGGCAACTTGTAATTAAAGTTGCGGGTTTCTTATTGCTAATTTTCTGTACACGTTTGAGAGTACTTTCGTTTTCGTTTTATGTGTTGTGTTGTATTACTTCGTTATTATTTAATGTCATACCTACAGGTACTTCGATAGTGATCGAAGACTACAATTTTATTCAGTTACATGTTGTGAAACAGCTGCGTAATAAATATATTCATATAAAATTTAATCAACATTGTGTTATGATGTTTGATCGAAGACAATCATGATCGTTTGGATAAACCATGTAAAACATTACAACAATTAACATTGTCTGATGCTTGGTTATTCGAAGGCAATGATGGTCGTTTGCATGGACCATCTTTTATTATAACAACCTCTCTTGAATGAAATAAAAGTTACTTTGAGATATGCAAACAGATTGTCAGTTGGGAAAGCCTTTTTTCTGTCCTAAGCCTTAATGTTAATATATTTTCTGTCCTTCGCCCTACGTGTATTTCTCTTTTTAGTCACCTCTCTTACGAGTAAGTCTATACAGTCCGCTGCCCTAACTGTATGTCTCTTTTCTATATCATGCCCAATGTATAAGTTCTCTTTTCTGTCCTCTGCTTTACGTGATTCTTTTTTCTGCCCCAACCCTGGCGTAACGCGAAGGACATGGCCTCAGCTCGGCTTGTCCCATGTATTTGTCTGCCTGTTTTCTCTATTCTATTTGTACAACTGTTTTCGGTCCTAAGTCTTATGTAAACCTTAGACTCTTCTATTCTCAATTCTAATAGGTAATTCTCTTTATTGTCTTATGGTGCCCTATGTGGAAATCTCTTTTCAGTCCCCGGTTAAGTGTAAATCTCTTTTGTCCTCTATCCAATTAGGTAAGACTCTGTATTGTCCTACGGTGCCCTATGTGGTAATCTCTTTTCTGTCCCCGGTTTAAGTTTAAGTATCTTCTCTACCCATCCAAAAGAGCATTGCCTTACCTCCATTACCATTATTATCATGAGCCTTCTATTTCCTGCGCGAGTTGTCGTCGTTGGCTCGCGAGGTGCTGGCGAGGCGGTGGCAGAACCCGAAGGATGTGGCCACTTCTCGGCTCGGATTGTCGCATGTGTAAGACTATTTTCTGCCCTATGTCTTATCTGTATCTAAGTCTCTTATTGTCTTCTTTCCTATGTGTAATTCTCTTTTTAGCCCTAGATATAACTTAAATCTCTTTTTGTCCTCAGTCCTGTGTATATTATCTTGATTGTCCTACGGTGCCCTATGTGTGTCTCTTTTCTATGCAACTCTCTTCCCTGTCCTATTTTCTAGCAAAGATCTCTTACCTCCATTCCCATTCTTATCATGCGCCTTCTGTTTCCTGCGCGAGTTGTCGTCGGCTCGCGAGGTGCTGGCGGGGCGCCGGCGGAACCCGAAGGACGTGGCCACTCCTCGGCTCGGCTTGCCGTTCCCGTTGCCACCCGCGCTCTTCTCTCGCTTCTTTGCACCCTTCGACTCAGAGTGACCCTGGGGAAGAAGAGAGGAGAAGTTTAGTATATTGGTAAATAAGTATTTAGTTTGCCTTTGTGACATCGTAATTAATGTGTGTTGCTTAAATCTGTATACTTAAGCATTTTTTATATAATACATATCATACAACCGGTTTCTGAATTGAGTACCTTAATGTAATGCCAAAGTTTGACAGGTTTTCAGGCTAAGGCTAAATATTCTTCTTCAAATTCTTAATTTAGTAATCGAGAGTCAGTCGGTAATATGGGGTACCTACCTACTACCTCTGGCACAAAACTCTGTAAAAAATGTCCACTAGTTTATAATTCTAGAGGCCAGAGTTCAAATACAAGATTGTGCTTATGCCCGAAAACGCTTACCTACCTACTTCCAGCTTTCTTCGAAAATAATTATTTTTGTTACAAAATTAAATGTCTAAGAATAGTACATGAAAAGAAAAATTTTAATAAAATGTTGAATGGCTACGCTTTTATCTTCAAAGTAAGTAATCGGAAGCTATTCTGACAGAAATTATTACTGTGTCACCTTTCTTAAATTACCCTGTAATTATAAAAATAAGGTACGTGTACGGTGTACCAAAATGGCTAACTTATACACTTTTGTATTAACGAAAATACACTATGCAAATTTAAACAAAAAGAAACACATACATATTAAAATGGCGGTGGTTTTTGAGTGTTTGTATGTTGCTTCTTCACGCGCAAACGGTTGGACGGATCTGGATGAGGCACAGAGATAGATTATAGTCTGGAATATCACAGATACTTTTTATCCCGGGAATATGTTCCCTTGGGATAATTTTCGACATTCACACGGGCGAAGCCGCTGGCAGAAGCTATGTACCCAATAAAACTCTTCGTGCAAATTGCGTTTAAAATTACAATTAATCGCGTATTTATTTATTAATTCTACGGTTAATTTTCTACGGTTTGACCAAGGAAGACTTTGTCGGCTAACTTTATTTATTTAAGCGAAGCTAATTCGTATCTAGACAACCAAACAAATATTAAAAAGTATATGTAACCAATCCAAGATACTGCTTGAAGCTGGAAGAATAAATGTATCAATTCAATCTATTTGTTATGATATAATAAAAGGAAAACATAAAAGAACGATAGAAAACCACCCACACAGAATTTTCTCACTCAAGTGAGCGTTCCAATTCGTGTGGAAAATATCACGTTAACTGAAGCTAGGTGCCCTTGACCTTTACGATAGAGCTGTTACCTTTTATAGCTCTATAGTTAAATGTCTGCTAAGCTTTTAATAGCTGCCTAGAGCTTTAATAAGGTCTACCGTATTAGACTGGACACTTGAAGTAATACAATTAGTTAAGACCGTGTAAGACTAGGTGCGGTCTGGTGCGGTATCTTCAAAGGTCACTTTTGTTGCTTTTTAGGGTTCCGTACCTCGAAAGGAAAAAACGGAACCCATATAGGATCACTTTGTTGTCCGTCTGTCTGTCCGTCAAGACCCTTTTTCTATGGATCGCTTATTCAAGCTGAAATTGATATCAAATACTCAGGTACTGTCCTTTAAAGCTGTGAAAAAATCAAACTTCTAAGCCAACGCAATCAAAAGATACAGCCGTTTATGCCGCAAATTTTCGACACTCGCAAGGGAATCAAAACCTACAGGGTACTTCCCGTGAACTCAGAATCTTGAAATTTGGTACGAAGCAACGTCTTATAGCACAGATAAAGGAAAAATTGCGAAAACCGTAAATTTTTAGTTACATCATATAATAAAAATATTTTTAATAATTTTAAACTTACTACCCCTTTCCTCATGAACGCTTAGAGGTATTAAATTAAAATTCGTATCAAATACTCAGGTCTATATACCTTTAAGCTGAGGTTTGTACGGAACCCTCGGTGCGCAAGTCCGACTCGCACTTGGCCGGTTTTTGCTTTTCAATTACTTAATTGTGCCGAACAAAAAACCAGTAGGAAACTAATTAGATTATGAAAGAAACTTAATTGTCTGTCTGTCTGGTTCGAATGGTCAAACCATTCATACTATTCAAAGGTATTGCTTTACTTGAGGTAAGTGAAGAAGAACAAAATTATAAGGCCCTTTATAACCTGGAGAAAAAATGCACGCTATTCTCAGTCGCAGCTAATTTGAAACGTTATTGCACTGCCAAAATGCCAGTAGTTATGCTAATTCCACAACTAGCCTAAAAACGTCCAAGTTAGCTATCGGCTAGATTTTTTGAGGGTCAGCCAGAATGTAAAGCTATGCTTGTATTATGTTATCTGTGGTAAAGCTAACATCTAGATTCGCATAGGTCATCAAGTCGCGTGTGAGCCTAGGTAAGTTTCACGCCGATTTACAAACAGGTAGACATACAATGAATAGGCTTAAACTGTAGCCAAAGGTTAATTATTATATTAGACACAGCACTGTTTATACTAAAGCCGCGTATTTACGCCGCATTATAGAGACGATTAATAATAAAACACCGTGATATTGATTACATAAACACAATTTTATTTGGTGTCAAAGTGTCAATTAAATATGAAAGAGGGTAGTCAAAAGTCAAACAACATCTTTTTTTTTCTCTTGATTTTAAATTAATATTAAAAAAGAAATAGTTAACAATTTTATAATTTAATGACATATATTGTTAGTTAAACGTCACTACCTGCCGGTGAAGTGTTATTAGCTCAAAAACACAACATTTATTATTATATATTTACATATCTGAATTTGAACATAATGGAAGCAATCAACCGCACCATCACTGAAATGAGTAATCTGTTTGGTGAGAGAATGTCCGCATTTGAAAAGGAATTGCAGAAGACTCCATGCACCACAGCAATCACCACCTCAACTTTGGCAGCGGAATTTGCCTCTTTCCGGACATTTGTTGTTCAGGCGCTGGGTGCTCTGCAGCAGCAGGTTGCGATGTTGGGACAGAACCTGGATACCATGGAGATGCGTGGGAGGCGAAAAATCCTGCTGTTGCACGGAGTGCCTGAAGGGCAGGATGAGGTGACTGCACAAGTGGTGGCTCGAATTGTCAAGCAGCATCTTGATGTTGACTTGGCTGCTTCCAGCATCAAGAGGTGTCACAGGATGGGACGCAGTACTTCTCACAAACCCCGACCAATCCTGTTCAAACTGTATGATGTGGCACAGCGGGATAAAATCTGGTTCGGCAAAACCAAGCTGAAGGGGTCTGGTTTCACGGTGTCGGAGTTCCTCACGAAGACCAGACACAACATCTTCATGGCGGCGCGGGACAGATTTGGTGTGACACAGTGCTGGACGTCGGAGGGCACTGTATTCGTCCTGGACTCGAAGGGAGCTCGGCATCGGATCACTTCCTCTGACGACCTCAATAGGATCGCGCAGCGATCAGAACTGATGGCCGCCCAGCCGGAGCAGGTCTCTGGACAGCCGGAGCCGGGCGTCGCGCAGCCGGTCGCAGTGGGAAAGGTCGCCGCAGCAAAATCCAAGCGCACTGTGTCCAGGAAGTAGTTCTTCGATGTTGTTCGTGGTAGTCCAGGTATTTGTTGTGTTTTTCAGTAGGCATTTATGATTGGTTATGTTTCCTATAGTTTGCACTTATCCATGCTATGGCAACTTAGAACAAAATTACGATTCCGTTTTTTTATTTAATACAGCGCCATCTATGAACCGGTACCGGAACCAAAATTGCGGTGTTGCCCTAGTTAAATATATTACACCGATGCTGGGAATTTCCTCAGATATAAAAAAAAACCTAAATCAAGAAATAAAATTATAATCACATGTTATTCTTGAAGTAAATATAGAAAACAACAGAAGAAATAAATTAGAACATAATGAGGTTTTTATTATCAGCACAATAATGCAGAAGGTATATTTTGGTTAAAAAAAAATGCAAACCCTTTGTTTATATGGGCTAACCTAATTTACAAATGGCCGCTGCAAGAGGTTGTTTGACCGTGTGCATTATTTTTTTCTTTTTATAATAAAGTTTTCATTGTTTTGCAAGTGCGATTTATATATATATTTTATACCAAGTTACAAAATTCTTGCTACCTGGATGTACTGTAATTGGTAAAGACGGTAAGTTAATTTTGTTTGTCTTACTTCATAGCAGAAAAATATTCGCATTGAGACTGTTCTTGATAATTTATATCATCTATTTTTACTATCATCATCATCTTCCTGCCCTTGTCCCATGATACTTGTGGTCGGCGCTACACGTTTTCTTCATCCATACCGACCTGTCCCCCGTCACGCTATCACGGACTCCCTTTTCTTTCATATCACTCCGGACACAGTTCATCCCTCTTTTCTTTGACCGTCACCTATTAGTAACATGCGTTTCATCCCTCCTTACATGACGTACGAACATTACCAACCAGGTCAAACGGTTTCCTTATAATTTTCATTCACTGGTGCAATTTGTGCAAAAACTCATTTCTCACATCCATTTTTTTAATTCAATATAAATTTCCTGCTGTCCCAGTCTCCCAAATAGATTGACCTCCAGGTGTGTACCTGGGTGTGCTGTAGTTTAACTTAGCATAATTATTGTAGGTTGACATAATTGTAGGGTAGGTACTGTAGGTAGGGTTGACGGGAGCAAAGCCTCAGGCACAACTAGTAAAAGTGTAAGCAATCTTACTATATTTTCTTTTATGGTGAAATACAATCTTATGAAAAATTCAAAACTCACTTGGGAAATAAGTGTTTCAATTAGATTAGCTTAACACAATTTATTTTTGTTAGAAATTATTTTTTATGAATGTTTAGAAAGGTTTTCTTTATTTGGAAACTCAACATCTTATTACTATTTTACATGGAGTTGTGGACACCATCCCTCTTAACTTGACTTACTAATTTAAATGTGTTATATTGTTTGTCACACTGTCAATGTACAGCCCAGTGAAGTTGCGTCAAACAACAGCGAGATGATGACAATAAATTTTCTCATAAGCCAATAACAGAGTTTTACAGCATTGATAAAGCTAGTTTAGGTTAAATTAGTTAGCTACACACAAGTGCAGCTATTAGTGATCATGTGGATTGAAGACTCATTGATCACATTAAATCAGATTTAAAAGTACCTATGTAAATATATGGCTATAATAATTAGCCAAAGAGAAAAACAAAACAAAATATTGCGAAATGTAACATCATGAATATCATGCTAAGTTGAAATATAGTATATATAATCCTTTATCCCAAGAGTTTATTATGATCTTTGTCTCAAGCTCTTGCTGAATAAGGTATAGTTTCTCTTTCCTCCAGAGACTGATTTAAGTTACACCTAATTGTTTCATGTTTTTTAGATGTGCCGCTACACCTGTTTCCGAATCCAGAGACAAGAGAAATTTAAAACTTGGGTTTGTTAAGGTATTGGTGGAGAATTAGCTTTTTGGATCATCATACTATCTATGGCAACAAACGTGTCTGTCATAGACATTTTGAAGAAATTCACAAGTATCCAACTGGTAGACTGTCTAAATTGGCAATTCAACACTACATATATCAGGTAATACTAATAATTGTTAACTTTAAATATATTCATCAATGCATTTAGCAATTGACTTCAAAAAAAGGGAAGCGGTTCTCAAGTCAGAATATTTTTTTTATTATTATTATTTATGTTCCCCGATTACTAAGATGCCTGAATCGATTTGGCAAATTCCTCTTTTGTTTGATACTTCCTGGTAGTCCCATGGTCATCAGGTCAGGCTCTGATGATGGGAACTCATGGAAATCGAGGGAACTCCTGCCATATTATAGGCATACACATAGCGATTTTGTTATTTTCATCAACAATCACTCAGAAAGTATAATTTTCTGAAGTGGAACTGATGAAGAAGACCACAGATGGCCAATGGAACTTCTTGATGATAGGTATGTGACGGGCATAAGATAATATCTCGAATAGTTAACCGACTATGATGAAGCAAATACTTATAAATAAAAGGTACAATCAAACTGATCTGAAGCCGGAAGGTAGGCACTGGAACTTCGAAATAAAACAATGTATTCTAGTCGTGTTTGGGCTTATTGGAGTCGTCATGAGATTTACTTTGCCTATAAATAGTTTTCATGGTAATTTGAGGTACCAAAACCAAAATTTAAATATAAAAGTTTTCAAACCGTCTTCCAAAAAAAAACGTTGAAAGACGAAAAACAATAGGTACCAAAGACACCGAATTCGAAAAAGAAAGTTATTTTTCACTTTTTAGTGATGTTTTGTTTTGGAAGGCAGATTTTTTTTTTTTTTTTTTTCGGAACAAATAACAAATATCGACAATATTTTAATATTATTCTTGATCTGCAAGCACTGTACGAGCCAATAATGCTCATCACAATCACTTGTTCTTTAACTAAATATAGATATTTAATTACGTTTCAGGAAAGAACTCAACATTGAAGCTATAATAAGCAAGCTGACCCTAGCTTACACAATAAAAAAAATCCACCCTACCTAAAAAAAGGGATTAAAAATAATCTGATCACCAAAAACCTTAAAATTACCACCAATGGCCAAGAATGCATTGCGAAATGGGACCACAATGTGAAGCTGTATAAAAAGTATCCAGGTTATAAAGGCGTACAGCTAGTGCTTAAGCTAATCTCACCAAGTGATGCCGGAATTAATACCGAAAATGAGGGTAAACATTGTAATCAAGTATTCAGCAATCTGTTGGAGTAACCCTTGGACTTATGGCAGGTAGGCAGTTTACTATTATTCATTGTTTGAAAGTTACAGTTTTTCATTTGCCATCTGTTTTTAAAATAAGTTTCAATTGTGACAATATCAGTCAGTTTGTATAATCTACACTTGGCAGAAAAATTACTGATTGCAGTATGTTCTTAGCACAAACAAAGATGCTGTTGTCTATCTTCTTTACACGATCCGTAAATGCCGAATTTCATTTGTGTTAATGTATTTTTTTGTCATTTGCAGGATGTGGAATCCTTGAAAAAGAAAGTACCGCCCCAGCAGATCTACTCATGTCCTTTGATGATTTATTTGACAGCATAACTGGCAGTTTCAGCGCGATAATAGGAGAAAAAAAATACAGGACTGTGTGACCCCAACCTCACCTCACCACAATTTATGGAATATTTCCATTCCCAGGTAGGCACTGGAACTGCAAAATAAAACCATGTATTCTAGTCGTTTTTGGGCTTATTGGAATCGTCGATCGAGATCGAGATTTACTTTGCCTATAAATATTTTTTATGGTAATTTGAAGTACCAAAACCAAAAAGTGAAATATAAAAGGTTTCAAACCGTCTTCCAAAAAAAAAACGTTGGAAAACAATAGGTACTTCGAAAAAGAAAGATATTTTTCATATTTTGTGATTTTTTGTTTTGGAAGTCAGTTTGTTTTTTTTTTGTCGAAACAAATAACAAATATCGACAATATTTTAATATTATTCTTGATCTGCAAGCACAATCACTTGGTCTTCAACTAAATATAGATATTTAATTATGTTTCAGGAAAACAACTCAACATTGAAGCTATAATAAGCAAGCCGACCCTAGCTTCCACGTCAAATGATCCACCCCACCTAATAAAAGGGATTACAAATAATCTGATCACTAAAGACCTTAAAATTACCACTAAGGGCGAAGAATGCATTACGAAATGGGACCACAATGTGAAGCTGTATAAAAAGTGTCCAGGTTATAAAGGCGTAAAGCTAGAGCTAGAATAGCAGGTTATAGAGGGTTAACATTGTAATCAAATATTCAGTCAATCAGTTGGAGTAACCCTTGGACTTACGGCAGGTACGCAATTCACTAATCATTGTTTGAAAGTTACAGCTTTTCATTTGCTATCTGTCTTTAATATCAATTTCAATCGTAACAATATCAGTCAGTTTGTATACACTATACACTTGGCAGGCATAATTACTGATTGCAGTATGTTCTTAGCACAAACAAAGATGCTGTTCTCTATCTTCTATACACGATCCGTAAATGCCGAATTTCAGTTGTGTTAATTTTTTTTTTTGTCATTTGCAGGATGTGGAGTCCTTGAAAAAGAAAGTACCGCCGCAGCAGATCTACTCATGTCCTTCGATGATTTATTTGACAGCATAACTGGCGGTTTCAGCGCGATAATAGGAGAAAAAAATTACAGGACTGTGTGACCTCAACCTCACCTAACCACAATTTATGGAACTTTAATCTACCTATACTGAAAACCATGAAATTTAGTGACACCAATAACCAAAGTATTTGCGTTGTCATTTACTATAGTCTATAATATTAGTAACATTCCTTTTTAATAAAGTTTTATCAAAAACTCTGATTCCTCCAGATTTTATATACATAATAGCATCATCCAGAACTTGTAAAGTTACTGTGGACTATGCATAGGTACTCTTTAGAGCTTGTATCTGTTTCCAATGCATCTTGATTGAAATTGCGTTGCAGTAGAGAATTAAAACATATAGTATGAGATACGAAGACAATTATCTGCAGGAATCAGTGTTTTGATAAAACATATTTATATGCATCATTGATAAAAAAAATAAACTTTGCTGCCGGGACTATTAGTAGTCTTTGTTTACAATATATAAAAAAAACGTTACAATTTAATTAAATAAAGGTACTTGCAGTATTTGTAGCTAACTTTCGAAAGACATCCCGGCAGTACAGTAAAAATTATATACATTAGTATATATTTATATCAACTATTCATTTAAATAACGTTTTATCAAAAACTGATTCCTGCAGATTTTTGATTAAATAACATCATCCAGAACTTGTACGCATAGAGACTTTAGAGTTTGGACCTGTTTCCACTGCGTCTTAATTGAAGTTATAAAGATTTAATACATATGGTATGAGATCCCAAGGGAAAAATCTGCGGGAATCAGGGTTTTTGATGAAACGTTATTAAAATGAATAATTGATAAAAATGTTATACATTGCTGCTGGGTTCTATAGAGTAGTCTTTGTTTACAATACAAAATAAAATCATTACATTTAATTAATTAAAGGTAAAAGCGGCTAACCTCCGAAAGACAACCCGGCAGTACCCAATGTATTATTTTTTATCAATAATTCATTGAAATAATGTTCTATATCAAAAACTCTGATTCCTGCAGATATTTAAAAACATAATAACATCACCCAGAACTTGTACATAATAGAGACTTTAGAGTTTGGACTTGTTTCTAATGTGTCTTTATTGAAATTGTAAAGAGTTAATACATATAGTATGAGATCCCAATGGAAAACACTGCAGAAATCTGGGTTTTTGATAAAACTTTATCTAACTGAATAATTGATAAAAATGTGATACCAAAAAAAAACAAAAAGTTTTGTATTTTTGTAAACCAAAATTTTACTTTTCTTCTTTATTGTACTGATACTGATACTTAAAAAAACCTCATCATGCTCGAATTTATTTTGTATTTTTTTAAATAAATATACAAAAATTATATTTGTTTTTGCATTATTTTATTTCCAATAAAATTTACCAACCAGAACAACACAATCATACATATACACACATGCATAAGTATACATATACACAGTGTATACACACATGCATAGACACACATACATACTACATCCATACACACACACGCACATATATTTGTAGTCCCGGTACCGGTTCATAGATGGCGCTGTACATGCGCTGCGTTTGAACCCCAAAAAAAAGGCTGAGTTGCCTATCTATACCCAGTATATAATAGTAATCTTTGCACTTATCTTATTTAATTTCTCGTTTGTTTTTATTATACCGTACAGTTTACGTGTTTTGATTTCAATTCGTCAAACACGTCAACGTCATCAGTCATGTCATGTCAATGTTACAAAGTGTCAACTCATGTTTGCGTTCCAATCCACTGCATTGACAAATGTCATTCTTATACATTAAATTTAATATCGCTCTCAAATTAGATAGATATAAACTTTTTTATATTATATGCCTGGACTACAGAATTTAATGATGTTTTGTTATTTTTGTTTTTCTCTCATGTTATGTACAACCGGCAGGTGGACGGAAATATATTAGCCGCGTAGTTTTTATTGTTTGTTTTGATATAGATATTTATTTTATATATTTTATATTTATGCTCAGTCCTAGCAGTGACACTGATTCGTTTCATTCGTTGGATAGTGATGCTCCTTCCTTAGCCGACACTCTAGTTTCACTTTTTTCCGATGTCTCTAGGAACTTTAATGTAGTCCACATAAATGCTCAGAGTATTCCGGCCCACTTCCCTGATATGCTGGCAAGCTTTGACTGTAAGAATATTCATGCGATTCTTATTTCCGAATCATGGTTAAAACCTTGTCTTCCCTCTTCCTCTTACTCCCTACCTGGATTTCAACTTATCAGGAATGATCGCGCGGTCGGTGGTGGTGGTGGGGTGGCCATATATCTACGTACTTATATTCCTTTTTCCATAGTTAGCATGTCCATACAGCCGCCCCCGCCGAACGCTGGTGAACATCTTTTCTTGGAAGTTGAATTACATCACACTAAGATTCTCCTAGGGGTTTACTACTGCCCTTCTCTTCGGATTAATTTCTTCTCTTCTTTCGAACGTATTTTAGAACATTTAATCCCCTCTTACAGTCACAGTATCATAATGGGCGACTTCAATACATGTCTACTTAAAAAAGATTCCCGCTCTTCTTCTCTTCGCCATATTGTTGAATCTACCAATCTTTCTATTCTTGATCTTGGTGCTACTCACCATTTTCCTAACTCTGTTCCCTCGCTTCTCGATCTTATTATTGTCTCATCCTTCGATCACGTCGCTAAACATGGTCAATATTCTGCCGACGCTTTTTCCTATCATGATCTAATTTACACTTCCTATAAAATTCGACCTCCTAAGCATAAGTTCAAAACTCTTCTGCTTCGCAATTTTGATGGCATGGACGTTGGTCGTCTGCAAGAGGACGCCAGTAACATTGACTGGACTCCGCTGGTCACATCCTCGTCCGTCGACGAACAAGTTGATATCTTGACTTCTACCCTCATTCAGCTTTACGACGCACATGCACCTATTCGAGCAATAAGAGTTAAGCATCTTCCAGCCCCATGGTTAACTAATGAAATTAAAGCTTTACTAGGCAAAAAGGCGGCTGCGAAGTTTAAGTTTAAAATTCGGCCCAACGACGTCAACAGGGAGAAATACGTCTCAATAAGGAACCAATGCAGCAAGGTGTGTAGGAATGCACAACGCCAACATATCCATAATTCTGTTCAAAACGGTGATCCAGGCAAGGTCTGGAAATTTCTGAAATCATTAGGTATCGGAAAAAAGTCTCATGACACGGTTCCTAAAGACTTGGACTTCAACTTGCTTAACAGTCATTTTTCTACTTCGCCCGTATTGGATAGGGCCACTAAAGCTACTACGCTTAGATATCTTTCAAATCTTCCGATACCTGATTATTCCCCTTTTGTCTTAAGTCAATTCACTGCCTGTGATGTTAAAAAGAGTATTTTATCGATTACATCCAACGCTGTTGGTAGTGACTGTGTCAGCCGTAAGATGATCATCCCTATCCTTGATAACATTATCCCTGTCATCCTTTATATCCTAAATTTCTCTATTTCCAGTGGTGTCTTCCCTCAATCCTGGAAAGATGCCCAAATTATTCCTCTACCCAAAAAGTCTAATCCTGCATCTTTTTCTGACTATCGTCCCATTTCTATTCTTCCTTTCCTATCTAAAGTCCTTGAAAAACTTGTCCACCATCAACTCAGCACGTTCCTTACCAAACACAATCTGCTAAATCCTTTCCAATCTGGTTTTCGACGCGGACACAGCACTACCTCAGCACTTGTACACATTACGGATGATATCAGGTCAGGCATGGAAGTGGGCAAGTTAACGGTACTTGCTCTGCTTGATTTTAGCAATGCCTTCAATACCGTTGACTTCGACATTTTGCTTGGCGTCCTAAGCTCTTTTAACATATCTCCTCCGGTAATTGACTGGTTTCATAGTTACCTGTTTGGCCGCCGGCAGCGTATTTGCACTGATGAATCTTTCTCTTCTTGGTGTCACACCTCTGCCGGTGTGCCGCAGGGTGGCGTTTTATCTCCTCTTCTCTTCGCACTCTTTATTAATGCTATCACTCAACGACTTTCTTCTTTCTACCACCTGTATGCTGATGATCTCCAGATTTATACCCAAGCCCCTCTTGGAGAGTTACCTGATGCCATTGAGACGATTAATATAGACCTGGCTCGAATAGGTGACTGGAGTGCTGAGTTTGGGCTGAAGATTAATCCAACGAAGACTCAGGTGACTGTTGTTGGTAGTTCCCGGACTGTTTCTAGGATTGATTGGTCGACGCTTCCCCAGGTTTCTTTCAACAACACCATTATTCCTATAGCTAACACTGTAAAGAACTTGGGGATTTATATCGACAGAACTCTTGCCTGGACCAAACAACTGCAGGAAGTCAGTCGTAAACTGTTTGCTTCAGCGGGCTCCCTGAGACGTCTTCGTAATTTACTTCCCATCGCCACTAAAATTGCGATAGCACAATCTCTTCTTCTCCCTATCCTGGATTATGCTGATGCCAGCTATCTTGATATCACCCAAGACCAATTGGATAAGCTTGAGCGACTTCAAAATCTCTGTATCAGATTTATATTTGGCTTGCGCAAATATGATCACGTTTCTGAATTTCGTACTAAGCTCAAATGGCTTCCTATTCGCCTTCGCCGGAATGCCCACATACTCTCTTTGCTATATAATGTGCTCTTTAATCCTTTTACTCCTTTTTATCTTAAAGAACGTTTTCAGTTCCTCTGTGACACCCATTCTAGGTCCTTGAGATCATCGGAGAATTTAAAATTGAGTGTTCGTATGCATTCCACTTCGTTCTTTGACAAATCCTTTACGATTCAAGCAGTTCGATTGTGGAATGTATTACCTATAGAAATAAGACGCGCTCAAACACTGCCAGCGTTTAAAACAATGGTAAAGGAGCATTACCTTTCACTATAATGTTTAGTCTTTTCCTTTCTCTGTCATATATTCAATATTTATTAGTATATTAAATATGTAGTATAGTATGTATGTATTTTATGTTATTATGTATAAGTAAGTTATATTATTTATCATCTATTGTACACTGACAGCCCTTAATTCTCCTGCCGTTCAGTCCATCCAAAGGTTGTCTGTAAGAGATTGCCCTGTGCGATAAGACCGCCCATTGTACACAGTGCTTGAAAATGTTTGTTCTCTATGTATTTTTTAAAGGTGTACAATAAAGAATATAATATAATAAGAATATAATAAATACAGTTGTCAAGGCGCTTTTATATGAGTAAATTAGATTTTTGTTTGAGGGCCAACTTTTTGCACTTTATGTGTAAATTGTTCTCGGAAAATGATGTTCAGAGAAAGCTTGACACGTGTTTATAGAATACTTCTTGAGTCGTGACTTCGTGAGCCTATTGTTATAGACTATCACGCCGATTTTGCAAACTACATTCCTTTGTGGAAAGAGGCACCAACAGTGGTTGCAGAAAAACTAATGAAGACAAAATAGATCTGAAGGCTTATTATGTATCTTTTGCAAGAGCAAAACGATAGCGATTTTTGCGCAATAATTGCTTTTCAATAAAAAAAAATAATAATAAGTGCATTTGACAAACAGCGAGCGATTAGCAAACGATTGTGTAGGACCTATATTGTATATCTACACTGCAGGTAATTCCGACTTTTATGACATAAAGCGTTTGATCGCTATCTTTTTGCTCTTGCAAAAGATACGTAATAAGCCTGCCGAGCGATAACATTAGGAGAAGAACACACCTTAAAAGCGGCTCTATCCTTCTATTTGTTTAACAAACTTTTGCGACGCAATTGCAATTTCTTTATAACATAGAAGGTCCAAGAGGTTCCAAGCGATTATTTTCGTCACCTATAAGAATAACCAATAACAGTTTCTCGCTGAAAAAAGTATTAAAACTTGAAAGCTTTTAAGAAATAGCCCATGTCGTTAGTTTAGCCACGCATCTGGTTAGTCTTACATCACATTGTCTATCTCTAGGTATATTTGGACAGATATATTTCGTAAAACAAATTGAATGGCTACATAGAACAATCTTGACAGATCTATCATAATGCGTCGTGTTAAACAAGACAATGGTGTGACTGGCTGTGCAAAGCGGACACAGTAATGTTTGTAGAATGACGCCATCAGGACATTTTTGGAGGCTTATGGTTCCGTTTGAGCTTTATAACTCTCGTTTCGTAGTTTGTTTTGTAACCTTGTTTTTAATGAATTGATGACTGTAAAAGCTTGCTTGTTTTTCATACAATTTGAGTATTTCATCTAAGGCTCAGAGTTAGTTACAACACGGGGTTAAATTGTCAGTCTGTCATACAAATTTGCCAATTCAATCTCGTGTTAGTAGCAACTAACTGTTAGTTTTGTGGGCTTAAGATTTGTAAAATTAGAATTAGGTGACAATACTTTGTTTAAATAAATCTTAAAGACTTCAGATACAGGCTACTAATGTTATAAAATATAAATAATTACATTCTAAGCTGTTCGCTAAATAATGCATAAAAATATAAAACAGTTGCTAATCATTGCGTTGATAATCAAATGAGTTTCATACAATATAAATTAAATAATTAATCATATATTTATTGTTTCAGTAACGTTGAATTAATAAATAAGTAATACAACTTATTATTATTTACTTAAGTACCTACATAAATAACTTGGACCATATAAACTTAAATTAAAATATCAAGTAAACAGTAACAGTTGCGGAAAATTGATTGACATCGTTGTAATACGTTAAAGTTATCATTATATTATTAAACGGTATTTTATTACGGTTCTTTTGCAATATCTCAACTAATAATGAAATGTAAAACTGTTTGTTTGTTTATAAAATACTAGCGGATGCCTCGCGGTTTCACCTGCGTAGTTCCCGTTCCCGTGGGAATACAGGGATAAAAAGCCTATGTCATCCGGGGATAGTGTAGCTTCCCAACGGTGAAAGAATTTTTGAAATCGGTTCAGTAGTTTTTAAGTTTATTCGTTTTATACAAAAATACAAATAATTCCTCTTTATAATATTAGTAAAGATAGTATAGTATAGACTATTTACTGGCCGCGGCCTCACCAGCGTGAAAATTGTTTTATTATCCCTAGAGAACATTATACTCGGTATAATGTTCAATGGCAAACAAAGAGCCCACGTTTTATGTATTTTATTTATTACTGGTTTCTGCCAGCGGCTTCGCTCGCGTGAATCTCGTATATTATCCCAAGGGAATATAATTATTGGGATAAAAAGTAGTATACGCTATTCCAGACTATAATCTATATCTTTGCCAAATTTCATCCAGATTCCTTCAATAGTTCTGGCGTGATTGAGTAACATACATCCATCCATCCGTTCAAACTTTCACATTTATAATATTAGTAGTAAGTCTGTAAGAACAACAATTCTCGAAGAACTGATTCGAATTATGAAATGAAAAAAAGATTATGAAAAATCTCTAACTCATAGAAAGCTATAATACTATCACTGAGTGGAATATAATAATTAAGTAGTGTACTATGGGGAGGTAAATTAAATCAAATAGAACATTAAAATTCTATTATTTTATTAACAAGCTTGGCCTCAAGCAGCTATTACAGTAACATGATAAGCGAAGCTAAAATATCTTCAAATAATCCTAGCGTTATATAGTAGATGATGCACCAAGGGCATAAAGCAGTGTCTTACGTCACGGGCGCCATATTGAACCACTCGGGAGTTATGTAGAGTCCTAGGTGATGCGACGGGTTCAAGATGCCCAAGACGAAGACAGGCTTTATCCCAGAGGAGCATATTATACTTTTTACAACTTCTCCGAGACGATAAAAAGATGCTGTATGCATTGATTTGAATATTGTGTTTGATGCTTATTGTAGATCTGAGCATTGAATAGAAAATATAGAATCTCTTTTGAGTTTCTGCTAAATATTGGATATAAACTAAAAGGACGGATTCCGACACAGTCTTGACTCCTACTTTTGTTGTTCTCCATTGAACAAAATCGTCATCGTCATAGGCTTTTTCATATTTGATTATTCCGGTAGTAGATTTATTAATAATCTCTAAAGGGCTTGTTTTGATAAACTCTGGACGCAAAACATAACACATAACACTATTGCACGACATTTTTTGTCAACACGAATATTGCAATATTCAAATTCACTGAAAATCACAGCACCAAACATCGTATTTTGTTTCATATTCTTTGAAATCGCGCCTCTGTACAATGCCAAATGGGCATTATTTACTAAGAGTTTTCCACGAGTTGCCACATGAATTTGACGTTCCAAATACAAATCACTTTACTCCCTTGGGAGTTTCATACATATTTACCTCCCTTGGGAGATAATGCTTAACTTTACGTTGAGATTGCATGATATTTAATTGGATATTGTCGAGCAGGTGGTGTGAAAAATATGATTACCTTCCAAAACAAGTATCTGTTGCCAATTTACAATGATTCTCAGAGTTAATACCTTATTACAGTACCTAATATTTATACTAAAAAAATCCGTAGGATAGGCCACGGGAGCGAAGTCACAGGAAAAACAAGTTTGTTCTTATAATGGCCATTTAGTGATAGATTGAGTGTAGATAAATCACAGATTTTCTAGCACTTTTTTATTTTAAACTATTTTTAAGTCACGATTCTAGATTCCGTTAGAGTCGTAAAGTTGTAGATTTACTAAGAGATTGCTGTTATTATATAAATCATTACAGTCGACGTTAGTAATAAAACTGTTTCTCGTTATTAACCTGAAGCACCACATTTCGTTTATTTGTAGTTTCTGCCTGCGACTTCGCCCGCGTGAATAGTGTTTTGTTTAATATCTCGAGGAATCATTATACTGGAATAAAAGCTAGCTTTTGTGCTGATCCAAACTATAATCTATCTCTGTGCCTAATTTCATCCAAATCGGTTCAGCAGTTCTGGCGTGAGTGAGTGACAAACATCTATCCGAAAGATAAGATCATTCGCATTTATAATATTAATATAGTAGGACTAGCTTTTTCTGCGGATTCGCTCCCACGACATTCTTCAAGAATTTAGCTTTTCCAAAGTAGCTTAACTCTACTTTCTATCATAGAAAGAGCTTTCGTAATTAATTTACAAACATGAACAAACAAACATTTTGACAAGTTTAAAACATTAGTTAGATAAAAAAATTGGTTTATAACAGAACCTTTAATACTACGTTCAGTGCTTACTCACTAGAACACTTCATAATTCCATATTTTATAATCTTTCCGTAAATGCACCGAACCCAAAATTTCGTAGCCAAACCCACTGATTCATAAGGTGATACCAACCGGTTACCGCCCAATGTTACCCAAAATCGAATCAACTCTTATTCAAAGAACGAGTATCTAGTATCGAATGAAACAGGTTGCAGCGCTATAGTTGTGTCGCTTTAGAGTGGCAATAAAGGTCATTGTTCTTTCCCAAAAATCTCTTCGAAGAAACACGAACGAAGCTATAGTATTCCTTTTCATTAGTACAACAATTAAGGATCACGATAGATGGGGATTCAGGACGGTTTTATTCTAACTGCTGGGTGATTGTGGAGAATACGTATTTATTGCCGTATCCCAGTCAGAAGTGATGAAGAACACCGTGTGATTTTGAACATTAAGAATCTGGCTAACTTCTCCGCCTGGCCCAAGGCGAAGGTGTTGAAAGACGGGTACCACACACGAAAAAAGACTAATTTCTTTCATCTATTCCTCAATGGTGACAAATATGAAAAAAAAACACAACTGTTGCCAGCGGGGACATCTGAAACAATACGGTAGATGACTAAAAACAACTATTTAGTCTGACAGTAATTAAAAAAAAAAACATAGTAATCTATATATATAAAAGCGAAAGGTGACTGACTGACTCACTGACTGACTGACTGATCAATCAACGCACAGCCAAAACTGCTAAGCCTAGAAGCATGAAATTTGGCAGAAAGGTTCCTCAAGTGACGTAAGTGTGCACTAAGAAAGGATTTTTGGAAATTCCACCCCTAAGGGGGTAAAAAGGGGGTTGAAAGTTTGTATGAAAAATCTAATTCCTTCGGCCAAGATTCTTGAAACTTAGTTAGAATATTATTATTTGTAAATGATAAAGATTGACATTATTAGTATTTCGAAACTACCCCCAAATAATGATTTAGGGGGTGTTGAATTTTGTATGAAAAAAACTGATTTCTTGGGTCAATAAACATGAAACTTGACATAAATAACAAACTAAATAAAGAATTTCATTGTTAGTATTCGAAACTACCCCCAAAGCATGATTTAGGGGATGTTATTTTTTTTGAAGAATCTTATATCTTGGGTTAATAAACAAGAAACTTGACATAAATACTAACCTCAATAAACAATAAAGATTATCATTATTAGTCTATTGAAACAACCCCCAAAGTCGATTTAGGAGGTGTTGAAGTTTGTATGAAAAAATCTGATTTCTTGGGTCAATAAACTTGAAGTTTGCTACAAATACTAACTTATATGAATAATAAAGGTTGTTATTGTTATTATTTGAAACTACCCCCAAAAGATGATTTAGGGGATGTTATTTTTTTGCAGAATCTTATGTCTTCGGTTAATTAGCATGAAACTTGACATAAACACCGACCTCAATAAACAATAGAGGTTGAAACAACCCCCAAAGTCGATTTAGGGGGTGTTGAAGTTTGTATGGAAGAATCTGATTTTTTGGGTAAATGAACATGAAACTTGACATAAATACCAACCTAAATAAACAATAAAGGTTGTCATTATTCGATTAAGGGGTGTTAAATCTTTTTTGAAGAATCTTATTACTTCAGTTAATAAACATGAAACTTGGCATAAACAATAAAGGCTTTCATTTTTAGTTTTTCGAATCTACCCCCAAAAGATGATTTAGGGGATGTTAATTGTTTTGCAGAATCTTATATCTTCGGTTAATAAGCATGAAACTTGTCATACACACCAACCTCAATAAACAATAAAGGTGTCGTTATTAGTTTTTTGCAACTACCCTCAAAAGACGATTTAGGGGGTATTACAGTGTTTTTGAAGAATCTTATTTATTGGGTTAATACATTTGAAAGTTGACATAAATACCATCCTAAGTAAACAATAAAGGTCGTCTTTATTAATTTTTCGAAACTATGCCCAAATGATGATTTAGGGGGTGTTGAAGTTTGTATGGAAGAATCTGATTTCTTGGGTAAATAAACATGAAACTTGACATAAATACCAACCTAAATAAACAATAAAGGTTGTCATTATTAGTTTTAAATACGGTTAAGGGGGTGTTAAAGTTTTTTTGAAGAATCTTATTTCTTCAAAAAAATAAATTTTAAACTTGGCGCAAATACCAACATAAGGATACAATAAAGGTTGTCATTATAAGTTTTTCAAAACTAACTCAAGCTAAGAATCTTACTGGATAGGGTTTCGTTTTTGACGTGGGGTTCTAGGGTAGCACTAAGGCGCAATTTTGCGGCCATTCAACCTTTAAGGAGCTGAAAAGGGTAAAAATTTGTTTGTATGTAAAATCAAATTCCTTGGGGATAAGGTTGATACTCAAAATTTAAATAAAACATTCCAATAAACCCTGTATATCTACGAAACCTATTTTTTATAGTTTTAATAATAGCTAATTTTTGGTTTCCTTGACTAACTGCATATAAGAATATCATTTATAGCATAAACGAAATCACGCGAACGAAGTCGCGGGCAGAGTGCTAGTTATTTAATAATTTTATTATTATTTTTTCTGTGTATCTTGGCACCCTAGGGTCCCGGTCCTTTGAAAGGCATGCGAGGAGCGGAAGCCAACTCGTGGAGGCCCAGTTAGGCATGTATCAGGAAATATGACACCAACCGACGATTATCCCTGTATGCACTGCGCAACTGCATCCAAGGACAATCCCCGGTTGGTGCAGGACTATTGCAAGTTATGGAGAAAAATGTATTGGGCTATCGATTTTGTAGGTTTAGTGGATCGATTGCTCAAAACTATAGGAGGACCCCTGCCCGACCACTGTTGAACTACACAGCTATAAAATGGCAGGGGGTGACTTGCACACTCAATTCATGGGCCCCCATAAAGGGTCGCTAGCACTTTAGTGACGTAGCACCAAGGGGGCAACATATCCGGAGGTGCTTGAGGAGTGGAGAGGTATACCACGGCTATCAGGACAATCCCGGAAGTAAGGTCAATATCCCTACCAGCACCTTACTGGATTAACTTCCTTCCTCCGAGCACGTTCGCTCTTGCGAATCTCCATTCCATCCAAACAATTAAGGCAAGAGAGAGGTGAGAGCTCTGGTCCCCGTCAGTTTTCACTCCAACCGGCCAATAAATGCAAACCAGAGATGAGGAACAAGACATCTCCCTGGAGATCAGGTCCGTGGGGTCGCCACTGCCCACCAGCTCGCCACAAAGCTGCCCTGCGGATTCTCGGATCTCTCTAGCGAAGCCGCGGGGGTCAGTTAGTTATTTGATAATCTCACTGACGGTCAATATAATTATAATTTGTTTACCCAGGAAACAACCCTATTATGTTCCCAAATGTCACCACACCACCACTTTACCATCCCGTATAGGTTCTGTCACCAATGACAAAGCCGATGCGGTGGTGCCAACTCAGAATTCCATTCCATTTTCGAAATTATTAAATGCAATGGTTCAATGACCGCTATTACCTCACTAAAACGCAGCAGCTATAGCGTGGTTTCGTCATAAACACACGTGTATGTCAGAACAAATCAAGATGGTATCATTATGAAGTTCTCATGCATAGGCAATAGGCCACAACAGGCCATAGTATGCCAACAGCTAGATTAAAACGCAATTCAATGTTAATGATTGTTGTTCAGAGAAACGTAGGGCTGCTGAGAGAATAGACGCGTTTTGTATCTTGATTGGAGATTTTTGGGGTGTGATTCTGACTTTAGCTTTGTTAATTAGACAAGTACCTAGGTAAGTAAGCCTTAGTTAATTCCCTGATGGCGCGTTGCAATTTAATTGCGTCGATAGGCGATATCTTTCACGTATATTCTAAGAAAATTGGTGATTGGTCGAACTACATCGCATTGCGGCCATGTAAAGTGAACGTAATTGCAATTTTGCTTAGTAAAAGACGGTTGTCGTTGTGATAAAACCGAATCGCATCGAGCCTAGTTACCATTCGTCCAGCTAAAATTCGGACATTTGGCCTTCGGTCCGTACTTTATCAGGCCTTCTTATTTGTCCGGATTTAAAAATAATTTTATTTTTTATAATTTTTAATTTTTAGACATTTTTTTTCGTTTCTTAGTATTAGTAGAACCTGCAATTAGATACAAATGCGTCATGCCAAACTTAAGTGGCAGTGGGCAGGGCACATTGCTCGCAGAACGGATGGCCGATGGGGCAGAAAGGTTCTGGAGTGGCGACCGCGAACCGGAAGACGTTGTGTTGGAAGGCCTCCCACCAGGTGAAGGTTGCGGGGATCCGCTGGTTGCGAGGCGCACGGGACGGGTCAATGTTGCGACGCTTGGGGGAGGCCTATGTCCAGCAGTGGACGTCTTTTGGCTGATATCATGATGACGATGATGATGATGCGTCATGTGGACATCTTCAGTGCTGATGGCGTATCCTTGTCATGGTCTAAAGCAATTTCATTTATAGGATTTATCAACACGAAGGTGTTTATATTAAAGGCGGTTTAACAAAGAACGCTGCACTTGTCACTTGTCACGCTGCACGATGCACGAGCAGAAGATGTCCAGCTTTGAGTTACTCTCAATTTGCTTGTTTCACTACACTGTACAGCTGCACTTGACAGATATTAACAAAGACAACCTTTGTGGTGGAAACGATACGAAATCAATCAATAATATCGCTTACATTTTCACAAAACTTTAAACTGGATCAGATCAAATTTCGCAGATGGATTTTTCGTGTCAATTTTTAGCAGGATCATTATGCCACGGTTTGTGTTAGGGTTAAGGAGTGGATACCAAAGCAAGACCTGTTACAGGGTTTGAATAATAACAGTTTAATTACCCTTTCTTTTATATACCACCAAGCACTTCAAAACATCCTTCATAATACGCAAAGCGAATGAGTGGAACTCTACCTGCGTCTGTGTTTTCGAACGCATTCAACCCGAATCTCTTCAAAGTTGGAGTGAACAGGCTTCTTCTGGGTAAGCTGACTCCATCGTTGACTTCGTCTCTGACACCTCTGACCTAAATTAGAGTTCAAGAGCAAACCCACCGCAAATAAAAAAATATACTGGAAGGTGTATTTCAGTAATATTACGGAAGTCCCTGTCGCTAGCAAGGCTGACGGCTGACGGGATTGTGTTTTGGTGAGCAGCTATAGGCTCGAGTAATAAATTATAATCTTTATGGTTAGACAGAGATAGACATAATTAACCATAAAATAACACAGACAAATTAATTCTTCGAATAATACCACCTGTTACAATCCCACTGCAGTGCAAAGGTCTCTTCTTACTCTTATCATACAGAGAAGAAACGAGCATTGACATAGAATATTATATCTATGAGCATTAATCACCACGCTTGCTCAAGACGTGTTGACGATTTCAAACTTATATTAAGTACTATCTGACCCCCGCGGCTTCAACTGGCTATCTACCTACCTATCACCTACCTATCTACCCTACCTACCTACTCTACCTACCTAACTACTTACCCACCTACCTACCCACCAACATTGCCACCACCAAATAAAAAATTTTGCTACTTTGGGTTACATTATTGCAATCTTCATAAGGATCTCTAAATTTTTTGTTAATAATTTATAGCCTATGTTACTCCGGAATAATATAGCTTTCCATAGGTGAAAGGATTTTTAAAATCGTTCCAATAGTTTTGGAGCCTATTCGGTACAAACAAACAAAAAAATGTTTCTTTATAATATTGATATAGATGGTATAGATAAGTCCAGGTTTCCTCAAGATGTTTTCCTTCACCTTCGTCAGTGATGAACTCTTTAACAACATTCAAAAAGCTAAAAAAAATGCTATCGTCTGGCAACCCTAACTCTCTATTGCTACTTCGTTATTATGAACTAGATAAACCGGTGAAGACTTGAGAAAGATATTGAAAAACATAAAAAAACGTGTGTCTGCGCTTGTAATTGGTTGTCGGTTAACATTTACGATCGTAATGGCTCCGTTGTGAGAAACATGATGTGCACCATTAATTTTAACCGCAATGGAGCGAGTCTATCACCTAACCTTCAAACATTTATTACCCGACTACGGCAAAGCAGAAGGGAAGGTTATATTTTTGACCGGTATGTGTGTGTGTTCATCTGTTCCCTCATAACTTCTAAACTACTTGTCATAAATTGACAAATGAGTTGTCGTTGGAAGCGTTTTGTTTGTTCGCTGGTTATAGGCTATGTGAAGTCACATTAAATTGAATGTAGCGCCATCTAGGGGGCACGAAGCCACGAAAAAAAAAGAACACCCCACCCCATCATGTGTGGTATCATTGAACAGGGATTTTAAAATGAAGGTAGGGATTGGTACATCATAGTTTTGTCAAGCGTACCGTTTGCGAGACATATTCCGTCAAAGTTATGAAAACTAATTTTTACCCGACTACGGCGAAGCAAATTAATGCAAAATATTTGTTGATCTTTATTTAAGTATGAATGTATTTATTTTGGGTTCATTTGTTCCCTCAGGCTCTGCAAAAACCCCAAAAATACTTTAAATAAAAAATAAGTTCAAAAACTAAAACCCGACTACTAAAAAAAAAGCTCAAAAAATTATGAAACAATAAAATATTCGCGTAAATTTACCGTGCAGAATATAGTGGCATACGACCACGGTAAATTTTCGGGCATACTTTATAGTCGGGTTTTAGTATTGTTTCTTTATCTACAATCAAAATTCATTGCCTCTATACAACGCACTGTTCCACAAAACAACCACCCGTTCGGACAGATTCTCATCAACCGATTTCAATTACTACACTGATAACATCGATCTATTTCGAAATCTACGAGTATCAAGAACTTTCCCACCTCTTGTATACAAACATATTCGATGTGAACAAGTGGAAGATAAGATTCTGTGAATTTCTGTGGACCATTGAATTCTCTTACAATGGCAGCGATATCTCACCGTACGCGAGTTGAGTAAAAGTACTCTTTGAATAATATTAGACCACAGAGCACGGAAGAGCCGCGCTAGCAACGACTGGTATCGCTATTATAAATAATATCTGTGTGTGTGCCATGGGATGCGAGAGGCACGGGATCGGTCAATGTGGAGACGCCTGGGGGAGGCCTATGTCCAGCAGTGGACGTCTTTCGGCTGAAATAATGATGATGATGTGTGCAATAGCAAGTTTCAGCCTGTTCAAAGATATAGTGAGAAATTGACAAAAGCGGTCACCTGTTTCTACTGAATCGGTGACACTCACTGACCTGCAGCTAATTGCGCAAGTGAATTCGGCAAGGCGAAGGGTTTAACCGCCATCAATGGACCAATCACATAGACGGAAATCCACATCGCGTCTTTCATCTCGCATCTAACGGTGAGGTCGCTCCGCGAAGCCTGTGAAGCCCCCAGGAAGCTTCTGTGCTTTTGGACGGAGCTAGGCTGGCTACTTTAGCCACAACCCCCTCGCACAACGGACTAAATAGGAATATATGTGCGGCAAAGGGAGTCCCTCTTTTATTCTAATTTATCTAGACTGCTGGACGTATCCACAGTGGGGTAGAATGGGGCGCTTCCCTAAAACCTCAAAATCTCGTGACGGGATACTAGAATTTTCAAACTCGCTTAGCTAATTCTTTCATTTTACATTCCCTCTTTAGCTTTTCAACGTTCCGGGCAAGGAATACCATTTGGTTTTGCCGTCCTCACTGGCTTAGTCCACTACCGAAATGACTAATAGAGTTTTATTAATTTTACCCCACCCCTAAAAAATGCTGGCATGCTGGATAAGCCCATGCTCACTCGTTTGTATAGAAAATGTTGAAAACGCCGTCATCTTTGCCAGAACTTAACTTTTGTTAAATTTTACGTAACTTTTGACCTTCTCATGTAACCTCCATGTAACACGACTCAAAATGTAAGTTTTACGTAACTTTTAGGACTTCATAAAAAATATCGAAATATTTTCCAGCAAACAAAAAATAATCGTGGAACGGAACGCATCTATGGAAGTTATCGTTCGTCGTGTTGTTGAACCTGATTTTGTGACACACAAATTGACGTATTGCATATTCACTCACCCACGTATATGTTAAAATCTTCCATCCCGCTTACTAGCGTACTAGCGCTTATTAGAGTTTTAGTGTCGTTTTCCACATAAAATAAGGTAATGCAACTTTTCTCATGAAAATGTAACTTTTTGAGATGTCTCAAGTAATATTTGATTATCTGCTGCTGGCAACACTGAATGCCGTCTCTATCAGTGACCTGCCTCCATGCTCTATGAATCTGTCGGTATAGATTGCTGTCATTACGCTTCTACATACAATGGAGCAATAGCTTTACAAATACGATTTTGTATAACAGCCACGCTGAGATTTAGATCATTTAATTTGTAAGCCCTTTCGCTAAACATAACAAAAGAAACGGCGAAAGTTTCTACTAGTTTTATAACAATAGACGTTCTTAACTGCCTATTGTAGTAACATGTTATGATAAACTTACAGACAGAGGTAACCTTGTGAGTTTTGTTTGTCACAAAATGTAGGCAAGCCTACACACGGGACATTCCGGACATTCACATGCTGCTTTCATTTGGAATACTTATGGATGGAGATTTTGAAACACAGTTTTGAACTAGTGAACGGTGTCCAAATTGCGGGTAACACCTACAGCCTAATTGAGTAAGTGAATTCGGCAAGGCGAATTATTTGTCCCCATCAATCAACCAATCACATAGACGGATATCCACAACGCGTCTTTCATCTTTCGCGTCTTTCCTTCGCCTTGCCGAATTCACTAACGCAATTTGGCTTTGGAGGAGGGATGCACAGAACTGGGAAGTATGGTAGAAGAAAGGATGATAGTTTTGAAAAGGGAGGTCTATACACAGAAGGAGATGATTCCGTGGCTGTAATATTAACCAATTAAAAAATATGCACCAATACTGCCCCCGTACACTGACGTGTCAAAACTATCATAGTTCGACTATAAAAAAGGGACAGATGTAAACGAGTCATATACATCTGTCTCTTACACACACTCTTAATAACCTTGCTCTAAGAGCTTATGGTCATCCCCTGGACACCAGTTAAGTAAATGGGTCCAACAGGATGCATACATAGCCGACTAAGTACTTCAGTAAAATAACCCTAAGTTGCCTCAGCTTCCCAACACGTATCCTATCCCACGCTCAGCTAAGTAATAATTAAAGTGTTGTGATAAGGTGGCAGTTAGCCGGCCGGCTGCAATCCAGCGCTGACCGCAAAGCTGGCCGCAAGTGGACGATTGGCTGCAACGTGCGCGCACGCATCCCTGTGTACCGTTATGGACGACTGACCGCAGTTACGTTATCATATTTTCCTATATTACCTCTTTGAGTTAGAGCCTTGATAGAGAATCTAAACCTTTATAACAAAGAGGAAACATAATTTTTCAACAGTTTCTAGAGAGCACGCGTTTGTGGAAAAGCTTGAAATCATGAATTGCCTTCTCAGAAACTATGAATCGCTTTGATTAACAAGACGATAGTATCCATTTGACTTACGAATAATAATCACTTTAATTATATAAAAATTAAAAAAACCCGACTGCTTAAAAAGCGAACTAAAAAGACGTAAACAAGAAGAAAATCCTGCTGTGCAGTCGGAGGATACATATTCGCGAGCTGGCAGTCGGGTTTTTTGAATTTTTTAATAAAAAAAAAATATTGACAACTCTTTAGTTAGTTCATTTTAACTAGGTACATTTAAACATATACCTAAGTGTTATATATTTTTGAAATCACCTCTTAAAACCCTTTATTTTTATTTTGATACCCCACACGATGGGTTTGGTAGAAAAAAAGAAAAAAAAACACCACAAAATGGCACCCAACATCCGCCATTTTTTTCTTTTACTATTTTAATGTAACCAGTGACACTCGCAGGGTTAAGCTGAATCGATTGACGTAAGAATCATCAAAATCGGCCAGCGCGTTTGGTCTCTTGAACGCCACATAGGAATAAACATACATACTTACAAACATAGACTGATAAACACATTACCCTCCTTCGGCAGTCGGGTAAAAAAACCGGCAAAGTGCGAGTCGGACTCGCGCACGAAGGTTTCCGTACCATTATCGCAAAAAACAGCGTAAAAATCACGTTTGTTGTATGAGAGCCCCACTTAAATATTTATTTTATTATGTTTTTGGTATTTGTTGTTATAGCGGCAACTGAAATACATCATCTGTGAAAATTTCAACTGTCTAGCTATCACGGTTCTTGAGATACAGCCTGGTGACAGACAGACAAACAGACAATGGAGTCTTGGTAAAAAGGTCTAGTTTTTACCCTTTGCGTACGACACCCTAAAAAGATATTGGGCAATGGACCTATATAAATTAGAGAAACCGCAATGAGCCCGCGTGGAGGATTACGGCCCATTCCCTCTCACAGAGGGGAGACCTGTGTCCCAGCAGTGGGAACATTAAAAAGGATGATGATGAAATTAGAAAACGCGATGCCCATTGCAGACTGCAGTAAGTACTGTGAAGACTAACCAATTAGGAATGCAACCTACTTGCCTATTGTAAGACTAAAACAGATAACTATGTAGTTGTGGAAGGTAATTGAATTAGGAATGCTATAAATTATGTGAAGATGTTTTGATTGTCAATTCCATAGAAGCCGCCTAAATGCAGGCACGTTGTTGCTAGAAATATATCATATAATAGTAGTTTTCAACACACTTGCTCATAAAGTGGCTCTAATTTCACCGCAATTAGGCACATAATGACACCTGTTATCAAACTGTGACTTTTTCATTACTATTATTCACAAGTGAGATAAAGAGTTTCTTTTTTTTTATTTATTGGTTGAGTTGCTTTGTTCTTAAAAAAGTCTCGATACAAAAAAGTTCGTGCTCAATAGCACAAATGCAACACATTTCATGCAACTTCGTATTTAAATAGATAATTTCAACTTGTACGTGTTTAATAAATAAAACTTTAACTTAAATATAACTTTTGTTTTTGTCTGTAATAAAAAAAACTTGAAATTACCCATTTTGTACGTGGCTAAAACGCTATCCGCGAAAAGCCAAAAAAAGATAACTCATTATTTTTAGTCTATGGCCAATCGCAATTGTTAGATGCGCGCGCATAGGAAAACTGATTAATTTTGCCCGCTATTGCGAAAAAGTTTTCACAGCTCGTTTTTACTGTTGGAAATGATTTTTTAGTATTATTTTCTTCACAAGTCGTCGTATGATACACGTGTGTATTGATGATTACCGTCCTCGGCTATCTTAAGACCCTCACCTAAAGGCTCGGGTCTCAATGGCGCCTCAGCGGTAATCGCCAACATTACACACTTGTACCATAATGTACTATTATCTACTTCGGTTTCGTTATATTCGAATTACAAAATTGATAGCGGTTTCATTATGATACCCATAACGACATCGGGTTGCATTATGCGAATCGTCATAAATTCTAAAAAACAAGCAAAGACATTCTGAACATACAGCCAGGTACCTATAATATTACTTCGAAATCGAGACAATGTAAATGATGTTTTTAAAAATGGAACAAGTTTGGAACAAAAGTATCGTATACTATTTAGCTGTTGCGGCTACAAGATTTTTGCTTTATACATAATAAAGAAACAAAATAAAAAGTGGACGCGGGGAAAAATACCTGAGTGAAATTTTATTCCAAATTTTATTAAAAATGTCTTCAACATCAAGTGATATTGAAAATACTCCACCAGATATAACAAATAGAGCAGTTGCGGCTACAAATAATTTACTACCAGAAAAATCAAGACATGTATATGAGAAATGAAATACTTAAACACACTTCCTGAAATACTTATTTGTCTATATCTGTGTTTTATTCCTTCCTTCGTAGATAAAATCTTGTATGCAACTGTACGTTATTGATCTTTTAATATCTCGTGCCCACCTATTTCGGTACGCGCTACGCTTGTACCGAAAAATGCCACTCGTATTAAAAGACCGTCCATAACGTAGATATTCTGCATTTAATTTTGTAGCTCCCAGAGCTGTGACCCTCACAGTACAATAGCTACAGCTGCTACCCACCAGTCCAGTAATAATATGAGTGGGTATAAAACTCTTAACAGACATCTCAATTTTTTTTTTTTTTTTTTTTTAAAACGTTGCCCCACACTAGGAATTTCTTCCTGTATCGTGGGTGCGTTTACAAACATATAAACTCACATACACAAACACCCAGAGCCGGAACAACTATCTGTAGGTCATACAAATATTTGCACCGTGCGGGAATCGAACCCGCGACACGCAGCGCAGCAGTCAATCGCTCAACCACTGCGCCAACCGTGCGCCCAAAGTGTAACGAAATAACAAATGTAACGAAGTAATCAATGATACTCATTATTTATTTATGAAATTTTAATTATATTCTATCAGCAACACCTCTGTGCCTTATCTGGTCCAGCGTTGACATCTGCGATTGGGTTGTGGCTTTGGTTGTCATTTCAATTCAAGGCTTTTAAAGACACGATTGTAGAAATTATACCAAGGGAACAACCGGGATGGCAAGTATCCGTTATTCTACTCCAGGTCACAGTCTACCCGCATGCCAATTTGAATTGAAATCCGTTCAGGAGTTGAGACATGATTGATAAAAAACATCCAATCATACAGACTAACATTTATATTATGAAGTAGGAAGTAGGATGCGTTATATGTACCACGTAAAATCAACAACGAATCATGGCGATGGACGCAGCCATTGTTCACACAAAACCGTTAATAATATAAGTTCAAACTGTTTTTAGGAATAATATTTTCAATAACGAACAAAAACATACACAATGAATACTACCCATAGCATTATACTCAAGGACACCAACCCCTCACTTCTGCAAATGTTCGAAAAACAAAAAACGGAAACTTTCGCGACCCTCCCCTGTCTGTCTATGCATTTATAAACAAGTAAAATTTCAATATTAAAAAACCCCCGACACATTTATCTTGCGAAAACGCCCCGATTCAAACAGTAAAACACCCATAACTTTTGAATAGCTGAACCGATTTTATTCAAACATAGCTAAGAACACTCTCGACAAAATCACCTTTCAAACTAAAAAAACTAAATCAAAATCGGTTCATCTGTTTAGGAGCTATGAAGCCACAGACAGACACACAGATACACAGCAACACACGTCATACTTATAACACCATTCTTTTTCCGGCGGGGGTTAAAAACAGCTGACTCCGATTGTAGAATTTAGCGCCCGCTTGGTCACTTGTCACTAAACTCTGAGTTGGTCGATTTGGTTGACTTTATATTAATGAGTAATGGTTTGGTTATTAGTTTATGATCACTGGTTTAATGATACTGAGCTGTTAATGAGCTGAGCTATTCAGTTGCAAATATTGTACCGAACACCGAAGCAAAAAAGTGTGCCTGGCTGGAGGATCTAGTTTAGTCTTTACAAGATCGCCTGGTTAAGCAGTAGCCAATCACTCTGATTGAACTGCGAGACGCCACATATAAAAAAAAAAAAGTGACTAGTGATGTGAAGTATGCGCTCGACAGCTTTACAATGTCATCACCGGGCGGCGGGAGGGGCTATAGTAGACGTGCGATCGATAAACTTCCATCTCTATGGCTGTACGGGGTTGTAAAACAATGTTGTATTCAATAGTCATCGTGTTTTGTTTTATAGCCAAAAAACTGTAATATTTTAGTACAAGCAGAGCCTTATAGGGCTTGACAGTTTCTGGAGAGCAAATAGTTGCGAAAATTTATGATTATTAAGCGAAGCTATTGTTTAAATAATTTCAAATAGAAATATTGTTTTTAATATATTATATTACCTAATTTCTGAAAATAATAAAACTAATTATATTTCTTATCAAAATTATTTACCACTATGGCTTTTCTAACTTATTTCAAACGAAATACCAACCCAAATAATTTGTTAGTATCCCTATTCACGGCAACCACATATACCTACACAAAAAATCGGACTAGTAGTTTTGGAGAAAAATGTCAACATGGATTTGCACAAACATCCACTCACCCCAAACGCATGTACCGTCTCCGTTCCGTCGTGGGTAATAATATAATCTAAAACAACGCCAAAACCACTAGCATCAACAAACAAGGACAAAGAACATCCTAGAGTCCTAGGACGCTTCTAAGCTAATCAAGTTCATGAATAATGTTTAAGAAACAAGTCTTTATCATGATCTCATACCGCAAACAGTTACCACCCACGCGAGACGACAAAATATGAACGAATGCAGTGCAATGCGACTGCTAGCATGCACTTGGCAGCTAGCCACAAGGCCAAGACCTTACCCTTACGAACTTTTCACGTAAATTATACAATAAATTCTTATGGTATGTGAATAATTTGGTGCCAAATTAAAACACGTGTAAGATCTGTTTTATAAAAAGAGAAAAAAAAACATCTTTTCAGTAAATTTTTGCTTGTATATCTCAATAAAGCTTGTAGTTGTGTTTCGCCGTTTCGCGTAAATCGTACTTTTTTGCTTTACTATTTTTTATTAACCGACTTCCCAAAAAGGAGGAGGTTATATGTTCGACTTCATGTTTGATTTTTTTTTTTTTTTTTGTGTATGTTCACCGATTACTCCGTCAATTGTGGACCGATTTTGAAAATTCTTTTTTTGTTTGAAAAAGTATGTTCCGAAATTGGTCCCATTTTAATTTGGTGAAGATCTGATGAAGAACTTCGGAGATATACATCAGAACTCTTCAATAAATAACGGCAAATCTCTCGGGATTGCTGCAATCGCATGTCTGTTTGTTGTTTATAACATTTCATAACATAACATCACGTCAGTTCGCTCTTAAGGGGTAAGCAGATCTCTCATTTCACCGGTTATGTTCTAGTTTCATGAAATCTATTCTGGCGAAATAGTTCCCTTACTAACTTGCCTATTAGGTACGTACAACTAAAAATGGAAAAATAAAAAAACTTTTTGCAAAAAAATAGTACCGACTTCCAAATACAAAACTACAAAGTGAAAAATAACTTTATTTTTTGAAGTCGGTGTCCATAACGCAAAAAAATGGTACCTACGAAAGACACCGACTTCAAAAAATAAAGTTATTTTTCACTTTGTAGTTTTGTATTTGGAAGTCGGTACTATTTTTTTGCAAAAAGTTTTTTTTTACGTAACAGTAGTACGTATTATTGTCAAACAATATGACAATAGATAAGTACCAACAGTATTTTATTATATTATAATTATTAGCATGTATAATTGATTATTTAATAATACATAGTATTATTTGATGCATTGCATTCTATTTACATTAATTATTTAGAAACCTTGTGTGAAAAGGCTGCTTACGTAATTCATAAATATTTTACGCGGTTTCGGCGTGGACGGTTATAGGAGAAATATAAAAGAAAAAGTAATAAACAAATGGCGAAGATTTAACAGGAGTCCCTTTATCCTTTAGAAGGAGAAAGAAGCAGAGAATAGGATTGGATTGGAGACTGGAATAAAGTGGATGACGACTTTAATCGTGATTGGCTACCACGTGCGAGCCCTCTACTGGTGTTACCATTACACGTTACCTGTGAAATGGCAGACTGATGCTTTTGGTAAGTCTCTGGATGGTACATATTATCATGGCTTAAAATTAATTTGAAATACCACTAGATTTGTTTTTATCAAAATCATATCGCATACATGAACCGTTTCGGATAGCTCTCATTATCATCGTAATTAGTTAAAGAGTTTCAAAATAAATATTTTGTTTGCAGCGTTTTCAGTTTTCAGGTTTTCATGTTATTCGGCTTCGCATCAGCTGGACAGGTAATATCAGAAATTTATTTTCTATTATGTGCAGACGGCCATCTCAAAGTGCATCGTAAAACATAGCGGAGTCTAGATTGCCTTAGGCTATTTCGGGTGCAAAGCTCGGCGGTACGAACATAAAGTTGATTGCGCCGTTTTACCCGGCAGTAGATACTTTTATATGCAAATGTTCGGAACTGTAAAATAGAAAAACAGTAATTTTGATTACAAGAAATTGCAGCATCAGACCCATGCTTGGTTTTCTATCCATCAAAATGTTTGTACAAAATAATAATTACTAGTTTACAGTCTCTATAAAATTGACGTTTATTTCTAAAACCACTGTTGCTGCATCATATCGTTATTACAAACTTTTGAATAACGAATTATATAAATAAATATTTCTTCTTTCTTTCTTTTATTTAGTTTCACCTGTCCCGGTGCCTGTAATCAAATCTTGCAAGTTAAGGCGTATATTATTCTCCAATGTTAACGCAGTACCTACTGGCCGTGCGCCCACTCGGAGCTAGAATATCAATATTGAACCTCCTTTTAGACAGTTTTCTTTGCAAAATTTTATTTGATTTACTTATGCTATTTCAGTTATGAAGAAATTCTAGCCATCAATTTTTCTGTGTAAAAATATTTTTAAACATCCATGTCGTTTTGAAGGAGTATCCAAAAGTAGCATAAAAATATCGTTTTGTTCATTATTTTTTTAAAGCATAACTATTAGTTACACGAAAAAACCATGTTTCACAAATAACATACATGAATTAAAAATAAATATATAACCTTGTAACCTAGCCGTTACTAAGGAGTATGTTTTAGAAAGTAATCGTTTAACAGCACTACAGCGGTGGAAAGCCTTTAAAATTTGACGCACTTCCCAGTGTCTGATTGAGCTAAAATTTTACACACGTTTGTTTCTCGTGCCAGTGCAGTTTTTCATATAAACATGTTTCAAATATAAAAGCTGTTTTATAAGCTACGAATATATTTCCTTTGCATTTTTATCAGAACACGTTGCATCAATGGTATAGTGGCACAGATTCTGATCCGCAAAACCGCGAGCGCAGGCTGTTCTTCTCTCACATCGGCTGGCTTATGATGAAGAAGAAGCAAGAGGTGGTCAGCAAATTCAAGGAGATTGACATGAATGACATTGAGAACTATCCACTCGTCGCTTGGCGTACCACGTAAGTTTATATCAACCTGGCTACGAACGTTTGAGCTAAATATGAAGCCACCAGCCGATGTCAATGCTTATGGTTCTTTATTGATTGAAATACCAAATCAATTAGCATATTTAACCATTGTTCATCAGCCTTTTTATGTTCCCACAGTTGGGACACAGGCATTCTCTCTGTGAGAGAGGTAATGGGCCTTAATCCACCACGAGGGCCCAATGCGGGTGCTAGGACATGCCGGTTTCCTCACGACGTTTCCCTTCACCGTTTTAAGAGCAGTTGTGATGAAATAATTTACACAAAGTATAGCGCCTGCCTGGGTTCGAACTCACGACCGACGACACGTAATAGGGGCCGTTACCACACTTACCACTGGGCCACCACTGCTCTCTATACCATATATATATTTAACCATAGATAGAGTTAACTACAGATAAAAAAACTGAGCCTAAGTCAAAAATGTATGAATAGGATTGAAAACTCTACCCGAACTTTAAGTAGTCAATCGTTTACTTCATCGCTGATACCATATTACATTTTCTAGAACCCCTAGATACTAATAACTGTGAAACCACTGACTGTGAGCCCTTTAGATGGTCCCAGTTCCTCATCGTTTCGTCCCAGATAACGGCTTTCTACATTCTTAGCTGTAATAAATTGATGGTGTTTAGCAAGCACCGCGCGCCTACGAGATTGTGGCTTGCAACGATAATGTGTGCATATTACAGCGCTTTACTATTCATGGTATTTTTTTTATTACTACCAGGGCGGTAGCTCGGACACGCCGCCATTCACAGATATGACAACATAAATATATTTTTTGTTAGCAATCATTGCTAGACAACAAACGATTTGTGTAACTAGACAGGTATCTAATTTATGCCCAACAATGCTATCGCTGTACAATATTATAATTAAATTGTGCTTAGTGGCAAACAAAGAGGCAACGTTTCATGTATTTATTATTTTATCTACTTCGGTTTCGTTATATTCGAATTACAAAATTGACAGCGGTTTCATTATGATACCCATAACGACATCGGGTTGCATTATGCGAATCGTCATAAATTCTAAAACACAAGCAAAGACATTCTGAACATACAGCCAGGTACCTATAATATTACTTCGAAATCGAGACAATGTAAATGATGTTTTTAAAAATGGAACAAGTTTAGAACAAAAGTATCGTATACCTTTTGGCTGTTGTGGCTACAAGATCTTTGCCTTGTACCTATTAAAGAATAAATAAAAAAAGTGGACGCGCGAAAAATTTTCTGTGTGAAATTTTATTTCAAATTTTATTAAAAATGTCTTCAACATCAAGTGAAAAGTGTGAAAATACTCCACAAGATATAACAAATAGAGCAGTTGTGGCTACAAATAATTTACTACCAGAAAATTCAAGACATGTAAGAGAAATGAAATATTTAAACACACTTCCTGAAATACTTATTTGTCTATATTTCTGTTTTATTCCTTCCTTCGTAGATAAAATCTTGTATCCAACTGTACGTTATGGGTCTTTTAATAACTCGTGCCCACCTATTTCGGTACGCGCTACGCTTGTACCGAAAAGGCACTCGTATTAAAAAACCGTCCATAACGTAACAGTTGCATAAATAGCTATTATTTGTGATGGGTTTGCTCTTGACTCTGGTGACAGAGACAGAGTCGACGATGGAGTGAGCTTACCTAGATGGAGCCTGTTCACTCTAACTTTGAAGAGATGCGGGATGAAATACCACTTTTTGAAAAATGAATATTAATAAATAAATCAAGTTAATTTTTCTGCTTAACTGTGTCACGGGGTCCCAGAGCTAACAAAGAAAATATGGTTCAAATAAATGTCACTAGATGGCGCGATATGCATTGATTTGTTATTGAATAGTCTGTGAAATTAACATTTTCTAGTACTGATCATAACAATTGTATATTTTTTTTAATCAATTCTCCTAAGGTCAAGACTATGGAATATTGGACTCTTAATTCACATTTCAAAGATTATTTTAACGGATCATTTAAAATAGATTCCAATAGATGGCGCGGTTTAATATTTCTGAGGCAATCCACTCGATTCTTTAAATTTGTATTGTAACACATTTTGGTACAATAGCACACTGTATTTAAAGAAAAAACCGAACCGAGAAAACCCTTTTAATTGCAAGTCGCTGCTAACACCATCTATAGCAGTGGAACGGAACCAAACTCGATCGACGTGCTTATAAAAATAATCATCTTAATCAGATGAAAAGTCGCGCGTCGGCACGGTTTCTTTGTATGGGATGACAATGTACATTTTTGTGTACAATTATTTGTAAGCAGTATTGTCTACGACTAGAAATAAGATGATTTTAATAATTAATTTCATGTGCATACAACCCAGTTACTAACCCTACCTTTTAACCATAAACAATAAGAAATAACAATCTCCGAGGAAACCAATGACCCCATAAGAAAACAATGTTGATGCAACATGCATACAAAAGTATGATCATAGGTACACCATTAGAATGCAATTGCACCATAATCGCACGGTTGCAAAGGCCATCGCCGATCACCATAAATAACAATGCAAAGTCATTGCTAAAACTTGAAAGGCAGTTCTGCTGAAATTTATCTAGGATTAAATACCTTTGACACCTTACTTATGTAGTTACAGACGTTGACTCCGCAATTCCGCATAAACGAACGAACTTTAAGAGGAAACAGTGGCAGACATCCTGCTGAATTTCATAAGTAAAAAAAAATTATTAAAGAAATCAAAAAACCCGGAGGATACATATTCGCAAGCTGGCTGACCAAAACCAGATGTATCCTCCGTCTGCACAGCATGATTTTCTTCTTGTTTACATCTTTTTAGTTCGCTTTTTAAGCAGTCGGGTTTTTAGATGTCTTTAATTAACTTTTTTTATTTACCACCTTTTTTTATTAGGTACATTTAAACATATAAGTGTTATATATTTTTGAAATTACCCCCTTTATTTTGATACCCCACACGATAGGTTAGGAAGAAAAAAAAAATTGTTGCCCCCACAAAATGGCGCCCAAAATCTGCCATTTATTCTTTTCCATTTTTTATGTAGCCAGTGACACTCGCAAGGCGACTCGATTGGCGTAATCATCGAAATCGGCCAAAGCGTTTGGTTTCTAGAAAGCCACATAGGCAGTCGGGTAAAAAGTAATATTTCAATGTTTGGCTCTCGCCTAGTTATGTCCTCCTCCAATATTGTACCAATTTAAAAGAAATTCCGTAAACTGAAAAAGAAAGATATATATTGTGCATTTATAGTTGCAAAAATTGTACACTAGGCCTCTGTTGACAGCGCAATTTTGAGCATCTTGTAAGGGTTCTAGTGCTTCTAAAGATAATGTATCTTCAAAAAGGAAAACTTAGGGGCATATAATATATCTTACTATTTCAGTTATAGGATTTTTTTTTAAATTGGTCCAATATTGGAGGAGGAAATAGGCAAGAGCCAAACATTGAAATATTACTTTTAATTTTGGAGGTACGTACCCTTGGGATAATAAAACACTTTTAACGTGGGCTAAACTACTATTCACGCACGTTTTGTAGCTTGCTAGTTCTTTGTCCTAACTCCTACGCAGTGGCTACCTATAAATAACATCAAATAACACGGCTATTTGTGTGTGTCAACTGTCAATCTGACAGTCAATAAATAACCTTTACCTGACTTGTAAAACATTTTAACTTTAAAGTAATTAACACTAAAACAATTGGTGTTAATGAAGACATAATGCCTTGTATAATGGTGATTTAAATACTAATGTCCTTAGGCGACTTGAAATTAGCATCAAGTGACGAAATTGTAAGTGAAGCTCATATTTCTGATTTCACGCCTTATAGTTAAGAGAAACGATGGTTGTCGAAGACAGTGACCGACACAAATATTTTTTGTGTCGGTCACTGTTTAGCTATTTTGAAAAGTAGGTTTGATACCTATGGAGTGATTGTACCACGTGACTCCGACAGTCTAAATGCCGACAAATGCTATCCCGATTATGCCCGACAGACCAATTTTTGACAAGCCTAACCTACCAATAAGATCCTATCTAACAAGATGAAAACAGCGAGAATCTAATGTTAAGTTTACCCTAGCCTAGTCGAAGGCACGATCTATTTTGTGCGCGGGGTTAAAATGCATGCTATTACATCCGACAACACGTGCGAAAGAGATAGATGCTGTGATGAACAGTAAGAAGCTGGTTCGCGTACGAATACACACTTTTGCAAATTTGTAGCGAATTGAATGATGATTTAGGGCGAAAACGAGCGCTCGAAATTTTATAAACAGACCTTTGGGAATATGGATATCATGAAAACAATACTAAACGTATCTGTTCAAAATAAAATTATATGCATTGTTGAACTACTAGTCTATCTCTGTTTTGCAATTTTTCTTATTCTTATGGTATTTATTTCCGCCCAAATATGCGTTAAAATTTGTGTTGAAATATGGAACTTTCGACGTTCAAAACTTTTTTAAATATATATTTTTTATTTTATTTTTCCATACAGGCCTAGATAATAATGAGACAAATTGATATTATTTTTATTTTGAACGTACACTGTCAAACAGTGGAGTAATCGCAATACTACGTTTGTATGGAAAAATGATCGACTAGGACAACCTTAAAAGCCAGTGATCAAATAAATACCTACGTTCCTTATCAGAAATGAAATATTTTGAAGATACACACATATTTTATACATATACATATGATACATATTTTGGCAGACATCTATATTGATATAATATCTGATTAATTTTATATTGTGTGAATAAAACCATCTCATTATGAATATATATTGCATCTTCAAGGCCAACGACGCTATAATAAATAATAACTAAGAACACAAAAGAATAATCCGTAGGAGAATTGAATGGATTTCTCAATACATAAATTAATGTGATAATTACTACTCAAGTTTTAAGTTTTTGGAAATAAATTATATTATTATTATTATATATTATTATTATTAAGTAAGAAATAAAACAAAAGGTCAATAAAGTCGTTTAAACATTGAACATGGCTTACATTACATGGCTTACATTGAAACTTTAAACATGGCTTATCATATCAGTTTGAATGAAAAGCTATGGATGGCCAAATCCGAATCTCTAAGAAATAGCGAAAAAACTCAAAGAAGTCTTCGGGCCTGATTTTAAATATTTAAACTAAAACTCATAAGAATGAAAATCTATATTCCTAGCCAGGATTCAAACCAATTGATTTTGAAACAAAAACACACGCTGTCATAATACACCATCTGTAGTGTCGCTAATAAGGATCAAATTGTGGTAAGTAATGATATAAGCAAAATTAAGAAATGGCTCTAAAATCTCGCTTCACTATTTTCACAGCAAAACTTTCAATGAAAGTCAAACCAAAAAATTCTAAACCAAACAAAATGAAAACATTGAAAGCGATGACGTTTATCATTCAAGGCTGCGAGCTATACCCACGTGTGGAACTAATTATAATAAATTATCGCTTCGTTCGACTGACACGAAGCTAAAAGTGAACTAGCAATTTTACACTTATCAACTATCTCATCACCTGTAACCAATCGTTAGCTTTCATGTACTTTCATGTCACGGACTAGACCATAAGCTCTTAGAGTAAGTTTATTTTGAGTATGTGTATGGGACAGATATATATGATTTATATATTTCTGTTCCTTATACACACTAAATATAATCTTATTCTAAATCTAAGAGCCCAGCAGCCTAGTTCCGTAATAGAATTCAGCAAGGCGAAAGATTTGATCTCATCGACCAATCACTTGCGAGATGAAAGACGCGTTGTGGATTTCCGTCTATGTGATTGGTCGATTGATGAGGACAAATACTTCGCCTTGCCTAATTCACTCACGCAATTGGCACTCACGGCTGCAGAGCAGAGATGGCGATTATTTGAAGTAAATATAGGCCTCCGAAATGAATCAAAGAATTCAATCAATATAGTTAAGTCTTTCTCCAGCTGTGTTTGAGTCGGATATCTCATATTACACAACCCAGAAACTGGGTATCCCTTGGCAAAACTAGTGATTTTCTGGAAGGTTTCCTGACTTCTGACCTACAGAAATCTACAAATGACAGCTGGGATTAACGGCTTAATAAACTGCTCTCTGAGGCCTGGAGGAGTCTCGATATTTAAGAGGAAATACGAGTAGAGGGCTCCGGCTGAATTGCCAATAAAAGTCATAATTCGAGGTTTGGTTCTCGCCTATTTCCTCCTCCAGTATAGGACAATTTTAAAAGATTTCTCATAAATTGAATAAAAAAGATATATGTTGTGCTTCTATGTTTTTCGTTTTTTATTTATAGTTGTTAATTTTGTACACTAGGCATCTGTTGACAGTGCAATTTTTAGGATTCTCTAGTGCTTCTAAAGATGATGTATTATCAAATAGTAAAACACAGAAGTACAGTATGTATCTTTCTTTTTCAGTTTCTGGGATATCTTTTAAATTGGTCCAATATTGGAGGGGGAAACCTGCAACAGCCAAACCTCGAATTATGACTTTTTACTTAGAATATATTTAGTCGGATATTTGCGACCGCATTTCCTCTTAATGGTGGATCGCATCACCCATCCACAGATCGACTTCAGCACGTGTTGCTTAACAGAAAACTGACCCGTACGGCAGTAAATATTTAGCCACGAGCTTCATGACGCTTAAATACCAATTCTGACATAAAGATGGCGATTATTAAAAGCATCAAAAGGCCTCGCATTTAAAGACCAAAGAAAATAATGTAGGTGTAAGTTCAAAAGTAATAACGTATTGTTCTTAACAATTAGTGAAGAATCGTGGGTGCTTCGACATAATTAAGATTAATACAGCAATTTCGTGTGACTTTCTCTGAACTGCGATGACGTTGTGCCCATTAGTCGGTTTAATGATTGATTACTGCACCGTGAGGAACCTGTATGGTTCTGATTGCGTAATGTCAGGTTACGTGCTTCAACTTGTTGCAGTGTTATTGATGACATGTGTTTTTGTATGGGAATGGAAATTTTGTGTCGCGATTTCGTGAAATTTGGGTTCATCATCATTATTGTTCTGCCATCTTGCCCATATCCCTGGAAGGAAGGAATACTTAGCAATGTTGCGGCGACGTAAATACATTTTTCTCGGCGCAATCTATTTTCCTTTTATTAGTCATTATCTCAAACTTCTGTAGTCACCACAACATGAATTCGATAGAGAGTATTCGGAAGCATTCAGGTCTCTCCTCATTGAGAGTCGAGGGAGTAGCAATCCAACACTCGGGCCTAGTCCTGGTTGGTGGATGTGTTGTCAGTCTTAAAATTTTTGTCATGGTGTGCGACTAACACAATTTTTTCCTTCATCACGAGAATAGTGAAAACATTACAGGCAACGGAAAGCATTCATCTGAACGTAAAAATAAATATATTGTAGGTAGACAACAGTTGTAACAGCAGTGACGGCCAAAACGCCATTTCAGATTTGACTGCTAATGAAAATGAAAACAGGAGTATTTTATTATTAAAATAATTGGTTTTTGTTTGGAAACCAGTAGTTAGTGAATAATTAGAGATAACAGATACCTGACCAGTAATGAACAAAGTCTAGGAAAGTGTGGAGAAACTACTTTAGATCACTTTCTTTATACTCTTTCTTCCATCAGATGCTTTGTCTTAATTTTTATGTTGTTATGAGTCTGTCGTATTCCATTGCAGAGGCCTCCCTTCTGTCTTTTCCTTTTTCTCTATCATTAACTTTGGTACCTTAATTCTTTATGTAGGTAGTAATGTTTACTGTAGTAATTAGAGTGCAATCAAAGTTACCAAACTGCTTATCATGGAAAGGCAATTAATTAATTGTTACAAGGTAGGAATATGTTTTTAATTGACTAATTCTAAAGTTAAGCCAATTAACTACATGTTCCCACAGAAATGCCTCGTTGAATGTTACTTATCTTTTAGGCGATACATGATTTCGCTTTTACGGTACAAACGGCCATAACGGTACTGAGTGATTTCTTATAGAACGCGAATATTCTTTTGGAATGAAAAACTGGCAGCTAAGGTAATAAATCTCAGAAATTAAAAATAATTGTTTACATTGCATGAATGACAACAATGGCATATTACGTTCAGCAAGAATGTTAATTTTCAGTGGTTTGAAATTTACAATTTTGAAGCAAAAGAGTCACGGAATAATCCAAGCGCTTCCAAGTTTCAAGGTCTCAAACGATGCAGCGATCTCGATTAAATAAAATAAATCAATGACATTGTCAGTTATAACGCTATAAAACAACCATTAATGTGCTAGATAAATCGCAGAAGAAATTGATCTCCGATATCGAAAAGGTACACGGTATTGCATCATTGCAAAACCTGCCAGATCGTCCATTTTGTGCACACATTCTGAGCGATGTTTCCGCGTTATATAACCGCTGAATTCCACTTAATAACCACTGAAATCCACTTAATCTACAGTTTTATATTGAAAGCATCGAAATAATGTCAACATGAAGCGCACTAATTGCATTGTTTATAGGATTATCGAAGGTTTTTGTCAAGGTTAACGCTATAGGAGTACCACGTACCATATCGCATTGCGCTTCACCGTCGTCGTCATAGAAGATGGTGTCTCCGTCGTCCATCCCTGCGGCTAGCGGCCAGCTCACTCCTCGGCAGCGCCCGCCGGCGCCGGCTCAACGTCGGCACGCGGCCGGACCACCGGCATCCGAACTTGCACTAATTACCTATACGGTTACACACCGACACCGGCTCAAGACTCCACTATCGTAGCGAATTTAACGATTGAAATCTTCTGGATAATCCGGTGAGTCACGCGACGGCGACCTGACTAGGTGCAACACTGCCTCGTTCCGCAGACGACTCGGAAGGTGTGGGTGTCCTTAACGAGCTGAATCACACGCTAGTTGGTGGAGGCGCCCCGCGTTCACTTAACATTATTTGGGTACTAACAGGCGGATGAGCCGATTGATTGTATATTTTTTGTTGCTCAAGGGCGATCCGCTGAGTGCGCTGGGTTTTGGCTGGTGTTTTTGTGGCAACTGCGTAGATAGCGGCGGCCGGGGCGAGGGTGGCGCGCGCATTAGACGGGGTGCATTGATCGGATCCCTACTGCGCATGTCCCCTTTCAGATTTCTCGACTATTTTGACATTTGCGGGGGGAACCCTTATTTTACCACGTCCGCTGTAGATTGAGAAACACTAGACACGTTTTATCGGGTATATGCGTAGCTTCAACATTATTTAAATGAAATAAAAACGTTCTACACTAGTAATAATACTTATAATGCGAGCTATCGATGGAGCAAAAACTAGCGTTCAATATTCCCATTGAATAAAACTGCTACATCATAGAAATTAGTTCTCACATTGTTTTTATGGAACCGCAATAATGGATGCTGGTTTAGAGGCTTTGTCATTCAATTATAGCAATTCTCTGACTACGTAGAAAAAGATGGAGAATGTAGACAGGCCTTACATGGAAAGTACAAAATGTATTTACATTTGTTTATTTGCTCGTAAGTGCGTACGTGCGTGGGTACTATAAGTATGTTTGTCTGTGTGTATGTTTATTGCTGTAGCAAAACATTTTTTTAGAGTACACATCACGTTCTTTGTGTTTCAAATGAAACAGAATTTATAAATGTTATGTGTACGTTGTAGCGCTTTGTTGTTACGGTCTCATTAGTAGATTTTTTTATTATATAAAATTAAAATGTAGTAAAATAAATTATGGAGTAGTTTGGATTCCGTTTTTGTCTGTCTTCTTTGTTGAATTCCGTGTTAAAAACGAAAATAGTTTTATTGTTAAAATATGCAATATAAGCGTAATAAGATACTTACAAACGTACTATAACATTTTTTTGTGTCAATTACAAGTTGTAATTAAAATACCTATTACATATGAGTTATTTTTCATATAAAAGAACAAAAAACGTAGACTACGCAGAGGTTGAGATTGTTTGATAATAAATTTTAAAAAAATACAAAATCTTTATTTCTGAACCAAAAAGTTTTTTGGTGATTGGAGCCTCTTTTTAAGCAAGTAATGCCTGTGTTAGGAGACTCCGCTTTTCCACAGCAATATACAATTCACTCAGTACCTTACATATAACTAGTATGTTTGCGTGTGTATGTGTGTGATTAATTGTAGTATTAATTGAATTATAATTGACAACATTGACATAGCTGAAACTGTAATTGAAACCAGATTTATATTAATAAACCAGGTTATCTAAAATGTAAAGGTGCCAACAAGCTTGAATATTTCATCGTCATAAATTCCTGTGGGGTTAGAGGAAGATATCTCATCTTCCTCCCTCGTAAATGTGTAATGCGGCAGTTTTCTTATGAGCTGGGCTGGGTTCAGGTGTTCCTTTTCTGTTATTTATAATTTAATTTCTGGTTAGCTGTACCTAAACGGACTAATAAATTCAGGTAGATATGTTTAATAGGCAACTTACAGGGGTTTAGGTAAGTATGATTGTATTCTACAAAGAAAGAAATAAAAAACCACGAATCACTTTCATCAAAATCCTTTATTACAAAACCATTTACTGTAAATGTAGGTACTTTTGAATTGCCAGCGACGGTAGGTCTATATAGAAAAGAACGTGCAAGAATCTCCACAAATTTTATTACCAAGTATTTGGTTACATCTTTTTTGTTGCCAACAAACTCCAACAAATTGTTGGAGTTTGAGCATCTGAATTCAACGAAACAAAAACGAAAGAAATTTCCCCAGGCCTATCTACAGGCAATTGGATACTGAAAACAACATTTTCACATCATCTTTTCCAACCTACCTCTCAATTATACGAAACAACTCACATCAGATGGTTGTTATTAAACTTTCATGGTCACTTTGGCAAAAATTACCTCTAAGATCCGAATATCAACAAATATATTCACTACCAAACAACTCTACACACAAATGCAACCATTACCATATTAACTACCATTGAGCTAGTTAGTCATTGAAAAAATAATTACCACACATCTAGTTAGATACCCACGAAATTACCTATATACCCACCTACATAAAACAAGTTCAGTTCAAAGGGGTCTGTTGTACCGCACCTGCCTATGAATGAACCTCGTCGAACTGTGTCAAGGCACTCGGGAACGTTCGCTGTGTTCTACTTGTAATATAACATACTAGCTTCTGCCCGTAGCTTCGCCTGTGTAAAAAGTATTTTGTCTACCCAAGGGAACTCAAAACTGGGATAAAATAAAAATCCTATGGCTTTCCCAGGGTAACAAACTGCATATCTCCATACCAAATTTCAGGTACATTGGTTCAACCGTTTAATCGTGAAAAGGTTACAAACAAACGAACATATCTAGTTACTTTCAATATGAGTATGGATTATAACCCTTGTGCGTAAACAGGTCCATGTCAACGTAACTGTCCTAGAAAGACGTACCTACCGGTTCAAAGGTGGTCTACTTGACGAAGACCGTTTTTCTTGAGAGCGCTGAATTGGAGATGTTTTAGCAAAAGCAGGATTGATAAAATTGCTATAGTAGTAACATAAGTCTTGAACAGGGCCTATGGTATAGCTTATGATAGAAAAAATTCTATTATGTATGTTATTATTTTACACTGTAATAAAGACATCCGCAGGAGAACCAGGGTTACCGACATAGCCCGAAGAACTGCTAAACTAAAGTGGCAATGGGCAGGGGGGGACGGGGGAACTAACGCCTTATAGTCAGCGCGCGTAGGTAAATATGTTTCTGCTTGTTAGTGGCAGCTGATATAGGTCACCTATGTAAATTAGGAAGACTCGGGCCGAGTATGATGCCTTGTGGCACTCCATAGGTAACCCAGGCATCGGAGCTAACATGTTCATCATCCTCATCCACAGCCCGACTTTGCTCACAGCTGGGCTTAGAAATTTAACGAAGGTACAGCAGCAATCGTCTATTCCGGTTTTCTATGTTTTCAGAAACCATTGAACCGAGAATTTCTCTAGTATTATCTAGACCGCAACTATGAGGGTCTGACAATACGAGTAAACGCTTCGAGAAATGGTAAGTAGTGCCCTGCTTCCTTTGGCTCGTCTTGGTCTTTTATTGTATGTAGGTAATTCCAAGTAGACGAAGTCTTTACTATATTATTAATCAATACATCTATCTATCTAATACCTTGAAACGAGCAATTCTTGTAAATATGAATGTATACTCGTATATTATAATCTGAATCTCGGAAACGGCTCCAACGATTTTCATGAAATTTTGTATGCAGGGGGTTTCGAGGGCGATAAATCGATCTAGCTAGGTTTCGTTTTTAGAAAACGTTGTTTTCTCTTTTTCACCCGAGCAGAGATCGGTCGCCCAGGTACTACTCGCATAATGCATCTGTAGTAAAGTCGTTTTTGTACATTAAAAATATTTCCCATGTAAATGATAACCAACAGAACCAATTACCAGCTTATTACAATTTTTGTCTGTTCAGTTGTGCACGCATAACGTAAAATCTACGAAACTAATGTAGATAACTCTTAAACATAAAATTGTGCGTAACTTGAAGTATTACTTAGTTTTTGTTTCATCGCAATCGGTTCACTCTATCAAAAGTTAGATGGATTTAAAGAGTTCAAGAAGTAAAATTTCACAATACACGCAATTCAGATAGGTCTCGGACAGTTGAACTCCATATTCGATAGATGGCGTTGTGTATTTGATGTCATTTTCTGAATGGCTGTGTTAAGATTCTCTGCGGAAAAATGACACTAGAAAAAAATTGGGTTCGTAGGTAGGGTTGGTAGGCTGGTAGGTAGCAAGGCAAGTAGGGAAGGAAGGTAGGTAGGGTAAGGCAGGCAGTGGACGGGCGTGATGCCGCGGGCAAAGCTAATCCTTATTGAAATCTTATCAAAAATATAATAAGGATCAACCTAAGTAGTTTAGTCGTCACGTTATTCAACTTGAATCATTAATTCAATCAGCCACATTTCCTGACTATGCCTTTGATAAATTACGTAGTTCTGATTGTGGAAATATTATTAATGATAGGGCAGGCAGAATAGGTTCAGTCGTGAATTCGTGGCGCTGTTACGAAATGTCAAGGGAGTATTTTAATGTTACGACAACCCGAGTGAGAAGTGACGGTCGTGCAGGCAATAGATAATATTGTTTTATTTGTTGTAACAGCTAACAGCATTTTAATATGCCACGAGTTCCACGATTTTAATCACGTTACAGCTCGCGAAAATTAATTAATGATTTTGTTGCGGCTAAAACAATCATCGGCAAATTATAATCTATCAATCTGCCTAACCTTTTCCCAACTATGTTGGGGTCGGCATCCAGTCTTACCGGATTCAGCTGAGTACCAGTGTTTTACATGGAGCGACTGCCTATCTGACCTCCACAACCCAGTAACTGGGTAACACGGTACCCCTTGGACAGACTGGTGTCAGATCTCAAGCTTCTGACTACTCGTAACGACTGTCAAAGATCTTCAAATGACAGCCGTGACCAACGGCTTAACGTGCTTTCCGAAGCACGGAGCAAACTTGGTATGTTGAAAATGGTCACCCATCCACGTACCGACCTCGTCAAGCGTTGCTTAATTTTGAAGATCGACCCGTGCGACTGTTATTATTTAGCCACGTGCTCCTCGGCAAATTATAATCAATCAACCAAATTAAGATTAATTTCGATTGGGCAAATTAAACCTTTTATCCTGTAAAAATGTCACTGTGGAAACTATTTTGAAATGGGCTGTAAAACTCTAGCATTCGGGTTGATACCTTACTTCAACAAGGCTTTTACGATGAGATGTTTACTTTACAGAGTAACAAGACTGGCTGAAATTAGTTTGAAAGCTACGATGTTACCGAAGCCAAGTGCTAATAAGGCCCAGTTTTTTTATCTGTTGTTAACTCAACCAATGATTAAAATATATGCTAACCTATGGTTGCAAGTTTCTGTAAAACACCATTTCACTGCAATTGTTAGCCTCACAAATGGTCAAATATGTTTAAGCGTGACCATTTCTAAGACTAACCATTGAGTAACAAACGCGTTTAACCGAATTTTGAATAAATTGGTAAGCATAATATTCTTGGCCTTAGAATGCACTTGGTTTTGCAACAGGGGTTGGAAACTATTTAGCACATGAATGAACCTGCCTGTTATTGCTTAATATAACTTTATACATATACGTAGTATGGTAGTGTTATACTGGCTGCATCATCCTCTCGTTTATGAATTAATTGTCCGTACTTCTTCCTAACACGGACGGTAGAATCAATATTTGTTATATTTTTATTTAAATTAACGTTGAAATGCCTAATGGCCTAATTTTAATAAAATTGACTTTGACACATCTGCGAACGAACTTACATTTTGATGACTAGAAACTCAATCTTAATCAACCCAATGGAAACAGAGCAGCCTTTCTATGTCCAATCTTTTGTGTACTTGTTAGCCAAGGATCGTGTCAGAGGTCTTAAATACCATCTCGTGACAAGTCCAATAACTGTCTTATCTGTAATTGGTGTCACCATTCTTTTGCACCACGTATAGAGAGGCAAATAACAATAGTGAACCATACGACATTCTTTGTTACGAAGGTCAAGTGTCAAGTTGAATGTGAAAAGGCATTAAGGTAAGTATTTTATTTGCTGCACGCAGCAGTGTTCAAACTGTATAAACTCTGACTTCAGTCAACTCTGACCCGAGTGCATAATTTTAATTATGGCCGTCCAGAATTTGGAGTAGAAAGCCTTGGTATGACTTATTGTGCGTTTTCAAAGTAAGGACTTAAATTTCAGCATTTATCAATATTGTTATTTTTAGTACAGTATAATATTTAGCAGAAGAATGCTAGGACACTATCTAAGGTTAGGATAAAGAGAATAGGTAGCTAAGCTAACTAAGCTAAATAAAAATGACTTTTGAATTTGATTTTTGACTAAGTAAGTACCTACTCGTATCTAAAACCACATCGACGTTTTGTCTGCATGCTGACTTGAAAACTGCTACTAAGTAGGCTAGTTTTCTAGACATCTGAGTCTTTACAAAAAACTCTGTAGTAGTTCAAAACCCATTTATTGCCGAAAAAAAGGATAATTTTAAGCTTATCTATTGTCTAACTTAGGTATTGCTAAAGTACCTACATTCTTAAGAAAACACTATTTGCAAAAGCATAGTCAAACACAAGACCGTTTATTTAGCAGACAAGCAGCACACATAAGTAATAAGTTCATAACATTATACCCTGTTTGCCTCAGCTGTAATAAAAGCCAACTAAAATGATAAAATCATAAATACAACGACCATACACCGACTTCGCCGTCGTACACCGGACGTAGTGATTGTATTATCCCCCTAAGATCATTCATTCGTTCCTTGTAGCCAAATAGGGGTGCATTATTCATAAATTAAGGAATATTTGACCGCCATTATGAGGATGCAATAAATAAAAGGATATGAAGCTTACTGGATAATGTAAAACAAAGAGAGAAATGTAAAATGTTAAATCTGCCCATTCTTCTAGATTACCTACGGCAGTACTGTCTGCGGAATAAAATAGGAATGGAACAAGTTTTAATAAAAGCACAAAATTAAGCTTAAAAGCTCATCTGGGAAAGAAAAGGTAGCACAGATATTCTAAAATAATTTTAGAAACGTTTCTCTACGCTATTCATTCTGTGAAGGTTTCTAGGGTTGCCAGGTTTTAGTTGGACTTTTGGGTAAAAATGGATATTGGTATGAGTTAACTCAAGGATTTTGTGTCTTTGGTTTTTATAATCATAAACATTATTTTATGCAACTCATGCTTGTTTTGATATATCAACTGTAATGGTGATATTTCAAAACCTGGACAGGCCGGATTCCGTCTGTTGAGGGCTACCATTTTTGTGCTCACGAGTTGGCGCTACTGGCGAGTTAAAAGCCTCTATATAGCTGTTAAAATTTGTCGTTACATGTAGGGACGCAAAGTTGACATTAAAATAAATTCTAAAGCCTTAAAATTACAATTGAATTTAATATAGATTGGTGATTTAATTACCTGGTTTTTTTCGGAAAACAAGAAGGACCTAAGTTTCCGAAAGACAAAAGTCTCTGATAAAACTGTTGGATATACAAACTTGTTTTGTATTACGTAAATTTGAATTTAAAAAGGTAGTTTGTTTGGAATAGGTTTTTTTATTTTTGACTTTTTGTACACTGTGACACTTCTGGTTGATACTAAGAAATAGCTACAATATACCGTGTATTTGCCAACTAAAATCTAGTTTAACTCTCCTTCCACAACTCTCCTACAAAAACTTTGTACCATAATAACTGGCTTATATCAAAATATCAAAAGGTTACAAAAAAAATTGTTACAAGCCAACAAACATTTGACATTTCAAAGACCTCACTCTGCACTAGTGCCTCTAGCGGCGAATTCAAACGCGTTAGCCGCAATTGAGCCGGACACACATCCAAAAAGCATAACTTTTTCCGGTTTTATTCGGGAGTCTGGCAACCCTACTTAGCCCTTTGAAAGCTCGTGTAATTTCTGTAAAGGTTTAACTAAAATAATATAATTATAAAATGTACACTCTGTATTTCTGTAAGCTATACAAAATTGTATACGTAAATGTATGTGTACCGCAAAGGCGCCTATAGGATCGCGTGTACACCATCAGGAAACAAACGTTCCCAACACTTCATCTATCCAGCCCATCGTATTTCTCTTCTCAGTAATTATTGAAACAAACGTTTTACTTTTAAATCCAGCAATACCCACGTTCTTGCGCAAGCGACTCCATTGCGTCTTGTTCTTTTTACTATGTACGATTTACGAGTAGTTTAGTGTGTAGGCAAGAATTATGATGCGCAAGAGTTTTACATCTCTTAGATAGCAATCAGCATTTCTTCCGCCATTCTAATTGTTAAATAATGAATGTGCACGTGCGATGTGACATCACATGATTTTATAAAAGGGTTAGGTATGTGTAAGGTATTATGTTCTAATTGCTTTTAGGAAAAGAGAACTCTTAGAGCATCATTTTGTTGTCTGTCAAGACCCTTTACTCAGGAACGCGTGGAGGTAACAAGTTGCAAGTCTTTTTTAGGATTCCGTACACAAAGGGTAAAAACGGGACCCTATTACTAAGACTCCACTGTCTGTCTGTTACCAGGCTGTATCTCATGAACCGTGATAGCTAGACAGTTGATACTAAAATCAGAATGAAATAATATGGGGCTCAGATACAACAAACGTGATTTTTTGCGGTTTTTTTGCGAGAATGGTACGGAACCCTTCATTCTTTGACAGTCGTTATGGGTAGTCAAAAGCCAGATAACCTGACACCAGCAGCCTTATTGCATTAGTGAATTCGGCAAAGCAAAGAAGGCCAAAAATTATTGGACGCTTTTATTGGTAAAGATAGGTACTCTTTTCGTAAGAGTCCAATACTTAATTATTTAAAGAGTATTTGTTATACTCTTTCATGGGGTCAAACCCTTTGCCATGCCGAATTCACTTACGTACTTGGGCGGTGTTTTTTTTATAAAATTTATTCAAAAAATCAAAAAACCCGACTGCTTAAAAAGCGAACTAAAAAGACGTAAAACAAGAAGAAAATCATGCTGTGCAGTCGGAGGATACATAATCGCGATCTGGCTGACCAAAACCAGATGTATCCACCGACAACACAGCATGATTTTCTTCTTGTTTTACGTCTTTTTAGTTCGCATTTTAAGCAGTCGGGATTTTCTAAATTTTTAATTAAAAAATATAATCATAACTTTTTAGTTAATTTTGATTAATATGATTCATTTAAACACATAGGTGTTATATATTTTTGAAACCACCTCTTAAAATCCTTTATTTTGATACCCCACGTGATGGGTCTGAAAGAAAAAAATTTTGGTCCTCCACAATATGGCGCCCAAAATCCACCATTATTACCCATTTTAATGTAGCCACTCGCAGGGTTAAAACGAATCGATTGACATAATAGAATCATCAAAATCGGCCAACGCGTTTGGTCTCTAGAACGCCACATAGGAACAAACATACATACATAGACTGATAAACAAATTACCCTTCTTCGGCAGTCGGGTAAAAAGAGTCTACTTTTTGTAAAGGCAGTGTCTTGCTTGATGGATCTATCTGGTGAACCGATAAATTGGTGAGGGCCACGTGAGTTCGCTGGATGAGAGAAACACAGGACCAGTAATTGGCGAAGCTTGGGCGAAGCCTAGACTATAAGGATGATGAAGACTCTTCCTTATAATTTTAGCCTACCGAACTAACTAATCTATACCTACGAACTAGGTAATTACATAGAACAAAGAAATTTATTATAATTGATATACGAGTACATAATTTTATTTCCGGATTTCAACGTACATATTGTAACAGAATTCATGTATAAACAAAGAACTTGCAATGCGATAATTTCATTCAAAAACAAAGTAAAACACACATCTTTATATATAAAACTATAATTATTATAGAATATTCTTTAAATATAATTCCCAAAGCAAAATAGTAGTGAACATGATTTCGTTCACCACGTGCAGTTCACATGCTTCGCGGGTCAAGGCGATGCCAAATCAATAAAATTATTGAAAACACACGACTTACAATAAGCACCCACAACAGACTACTTACACTTTTGAACTCATGTCGAAATAATAACAGTCGAACTATAAGGTTTAAAGGTTGAGCAATGTTTGCCGAGGTCGTTCTGCGGATGGGTGATCATTTTTTACATCTAGACCTCTCCGTATCTCGGAACTTATGACATTATGCCGTTAATCCCCGGTGTCAATTTTTATTTAAAATATTTTCACCAAAATCTTTTTCTAGGGGGTATCGTTTTAAATAGTTACTCGGCCCACCAGTACTAGAAGACTACTACATGTATAACGTCGTGGTGGCCCAGTGGCTAAGATGTCGCCTCTCGTGCTTGAGGTCGTGGGTTCAAATCCGGGCAATTACCAATGTGACTTTTTCAAATTCTCAAGTTAATTTTGGACATCTCAGGTAACTGTGAAGGAACACATCGTGAGGAAACCTGGACTTATATAGTTAATGTAAGTCTGAAATAGCCAAGTCAGAGGCCTGAAGGGTTCCCAGAGGCGGCTTAACAAGAGATGGCCACATCCCCACACGAAAAAAAGAACGAACGGACGAAGTTCGCGAGCATATCCGTAAGAAGTTGGTAGTAGTATCGTAACAGCGCTAATGTTTTCAATTATTTATCTATCACTACTAATGTTTAAGTATATTTATGTATTTAGTTTATTATTTTGAATGTATATGGTATAATTATATTGTATTTATAGTTTATATTTAAATAATCCATTGTATATATAGCCTTTTATATATATTATAGCCTTTTTGGTCTCGCACGGGGTTATTTGTTTTAATTTTTTTATTATTGTTTGTGTTTTGCTTATCTCGTGTCCCCTGTGCGGGTCACAAATAAATATTTTTCTTTCTTTCTTTATAACTTTCAATTTTGCACCTACCACTGTTTATCTCTCCATCACCCAAAGGTCGACTGCTAGTAAATGCCTATGGCATTAAGTCCGTCTCTGTACTTGTGTGTGCATGAAGTATTAAATAAATAAATTAAATGAATACTAAGTGTATGCTCTGTATTTAATTTTATACTATTATCTACCTCTGTATCTAATTTTATTCTATTCTACTCCAAACGCTAGGCAGACTGATTAACACGACCTACAATAAGTAAGTATACTTAATAAATATCTAGTAAGTTACAACTTTGTGTGCACTACACGACTGCACTGTCGCAAGAACATGACTTAATTGTCGCGTAATCGCACTGTTTCCTGTCATATGCCATTGTCCTCCGACAATAACGCCGGTTACATAAGATGCAACCTAAATTGCACCTGGACCGTGTACACTAGGCTTAACAATTGAGTTATTGTAAGTTGCAACTGTAGGAATTTAATTTAAATCCACATTTCGCCTCTTATTTTAATATAAGTCCCAGTTAGGGAGAGACTATTTCCAGTTGTGCTATTTTTCACTATAGCTATGCGACATATTTGAGAGGAGGGCGAGAAAAAGTCTACCAATTGAATTAGTCTATTAGAACAAGGATGATTCTATAAGAGTTGGAGGTAAGACCAAAGAATCAATGAATGTTCTGTGTGAAATATGATGCAGCTAGAAGGGGTCTACTGGAGATGAAGACTAATAAGTAGAGAAGTATGCAAGAAGAAAAATTGCACCGACCACATCTACAATATATATAATAAATCAGTAGAAATTCGTTCTTGTACATTGAAAATATTTCCAAAAATGTAAACCAGGGTGTTAAAGGATAACCAACAGAAACCATTTCCATCATTTTTGTTTGTTTAATTGTGCACGCATCAGGTGAAATGTACGAAACCAATGTAGATAACTTTTATACACAAAAATTGTGCGGCAGTTGAAATATTACTAAGTTTTTGTTTCTTCGCAATCGGTTCTCTCAATCAAAAGTTAGATAAATTTAAAGTGTCCAAGAAGTAAAATATCACAACACACGCAATTCAGATACTGGTGGCGTTATGCATTTGACGTCATTTTCTGAATGGTGGTGTTAAGATTCTCCGCGATAGAATACCCTAGAAAAAAATTGGTAGGTAGGTAGGGCAGGCAGGAAGGTAAAGTAGGGTAGGTAGGCAGGTAAGAGTAGGCTTAGCAACTGCATAACTGCGTCAACTGACGGGAGCGAAGCCCCAGCACAGCTAGTTGATATATAAAAATCCTTATTTAATCAATGACCGACCACGACAAAATAACTGGGATACGGGTAAGCTAATGGTGATGATAAAGTTTAAAAATGTCAAAATGGAGCATGCCTAACCGGGCACAAATCCAGACTCCGGATTGCAAAAATGAGGTCCAATCCTTCGGAATACTAGAGTAATGTTAATTTATTATGAAAGATAAATTGTTATATTATGCATATTATACTATCTCTATTTGCTATGTATAATAAAGCGAGCGTACTTCTTATAGATATCAAAGTGCGTGAGTGAGAGTTAAATGAAACAGGTTGCGGCCCATGCGCAGTGATACTCGTAAAGATTGGAAAACAACCTGACTCTTGTTGTGGTACAAACACTCCATGTTATTGTGGAAGGTACAAGTGGTTTAACTTCAAGTTTTCGCTGCATGGACCGTTTAACACAGACATATCTAAAGTTAAAAAGAAAAGTGACAAAAAATATATTCCAAAGATAAATTTTAATCAATTGCTACATATATGTGTGGTGTGCCTCAGGGTAGTATTCACGGTCCTTTACTATTCTTGCTTTATATAAATGATTGATGATGCCAATCTGCAAAAATGTATCCTTTTCGCAGATGAATTATTATAAAAAAGATGAATTATTATAAAATGTCATGGACTATAAATCTGTTACCGGACCCTATCAGATATTATAAGCTGGATGAATAATAGTGGCTTTAATATAAATGTTAACAAGACAAAATTTATAGAAATTAACTCTTAAAATACGATACAATTAGCCTTAGATATTATGTGTGAAGGCAAAAAGTACAACAAGTAGAGTAATTATTTTTTTAGGACCTTACGTTGATAAAAATCTAAATTGCAAAAGCCATGTTGAACATATTTGTCAAAAACTTGATAGGTTTGTGTTTGCCTTGAAAAAAATAAGACATAACACCCTTTCTGTCGAAGCTGCTCTTTCGGCTTACCACGGTTACGAGTCATCTGTCCTAGTCTATGGACAAACCATGTGAGGGAACTCGACCGATACCGACACAGTTTTCAAGCTTCAGAAACGTTGCTTCAGACAAGACATGGTTCTTGGATAGCTGTAAACTATTTCAAAAGTGTAAAATTCTTCCACTGTATTTTTACAAAAAAGCACATGCATTACTTTAAGGAATATACAGAGGTTATAACAATAAAGAAAAGGGCCAAGTTTCGCAACCTATTGTATCATCCACCTTGTCATAAAGATATTTATAAGAAAAAATCGTATCGAAGCCTTAGAGTGAAAACCTAAGTGTATAAGAAGTAACTTTTCAGGAGGAAGAAAAAACTGCGTGCTGCAAAATTTTTGCACAGCCTCATTTAGGTTTTTTTTATTAATTAATGTGGAAATTTAACCCGCTGTATTTCCAGAACTGTTGGATACTATAAGATTGTGCGTTGCGAGGTTTTCTTTCTAGAAACGCATTAAATAAATTTTCTGCAAAAAATAATTCCTGAGGTTTTCACTCTAAGGCGACGGTATATTGATCTATAATAACTTACCAAAAAATTTCAACCGGGAGGATGGGTTTCAACTGTCGAGAGCTTGGAATCCAGTGGTCCAGCTGTGTAAACCCCGAAAAAGTGCCGTAAAAAGTTCGCGAGCGGACACAGTGAGTTTCGTGTGTCGGGAACAGAATCGAGTTGTGAGTGACAATGGTAACGGTACCGAGTGCAAAAAACGAACAAGAAAGAGGGTAGACCGTTTTGTCTCCTCATAAACACCCACCCGCAATGACTTCAGTTTATCCGTGATCATGGTGCTTACAACATCACCGAAATATCGGAAACTCGCTACAAACAGTAAACATGGTAAATATTCCGCTTATAATGTTAATATTAGTGTTAGTGACCATGACAGTTTAAAAACTTATATATATATTTACTTGTTTAATGATTAAATGATAATGTCAGTATTATATACAAATACTTGAATTTTAGTTATGACATTTGAATTTATTTTGTTGACATTTTAATTTTTGTTTTTTTTTTATATATTTTGACAACTGTAGGCAATGATATTCAAATAAACAGATATGTTATGAGCGCGCGCATTGTGAAGACTCGAATAGGTCACAATTGTGACCTTTAGTCTTTAGTTTATGTCATGCTTGGCGAAGAGCGATAGGCGTGGCGTTGTTGAAACAAAAACAAATAAAAAAATGCCATCGTGTGTATTTAGAAATTGTACCAATTATGATACCAAAGTACATAAAACAGAAGGGATATCGTACCATATGTAAGTACGCAATACGCCTCAATTTACTAATTTATTTAATTTTATTTCCTAATATTCTGATATTTGGAGGTTAGAAAAAGATAACAATATTGGTGGTCAGAATAATGTTTGTTTACATTTACACGCAAGTGACAAACACTAGCTGTCTCTTTTTTTCTTGTTGGTTTTATCAAGCCATCCCTTTCGACTTGTAGTGAAATGTCAGATGAATGAAAAGTGTGTGTGCGGAACACTTTTTTCAATTGTTTTGTGAGTGTATAACGTATCTCTTTATTTGAATATCATTGACTGTAGGTACTTATTTGGAGTGGGTTGATTATAATTAAATTTTTACTGAAATATTGTAATTTAATTTATTAGAATGCATGAATGTTGTTTTGGTTTCTTTATAATTTTATTTAATATTTACAATTTTTTTATAAATAATTTTCACGCTTGCTTGCATGCAGAATACATTAAATTTTAGGCTTCCCTTCAAATCTATGTATTTCTGGCAAATAAACATTTTGACTTGTTTTGATTTGACAAACTTTTAAAGGGAAATAAATCCCTAGCCTAATGAGCGAGAGCGACCGTTTCACCTTGATTTCACCCTTTTTTTAAGTTTTTGTCTATGAGAAAGGACCTCGGTGTTTAAGCATTCTCTTTAACAGATACTATCAAAATTAATTTAGCGATTTACCCGTGATAACATAACAAACAAACAGTTGAATACATTTTGGTTTGGGTATTTTGATTTTCACAGCTGCATAGATCTCCAAATTCCTAAAAAAGCTTTAAATTTTATTTTGTTGACGGAATTCAGTCCTTTTAGGACGTAGACTTTCGATTCTTAAATAGTAGTTATTAACAACGTCCTTGATGACCAGTTAACTGAACCAGTTGCGACTTAATTGACGAATTGGCTAATAGCAATCAAGCACCCTAGATATAAATGAACTGTTAAAAATTCCTTAGAAATAATTTCTCGCTGAGACTACGAACTTCAACGACTTTAAACACTGCAAGGCGTTAAGCAAACACATGACAAACTTTTAACGTTAACACTATAATAATAGTCTTAAAACGATCTAAAACTTAAATCTATAGACCATAGCCAAGAACTAACCTGCAAAATTAACTATCAACTTTACAGCAAAGCTAGAAAAGGTAGATCTCATTTCAGCATTCCGTATGTAAATGGTCATTTGTATTGCAAATATATGAATGAGAAGCGTCCGTCCAGTGTTTGTTCGCGACGATGGGTTGGCTCGGCGGTCGCCGGTCATTGCCCGTTTCCTGCAAAGCTGCATTCCTTGGGGACCTGGTAATGTGGCACCCGCGGGCTTCCACTCACACCGGAGTGGTGTGTAGTTTAATAATACAGGGGGAATTATTTTCTTGATTGTTTGTTCATGAAATATCAAGGGAATTCTCTTCAGTTACCAACTTTAACAACATTCTGGAATAAGTACCTAGCTAGAGTCTTAAGAGGAAATGTGGAAAAATGGAGCTCTCTGCCCGCTCCGACTGAATTTCCTTAGTAAAAAGTGATCAGTAAAATCCGAGGTTTGGCTCTCGCCTATTTTCTCCTCCAGTATTGGAACAATTTAAAAGGTATTCCATAAACTGAAAAATAAAGATATATACTAGTAATGAATATATACTATATTAGTATTATACTGAGTAAAACACCTGTATCTAACTACTAGAAATAAAATTCCACACTACTAATTGTTATGACAGGTTTCGTTCGACTAATTTATTTTATATTCGAATCATTATATCGTGCTTTAGCTGCAATGAGAATATTACGCAACTTTTGATGCAATACATCGTTGAATCTTCGATTGTAAATTAAGAATCATCTAAAGCTATTTACAACGAAGTTTTCAAGTCACGAATGCCGTTAAAAATATGACAGGACGCCATTGTTGTCCCAACTATTTGTTATGATGGTAAATTAAAAGCACGAAGAGTATTTTGAAGAGATGTTTAATTAAACAATGAGTACCAACTGTACGTCTGCTCATAATTATTGGCTATGTAACCTCACACTTATTGAATGACCATGATCTTTCTACGCAGAGAGATTGTTCAAGATGCTGAATAAGATTATCAAATCGGTGCTAACCTGAAGCATAACTAAAGAAATTATCAACAAAAGCGACTACAGTTACGTCAACGTTGAACTAATATCACGGTCACGTAAAAATGTCCAATTTATTTCAATGTTTGCTTTACAACTTATCAGATTCCATCTTTTACGTGTGAGTCTATCCCCGTTTCTGATTTATGAATTTGATGATTGGTATTTATCAAACTCTTCATTATCCTGATAAAGTTGGTTTGGTTCTTTCTTAACTACAATCTCAATTCAGAAATCTGGTGTAAATCTCACGTTGCACCATCTTCATTATCGTGTGCATTTATTTGTACAAGCGATTATTATGCCTGTGAAGATTTGTAGAATATTTTCGAGGCGGAATGTTGCTTCAATTATAATTGTGAGTGAGTTCAACGTGAGAGTGTAAAGTGCAGTCAGTGACAGAAGTTCTTCAACACTACATTTAATAAATCAGATCTTTTGAACATAATCTTTTTTTTCATAACTAAGGTTGTTTTCGTAACTAAAAGCTAATGAGATGCTGGCAAATCGTGCATTCGAATGACTAAGCGTCGAATTCGGGTAGGCTACCTGATAACCTGACCTAAAATCTTTTATTTAATCATTTTTGTGTTACAAAATCTGCGCGTGTTTTCCTCAATTTATATTGATGAGAACTCTAATTTGGCTAGGACTTCTAGTACCTACTGGTGTTGTTAACGTGAATCACTGCCGGTTTTTAAGCGACTTGTGAAGGAGCACTACTTGTGACTGTGATCTTGAACTTGTATAAACTGAATTGTTTTCTTGTCTGTATATTAGTTGTATGTATGTATTTATGTATCTATTTTTTTTATTGGTATTTAGTATCGACTTACTATATAAACTAATTATTTGTTAAAAATTTGCACTAAGTGCAACCCCATATTGTGCCTATGCTGTCTCTTTCCATTCTAGGTTGCCTGGAAGAGATAGCGGAACGCGATAAGGCCGCCTCTTGTATGTTTGTTTTAGGATGTTTTTTTGAATTATTTTATCTTGGTGTACAATAAAGTAGGTGTATATAAATAAAATTATCTATTCATTAAAATTCTTATTTTTAAACAAGCCTTTTTCGTATTCTGCTCAGCGAACCCTTTAATTCGATACCCATATCATGGCAGTGCACAAAAAATAACTAGTCCACCATCTTGGGTCATCCGCCATATTGGATTTAGAATGACATTAACTTAGCTAACCATGCATTGTCATCCAAACTAAAAGTGTATGCAACATTTCTTCTTAATCAGTGGAGGATAACTGCTTTAAAATTCAGTTGCAAGATTTGACCCGAACACACTTACATACATACATTGCAGGTTAAATAAAAGCTTGTAATAAATAAAGAATACTTCTTAACCTTACAAATGGTATTGTTAAAGGAACGTCGCCTGGTGGCGTTTATTGACTTGTCTCTCCGACTGTACGATCGTATTCTCCGACGTCCGTACGCTACTAGCTTCACAGACCGGTTACATAATCCCTCGCATGTGTTCCCGAGTAGAATAATTAGTTAATTAATCTCTTACTTGGCATCGTGGCGTCTAGCGGAGATGCGTACATACCCACGGTTACACAATACGGCTAAGGGAGAGTTGCCAGTGTTGAAAAGAATTACCAAGTAATATTGCCAGCATGGAGTTGAACTGATCAGAATCTCAGAAGGACAAGTTTATTAGTCACGCTTTGTGAATTCGTTACTTTCGACGTTTTTTTGTGTCATGTAGTGCATGTTCGCGGCATGTGTGAACATTTGGAAGATATTTTTGCATGCAATAAATTAGAGCTGACAGGTTTTGTGGATTAATTTTTATAGCTCCACTCGCGGATCTAAAAGGTTATGCATTTTTTTAAATATATTGGAATTTATGGGTAGAGACGGACACCAATGAAAGACCGTTTTATAAGGGTTTCAATAATATAGTTTATTTACCCTTTACTTGTTAAATTTGGAAGGTGTGGTTCAGTAATACTTTATGATACATGTGTTTCCTTGCACGTCTGACGCGATTGTGTGTAGTGACCAGATCACCAGATGGGATTGCGGTCTCAACTAGGTACCTGAAAAGGTTCGGAGACAAACCATGTAATATAAGGTTAGACAGAGACGGACATATATTTGTTTTTGTTAAACTCCAACAAAATACATGCCTCTCATGTGACATCATCCTCATCATCATCAGCCTTTTTAATGTTCCCACTGTTGGGACACAGGCCACCTCTCTGTGAGAGGGAATGGGCCGTAATCCACCACGCGGGCCCGAGGCGGGTTGGTGGATGTTACATGTCTTCGAATTTTTGTTTCTACGACATGCCAGTTTCCTCACGATGTTGAAAGCATGCCCATATCATGGCAGTGCGCAAAAAATAACTAGACCGCCATCTTGGGCCGTCCGCCATATTGGATTTAGAATGACGTCAGTTAGCTCACCATGCATGTCATCCAAACTAAACTTGTGTGCCAACTGCTTTAAAATTCAGTTGCAAAATTTGACCCGAACACACTTACATACATACATACATTGCAAATAAAATAATAGCTTGTAAAATGACAAAAATGTATGGGCATGTGAAACGCTATCGAAATGCTATGTGATAAATCCGTTACATTTTGGCATTCCGCCCATCGTCACCGCTGAGTCTGACATCGAATGAAACACATGTCTAGGGCAACTTATCTGTTAGCTTTTGTAAAGCGATCTTAACTTTTGTTGTAGGCATTCGTATTCAGAAAATTAGGATAGCCAGTCTACCAGTTGCTGTCTTGCTAAGGGGGCATCGCTTTTGGTAAGACAGCAGATTTGTCAGATTTTGTCACCCAGTTATTGGGGATCAGATAGGAAGATATTGTAAGATGCTTGTACTCAGCTGCATCCCGTTAGATTGGAAGCCTACTCAATAAGAACTGGGCAAAAGTTGTCTTTTTTTGTTTTGGAAATCATCCAATGACTTCTCCTGTTCTGGGTGAAGCGGGAGGGCGTTTCAGACTTTTACTGACTAAAAACCACCCGTGTTCTTTCAGTTGCTTGTGCCAGGGCCGCGGTAACTCTCTTTCAAATTTATCCGCGACCATTTGGACAAAGGCTAAGGCGATTGATTGACGTATTCGGAAAAACAATACACGTTGCAAATGAATATTTCTCTATAGATGCATAACCTTTTCAAACAACATGTGCCACAATATAGTTACTTTCATAGTTATATAGATAAGTTTACGATAGGGAACTGTTAGGTAACGTTTCTGAGATTATCGACACACAGTGTAATGAATTACCTCGGAACATAAATAAAAGAAAATCTTCCTACAACATAAAATAAACTTCATTTAATGGGTAAGTATTTTATGATCGCTGTATAAACGTGAGTAGAAAGAGGAAATTTCTGCCATAGATTATATTTTATAGTCACTTCGTACATGCACTTGATTTTTATATTGATCTGTCAAGGAAATCCATCGACACTCATAATTATACCCACAACTAGCTTTACTTCCCGTGGCCTCCCTAATGACCCGTTATTTTTACGGTGTTTTTTGTCGTATAAGGAGTTTCAAAGATTACTTCTTACATCCAAAACGCGTCAAACTCGTAAAATGTTTTTTTTTCCACAAAAACTGTGAATTTTTGCGAGTTAAAATTAGCATATGTTACTCCTTATAAGGAGTAACATAGGCTTCATCTTACATCAGCTACCTAGCTGTGAAAGTACCGTCAAAATCGGTCCAGCCGTTTTCCGGAACATATAGCCAGACAGACAAAAATCGGCAAACCCGTGTTTTTTTTTTTTTTTTGAATTACTAATATTTAAACATATAAGTGTTATATATTTTTGAAATCACCTCTTAAAACCCTTTATTTTATTACCCCACACGATGGATTTGGAAGAAAAAATATTTGGTCCCACACAATATGGCACCCAAAAGCCGCCATTTTTCTATTTTCCCATTTTAATGTAGCCAGTGACACTCAGCCAACGCGTTTGGTCTCTAGAACGCCACATAGGAGCAAACATACATACATATACTGATAAACACATTACCTTCCTTCGGCAGTCGGGTAAAAACTGCGAATTTGTTATTAGTACCGTATATAGATACTTTCACCTGCAGTCAATAAAACGCTGTTATTTTGATATTACATACAGACACTTAAATTTTATTTATGTGTATAGATTTACACAGAAAAAAAACAGAGAATGTACCTACCTACACACAGACAAAGATCTGAAAAACAATTGTAGCGAAATTCACAGTTCACCCAGCGAAAGTGCGAACAACTTTTTTCGCAATCAAAAAAATCGTCATGGTTTAAAAACAAACAGGCTTTCGCAAACAGCTGCATCGCGATGCTAATCAGCGTCATTCACAACGAACACTGGGCTTATTCATACCCCATACCATGATCAATGGTATCTCTGACACAGATCTGCTACAGGTGAGATTGCACTCAAGGCAGATCGTCGGCAGACGAAGAAACTGCGCCAATCGTACCAAGGGACGGTGAAAGGGCTTGAAAGTTCTTGTATTACATATAAACCTGCGCCCGCGCAGTCCCGGAGTGGAGGTAGGCACCTGTGTCGAGTTATGAGAACATCTATAATTACTTGCGATAGTGGTTAATTTATCTTAACTAATATTACAAAGGGTTACATTATTAAATTATTTGTATATCTAATCAAATCTAATACGTTTAAACGAGCAATTCTTGTATATATGTATGTATATATATTATCTGAATCTCGGAAATGGCTCCAATGATTTTCATGAAATTTAGTATCCCCATTTTCATGAAACCCAGCTAGATCGATTCATCGCCCCCGAAACCCCCTGTTTCGGGGGCGATGAATCGATCTAGCTGGGTTTCATTTTTAGGCATAACACGCACTGCGATTTTATTCGCGCGAATTTTTTTCCGCGCATTCTGTGTCCTATGGAAATGTATGAAGCTGCACGCACTGCGGAAAAAAAATCGCGCCCAAATAGTACTAAAAAATTAGCGCGGAAAAAAATTCGCGCGAATGAAAATCGCTGTGCGTGCTATGCCTTAGTAAACGTCGTTATCTCTCTCTCTCTCTCGGTCGCCCAGGTACTTATGTTACTTGCGATAGTGGTAGATTTACTCGTATCTTACCTATGTAGACATAAAACTATATATATGATTGTATAAGATAATCTCTGGACCTGTTGATCTGATTACGAAAACAAATTTAAATAGTAGATAAGTTAATTTCACTGGTAGAAAACTAGTGACATAATTAATATCACCATGCATTGTTCCGTCATAAAAGATTCTGACCTTTAGACCCTTATATGTCAGGATAATCCACGTTCCTGTAGAATAAGCCACGGCAGGAAAGCAGCGAGAAAAGTTAGTCAGTCATAATACTTATTATTGTACAACGAATTATAAAGAGTACTTAGTAAATCTTTTTAATGTAAAAACTTAAAAATACACTCTAATAGAACACCAAACTAAGAAGTAGAAAATAAATTCAATTAATTTAACTTAAGAATAGTGTGATTATCAAAAAAAAAAATACAATGGTAACTTTTACCAACAACTTCTACAACTTTTTTTGTCAATAAAATATTATACAATCAAATATTTTTTTTGTTTGTCACATTATTCTTAATTGAAATTTATTTTCTTCCTGTTCGTTTGGTTTTCCACTAAAGCGTGTTTTTTTTTGTATTTTTAAACCATTATTTATTTTTTACGTTTCGTTCAATCGCTAATTCTGGTCCTGCTAAGGATAATGGGACAAACTATTTTAATTATTGCATTGTCATCGGTATTTGATAAGTCTACAAAGTTTCAAATTATTCCCAAATCACGTTCAAAGATTCCGTTACATACATATCAAGCTAATAAAAGCGTGTTAAAACTGCTGGACAAAGGTCAATAACACTGTGTATTAGGTTTATGTGGTATAATAGAAATGGAAATTTCCTTATCCTAACACAAGTCACATATGTTTTAATCTTTGAACATGGGTAGGTAACCCGTTTAATACTTACTGTAAAGTGTTACATTTACATATCAGTAAAACATAGAATAAATGTTCTGTTACGTTCATTTGAATACGTTCGGCGTTGCAAACAGGATACAATTTAGAATGGTTTACTTTGATATCCCAGCTTGACATAAAACTTTACGTTTGGTATTGAAATAACGCATTTTAGTGAAATTTTAATCCATTGGTTAAGTTAACTACGGATCAAAAAACTGTGCTTAAGTGCCGAAAAACTTTAGGTACTTTTCTATCCTACCGCCTTTTAAAAGCTAACTGCCTCACCTATATTTTCGTTCAAGTCGTCCTTATAAGTATAACTAGGGATTGCATAATCCGGATATTTTTAAAGCCTGGTTTCTGTGTTCTCGTCCGATTGAAATCCGGATTAGCCGGCCTTTTCGAATTTTGATTGTTTTAAGTTGATTTAATAAAAATGAAATAAAATAGCACAATTTTTGTTTATTTGCTGAACTGCGACGCACGACCGAATAAAATAATATTCAGTTTTGAAATAAATCCAGAAAAGTCGGATCTGAGACTAAAAACCGGATTTAAAAATGTCAAGAATATCCGGCTTTTTCAGTGACTTTCGAATTTCGATGAATCCGGATTGCAATCACTAAATGTAACCCTCTTTACAAAGTTCTATATTTCTATATATGCCTAAAGGTGAATAAAAGAGCTTGTAGTCTTGCCTCCGGCTAATATTTCACTGGAACCTTGACAAACAAATTTTCCTAAGTTTTCCTTAAGTTTGTGAAGGGCAGGACTTGGCTTATAGGTACTTCAGTTGGCCTTGATATTAACATTCAGCTTTGTAATAACTTGTAACTTTTCATCGTTTCAGATTGTAATTGTGATTTTATAAAGTGCTAATCGCACGCAAGGTTTCGAACACAAGTAGAAAATGTTGAAAATTAAATTTTCGGGACATTTTACTTACCTACTAATATTAACTAACTATGTGGTTTTCCCCTCGGCTTCGCTCCTGTGACCTAGGACATCAGAACCACGCATTGTGCCAGGATAAACTAATTTGTAACTTCGTGAAAGACTCTTTTTAGTATAGATAGCCTCGTGCTTGGCCACTGATATCTAAAGAAACAACAAGGAAATAAAAAAAAAACCTGCAACACATTTTTATTTCATGCAACATAATTTATCTAGTAGTAGACACGCTTCGATCGACAATCTATTGAACACGTAATTATGACACGACATCTTGCGAAAACACCCCGATTCAAACAGTAAAACGCCCATAACTTTTGAACGGCTCAACCGATTCTCATCAAACATAGCTAACAACAAAAAAAACTAAATTAAAATCGGTTCATACGTTTAGGAACTATGATGCCACAGACAGAATCAGATAAACAAATACACAAACACACAGGTCAAACATATAACACCCCTCTTTTTCCGTCAAAGGTTAAAAATAAGTTTCTATAGGTACCTATTCCTTTGCTTTGACAGTGAAGAAGTTAAAGATATTAGTTTTATTTACTTATGAAGATATAGTACCTATTTCTAAACCACATATGCGTCTATATTTAGTTCTATAAGTTGCAACAGACTATCAGAAACTCGATCAAAGTTCAGCCTCCACACGTTATCGAGTTTGTCACAACTTTCTACGATATTAACATGTCTAATGGTTTAAAAGCTTTCGTCAAGTCGTTCATTTCCGGACTATTATAGCTTATCATACTTAACTGTTATTAAAGTGCAATCAAGATAATTTAATAAAACAAACATGCAATTGGAAACGATTAGTTTTAGTAGCTTCGAAGTTAAAAACATAAGCACTTATAAATTACTATACTCATATTCTGCCAGCGGCTTCGCCAGCGTGAAAGGCAAAAATTATGTAAAGGGAAATATTTCCCATGTTCTTCTACCAGGTCCAACCAATGTATTATTATACCAAAATTTATCTATATATTACATAGTTAATACTTACTTTTGCATCAACACATATAATAAATCTGTAGAAAAGTCGTTTTTGTTAAACGAAAAAATAACCAGGTTGTCAAAGGAGAACCAACAGAACCCATTGCCAGCATTTTTTGGCATTTATGCCTGTTTGCTTATTTATTACATAAAATGTACGAAACTAATGTAGAAAACGTTTATACATAAAAAATTGTGCGTAACTTGAAGTATTATTACTTAGTTTTTGTTTCATCGCGATCGGTTCACTCTATCAGAAATTAGATAAATTTAAAGTGTTCAAGAAGTAAAATTATCACAACACACGCAATTCAGACACTCGCGACAGTCGAACTCCTTAATCGATAGATGGCGTTGTCCATTTGAAGTCATCTGAATGGCTGTGTTAAGATTCGCCGCGAAGAATGACACTAGAAATAAAAATGGGTAGCAGTGCTGCCAACTTAGCGCTTTCAGCGCCAGAACTAGCGCTTTTTTTGTTAAATAGCGCGTTCTAGCGCCTAGCGCTAAATCTAGCGCTTTTTGAAACTCTGTACTTTCTTTAAAAAATAGTAACTGCGCAAACTATCAACTGCCCAACGACGTGTTGAGGAAAATATCATCCACAGATAAATATTAATTGAAGTCCAAAATTGATCAAGACAAACTTCGGCGCCAGAAGCAAATTGTAGTAGAATCAGACGATGATGAATTAATTTAATCCCTTTATTTTATAAAATAATTACATTAAAACGTTACTAATTTATTTTATTATTAATAAACAAGTACTTATGTAACTCTTTTATATTATGACATATTTTGATTATAAAAAAAAACAAATAAGCGTTTATACATTTCTAGTCTCAAATTATAGGGCGTTTTGTTTGAATTTGGCGCCGAATTTTACCGATTTTTGGGGCGATTTTTTGACAGCGACCATTTAGCGCGTTCTAGCGCTTTTTTAAAGAGCTAACAGCGCTTTTTTGCCTGAACGAGTTGGCAGGACTGATGGGTAGCCACGTTGACGAGAGCGAAGCAGCAAGCACGGCTAGTTTATTATACTTATGGTAAGTAAATATGGAAAGAAACAAGCACTTTCATAGATCGACAAATAAAACTCATCCATTATATCCAAGTACTTGCATCTTTTTCTCGTTACCAACATATATAGACAAATAAATTGCTACTAAAACATAATAGATTTAACCTGCGCTAACAATGCCCATAATAACAACAGTCTGTCAGTGAAGATCCAAGATCGCCGAATGAGTCCAGACAGAACATTATCCTCTTGAACATAATTTCACCTTGCTTTCTCTCGTATCGAAGAAGATCATCTCGATAAAGCTAGATAACGGTGGGCTCGTAATTTTCCTAGAAGCACTTACATTACTAATGACAAAAGGCAAGCAATTCCGAGGCAATAGCCAGTCACTCTCGAGGGGTTTAATAAGAAAATTTACTAGTGTTAGTACAGACCTAGACTGAACGAAGTACGCGAAGGAATTTTCATTTTATTTCACCTCTCTGACGTTTGCTTTTACGATATTGAGTTTGTAGCACTAGAACACGTAGACACGGTTCAGGCCGCCTTGCAAATGTAATATTACTTAGGAAATGTGGCAGAGAGTGAAAAGGCTGAATGCTGTAGGGCCAAAAGTCGTGGAGAATTTTCTGGGAGTTTAGATGGAAAATACTCAGTGAATAATGTGGCAATTTGGCATCGGACAACGAGAAACCTTTTTACCCGACTGCCGAATGAGGGTAATGTGTTTATCAGTCTATGTATGTATGTATATATGTATGTAGGAGTGTCTGTTTGCTCCTATGTGGCGTTCCAGAGACCAAACGCGTTGGCCGATTTTGATGATTCGTACGTCAACCGATTCGTCTTAATTTTGCAAATGTCACTATACAAAACAAAATGTCAATTTTAATGGCTACATTAAAATTGGAAAATAGAAATATAGCGGCTTTTGGGCGCCATATTGTGGGGGCACATTTTTTTTCTTCCAATCCCATCTTTTGGGATATCAAAGTAAAGTGATTTAAGAGACGATTTAAAAAATATAAAACACTTATATGTTTAAGTGTACCTAAATCGAATAATATGTTAACTAAAAAGTGTTAAATAAAAAAATTAATTCAAAAAATCAAAAATCCCGACTGCTTAAAAAGCAAACTAAAAAGACATAAACAAGAAAAAAAGTATGATGTGCAGTCGGAGGATACATATTCGCGAGCTGGCTGACCAAAAACAGATCGCATAAGCATAAGCAATCGGGTTTATTTTTTCATTCTATTATAGATCGTTTACTGCAACCCGATATTATACGTCATCATACTTTATAACACTCCGGTAGACGACAAAACGAGAAAAGTACATAAAATACTAGCAGGTAAGTACTTCCAACCCATTACACTGTACACAGGTGCAGTCAGGAGTAATGAAGGCAGCCATTCGATCCCAGCATTACTTGGAACAATCGTCGCAAATCGCTGCGACAAGGAAGTCGCAAGATTGCCAGCAATTCAACTTTTTTGTCTTAACAATGCGATTTATAGAGAACAATGCGACATTGTACATACGTATTACGTTCATTAGGAAGAAAGTTTTCCTTTTAAACAATAAATAAACAATGAACTCGTAAGGGAACGCTATAAACTTGCAAAGCTATTATAAGTAGGTAGTTTCCACAGACATAAACTAGATGACGCGATTGTAATGTACCTACTCCGCGTGCCAAATAAACCGGCTAAGTGTGAGTCGGACTCGCGCACGAAGGGTTCCGTACCATTATCGCAAAGAAACAGCAGAAAATTCACGTTTGTTGTATGGGAGCCCCACTTAAATATTTATTTTATTCTGTTTTTAGTATTTGTTGTTAAAGCGGCAACAAAAATACATCATCTGTGAAAATTTCAACTGTCTAGCTATCACGGTTCATGAGATACAGCCTGGTGACAGACAGACGGACCGCGGAGTCTTAGTAATACGGTCCCGTTTTTACCCTTTGGGTACGGAACCTTAAAAATGGAGTAAAGTTACGATCAATGATCGTAATCTGAGCTTTTCATTTAGCATTATCGACACCGGAAATTCCACCGAAATCTTTAAAAATGCCTTTTTGCCATATTGAGCTGTAAAGAATATATAGAGAAAGTTGGCGGAGGTTGATTTGTTTCTAAATTGTTTGAGAAAAAGTGGCACGCTTGGTTTTCATACAGATGGAGGGACTTGCGTTATCTAGTTGGATTTTATGTCTGTGGTAGTTTCGCATTCTTTTTCTTAGGTTGGTACTCGGAAAGAAAAGCGATATTGCTCGCCTACGTGAGGTTACGCCTAGAAACCATGTAGGTAAAAACATGTATTTGTTATGACAGCGCAATAATATCCACTACATAAGTGGAGCGGGAGGAGGGAAATAAGTACTAATGTTAGAAACATATTTGCTCTTGTGTTGCCAGAACAGGTTTCTGGCAAAATAATACAATGTTACGAAATTGAAAAAGAAAAAGACGAGACTAAATAAAAAAGGCAATTGCCAAAAAGATCACAAGGTCTATCTATTGTATCTAAATGTTAAATAAAACTGTTCTAATCGATTTGATTCCCTATTGACTATTGTCCTCTATGCAATCGTGTCTAGTTGTCTGGTGTTAGAAGTAATTGCTGTTTAAGTAAATGTCAATAAAGAGTGCGCCTGTGTTGCCATTGACCTAGAAATTTGGTATTAACTTACTGACACTAGTTCGAACCTAGACTGTTAATCAATGATATTCAAATAAACAGATATGTTATGAGCGCGCGCATTGTGAAGACTCGAATAGGTCACAATTATGATCTTTAGTCTTTAGTTTATGTCACGCATGGCGAAGAACGATAGGCTTTGTTGAAACAAAAACAAAATAAAAAAAATGCCATCGTGTGTATTTAGAAATTGTACCAATTATGATACCAAAGTACATAAAACAGAAGGGATCTCATACCATATGTAAGTACGCAATACGCCTCAATTTACTAATTTGTTTAATTTTTTTCCTAATATTCTGATATTTGGAGGTTAGAAAAAGATAACAACATTGGTGGTCAGAATAATGTTTGTTTTTATTAACACGCAAGTGACAAACACTAGCTGTCTCTTTTTTTCTTGTTGGTTTTATCAAGCCATCCCTCTCGACTTGTAGTGAAATGTCAGATGAATGAAAAGTGTGTGTTCGGAACACTTTTTTCAATTGTTTTGTGAGTGTATAACGTATCTGTTTATTTGAATATCATTGCTGTTAATAGGATAAAAAGCTACATATTGTCATCAGGGGACTTTGAAATTGACTGGATAATTTGGTTCAAATCGATCTTTTTATTTCACGCTAGTTTGTGATCGCGGTTTCGTCCAGATGAAAAGTGTTTTATTACCCCAGCCCCCTAGACAAGTTACAAACCTTTCGTACCGAATCTCTTTCTACAATAGTTAACGCCTTCTATTTGTATGGTCTGACCACGTGACTTAACGTTCAGATGTGTCATTCCCATACATTGATTCGATTTCTACTAGCGTTATTGATTGTAGATTATTAACTTGGCTACAGGTGCACAGTGGAACTAAACCCTCGGACTAGGACATAATTATCTTACGTATCCGGGTTTATAACGTCTATCCGATTGCCTGGTTCTATCAAAATCCGTTCAGCAGTTTAGACGTTAAAACGTAACATACAGACATACTTTTGCAATCATACCAGGTATTAGCAGATACGGTTATTTGTAAAGTACACTTTGTTACACATAGCAAGTTATCATCCAAATTAATGTTGTGGAAAATATACATACATGAAAAATAACCTATTATATTGACACTCCTTAGTAGGTACTATTTGATAACATCGTAAATTCATCAAGAGAATTCTATCTTTTAGTACCATGCTATTATTCTTTTGTCTTTACTATGTGGATTCTGTTGCCTCGTTTAACACAAATGACATCATAGCAATCGATAGCTTTCAACACAAGATGAGCTTTGCAAACTACCTACGCTCTTGTTATTTTATTGTTTGCTTAAATACTCATCAAAGATTTATTCCGTTCTAATACGGTATTTGTTTCAACTCATATTTATGTTCTATTCCGAATGAATACCACTCTTTAAATAATTACATTTGATGTGCAAATTAATACTAAAAACTTGAATTTGGTACAGTCAGCAGTCAGCACAGTCAAACCTAATCCAATGAATAGATTTTCTGATATTTGTATGTGATCGTAATATAATACTAACTCTAACTATTGTTTTAGTAACAGGACAGTGAACCTGTTAATATAAATTAAGAGTTGATTTTCTGAAAATTTTGTATTTTTTTGACTGTAAATAAATATTTTTTGTTATGATGTAGTTGCAAAAAAATATTATTCAGGTAGGTACAAGGAGGAACTAAAATTTATAATTAAGTTGATTTTAGTCATATTTTATTATTGAACTAGACGTTTCCTAACTTAATTTTATTATTTTGGATTTAACTGTTTTTTTTCAAGGTCTTATAATTACATACAAAGCATTTTTACATACTGTAGTACCTTACATCTTTATACTTGTTTTGTTATTCGTTTAAACCATGGTATCCGTTCGGAATACAAACAAATACCAGTGGTATTAGTTTTTGGTATTAGAACGGAATAAATCTTTGAGCTGGTGTGTATCTCATTATGTTTAACCTGATTGCTAGTGCATGCAGAGCTAAATGTTGTACACCCACCGGAATGCCCACAGCAATAAACACTTCCGTGCTTTTTCTTTTTACCACAACTTCAATATCCAGCAAGTCGCTGACGTAATCCGTCTACGACATAAAAATAAATAAAAATGCACGTCGTGCCACCAAAACGTGGCCATTGGTATTAGAGTTTTCCATATGTGTAAGTTTAAAGTACTTAAGACGACGACAGTCGCCAACGACCTTAGGGAATAAAACGCGCAATCGTTTCACACCCGCGCGACCCAAAGTTCTGTAGATTTTTGTACTTTCCTTATTATTCAATGACTTCGTCGGATTTTTGATTTATTTAACAATTTTTTTTATTTACAACTTTTTAGTAGTTATTTTTTTTATTAGGTACATTTGAACATATAAGTGTTGTACCATAAAATGGCGGCCAAAATCCGCCTTTTTTTTCTTTTCCAATTTTAATGTTCCCAGTGACACTCGCAGGGTTAAGACGAATCGATTGACGTAAGAATCATCAAAATCGGCCAACGCGTTTGGTCTCTAGAACGCCACATAGGAACAAACATATATACATAGACTGAAACATACATACATACCTCCTTCGGCAGTCGGGTGACCTTAGATCAAAATGTAGATAATTCAATTATCTTCGGTTTTGGTGCGATTGACGTGTTTTTGTCCGTGTTAGACATGACCTTACAAATTAAAACTCAAAACGTTCTTAGATCAAACTAGCTGTCCCACGCGGCTTCGCTCCCGTCAACTGGCTACCTACCAAGCTAGCCCACCTACTCTAAATACGTTGCATCTCAAAAAGAATAAATTTTCCCCGTTTTTGGAACATTTTTCATTGATGCTCCGCTCCTATTGGTCGTAGCGTGATGTTATATAGCCTATAACCTTCCTCGATAAATGGACTACCCAACACAAAAAGAATTTTTCTATTCCAACCAGTAGTTCCTGAGATTAGCGCGTTCAAACAAACAAACAAACAAACAAACAAACAAACTCTTCAGCTTTATAATATTAGTATAGATTATAAAAGGAAATAGTCTGATGTAACATATATTTTTTTTTTTTCAAGAAAAGATCGTGATGCCCTTTAGCCGTGATTCTCATTTCAAAATGTCTCATTTTAAAACTCAGGAGTATCTGCGCCTTAAAGCTAAAGCCAGTTCTACGTGATTTGAACAGTTATGAAGAGAGCAGGAAGCAATCGAAGGGGCGAATGATCGTGAACCGCAGTGTGTCACGAGTAGAGCGGGGACATCGTGATCATGCCGTTGTCGGACATCACTCGGTGAAAATCACTGGCAATAAATATTACCGTGTCTACTCTCTATTGCTCTCTTTATACCCATTGTCTGTATCACGCCTAACGGCTATTTATTTTGAGATAAAGCCGCCATGTTTTTATTTGTGTTGTACAATTGCAACATTGAATTATTTAGTTGTTGTTTTTGTCTTGATTTTGATAAAGTCTAGCTAGATACTAATGAGTAATTGCAGCTTGGCAAATAAAAAATATCGTAGATATAGATATCTACAGGTATAGAAAAGGTCAGTCATGTTATTATGTCTACACGAATTAAAGTGGTGATATGAATAGAACTTGCTTGTATGTTTTTTTATCATTAATTAATAAGAGCTTTAACTCTTCGCCCACGTTCTTACATTTTCACTGTAGCTCGTCACCCGTGCACTTCTATATCACTATACATATTATAAAAGAGAGTCCCCCGCCGCGTTTGTACGCGATAAACTCAAAAACCGGCCAAGTGCGAGTCGGACTCGCGCACGAAGGGTTCCGTACCATTATCACAAAAAACGGCAAAAAAATCACGTTTGTTGTATGGGAGCCCCACTCAAATATTTATTTTATTCTGTTTTTAGTATTTGTTGTTATACGGCAACAGAAATACACCATCTGTGAAATTTAGTTTGTCAGTGACATTATCATATAATATTGGGCCCGTATTTATGCTTAATCAAATATAGGATTGTGACGGCACTTTGTCAGTTTAAAGTGTACCACACCGTGATGCCACACGAAATTTCGATATCGTCGCAATTTTTTAATAGTCTCCTATTCCTAAGTCTTGTCACAAATTGAACTTTTGAGCTATCTAATTTATCGAAGAAGTTTTGCAAGAGTTTACAAACGCAACCCAGCTTGATGCGTAAGTTAATTACTTACGCATCAAACTGGGTTGCGTTTGTAAACTCTTGCAAAACTTCTTCTTCAAGGTACTCCTTCCTCAATCGGTACTGTTGGCAACACTACGACCGGTAGCAGCTATGCAGCGCCCCTACCGGACGAGAGTGGCAGCATACTTGAATCCCCAACGCTTCCCGTCCGACACAGGATTATAAAAGGACGCACACGAGCTGCGCGCGTCGATTATTATTTGAAAATTAGTCTGATAACCATCAACTTGTAAATTTGTGTTTTATTAAAGTACTGTTAATTGTGGGAGGCCTAGTTTACTTCTAAATCGATCTATTCCTGTAAACCTGCCTTCAGTTTGTTAGTTTAAATCAGAAGTGAGCATCCACGTCCTAAAATGGGTAAAAAGAAGGGTAAGAAACGCGCACCTTCTTCGAGCTCCAGCAGCAGCATCAGCAGCAGCAGCAGTGCGAGGACTCCGTCACCATCGCCCACTAATAGACGAAGGAAGGGACGAAAGGTATCTCGCAAAAATTATCAGCTGACTGTGAGTACAAACACCATTACTCTACATAATAATTACGATTCCTTAAAATCTGACCCGTTAAAAGATAATATTACTGCATGGCTAAAGATAATAGAATCCTAGGCAAAGACATTCTCTTGGGCCGATAGTAACATCCGTTATCAGGCTCTCAATAAATTGTCAGGCTCGTCAAAACTGTGGTACGATTCATTATTACGCCATGACCATACGTGAACCATGTGGAGGTGGAAGGATTGGAGCGATAAAATGAGGTCAACGTTCCAAGTAAAACGTAATATGTTTGAATTGCTTAAGGATATATGGACGGTAAACCAACAGAAAATCAGTCCTTGAACGCGTTCTATTTCGAACAAAAATCGAAAATTGATAACCTTTGTCTGAATTTCTCAGAAGATGATATTATATCGATCATAGGGAACATAGGCGACAATAACATTAGTGCCTCAGTAGAAGCTAGCAATTTTAAGTCTTGCGAAAGTTTGGCAGGGTTTTTGTATAACCGAGTTTACAAATCAAAATCCGGAACGAAAAAAGTTCTACATTTAAATTTAAGTCGCGATAACACTAGAACACATTCATCCACACAAAATCATGCTTCGAACTCACGTATACCCAACACTTCAAATACTTCAATCAGTCAAATGCCCATGACTTATAATTAACAACAAGTTTGGAGCACTTCTCAAAATCGTAAACCCTTCGAATGTTTTAATTGTGGCGGAAATCACAAACGAATAAATTATAATGTCAAGTGTGAGTTTTGTGGGAAACACGGACATGCCGAAAATACTTGTTTTCACAAAAATAACACTTTTATTGCCGAGAAAACAGATAAACAAGAAACAAAATGAGACTCTGTGCCCGACTTTAGAGATAAATTATTTAAAAATATCCACATTAATGGGTTTGTACATAACGCTTTATTGATACGGGTAGTAGCTGTTCTATTATTACCGAAAACATAGCTAGGGAGTTCTCAATACCAATAGTAACTCTAACAACCCCAGTGACCTTGCAAGGATTTTCTAACGACAGCATAAAAACTGATAATACAAAAGTTCAAATGAATATTAAAGTAGATTCGATTAGTCTAGAGAATACTGAGTTGTCCGGTTGCGACATACTAATAGGCAGAAATATAACAGAATGAAACGACATAATGTATTCGCGAGAAATTTGATTATGCTGCGGGTTTTCAAAATTTTTGCAAGACGGTTCATGAAACTGGCTTAGAATTCGATTCGAATTCTAATCACAGTGAGTTAATGACTATGTTCAGAAAATATCGTGGTTGTTTTGCATCTACTGTGCAGGAGTTAGGCAAAGTTACCTATATGTCACAAAATGGAAATCTCTCTTAGCGATTCTAAACCGATTCAGTCTCGTCCGTATAGAGCTTCAACAACCGGAGACGAGAAGAAATACCATTCGTTTGAACTTGAGCTTCTAGCCATAGTTTCATCATTACAAAAGTTTAGGCTGTATCTTTTGGGTTCCACTTTTCGAATAGTTACTGATTGAAATGCGGTGAGGTACGCACTCACAGAAAAATAAATAATCCCACGAATTGCACGTTGGATTCTTTTCACCCAAGAGCTTTCATCCGAAATAATACATAGAGAGGGCACGCGTATGCAGCATGTAATGCGCTAAGCCGCAATCCTGTAAACAGTGGCGAGCGGTCAGAGTTAGACATAGTAATGTCCATAACGGAGTCTGATTGGTTACATCAGTACAACTGCAAGACCCAAATTTCGTAAAAATAGAAACTAGAATCTGGCGAAATTGATGAACAGGGACATTTTCAATGATTATGAGCTGTTAGGGAACAAAGTGTATAGACGTACCTACTAATCAAGGTCGACGATGAGTTGTACCGAAACAATGCATCTGGTATATTATTAGGTGTAATCAAGATGATCTAGGACATTTCAGCCTCGATAAAACATTAGAAAGGCTAGGACATCAGTATTGGTTCCCCAAGATGCGCCGTACGGTAAAAAAATATATTAAGAATTGTTTAAACTGCGTAAATTACAAAAACAAGGGAGGCCGCAAAGAAGGAGAGTTGTACCCACTACCCAAACATGCACAACCTTTTCACACACTACATTTGGATCATTTAGGACCATCTGTGAAAACCACAAAGAAACATAAGTATCTCCTTGTGATAATCGATACATTTACGAAGTTCGTTTTTGTTTATGCAGTGCGAAACACGAATAGTGCTAGCGTTATTCGGGAAATGGATAATATTTGTAAAATTTTCGGAAATCCACGTCGAATCATAGCGGACGCCGGATCCGCTTTTACATCTCATAGTTTCAAAGAATATTGTACGGATAAAAACATTCGTTTACACATAGTTGCTACAGGAATGCCTAGATCTAATGGTCAGGTCGAAAGATTTAATCAAACAATTTTAGAGGCGATGAAAACTATGGGAGCGGGCATAGACGACGATAAATGGGATCAATGTATTAAACCATTGCAACAGGCTCTAAATAGTTCAGTAAATAAAACAATCAAAGCTGTACCTAGTGAGGCATTGTTAGGGTATAGGTTGCGTACTGATAGTGACAAGCTGGCGCCACCCGAGATTGATACGGAGAGTACTACGGACGTTACGGAAATGCGTAAGAGGATTGATTAAAATATAAAAGCCAATGCGCGAATACAAAAGAAAAGGTTTGATAGCAGTCGACAAGAGTAAACAGTACCAAGAGGGAAATTTAGTTCTGGTTAAAAATCTCTAGCCAAACCAATGTTGGACAGAGCAAAAAACTACTGCCAGTTTTTAAGGGGCCCTTCCAAGTCAAAAAGTTGCTAGACAATGATAGATACCAAGTATGCTACTTAAGAGGTAGTGAAAGAAGTACCAAGCTGTACCTCGGTAAAACCGCGGCCGTAAACATGAAACCATGGATAAACATTAACGATTCGACCCCGGTGGTTGACCCTCTAGCGTAAGCCACACATTCCAGTAAAAGAAAAAAAAAAAGAAAGATAAAAAAATAATACAGAAAAAGCAAAACCCATAAAATAACAGTTAAAACATCTGAAGTACGCCTAATGAGGAAGCCATAAATTTAGTTTTTGTTTTGTTGCGATGCGAAGGGTTGATCGCTCGGAATGCAGCTGGGCAGTGTTGGCAAAGGCACTTCATTATTCAACAAAGAGGTGTGAAAAAAACAAAAATATATGTTTATCTCAAATTTACTAATTGAGTGTATAATTGTGTATATGGTATATCTGTGAATCCTGATGTTTTTGTAAATCTTATCAAGTCAGTTTCAGAATCTATGGGTACCTCTTATCACTTGATTCTCGGTTCAGTGAAAAACTATCTAAGGTGCATCCTAAGACTAAAGGAGCATGCTATAAAGATAGATGGACGGATCCTAAGCCTAAAGGAACGTCTTGATACCGAGGATCAAGGGGATATGTGTATCTTTGGGTATCTCTCATCACTTGATTCTCGGGTTAGTGAAAAACTATCTAAGGTGCATCCTAAGACTAAAGGAGCATGCTATAAAGATAGATGGACGGATCCTAAGCCTAAAGGAACGTCTTGATACCGAGGATCAAGGGGATATGTGTATCTTTGGGTATCTCTCATCACTTGATTCTCGGGTTAGTGAAAAACTATCTAAGGTGCATCCTAAGACTAAAGGAGCATGCTATAAAGATAGATGGACGGATCCTAAGCCTAAAGGAACGTCTTGACACCGAGGATCAAGGGGATATGTGTATCTTTGGGTATCTCTCATCACTTGATTCTCGGGTCAGTGAAAAACTATCTAAGGTGCATCCTAAGACTAAAGGAGCATGCTATAAAGGTAGATGGACGGATCCTAAGCCTAAAGGAACGTCTTGACACCGAGGATCAAGGGGATATGTGTATCTTTGGGTATCTCTCATCACTTGATTCTCGGGTCAGTGAAAAACTATCTAAGGTGCATCCTAAGACTAAAGGAGCATGCTATAAAGGTAGATGGACGGATCCTAAGCCTAAAGGAACGTCTTGACACCGAGGATCAAGGAGATGTGTGAGTCTACTAGACCTTAATGAGTCAATCGGCCTAAGTCTAAAGGAAGGTTTTCACATTGAGGATAGGGTGAATAATAGTTTGACATCATGATGACCGATACGGTTGATAAAGGAATTAAATACAATTCTAATGTGAGGTTTGTTTATGTTTCCAGTATATTATCATATGTCCGAATTCTACGGAGGTGGCTTCCCAGGCTTGAGCGTGCGTGCCTGGGGCAGGCACGATGCAGCATGGCCGTGTTGGCAACACTACGACCGGTAGCAGCTATGCAGCGCCCCTACCGGACGAGAGTGGCAGCATACTTGAATCCCCAACGCTTCCCGTCCGACACAGGATTATAAAAGGACGCACACGAGCTGCGCGCGTCGATTATTATTTGAAAATTAGTCTGATAACCATCAACTTGTAAATTTGTGTTTTATTAAAGTACTGTTAATTGTGGGAGGCCTAGTTTACTTCTAAATCGATCTATTCCTGTAAACCTGCCTTCAGTTAGTTAGTTTAAAGTACCTCATTACCTACTGAAAGTTTTGGTTACTGGACCCCTTAAAATACCAATTTACGATAGATTTTATTACGAAACAAATCAACAAACAGCAAAGTAATTTGTTATGACAGATATACAAAGATAACAAAAGAACTGCATCAACTCACATTTGGTTGAACGCTCCATCCATATCAATGGCGACCACAAAAACTGCGAATTCCCAAACATCTCGTATTACGTGTGAAAGTTAGAGACAAAGTAACGATATCCCGCTAAGTTCGCAAATAGTTTTATTTTTCTTATTCATGAGACCACATGCACACAATTGTAAACTGATCTACTAAGAGGGAAAGTTATGCATTGTTTCTTTTTTTTTTTCTGTTTGACGGAATAATTTAATACTGGCTTGCATAGATTAAGAAAGTAATCGGGTTATACGTAAATGCAGATTTATGTAAAGCCATTTGTTGCCTGAAGAAAATTATTCTATTTAAAGGGTATAGGCAAAAAACAGAGAATGTTCTAATTAATAGATTTTGAGAAAAACGCAGTTTAAAGTTTAAAAGTATGTAATTTTTATCCTACAACTTTACCGGTATGTCATGGATATTCGCGGTTATTTTCGTTTCGGCCATAAACAAAAACGTCTTTTTGCCGCCATAAGTTTACTTTTAAAGAAAGTTAGTGATTGAAAATAAAACTACCATAGATAAATATTTGCTTGCCAATCAAAATAAAAATAAAACTTAGAAGGAATGTCAAATCCTTTATTTCTTAATTCTTTATTGTACAACAAGACATTACATATATAAACAATTTGATAACATATTTCATGTACAAAGGCGAGCTTAACTCCAAATGGAATATTCTTCCAGCAAACCTTTGAGTGATAGAGATCATAATAGAGGGCAGTAATCCATTTAAGATGAAACTAGTTACATAATAATACATAAAATACCTACCTACGTTTATAAAGACAAATACATATGTATAATACATATATAATTCATTGCGTTGAAAGGAAATGCTCCTTAATTTTCCTCTTGAAGACATCGAGAGCAGGGCTATCGTGTATGGAATGTGAAAGAGAGTTCCAGAGATGCACTGCAGTAACAGAGAAGGAGCCATCGCACCCGCTAGAAATGCGACGAGGAGTACGAAGGAGAAACGAAGTGGCCGTTTTCATTCCTTTATCTTTGCCTGTTCCATTGTTCTTTTACTGGTTTTATTTTCCAGTTGATTATTTTATTCTCTTTAAAAAGTGTGTATTCATTATGAAGTTGCTTAGGATCTAATCGATATTAATAATGTCATTAGAATCTACGGAGTGTTGTAGGTATATAGCCATTTAATTAAATAGATACATAAGTAATTATACCGTAATTTGTAAAACATAGTCTAAGTAATTTGTCTTGCTGTTCTAAATCCTTTGTGGCATAAAAACTTTAATTAATTGGGCTTGTATTCAGAACCGATAAAAAATTAGCTTCAAGGCAACAAGGTAAAAGTGTGTTTATATATAACCTGCACTTAAACGAAATGAAAAGTAAATAAATCTTGCACCTATAACATTTTTATATTTGAATTTCGGCCCTGCATGGCGTAACAGTGAAATCGAAAAGGTAAACCTTAAAAGGCAGTGGTTCCTTACATAAGTAAGCAAATTTAATAAATTCTGCGTAAAATAAGGTTGGTTTTTATAACCTTTTTATTTTAATAATAAATAGCAGCTGACGTAAAACTTGTTCGTGCGTAACTTCGGATTGAATTATTTTGAAATAGTGCAGTGCGACTTGCGAGTTGTACATTGTCATTTCATTATATCTACAGCCATTGTATTGAACGTAATAGTAAGCAAGATAATGTGATATTCTATTACAAATGTGTTAGCACAGCAGGTAGTTTATTTGCTAACTTTAGGACAGTTTTATGTAGCTTTGTAAACTGCATATTACGTAGGTAAACCTGCTTGAATAATATAGTAGATTTCATGTTTATAAATACCTAGCTAAATATTTCAGATCTAAAAACATTAAATAAAATATTTTATAATTATATTTTAGATAGGCTCGCGTTTGACCACTATCTCGTCTGATGTTAAGGTTACACTAGTCGAAAATTCTTCCATACAAACGTAGTCTGGCGATTACTCCACGGTTTGACGGTGTACGTTCAAAATAAAAAATGATATCAAATTGTCTCATCATTATCTAGCCCTGTATGGAAACAGAAAAGTAAAAAAATACAATATTTGAAAGCTATGAGCGTCGAAAGTTCCATATTTCAACACTAATTCTAACACATCTATGGCCGGAAATAAATACCATAAGAAGAAGGAAAATTGCAAAACGGCCTCCATACAGGGATAGATTAGTAATTAAACAATGCAAATAATTTTATTTTGGAAATATACATTTAGTAGTTTTTTCATGATATCTAGACTCCCAAAGGTCTATTCATAAAATTTCGCGCGCTCGTTTTCGTCCTAAATCATCATCCATTTCGCTACAAATTTGCAAAAGTGCTAATTCGTACAAGAACTAGCTTCTTACTGCTCATCACAGCATCAATCTCTTTCGCACGTGTTGTCGGATGAGACAGCATGCATTTTAACCCCGCGCACAAAATAGTTCGTGCTGTTGACTAGGGGAACCTCAAGTGATGATTTGGTCGCAGTAAAAATGTCGACGATAAAGCACGCTTGCCTAGAAGTAACCTATCAAGAGAGTATTCACTCTTAGACCTAGACTAGACCTAGACTCCGACAGGAAATGCCACCTTCCCTTAGCTGGATGCACAATAAAAGTATTCCCAAAACGATTTGTGCTTACGGGTGGGATATCCACCATTGCATGTACCGAAAGCGCATTGCCATACGACTTATTTATTTTACTTCTTGTTTATTAAATCACTATTCTGTCAAAGGTCCTGTAGACGCTGAAAAAAGAGTATATAGTACTTTTAACAAATCCAATTAGCCACTTTTTGTTGGTTTAATCTCATTCCTGAAAGAAATTCACAGGGGTGTAAAACAGTTTTCTAAAGCAAGCTTATTAGAAAGCCAGTTTCGGATAATACTCGCGCTTCAAATAGCAATTTAGTATAACATTCCGATTAAGCCAGTGATAGGAAAGCTGCATAATCTACCTATGTAAGTACATATTAGTTAATTGCTAGGTTTGCTGTGCATCGGGTTGGAAACTCTCGCCGCCACGCGCATGTCATAGCGCCGTGGATCCAAGCGATGGTGAAAACACTTGCCTTTGTTGTCAACTGGCCTATAATGATAATTACGTGATACATGATTGCGTGTACTTTAATTTCCTACGATTTGCAAATCTGCGTTTTTTTAACCGACTTCCCAAAAAGGAGGAGGTTCTCATTTCAGATGTTTATATTTACATTTTATTTTAACTTTTTTTTCTGGCATTACTCCGTCATATATAAACGTAATTGCAAAATTCTTTTTTTGTCTGAAAGACGTTAATTCCGAAATGGTCCCATTTAAATTTGGTAAAGATCTGGTGAAGAACTTCGGAGATACACAACAGAACTCTTCAATAAATGACGGCAAATCTCTCGGGATTGCTGCAATCGCATGTCTGTTTATTGTTTACAGCATTTCATAAGTAATAACATACCATCGCCCCAGTATGGTCTAAACGTGTACAGTTCACCCTGGTACACTCATATTCCACCGGTTATGTTCAAATTACAAAACGCAAGTTAAAAAAGTCGACTTCCAAATAAAAATACACTACAAAGTGAAAAATAACTAGAATTTCGGCAGGCGGTGTAAAAAACGAAGAAACGAAAACAGGAATTCCGAAATTGAAGTTTTCACTTTGTGGTGTTTTTTTTTTATTTGGAAGTCGGTTGTATTTTGTACTACGTATTAATTTCATTATGCTCTATTGTCGGAGCCAGCATTATTATTAGGAAGATTTCATAGGTAAGTACCTAAGTTTAGCGTTTTCCATCACAGGCTTTTATATGATCTGTGCCCATAGTAAATCTGCCATTTTCCTGCTTTACTATAGTCGGTACTCGGTATGAATGGCTAACAGAAACCATAGATTAAAATTTATTCCTCGTCATTCGTATTATTTGAACACTATCCGGTCATTTTAATTTGATTTATCCTTGTGTGTTTCGTTTTCAATTACCAAGAAAGCTCGAGTATCATTCTTCTGTGAATCACTTTTATTTGAATACGTTCATTCAATTTCTGCAGATATTCGGTTTGTCCACACTGAATCTTAGAGCCGAAGTAATTTATAAATTGAATTCATCTTTACAAGTTCTAAACCTCTTTGTTGTTAAGGTTGCCATAGTCGACGGCACGTACTATTTTGTGCGCGGGGTTAAAATGCATGCTATCTCATCCGGCAACACGTGCGAAAAGAATAGATGCTGTGATGAGCAGTAAAAAGCTAGTTCGCGTACGAATTAGCACTTTAGCAAGTTTGTAGCGAAATGGATGATGATTTAGGGCGAAAACGAGCGCGTGAAATTTTATAAACAGACCTTTGGGAGTATAAATATCATGAATAAACTACTTAATTTATAATTTCAAAATTAAATTATATGCATTTTTGAACTATGTTTTGCAATATTCCTTCTTCTTATGGTATTTATTGCCGCCCTAAGATGCTTAAAAATTAGTGTTGAAATATGGAACTTAAGAAGCTCATAACTTTCAAATATTTTTTTTTTTTTTACTTTTTTGTTTCCATACAGGGCTAGTTAATGATGAGACAAATTGATATCTTTTTTTTATTTTGAACGTACATCGTCAAACAGTGGAGTAATCGCCAGACTACGTTTGTATGGAAGAATGATCGACTAGTGTAACCTTAAACAAAAATCGTTATTGGTTGACCGTGACGATATGTCAGTGGTGCATGATGATGGTTATGAGCAGTGGTGGCCCAGTGGTATCGGCCGCGACTTACAAGTTGTAGGTCGTGGGTTCGAACCCAGGCAGGCGCTTTACTTTGTGTAAATTATTTCATCACCACTGCTCTCAAAAACGGTGAAGGAAAACATCGTGAGGAAACCGGCATGTCCTAGAACCAAAAATTCGAAGACATGTGACATCCGCCAACACGCACTGGGCCCGCGTGGTGGATTATGGCCCATCCCCTCTCACAGCAGAGAGGAGGCCTGTGTCCCAGCAGTGGGAACATTAATAGGCTGATGATGATGATGATGATGACGATATGTTAATAAATACAGTAAGTGTCAATCAGACATCAAATTATAACACTACACTTACATTGTGCAACGAAGTGTACAAACGTTTTGTTGCGTTTGAATAAGTATCTTATAATAAAAAGTAAGACATAAGTCCATCATATATAATTTTCCGTTTAGTGAATATGTTATTATATTCACGCAACTAGGCAACATAAAAGGGTGTAGGTACCTTCAGATAAGAGTAGTTCAGGTCAGTGGCCCCCATTGTGTGGTTGGGCAACAACATTGAGCTAGGAAAAACATGGAGGCGCCCCATTATTCTATACATACATTAGCTTATAAAAATATGAGTGAAATACGATACAGAATGTGAAACATCATTTTGTCTCATTTCTTCTAATGTAGTAATCGTATTTGACAAAAGAGACAACAATATTTCAGTTGTTGCTCATTATGGCAACATTTTGTTATGACGTAGTGACAGCTGTCAGTACGTGTCATATTCGCCATATTAGTTGCCGAAATTTGTGGTTGTGTTCGTGGTAGTCCTGCTGTCAAATGGTTGTTTACTTTTTGTTTTATTAATGTGTGTGTGTTCCGTGATTAACACAACCATAGCATCGGCAGCCATTTTAAGTGCCATTTTAAGGTTTAGGTAGGCACGTTTTTTTGTAGGTATTTCGAGTCCATACTATTTATTAGGTCTATGGGCAACAATTGCCGGCCATGTGTTAGAGCGGTTAATTGTCGGGTACGTCGGTTGAAGAATATCAGCCATAACTATCTGGTGAGGGTCTAACAGCCTCCATTCATAGACAGTCACGCCTCGAGAGCTTTCCGATACGTATCTGGGATTGCTACAAATTGATCCAATCGCAATGTTTCAAATTGAACGCGGCGCCTGCGTTCGCGACGGAATTCTTTTGCAGTTTGCTGCGGCTACTCGTTTTTTTTTTCTTAGCAAACAATTTAATAGTACTGTATTTATGTAACGGTAAAATATTGTAATACAAATAAAATTGTAAATTGTTGTGTGTGTTCTTTCACTGTCAAACAAAATCCTTTTTATCAAAAAATGTAACCGACGAAATAACGAAGAGAAAAGCAAAAAATAAAATGTCTAGATTGATCTTCGTTGATAGTTTGTTTGGCGCCCCCTCAAAATGCTAGACCATTTTTGTTTTCCTTTCTGTTTGTTAATTCGTCGGTAATTTTTTTTGTTCAAAAGGTTTTTTTCGCTTTTTAGTTTACTTAATGTCAACAGAATCGGTTCACAATTGCAAATTCAGCGGGCAAATGATCAATTAATTGAGAACCTCCTCCTTTTTTTCGTCGGTTAAAAACTACACCGTCACTGAGCGGGCGGCGCTGGGCGGTGCAATGCTACGAGTAACTCGTTTTTTTTTTCGGTTCTTGTAATAATATATATAGGCCACGTGAATGAAGCCGCGAAAAAAACTACAACATTTTAACGTAGTAGGTAGGAGGCTCATTTCAATGACTCGGTTCAGTTGGATAGTAAGATAAATGTTGATTGTGAGAACGTCCCTTTCCTTACAACACCCTTTCATTCATGCGTACAATAAAATTGTCATAACAATTGAATTATTATGACTTGCTGCCCAAATAAATCCTTGAAAAGATGACTACTAAACTTTGTACCTATATACAGGTACAGTCATACATACTGATACACAGGTACTTATGTGCCTAAAGTTATAACAAAGGTTAAGACACTGATGACTATTGACTGTGATGAGTAATTCGTAACTACGTGATGATCAGTTAGACAAACAGTATTATATTATCTGTGGACGAACTATTGAAGTGCAAGTTACCACACTATGGTATACGCACTTTTTTTTTGGTATAACCCACCGCACTATTCCCAAACCACTGCATTTCCTGAAAGCCAGAACCACCAGAAAAGCGCCGAGGCAATGAAGCTCGACTAAGTCCCGGAGAATGAATTTAACTGTCTTGGATCCCGCAACGGTACAAGCAGGGGTTTGCGGAAGTATCGTATGTTCTTGCGACCCCCGGCGTAGGTGTGAGATGGCACACCGAGGTGGTTTTTAGTCAGTACGAGTCTGACAGACCCCTCTGGATTAATAAGGATTTTCCACCCCGGCACAAAAAAAAAAGGGTAGAAACTGACGGGTCTTGCTAAGCTCCTCCACATTTATCACGGGCATAAGTCAAAGTGTGGAACTGTCTGTCAGCATCTGTGTTCCCTATCACTCTCGATCCGTTAGCCTTCAAAGCAACAGTAATCATGCATCTTCTAGGCCCGCTCATTCCATCATTTCTATCGCAAACTTCAACTATCACTTACCATCAGGTGAGAGCAAGGTCAAGAGCGGGCTTTTCAGGAGTAAAAACCGATGACGGATGTAATAATCTTACTTCTTACTTATTATATTATAAATGAGAATTTTGGATGGATGTATATTTGTTACTCAATCATGCAAGCACGGCTGAACGGATCTGGATGAAATTTGGCATTGAGGTGGATTTTAGTCTGGAATAGTACATAGGATGACAAAACACTTCTCACGCGGGCGAAGCCGCTGGCAGAAGCTTGTTTCATATAAACACATACATTTAGGATACACAGGCAGAATGTACCTACTGGGAATTTATCTGAAACTAACACCATTATTGTAATACATGCATTCTATACAAATAAAAAAATTATTATTATTATTAGCTAACGCCTTTTCACCCGACTGCCGGAGAAGGGTAATGTGTTTATCAGTCTATCTATGTAAGTATGTATGTTTGTTCCTATGTGGCGTTCTATAGACCAAACTCGCTGCCCGGTTTTGATGATTCTTACGTCAGTCGATTAATTGTCAGCTTGGGAGTGTCACTGGCTACATTAAAATTGGAAATAGAAAAATGCCGGCCATTGGGCGCCATATAATGGGGACCCCAATATATTTTTCTTCCAAACGATGGGTTTGCAAGAAAAAATATATTGGGGTCCCCAGTGTGGGATATCAAAATAAATTGTTTTATGAAGTGATTTCAAAAATATATAACACCTAAATATATAAAAACAAATTCGAAAAAATAATGTTATTTAAATAGTTATAAATAAAAAAAGTTAATTCAAAAAACTTGACTGCATAAGAGGCGAACTAAAATGACGTAAACAAGAAGAAAATCGTGCTATGCATTCGGAGGATACATCTGGTTTTGATCAGCCAGCTCGCAAATATGTATCCTCCAACTGCACAGCATCATTTTCTTCTTGTTTACTTATTTTTAGTAGTCGGCTTACTTGATTTGTTGAATTAACTTTTTTATTCCTATAAGGGTAGGCAAAATCTTAACTCTTTAAATACTCCTGTAGCTTAATTTATGTTCATATTTGTACATATAATCACACACACACACGCCGATTATGATGACTGTGCACCTGGCTAATTTGACATACATTTAACGTGCTAATAACATACCGTTACCTAACCATATACATACGAAAGGTAAATAAAATAATTAGTTTTGTTGATGGCCTCTAGTGATACAGGGCGCAGTTCAGCTCTGCTTCACAAAAACTACTTATATAAAAGCTTTAAAGTAGTACATAAGCAATACTGTATGTTTAATGACATATTATTACGACTACATACATACATGCATAAGTAGATAATTTCAATTATCTGTAAATAATTCAATCTAATGATGTCTGCGGCTACGAAGTGCTACGGACGGTGCTACGAGGTTCGTAGAAGCTTTATTTGGCGAAATCCCAAATTATTTCGTCTTTTCGCAGGGCTGATTAGAAATTTGGTTCCTTTTAATAACCGACTGCCCAAAAAGAAAGAGTTTCTCAATTCTGATGTTCATTTTTTTCTTTTTTTTTTGCGCATTTCTCCGTCATATATTAACGGATTCGCAAAATTCTTTTTTTGTTTGAAATAAGTTTATTCCGAAATTGGCCCATTTAAATTTGGTAAAGATCTGATAAAGAACTTCGGAGATATACAACAGAACTCTTCAATAAATGACGGCAAATCTCTCGAGATTGCTGCAATCGTATGTCTGTTTATTGTTTACACCATTACATAAAATACCATCACGCCAGTATGCTCTAAGCGGGTACGCAGATGTGTACTGTACACCCTGGTGCACTCTCATTCCACCGGTTATGTTCAAATTACATGTTATTTGGATAATCTATTCTGGCAACACTGTGCGCATTATAGGTACCTTACTATAGAACTTTTCCATTATGTAAAAAGAAAAACCGACTTCTGAAGCAAAATACTACAAATCGAAAAATAACTTTTTCCCTGAAGTCAGTGTCTAAAAACCGAAAAGCAGTAGCACAGATAATATAATACTAGCATAGCAGTAGGTACCAAAGACACCGACTTCGGAAAAAAAAAAGGAATTTTTCGATTTGTAGTGTTTTGCTTTAGAAGTCGGTTTTTTTTTCGTTATAAAGTTTTTTATTATTCTGTTATATAACTGTTTTATCTAAGTACTCAAATGTATAGGTTAGGAAGCAGAATCCTCCGACCATAACACTAGTTAACATGTGAGTGATATGACATAATCTTCATGAATAATTTAAATAATAGAAAGATGACAGACTGATAATACAGAATTCGTTACGTTACTAAAACATGTATTAAGAACATGTTGAATTTAGTCCTTCTAAATGGTAATTCAAACCAAATCATTCAGTTCGATAAAGCCTGTGTAACAGCGTAATGTTATTTTTTTATTATTGTTAGGCTCGCCCTTGACCACTATCTCACCTGATGGTAAGCGATGATGTGGTCGACCACAGAACAGAAAAAACGCCTACTGGTCGACGGTGTAACACGCTTGCCTAGAAGAAACCTATTCACTCTAGACTTAAATTCCCCGAGGTTGTAGCTATCGAGAAACACAGACTCCGGCAGGGAATTCCATCACTCCTTAGCTGTACGCATAATGAAAGTATACCGAAACTTCGGTATGTTTTATAATTAATCTATCAAAAAGTGACGTCAAGCTTCATTGTTATGCGCTATCAGAGATACATCTACTTAATTTGGGTGTCAATCATCATGTTTGTTTGCAACTAGCTGCACTCGGCTTTGGCCCTGTGACCTATCCAGGAGGTTTACTCCTTAGGCACGAAGTCAGCGGTTTCGGCCTTCCTGCTCCGTATCACCTACGGACGGATGACTCGTTCGGGGCCCGAACTAAGAATGAATGACAACACAATTTGATAGTTATATACGTAGTCCCGATGTGTTTTACCGGTCCGAAAAATTGAACTTAGCACTTGTTTTCACTCCGAAGTTTTGGATTACTTTTGGTTGGAGCCCGTTACTTTGTTGACGGATATAGGGCGTTGACCCCCAGTATCCTACAGGAACCGTATATTTATAAAGGTCAACATGTAGTACGGTCCCTGTTACTTATGGCACTACGCAATAACTGTAGCTTTCTATCATAAAAAGCATTTCGTTTTATGAAGTATTTGGTTTGTAACAAGACTTCCAAATATTACCTTCTATAAACATAAAACGAACAAACAATTTAGCCTTTTTATAATATTGATTTAGATGAGATATTATGCCGAATGCGGTCACAAAGCTTCGGCATTTTACTCGAATAGCATTCGTTTCGTTACAAGAAATGACTGTAAGTTTACATCATCCAGACTTTATTCAATCTTCAAGTTGTTTGACCAGTTTTTTTACGACATCAACAAAAGTTTTAATGAGTTTCGAATCACTAAAAAAGATCGATTTTATACGCGTTGTAAGTGAACGAGATATATATTGCAGCATATTTTTTTATTCAGGTGTTTAATGATAACACGGGCGATGGCGTTTTGATGAAAACTGTTATTGGAAAGTCGTTATGTAGGCAACGACTCAGCACTTGCAATTTGCATGGTAACCACCTGATAAAATACATACTTTTTTGTGTGTTGATTTTATAAAATTTGTGTTTGAATAATAATTTGTTTTAATAATAATAATAATGTGTTTTAATAATAATAATAATGTGTTTTAATAATAATTTGTGTTAATAATAATGTGTTTAATAATAATAATAATTTGTTTTAATAATAATAATATTTTTTGGTGTCACATTTCCTGATACATGCCATACAACGAGGCCTCTGCGAGTTGGCTTCGGCTCCTCGCACGCCTTTCAAAGGACCGGGACCCTAGAGTCCCGAGATTGTCAAAGAAATATAAATAATAATGGTTTATATTTTTAAATGTTTTTTATTTATCTATTTTTTTAAGAAATATTTAAAAAAGTAAATTATTAAAAAGAAACATGAATAAAGGACATAATAATAATTAATAATAATTCCATGTTCATTAAAAGAAGTAATGCTAGGAAGCGTCCTTTGTGTGTCAGGTGGAAAACAACTGTTTTTTATAGATGTTACAAAACAAAGGGTAACGTAGGTAGCAGATGTTTTGACTACAGTGTAATTCTCCGCTTCATCAAACAAGAAACACATTCCCAACATGTTTGTTTCTTGTTTGCAAACTATAATATTATAGATATACGATATTCTAGATTTTGAGTTAGATAAAGAAAGAATGTCGACTTACCCTCCTAAGACCTCCGCTGGCAGTACTGGCTAGGCTCTCCGCGTCATAATGACGAGAGAACGAGTACGGGCCCGGATGACTCCGGGATACGCATTGCCCCATATGCCCGTCACACACACCAGACACTTCACATGTGTCATATACCTTCACTTCACTTCACAAGTCTTCACCTGACTTCACGTTCTCACGATACGAATCTGCGAACGAAATAAACGATCTTTTTTGTTTCTTTGAGTCAACTGATCCTACCTAGTCTGAATTTAAATGCGACGCCCACACTTGGCAGGTTATCGAGCATGTCTTACAAATATGGGTAGGCCGGAAAAAATACTGAGATTCTTATGTTTTTTTTTTCCGTCGTTTGAAAAAGGAACAGGGGCTGAATTCAAACTTCAGTCAAGGTATGATTGTGGTTTTAGTGTTTTACATATTTGGGTACTTATTTCTAGTTTGTAAATATGTATTTTATTTACTTCATACAATGATATTCAAATAAACAGATACGTTATACACTCACAAAACAATTGAAAAAAGTGTGCCGCACATAGCGGCAGCACACATACACACTTTTCATTCATCTAACATTAAAAAATAATTATTTTACCAATAAATAAATAAATTACAAATACACACGATGGCATTTATTTTATTTTGTTTTTGTTTCAACAAAGCCTATCGCTCTTCGCCATGAGTGACATAAACTAAAGATTAAAGGTCACAATTGTGACCTATTCGAGTCTTCAAAATGCGCGCTCATAACATATCTGTTTATTTGAATATCATTGACTTCATATATACAATTGAATATTTCTAATCTTATGACTAATATCGAAACAAACTTACATACAAAGGGGAGAGGGAAAAGGGCTCATTGCGCATCAAAAAATTCGAAAAATAGTAACCAACCGGCGTTATAAAAATTGGGGTGTACATTCTAAATCAGAGTGCATTTTCATCAAACAGAAAAAGCAGATGCTTGCCCGGAAATGTCTCAAAAGCCAATAAATTGAATCCAATTGAACGTTTTTATCTGTCTGGCCATAGTTCAACTCGGGTCATACAAAAAAAACTTTTACAATCGATCCAGTTGTTTAGGTAGACGATCAAATCGATTTGCTGTTTTTATTTGCGTTTTTGACAAAAAAGGAACGGTGTGTGAGTTTCTTCCGTAGCATTTTTGTAGAAATCAAAAGAGAAGGTATCTTTCAATTATGTTTCTTTACGATATTTAGGTAGGTACAATCGTGTAGAGAAACACCAAGGATTAAAATTCTAAGTATTGCATTTGAAAATTACATGGTAACCGGTGGGGGCCGTAATTACCGAGACAATTAAACTGTCATCGTGTCTCGCGTGGATCCGCGTTTTATGCACTCAAGGAGTTGTGTAAGTAATGGTTGCTCCTTGCACCTATCTAGTAATTAATTGTTATCACTATCCGGAAGATTAGGAAAACAATTGATTCGATCTGATTGGCTTAATTTGTATCTCATTATCATTTAACAAGTTATTGAAGATAACAAGTGTATGAAAACAATAATAATTTTATTTAATCTTTAATGTTAGTGCAAGAAATAAATATGAATTGCATTGATGTCTGTTTTAAGTTTGGTTTATCGGTACCCTTATTATGATTGTATCAGCGTAGCTTTAATATTTCTCATAAATATGTCTGGTCAGATTCGTGATTCTTTATAAAAGCCAGTAGACAAGCATACAATCTATTGAGGACTAAAGAAGCGAGAGCAAAAACCGCTTTTTTTCCTATCCCGAAGGCCATGTGAATAGAATCGTGGACCTAAATTAGAATTTTATAACAGCATCATTTTTATTATGGAATAAAATAGTCTACACTTTTAATAACAACACTGATAACACACTTCGTGCAGTTGTTTTTAAGGAAATAATCAAAATCACAGATTAACGAAATAATTTTGATTCGAAAAAAAAAATTATCGCTTAAAAGTTCACCGTACATTTTAGTCACAGTAGCTGTATTTATACAGCCCAGCTGATCACACGTGTTGATCCAAAACAAGGTCCTTGTCAGTTCACATGTTATCGAACTCCGTGTCGCGAGTTTTGCGCGTCGCGCGCAGTGCGCACGGTTCACGACTGGCGCGCGCGCAACTCGCACCCGGCATCGAGGTCCGCCATCGCCACCGGTTGTAGTTGTTGACTCATTCATGAGCTGCTGTGAACCGTCCCATCGGGGAATACATAATATTGGAATATATTAAAAGTTATTGCGTATTCGTTATGATTTAGGTGCAGTGATTGATGTTGAGGTTGCGTCAGTTGTTGCTAGTTGATGTCTATCATCGTATCTTTTTAAAGGCAGTGCGTGATTAAACCGCAGTAGGTATATATGCAGCAAGGTTTTGGGATTTTGACTGTCTGCACAACAGCTAAAACTCATTGACTGCACCTACATACCGAATCAGAGCCTAATCCTTCACTCCACCTAGTTTAACAGGTAGATCCTCCACTCCACCTAGTTTAACATTTAGAATTTAGATAGGTACAGGAAAGCTGCGTTAGTCGTATCCCTACAAAGAGGTAGCCTCAATAAGTCAGTACCTACGACTAGTTACCACAACCTTAAAGTTTTGTTAATTGCCGGAATGCTTATATTCTTTCCCTCCTATATAATATTCTCTTTCTTCCTTCTACCCCTCTTTACTTCAAGAAACGATTTCAGTTTCTATGTGCCTCGCACCTAAAAGTTCTTAGGTCATCGGATAATAAGAAACTTAAAATGCCAATGCATTGCACTACCTTCCTAGACAAATCTTTTGCTGTCTATGGAATGCATTGCCTGTCAAAATAAAATGCGCAAAAACACTGCCGGTTTTTAAGCATTTTGTAAAGGAGCACTACTTGTCACTGTGAACATAAACTTCTTGTATAAACTGAATGGTTTTTGGTCTGTATATTAGTTGTACGTATGTTAGTGTTCCGTATGGTGCCCGAATTAAAGAATTTCACCATCCCATGTCTTCCCGTGGGTGTCGTAAAAGGTGACTAGGGGCAAACCAGAGAATGGGCAGCAGCGTTCTCTGTGCATATTTAACAACCATACTGCGATCGCCAACCTGCTTGCCAAGCGTGGCGATTATGGCAAAACCCCCCATGAATAGCACAAATAAAAAATGGCACTAGGGGCCCCGCAGCCTGCCTACCCTCGACTATGGTAGCGGTCGAGGTTACGGCATGACAAGGGGTGCTAAGAATCTCCGGACGAGATCCGGCTACTCCAAAAAACACCGACGGCTGGACCTGGCAACGTACAACACGCGCACACTTCGGACCGACGAGAAGATAAAAAAAAAAAAAAAAAAAGATCACCGATCTCGAAGAGGAATTGAGCAAGTTACGATGGAGTATTGAAGCGTTATCTGAAGTCCGAAGAGTGGGGGAAGACTCGATAATCCTCAAATCCGGTAATTTGCCCTATTTCCGAGAGGGTGACCGGCTGTCCCATGGTGGTGTCGGGTTTATCGTCCACAAGTCCCTTGTGAAAAACGTGGTGAAGATCGAGAGTGTGTGGACCAGGGTGGCGTACCTTATACTCAGAATATTCGCTGAATGTCATAAAGGTCTCCGCTCCGACCTCGGCACACCCCGACGATGAGGTGGAGACCAGATATGAGGATATTTCTAGAGCCATGCATGGTTTCAAAACTCACTTCACCGTTGTCATGGGGGATTTCAACGCGAAACTGGGCAAACGAGACGATGATGAGTTGCAAGTGGGGCAATTTGGAGTTGGGCGACGGAACCACCGTGGTCACCTCTAGCCAGTTTTATGGAGAGGGAGGGCCTCTTTATGATGAACTCCTTCTTCAGAAAGCGTGAACACAGGAAGTGGACCTGGCAGAGCCCCGATGGTGCAACAAATAATGACAACGGCTTCATCATGTCAACCAAGAAGCAAATGTTCAATGATGTCTCTGAGATCAATTCAGTGAAAACCGGAAGCTTGAAAGGTCTCCACTGATGAAGTCCACACTCCGTCCAGCACAGATCCAGGTCTAAAGCCCCGAGAGCTTCCAGCTCGAACCCCAGAATCGTTTCCAGTGCCTAGGGAGCTCCGTGGACGAATATAGCGATGAGTTCGTGGAAGCTGTCCATACGGTCGGGTCTAAGTTTTTCAGACCCATCGTACAGATAGAAACAAAAAGCTTTCTGACCCTACTCTCAAGCTTATGAAGGAGAGGCGTGAGATGATCCTGCAGTCTTCAGATAAGGCGTGCAAATACCGGCAGCTCAATAGACAGATCTCTAAATCCTTGAAAAGATACCTCCGCCGCTTTAATACCGAGCGTATTAAAGACGCGATTGAGCGAAATAAAGGCTCCAAGGTGTTTTCAAGGGATCTGGCTATTGGGTAGAGCCAGCTCACTAAACTGAAGATCGACAATGGCAGGATCGTATCCGCCAAACCTGAGCTTCCGAGGGAGATCGGGACATTATATGGGCAGTTGTACACATCAAACTACAAGCCCGTTGCGAGTCTAGCAAACAACCCAAGAGCTAGATTGACCCGACACTATACCCAAAATATCTATCTAAGCCTCTACGAGATTAGGATGGCTCTGAAACAGCTTTAAAACACAAGGCGCGGGGTGATGACAGAATCAAGGCCGAACTCCTGAAGGCGGGCGGGTGGCAAACCGGTACTCAAGGCCCTTCAGAAGCTGTTTGGTTCCGTCATAATCGAGGGCAAGGCATGGTGCAGGGGTATGGTGGTACTCTTCTTCAAAAGGGCGACAATGTCCGGCTGAAGAACTACAGGCCCATCTCACTTCTTAGCCATGTCTACAAGTTGTTGTCAAGAGTCATCAAGAATCGTCTCGCGCGCAGATTTGACGATTTCCAGCATCCCGAACAATCCGGATTCCGAGGTCAAAAACCAAGGTCATGATGAATGCCTATGTAACACCCACTCCTATCAAGGTCGGAGACTCTACACTCAAAGTTGTAGACGATTATGTCTACCTGTGACAAACGGTCCAGTTGGGTAAAGGTCTAACTTCGAGAAAGAGGAAACGCACGGGATCGGTGAATGTGGTGACGCCTGGGGGAGACCTATATCCAGCAGTGGACGTCTTCCGGCTGAAGTGATGTTGAGTGATGTATGTTATTATCTATTTTTGTTTTGTATTTAGTAACTACTTACTTACTCTATAAACTAATTATTTGTTGAAAAATTTGCACCAAGTGCAATCCCATATTGTGTCCAGGCTGTCTCTTTACATTCTAGATTGCCTGGAAGAGATCGCGGAACGCATTAAGGCCGCCTGTTGTATGTTTGTTGTGGTTTTAAGATGTCTTTTTAAATTGTTTTTATCTTCGTGTACAATAAAGTATATAAAACTAATTAATGTTATTGTATACTAGCTTCTGCCAGCGGCTTCGCCCACGTGAAATGTTCTTTAACATCCCAGGGGTACATTATTACGGGATGAAAACTAGCCTATGTGCTATTCCAGGCACATACCTCTGTGCCAGATCTCTTTAGCCGTTCTGGTGTGATAGAGTAACAAACATACAACCAGCCATCCAAACTTTCACATGTTAGTATTGTTAATATTCCGCTCGTAAACCGTGGTGGCACAGTAGCTAAGACCTCGCTTCTCGTGCATAAGGTCGTGGGATCACATCTTTAAATTCGGACAAGTAATACGACTTTTTACCCGACTGCCGAAGGAGGGTAATGTGTTTATCAGTCTATGTATGTATGTATGTTTGTTCCTATGTGGCGTTCTAGAGACCAAACGCGTTGGCTGATTTTAATGATTTTAACGTCAATCGATTCGTCACTGTTGTGTCACTGGCTACATTAAAATCGGAAATTCACAAAAATGGCGGATTTTGGACGCCATATTGTGGGCCACAATTTTTTTTCTTCCCTTCGTATGGGGTATCTTAAGAAAGGGTTTCAAGAGGTGATTTCAAAAATATATAACACTAAATGTACCAAATTCAAAAAAAAAAATAACTAAAAAGTTTTATATAAAAAAAGTTAATAAAAAAATCAAAAGACCCGACTGCTTAAAAAGCGAACTAAAAAGTCGTAAACAAGAAGAAAATCATGCTGTGCAGTCGGAGGATACATCTGGTTTTGGTCAGCCAGCTCGCGAACATGTATCCTCCGACTGCACAGCACGATTTTCTTCTTGTTTACGACATTTTAGTTCGCTTTTTAAGCAGATTTTTTTAATTCAAGTTCATTATGTACTTTCTTTTATTTTCAACATCACTGACAACGGTGAAGGAAAAACATCGTCAGGCAACCTGGACTTATAGTTAATAGGTGTAGGTTAATGTCGGTGTCTTTGGTACCTATTTTTTTTTCGTTTTTGACACCGAGTGCCGAAAAGTAATTTATTTTTCGCTTTGTAGTGTTTGTTTTGGAAGTACGTTTAATTTTTGGGTAAAAAGTTTTTTATTTTACCTTAACCAAAACTAAAAAGACAAAAATAAAAAACTATTACCATGAAAATCTGTAAACGATTCCGAGCCAAAGGGCTTCTCATAACAATTCTAACAAGCCTAAACACTACTGGGATACATTGTTTTATTACAGAGTTCCGGTGCCAGAGGCGGCGTAAGGCGTGGGCGACGTGGGCCACTGCCTACGGCCTCGCGGTACAAGGGGCCTCGCGCCTCAAAATTTTTTATGCATTGCTTCAAAGCAAGACAGAAAGGACTGGACAAAAACAAAATTATGTGGAAAACGAAGAAGGAGGCCTTTGCCCTGCAGTGGTACAATATATACTAATCAAATTAGATTTATGTTTTAAGTAACTATGTATAATTTTTTGATTATTTTCATCAAAACTGCCACATTATTAAAACTTGAATGAAAACTTATGAAATTCTGAATTTCCCGGGCTAGTTTGACAGATCCTCATTGGCTCGTTGGGTCGTTAGTTTGATGTTTTGGTATATTGTTCGGCTTGTTGTTAATTTTGTGTAATTATTATATTAGGTACACAAAATAAAATAAAAATCAGCAATCAAAGTGGATTGGTGGTTCATCTAAGATTGGTGGTCATGGTCATAGTGGTGTAGTCAGACTAATCATTCCAATGAATCTAGCAAAGACCTTATACGTATTTCTTACTACTAGACTGTGTACCAAAATTTTTTGTTTAGCTAAAATGAAATCTATCATCAAACACCTAGGTTAGCTATTTCCTTGTAAGCGGTAGCTAACCAAAAGCGGACCTGGCGAGAGGGTTTCCGCTGGTAGTGTGTCCTTGTCTGACCTATTGCTAGCACAACTAATCATTGGGTTTGGTAGAAATGGTAGAAAATTTTATATGTTTCTTTTTATGTTATACCAAAACGAACAATTCATAGACTTTGACACTTATTTAAATATTTCTAGAAAAGTAAATAAATATTTCTACAGTTCCTATATTTAATCAATTCGTTGTATTTAAAAAAAATATCATTAATACTGAGTAAGAGTAGTACTTTTAAATGTTTGGGCCTGGTAATACTAAATGTAGGATGGCGGTTTGCGGATTTTTTGGCGGACTTTATTCGAGTGAAATTCAACGGCTGTTAATATTATTTGCAAATTAATTCCTAGTGGAATACAATTGGTGTAGTTTTATTTCTCAACTGTCTACGCAACTGGAATATATGTGAAATCATAGAGATCCTTTGAGGTATATTTAGCTGCCGGTATTTCAAAGCACCGTCAGAAGACTGCAGGGTCATCTAACGCCTCTCCTTCATGAGCTTGAGAGTAGGATCAGAGAGCTTTTTGTTCCAATCTATATGATGGTCTTGAAGAATGATACTTGAAGAGACTTGGGATTTGAGGATTATTGAGTCGGGGAGGACTCTCTTCGAACTTCAGATAACCCTTTAACTTAATACTCCATCGTAAACTGCTCAATTCCTCTTCGAGTTCGGTGATATTTTCGTCGGTCCGGAGTGTGCGCGTGTTGTACGTTGCCAGGTCCAGTCGTCGATATTTGTTGGGGTAGCCGGATCTCGTCCGGGATTCACAGCACCCCTTGTCATACCGTAACCTCGACCCTACCGTATTAGAAGGTACAGGCTGCCAGGCAATAGGGGCTATGTTTTATTTGTGCTATTCATGGGGAGTGTTTTTCAGGCGGGTTGGCGATCGCAGTATGGTTGTTACAAATGCACAGAGAATGCTGCTGCCCATTCTCTAGTTTTTCCCTTTGTCGCCTCTTACGACACCCACAGGCAAACATGGGATGGTGAAATTCTTTACGCTCGACACCATACGGTTAGTCATGTAGATACCAAAAAATATAAACACTTTTTTTTTATTACCTATAAATTAGGTAGGTTTAGGTAGCGCTATTAGGGAGTATCAACATATCGGAATACTTAAAATGTCGTTTTTACAATCAATTTGTCCCGTGTTCTGTTTGGTCATTGTCACCTCATTAGAAAGAGACACACTACCAAAGGGAGCCCTCTCGCTCGGACCGGTTTTTGCGCCATAGTGCACAGTCTAGTAGTAAGTAGTTTAAGGTCTTTGGAATCTAGTGCCACAAACAAACATGAACTGTCAAAAACTTGACATAGTTGAGTTTGGTTATTTGTCAATTTGGCTTTAGGAAAAGTCTGGGTACAGCTGATAGTGTGGGTACCCTCACATCAGAGATCCGGTTGGCCCTTAGTAGGAATGAGTCTGTGGTAGCCGTTTTCTTAGACATTTCAGCTGCATATGATTCTGTCCTCATCCCTGTTCTTGGGCAGAAAATGAAAGAGCTGGGAATCCCGCCTAAAATTCGTCAGACCATATCAAATATCTTTTTAGACCGTAGTCTTAAATTAAGAATTCCTGGGGAGGAGTCTGCATCAAGATTAGCTTGGCGGGGCCTTCCTCAGGGATCCGTTCTTAGTCCCCCTTTATACAATATTTATACCTGCAATCTACCTTCCTGTTTAAATCTTAATTGTAAAATCCTTCAGTATGCTGATGATATTGCGTTATTGGTCTGTGGCAATTCCATTGTGGATGCTGCTCAATCTATGAATGTTTCTTTGTCCTCATTAAACCAATGGCTGTTAGATCATGGGTTATCTTTAAGTGCTCCAAAAAGTACATCAGTTGTGTTTACTCGCAGACGTATTATCCCTCAACTTGACATTAATATAGATGGCCAATTTATACCAGTCAAAGAACAGGCTAGGTTTCTGGGAGTTATCCTGGATTCTAAATTGTCAGGTGTGGACCACATTAATAATACAGTTAAAAAATGTGAGCGCTCAGTTTCGATTCTTAAGGCTCTGGCAGGTGTCTGGTGGGGGGCTCACCCATACACCTTAAAACTGGTATACAATGCTCTGGTTAGAAGCGTGTTGGATTACTGTAGCTACTTAATTGAGCCATGTAATAAAGAAGCCCTACGTAAATTCGATGCAGTCCAGGCCAAATGCCTTAGAATAGTTATTGGCGCCATGAAATCTTCCCCCATTAACGCTCTCCAGGTTGAATGTGCAGATCCTCCCCTTACCCTTCGTAGACAATACTTAGCAGATCGTTTCTTGTCAAAAGTTTTCTCTCTCTCATCCCACCCCTTACTTCCCATTTTGGAGCAAATCAACCTTTCTTTTAATGTCTCTTCTTACTGGAATAATAAATGTATTCCATTGATGAATAGGTACAGGGAGCTTAAACAACTCTCTTCGCCTGTTTGTCAATACCCTTCTCTTCCAGTATTTGCTTCCGCATATGAGGTGGTCCATTTCAAGCCAAAGATCGTCTTGGGCCTTGGTATCACTAAAAACTCCCAGGACGTAAAAGCAGAGTTTGCTCGGGCTATTCAGAGATACTGGAAGGGTTGGAATTTGTTCTATACGGATGCATCTAAATTATCATCAACGGGGTGTACAGGTGTTTCAACATACTTCCAGAACTCTAAAATAGCTCTTTTATTCCAATGTCCGCCAGAATCTTCAGTTTTTACAGGGGAATGCATCGGTATCCTAGAAGCCATCAATTTTATATTATCGCACAATATCCAAAATTCGGTTATTTTTTCAGATTCGCATAGTAGCATCCAGGCTCTAGGACAAAATCAATTAAAATCTAAAATTCACAGCAAGATTATTGTAGATATACGTAATTTACTCTTCTCTTGTCACAACAAAGGTTTAAACATTGAAATAGTTTGGGTTCCCAGCCATTCGGGTATATGTGGCAACGAGTGTGCTGACTCTCTGGCAAAATTTGCTACATCCAAACCTGTGGATAGAAAACACTATCTGCTTCATAGTTACGACTTGCGCTCAGACACCAAACTTAAATTATTCAGCTCGTGGTCAGCGGAGTGGCAAGCAAGCTCGAAACTCAAAGGGGCATATTATGCCAACATTCAACCTGACATCCAGCGGAAACCTTGGTTTTTCAAATGCCCTAAAATGTCTAGAAGAGCTGTTTCATCCTTGTGTAGGCTGAGACTCGGTCACTGCTGTAGTCCAGTATTCCTAAATAAGATCCGTGTTCGTGACTCTTCCTTGTGTGAGTGCGGCCTTGATGATGGTACATTAGACCATATCTTTTTTTCATGTCCTTCGTATTCCCACTCCTTTGACTTGTATCATATGCTTCCCAACATTAAAATCCCCCTCCCTATCAACTTCCATTCCCTTTTAGCAAATTTCTCTCCTAAAGTTATCAAACTCCTTTCAAAATTTATAATTGACAATGGCATCAAAATGTAGTTACTTTTTTTTTTTATTTTTTTTTTATCAATGTCTATCTTTGTTATCTACCACAAAGTTCGTCGGCTCATCTCACCGCGCTGTCGCCTCTACATGACACTGGAAGAATAAACAAAGTTCGACGGCTCGACTCACCGTGCTGTCGACTCCACATGACATCGAAAGAATAGCTCAATTCGACGGCTCGCGTCATTGTGCTGTCGTCTCTACATGACACTGGCAGAATAGTCGGCATCGGCTCAGTTGCCAAAGAAGAAAAAAAAAAAAAAAAAAAAATTGTCATTAATCAATTTTGAAATGCCAATTTTTAAACTTTGAACTTTGAAGTTGTATTTTTTACGCCTTTAATAAACTTTTACTTAAATTATTGACTAAATTCGGTGTATTACTTGCTTATTTGGAATGTTAACCCGAGCTGGTGCGAGGCTTTTCTCAACGGAAACGTTGAAAGTTGTCAACAATGTTGCTAAGCAACAGTTTACAATAACTTTGGGAAATGGTAAGTGCCGTGTCAGATTTCTTAGAATAATCCTATTTTCTGTACGTCTTGACTGCATAATCGAAGGTTTGGAAGTTTCAATCTAAAGTTTGGAGGAGGTTTCTACAAGAGTCGTTTCAGGTACTTGCTAAACTAAGTCGAAGACTAATATTCTCAACAGTAACTGGTTATCAGGCATAATTTGCTTAGATCTTAGTTAGTAGGTAACTTGACTTCCTTAAAAATTTGGTTTTTGATAGAGCTATGAGCCCAAACTCATAAAATATTATGCTCAGAGGTATTTATAAACACATGCTGGCTGGAGAAAGGTCATCTAAACTTAAAATTATTATGTTGATGGATGGTGTGTGATCTTTTTTGAGCTAGCCAATAGAGAAGCATTTGAGCAAAGCTCTTACCGCAATCTCCCAATTCAACTTTTCAACATAATTTCTTCAGCTTGTATTATTTAAACTTTTATTTACCTTACAGTCAACTATAAAAAAAAGAAAACAATATTTATTTTAACAGATAGCAGCAGTTTAGTGCTTTTTGTAAATAATTTAATGTGTGATGCACATTTCAGACAATGCAGTGTTGGACTATGACAAACAAGGAAAAAGCATAACATTTACGCACACTGAGGTTCCACCAGTATTCCAGGGTAAAGGAGTTGCTCAGCAACTAGCTAAGGTAATAAATAGTTTGTAATTTTTCTGCACTTACCCATTTCTAAATATTTTGCTTATTCAGGCTATTGCAAATCAAATCTTTTTATTGTGGGCATAGGTTATACAGACATATGTTAGGTAAATAACAGTTCCATTATCGCCTGCCTAGTAGGCACACAATAATTATGTCAACAAACAAACAACAAACATTGATAGTTCTAATATAATATCTCAAGAGATTATAAGAGGATTTAAAGGAGCTCGTGTCTAAATAATAACAGCCGCACGGGTCGATTCTTCAAGGTAAAGCAATGTTTGACGAGGTCAGTCCATGGATGAGTTACCATATCAACATACCGAGTTTCCTCCGCACCTTGGAAATCGGTTGCCTTGGAATTGAGCCGTTGGTCCCAGCTGTCATTTGAAAATCTTTGACAGTTGTTACGAGTAGTCAGAAGCTTGAGATCTGACACCAGTCTAGCCAAGGGGTAATGTGGTACCCAGATACTGGGTTGTGGAGGTCAGATAGGCAGTCGCTCCATATAAAACACTGGTACTCAGCTGAATCCAGTTAGACTGGAAGCCGACCTCAACATAGTTGGTAAAAGGCTAGGCAGATTGATTGAACTCAAGAGTTTATAAACTCGCGATATATTGTGAACTGATCATTTCAGTAAATCCTATGCAAATAAGTTTAGGTACAACAAGTAAAAAATAAATAGTTTATTAAAGAGATGTAAAAGTTTACAATATCAAGTGATTTTTGAAAACTTACATTATTGTGACATATTCAAACAAATCTATTTGGATGTGTGTGTGTGTGAATATTGGATTAATGTGTATTTTTATAAATTATATATTTTCTGTTGATTTTTACAGTTTGCCTTTGAACATGCTCAAAAGAATAATTTGGATGTGACTGTTCAGTGCACCTATTTAGCTAAATTCTATGAGCGGAATCAAAATAATTATAAGGGCCTCAAAGTAACCATTGATCTGGAATAAGATGACTAGAAATATATCAACCATGGACTTAGCTTGGATAAGGAGTAATATTTATTTCTATTTTCGTGAAAAATGTTATGGTAATGCTAAAAAACTTTCTTACAAAGCCTCAAAACAATTTGGTGATGCTGCTGAGTTTTTATTCTACAGTGGAGTGGCTTGTATATTGGAAGGACAAGTACAAAAGGGGATCAGTGAGTTGACCCCTTTGCAATCTGAAAAAGATATTCAATTGGCTGTGGTTATTGCTCTTATCTATGGCTATAAATTAAGTAGTCCAACTGAGAGAGAAGCGTTGTACAGCCTAGAGACAAAACTCAAGGAGGAAAAGAAGCAAGCCAATGCTTTGTCTTTCTTCTATGCTGGCTTATTTCTGTCATTTGCAGAGAGGTATGAAAAGGCATCTGAATATATAAACAAATCTCTGAGAAAAGATGCCAACAATTTGGAAGTCATTATCTTAAAAGGTTGGAATGATATGTACATGAATTTAGGAGATATGCAGATGTCAATATTGGACTGTTTGGAGTTAGCTCTCAATAAAAGTGATAGAAATATTGATGCGCTGTTGGGTTTAGCGAAATTTAAATATTTCTCCAAAGACTATGATGCATCAAATCTCACATTAGACAGGCTGATTGTGAACAATCCTGGCCAAGTTGTGCCACTGGTTGAAAAGATGAAAAATGAATTTGCCTTGCAAAAATGGGAAGCAGTCTCTGACACAATAGAAAGAATATTCCCTCTTGATCCTGATAATATTGAGGCTTTAAAAGTTAGAATTTTCGTTAGTCTTTGCAAAAATGCAGATTACATAGAAGCCGCTGATCAGTTGAACAAGTTCTTTACTGTATTAGAGAATGAAGAATCACACAATGCATATCAGTTCTACAACACTACACAGATATTTTCAAGGGTTTGTAGCCGGTCAAGTGCAGTACTCTCCCAAGTGTACAGATTTGCACAGTATGCATCAGAAATGAACCCAAGTAATGTGGACTACTTGAGTGAAGTTGGATATCAATGTATTCTTCAGGGAAAGTATAAAGATGCCCTAAGCTTTTTTAAGGCAGCTAGCAAACTGGACAGCAACTCAATCACAGCACTCTGTGGGTTAACCCTGTGCCAGATGAATGAGCATGGTCCCACAGAACAGATTGCACAGCAGATAGAACTGTTATTTGAAATGCAAGGAACTAACAAACTGCCGGTTTTATTTCATCTTTCTGCTCAGTTGAATCTGAAGAACTCCTCCAGTGCAATATCGTTTTTGAATAATGCTTATGAAACCAAGATTGCCTATGCAAATCGTAATCCTTTTAGTTTAGCATATGTTAAAGATTTAGATCCAGATTTTCTTCTGGAAGTGTATAAAGAATTTAAGAAACACTTGCCTAAGAAGCCATTTATTATAGTCGGTTACTTGATGTACTCGCAAGAAGTGAAGAATCCTGTTGTCACATATTGTTTGAAGATACTAGGTTCAATATGTGATGCATGTCCTGGTCTGATAACCGCTTTATATGAATTGGCCAAGTTGAAGTTTCTGTTTGGGTATGCAAGTGATGCTCAAAAGTTGGCTCAGCAAGTGCATGAGTTGGACAGCACACATGCTGGGAGTCAGGTGTTACTGGCCCAGATCTATATACAGCAGCAAGTTTATACTAAAGCTGCACAGAGTTTGGAAATGTGTTTGAGCTACAATTTCAAAGTCAGAGATAGTGCTATGTACCATTTCCTTAATGGAGTGATTTTGAAGAGTGTTGGTCAGCTCCAGGAGTCTCTGTCAAGTTTCTTAACGAGTCTTCAGATAGCGACAAGTAAGTCCGTGGGTAATGTGAACAGGGCATATGAGTCTGATCTGAACATTATCGATAAAGCTACCTTGTATTTGCAAATAATTGAAATACAAACAACTTTGGAGCAGTTTGCTGAAGCTGGAAAGACTATGCAGGTAAGGATTTCTAAATGTTAATTATCTTTTTTAATGGCTTATCAATAAACTTCTATATCACTCATGTTTTCTATGAATGAAAAGTAAAGTAGACACAGAAGTAACTATTTGTAGAACAGGACATTTAGGCAGTTATGTATCAGTTAAGTCCTATATGATAGTCGCGAGGTTATTTCCATTAACCGGTCACAAATCCAGACACCAAGATACTAATAATCAGAATCAGATTCTCATTCTACTAATAAAAAATTCCTAAAGCCAATAAAAGACTGTCCGAACTAAGCATTATACCTAGGACCGCATGCTCAATAGTTGCGTTTCGACCACGAGACCAACGAGTTCCCCTTTGTTAATAGAAAAATTCGGCTTTAGTGCAAGAGTAATAGTGAGATTATTCGTCGTTAACGTAATCGATGAAAAATCGCCGTTTAATTGCTGTGATTGGTTTAATGAATTTTCAACAGCCAATCATAGCAGATAACGCGTGCTTAACAATTTGTCACATTCTTTTAACTTTGAGAAACCCGGTGTTAGATATGTATAGCCCATAGGAATCCATTAATTATTAGATTCTTCTTATGTTCCTTAAATATGATCGGGCACCCAGTATACCACAGCCGAATTGCGCAAGTGAATTCGGCAAGGCGAAGGGCTTGACCGCTATCAAATCGAGCAATCCACTGCCATTTAAGTTTCGCAATTCCTCGGGCTTTGTTTGGTAATTTTGGTTCTCCTGCGGATATCCTCATTTCTGATGCGATCACGCTTTTGGCCTTATATTAATTTATTTGGGGCGAAGCAAATTTCTTCGTCTAAACTTCTCTATTATACGACATCTCGATAGGCACTTAAGGTTACCCTAGTCGAAAATTCTTCCATACAAACGTAGTCTGGCGAACACTACTGTTTGACGATGTACGTTCAAAATAAAAATGATATCAATTTGTCTCATCATTATCTAGCCCTGTACGGAAACAGAAAAGTAAAAAAAACACAATATTTGTAAGTTATGAGCGTCGAAAGTTCCATATTTCAACACTAATTTTAACGCATCTTTGGGCGGAAATAAATACCATAAGAAGAAGGAAAATTGCAAAACGGCCACCACAAAGGGACAGATTAGTAGTTGAACGATGCAATTAATTTTATTCTGGAAATATACATTTAGTAGTTTTTCTTGATATCTAGACTCCCAAAGGTCTGATTATAAAATTTCGCGCGCTCGTTTTCGTCCTAAATCATTATCCATTTCGTTACATTTTGCAAAAGTGCTAATTCGTACGAGATCTAGCTTCCTACTGCTCATCACAGCATCAATCTCTTTCGCACGTGTTGTCGGATGAGACATGAAGCATGCATTTTAACCCCACGCACAAAATTGTTCGTGCCGTTGACTAGGGGAACCTTAAATGAATAAATTGGGGATGTTGATTTATCAAGATCATAAAGAAACTATATATGTTTATTATAGGAAGCCATTCAAGAATTTTCATACACATCAGAAGAGAGTCGCTTACTTATCGCTAGAGCGGAACTAGCCCTCAAGAAAGGAGACATCGACAATGCGATAGATCTTCTCAACGAGATCAAAGCGGGGCAGCCATATTATTTCCAAGCTCATAGCAAGATGGCGCATATTTACTTGAAGGAAAAGAACGACCGTGCAATGTTCACTGCTTGCTTCAAAGAGATTGTCAGTAACCATCCCATGGCTGATGCGCATACTATGATGGGGGATGCTTTTATGTCCATTCATGGTAAGTTTTTTACTTTACTAAGCTATCCTCGGGTTTAATATGGGCATTCAAATAATTTGAATGCGGTGCTATCTATACCAATATTATAAAGAGGAAAGATTTTTTTGTTTGTTTGTACCGAATAGGCTCCAAAACTACTGGACCGATTTCAAAAATTCTTTCACCGTTGGGAAGCTACTCTATCCCCGGGTTACATAGGCTTCTTTTTATCCCTGTATTCCCACGGGAACGGGAACTACGCGGGTGAAACCGCGAGGCGTCCTCTAGTACCATATAAATATGACTTTGAATTCAAATGACTGCGGGCATTACGAAACAAGCAAGCTGATGCCGAATTTCGAAAAGAAACCCAAACGGTTTGATTTCGTTTTATCATAAGGGTTGATAATTTACGAGCCCTGCGGACATGAAATAGAGCATAGTAAAAGCTTTCTGGCTTATTTTTATCTTTATTACATTCTTAAGAACCATCAGCGGTTACTTATCACCAAATACATGGATTTCCAACCAGGTATGTTTTTTTCTTTAGAAATGGTTCACAACAACAAGTATAAATAAATAACGACAACACTCAATTATCACAATAACGCCACTAAGATAGGTCCGTTCCGTCCGACCACCAAGCACAGAGTGAGTCCGCTCCGTGTCATACTTGATTCTACCATCCGTTGGGAAAAGTGCCTACATGTAGAAGAATGGACAAGAAACTCCTTTTTGACTAAATTAACTACGGCTCAGCATTGCGCGGGCTGGCTCGAACTAGGGTCGGGGCGATTTTGACTGGGGCGTCGGGACGGAACGAAGGCGGTTTGTGTCTTCTCAGTGTGCTGGTGTCCCTACGGCTCACTTGGAGCAGGGTGGTGGCGTCATCGGGATCGATGAGAGTATGCCTTGGTCGGCGAATTCGGAAGATTTGGGCGGGTTCGTATTTGGAGGCCGTTACGATTAGTGGGTTATGATGTTTAACCGCAGTGTCAAAGAAAGGTGTTTCATGAACTGCTGCATCGTGGGGATTCTGAGGTCAACATGAAGTTCTTGATTTCGGGTGGTTTTGGAGCGTTTGCATCCTGTGGAAGTAGCGGGGCTTTGCATGCACGAAGACAAAGCAAGCATAAGTCATGATGGGACGGATGACCGCTGTGAAAATGCGCCTCTTGCACTTGATTGACAAGCCACAGCGAGCGGTCAGTGTCCCGTGAAGTCTGCCCATAGCGAAGGCAGCTCGCGTATGTGCCGCCTTAATGTGCTTGGCGAAGGAGAGGTGGTTGTCCAGAATCATCATTCATCATCTAGATTTTGGCTTGCTCCTCCCAAGGGAACAGGTTGCTGTACAATTCTCTAAAGTCGGGACCACTTGCCCAGTGTGTTTGGAGAGTGCGGGCAATGGCATTGGGCTCTAGAAGACTAGAAGAGGGCCGTGTCGTCAGCGAAAAGTGCCAACTGGGCCTTTTTACTTAGTGGGATATCGCTGGTGAACAGCGTGAACGATAGTGGGGATAACACTGATCCTTGGAATCCGCTCCGTTGTGTGCATCGTGTTTTATACCCCTTTATGAATTATGTAGGTAACATTTACAGGAAGAATTCTGTTTTGATCAAGTTAAGTACTAAAGGTCTTGTTTTATTCTAGATCCTGTGCAAGCAGCAGAAGCCTATGATGCTGCTTTGAAAGGCAACCCTAAAGATGTGCAGCTGGTTAAGAAGCGTGGGGTGGCTTTAATCAAAATGCATGAATATGATAAAGCATGTCAGCATTATGAGAACGCTATCAAACTGCTGAATGATGACGATTTGCAGTTTGAATATTATGAACTACTTATAAAGGTGAGCACAGATAAACTATACCACTACCCTTGAATTTTATAGGATTTGGACTGGATTGTACTTAAGTTTTTGCTTTCTGCCCTTACCAAACCATTATACAATCCTTTCACAGTTATAGTTCTCGCCTAACTTATTGGCCGCCCTGAAGTTGGCTACAATGGCTGCGCAGTAGAAAATCTCTTACAAAAAACTTTTTAACAAAAAATCAAACCGACTTCCTGAACAAAAAACTACAAACCAAAAAATAACTTTCTTTTCCGAAGTCGGTGTCTTTGTACCCATTTTTTTTCAGTTTTCGACACCGACTTCGGAAAAGAAAGTTATTTTTTGGTTTGTAGTTTTTTGTTCAGGAAGTCGGTTTGATTTTTTGTTAAAAAGTTTTTTTATTTTTCTCTTTTTAGTTTTGGTAGGTATCTCCAATTAACATGATAATCATTTATGGCCAAAGTACATCTCATGACGATTCCAATAAGCCCAAGCACGACTAGGATACATTGTTTTATTTCAGAGTTCCAGTGCCTACCTTCCGGCTTCATCATCAGAACAGTTCAATGGTACCATTTTCATCAGTACCATTCATTTATTAGTATTTGCTTAATCATAGTCGGTTAACTATTCGAGATATTTTATACCCGTGACATACTTAGCATTAAGGAGTTTCAGTGGCCATCTGTGGTCTTCTTCATCAGTTCCACTTCACCAAATTATACTTTCTGAGTGCAAGTGATTGCATTGTTGGTGAAAATACCAAAATCACTATATAAATGCCTATAATATTTGAGGAGTTCCCTCGATTTCTCTAGGATCCCATCATCAGATCCTGACCTGATGACTATGGGACCAACTAGGAAGTATACCCTTCAAAATAAAAGAAGATTTTTTGAAATCGGTCCAGGCGTCTTTGAGTAATCGGGGAACATACATAAAAAAAAAATAAAAAAGATTCCGACGAATTGAGAACCTCCTCCTTTTTTTGAAGTCGGTTAATAAAAACAGCACCGTTTTGTGCCTCGCGCATCCAGTTAACCAACTTCAGGGCGGCCAATAAGTTTGGCGACAGCTATATTTTACCCTCAGTGGCCTTATTGAGAGTTTCTTGACGAACTCGACCGCAATAACGCAATCATCATCATCTTCCTGCCCTTGTCCCATGTTACTTGGGGTCGGCACATCACGTTTTCTTCTTCCATACCGTCGTGTCCCCCGTCACGCTATCACTGACTCCCTTTTCTTTCATGTCACTCCTCACACAGTCTATACATATTTTCTTTGGCCGTCCCCTCCCTCTCCATCAATCCACATTTATATTCATAACTCATTTAGTAACATGCGTTTCATCCCTCCTTATCACATGACCATACCAGGACAAACGGTTTCCTTTCAACTTATCTCTCACTGGCGCCACTTTGAAACTTCCTCTAAAATACTCATTCTCACTTTATCCATTCTCGTCACTCTGCACATCCATCTCAACATTCTCATATCTGCTACATGCAATCTCTTTTCGTCCATCTTTTTCACAGCCCAATATTCTGATCCATACAGTATGACAGGTCTAATCACGGACTTGTAAATTTCCCCCTTTAACTTGAGGGCGAATCCGTCGCAAGTTGTTAACGTTCTCTTATGTCAAACAAAAAAGCCTTATTGTCGCTAGACGGCGCTTATCCACTTTCAATACAAATTGATGGTTACATTAACGCTATCGAGCACGAGTAATAACTAGCACTACGCTTATAATACTCACAGCGGATATTTGTGTCTCTGAATTGGCTGCAAGATCCTGCGCAGTAACTATTTTTGTGTCAATGTTGAAGGTGAAGATAGCATTGTATAACTTTCTCTTTCACTCGCTTATGTTTGTCGCATCGTCCTATCTCGCTTACTCTATGCAGTATACTCGACGACAAACTGTTTCTTGCGCAATGGTTGGCAGAGCCAACTTCAGAGACACAAAGATCCGTTGTGACTATTATACTGATTGTTATAGTGATGTTTATTGTTGTTTCTTTAACTTTTTTGTTAGGTTTAAAATAACTGTGAAAGGACTGTTAGCTAAATCACAGATAATATAATACTAGCATACATATGCCTCATCCCATACAAAGAAATCGTGCCGATGTAACTAGCGTTTTTCATCTGATTAATCTTGTTATTTTTTTGTACATCGAACGCTTTCGGTTCTGTTTCACGGTGATAGATATATGGTGTTAGCAGCGACTTGCAAGTGAAATGGTTTACTAGGTTCGTGAATATTTATTTCTTATATAATACAGTGAAGGTTCGTTTTATAGTATTTTATACCATTCCCCCTCTAAAAAGCTTATTTTATTCACTGAAAACAGTGAATAAAAAGCACTTTTAATCACTGTTTTGTTGTATGAATTTAGAACACACCAATATAATATTGCTCCTTGCGCATAAAATATTCCATACATACTTAGATAGAGATATAATTAGAGATAGAGTTAGAGTTAGAGATAGAGATAGAGATAGAGATAGGGAAAGAGATAGAGAAAGAGATAGAGAAAGAGATAGAGAAAGAGATAGAGAAAGAGATAGAGAAAGAGATAGAGAAAGAGATAGAGAAAGAGATAGAGAAAGAGATAGAGAAAGAGATAGAGAAAGAGATAGAGAAAGAGATAGAGAAAGAGATAGAGATAGAGAAAGAGAAAGAGAAAGAGATAGAGATAGAGAAAGAGATAGAGAAAGAGATAGAGAAAGAGATAGAGAAAGAGAAAGAGATAGAGAAAGAGAAAGAGATAGAGAAAGAGATAGAGAAAGAGATAGAGAAAGAGATAGAGAAAGAGATAGAGAAAGAGATAGAGAAAGAGATAGAGAAAGAGATAGAGAAAGAGATAGATATAGAGTTAGAGATAGAGTAAAAGATAGAGTTACATATAGAGATAGAGATGGATTTAGAGTTAGAGGTAGAGATAGAGTTAGATATAGAGTTAGAGACAGAGATAGAGTTAGAGATAAAGTTAGAGATAGAGCTAGAGATTGAAACACAAGTGCTGTTACCTAGCTCAGGGTTTCACATTTTTTTGTAAATTTTGAAGGTAATAAACCCATTTATTTATTATTATTCCTTGTGCCGCTTCAATCTTTCTTTTTCTCGTAGTCATGGTATAAAATATAGTATGCAACTCTGAATAAAACGGATTTATATCGAGGGCCATGAATCACTCGCGTGGCTCATGATTCTAACACTTGAATCACTCACTATGCTCGTGATTCAATCATCATGAATCACTCCCTACAGTCGTGATTCAGTCGTTAGAATCCTTCACTTACTTGTGATTCATCTACGGCCCTCGCATTAAATCCGTCTTTTATTCACTAGTTGCATAATATACTATATTTCCACGTTTTCACAGTTTTTTTGCACCAAAATGTGTTACGATGCAAATTTTAACAATCGAGTGAAATGCATCAGAAATTAAAAAATGCGCCATCTATTGGTATCAATTTTAAATTATCCGTTTAAGTAATCTTTGAAATGTGAATTAAGAGTACAATATTCCATAATTTTGTACTTAGGAGAGTTGATTAAACAAGAACATACAATTTTTATGTCTTTTATGTTGTGAATTTAACACACATTCAATAACAGATAGGTGCATATCGCGCCATTTAATGAAATTTATTTGAACCAAATTTTCTTTCTTAGGTCTCATTGACCCCTTGGCTAAATTATCTATTTCATTTTTTACAGCTCAAACAATACGACAAAGTGGAATCCTCAATATCATCAGAACTAAACCAGATGTACAACAGAGACAAAGACATCAACAATTTAAAACGTCGCGTTCGATTCCTTCTAATGCAAGCCAAGGGCCGAGAACTAAAGAACCCAACATCTGCCAATGTGCATTTAATACTAACTGAAGCGAAAGATTTACAAACAACAGTGGTTAAAAGAATAGAGATAGACTCAAGAGGAGATATACAAGAAGAGAAACAGCAGTTGTCTAATATTCTCTGTGCTTTGGCTAAAGCAAAGTCTTTGAAAGAACCGGCTGTCGCTGCTAATTTGTATTCGGAAGCATTGGTGCATTCGCCGAGGGATCCTAGTACTTTGTTGGCATTGGCTAAACTGTATGCTCATGTAAGTACACCAAGTTTTTGTAAGCTTTTTTTTATAAAAATATGATTCTTTTTCTTTTTTTAATATGAGTGTCTTTACCATAAGGGCACATGAGGCACGTGCCCTGGGCCCCGGTTCATTAGGGGGCCCAAAATTTCATGAGATAAAAAAAAATCCTTAAAAAATATAATAAGCAGGAATGGATGCGAAAGATAGTGCGCATTATTTACGTGGATAGGCGAGTATTCTATGCATTGCATATTACGAGCCTTCTAAGTAGGATTAAGCAAGTAGACAGGATCATCATCACTGCCGACAAACTGTTTTACAGTTTGGCAGAATGTAACAGGGACCGAAAACCCTTATAAATTACGGTACCGGTATCGATGAATTTTGGTAACCTCTACGATTTAGGTAACCCAAGAAGAAGAAACAGGTTACCTTTATTTAGGTTTTTTGCACCAAAATGTGTTACGATGCAAATTTTAACAATCGAGTGAAATGCATCAGAAATTAAAAAATGCGCCATCTATTGGTATCAATTTTAAATTATCCGTTTAAGTAATCTTTGAAATGTGAATTAAGAGTACAATATTCCATAATTTTGTACTTAGGAGAGTTGATTAAACAAGAACATACAATTTTTATGTCTTTTATGTTGTGAATTTAACACACATTCAATAACAGATAGGTGCATATCGCGCCATTTAATGAAATTTATTTGAACCAAATTTTCTTTCTTAGGTCTCATTGACCCCTTGGCTAAATTATCTATTTCATTTTTTACAGCTCAAACAATACGACAAAGTGGAATCCTCAATATCATCAGAACTAAACCAGATGTACAACAGAGACAAAGACATCAACAATTTAAAACGTCGCGTTCGATTCCTTCTAATGCAAGCCAAGGGCCGAGAACTAAAGAACCCAACATCTGCCAATGTGCATTTAATACTAACTGAAGCGAAAGATTTACAAACAACAGTGGTTAAAAGAATAGAGATAGACTCAAGAGGAGATATACAAGAAGAGAAACAGCAGTTGTCTAATATTCTCTGTGCTTTGGCTAAAGCAAAGTCTTTGAAAGAACCGGCTGTCGCTGCTAATTTGTATTCGGAAGCATTGGTGCATTCGCCGAGGGATCCTAGTACTTTGTTGGCATTGGCTAAACTGTATGCTCATGTAAGTACACCAAGTTTTTGTAAGCTTTTTTTTATAAAAATATGATTCTTTTTCTTTTTTTAATATGAGTGTCTTTACCATAAGGGCACATGAGGCACGTGCCCTGGGCCCCGGTTCATTAGGGGGCCCAAAATTTCATGAGATAAAAAAAAATCCTTAAAAAATATAATAAGCAGGAATGGATGCGAAAGATAGTGCGCATTATTTACGTGGATAGGCGAGTATTCTATGCATTGCATATTACGAGCCTTCTAAGTAGGATTAAGCAAGTAGACAGGATCATCATCACTGCCGACAAACTGTTTTACAGTTTGGCAGAATGTAACAGGGACCGAAAACCCTTATAAATTACGGTACCGGTATCGATGAATTTTGGTAACCTCTACGATTTAGGTAACCCAAGAAGAAGAAACAGGTTACCTTTATTTAGGTTACCGTTTTAATACCGGTTACCTAAAAAGGACCTTGATTAGAAAGAAACAGAATATCGCAATGCCGACAATTTGTTGGCATTAGAAAATACATTACCAGGGAGATCGTCGTGCGTGCGTGTAGTACGTGTGTGTGCGTCTGTACGCAAGTCCTGTTTACGTTAATTTAGTACGCCTTTTTGCGGCGTATTTGAGTTAAAGTAAAAAAGGAAATGGTCAAAGGTTAAGATAGTCAGATAATATTACATAGTAAATTTGTAAATGGAGGTTATCTTTTTCTCTCATCATAGAAATCAACTCGGTAGTTTGTTTATTTAACTTGCGGAGAAACGTACACGCCCGTTTTTCTAATAGTGGGCAGCACTTCCTCGTAAACAAAGTGCTTATATTTTTGCTTGAAATTTGTTTGAGCGCGCTAGCAGAATACCTACACTTTTTGTATTAAAACATTATCATGAAGTGTTCGAACATTTCATGAAATGATTGTATCATGATGTGGTCAGCATAGGCACCCTAATTGCGTAATACACGATCAATCATAATCTGTTTCATTTCGACAGTTGAAAACTTTCATTTATCGTAAAATAAAATACATAGTTAGATTACCCGCCAGTAGAGGAGTTGATGTCGCTTTGTTTTTGTTGTGCATCATGGCGGCGGTAAACCAAATCAAACAAAGTAGGGAGACCACGCAAAAAAATCGATAGACTTTTATTGGATTTCCAAATATGATAATTGTTATGGAAAGCGACCAATTTGGAAGTAACACTCGCTCGGCGCACCCGCGGGTGGTTACACTTCTTACCTAACCCATTTGGTCGGGGTGCCACAGGCGACGTGTTTTTTTTTTAATCATATTTTATAGTGCTTACACACATTCGGATTTGGTCCGGCCGGACCACGGATTTGTGGGCGGAGTTAGTCCGGCCGGATCATATCCTAGCGTGTGTAGAGTGGTCCGCCGGACATTATTATTATTAATTGAGTCCGTCTCGGTCCGCTTGTTTTCCCGTCGGATATGGTCTGCTCCGGACCAAATCCGGACGTGTGTAGGGTTGTCGGCTTGTTTGGCCGTACCAACTACGACTAGTCATCAGTGTTGCCGATGTTCGTGGTCTGGATTACCCATAATCCTGACTGTAAAGATTATTAAAAAATTAGTATCTTGTTTTACTAGGGTAAATAAAATATAACTTAGATTTAATTACTTTTTATTAGAACTTTAAATATTTATATAGTTATTAAATCGTTTAAGTGCCGACTTGGCATTTCGTTTGAGTTTTCGGAATTCTTGAGGTCATACATGTTTACAATAAACAACTTTCTGAAATGGGGTAAATGTTCAAATGATCCACTATCTCGTTTTAGAATGAATCGTGTCTTCAAAAACAGCAAAATTTGCAGCATTACAAGGGACAATCGGTTTCGTTAGGAATGCATGAAATATTATTTATGTCCCTAAAAACCCAACATGGAAATTATTACCCTAAGTTTGGACGCAATATCAGTAAGTTGGCAACCCTGTGCCGTCCGGTCGGTCCGCCGAGCCAGGTTCGAGCGTGTGTAAGCGAAGACGGATTTGTGGGCGGAGTCAGTCCGGCCGGACCAAATCCGAGACCAAAGTGTTAGCACTATTAAGTGTTATGTTGCATTTCACGGAGCACATGGCACAGCAACCAAATGGGTTAGGTTACGGTTTTTTGTGAATACATACAGTGCGTCCATTATCACTTGTCCCGTGAAGCGATTGGTATCACTGTTAATATAAATAGTTTAAATATTGAAACTAAGGCGTCAAACTGACGAGCAGCACTTTGTGTCGACTAAGCGAACTTCAACTGTCGACAGAGGCAACCGCAGCTGTTGACAGAAGCAACTGCTACTGTCGACAAAAGCACCTGCTATAATCTGTCTAAGCTTGACAAGCCATGGTGCCAACGTGAAGGCAAGGGAAAAGTTATAGTGAACAGTCTGAACTACGAGGATAGTATTGCCAAAAAACGCCAACAAAAAAAAAGTGTGACTCCGGTTATACGAAAACTGATGTTATTTTGTTATCCATTCTGCTGATGAATGAAAGAATATGGAAAATTCAAATAAACCACTGATGCAGGTATCTACTACGTTGGATCCAGATGCATCTACACCAATTAAATTCAAATGCCTCTGCCCCAGATTTATCTTCTGATAATTCATCAAAACAAATGAAAGATAACGGAAACGTGCCAAACTCAGTACAAAGTATGGAAGATGACAAGATGGCAAAACCTTTGTGCAAATTAGTCATAATATGTTTATTATTACAGGACTTCTGGCCAAATATTCAAACGCCACTTGATGTCGAGATGCCGCTGAAGCCCTATTTATACGAAGTTTATTGCTACAGGCAATAAACTTGCATCTTATGAATAGGGCTTAAGTCTCGTGGTGATACAGTCACTTTGACTTAGAGTGATAGAGACAGCAAGAGACTTAACTTAAAATTGAGTAGCGTTTTAATATTTGGGCATTAGGTGCCAAAGCTTGACAAAACTAAATAAAAAAGTACTATATGATTTCTGATCTTCTTATCATGTCAACCAGAAAAAAAACAATTCGGTGAAAACCGGTCGCGATCACCGCATGGTAAGAGGCACATTGAACATTAATATCAAGCTTGAAAGGTCTCGACTGATGCAGTCTACGCTCCGTCCAGCACAGATCCAGATCCAAAACCCCGACACCTTTCAGCTCGAACACCAGAATCGTTTCAAGTGCCTAGGGAGCTCCGTGGTACTCTTCTTCAAGAAGGACGACAATGCCCTACTGAAAAACTATAGGCACATCTCACTTCTTAGTCATGTCTACAAGCTGTTTTCAAGAGCCATCACGAATCGTCTCAAGCGCAAGTTTGACGATTTCCAGCCTCCCGAACCAGCCGGATGCCGTAAAGGCTTCAGCACCGTAGACCACATACATACGCTGCTGCGGCAGGTAATACTTAAGGCCGAAGAGTACAACCTGCCTCTTTGTTTAGCGTTTGTGGACTACGAGAAAGCCTTCGATTCGATCGAGACTTGGGCTGTACTGCAGTCCCTCCAACGGTGCCAAATTGACTACCGGTATATCGAGGTGTTGAAGTGTTTATACAAAAACGCCGCCATGTCAGTTCGACTTCAGGATCAGACCTCGGAACCGGTACATTTGCAGCGAGGTGTGAGACAGGGAGACGTCATATCTCCGAAGCTGTTCCCGCTGCACTGGAAGACGTCTTCTAGGTTCTGGACTGGAGAGGGCTAGGCATCAACGTCAATGGCGAGTACATCACTCACCTTCGGTTTGCCGACGATATAGTGATTATGGCTGAGACCCTGGAGGACCTCAGTATAATGCTCGATGACCTCGGTAGAGCTTCCGAAAGAGTGGGTCTTAGGATGAATATGGACAAAACCAAGGTGATGCGGAATGCCCATTTTACACCCACTCCTATTAAGGTCGGGGACTATACACTCGAAGTTGTGGGCGACTATGTCTACATGGGACATACGATCCAGTTGGGTAGGGCCAACTTCGAGAAAGAGGTCAACCGTCGAATCTGACTTGGCTGGGCAGCGTTCGGGAAGTTGTCCAGTATCTTCTCGTCTTACTTACCACAGTGTCTCAAGACAAAAGTCTATGACCAGTGTGTGTTGCCAGTGATGACTTATGGCTCTGAGACGTGGTCGCTTACAATGGGCCTCATCAGAAAGCTTACAGTCAACCAAAGGGCAATGGAGAGGGCTATGCTCGGAGTTTCCTTGCGTGATCGAATCAGAAATGAAGAGATCCGCAAGAGAACCAGGGTTACCGACATAGCCCGAAGAATTGCCAAACTTAAGTGGCAGTGGGCAGGGCACATTGCTCGCAGAACGGATGGCCGATGGGGCAGAAAGGTTCTGATGTGGCGACCGCGAACCGGAAGACGTTGCGTTGGAAGGCCTCCCACCAGGTGGACCGACGACCTGGTGAACTGAAAAATTTGACTACCTTCATTTGCCCGAAAGCATAAATTAAAACAATTTCATCATCATCATCATTTCAGCCGAAAGACGTCCACTTCTGGACATAGGCCTCCCCCAGGCGTCGCCACAACAATTTAATTAAATTTAATTAAACGTTAGCCACAGTCACAGACAAAATAAAAAAAAACAAGACACAGCGCTGCGATCGATACAGTGAAGAATGCCAAATCTACGCGCGCGATTCGTTCAACTAAACTCAGTTTATGCAAATACAGCGTTCAGATTGGTAGTTTCTCAGCGGTACCAAACAATCAGAACGCTAAACGCGAAATTTGGATTTATTTATTTTTGCAGGGAAAACTAACAGTAGTATACTAAAAAAATACAAAGTGTCTTAAACATATGAATTAACAAATATACTACCTACTACATTTTCCACAGATTACTATTTACACAAGTAAAACAAACTGATTAGCAAAAGTTATTATAGTCAGGGCATGTAGAAACATTAGAAGCTACTGTTCATCCATAAATATTTAGATTATGTTAGTTCTAAAGGTATATTTGCTTACAAATAATATGAGCATTGCACAAAATAGCTTATTTTATGTATCGACTAAAAGGTGTGTGACACATTTTTTTTTGCTTTCTGCCCATTTCTAAGTATATTAATAATATGTTTTATCTATAATTTACCAAGCCAACAAAACTATCCAACACAAACAACACTCGCTTCGCTAGCAAACTGAGAGACACGTCGCCGTGCCAGCCAGAGCCGTGATTGGTCGGCGTTCGCCGGCGCGCGCGTTTAGACTCGACTCTTTGACACACACACAGGCGATGCGCGCCCTTTTATATTTTCACTAATGCCGACGGACGGCACGTGTAAGATAGAGGTAATTTTGTTTCGGTAACCGGTATAAATAAAGGTTGTTTTTAATATTTAAAAATTAAGGTAACCTTTTAAAATACCTGTAACTAACCGAAACATACCGGTATTATTCATACCGGTTTCGGTCCCTGGAATGTAATAGTGTAAACAAATTTTGAATAGATAGATTAATTTAAAAAAAAACCATCAGTCTTTTGATGTTTCCACTGCTGGGTCGCAGGCCTTCTCTCTGTAAGGAGGAGAGAGGGAATAGGCCTTATTCCACCATGCGGGCCAAGTGCGGTTTGGTGAACGTCCCATGTCGTCGATTTTTTAGTTCTAGGACACTATAATTAACGTTATATGCAGAAAGCACGGAGCATAATAATTAGACTAAGGAGCCATACAAAATGAGGCTGCTTTTCATCTTTCCGGGGCCCTTTGCCCATAACTTGGTGTGCCCACGGGCCCCCGTATGAGTTAAGATGGTCCTGTATGTCATGATCCAAAGTTTGTTGACGTCCGTATCAGCAGTAGACGTCTTGCGGCTTTAATGATGATGATGAAATACTTTATCCTTCTTTTCATTATACCCTGTTTCTATTGTACAATTGGGATGAATCGTCATTGTAACCAAACGTCTTACTTTACATTTACTTAATTCTATTTTGTTCCACAGATAAACAACTCGGAGAAATGTGAACAAACGTGCGCTATTCTGTTGAACACGGATCCCAACAACGAGTCTGCTGCTGTCATGATGGCTGATCTTGCGTTTAGAAAGGTAATGCATCCTCATTGTCGTATACCTGTCTCTATCACTTTCTGGTTTGCTGAAATAGAACCCAATATTTGGTTAAGCTCCTCTTCTCCTTACGAACTAATTTACAAAAATCCTGCATCGCGCAAGAGTTTTCGATTTGAACGTACACAAAAGTCCGACCACAGACAAAAACCTAACTAGATGACGCGATTGATTGTACTTCGCGTGTCAAAAAACGGTGCAAAGTTACGATCAATGATCGTAAATCTGAGCATAATCGGCACCGGAAAGCCACCGAAATCTAGAAAAATAACTTTTCTCAAACATGCTTGAAAATTTGAGCATTATTTTGATAACCTTCTACGAGATAAATCGCACTTGCTGTACTGGCCATATACGTGCGAGCAGCGGCGGGCATAAGTTGTATGAAAATCCATATCTGTCGTTTGTAGCGGCCAAATAAATTACATAGTAAACTCATATCTGTCGTGTAATTTAAAAATGGAACGTTCTTTTTCTCCGAAGCATGGCAACCAACTTATCAAAGGTTTTATTTAAATTTCGAACTGGCTTGCAAATAGAAAGCTGTTTATTAAAAAAAAACACAAATGAGCACTTTAAGGTTTAGCAAGCACTGCTATTTTTATTTGCGCGGATTTTAGTAGTATTATTCCCGCGTGATTTTTTTACCGCAACGCGTGCGGCTTCATACAATTCCATAGGCCGCAGAATGGGCGGAAAAAAATCGCGCGAATAAAAATCACAGTGCGTGCTAAGCATATCGCGGGAATAATTATTGTTTGTTCGTTGTTCGTCATTGATTTTAAAAATATTTAGTATTTAACAAAATGAGTTCTAGGTTCTACATAGTTTTAATTTCCGCGCATTATTTGAGAAAAGCACTATACAAGCCTTGGCCACAACTAGGCATTGATGGACTTACGTATGTGTATTTACACGTTCTTTCTTTTGCTGGCCGCTGCAGTAATGTACTATTTTATGCCATGTTGAGCTATAAAGTATGTATAGAAAAAGTTGGCCGAGGCATTGAAAATGTTTTCTTTCATTGGTAAGTAAATTTGTTTTTAAACTGTTTGTGAAAAAGTGGCACGCTTGGTTTTCATACAGATGGAAGGACTTGCGGTATCTAGTTAGATTTATGTCTGTGAGTCCGACCAACCAAGCAACCGTGAACCTTTGGGGAGTTTCTCGGACCAGACACAGCACCCGTCTGGTCGGAGGATCCTCATTTTTCAATGGAAGTTGCTGGACTTAACACCCTGTTCCGCATACCTCCATGTACTTTATAACTTTAAAATCTCCTTCAGGTAGACTTAGAAGCAGCTCAACGCCACTTGAATCAGATCCTGTCAGTGAAGCCGATGAGCTGGGAGGCTCTCGCTCAACTGATTGAGGTGCAGTGGAGACGTGGGAAACTGTCTGATGCTGAGCAGGCTTTGGACGCCGCAAAGCTGGCTTTAGGTGAACATGAGGATCCTGGTAAGTAACCATGGCTATGGGTTAGAAAGTGATCCCGTTTGAGGAGGTAAAAATTAAAATATTTTTATTTCAACAAGACCTTATAAAAACTTACTTTACCTTACTTTTAAATTCTCAAAAAAATTATCTAGTTGCACATATGCAAGCGTCAGTAGGTCTCAATGGAGAATAATGTGCAAGAAACTCCACGGACACTCTTTTCGATCAGTTTTAATTGAAATTATTTGGTTATATCATTATTGCTGGAAAAATACATATATGTGAGAACGATATAAAAAAAGCACGTAAAACAAATAATTCAAAAATACAATAAGTACGCAATTAAAAGCATGACCAATCCCAACTGAGGGCGCCCGTTCACGAACATGTTGAATGGATTGGCACCACTCAGCTTAATCATTATGAAGGGAACCGAATGATCCAACACATGTGCCAACATCAGAGAGACACACTCAACTGCCAGGGCACACACAAGTCAACGAACGACATATTGGTACAGTAAATGGTAGATTTACAGTTATTACATAATATCACAAATGTGTTAAAAAAAAAGCTAAACTGGAAAGAGTATAAACCAAAAGATCTGGTAATGAATTTCTCTACTCAATGCCTTTTCATGTCATTTTGTGCTACCTTCTTACCAAACTACAGAATAGTTTGTAGGTCTCTTCCTTGAGAAAAACACAACAGACTGTTTTAAGTTCGTGTATGACACGGGGTCTCATTGCTAAGAAACAAAATTTGGTTCCAATAAATCTCACTAGATGGCGCGACATGTACACACAATTCAATAGAATTGTGTGTAAAATTAACATTTTCTGGAATTGAACATAAAAATTGTAAGTTCTTGTTTAATCAACTCTCCTAAGTACAAAATTAAGGAAGTATTGGGCTCTTAATTCACATTTCAAAGATTATTTGAACGGTCCATTTAAAATTGATGCCAATAGATGGCGCATTTTTTAATTGCCGAGACATTCCACTCGATTGTTAAAATTTGCATTGTAACACATTTTAGTGCAAAAAAACTGTAAAAACGTGTAAATAAATACTATAAAACGAACTTTCACTGTATTTAAAGAAAAAAATATTCACGAACTTAGTAAACCCTTTTACTTGCAAGTCGCTGCTAACACCATCTATTGCCGTGAAACGGGATCGAACGCGATTGATGTACTTACAAAAATAACAAGATTAATCAGATGAAAAACGCTAGTTACATCGGCACGGTTTCTTTGTATGGGATGAGGCATCTGTATGCTAGTATTATATAATCAGTGTGTATGACAAAAAAAATGCTCCTTTTTTATATGATTAGGTAGTTTAAAATTAGTATACCTCTAATAGTCACAGCGGATCTTTGTGTCTCTGAAGTTGGCTCTGCGAACCATTGCGCAAGAAACAGTTTGTCATCGAGTATACTGCATAGACTAAGCGAGATAGGACGATGCGACAAACGTAAGCGAGTGAAAGAGACAGTTAACCAATGCTGTCTTCACCTTCAACATTGACACAAAAATAGCTACTGCGTAGGGTCTTGCAGCCAATTCAGAGACACAGTATTATAAATCTCCGAAATCCATCATAAAGGAAAATCTATGTAGTGTGACGCAGTACTCAAATAATAAGCAAGAGATTGCCCTATACAATAAGACCGCCCATTTTACACTTGCTTTTATGATTGTTTGTCCTGTATATATATTTCTGTGGTGTACAATAAAGAATATAATAAATAAAGAAGTTATCCAATTTTTGCCCAATATATTATTCCTTGTAGGTTACTGGTACTGCGCAGGAGTTTGCAGCGCGTACGCTGGTCGTGCAAACGCAGCACTCCGTCAGTTGAACCATGCTCGTCGTTCGTCTATATGGGGAGGTCGGGCCGCCAGGCGCATGGTGCTTTTGTGTTTGGCACATCACGCCCCACACTCTCTTAGTGAGAGCTTCCTCGCTGCTGCTCTAGACTCGTGAGTATCACTCACCTGTAATAGCCATCCTATCTGTCCTTAATACAACTCTGGTATTGCCGAAGTACATTATTACTTGCAATTTAATACTTATGTTATAAAAACCGTTCAAAAAGCTTATAGTGCACAAAAGAAGCGCCCACATATACGGCCCGCGTCGCCGCCTTTGCCCCAAGAGCGCGCACAATTATTAAAAATCCGGCCAAGTGCGTGTAGAACTCGTGCGCCGAGGGTTCCGTACCTACCCATTATACCGTCATAATAAAATTTGTATCATTTTTATTGGTGGCTAAGTTTTATTAAGTGTGTGTGTGCTGTAATGGTTGAGTTGCTAACGTGTGGTACCAAAAGTGGGCGCACGGTTGGTGCAGTGGTTGAGCGATTGACTGCTGCGCTGCGTGTCGCGGGTTCGATTACCACACGGAACAAAATATTTGTATGACCTACAGATAGTTGTTCCGGCTCTGGGTGTTGTGTATGTGAGTTTATATGTTTGTAAACGCACCCACGATACAGGAAGAAATTCCTAGTGTGGGACAACGTTTTATTAAAAAAAAACAAAATAAAATAATGTACCTTAATTTTCATCGTTTTTTTATTTTTTTGGCATTTTTCCTTTATTTGTGCTGTAAGACCTTACTTTTTGGCGAATTTCGTGATTCTAGGTCAACGGGAGCTACTATATAGGTTTTACACCCAAAATATTTGTATCGTGTTGACTCAGGACCTTGATTTTTATATCCACACGTTAGCAACTCAACCATTACGGTGGTGACACACGGACAGACAGACGGACAAGAGAGTGATCTTATAAGGTTTCCTTTTTACCTTTTGAGGTACCTTAAAAACGTAGGTAAACCATCACATTCAGACTAAATTGGCATTTAGGCTTTAAAAGACACAGATACATACCTGCACAGTTTCAAATATATTCTGTGGTAATATACGCCTGTATATTATTTCAAAATACGTCTTAATCGTTTTAATGTCGTTTCCTCAGGGACACAAGACTCCTAGCCCTCAGAACTGCAGAGAAGCTCCTAGGCGAAGTATCTCACATTGATCGCAAGCCTTTGCAAGCCATGTTGCAGCTTGCAACTAAACAAAAGCCGCAAGCTGAAAAAGTACTTCAAGATCTTCTGCCATTGGCCACCGAAGATAACTTCCAAGATGATCCGTATTTGATCTTGACTATTGCTAATGCGTAAGTGTATTTTGTCAAGGGTATCGGTTTTATGGCCTAAACGCTTATCAAACCTTTTTTTGGCTTTTGTCAGCACCTTTAAGACTGGACTTGTTTATTGATTTCATTTTTACTGACTTAAAAAATGAAGCAGTTAATCAATTCGACACGTATGTATCTAATATTGTTGGAACTGCACTATATTCACATTTGTTATTCTATGAGGGCTTCTAAACACGTGTGCCAAATTTCATAAGTGTATGTATGTATGTATGTTTGTCCGCGCATTTCATCGAAACTACTTATCGGATCGTGATCATTATTTCTGTGTAGGATTGAGCATCTCTTAACTTAGGTGTAGGTTAGTGCAAGTTTCATCAAAATCGGTCCAGCAGTTTTCAAGATATGGAGCTTATAACGGAACTCCTTAGCGACAAAGCACGAATGTGTAAATTGGGTTGTTATGGGTATTTTGTCAATCCTTTAGGTACCGTACTATAGATATTGCTCATTTTCAAATTATTTGTGATGAAGTCTGTGTCGAATATGATAAAAACAAGAGGTACTAAAGACTTCCAAAACGATAGTTATTTTGCAATTTTTAGTGTTTTGCTTTTGAAACCGGTTTATTTTTTGTGAAGTTTTTAAATTAATTCCAGAAAGTACTGTACAGAGGACCATGAACCCTTACTTTTATCCAGCTAGCCACCTTTTGCTAGTCATATTCAGCTAGTTTACATTATGCTTAAGACTTCATTGTATTTCAGGTACAACATAATAAAACAACCAACACGTGCGAAGAATATATTGAAAAGGACGGTATCTGCTATTCCTTGGACTCCTGAAAAAGCTGACGGATTAGAAAGGTGAGGTTCCTGATCTTTTAAAGCTCTTAGGACAACTTTACTTCTGCAACCTTGGGCGCACGGTAGGCGCAGTGGTTGAGCGATTGATTGCTGCTTTTTATGCTATTTGTATGACCTACAGATAATTGCTCCGGCTCTGGGTGTTTGTGTATATGAGTTCATATGTTTGTAAACGCACCCTCGATACAGGAAGAAATTTCTAGTGTGGGGCAAAGTTTAAAAAAAAAAATATATATATATACATATTTACCATAATTCAAAAGTTTCTAGAACAAAAAACATTAAAAAAACGGCCAAGTGCGAGTCGGACTCGCGCACGAAGGTTTCCGTACCATTATCGCAAAAAACGGCAAAAAATACACGTTTATTGTATAGAACCACCACTTAAATATTTTTTATTCTGTTTTTAGTATTTGTTGTTGTAGCGGCAACAGAAATACATCATCTGTGAAAATTTCAACTGTCTTGCTATCACGGTTCATGAGATACAGACTGCTGACAGACGGACCGCGGAGTCTTAGTAATAGGGACCCGTTTGTACCCTTTGGGTACGGGACCCTAAAAACCATGGTCCTAAATCTTCTTGCTGAGCGGAAAGAAGACAAAAAAACAATAAATAAATATTTTTTTCAGGTGTTGGCTGGAAGTTGCTGATGGTCAGATAGGTTCGGGCAGAGTGGATGCAGCAAAAGAATTACTCACCAAAGTGTTGAATCATAATAACTCCTGCGCAACAGCATATCAGTACTTGGGTAAGTGTTGATTTGATTCTTTCGGTTTGTTTTGAAACAGTCTGCTTTGAAAACAGGGGCTAATAATGTTATATCTGCTTTATTTTATTAAGTTTTTAAGCGACTTCCCAAAAACGAGGAGGTTATCAATTCGACTGCATAATATTTTTTACTAGCTGTCCCACGCGGCTTCGCTCCCGTCAACTGGCTACCTACCTACCCATCTACCCTGCCTACCATACCCTACATACCCAACCTACCCTACCTACCCTACATGATTGTTGCGTAACTTAAACTGTTTACGCAGCGCACGCAACGGAAGTTGCAACCTTTTTCATTTATGCTGCCTTCCTATTGGTCGTAGCGTGATGTTATATAGCCTATAACCTTCCTCGATAAATGGACTATACAACACACAAACATTTTTCAATAACAACCAGTAGTTCCTGAGATAAGCGCGTTCAAACAAACAAACAAACTCTTCAGCTTTATAATAATAGTATAGAAACTTTTTACTAGGTCAACCGATTTTGATGATTCTTTTTTTATTTGGAAACTGGTGCTTCTCGTGTGGTCCCATTTTAATCTGATCAAGATCTGATAAGTAACTTCGGGGATATACAACAGAATTCTTCAATAAACAACGGCAAACTCTCGAGATTGCTGCAATCACATGTCTGCTTATTGTTTACGCCATTTCATAACATAACATCACGCTGATACGCTCTAAAGGGGTACGCAGATATGTACAGTTTACCCTAGTACATTCACTTTACATCAGTTATGTTAGTTGGGTAATCTATTTGGCATAACTTTGGGCATTCTAGGTACCTTGCTCATTATGTATCATAACTAAAAAGTAAAAATAATAACTTTTGACTAACAAAAAAAAATACAGCCGAATTCCAAATAATAAATAAAAATAAAAATAAAAGTGAAATATTACTTTAATTTCGGCAGTCGGTGTTCCTGTTTCTTTGTTTTTTGACACCGACAGCCGAAATTGAAGTTATTTTAAAAAAGTTTTTTTAGAAGCATAGAGCATTATTTATAAGTCCGTCTGATGCCACCAAACTTAGGGCTTCAAACATTTTCGACAATGTACATCTTACTTTATATGGTTGGCTGACCCTAGATCTCTTATTCTACTTGGAATATTTTCTCTTTACAGGTTACCTGGCAGAAAAAGACCAGAACTACAAAAGCTCAGCACATAACTACAACAATGCTTGGTCTCACGGAGGCAAGAGCGATCTCGCGGTAGGATATAAGTTAGCACATTCGTACCTCAAACTCAAGAAGTACCCAGAATGCATTGTGGTCTGCCGACACATACTGAAAGTACACCCAGACTATCCCAAGATAAAGAAGGAGATATTGGAAAAGGCTAAAACTAATTTGAGGACTTAATTTGCATGTGTTTGCAAATTGCATATACAGAGAGCTAGATTATTTACAAGAAAATTATAACATCCCAGAGCACGTGGGCGTTCGTTGATAGAATTTGGTCGCACTATGGTACGTTTAGAAACTAACGGCACGGTAATGATATCTAACAGGATTGTGACTCGGCCCTGTCCTTGAAATAATTGCCTACAAGCGCGCGTCACGTAAACACGCGTTAGGGCTGTCCGCCTCTACCTACTTGAATTTCTTTCTAGTTTTGTGATTGAAAATATTATATTTTTTATTATACATAATTTAGATCTTTCTAGGTATCAACCATTTATAAATCTCATAGGTAATCATATCATAATGATATTTCGTCTAATTAAATAATGTATGTAAGTAGCTAAGTACATAAATAAGTAGTATTTTTAAACGCGTGCGTAGGTCGCTCGGGTGTCATTTTATCACCCTATCCACTTATTTATGTATTAATCCATGTATTATACTTGGTGGAAAAAGCGAAATACCTACCTACCTATTTACAAAAAAAAACAAATTACGTACTAATAGGTTACCTTTTTTTTTACTATTGATAGGCTCGCGCTTGATGGTGGTCATCTCACCTGATGGTAAGCGACGATGTGATCGACGGTGTAAAACGCTTGCCTAGAAGAAACCTAATCACTCTCGATAGAACTAGAAAACTTACAAATACAGACATTAAATTGAATAGTTTATTAATTATGAACACTATTAGTAGTGTAAGTATTAAGTAAGTAAAGTCTTGTCCTTTTTTTAATCATATATTCACAAATCGCACGCTAACTGCTTACAAAACCATCACACCGTTCGTTACTGTTGTGTATCGACTGCAGGCTGAATTTGAGCCGCGTATGTATGAATCTCGGTTCCGACCGTTTGTATGAAGATAGAATAATTTTAGGTATCATTACCGTGCTAAAGGCTTCAAACGGCGAAGATACAGAAGTTGTACGTATAATCAAATCAGTACACTTTCGGCGCCAGGAATTTTAATAGTACTACCGTCTGTATGCTGTCGGCGCGGCTACTGGTTGCGCTACAGACACTATTGGTACAAAAGGGCATTTATTTTCGTTTCATTGGTCTAGTAGAATGTACATGCATAAAGCAGCTACTAACCCTCAGTTTCCCACCTTAAAATTATCGGCGAATTAATGTGACAAATTGTCAAACACGAGTTATCTTGTGATTGGCTGTTGAAAATTCATTCAACCAATCACAGCAGATAACGCGTGCTTGACAATTTTTCACATTAATTCTCCGATAATTTTAAGGTGGGAAACTGAGGGTAAGCGTGATACATTGGGTTTGTAGCAATAGGCAAAAATGTATTTAGTGCTGAATCCTAAAAAATGCATAATATTTTAATATTGTAAATAAAACCGCAGTTTAATATGCATAAATATATTTTATTTCATTTCAATTCACTCGACAGTTGTGACATTTGCAATTATTTATTATTGAAACATTAATCAAAAATACTGTTTTGTTTCTACACTACTTGTTTTTATTATCTAGTTAGTAAGTTTAATCGTCCTTGTTGTCTTCTGCCTCGAGGATGGTCTTGAAACAGAAAGGCTGGAACACGTATCCCAGACCAGAGTAGAACTTGCTCATGAACTCCACCCTGGGAAAATAGAAATAGATTAGTTGAGATTCATTTGTTTGTTTCGGGTCTAAGGGTGTCTACACATCAAAGCTCAAAGCGTCATTTCATATAAAAAAAGCATTATTTGCTTGTTTCTAAATAAGGCCGCTGGCCTTGCCCGACGACTGCTTTATTGCGATTTGAACATGTATCAAAATCAAAATTATTTTTTGTATTTCAACACGACTGTACAATTTCTGCCGTAAAGCGAATCTGTCTTAAAACGAACCTGTCCTATAGCGAACAAGGGTACTTTAGGGTAGACACATAGGTACTTTTAAATTCACAAACAAAAAGTGGATCTAGTTGGTAACAGTTGGTAGTGTTTTAACAGTCCAACAGCAACCATCGGTCTGTTGCTCAAAAGAAACAACACCTTTCTGGTCGGAGGACCCTGACTTTTAATTGAGGTTGCGGGAATTTCCAACCTTCTCCGCACACCACTAAAGATACAAAGAGTACTTGTCTCCGATCTCTGTCGTACCAGCAACAAAATCAGACCTGATCAGCGAAGTTCAGCCAAACTTTCCTCCTGTGGGACCTTTTATTTTTGACATACTTCTGTTTTGAAGGAGTATATCTGTTCTGTTTTATCCTACTTTTGCGAGACCAATATTGACAAATGTCTGCAAGTACTCTTGTTTGTTATGATGCTGATTTTCGATTGAGTTTATTGGGCTTATGCCTGTATCTATATGGATGTCGTAGGAGAAAGAAGTCTAATTTCACAGTGATGGTTATAAGACAGTAAGAACAGTACTGTACTGACTTAAAATCTAATATTAAAAAAAGAACTTACCAGTGCAAACGCAGGGTATGGAGGAAAGCGGAAAGTCCCTCCATCATGACCAGGATGGCAAGGGTGAAGAGCGCCCAGAAACAGAAGGCGACGTACAGCTTGATAGCTCCGATGTAGTCATGGTCCTTCAGACCGAACGTCAGCACCATGCTCCATAGTACCTCCGACAACTCTGTGGATGATAGGCGAGATAAATAAGGCAGAACGGATATAATAATATTTTAAGAACTTGAATAGATAGGTGACATCTCTAAAAGGTTAAAACTTAGCTTATATTGCAGTTCTCTGGGTATCAATTTAAAGTTCGGCTACACTATCTTGCATGCGAAAAAACTGTTTGCAAATATTGGCGCAAAAACTGCATGGTGTCACACAATAGTGACTTGCGTGCGCAAATGGTTTGTGCAAAAATTTGCGCAATATTTTTATGGCTTTCACACAATTGCGACTTGCATGCTTGTTTGCCTTGATGTTGCAAACGTTTGCGCATTTATATTATTCCGTCTTCACGTGTATGCTTAATTGTGCAAATCAATTTTGTATAAACTAGCGTTTTGTGCAAGCCATTTGTAAAACAATAATTTGTGCAAATAAGATTGAGCATGTAGCCGGACTCTTAGGTATAATTCGCAAACCTTGTCGGCTGTGCTCTTTTAAATTACTTATTTCTACTTTCTTCTATTAATTGTAAATTTAGGAAAATATCATTAAAAAAAAAGTTTTACTTTTAATTGAATAGTAGGTCTGATTAAATTAAAAATAGTAACTTCTCTCTAGACAAAGGGAAGTGGATGTCGAAGAAGAAAAGGGAACACCCAACAGAGGGACGAATAAAGTCTTTTCTCGAACTAACACGATAATTTACAACAACAATTACCTGCGTGAGCAAGCGAGAGAGCCCACAATCGGAGGTACGAAGCTGTGTGCGAAATAGTACTGAGCACGTATTCGATGGTGTGGATGGCTTGGTGGATCATGATTTCGCTGAAGGGCTCGTCGTCGTGGTCGTGTGCGGCCGCCTTGGGCTCGGGCTTGGGCGGGGCGTCGTCGCCGAGGTCGGTTTGGTCTTGCATCTCGATGCCGGCGTTGACGCTGCCGTTTGAGTGTTCAGCCTGAGGGACACAGAAAATACAAGTTTTAGGGTCTATAAGGTGCTTGAGTGAGTCTAAAAGGATGGAGACTTTTCTTCCAATTAATTAAACCGGAACTTAAGGTTACACTAGTCGATCATTCTTCCATACAAACTAATAAAATATGTGAAAGTTAAGAGCGTCGAAAGTTCCATATTTCAACACTAATTTTAACGCATCTTTGGGCGGCAATAAATAACATAAGAAGAAAAATTGCAAAACGGCCTCAATACAGGGATGGATTACTAATTCAACAATGCAAATAATTTTATTTTGAAAATATACATTTAGTAGTTTTTTCATGATACCTAGATTCCCAAAGGTCTGTTTATAAAATTTCGCGCCCTCGTTTTCTTCCAAATCATCATCCATTTCGATACAAAATTGCAAAAGTGCTAATTCGTACGCGAACTAGCTTCTTACTGCTCATCACAGCATCTATCTCATTCGCACGTGTTGTCGTATGAGATGGCATGCATTTCAACACGGATTTTAACCTCGCGCACAAAATAGTTCGTGCCGTCGACTAATTGAACCTTAAGGGCAGTGGATTTTTATTTATACCTAATTAATTCCTCCGCTAATGATTAGATCTATTTTGAATTTTGGGAAAATGTCAACTTTCTTAGGAGACAAGTGTTAGCAGCGTAGTTAGAACGAAGCGCTTTATAATAATGTCTTGCTTCATCTATAGCATCATACGCCAGTGCCCAAATACACGGCGGCGATCAGAAATATTTCTTACGGTAAAAACTTCGGCAACATACCACTGTTAATTCGGTTAAAAACAAATGCAGTATGATAAACTGCTCAACATTATACAGTAATAAAATTATTCATTGAAACAGCAAACCCTTTTATTTGATACCCATATCATGGCGGTGCTCAAAAATAACTGGTCCGCCATCTTAGGCCGTCCGCCATATTGGATTTAGAATGACGTCACTTAACTAACCATGCATTGTCATCCAAACCAAACGTGTATGCAAGATTTGACCCGAACAATTAAAGCTTGTAAAATATAGTATTCATCATCGCTGTGACTTTAGACTGATATATTACGAGGACGGATCTAACGACACTAGTCAGTTTATTCACCTTGGCTTCCTTGTTCTTCTTCTTCCCGGCGAAGAGCAGATACAGCGGCTTGCCGAGCAACATGACGGGGATGCAGCACAGCCCCACCAGCACAAACACGCGCTGGATGGTGCCCTGAGAGTCGAACATGTACTCCTTGCAGCCGTCTGCCGGCTCCGTGCTGGAGAACAGCATCATGTTGATGAACAGGATCAGGACTGACGGCGCGCAGCCTTGGGAGTACGCCACATCTGGAAGGAACAATATTGAGAATGAATATTGTTAGCTTATAAATTTTGTATGTGGAAAATATAATCACATGCAGACTGATTCTGCTCTTTGCTGGATAAATGTATGTAATGCAGGACTCGATATTATAATGCGAGTGCGATAGCATATGTGCTGTCCTATTTTAACCCCAACGGCAAAAGAGGGGTGTTATAAGTTTGGCGTTTGTATCTGTGTGTTGTGTATGTGTCTGTAGCATTATTAGCTTCTCAGTTTTTATTTTGGTTTGAAAGGTGACTTTATCGAGTGTTCTAATGCTATGTTTGATGAAAATCGGTTGAGCCCTTCAAAAGTTATGCGCATTTTACTCTTTGAATCGGATTTTTTTCGCAAGATATCGTGTTATAATTACGTATTTCGATCGAAGCGTGTTTACTACTAGATACATATGTAGTTTGAAGAGGTATTTGTGTCGGTTTTTTTTAATATAATGTACTTGTAAGTCTTCAATCGCCTGATGGAGAGCAGTGTAGAGTCTTTATTGAAAAACCCACTAACGCTAACTGACCCTACCCTAATTGCGTTTCTGTTTTAACAGCACGACGCACACTCCTTACCTTATCTTTATTATTTATTTTTATAACTCGACTCCTTTCATTTTGATAACTCAACAATATTATTTGTGTCTGTGTGTTGGATTTGTGTTTTACGCTGTCGAGTAGACGGATTTTTGAACATATGAATGCAAGGAAAGCATACCGTGCGCTATTCTTTGAACTGACACAATTAGGGGCCCGGTTTTTAACACCAGACCGCATGTTGTAATCAAAGTCAAAGAAGCTTGAACTCTATTGATTTACTGGAAAGTAACAAAAATATTTGATTGCTTACCTTCAGAGAAAGCGCTGTACGAGACCCACTTGTAGAACATCATGAACACCATGTACAAGAAGAGCAGACACAGGAAGATAACTTGCGGCAAGAACTCCAGGAAGATTGAGTAGCGGCGCTGGAAGAAGCTGGAACAGATGGAGACATCACGTTATTGGTCTTAACATAAATCGTGACAATCTAAGAAGTGCGATGACGTTTCTAATTTTACATGCCGCGATAACTTTGTACGTAAGAAATTGAAAAATCTAATTCATAATCCTAATTAATTACTGTTACCCATAAACAAAAAATATCATTCATAAGCACCACGTTTAATTATTATTAAGTACTAGCTGTTGCCCGCGACTTCTTCTGCGCAGCTTTAGTACTTCGAATAGCTATTTTTTTTATATCGCGCCATAATATTGTAGTTGCCTTACTAGAGAAATTATTAGGTCAACATACAAACTTCCATCCCCCTTCCCAACCTTCCGGGATATAAACTATCCTATGTCCTGCCCAGGGTCTCAAACTATCTCCATACCAAATATCATCTAAATGGATTCAATGGTTTAGGCGTCAAAAGGAAACAGTAGACAGACAGAAAGAGCTACTTTCGCATTTATAATATTACTAGAGGACGCCTCGCGGTTTCACCCGCGTAGTTCCCGTTCCCGTGGGAATACAGGGATAAAAAGTAGCCTATGTCATCCGGGGATAGAATAGCTTCCCAACGGTGAAAGAATTTTTGAAATCGGTCCAGTAGTTTTGGAGCCTATTCGGTACAAACAAACAAAAAAATCTTTCCTCTTTATAATATTGGTATAGATAAGTATTTAAGTATGGGTCATAAAGCTGTCAAATCCGACTTCTTAGATTGTCACGACTATAGAAAGCAATTGACACTCAATATGATTCGCACAAATATATAGTATTGTAGCGGCATCTATACCGGGATAAATCTGACGTCACACCAATCTTCATCGCGCAATCAAAATATTCCACGCGATTTGAAGATATAACAGTTGCAAACATCCATTTGTTTGGAGGATCGTCCCATCTCCATGGCTGTTGCGGATCTTTACACCTTGTTTCGCATACCTCTGTAGTACAACATTGCCAGACATATTAAGTGTCTAAGACACAGAAAAATATCCTTTGTATTCAAACACATTTAAAAGGAAGTACTCCTTAGTATGCGTCTATTCATAAATTTTATTCGTGCATTATTTTCTATGAGCGCATTTTAAGTTACCACGTAGGACAGGATCTCATTTGTTAAAAAACTTCTATAATCAAAGCGGGGTTCGAAAGTTGACCATTTAGTTAGGCCATCTGAAAACATTAAGACTTTAACTTTTATAGCTAGCTAAACCAGTTTCAAGGCAAACTTACTTGTAGTTAACCACACTCATGCAAACACCGAAGATCATGTGCAGGACACCGAAAATGATGGACAGTTTCATTTTGTACGAGTTCAAGAAGATGATCTTGTTGTCAGCAGTCTGTGAACAAAGAACAAGACATTAGGAAGTGTACATTACAAGAAAGTATCGAGTGTCCTTCAATAGTCGCAAAATTATGTATTGTTTAACATTTATTGGAGTATCTGGTAGTAGAAATCTTGCAGGTGTTCCTAAACTCCATTTGAAATAACATTAGAAATTTTTACAACCACTTTTTACAGTCCATTCAACCAATTATGAGTTCTATGCCGTAGATATAAGGATGGCACAAAACGCTTAAACCTGTTGCCAAAACTAACTACAGCTACAACTAATACAGCTGCCATATGTCATATCACCAACGCAATAGAAGTCTAAATCGGTTGAACAAGCTGTAAAATGGGATTGTTTAAATGTCTAATGTTATCTCAAATGGAGTATAGTTATTGTGAGTAGAAGATGAAAATTCATTTTTGTATTGATATTGTTTTTACTTGAAGAACCAGTATAAAATAATATATTATGTACTGGGAATTTTGACCCATTAATAAAATAGAAATCTCTATGTTTTGAAAATGTTTAAAAGTAATGATAAAAAAACATTTCTCACCTGCCAAACAGGATCAATACCAATAAAGTACGGGTTGTTATTATAAGCGTCTTTAGGGTCCAAAGTCATAGCCGCATTGTTTTCCATAGTGGCATTGTCGTACGGAATAGTCCACGAAGAGCCGAATATATTCATAGACTTCGAGAAGATATCGTTATAAACCAGTCCAGTATACATTGAGAAGCAACCCATGAGAAGAATGATGTATCGACCAGCGAAGAAGATGTTCCAGATTTCGTTGTTGGATTTCTTTTGTGCGAGGGAGACCTCCTTGGCAACCATCCACCCGCCGAACATGGCCATGATGCAGCCGTGGCCCAAGTCTCCGAACATCACAGCGAATAGGAACGGGAAAGTGATGATGGTATATAAGGCTGTGGAAAAGAAATTACAGATTAGTCAAGTAAAATAAACTACCTCAAAATACAATAATTAATTAAAAACAGGCCGAGGTAACCAAGTTATGACCCATCCTAACTGATGGCGCCCGTTCACGAACATGGCGCATGGATTGGCACCACTGAGCTCAACTAACATAAAGGGAACCGAATTATCCAACACATGTGCTACCATCACAGAGACATTTGAGAGAGTATGACAAACTATTAACTGCCAGGGCACATTTAACCATATTATGTTGATGGTTTACGTGTACAGGTTATTTTAATTTTCTATAAAGTGCATTTCAGTAGTTATACTAGAACAGCTCATAGCGAAGTGAAAAGATAAACCAGTCAGCTATGTAATTAGCATGGCTCCACGAGTAACAGTCAAACTGGAAACTGTTTCTGGTGGTGGCTATATTATCAGTAACGCTGTTACACTCCAGCTGTGGGAAATTCTTATTTCTAATTTGTATGAAGCGAAGTGGCTTTCTGCCAGTAAGCGGAGAAACAGATTTCTCCGCTTACTTCTTATAAACCACGCATGTAACAAAATCCATTGATTTTGTTGTGGTTTTCACTAATAGAAATAGCGATAAACAAGGAATGTGTGTTTATATGTCGTAGGCAAATCGTTGAACTGGGCCAGTGGTGTCTCATCCCATACAAATAAACTTTTCCGATGTACTGTACTGATTATACTGATTATTTGATTTATCTATCGATATCATTAGATGGTGATCTATCTATCGCCGTGGAACGGAACAAAACGCGATCGATTTACAAACAATAATCGGTATAGGTAATCAGATGAAAAACGCTAGTTACGTGGCACGGTTTCTTTGTATGGGATGAGGCATCTGTATGCTAACTAGTATTATATTATTTGGGCCAATCGAGATCTGTTTGGGCACATCATTTTGGTGATGTGGCCAATTATTTCATGATGTGCCATAAAGTTGAGGGCAGATCGATGAGAGCAACCTATTTGTCGATTTGCCCAACTAGTCATTTGGCCACATCAAGATATGGCTGGGCGCATCGTAATGTAGTTCCATTTCGCGACACTCTGGTGGCACTGTTTGCGCTCTGTTAGCCGTGCTTACGTGCGAGAAAGATGGCGGTGTCACAAAAATCGAAATCTGTGATAATAAAAGCAATAACAGAGAGTTAATTGCAGAAAAAAATTATTTCCAAGTGAATTACGAGCATCACTTACAGGATTTTTATTTGCTAGTAAAATAATTATTATCTAAACTTCATTTTATTTGCTTGTACAATGGTCACACTACAGACTCTATTTATCCAAGCATGGCTGAGAAATCGTCAAACATTAATTTTCGAACGATATGGCGGGTATTAGACAGGCAATACAAGAAATGCCCAGTTAAACTTTTGGCCTACAACATATATAATATAGCGGACGCCTCGCGGTTTCACCCGCGTAGTTCCTGTTCCCGTAGGAACACAGTTATAAAAATTAGCCTATGTCACTTGGGGATAGTTTAGCTTCCCAACGGTGAAAGAATTTTTGAAATCGGTCCAGTAGTTTTTAAGTTAATTCGTTACATACAAAAATACAAATATTTCCTATTTATAATATTAGTATAGAGTATACGTAGATTTGTCGCTGGTGATGCAGAAGCAAGTCGCTAGTTAAATCAAATAAAAGTGTGTCCACTAACCAGGGTTGCACTCCCGGTAAGAGGCCACTCCATAGGAGTCGATGAGGTTCTGGAAGCCGCGCGTGAAGCGGTTGGTGCGGTTGAACGTCGGAGGCTCCTCGTCCGACTCGATGCAGTTCAGGAACGACGGGATCGAACTGCCGCATGCGTTCTGTAGAGACAAATGGATTATTAATTTTGATTTTAAACTAAACACATCAACACGGTCTAGGGATATTTTTATAAAAGCGAATTACTATCAATGTGTTAATTATTTATATGACATGTATATATTTACAAGATACGTTATTTAATATTCTAGCATTTTTTAATAATGGTTAAGGTACTTCGATTAAAATTTCAGGATTTTATGGAAAAAAAATGAAGCATAGACGGAAACCGTATATGAATTAACTTTTAATTTATGAGTAAAAACTGAAAAAAAATAGAAAAATCATTTAATTTGTGTTTATAAACTTGAAGTTAGTAGTCTGAGAAAGCGCCCATGATGTTCATAACACATCGGCAACGATTCGGCATGCTCAGAACAAGGTTGTATTGCTGCGGAATATTGTCCCATGTCCTTCTGAGGTGCGCAAAAAGTTGATATTCTGTAGCCAGATTTTCAGTAACTTCCTTCAGAGCTCTTCTTTGCAGCATATCCCACGCATGCTCAATGGGATTTAGATCTGGCGATTGAGCAGGCCAGTCTAAGGCCCTAACATTGTGTGTATGTAACCAAGCTGCTACCGTTCTCGCCGTGTGTGCCCGGGCATTGTCGTGCATGAACAGGAAATCTGTGCCCCATTTGTGTTCTGTGGGGCAAGATTACGGGCCCCAGCACCTGTTGGACGTATCGTTCTGCCGTCATATTGCCCCGCACCCAAACGAGATCCGTCCGTCCTCCAAGACGAATTCCTGCCCAAACCATAATTGTTCCTCCTTGGTATGGGTGAACTTCCTGAGGGTTCTGAAGACGGCTCCATCGTCCAGGAACTCGCCAAACACGCGTCCTTCGGGAATCTGGATGGAAGCCGAACCTGGATTCATCCGTGAACAGCACATTGGACCATTGCTCACGGCCCCAGTCCACGTGGTTCCGAACCCATTCTAATCGTTGTCCACAATTGCCTCTCCGTAAAGGTGGTACCCGGAGTGGTCTACGAGAGCGTAGATTGCTTTCATGCAGTCGCCTTCTTACAGTTTGGTCACTCACAAGCACTTGGTGTTCCACTCGCAGCCTTTGGACCAATTGAGTCGGCGTTGCATTTGGTTGAGCTCGCGCAGTAATTTCCAAAAATCGGTCTTGTCTGGGGGTAGTGATGCGACTTGGCCCCCGGTGCCTCTCCGCTACTTCACCTGTGGCACGATAGCGTGTCCACAATCTTGAAATTACATTTTGGTGGGTCCCTATGGCCTCAGCAACATTACGCTGAACAGACCCAGCTTCCAGCATTCCCACAGCTCGTAACATCTCCGCCCTCGTCAAATGTTGGCGTTGCATGGCTACAATACCTCAATTTTAACTTTATCTTTCGTTTAAAAATGAAAAAAAACTGTAACTAAACGTAATTCGTATTGTTTTCTAAATTTCGCACAAATGAAAATTCCCTCTCCTACACATCAAGACATTTTTATGCCACCGAAACAAAAGAATTTTCAAAATATTTGAATTTGGAATTAGTCTGAGATAAATTACAAACAAATCGGTGTATAAAAGATTCCAATGCGGCCAGTACTTTTCGAGTTATTTAATTGAGTATGAAATATCCCTAGACCGTGTTGATGTGTGTATATACTAATATAATAAAGCGAAATAGTATGATTGTTTGTTTGTTTGAACGCGCAATTTTTTTTTTTGTTTATTTGATAACCACATTCATGAGAAAGGCTATAGGCTATTTAGCATTACGCTAAAGTTATTCGTTAGCCTTAAATATTAATTTTTCTAAAGTAAGTCGGAAGAAAAACTGCGCTGAGATAGTGGCTATACGTGGTAGGTAGATAGGGTATGTGGGTAGGTACCTACCCTATCCTACCTACCTAGGTAGGATAGGGTAGATATGTAGCCAGTGTTAACGGGAGCGTAGCCGCAGGGGACAGCTAGTATCAACATATTGGTGAAATTGCTTCTATAAGTAAACTTCTCGAGGTGAATGTTATTGCAGTACTGTTGAACGCCGGCCTCTCCCAAGCATGGCTACAGCGACTGTAACTATAACGATGCCTTTATCCACAACCGTTTCAACGGCTTATTTGTAACTTATCAAATTATTATATAATATTACTGAATTTTCAAAGAGCTACCTCGAGAATAGCTCTCTAAACTCATGCAACTATTACAAAATATGATCAATTAGTTTGGTAGTTGCAAAGCTGTTAAGAACCCATTGTTAGTATAAAGTTCTAAATACAAAAACTGGGCTAAAGCTCGAAAGAAAACGACTGTATCAGTTGTGTTAATCAAAACATAAGAAAAATATAAAGATATTGAATTACACGACATAATTTCTTTAAACAACATGGTATACTCACAGATCCATCAGCCAAAGCCTTCTGTACATTCGGCAGATCAGCAGTAGGCACCCAGCACTCTCCGATGAGGCACTTCTTGGTGACGTCCATGTTGAACAGATTGAGCGTGTGGTAGATGGCCTTCATCTTGCGCACCATGATGGTCCAGCTGGTCAGCTCCTTGGCCACGCTGGCCAGGACGCGTTGTCTGTGGTCGCGGGTTTGGTTCAGGACCTGTTGAAGGAGTTTAGTTTTATAATATTTTTTATGAAAATTTGATGATGGATCAGCTTAATATTATAAATCTAGAAAGACACTACGGTTAAAGTAGAGGTAAATCAGCAGAGCAGCTACCTTTTAACATAATAAGGCAATTCACAAGCACGCGTTGTGTGTCTCTTATTAACTTGTAATAAGGTCTAAATTGAAATAATTGTTGATAACGCGTGTTCGTGAAATTTTATTAAATGTGGGGCATATAATGTGTAGCCTTTCTTTGAAATCTCTGTTCAAAAAACATAAAAAGACCGGCCAAGTGCGAGTCGGACTCGCGAACGAAGGGTTCGGTACCATTTACCAGGTACCAGGTTTTTTGTATGGGCCCCACTTAAATATTTATTTTATTCTGTTTTTAGTATTTGTTGTTATATCGGCAACAGAAATACATCATCTGTGAAAATTTCAAATGTCTAGCTATCACGGTTCATGAGATACAGCCTGGTGACAGACAGACAAACAGACAGTGGAGTCTTAGTAATAGGGTTCCGTTTTTACCCTTTGTGTACGGAACCCAAAAAACTAAAACAAAATTAAAACAGTTACTTTAGCGTAAACTGTAGTACCTATTTATATGTTAACAGTTAATACCCTATTTCATTACAGGAAATAAAACAAAGGACAGTGCATGATCAGTAGTTTACAAAGCACAATGGTCAATTTAATCGCAAACAGCGATCTCTGCCGCTATTCTCCGTATAAAGGGCACGCTTGTTTGTATGTTTTTATACCCATGAAACTCGGGGCTAACCTGCTTGATGCTCGCTTTGATAAGTAGTGGTAGTTTCCTTATTTTGACCTTTTAACTGCCGTCTACACAATAGGAATGTTTTCTGGGTAGGAAAATTATAATTATATTCAGTCCGTCAGTGAGATTAACAAATAATATTGAACCCGTATTTTTGTGCTTTACAAATAAATTTAAATTGACAAAGATAAAGCGCATCAAGTGGAAGTTTGTGACATCACTTTATCAGTAAAAAGTGTAGCACACCGTGACGTCACACGGTATTTCAACGCGCTGTATCGTCGTATTTTTTGTTTACGTGTCAAAAGACAAAATACGTGACCAATATTTTTAGGTTATCTAACTGACGGATAGTTTTATTTTTGTCAACTACCCTATTGCTTTTGTTTTATATAGTGATTTTTCTGCGATTAAATCAAGTTAATTGAATTACATTCAGTAATTTTTGAATCGAAAGCAAGAAGATCATTAACTCCGAATAGTGCAGTTGCAGAGAAAGCGTCAAAGGTACCTTTGACGCTTTCTCAGCCTATTTTATAATAAGCCATAATTGGATCATGACCAAATTTTTTACGTAATCGCACAACGGAATGTGTCACACTGGAAAATAAATGTAGCACAATAGACACATTACACAGGAAACACACATACACATTTATTTACACACAAAAACACTACACGCACACACACACACTACACTATATTATTTTCCAGTGTGACACATCCCGTTGTGATTTCCGTTGTGTGATTACGTCAAATATTTGGTCCTGACCCAATTATAAATTTGAAAAAGTCACATTGGTACGCGTAAAATTCCCGTGATATATTGTTTTCCAATTATGTACTTTCTATTTCTAAGTTTATCTTGGACATCATAGACAACGGTGAAGGGAAATACCCTCGGAAGGAAACCTGGACTTGTATAGTTAATGTAAGTCCAAAATAGCCAAGTCAGTGCCTGTGGGGTCACCAAAGGCGGTTTAATTAAGTCTTACACCAGAGGTGACCACATCCTCACACGAAAAAGAAAGAAATAATAACTTACCATGTTAAGATCTTCAAGCCTAGTGCGGACTCCCTTCACCATGTCCTGTCTCTCGGTGTTGGATGGCGGGCAGGGGTACAGCGACGCGTGGAAGCCGGAGCACACCTTCTTGATACGCGACTTCAGCTGTTCTCCTTGGAAGAATGCTACGAATACTGTCTTGTAGATTTCGTTGCCCTGTGGATGATTTTATAATTAGAATTTTTGTACTGAACTCATACTTGTGGTTGTAGATTGAGATAAGAGGGGTGCTTGAGACTAATTTATAACAAAAACTTTTTTTTTGTGTTATTAGCATACCCTTTCATTTCATACCCATATCATATCAGTGCACAAAAAATAACTAGTCCGCCATCTTGGGCCGACCGCCATATTGGATTCAGAATGACGTCACTTTGCTAACCATGCATTGTCATCCATACTAAACGTGTATGCAAAATTTCATCTTAATCGGTGGAGGATAAATGCTTTAAAATTCAGTTGCAAGATTCGACCTGAACACACTTACATACAAACATACATTGCAAGTTAAATAAATGCTTGTAAAATATGGATACACAAAAAAGAGATGTTAGAAATATATGCACAAATTGGAACGAAGTCTGGCAAAGGAATCAGAAGGACACAGAATCATGTGTTTCTAAAGGTTCCTGGGGGTCTACTCTCTAAGCACGAAGTCCGTAGTTTCGGCCTTCGTTACGGGTGTTTCCTACTCCCTATTACCTACGGACAGATGATTCATTCGGGGCCCGAAATAAGAATGAATGACAACACAATTTGACAGTTGTACTTCGGAGTGAAAAAAAACAGTTATGTTCAATTTTCGGACCGGTAAAAATAAAAACACATTGGGGTGAACTGTGAAATAAGTTTTTACCGGTCCGAAAAAGTAAACTGTTTTTTTTCAATCCGAAGTTTAGGAATACTTTCGGACGGGGCCCGTAACGTCGGTGACGGAGATAGGGAGGAGAGTCAACTCCCTATCTCCGCCGTCACAGTGTAGACCCCCTGGTCATAAAATTCTTCGACAAAACTTCGAATACGAGAATGAGAATTCATCTTTCAGTTACAGATTGGTTTTTGGTCTCGACATAGATAAGCGAAGCATGTTTTCATCTTTTTCCTTTTAAAGGCGGTTTCGGATTCATCGATAAAACTACTTCATTTTCAGAATTTAAGAACACGGACTATCATAAGAGAATATTATTTGGTACTCTAGATGTCCAGAATACACATTCGGAATAGTTTAGGTAAAATTCAATACTCACAGTAGCAGGATCCTCCAACGGCTTATCAAGCTCAGCCCTCCTGAGGAAGACGTTTCCCCTGGAGATACGCCACAGCATCCGCTCGAAGGCAGGCACTCTCTCTCGGTTCACTACACCGGCCACGAAGCCTAGGCGGCCACGGGTGGCGGCCTGTTGGCCTGTCTCGTCTGATATTAGTGACCTGGGAAGGTGAGATAGTAATTAGCGCATTTATTAACTAGTAGCTTCGCCCGCGTAATAGTCTGAAATTATCCCTAAGGAACGCTACACCAAGGTAAAAAGTAGCCTATCCCTAAAATCTATCTCTGTGCCAACTTTCGTCCAGATTCGTTCAGCCGTTCTGGCGTGATTGAGTAACAAACATACCCACATCCATCCACCCAAACTTTCGCATTTATAATAATGACAAAGTAAGGTTACTAGCTTCTGTCAGCGGTTTCGCCCACGTGATAGTCGGAAATTATCCTGAGGGAACATATTCCCGGGATAAAAAGTATCCTATGTGCTATTCCAGACTATGATCTATCTCTTTGCGAAATTTCACCCAGATCAGTCCAGCCGTTTGAGCCTGAAGAAGTAACAAACATACAAACACACAGACTTTCGCCTTTATTAGTGTGAAAAGTGACATTAGAAAGATGCTTCTTCTACATATTCGCGAGCTGGCTGACCAAAACCAGATGTATCCTCCGACTGCACAGCATGATTTTCTTCTTGTTTACGTCTTTTTAGTTCACTTTTTAAGCAGTCGGGTTTTTTGATTTTTTTAATTAACTTTTTTTATTTAGAACTTTTTAGTTATTTTTTTATAGAATTAGGTACATTTAAACATATAAGTGGTATATATTTTTGAAATCACCTCCTTAAACTCTTTATTTTGATACCCCACACGATGGGTTTGGAAGAAAAAAAAAATTGTCACCAACAAAATGGCGCCCAACATCCGCCATTTTTCTTTTCCAATTTTTATGTAGCCAGTGACACTCGCAGGGTTAAGACGAATCGATTGACGTAAGAATCATCAAAATCGGCTAACGCGTTTGGTCTCTAGAACGCCACATAGGAACAAACATACATACATAGACTGATAAACACATTACCCTCCTTCGGCAGTCGGGTAAGAATCGGTCCATGGAAACATTATTTAATATTCTTGTTTCATGCTTAGACATCCCACCCATACCACATATTACTAAATAGTTACTTCGTAACCCATACGCACATTAAAGCGTTTGGAAATACTTCCATTGTGCTTACAGCTAAGCAGTGGCATTCCCTGCCGGAGTCTTTGTTTCCTGATAGCTACAACCTAGGGGTCTTCAAGTCAAGAGTGAATGTTACTTCTAGGCAAGCGTGCTTCACCGTCGACCACATCATCGCTTAACATCAGGCGAGATAAAAGGGGGTCAAACGCGGGCCTATAAACGATTTATCGTACTTACAAGTATTTTTAAATACCTAATATTACCTAAGTAGCCATATCAGTTCCCGTCATGTTCATGATTGTATTAAGTACGTCAATAACACATGAACAGGCGTTTATATCCTCATAATTTAACCGGGATTATGCCGTCATCACATGACTAGTAGAAGATTTAATAAAACTCAGAATCAATTATATACTCAACAAAATTTTCCTTCATAGTTTTGACTACTCACTTTTTTACAAATAGGTACCTACCTATATATTAGCTCATGTAAATTGCACCGGCAAACATCAGAATTAGAACGTGCTAAATAGGTGCCTGGACTAGTATCTTTAGTTAGTCTGTACTCCATTTATGTATAATCCATTTTGCACAGTGCTGAGCATCCTTGAAGCTCGTTTCGATGTAAAGAACTTTTGCGTTTCAAAATTACGTTATAGGTATGGGTTTATTACATTAACTAGCTGACCCTCGGGGCTTCGCTCCCGTCAACTGCCTACCTACCCTGGCTACCCTGCCTACCTTGCCTATCCTGCCTACCATGCCTACCCTGCCTACCCTGCCTGCCCTGCCCCTACCCTGACTTCCCTGCCTACCCTGGCTACCCTGCCAACCCTGCCTACCCTGCCTTCCCTGCCTACTCTGCTTACCATGCCTACCCTGCTTACCCTGCCTGCCTTGCCTACTCTGCTTACCATGCCTACCCTGCCTACCCAGCCTACCCTGCCTATCCTACCTATCCTGCCCATCCTGCCTTTCCTGCCTACCATGCCTATCCTGCCTACCCTGCCTACCCAGCCTACCCTGCCTACCCTGCCTTTTCTGCCTACCCTGCCTTTCCTGCCTACCCTGCCTATCCTGCCTACCCTGCCTACCCTGCCTTTCCTGCCTACCCTGCCTATCTTGCCTACCCTGCGTACTCTGCTTACCATGCCTTTCCTGCCTAACCTGCCTATCCTGCCTACCCTGCCTACCCTGCCTTTCCTGCCTACCCTGCCTATCTTGCCTACCCTGCCTTCTCTGCTTACCCTGCCTACCCAGCCTACCCTGCTTACCCTACCTATCCTGCCTACTCTGCCTATCCTGCCTACCCTGCCTACCCTGCGTACTCTGCTTACCATGCCTACCCTGCCTTCCCTGCCTACCCTGCCTTCCCTGCCTACCTTGCCTATCCCGCCTACCCTGCCTATCCTGCCTCTCCTTCCTACACTGCCTACTCTGCCTACCCTACCTACCATACCTACAAATTTTTATCTATCATCAATAGTTTTCTCAGCGCACGCCAAATAATGTATTTTACAGGCAACATTTTGCTGCCTTGGGTTACATTATTGCAATTTTCATAAGGATCTCTATTTTTTTTGGAATTATATTATAGCCTATGACACTCAGGAATAATTTAGCTTTCTACTGGTGAAAGAATTTTCAAAATCGGTTCAGTAGATTCAGAGATTACCCCTTACAACGTCACAAACTCACAAACTCACAAACTTTACCTCTTTATAATATTAGTATAGATAAAATTCTATTTTCCTGGTATTATTTTCCTATTCCATTATCACGTCATTTCAGGTCAGGTGGTATTTTTAGTCGACCGCATTGTTTCAGGGTATCAATTCGAATTTTTCCTTATTTACCTTGTACCATAAAGTCTAATTTATCCAGGCAATATTATGCTATATAAGTAATGATTGTTTTGAAAAATCTTAATAAAATAAAGCTTTTCTAAACGGACAAATTTGTTACAGGAATATTAAGGAAACGGTGGGGTAGGGGCAACAGCGTTATTGCGGAAGTGAATTCGGTAAGGCAAAGCGTTTGACCCAATGAAAGCGTCCCATAATTTTTGTCAATACTATTTCATACCCTTTCATGGGGTTAAACCTTTTGCCTTGCCGAATTCACATACACAATTGGGCTATGCCAAAAATGCCAAATTACTAAGTGCCGGATAAGTTAGCTTGTCTCTACTGTACTGCGATTTTTTCTAGGCAGCAAAATTTTGCATCAGTAACATCACACTTACTTGGTCATCGAGTCCATGCCAATCTCCTCCTGGGCAATGAAGAAGGCCTCAGTCTTCTCCAGCACATGTCTCAACTCGGTGAGTTCCAAGTAATTCTGTTTCAAGTTCACAGCGTTGTGGGACAGCTCGAGGATTTCGTTCTCTGTCTTCTCCAAGTGGGCCTGGAAAGGGATAGTTGTTGAACTGTATTGTTACTATGGCATCATGATGGTTTTATGTAGAGAGGAGTCGGAGGGGTGTGGCCGGATTAAACTGTCGTTGAAGTTGACTGCTGAGGAGTGTAGGCTTATATTATACTAGCTGTCCCCTGCGGCTTCGCTCTCGTCAACTGGCTGCCAACCTAATCTACCTACCTACCTACCTACCCTCCCCCACCCTACCCTACTCTATCTACATCTACCTACTCTACCCTACATACATGATTGTACGCAATGCACGCAACGGAAGCTCTCTATAAGGAATATTTTGCCCGTTTTTGCAACATTTTTTATTTATGCTCCGCTCCTACTGGCCGTAGCGTGATGTTATATAGCCTATAGCCTTCCTCGATGAATGGACTATCCAACACAAAAATAATTTTTCAATTCCAACCAGTAGTTCCTGAGATTAGCCCGTTCAAACAAACTCTTCAGCTTTATAATCTATACTAATATTATAAAGCTGAAGAGTTTGTTTGTTTGTTTGAACGCGCTAATCTCAGGATCTACTGGTCCGATTTTAAAAATTATTTCACTATTCGATAGCCCGATTATTGAGGAAGGTTATAGGCTATAAAACATCACGCTATGACTAATAGGAGCGGAGTAGTAATCAAAGATGCGAGTGAAACCGCGAGGTTCAGCTAGTATTAGTATAGATTTAGCTAGGATTTTCCCACGGCTTCGGTGTTGTAGCTTATCTCACATATAAACTGTGCAGTTTCGGGGATAAAAGTGTCTCATGGCATTGAGCGACAGTGTACCTTTTTGTGACATAAATATGGTACAAACGATAGAGAGATTGTCTGCATGTGGTCATCCCTATGCATTAGGATAGGAGAAAATTCAGGAGCTTACAAAAAGCTTTGTTACATTCTCGAAACCACAAGCCTAAACTGGAAGATAAACTGTCCGTAGCCTAGTAGGTTTCGCCCAAAAATTGCCTGAATTTCGACGGTGCAACATTTACAACAGTTTTATAAACATTGTCGCACTGTTTACAGTGGTCCATTGTGTACTTGATTGTATTCGAACAATACTTTGTTGTCACAACAAATAAGTTGCAACTCAGGAAGTGAGAGTAGTGGTCCATTATCCCTGTCCATGACGCATGTCGCTTACCGAGAAGAGACCTACATGCTCTCAGAATAGAGGTCAGATCAGGTTAACAACCTCTTTGTTCAGATATACTTATCTGTCCCCTTTAACTCCTATCCCGTTTATTTATGTAAATAAATTGACCTTGGTGCAACAAGTCTTTTGTAAAATAAATGAGGCCGAGAGTAAAAGAGCTTGTTGTTATAAATAAGTGCGTGACGAATATACCAAACTGATAAATTGGAGTAATTTCCCAATTCTACACAAAACTCGTGTTTATTATTGCCTAGGTATTGGAATTTCCATTATGAAATACATAGCAACCATTTGATATTCTGTGTCATCGGGTATGTTATTAATCTAGCCGGAATGGTGCTGAATTGATGATAAAAAAAAACTGGCCAAGTGCGAGTCGGACTCGCGCACGAAGGCTTCCGTACCATTATCCCAAAAAACGGCACAAAAATCACGTTTGTTGTATGGGAGCACCAACATTTTTTTTTTTATACCTTGCCCCACTAGGAATTTCTTCCTGTATCGTGGGTGCGTTTACAAACATATAAACTCACATACACAACACCCAGAGCCGGAACAACTATCTGTAGGTCATACAAATACTTGTTCCGTGCGGGAATCGAACCCGCGACACGCAGTGCACCAGTCAATCGCTCAACCACTGCGCCAACCGTGTGCCCAATTTTTAGTATTTGTTGTTATAGCGGCAACAGAAATACATAATCTGTGAAAATTTTAACTGTCTAGCTATCACGGTTCATGAGATACAGCCTGGTGACAGACAGACGGACAGACGGACCGCTTAGTCTTAGTAATAGGGTCCCGTGTTTACCCTTTGGGTACGGAACCCTAATAATAGGGTCCCGTTTTTACTCTTTGGGTACGGAACCCTAAAAAATGACAATCCAAGTCCCGGAATCCCATCCTTTTTCTGATCCTTGGAATCGCTACAAGATCTTAAAGCTGGTAACTCAACTGCGCTACAGAAATTAAGATGCACTGTCGCCAACGCTGCTTACAAATCAGCCTTATTACAACACTGCAGCCGGGCGAGCACGGCCTCTGTGATAGGCTTGTGTCATGCATATTATCACGATATTTGCTCCCAAACTGTGATAAAAATATGTGACTCAAGCCTGTCACAGTATGCTGTGCTCGCCCGGCTAGTGTCACTCGAATTATAAGGGAACTACTTCAGTTACCCGGGTAATACCTCAGTATTCTATGTGTAAATTCAGCCATGATCTATCAAATCAGTCAATCAAAGTGCAGCCGTTGACTGGATAGTATTTGTATGTGTTTATAAGTAGATGGCCTATGTAAACAAATCCTTACCTCAAGATCGATTATCTCCCTCGGGTTGGGGGCTCTGGGGGCCTCTTTGACGGCCGGTACGTGTACCCCGTCCTTGTTGACTTCAGCCTCGATGTACCGAAGCTTGCGCTCCATCTCGTCGCAGCGACGGACTTCATTCACGAATTTACGCTGGAACGCGTTCACGTCCGGGTTTAACTGGAAATAAAGGTACAGGTTTAATAATTATGCATTTCAGTAGTAAATAGCCGCCCCGAGTCAGGAGTCAGGATGTGTCTGATTTAGGGCAATATGACCCTTATTCCCTGGGACATAACGGTAACTTGTGAAATGAGAACGTACCAATAGGTACACCTCTAGGGTGATCCTTTGTGTGATGTTATATTAGGTACCTACTTTAATGTTTAGCAGGGGCGTAGCTACCGCGGTATCAGCCGTATCAATGATACGGGGCCCCAGAACTTAATGGGCCCCGACGCCAATCACAATGAAAACTTAATCTATCCCAGTCATGCAGGATTCTCTCATTTTAAAATTAATATTACTCGTTCTTTAAGTTATTCAAGTCAAAAATCCAGACACCTATTTTAGGAATTTTGTAAAAAGAACTTGTTCTTCCTTGTAGTGTTTACGAGTGTTTTTATCGAGCAAAAAGGGCCCCAAGAAATTTCTAAACGAGGCCCCTTTATGACTTGCTACGCCACTGATGTTTAGGTAGCAGAAGGTGGCCGTCAAATTTCGATTAAAACGATTCCTTATGAGACCACTACACACATAACACACCGAAGTTGCCAAGGGAATTTTACAACAGGTGTGTTGCTATGTTGACAATGGAAAATTTACGAGAAGAAGCGCAATATCGCACGCATGTAGCTAGTAAACGGAATGTGGGAGGGCCTTGCCTTGGCCCTACAAAACTTTCGTTTCTCTTCTGCACATATTTGTTATGCTAGCTGTGCAACCGAAGATTTTGTATGGTATGTCTTCGTTTAACAAACACAGGTGTGTTTTAGTGCTGTAAGCACGTTCAATTGAAAATAAAAAGGTCCTTGTCGTTCAAAAAGCAAGCTAAAATTCTACCTGCCTGACTCTGCACTTTGGCTAATGTTAAGTCGGTAGTCGGTATTTGCTTTATCGTCTAAACTTTATACTCGGATCCAAAACTGTTTTTGTGTGGTCTTAATCCGGTAAATAAAAACCTAAGAAAGTCGTGAGTGAATTCATTTCAAAATAATCTGAATTACCAAGTCCAATTCTTTAAACTGATTCTAATTATACCAATAAGGACTTTGACCTGAGTCAAAATATAATACAGATTTGTAATAGCAGCTTTTTATTCATTTCCTGATTAATTCAAAAGGTCAGAATGTATTATAAAGCGGTAGGTACCTATTAATAATATAAATATTGCTTCGTCAAGGCCTATATTCAGGCATCGCAAAAGATGTGGGGATTAACAAGTCAAAATTAATAAAATTGTTCCATAGTAGGTAGCCCTAAAGCAAAACAGTTGGAAGTAATGAGAAGAGGGACTTTGCCCAATCGTTGGAAGATACAGGCCAGTAACCGAGTAAATGAAGTTAGTCGTAAGGTGCATTTATCCTTCCACACTTTAAAAAATCTTCAGTCTTCTGCCATTTAATACTAAAATGTATTTAGCCCAAACCTTAATTCAGCCGATCATAAACTACGCCGATGCCTGCTATCTGGATGGTAGCAATTAGCATCGACATGGTTGCGCTCAAGCTCATTTAAGATCTCCTCAGTAATAAGGAGCTCTTAAATATGCTTGTGCGCTTGCAAAACCTGTGTATTCGTTTTGTTTTTGGTGTTAGTAAATACGATCATGTCTCTCAGTTTTGCAAATATCTCAAAATCTTTTTTTTATTTCACTATGTGAAATAATGGGCACTTATAAAACGTCGACAAAAGGTGCACGGTTTGGGTTGGTCGTTTCCTATGGAGAAGAACCGGCAAGAAACTCCATGGTTACTCTTTTAAAAGGTTTGGTTTTACAACATTTTCATGTTACAGCATTAGTACTATGGGGAGACAACGTAGGCCCGACAATAAGTCGTAAGAAACTAAAAAAAAAAGATTATATAATATATAAAAAAGTTAACAAATGTTAACTAACATCTAGAAGGCCTACAATGTTCACACATTCACAAAAATCTCAAGTGGCTCCCTAACCGTCTTCACAGGAACAATCGCATAGTACTCGTATGTCTCCTGTTCAACATCCTTTTTAACCCTGCATACCCTGGCTACCTGCGCGACCGTTTTTCGTTTACTCGCCCTGCTGACATCCCGTGTAGATCCCTCCTTAAACTCCATCTCAATTTCCCATCCCATAAAACTCGTTTCTATTCCCACTCCTTTTCTGTTCATGCAGTACGACTGTGGAACTCACTTCCACCTAAGATCCGTGACGCTAAAAGTATCTCTATTTTAAAAAAGCAAGTAAAAGAACACTTTCTTTCTGCTATCCCGTGATCTTATATATTATAGGTATTTATTTATTTTATAGTAGTTATGTATTTTTAGATTCCCGAGGAATCGTATACAATTCCTGGTTTTCACAAATTGCCTATAACATACTATGATGATTAAACCCTGCTGGTTTATTTTTTTATCCCATTTTATATGCCTTCTTTTAGTCTTCTTAAATATTTTAGGTAGAATAGCTTTCAACTTACTGGCACGTCGAGCCAATAGACATTCGATGGATCCTATCGTTGCAATGGCTTTTCGGCGAAACGGACGCTTGATATTAGGGCTATTCGAAAAAGTGGTACAGCGATGCTATGGAATTTCGGCTATTCGGACGTTCGATCTGATGACTTCGTGGAAATAGCCATCGGGCATTATGACATTCGAAATCAAACAGTAAACCCAATACATGTTTATGAATAATATCCTCAGTACTAAAGCCTACTCGATGATGCAGTTCTAATCTCACACTCTTCTAGACTTTTCAAAACAAGAGCATTGTTACTACAGGCAACCTAGCACTTTACCTTGTTATTTATTTATAAATTGATCATCAATACAACATTGGAAACTCAAAACAGTGAGTCATATGTTGCACAAATTAAAGCTGGTTACAAATTACTATTATTAGTCCTGTGTGTAAATACATAATAAGAGGCATAATTAAGCTCAACATGTTTTATTTATTGCACAATTTCTGAGGCCCTAAGGTAAACAGTTAGTTGTAATTTTTTCCTTAGCTATCCTAAAATCTTATAAACCTATGTAACCTATTTGAATAAAATTGCTAATAGGCCATAGCCAAGTGTCATTCGATGTCAGCGAAGGTCGAAATGCCAAAATGTTAGGTATTCATCACGTGACATTTTCATAACGCTTGGGGGCGTCCATTTATTACGTGAGCCAGTTAGAGGGAGTGGGTGTCGAGCAAAATCTCACTCAATCTCACGTGGGGGAGATAGGGGGTCTCGGCAAATATCACGATTTTTTTTGCCGCGTCTTGCGTAGTTGCGACAAATTCTCCACTTAAATTACCCGGGGTTCACAGTACATCAGCGCACTATGTACGACCCTCATGGATTGTCACACGTCTAGATACTGAGTTTCTATGTGGAAGTGACAACAGTTTAGAGCGGCTTAATCAGCGTAAGGTTGAAGGTCGCAATGTGTGCTTTAGTTACCCAATAGATAAACAGTAAGCATGGAATTGAAATAATTTATCGCAGTCGGCGTTTCCGCATAACCATAGCCTGGGAGTGTTTAAGACAAGAGTAAATGAGTTGGTTTTTGACAATCATGCTACATCGCCAACCGCATCGTTGCTTACAATCAGATGTGATGATACTAATCAAACAAGAGCTCACAACTAAGTAACTCTTGTCTTCCTATTAGTTATATTTTTATACGCATGTATTTGCTGGATATGTATGTGTCTATGTAAAGGAATATTTGAATGTGATTTTCACCCCTTTTTCAAGGACACACTTTATCAAGGACCGATGACATGCAATGAATAAAAAATAAAACAAAAAGAAATTTATCTTATTTTTTCACACTTAACTAAAAAGTAAAAAATATATATAAGTTAAAAACAAATCAAACCAAACATGCTTTAATAGAAAACCAATCTAAAAAGTAGAAAATAATTTTCAATTATTAATAGTGTGATTAACAAAAATATATATTTTATTGTAAAACAGCGTGGCGTGCTTGATGTTATTGTTATAATATTTTATAGATATTGGTAAAAATAGTGTTTGTATAATTTGAAAATATATTAAAAAGCTGGGGTGCTTTTTAACAATAAAATATGTTTATTTGTTAATTAACAAAATTTAATTTATTGAAAATTATTTTCTACTTTTAAGTTTGACTTTCTATTAAAGCGTGTCTTTTGTTTTTTTTACAGCTAATCCGTTAAACCAATTCGGTGGATTTTGGTATTACAGATAGTTTGGACCCGGGAGAAGGATATAGGATTCTTTATATCCCGGGAAAACATTATTTTGTGAGCTAATTTCAACTTTTAAGCGGGTGAAGCCGCTGGTAGAAGCTTGATTATAAAAAAAATAAATCGGTTTAGATTACCCCAAAAAACGGATTCAAAATGGTCTTAAACGTTTCTTCAACTACGTGTTTAAATACTACATCACATTTATGTAATTGTAGCTAGATTGTTTGTGTCAATTTTAAATACTAAATCACATACATTTAATTGTAGCTAGGTTGTTTGTGTCAATTAGAATAGATTGTCATGCACAAATGTCAGAGCCAGTTAGCAGTTAATTAGCCTTTACGATCGGCGCCTTAGAGCAATGTTTTTGAGCGACCGTATCCGGCAGAAGCATCCTGAGTGCAGGGTCGACTGCTTAGTAATGCGATTATATTAAATTGACGCAAATGGTCACAAGCGCGTATTTGAAAGGTAGAAAATGAGCTTGTGAATATTTATAAACATCATTTTACTAAGGGGAGACTGAGCACCAAGGCAAGGCTGGAGACGTTGGAGCCTAGGAGTTGGGCCTTAAACTGAAATTTTAACTAGAGTTAAAACGGATACTTATTTGGCCGGATACCGGATATTCGGCCAACCTTGTAGCCGGTTAGCCGGATAATCGGCGGAACATTGTTTTTCGTTTGGTGCAGCGCAAGAAGCGAGTTTGCGAAGGTGGCGCTCGAATGATCGGGTAGATTCGGTCGAATTCGGGTCTTTTCGTTCATGAGCGAAGTTAGCAATTGTTTCATTGACTTGTTGAATTGATTGCATACAAGATCGTATGCTCGTTTATTTATTTTATTCGTTGTTAAAATGCTTTTGTTATTTGAAGAAATTTTATAATTCTGCAAAGATTTACCGACGAAAAGTAACATCGGTCGCTTGGTGAAGAAAAGATCGCCTTTATTTGAATATTTTGATATAGACAGTGATAATCATAAATTTGCTGATTGTATTTGTTAAGTGATCTAAATAAAGTAATTTAATTAGGTAATAAGAATGGATATTTCGTTTTTTTTTAAATCCGTTATGCGACCGGATAGGTGCTTGTGTTCCGGTATACGGCCGGATAGTAATTTAGCCGCCGGATAGGCCGGATACCTACCGGATATCCGTTTCATCTCTAATTTTTGCCAGAAGAAACCTAGTAGCCAGATATTTCTAAACCTTGTGAGGATGGGCATATTAGCAATAAATGTCGAACATTTGGCAAATTTATGTCTTTATCCATTTATCCTCAAAGGTACATTCTGGTATTAACTGGACATGATTTCCCTGGATCCCCAAACTATTGACTCATCCGGACAACCTAGCTGCTACAAAATAGACATTGATAAAAGCATCACCTTCATGGAAAGAACTAAAATAAACTTCCTAAGAAACCGTTTCATGTAAATTACTTCGATTCTATGCAGATTAAATTCGGGTTTGTGCAAAATTGTAGTGATGACGTAATTGTACATGACTGAATTCGAATTTGCAGTAAATAGAAGTAGATTGTTGTTAGACACAGCCATGTACCAAGTTGTAGAAGTAGGTATATAGTACGGAGTACGGAGGTCACCTATAGAAAATGGAACTGTAGGCGTTAGTAGTAGACCTTGCCAACTCTCACGCACCGTCTTTCACATTTATTGTAATGTTAAAACTATAGTTACATAGATAGGTAGGTAAAGGGCTTCAAGTTACATCAAGTTTTTGTGTATTAGCTATCTAATCTTTCTAAACGGGGCAAGAAAAATTCTTAAAGTATTAATCACTCTTCAATTACGAGTGTTTCACCGATGACGATAGTTTTCATGTTTTGTGATCCTACATAGAATTTTCAATGAATTTGTATTGTGGGTGTGTCTGTAGACACAAATCTCATATGAACAGATCATCTTCATTATCATCAGCGTTTTAACGTTTCCAGTTTTACACTGCTGGGACACAGGCCTCCTCTCTTTTTGAGACGGAATGGGCCATAACTCACCACGCGGGCCCAGTGCGTGTTGGTAGATGTCACATGTTTCATGTCAATATTTGAATTTATGTTTTAAATTTAATTTGATTTGTATTTTAATCTGAGTTAATTTTTATTAATTTCAATGTGTTAATTTATGATGTGTGTGTTTCACAACAGCTTTGCGAATTATACAAAAAAAGAAAATGTCTTCGAATTTTTGGTTCTAGTACATATCAGTTACCTCACGATGTATTCCTCCAACATTTTTAAAGCAGCGGTGATGAAATAATTTACAAAAAGGAATGTGCCTGAATGGTTTAGATTCCATGGCCTACGGTTACGGTACGTAAGTCAGGGCTGTTACTACTGGGCCACAAAGGTTCTCTCATCATTTCAGCCAAAATATGTCCACTGCTGAACATAGGCCTCACCCTAGTGTGGCCACCTGTGGAGATGCACAGGTAACAGGACACAGATATTCAAATTAAAAATGAAACGCGGTAGCTGTGATTGTAACTTTTCGAGGAGCAGACCACTTATTTTATATTCTTTCTAGTTAAAATGTTCAAGTCGAACTAATTTGCATTGTCTATGTTCAATAAACAATACCAGAGACATTAAACAATCACAACAACTTGGGACTAGAGTTGCCGATTCATTCCACCAGCTTTTACGACAAATCTTTTACGGTTCAAGCGGTGCGGGTGTGGAATGCTTTGCCCGTGTCAATAAGGCGTGCTCAATCTCTGTCCATTTTTAAAACTATGGTATAGAATCACTACCTCTCTCTTTACAGGGGTTTTTGTTGGTACACCAAAGACTACCTACAGTACTGTCTTTCCTTTCATTTATAAAATCCATCCAAAGGTTATCTTGAAAAGATGGCTTTTAGAGATAAGGCCGCCCAGTGTAATGTTTTCTTCATCTATACTTTCTGTAACTTATATGGTGTACATAATAAAGAGTATTCTATTATCTTTACCAAATTTAGTTGTAGAACAAAAATTAAAAGTAAGTGATAAGTACAATTTAAACTGACCTAGTGCAGTATTTCATTTCAGTTTTTCTTCCAAATAGTGAAGTATTTACACAATTATAATGTATTCGTGATAAGTAAATATTATCTGAGAAGTTTTTATGTGGTTTATATGGTAATATGGTATGGTCATTGAGATAATATGTACTTTATATTAGTCAATGGTTGTGGTGTAAATCAGGCGCGTGTGGATTGAAACCGGTCTGACGGGAGGGCTAACCTTAGCGTCGGAACTTGCAGTTGCATCCTTAGACAGGCTAACAGAGTCAGTTTGTCAGAGCGCATTGCATTTAATACCCCGCTAAGATTCTCTAACTGAGCTGTGTCTAACAAATTGGTTTAATTTACATTTAATCTCAATTGCAGCTCTGTATTTACATTGCTGGCAAATTAATATTCTATTCTATCATAATGTTGAGGTTACTGCTTGTTGCCTCTATCCAGATTTACATAACTCTATAAATAAGAGTCTAAAAGCCGCTAATAGCAAACGCATTGATGCTTTTGAAATGTGGTCGAAAACAAAATTACAGAAAGATGTTGCAAGTATGGGGAACTCTCAAAATTTTATGTTTTTTTTCCTATTTTTGTACGGTTCACAGAATGCATCTACTTACCAAGTTTCAACAGCATAGTTCTTATAGTTTCGGAAAAAAGTGGCTGTGACATACGGACGGAAAGAAAGAAATGACGAATCCATAAGGGTTCCGTTTTTTGCCATTTGGCTACGGAACCCTAAAAAGGCCTAGATTGTCGAATGTGTGCCTCCGCAAGATATTTGACTTCTATGTCCATATTGCCCGTAAACCTGGTCACAACTTACTAAGTCTAGGGCAAACGGCCAAGAGGCAGAAGTTCTATACGCTGGTCAGACCAAATCCGAACCTCGTTGAACATCAAAGCCTCAGAAGCCGTGTTGCTGAGAATAGGAGCAGGTGGAGAAACATCATCAAAGAGAAAGTTTCAAAATCAAATAGTTTATTTCAAATAAACCTTAAAGGTAATTTTGAATTGTCAAACAAAAAACAAGATGATTCTAGTTGCAAATTCGCAAGCGTCAGTAGGTCTCAATGGAGAAGAATGTGCAAGAAACTCCACGGACACTCTTTTCTATCAGTTTTAATTTTTTAAAAATAGTTACATCGTTCTTGTTGAAAAATACATATATGTGAGAACAATGTCAAAAAGACGTGCACGTAAAAGCTTCTAGAGTAACAACGAATTTGAACTTTTGAAAAATAAGTACAATATCAGGCCGAGGCAGCAAAGTTATGACCAATCCCAACTGATGGCGCTCTTTCACGAACATGACGCATGGATCGGCACCACTCAGCTCAACCATACCGTTTTGAAACCATGATGTGGTCACGAACCCAGCATTGGCGACGCGAGGAGGTTAAATAAGAGTAGGTACTGTACAAACTTATGCTCCAAAAACTGCATCCAGTTCCATCCCTCACATGAAATTCGATTCAGAACTAATTTTAAAACCATTTCCTTTAAAACTGCATCATGTCTTCGGAAACTATCGAACGCTTCATGTATTCTTAGACAAATCGATATCTTCAAGCCATTAATAATATAGGTCTTGCGGTTAGGACAAGTTTGTAGAATGTCGTCCGTGTAAATATGAGAGCAAAAACGTTTAGTTAGTTCTTGTAACTCAGCTTAATTAAAATGGCTTCTATTTACTTAGTCAAGATAACCATGATATTAGAAGAATTAAATTTTTAGTTCACTATCTTAGTTGCTGACGCAATGAATATCAAAAGGCAGGCTGACAAGTATTTCTCATGAATGTATTGTAGTTCTAATTTTATGGTTTATTTATGCAAATAATTTGCTCACAGATACCTATAAAATGTTTATTTAAATCAAATACCTGAACTGAACCGGCCTTATCAATACGTTAGAAAAACAAGTCCTAGAAACTCAATAAGGAAAATATTCGAGCTGCTACCATTGACATAAACTGCCATCGAGCAGACTGGTTAATTTATGCGTTGCCCCGCCGCGGGCGACTTGGGACCTTGTGGGCCACCTTCGAGTGGCCCGGGCGGACAGGCCCCAAGGCCCCAAATTGCCATCTTGCTAACCTTAGCTCCTCGCCCGACTGATTAAGCCAAACTAACCAGTCACGCTTACAACTTTCTGGTGATTATGCAAGTCTTTTTTTATTGGTAATTCGTCTTGACAATCTTTAGAATGCATGTGTGCTAAATGCGATAGGATGTTTGTAAAAGCAGTTTTATTTCTGCTTATTTTGGCCTTATGAATATTGATGAGTCTTTTAATCAATATTGATTATGTCTTATGTTCCGGTTTTGAATTGGGACAGGCAAGGCTTGCAAGGTGCACCACAAACAAAAATGTTTATCATTGTAGCCTACTCGTCATTTAGGTATGGTTGTCCTGTCTGTTTCAGTCATACAAGCGTAAAACAATAGCCTACATTACCCGCATAATTGAGATAAGCAGTTTAGAGGAAAACAATGGCTTTAGGCCCGAAATGTAGGTATCTATCTATACCAATATTATAAAGAGGAAAGATATTTTTGTTTGTTTGTTTGTTTGTACCGAATAGGCTCCAAAACTCCAAAGATTTCAAAAATTCTTTCACCGTTCTACTTCCGTTAACTACTCTATCCCCGGGTGTCATAGGCTACTTTTTATCCCTGTATTCCCACGTGAACGGGAACTACGCGGGTGAAACAGCGAGGCGTCCTCTAGTGCATGTATAATTTACCAGACGGGTAGGTAGATATGCAACCAAGTCTTCTTTCAATCAAGCTGGAAAAGGAGAAATCCCGAAGGGTCAGGAGAACTTTTCCTTTCTTCTCTCTCTGGCAACAATTACTTGCCTGTTTCACCACGTTCAGATGTGTTCCGCTGAACACTTAACCATAGCTAACCAATTAATTCAAATACTGTTCGATTTTTAATTCAATTGAATCTAGTACCATCTTATCATCATTTCAGCCGAAATCCGTCCACTGCTGGACACAGGCCTCCCCCAAGCGGTCTTGTGCGTTTCACATCTACCGGACTCCTGTAGCCCCCGGCCACAGTCGTCGGTCCACCTAGCCGAGGAGAGGCCTACCAAGGCTGAGTCTTACTGTATGCGGTCGCCACTCCAGAATCTTTCGGCCCCAACGGCCACCGGTTCTGCGACTAATGTATTCTGCCCACTGCCACTTAAGTTTGGCAATTCTTCTGGCTGTGTCTTGCGAATGTCTTCATTTCTGATTCGATCACGCAAAGAAACTCCGAGCATAGCTCTCTACATTGCCCTTTGAGTGATTTTAAGCCTTCTGATGTGGCCCATTTTGAGCGACTACGTCTCTATCCCATAAGTAATCACGCAACTTCCCGAACGCTGTCCAGCAGATTCGGATTCGACGGTAGACCTCTTTCTCGAAGTTGGACCTACCTAACTGGAACGTTTGTCCCAGGTACACATAATCGTCCACAACTTCGAGTATAGTCTCCGACCTTGATAGAAGTGGGTACAACATGGGCACTCAACACCACCTTGGTTTTGACAATCTTCAATTTTAGACCTACTCTTTCGGCAGCTCTACTGGAGTCAACGAACATTGTACTTAGGTCCTCAATGGTCTCAGCCATGACAACTATATCGTCGGCAAACCGAATGTGAGTGATGTACTCGCCATTGACGTTGATGCCTAGCCCTCTCCTGTACAGAACCTTGAAGAGCTTCGCCAGTGCAGCGGTAGTACCATCTATCTGGCCAATATTGAAAAGGTCCTTTATCTCTGACTGATGTTATGGAAACTTGATAGTTATAGTGATGATACTTACGTCTCTAAACTGCACGGTGCCGGCTTCTCCCAGCTCGGAGACGGAGGTGTAAGCCGCCTCGGGCTGGATGAAGAGCTGGCATAAAGCCATCTCTTCGCTGCGGAACATGGCCCCCATAATGGTGGTCTATTGTTCCCCGCCTGTTTCTGTAAATAAAATTAAAGAAGATATCGTTAATTACACTAATGAGCAGCAGAAAATGGAAGAGTAGGTGCAAATTTGAACAGGACCATGAAATCGCTAAAGATGAAGGTGGTGGCGTTTGTCCACGAAGGGACGAGATAGCTAGGGCAGGTAAAAGCAATATCTCCTTCGGTGGGTTCTCGCATTGTGGAGGCGGGGGCTCAGTAGCCGTGGTTTGGTTACCCACGGTGAAGAAAAGAGAAACCCGAGGATAGGCCGCTCGTCAGAGCTTTTGCCGATAAGCCGACGACGTAATGGCCAACAAGTAGGTTGCGGTGCCGCTTGGAAACAGAGGCGACCGGACCGCGATCTCATATGGGAGCCATCGTGGGTGAGGGTAGGAGGCCGCGGCGGGAGAGGAGTATCGGTATTGCAGTGCGCCGCTCTCCCTATCTTCCGCGGCCTTGGCGGGGTTGGCACCGTCTGGTGATGGACACGGTGGGGCCGCAGGGGAGGAGGAGTGTCGGTAAAGCGTTGGCCGCTTTCCCTATCCCCTGCGGCCGAAAAATGGTTGGTGGCGAGGCGACTGATCAGACTAGTCACAGGGTGACCAAGGTTGATACACGAGGTCGTCTGGCACCCATGTGCTGGTTTGGTCCCTGGTTCGCGGTGAGTGCTAACGCGTGCTAGTGTTCCCGCCACAAGCGGCACATTAGGACACCGTGGAGTTTTATTGGGTCGCAGTCCCACATAACTGCACTATCTCGCCGTGATATTGTAGAATGTATGAACATTTCTCCAAGCAAACAATACGGCAAAAGCAATATAAATTATTTATTCGTAGTATAAAAATGAGACTGTGAACACTGTCTAGAATAAACTAGACAGTGTTCACAATCTCATTTTTATACTTTTTACAAACAATGTTATTTATTGTTTTATAAAAAACACAAGAATTTAAAACAAATATACTGAAACAGTTAACCATAACCAAATCCGTATCGCCAAAGAATTTCTTAGCTGGAATTAATTTGATCCGGCGATGGCGCGTTATTTATCAAAACAATCGGAATGCCTCTGTACTATGCCAGTTAGTAAAACTTATAGAATGATGGAGGTCTCATATTACAGTATCACACCATATTTTACACCTGTCTTTCTGTACCTACAGAAATGAGTTTACAATTTACAATAGGGCAAAAGTAAGCAATTTGTTTTCGCGGCCACTCATCGAAATGGGGGCAACTTCAACTTATTATCATTCGACGTCACAAGGCTGACTTATGATTACTTATTGCAATTTATCGGTAACGTGTGAGTGTGAATTAACAGAAACGACTTTGCCTCGTTATTGGCTACTTATGGAACGGACAATATTTAGTTTGTTATTTAACAATGATCGAGATTTCTATATAAGTAGCGCGCCACATTAGTTACATTGTTAGCGGTTACCGGCGCGTGCTTTGTATGCCAAAGAAGAATTGTCGACGGCTAAATATGGACAAAAAATCGCTAACAGTGGTCGCAGATTTGTAAGGCTGTAGATTACTAATAAGGTTACATAAATATAAATCCTAATGCGTAATAAATAAGGCATGTATCTGACATCAGCAAAAACATGCATAAGATGCAAATGCGACACTTTCTCCATTTAAAACTCGTTATGTAGCAAGTTTGTTCGCTGGATAGAAAATTAGAAATAGATAATCATTTAACACACAACTACATCGACATTAATAAGTCGCAACGGTTTAGTCTCGAGTCAACCGTTTAGATTCTGTCAGTCATTATCTGTGCCAATTCTCGTTCGTGTATATCCGGCCTTAGGCTCAATACACACTGAAACGTCTAAAACAATTTCTAAAAATGTACATATCATATTGAACCTTATAATACCCATAACATGATACCTATACATACTCGTATTTCTATCCAGAAAAAAAGACGATCAAATTCGAAATCCGAAATTCAAATGGCGAATACGTGCGTCTTTTTAACCGACTTCAAAAAAAGGAGGAGGTTCTCAATTCGTCGGAATCTTTTTTTTTTTTTTTTTTTTATGTATGTTCCCCGATTACTCAAAGACCCCTGGACCGATTTCAAAAATTCTTCTTTTGTTTGAAAGGGTATACTTCCTAGTTGGTCCCATAATCATCAGGTCAGGATCTGATGATGGAATCCTAGAGAAATCGAGGGAACTCCTCAAATATTATAGGCAAACATATAGCGATTTTGGTATTTTCATCAACAATGCAATCATTTGCACTCGGTAAATACCATTTGGTGGAGTCGAACTGATGAAGAAGGCCACAGATGGCCACTGGAACTCCTAAATGCTAAATATGTCACGGGCATAAGATATCTCGAATAGTAAACCGACTATAATGAAGCAAATACTTATAAATAAATGGTACTGATGAAAATGGCACCATCGAACTGATCTGATGATGAAGCCGGAAGGTAGGCACTGGAACTCTAATATAAAACAATGTATCCTAGTCGTGTTTGGGCTTATTGGAATCGCAATGAGATGTACTTTGGCTGTAAATGATAATCATGTTAATTGGAGGTACCTACCAAAACTAAAAAGAGAAAAATAAAAAACTTTTTAACAAAAAATCAAACCGACTTCCAGAACAAAAAACTACAAAGCAAAAAATAACTTTCTTTTCCGAAGTCGGTGTCGAAAAACTGAAAAAAATGGGTACAAAAGACACCGACTTCGGAAAAGAAAGTTATTTTTTGCTTTGTAGTTTTTTGTTCTGGAAGTCGGTTTGATTTTTTGTTAAAAAGTTTTTTATTTATGCTACATAAACTACCTGCATTCTTAAAAATTGCTTCGACTCTACACTAAAGTTGTCAAAAAATAAAAGGCCCGTTTTGACAGCTATAAAAATACTTAATAACAATGATATTCAAATAAGCAGATATGTTATGAGCGCGCGCATTGTGAAGACTCGAATAGGTCACAATTGTGACCGTCTTTAGTTTACGTCACGCATGGCGAAGAGCGATAGGCTCTGTTGAAACAAAAACAAAATAAAAAAACTGCCATCGTGTGTATTTGTAATTTATTTATTAAAATAAATATTTTTTATGTCAGATGAATGAAAAGTGTGTATGTGTGCTGCCGCTGCTGCGCGGAACACTTTTTTCAATTGTTTTGTGAGTGTATAACGTATCTGTTTATTTGAATATCATTGCTTCATAATGATTAAACTTGATGCTTGCGAATGATACTCGTTGTTATAGTGTATGAATAACATAGTAATACATTAGGGTTATGAATTTGATTGATTTGCGGCATGTAAAATTAGAAAAATCAGCGGACTTAGATTGTGACGACTTTGGTATGCTTTAACTCGTAAATTTAATCAGATTGCTTATTGATGGTCTAGTTTAATTGCAGTAGAATCAACATCAAATGACTCATACAACCAATTACGGGTTAGTGCGCCACTTTTTAGAAAATTAAATCTTGAACGAGTTGTGGCCACCGACCGTAACACATGATTCGATCCGCGTACTCATGCGTGCAAGGCGTTTTTAAAAGCAAACAGTTTCATTAGAAGTACATAGAACTAATTAAGATCATATAAGTTTGGAACGATCAAGCTTGGAAGCTTAGAAAGTGGTTTTAATTTCTACTGACTTCTACTATTGGTTCTTGTTCGTGGACTACTGTTCCATGACAAATAAGGTCATCAGAAAAAAGGAATCAGGAGGGAAATAAGGCATCTATTCTTATGATTAACACACAATACACATTAGGTACACAGATAACATAATACACTTGTGGATATTGTGATGGCGGCACAGATACGTAAAGATGAAAATGCTCAGAAAAGTCAAGACAGTTATCAAGACGTCAGATGGACTAGTGCTCCTGAATTGAATGATTGCCCTTAGCCGACCAATGATGTGTTGATTCAGCAAGGAAATTAGCGATACAGAAATGTGAGCTTGGCGCAAAAGGGAAGAGGCCTCAAATCTAAAGAGGTCATTAAAAGACTAGCTCCAGGTTCCCATTGATGATGAATGCAGTACCAAGTAGGCAAGTTTTATCTAATGAACGGGTATATTCTCCATCTGACGACGGTGATATCCAGTACTATTTGGTGTATTTAATACCTACTCAAAGATACAATGATAGTAAAAACAATGGGCAGTACAATAAGCACTTATTATTGTTTTTGAAGTGCTTACTTCAAATGTTTTGGTACAACAAACGATTTGATCAGACTCATGAATGCGTAGCCTTAGAACAGTTCCTAATTTAAATTATTACTTTTTTATGGGAGGCGACATCACGGTAGGCCCATGGCGGAGATGCCGAGGTGAGCTGGACTCCTTTGATAAAGACAGGTTTATGATGGCCATTGGCAGAGAGAAGTGGAAAGATGGTAGAGAGAGAAGCCTTTCCCATGCAGTGGAAAAGTATCTATAGGTCAATCATATCATGAATATTGACGCTTTGGTGCAATAGCGGTTTTAAAACAATTGATATCACACTGATTAAGAAACTTAAACAGAGCGGATATTAATGCTAATCCGATTTAATAACTCGCGATTATAGGACTTATCTAAAAACAACAATTTTTAAATGCAAATCGTGATTAGATAAAAAACTGTCGTCGATCTGATCGTTCCCATCCAATGAAGCAGGAATTATCGCTCGCGGTTCGCGGTCAGTAGCAAGGCCAGTAGTTTTTGTGGCAACGGCTATTGCGTTCCAGTTTTTATGACAAAACTCTATTATTCACCAAGATGATCATTGTATTGTTACAACGACACTACTTCCTAAACATTTGTTCAAGCAAAAAGGCATAATGACGCATCTACATTTCCTAAACAACTTTTCTTCATGTCTTGAAATCTTTTCCATTTTCAAACGATATAGTTATCTATCTGCGGGCTTATGTAGGCTTAGTTTTAGCACTTTATTTTTGCTGTAATCTGTTCATGCCATTAAACGCAAATAGAGATATCTTTTACACGGATTTACGCCTTTATTTGCTGTTTGACTGTTGGAAAATAAGCTGGTCTAAAGTAAACTAAGGCAGAGTTGAATCTTGGCGAGTTACCTAACAAAAATTTTAGTTTAATACCATATAATGATGTAGGAACGTTATTAATAGGAAATTCTTATTTTTGATCATTATGAAATTGGGGCAATTGTGTGTGGGAGTTTGAAAAGGGAAACAGATTAATTTAGCATAAGCTTACACTAGTCGAAAATTCTTCCTTACAAACGTAGCCTGGCGATTACTCCACTGTTTGGCGGTGTACGTTCAAAATAAAAAAATATATCAATTTGTCTCATCATTATCTAGCCCTGTATGGAAATAGAAAAGTAAAAAAAATGCAATATTTGAAAGTTATGAGCGTCGAAAGTTCCATATTTCAACACTAATGTTAACGCATCTTTGGGCGGAAATAAATACCATAAGAAGGAAAATTGCAAAACGGCCTCCATACAGGGATAGATTAGTAATTCAACAATGCAAATAATTTTATTTTGAATATATACGTTTAGTATTTTTTTTCATGATATCTAGACTCCCAAAGGTCTGTTCATAAAAATTCACGCACTCGTTTTCGTCCTAAATCATCATCCATTTTGCTACAAATTTGCAAAAGTGCTAATTCGTACGAGAACTAGCTTCTTACTGCTCATCAGAGCATCAATCTTTTTCGCACGACAGCATGCATTTTAACCCCGCGCACAAAATAGTTGTTTCCGTTAACTAGGGGAACCAGACTTTAATTACTGAATATTTTACAAAAAGAAAATAATAAACGCAATGTCTCTATACAATTAAATACCATGCTAATTTTGAATTTTGAAGCAGCTAGATAAAGGCATTGATAGCTGCACAATACAAGTACGTAGTGACGCAAATAAAAACAAAAGAATTTCATTTCAGTAACCAGCAGTAGATAATTTGAACAGCTACACGGCTACTAAGTAGTTATCATAACAAATGATTGACAGAGCAGTTAGTATGAAGATTAGTAACGTTTAACAGATACAAACAGCCAAGGAGACGTTACGTACAATTAGTTTGTTAGTCTTTAGTCTTCTTACATATTTCTACACACCTTCTGTTCCAGTATATTAAGTATTCAGTTCTGCTTGAAACCTCCTTTGAATAATGTTCACTAGGATTAGCGAATAATACATATCTGTTTCAAAGAAAATGGTGGAACATTTTTAACGATCAGTAAATATTTAAAAGCAGTAAATCGATCCGTCGTTTTAAACAGACTTCAAAAAAAGAAGGAGGTTCTAAATTCGATTCGATTTTCAAAATTTGCATCAACTGGAAAAAGTAAAACGTTTTGGCGTCAACAAAATATTGAATTAATTTACTATTAAGTTGTTACAACAAGTTCATTGTAATCGCTTAAACATGGCACTTGTTTAAATATCTCCGTTGTCCTACATTCAGTAACACAGTATCGAACAATTCAGTATGAGAAGGCAAACAATTTCTTCATGTCTGTAAGTAGAACAGTTGAATTAAAGAATGTGCATCAATATTTGAATAAGAATCGAGTATACGATAAGAGTTTCTACATGAAGAAGATAGGGACAATTATATGAAGCGAATAAGTTTATATTCAAGCTAAATTAATGAAGACAGAACGTTATCTGCATGCCGTAATTAAATTATTATAAAACAGGTAATTACAATATCTAATGATCAATATTACTGTTAATAAGCAATAGAACGACATTAATTAGAAGATAACAAGATAAGTTAGATACAAATTGATCGATTTGAAGCTCTTGAATTTAAAAAATTGTATCGCGGTGGTTCGCGCGTCGTTGCGCAGGAGTTTCGTGATCTATGACGTCATAAACAGGATAAATCGTAGCCGTGCGGTGAAGGTTAGCGCGTAGTACTCGGTGCATATGAATGTTCCTACATCACCTACATGACTACATATTGCTCTGCACTCAAAGGCCACCCGTTCGTCGCTTGCTTCCGGAGTGTAACCACTTATCTCATTTCCGATTATCTGACCTTTTCGTTGGTTTCACGGGACTGGAATGTAACTGAACGCAATTAATCATGTTTTATTGATATCGTGTCCTTAATTGATTCTTGTCGTCCTTTTGCGTTTAGGTCGTAACCGTAAATCAAGAAATCTTGATTGCAGGATCTATTCAATAGAATTAACTTTAGTATTACTATTGAATACAGCATATACACCTGGTAATGGTGAATAGTGTTGTTCATTGATTTTAATGAGTGCTTTAAGTACCGAACGTTAGTCACTTAAGGAAAGGGCGTTCACGATGAAAGATGTATTTGTGTGTGTTATAATTTAACATAAATAAATGACATACATAGGGATACAATATTTCCCAATACTGTTACCATAACCTATGAGAAAAGATTTCATTTTCAACCGATAGGTATGGTGAATATTCTCAGCAGTAAGTTTATATTTAGGTCAAAGCTGTTTAATAAACCAAAAGTTCGACGGGCTGCAACAATAAATTTTGCTCACCAGAACATGTTATTATGAAAAATCATGCACGGTACTTCAAAGTACAGGAATATTTCGACACTATCAGCAATAAACAATTGTAATATATGATATAAACTGAGTTATTTCAGCTGCTGAGCGATCGTGAACATCGCCGCAGATATGCGATGACAGCCCATAACAAATTGCTTTTGGGAACATTTTGCAACAGGAAACTCATAATTGCATTATTTATAGTTGCATATGCGTAAAATATACTAATTTTGCTGAAATATGCCGAATGAGAAGTACGGTTTGAGTACTGTTGTGGTGTTTGCCAATATTTGGCGATGGAATAAGTCATGTCCTCCGCCCAAGGGCTTCAGAACACAATCCAAGCCAGAACATTGGTATGGGTAATCTCAATGAAGGAATAAAAAAATATGACAGTGCTGCTGCAGATAGAGAAACAAAATGAAGTAGAAGACGATGAAGAGCATGAAAGCCCTTAATTCAGCAGTGGATGGTAAAAGAGCTAAGAAGATGAAGGTAGAAAGAAGAACCTATATGTGGCGTAGAATTTTATGGAAAGCCAGCGTAATAGTCACCTACAGAAACAAGTAGGGACGTCAGCGGTAAGTTACAATTACAAACACACTGTTCACCATTTGTTTTTAATAAAGTCGGTCGCAACTCGCAAGGCAAACCTTGCAAACGTTATTACTCATGGAAATATTTCTATATGTTCTGTAATTGCCAGTGTAAAGTACTAAGTGTGTTCTGGGTGAAACAGCTCCATTATTTCATTTATTTTATGACTGCATCTGTATATTATACATCTATGTAAAGACCCAAAAGTTGGCAGTTTTACAAATTAATTAATGGTTATTAAAAAGCGGTTGGTTTTGAACCAGTCGAGGTTATTACAGAATGTTACTTTCATGCCAACAAATGCAGTGGGAGTGGTCGCTCGATTTCTTAAATTTCACTTATGTTAAATTTACTGCTCACGCTTAGACAACAGATTATGAAGTAGATACTATTTATGTAACTTATATGTTTGATTTACATAGAAGACAACGATCGACTGATTAAAAATAAAAAAAACCGGCCAAGTGCGAGGCGGACTCACGCACCGAGGTTTCCGTACAAACCTCAGCTTAAAGGTATTATAGATCTGAGTATTTGATATGAATTTCAATTTAATACCACGACGCGTTCATGAGGAAAGGGGTAGTAAGTTTAAAATTATTATAAATATTTTTATTATATGATGTTTTTTTTTTTTTTTTTTTTTTTTTTTTAAAAAAAAAACGTTGCCCCTCACTAGGAACTTCTTCCTGTATCGTGGGTGCGTTTACAAACATATAAACTCACATAGACAAACACCCAGAGCCGGAACCATTATCTGTAGGTCATACAAATATTTGTTCCGTGCGGGAATCGAACCCGCGACACGCAGCGCAGCAGTCAATCGCTCAACCACTGCGCCAACCGTGCGCCTCCAATGTTACTAATAATTTACGGTTTTCGCAAGTATTCCTTTATCTGTGCTATAAGTCGTTGCTTCGTACCAAATTTCAAGATTCTGAGTTCACGGGAAGTAGCCTGTAGTTTTTGATTCCCTCGCGAGTGTCGAAAATTTGCGGCATGTGTGTATCTTTTGATTGCTTGGCTCAGAAGTATGATTTTTTTGCAGCTTTACGGAACAGTAGACCTGAGTATTTGATATAAATGTCAGCTTGACACCTCCACGCATTCCTGAGAAAAAGGGTCTTGACAGAGAGACGGACGGACGGACAACAAAGTGATCCTATAAGGGTTCCGTTTTTTTCTTTCGAGGTACGGAACCCTAAAAATAGTAATTCTCCAGAATTAAAAGCTCGTTCTCATTTTTAAAAGTAAAAGTGGTCTACGTATTACATAATCGGTGTCTCGAAAGAAAACTATAAATAGCTTTGATAGTCGTCCAATAAACTTTCCTATCTAGGTGATCAGTTTAAAACTGTCACATATTGGGTTATCAACAAGCTATTCTAATAAAATGAGGAATTTAACAAGGCAGATACCAACAATGATTGATATGACTGAACTGTTCAGTAGTACATTTAGGAAGATAAGCTACAGAGATGAGTACAGAACAAGTTATCTAAATGTAGTAGCGGGTTCCTTATCTGGCACGTGATTCCTCCGCTTTGAATTGGATCGTTCGCTAAACAAACACCTAAGCGAAACCCACCGCACTCGACTAGATGATATAATTAAATTGATAGCATAACTAAAACGATGGCACACATGCCCGATGCCGACTGTATGACACGACTGAACGACTATTGGAAGATTTATGTAATAGGACAGATGACATACGACTTTTATTGAATTTACTAAGTATCTAGGCGGGTGTTTGAGGAGCATGTGACATTAAATGGTTGTAGATGGCTGTAAGAAAAGAAGTAATGGTGAACGGTAATATGGCTAGGAACGAGGTGACAGCTAAAGGGATTTCTGGAAAAAAAGACCCGTCGCGGTCTACTACATGATATAATTAAATTGATAGCATAACTGAAACGATGGCCAAACATGTGACACGCACGACTGAGCGACTATTAGAAGATTTATGTAATAGGACAGATGACATGCGACTTTTATTGAATTTACTATCTAGATATGTTTGAGGAGCATGTGACATTAAATGGTTGTAGATGGCTGTAAGAAATGAAGTAATTGTGAACGGCAATATGGCTAGGAACGAGGTGATAGCTGAAGGGATTAGAAAAGTACCTGTCGCAGTCTACCAATTATTAGAATTAAATTGATAGCTTAACTGAAACGATGGCCACACATGTCGATGCCGACTGTAATGACTGCGACACGACTGCGCGACTATTGGAAGATTTATGTCATAGGTACAGATGACTTTTATTGGATTTACAATCTAGACACATGTTTAAAAGCACATAATATGAGCATGTGACATTAAATTTATGGGTTGTAAAACATTTAACGGCTAGGAATGAAGTGAACTCTGAGGAAACAGCTGATAGATATATTTTTGGAAAAAGAGACGTGCTAGACTGGCTCGTATAAATTTCGGTGATAGAACATAGGATTAATTGCTGTCTGATTAGTAGATCTGAAGAAGTCTAAAATGAGAGGTAGTTTCAACGCTACAATAAAGATTAAGATATTAAAGCCATGCAGGAAATGCTCTCAAAGTACTCTCATTGAACTCGGAAGACTGTTTTCAGTCAGGTGACTATTTGTCAGAAGCTTGCATCCGGCGAGATAAAAAATATGTTCCGAGTAGTTGGGTCTAACTTCACCAAGGTCAAACCAAAAGTTGGTAGCGTGTAACAAGCCTATTGACCGATAAGGAATTTGCATGAAATAAATAACCCATTCATAGACAAGTATTATTCTGAAATTGTTTCAAATGACTAAGCGTAGTCAACAGTTGATTGAGGCACGTGATTTAAAGCCTGCCTGAAATTTTGCAAAAAACATCTCGTTCGAAGGCGAATAGAACACAGATTCAAACTTGACGGGATTTTCAAATAGGGTGCTGAAAGATGTTTAGTATGTAGGTGTGTGAAAGGACAAATGATAAGAAAACTTCTAAAAAAGATCATTATATGCTTACAACGGGTGTAGATAAAATATATCTTATGAACGAGATACTGTTGAGGGACAATGTTAAGATAAAACTCTCAAGAGGACAGAACGAGTGCTTGTTAGTTACATTATCAAGTTCATAACAACTTGATAATATAACTGACACTTTTTCAAAGCCACCTAAAATGTTTAACATAACAATGCATTATTAATATTCAGAAGGCAGTTGTTAATACAGACAATATAAAAATATTTACAGAGCACAAGCAAAAACACACATAGAATTACAAGATGGAATAATAACAATTCCCAAGCAGAAGAAAGCATTCAAATTAATATAAACTGCATTGATTACTTGAATAACACTAATGAAACAGTTTCACGGGCATGTGATTTATTCACACAGAACACTATATATCCATTACCACCGTCAGTTAATCAGAAAAGTTATCAAAACACAATTTCCTCACTAATTACCAACAAACGAACAGAAGAAATGCGTTCGATTCAACTCATCAAGTATTAACTCGTGTTAAGGCTCGATTCGCAGTCAAGGCGGCTACTATCGCTCCGTACATTACATTCAAAGCAATTATATACTCAGGAATTTTTGTTAGTTAACGGAGTGCACAGCGGAAATGAACCTTATTAGGTAGGAGATTAGGTTTAATTAGTAATGTTAGAATAAATATTGAGGTATTGGACGCACCAGTGATCGTGTTTCGTATCGCAGTCCCCTCACGGTAACACGTTTGGCGCGAGGAACGCGCGGTAAGCAACTGACGTTCGTCTGATATTGCTATGTTGGTGCCGCCGAACATGTGACCATGCTAACTTCGTGATGTGATCGTTAAAATTGTTCCCTAACTTTAGTAGTTCTTTACAGATACCTTGATTATAGATTTCATATTATTTTTGATGTATTATAGGGTGGTTCTAAAGGCTTTTAAATGTACATGCGCACGCGCATAGTCGTAATTATCACGTCTTGGCGTACAGATATACATCCCGTTTACGTAAACTAGTATATTATATTATTACTACACATTTTATTACTTCGAAACTATTAAATTGGAACGTTAGTTTATACTGCTACAGTTAATGTAAATATCAGTGGACAGTTAATAAATTGATACATAATTTTTTCGCAGCTAACCGGTTAACAATTAATTCTGTAAAGAATACAATAACACCGGCAGGCGTAGCGAAAGCTAATTATTTTAATTATTTGTGGGTAATCAAATAAAAGATACAAAAATACTCACGTATGGAAAAAAGCGTTGATATACCGCAATAATAATCCACACAAGTGAAGAAGTCGTGTCTATGTTATTCTCACATCAGCTGATGATAAGGAAGATGAGAGCTATCTCGTGATCGCGCCGTGCGGTTGGCACTACCGACTCCTGCGCAGCCTCCGCGGCCTCGCGTCGTCTCATCATTGCGTGATTCGTACTGCGGTGAAATAATTACTTCTGTAAACTGTGGTAATTGAGAAAATTGAACTTCAACTTGAAAGTAATTTTAAACACAATGTGGGTAGGAATACTAAGCGGAAAATATGTAAAGTAGTCTATGTCCATGGTCATATTTATGGTAGTGTTATCTAAATGACAACATATAAAAAAGCAATTATACTAGCTACTAAAAATATCACTCACCACTGTAAGTGAGTTATCACTTACTTTACAGCACACAATTCTAATAGTCTTCTAAATATAGCACTCCAAACTAAAAAATACATAGAAATATTACATTACCTTGTTTTAAATCATTCACTATTTTATGTTCAGTGGTACCAGTGGCGTAGCGTGCCTTGGCGGGGTCCCGTATAAAAATTTAATTGGGGGCCCTTAAGAAGGGTAAAGATTGTCTCAAAAGAAAAAAATGTTTGCATTAAAATAAAATAAATATTTATTCATCATAATTATCTACTGTCACTTTTTCCAAATTTTTTACAAACAATTCAAATTAAATATACACTCTCCTTGCCTTTTTTTCGGCAAACTGATTTATTAAATCATATATATATAACTGATAACGATTTTAGTTTTCCTAAAGTTTCTGCTATGGACAATAGCGAGAGGTCTGACAGGCGAAATAAAAATTTGGGGAGATTTTATTAATTTTTGCTTACGCACGTCGGGGGCCCCTGGCCCGGGGGCCCCGTATAATTGATACGACGGTAGCTACGCCCCTGAGTGGTACAAACATATGCGACTTTCAATATTGCAGTCAACTGGTGATTATGCCAATTGACTACTGATTTGCAGTGATTGAGGCCTTATCCAAGGTAATGGAGGCACTTAGGTAATTCTAGCGAATTTAGTTTCATTATGTAGGTATATCAATTTACATAGTGGTTGTTATATGAAAAAAAAAACAGTTTTTTTATAAATAATAAATTATAATTCTTTTTCAGTAAGTACATAGATTAGATAATAGAGAGTATAAATACTGAATACATAACAAACTAAATCATTTAAATAACAAACAAAATTATAAAAAAACATAATATGCGTGTATTTAAATTGCGAACAAATCTGTATGTATTTAAATTGCTAATAAATCAAATAATGGTGTAACATTACTTAAGTTTGAGAAAAAAGGCACCATTTACATATTTTGATTGAATTTGTTTTGCACCTTTATTTTTTACAATTTATTACACGTTTTGACAGGTGACCTTTCAACTAAATATGCTAAAATATAACTTTATTTTTATTTTTGATGGGTTTGCTTAGTTTTTTGCTGATGGGACTCCAAAATACAAATAGTAAAAAATATAAACAATTAAATAAAAGCCGTACTTTGACGTGACTAAGGGATGCCGCCATTCGTCCTGTATAAATCCGTCTCTCTTTCACGCTGGAACCACGAAGGCTTTACGACGTCATAGTACGGCACCAAGGCGTTAAATGGCTATACACGAAACCATTTCAAAAGCCTTAGAAACAAAGTAATATGCTACAGTGATGTCACATAAATAAAAAAAGTAATCAGCTTGGTATTATAAGCAGAACTACACTATAAAAACAGCCATTTTTTGAACATATGGATGGCAAAACAACAATTCACACACCATTTTTTAATATCAAATATATCACAACAACTGATTTTATTTGGTTACACAGTTAATTCTATAACAGCCTTTGTCTATTTATTTTATAAATAGGCACATTGATATAGATATATCATAAATATATACTGTACCACAGATAATATAATACTAGTATACAGATGCCTCATCCCATACAAAGAAACCGTGCCGACGTAACTAGCGTTTTTCATCTGATTATACCGATATTTTTTTGTAAATCGATCGCGTTTGGTTCCGTTCCACGGCGATAGATAGATCACCATCTAATAATCAATCGATATCTATAGATAAATCAAATAATCAGTACAGTACGTCGGGACAGTTTCTTTGTAAGGGATGAGACCCCACAACTGTAGGTACTTTGAACGCGTGATCTATTGTTTTGTATGGTCAGCAGTAAAGTTGGTTGACACTGTTACTTTTAAATAAATTCTGCAGCCTTTGGCTAAATAAACTTATTTTTTTATCTTTATTTTTACTCAAGGGATAAAAAGTAACGTTTTTTTACATTGCTGAACGCACAAAATTACATTTATAAGCTCAAATATTTTTGGTTTATGCATAAACGTGATAATTAAATTACAAAAGGTTGCTTGAACAATCTTTTTGCTACTTATCGTAAGCTAAGTAGAACTTTATTTATAGCATTTACTATGACTCGTTTTCACCAACAGTAAAAATATGCCACTAAATTGAATGTCTTAATAATATTCTACTCTAGGCTCAAAATCGGGTAGAAAATCCAACTGAGCAACATTTATTAAGATGTTTTCTTATGTTATTAAAAAACGGGCTTACTATACCTATATAAATAAATATTGATTGACCAAAAAATCCATATTTGACTAATAACAAATATTCACTGTCTATTTTTGATCGAGACATGATAATATTAGGAAATGGGGTGAACACATTGACTACCTAAATTAATTATAAACCTATGTCACAATAGGGTAGTTTACTGAAAAATAGTTTTTTGTCCGTCAGGTAGATTAATAAAAAATATTGGACACGTATTTTTCTTTTGACACGTAAACATAAAGTGACGACGATATAATGCGTTGAAATATCGTGTGACGTCACGCCGCTAGTACACTTTTAAATACTGCCTTAGTGATGTCACAAGCCCCCACTCCTATACTTTGATGCGCTTTAACTTGTAATTTTTTATTGATTTGGTAAAACAAAAAATAAGTGTACATTATTATTTGATAATCTTACTGACGGACTAAATGGAATTATAATTTTTTCTAACCAGGAAACATCCCTATTCACACGCCTTTTCCCGAACTAAACCATAACCAAACAACAAATTAAACTAAACAAGGAACTACAATTAACAACATGCGAGGTAGAATGGGTAGATAACATAAATTAATAAACCGATTCACTTGGCAACACCAATTGTGCAATATCATGCTGAATGCTCATGACCATCGTGTGATATACGCATGATCTGTGTCCCAATAGACAGATAGTCCAATCTGAAGATTGAATGAAAAATCGTCGTTCAAAACTTAACAAATAATAGTAGCACACGTGCAAGTACACGTGCTTCAAAAATTAAATAATTAAAAAAATTGTATTTTATTTTACTGATTTATAATAAAAATATGCATCAAATATTGGATCTTTAACATAAATCAGATGGTCAGACGTGTATTTATTGCAATAAACCTGTTGAGATTAACATAAAGCTTCGAGTGGTACAAAGCAAAAAGCGATGTTGCAATCGACCCATTATATTGCCCAATTTGTCACTTGTGAATATGGGCCTCTAAGTAACAACCAACCTAATGGTCTACTTAACCACTGGGACGTATCGATACACGTGTGGAAATTTCAAACAGCACATAATAGTGTATAAAGTTTTTTTTCAGTTCACAAAAAATGAACAATAAAGAATATTCGAAACAACATTAAAATATTTATGAATTTAAGTACCACCACAATAATATTTATTACGTACACAATTGAATTACACAGATATTTTAATATCGTTCCCACGACGTAATTATGGTATTTTTTGTCCTATTCTAGTTTCCTAGTTCATCACATTGTGGACATTGGCTAGTAAGTACTAAAGTAATAATATAAACGTAATTGCTCATCAGTCGTGAAATAAAACAATGGGAAATCAAATCTTTAGAAGGCACTACTAAGAAATACAACCATTAAACTATTCAATCTTTATTGATTTAATAGGAACTGCTGGCACGTGTTTTCCTAGCCTTTTCCCAAGTATATTGGGGTCGGCTTCCAGTCTTAACGGATTTAGCTGAGTACCAGTGTTACCAAAACCCAGTAACTGGGTAACACGGTACCCCTTGGCAAGACTGGTGTCAAATCTCAAGCTTCTGACTACCCGTAACGACTGTCAAAGATCTTCGAATGACAGCCGGGACCAACGGCTTAATGTGCTCTCCCGAGGCACGGTGGAAACTAGGTATGGTCATCCACGGACTGACCTTGTCAAGCGTTGCTTAACCTTGATGATCGACCAGTGCGGCTAGTGTTATTTAACATCTAAGTATTATAATTCCCAAGTGTCGCCATTATGGAAGGCTTCTTACTAGGGCGACCGAAGATCTGGTTAAGGCTGAGGAATTCGCTGGATACAAGAGGCATAGGACCGAGCGTGGTGGCGAACTAAGCATTGACCTAATTAAATTAGTTGTATTAATGCAACACCGCAATTATGTACCGGAAGACGCAGCGTTGGAAGGCCTCCCTCTAGGTGGAGCGATGGCGGTGGATGCAAAACGCACAGGACCAATCAGTGTGGCGACGCTTGGGGGAGGGCTATGTCCAGCAGTGGACGTCTTTCGTCTCAAATGATGATGATAATGAATGAAACAGCCTATACCTATCTATATCACCCTAGTGAAGTTATAATACAATTTTAACCACAAAAAACCCAAAAAAAAAAAAACAATAGACATCAGATTATATGCACTGTCAAAATGCTTAAATACGCATACGCACTAAAAAGGGCGAATTATGCACTATCAAATATTTTTTTTCATTAGAATTCACGTTTATTGTCACAATATATTTAATAATGAGTTAGGTATCACTTGTACCTTCTGTGACAACATATTAACAAATATTTTTCACGATTTTCTAGAGTATACTTGCGACGTTTCTTACTTTAAGTACCTATATTATTTTATAGGCAGAAAATGGGCTCTACGTCCACTGACGTTATAAAGGTCTATCCACACATATCAGGGCCATGCCCGGGACGTCACAGGGCCGCGGCCGGGCCAAATCATTGGAGCTTCGTTACTGCCCCGTGCACGGACGTGTGTGAACGAGTACATATAAAATGTACACAACGATATTTGTTTGGGCCCCTGACGGGGCACGGTCCGTCCACGTCCCTGGCACGGCCCTGATATGTGTGGATAGACCTTTAGAAAGAACATTAAATTTGGCGCAATTTCTGCAGAAAAAAATTCAGGCTTGACCCGGGTTTTTATATAGAACAGCATTTAATTAATAATACAACACCGTTTACATATTTAACTACTGAAATGAGGACTATCAAAGAAAAATTACTATATGCAATAACGCTATAAAATTGTATGTTTTATGTATTTGCATATGCAAACATGCAAATGCATGAAATCCGATGTCTATTAATCAGATTTTTAGGTTTCGCCACCCAAAGGGTAAAAACAGGACCCTATTATTAAGACTCCGAGGTCCTTCTGTCTGTCTGTCACCAGGCTGTATCTCATGAACCGTGATAGCTAGACAGTTGAAATTGTCACAGATGATGTATTTCTGTTGCCGCTATAACAACAAATAATAAAAAGATTATTCTGTACCCATACAAGAAACATCTTTTTTTTGCGGTTTTTGTGAAAATGGTACGGAACTCTTCGTGTGCGAGTCCGACTCGCGCATGGCCGGGTTTTTTTTTAATGAGCCATGTTTACAAAACGTGGATCACTTTTTGATCGATGTCTACCTATCTGCGTGAAAATGAGGCCAGAATAAAAAGCATATTGTTAGGGTGTTTACCACATCGGTTTAGGGATATTTTTAGCACGATTAATCAGCGGATATTCTTGCCTAATGTTTGTGATAAACAATCGCCCGCCGGTATACATCAATAAGCAAGCGAGTTTGTGGCCGAACTGCTCACAGCTTGCCCGTTTGGCGTTCGCTTTGGCTAATTTATCGATTCGTTTCCAGAATCATATTTCTACAGACGAAATTGCGCGCACTTGAATTATAGTGTTCGAAATGCGTGAATAATGGACAAGGTAAATAAACACCAAGTAAGTTAACACCTATAGTTGAACATAACGTCACGCGGTCACGCCCGAAGTGGTAGGCAGAGATGTATTAGTAATTTATTATCTTCACTCACGTTTCTTTAGTTACCTATGTCACAGAATAAATAATAGTACAGAATGGTCACTACTCGCAACAATTCATAGAAATAGCGACTCTTGCTACTAAGCAATAAAGTGCAATTCAGCTCGCTTAAGCCGTCAATGCCTAACGCGATATTCACCTAAACATTGCCGCTCTCTTCTAACGCGTAACTCTGACGCTGTCTGGCGCGGAGTGACGCCGCTCGTAAAGGTGGTCGACTTGCCGCTTAATAATAATAAAATTAATATACCGATGTGCCTAGGTATTTTTTATTGGGACAATCCCACCGCACTATTCCCAAACCACTGCAACTCCTGAAAGCCAGAATCAACAGTGGCGACCACCAGAAAAGCGCCGAGGCAATGAAGCTCGACGAAGTCCCGGAGAATGAATTTAACTGTCTTGGATCCCGCAACGAAATTAATCAGAAAAGAAAATGGAGGAGTAAGAAAAAATTCAAATTTCCACTTCCCTCCATATCAAGCAGGAGACAGAACAAACAAGACCAATAGGCACAAAGGTTCGTTTACAACTGGGATAAGCCCAGTTGCCAGTTGCCTAGCACCACGGATATAAATTAGCATTAATATTAATGGGTCCTAACATTGTGAGCTGTTATATTTGATTCCAATAATAGGTATGGCAAAAGCGCTTGAACGCACGGAAATTTGTTCTAGTTTCCACAAGGTCCGTATAGTAAACAGCTCCTGATACAGCCTGTACATTATTCAACATAGTATTGCGTTCATTCTGCCAAAGAATACACTCCCATAAGATATGATGTGCAGATTGTACATATTCACAGTCAGATGTAGAACACTGACATAATGGCGAGGCAACAAGCTTGAAGGAAAATAATTTACTTTTAAAGTTACCATGCCCTGTGAGAAATTGGGCAACACAGTGATCCACCTCCAGCCACGTCCTGGCCAGCCGCACGCGAACGGATGGAAAGAATTGGTGGAGGTGTCGGCCCTTGATGGAATTATCCCACCTACATTGCCATTCGGATAAAAGTTCCTCCCAGACGTCAATATGTGGTTTAAATAATCTAGAGATTTTGGCACGGTCACTCCGCGTTAAAAAGTCCGCGTGCATGGTCTCTTTTGCGGAATAGTACATTGCAGCACGTCGCTGCACTTCAAGGTCGACCGGAAGTACGCCAGCAAGTACCGGTAAGGCCTCAGTACTAACCGTCCTGTATGCTTTGCATAAGAATATCAAAGCCAAACGCTGACTCTGAAGTAATTTACGTTGTACCGCCCCTATTGTGGCCCTATCAGCCCAGACAGGCGCCCCATAGCAGATACAACCCAAGTAAGTAGCATAAATAGTCTTTAAAGTCAAAAAAGACAGACCACACGTAGATTTAGATATTCTCGTTAAGGCATTGAAGTTCTTTTTTGCTTTTTCACGACGATTTTAATATGATCTATAAATGCAAAATTCCTTTCTAACACAAGACCAAGATAGCACACGGACTGCTTCCTTTTTACCGGAACGTTATTAAATTTAATAGTAGGACACGATTTAAGATTACCTTTCAAAATGAGCTGGGTCTAGGTATGCTAGATGTCTAAAAAATAAATAAAAAGGTAGGTCCATATCTCGTTCGTTCTGTGAACACTTGCATTTCTAATAGTAAGTAGTTGCCGGCGTAATCACTCTGCGGAAGACCATCTTCTTCAAAAATATTACATGGTTGTTAAAAGTTTGTTATAGGTACATCTCCATTTTGAAGCGCAAGAAGGTATACTACAAATTGTTATCAACCATAGATACGTAGCAATCGATTAGAAAACTATTTTACAATGGCTGTTTGCTTACCTATACTAAACTAAACAGATAGACATAATCTAGGTAAGTACCTAAAGTACCTACCTCCCTACACTTAAGTTTTTATAAACCACGAAACTAAATATTACCTGTGATATTAGATACTGTTTTAGATAGGTGTTTTACTATCGTACTGCGGTGTGAGACCCCTCTGGTTATGTCTTAGTTTTCCTCGTTGGTGGCATGGGTGCGATTTCTGGGTTGGGTAGTGTGTTGTGCAGTTGATAGCAATAAGCTCGCTCCTAATACCTAATACATTTGAACATAACTGGCTGAATGTTAGTACTATACGAGTAGGTGCACTTCTGCCTCAACTCTTCGCAGAAGTTAGTCTTTAGCTGCCTTTTTGCCCTGGGGCAGTAGCCCAAACTCTGGGTTGCCAAGTAGGTATAATACTCACAGCGTATCTTTGTGTCTCTGAATTGGCTGCAAGACCCTGCGCAGTAGCTATTTTTGTGTCAATGTTGAAGGTGAAGATATCATTGTATAACTGTCTCTTTAACTCGCTTACGTTTGTCGCATCGTCCTATCTCACTTACTCTATGCAGTATGCTCGATGACAAACAGTTTCTTGCGCAATGGTTGGCAGAGCCAACTTCAGAGACACAAAGTTCTCTGTGTCTACTATACTGTGAAAATTTTAAAAGCAACGTAGTGCTCTGTGGCATTCAACTATAGGTACTTATTTTATTTCACGACTGACAAAACAATGTTTTTTTCAAATCCCCTTAGGTAAGCAATATTCTAGCACATCACTATTTTACCATAGGAGAGCAATTCATTAATAAACACTAACTTATGTCCTTTAAAAGAATATTTAGTAATTACCTTTACACAATTTTTGTCTGATATTTCGAGTAGTTTCAGTTTTAAAGTTAATGTTCGCTGCCTTATTATAAAACAGCCGTTTAAATACTCTCAAATCTATGAAATGTTGTGCCCATAGGTACCTATTAACTAAATTATTATTCTACACAGGTCCTATTCATGAAGCTGAAACAAAGAATACTTATTTATAGTAACAATAAAATTATTATTGCCATCAATTTTTTTGTTTGATTTTAACTCAGGATTTTTCCAGGGGAATAGGCAGACTTAGAGTTCTTAGTTTTAATAGAAGAATTTGTTTTTTTCTTCTTCTTCTTATTTCATGTTAATTTATAGCTTTTAAAGTTGCCCTAGTCTGGCGATTACTCTACTGTTTGACGGTGTACGTTCAAAATAAAAATATATATCAATTTGTCTCATTATTATCTAGCCCTGTATGGAAACAAAAAAGGAAAAAAATATATATTTGAAAGTTATGAGCGTCGAAAGTTCCATATTTCAACACTAACTTTACCGCATATTTGGGCGCAAATAAATACCATAAGAAGAAGGAAAATTGCAAAACGGTCACCATACAGGGATAGATTAGTAGTTCAACAATGCAAATAATTTTATTTTTGAACAGATACACCTTTAGTCGTTCTTTCATGATATCCAAATTTCCCAAAGGTCTGTTTAAAAAATTTCGCGCGCTCGTTTTTGTCCTAAATCATGATCCATTTTGCTTCAAATTTGTAAAATTGTCTATTCCTACGCGAACTAGCTTCTTACTGCTCATTACAGCATCTATCTCTTTCGCACTATTTGTCGGATGTGATAGCATGCATTTTAAACCCGCGCACAAAATAGTTCGAGCTGTCGACTAGTGCAACCTTAAATTGTAAGGGACCTATGTACAGGCTGAATACAAAATTACTTACATGCAATCATGGGTAGTCTCATAGACCACAATAGGGTGTGGCTGCATTTTATTGTAACCTTCTCTGAACCATCGAATGTATTGGACGTGCTTACAATCCCACCAAACCGAAGCTGCTGGTTATCTGCAAGGAAAACCAAAAGAAAACTGTGAATATGGTAAGTTTTATTATTATTTAACAGAAAGACATCCACTGCTGGATATAGACCTCCCCAAGTGTCGCCGCAGCGGTTACACACGGCGAGAGGTCAACGGTTCACCTAGAAGAAGACTTTTCAACACGACTTTAGAAACGAGAATGCCACTATGTATATATTGTAATTAAAACTGATGGAAAAGAGTGTGCGTGGAGTTTCTTGCAAATTCTTCTCCATTGAGACCTACTGATGCTTGCGAATTTGCAACTAGAGTCATCTTTATTTTTTTGTTTGACAATTCAAAAGTACCTCTAAGGTTTATTTGAAATAAACTATTTGATTTTGACTAAATACATGGTGTCAGAACAGAGTTTTCAACTTCTGCATTTACTAAGCAAAAAGCGATTTCAGTAGGTGGTAAGGCTAGAATACGTCTTAGCCAAAAAAGGAACTAAAGCAATGGTGGATGGTGAATTTTTGAATGGCAAGGCAGTTGGATCGCCCTGTGAAAACGAAAAACGGGAATGGACATAAAAACTTTATTTTTAACACTTCTAGGTATCTTTCTTTAGGTTTTTACTCGTTCGTAGAACTGCACAGTACTACAAGTAGAACTCCCGAGTTTCAATTGTGTATCGGATCCCGTTTAAAAAAAAAGACTTTGTTTTCGTGACCTTGTCGCTCAAAAGATTAAAAACAATTCGTAAAAAACAACAGTTTTCTCCGTCTTGCAGGTTTATGAAACAATCCTAAGAGAAAATGATCCCGTTTTTTGTTTAATCAAAATAAACCAGTTTTGATTAAATAAAAAACGGGATAATTTACGCTTTTTCCCCACTGCTCAAATGACTGCTCAACTGAGTTGTGCCGTTTATATTCCCCACTGCCCAACTACAAACTGCTCAACTTGTATTTGACAAGTGGCCTGGCCATCTATGAATAATATAATGATTAATATAAAATAATGATTAATAAAATCTCTGTTTTTCCAAGGACTTAAACTACTTCAAATCATAATGACAATATGAATGTCACCAATAGACACAATTGTTTTAATTTTTATGTAACAAATTGTTGCTAAATATTTTTCGTAATTATGGACGAAGTAAATATGTTATGTTTCATTGATAATAACGGTGGAAAGGCTGCCCTTTACAAAAATCGCCACTATCACAGACTAAGGACCTACAATAATGGCATCAGCATACTGAGGTGTTCCTCGTACAGTAAAACACAATGTAAAGGGACTATTACAGTAAAATTATTTTTTCTTTCTACAAGCTTTTATTTAATGACTTGGTAGTCAGGGTTTGTTTCCCATTCCAAAAAAAATATTAGAAACCTTTATTTTGATTGGGCGTCGCGCGTCGTGGGATTTACTATGTACCTTTTAATATTTTTTTGTTAATTGGTTTTTATTGAAAATACATAAGTAAATTATTCAATTACATGATGATCTAGTAGTGAAGTCTATTCCTCACTCATGTTCAGAAAATGAAATTAAAATAATTGCATTGAAAGAGAAAGCTGAGCTCAAAGAAGCGGTAATAACTTCCGATCGTCCGTACCGCAATTGTATAATGAAAAAAATATACAAATGAAACATGATGGACAAAAAAGTAACATCTTAAATTCTTTACCTCTATCAAGTATCAAACATTGCCTTTATGATGCTAGGTACAAATCAGTCGGAACCAAAAAAAGTATTTTTTTAAATATTCATGAGGTTCATGTACCAGATAAATATTTTGACTTCTGTATTGCGACATTCCATGACGAACAAACACGCATTTTGGTATTTTGCTCTTCCGAAATTATAAACCAGTTGAAAGATGGTTCGATACATGTTTTTTTTTTTATGGACGGAACTTTTAGTAGCTGCCCTAAGCCATTTGCACAACTATTCAGTATTCATGGGAACATAGACAGTAATTCAGAATCAACTCGCGTTAAACCATTTATTTTTGCTTTGATGTCTGACAAAAAACAAAGTAGTTAAGGAGTCTACACACCAAACCCGCCGACCCGCCGACATGTGTCATGGGGCTGTGTCGGTGAGTTAGTCGGCGGCAAGAAATCAGTACAACTTTTTTAGTTAGTGATTGCAGTGTGTACGAACGTGACGTGTTGTTTTTCTCGAATATTGCAGCCTACAATAAACATGGATACTGATGCTGATCTAATAATAGCAGCATGTGGAATAATTTTAGCTGGGTCCAAAAAAACACAAGCACGTCACTATCGCTGGAGTGTCGGCGGGCAACTGAGCGTGCGCGTATGCAAGTCGCCAGCCATGCCGCCGACTTGCACGCGCGGGTACGAGTCGCCGACATGATTCTTGAAGCAAAGTCGCCGACACCAAGGCTGTGTCGGCGGGTCGGCGGGTTTGGTGTGTAGACTCCTTTACAGATACTTATTTTACATGTTAAAAACCCAAATACCACACATAAATATTAAAAAAACTACATTGTGTTTTTGAGACGGCCATGATAAATGCGGTAAAAGAATTATCGCCTATGGTTACCATTAAAGCGTGTTATTACCACTGGACAAGAAGTATTTGGCGAAACGCTAAAAAAATTAATTGCAAGAATAGTACATTATGGTACAAGTGTGTAATGTTGGTGATTACCGCTGAGGCGCCATTGAGACCCCGAGCCGTTAGGTGAGGGTCTTAAGAGAGCCGAGGACGGTAATCATCAATACACACGTGTATCATACGACGTTTTTCAACACACTTGTGAAGAAAATAATACTAAAAAAATATTTCCAACAGTGAAAACGGATTGTGAATTTTTTTTCGCAATGGCGTGCAAAATTAATCAGTTTTCCTATGCGCGCGCATCTAACAATGGCGATTGGCCATAGACTAAAAATAATGAGTTATCTTTTTTTTGTGCTTTTAATGTTTGGCTTTTCGCAGATATCGTTTTAGCCACGTACAAAATAAGGAATTTCAAGTTTTCTTTATTACAGACAAAAACAAAAGTTATATTTACGTGAAAGTTTTATTTATTAAACAGGTACAAGTTGAAATTATCTATTTAAATACGAAGTTGCATGAAATGTGTTGCATTTGTACTATTGAGCACGATCCTTTTTATATTGAAACTTTTTTAAGAACAAAGCAACTCAACCAATTAATAAAAAAAAAACTCTTCATCTCACTTGTGAATAATAGTAATGATAAAGTAACAGTTTGATAACAGGTGTCATTATGTGCCTAATTGCGGTGAAATTAGAGCCCCTTTATGAGCAAGTGTGTTGAAAAAATAATTACGAAAGAAGAATTGTTGGTTTATGTGCAGCATTGCCACTTCCTGAGTGAGGAAAGGTTATTGGGCGGTTGGATGTACATATAAAATGAATATGAAGATTCTAAGCTAGCAATGGAACCTTTTATGAAATATATGGAAGGAATATTAAGAAAAAAAATATTATACAAATAATAAGCGTGTTTGGTGACATACATAGAACTAACAATGTGCAGGAGGGCTGGCACTCAAAAATAAAAAGATCAATTAATAAAAATACAAAGACCTAATTATGATTATTAAGAATACTTTCTGAAATTGATTTACTCGCACAACACAAGAAACGGAACAAAAGAGAAAAGAAATACAAAATAAATGATGACATTATTACGTTCATACAAATGCAATTAATTAATTCTGAAATAGCAATCGGGCACGGCCCTAGAAAAAATACGCCAGCAAATTTTTTTTTTGTTTTAAGTTCACCTTTAATTTTAGGTATAGGCTTACCTGGACAACCAAATAAAGATGTTGTGTAGCCTTTAAATGGTATTTTCATTTTGACAGCCCGCTATCATTTTGTTGACGTAGGTATGAAGTTTTATTAAAAGATTTTTTTTTAATTTTGTTAAAGTTGAGCACTCCGAAATGAGCAGTAGGGAAAAGAGATAGTGCTAACTGCCTAACTAGTTTGGTTGAGCAGTGGGGATTCCCAAACCAAACTGTTCATTTACTAAAAAATAATTACCAAGGTTCCATTTCAGTCCAGTAGTAGTAACATACTGGCAACTTTCGCCAATAGGCACCAAAGAACACCATGCCCTTTTATGCTGCCTGGTCTCCTCGGGAACATATATGACGTGGTCACCAGGCATTAGCAGCCATGTTATAGCATCATCCGAAATTATAAACACATTTGTGCTTGGAGCTAATAATAATTGCTCTTTTACTAGAAACAGGGTTTGAACATTCCCCACTATTTGGTCTAACCGGCCAGATGTTTGTGCGATTACAATAACATGGGCTAGCTGAAAAACATTGAAACATGTTAGAGTTGCTCTTAAACAGAGAAAAATATTGTGACAATTATTTTTTAATAAATTTACTATAAAATATATTTTTTTATAATTTAGATTAGATTTTATTTTAATATTTATTTAAATTAGTACAAAATAAGGCTACCTCGATTCCAATTTGTTTAGTATGTGTATTTAATTCCATAAGTGCTTTCGTAAAGTCCGTCCGGTCTTGATCTGGAGTGTGGATAACCTGTAAAAATAAATTAATAATAAGTATAAAAATAATAATATACCTTTCGGCTTACTCAAATGGACTCAGACAGAACTTGACGCCCTGGATAGGAGGGTCCGCACGCTGCTTAGCGCAAATCGTATGCATCACGCACGGTCATCGGTCATGAGACTGTATATCCCAGGGGAGTGTGGGTATCGAGGCTTTTTAAACGCTAAGACTATGCACAACCGCGAGGTATGCAGACTTAGGAAATATTGCCAGGCCGCCGACGTGGGTATGCATCGAGATGTGGTAGTGGTGGACAAGGGCCTCACCCTACTCTTATTGGCTAACGAGAACTGGCGCAAACCTATAGTATTAGATACTAATGACTGCAGGGAGGTATGGCAGAGCAAGGAGCTTCACGGACGCTTCTACCGGGTACTACATGGGCCCGATGTAGGTCTTTTAGCGTCCGTGGCCAGGCTGCGATTTGGTGATCTTTTCGGGGACACCGAAGGTTTTGTCTTTGCGATTATGGACGAAGTTATGATGACGAACAACTACCGGAAATAAATTGTGAAGGACGGCACGGTTGACATCTGTCGGGCATGTCACCGCCCGGGGCTTAGATGAAGAACATAGGCCCGGGGGAATCCATCTGTCACATTATCTCCGGTTGTTCTAGTCTAGCTAACGGAGACTATTTGCATAGACACAACCTTGTAGCCAGGATTATCCATCAGCAACTTGCTCTTAAATACAATCTTGTGGAATCGGAAGTGCCTTACTATAAGTATGAGCCCGACCCAGTTCTCGAAAATGGCAATGTCACGTTGTATTGGGATCGGTCTATCATCACTGATGGGACTATTGTTGCCAATAAACCTGACATAGTGGTAAAAGACCGACTAGAGCGTCGCGCAATGATTGTTGATATAGCGGTCCCCCATGGCTGAGAGAGATAAGAAAAGTAAGTATCTTGATCTGACTCGCGAGGTTGTCGACATGTGGGATGTGAATACAGCAATCATTGTGCCGATAGTCGTGACGGCCAATGGCATAATAGCCAAGAGCCTCGACGAACATCTGAGGAGGCTCTCGTTGGGCAGCTGGATCAAGGGCTTTATCCAGAAAGCGGTACTCCTGGACACGGCGCGTATCGTTAGAAGGTTCCTCTCTCAGGAGCCCTGACTACCGGTAGCTTGGACCCTGTTCCCGATACCAGTCTGCTACTATTTATTATATTTTTAAATGTTTTCTTTATTTTATAGTATTTTAATAAGCTAATGTTTAAAAATGTATAAAAATTAATAAATAGTATAAAAAGTTTGTGTAAGTAACTAATTATTACTAAGGCCCTAAGGACAGTGGTCCACGGAGGCGTAGCTTCATAGACGCTTTAAAATACGCCGTGCAGCTTGGGAAGCCCAGCGTACTGAACTCTGTCCACCAAACTGCATGCGTACGTTTTGAATTATTTCAACTTTCGCTGCCGTTCCCGCCAAATTACAAAAAAAATAACATGTGCGCTCACGCGATGTACGCCCATGAAATATGTATGTATGATATGACTTGCAGTACGACAGGCGTCACAGATATCTTAATATATATAAATCTCGTGTCACAATGTTTGTCCTCAATGGACTCCTAAACCACTTAACCGATTATAATAAAATTCGCACACCATGTGCAGTTCGATCCAACTTGAGAGATAGGATAGTTTAAATCTCAAATTATAGTCGCAATTTTAATTTATTGCTAATTATTTGTCTGTTATTATTTGACAGTCACAATTATCTGTTAACTCCAAATGATTCTAACAGATGTCGATACCTTTCGACTGGGTTGAGTAAGTAATCAATAGATGGCGCTGCTATGGTAAATCTACGAACGTGTCATATAAGCTACATTTTAACAGCATAATTACCGTGTTGTTGACGCTATAAAATTAATTAAATATTTGTTATAGTTAGGAGAAGGTTCTTAAGATAAAAAAAAAAAATGGTACCTTACCTACATAGGTGGGGTAGGTATGTAGGTAGGGTAGAGTACGTAGGGTAGGGTAGGTAGGGTAGGGTAGGGTAGGTAGGGTAGGGTAGGTAGGGTAGGGTAGGTAGGGTAGGGTAGGTAGGGTAGGTAGGGTAGGTAGGGTAGGGTAGGGTAGGTAGGGTAGGGTAGGGTAGGTAGGGTAGGTAGGGTAGGTAGGGTAGGGTAGGGTAGGGTAGGTAGGGTAGGGTAGGTAGGGTAGGTAGGGTAGGGTAGGTAGGGTAGGGTAGGTAGGATATTTAGTAGATGAATGTTTGGTGTTTTTATGGCAAAACAAAGTTTGCCGGGTCAGCTAGTATATATATAGATTTGTATGTAAGTTGCAAGCAGGCGTACACCAAGCGTACAATTACGAATACGCGTCTATGCAGCCACGCGTCCGTGGACAGTAGGCCTTGCACAAACTATTTGCATAAGCAAAATAAAAAATGTAAAGAAAATATTACTACACCAATTTCTTCTATTCTATTCTATCCTACTACTACTGTCAACTGTCAACACGCATAGTCATACTGTCCGAGAGTTAAAGTGATCTAGTGCATAAAACTTCAATTTTGTGTTTAGAAACATTATTAAAGTGAACCTTATTAAGTGATTACTGTGTACAATTGTTGGTAGCTAAAAGCAATCAGTGATTATTAACAAAAACAGTGATTAAGCCCAAGATTGACACTTGCAATCTATATTATTTTTATTTATTTTTTTCTCCATCCACCTACAATTTCTAAATATCACGTCAGATGTCGAAATGTCATTTGACATTTGGAAAAGTGTTGCCATTGTGAAATAATAACTACTATGAGTTGCAAAAACATTTCCAACTCATCTAAATCAGAAAATGAGGGTCAACCTAGCAATAGTGATGAAAATCACAAGAACAAAGCCTCACCCAAGAAACTTGTTCAACAAGTCTTTCACCCTGCTCTCTTCAACAAAAATCGTTCCAATACACTAAGTAACGTGCATGAAGAAGGGAACAAGAATGTAGCATTGGAGTGTGCCGAAATTAGTTGGCAGAGAATTCCCGAAGCGCGCAATCCCAAGAGGAAAAAACCATCAGATAGTCCTCCACAAACACTGCAAACTAGCAACCGATACAACAGCTTACCAATAGATTTAACAGAAGAAGATCATACACCAACTGTGAAAAAACCAAGCAAGCCTCCACCAATAATCTTATACGGAATAGATGATGTTAATAAGCTCACAGAACTGCTCGAAACTGTTAGTGACAAAAATCAATTCACCTACAAAATCGTTAATAGAAACCAGTTACGAATTACAAGTGGCAGTGTAGATGTCTACAAAAATCTTATTGCCGTGGTAAGGAAAACTGGCCTCATTGGCCATACTTTTAACAAAAAAGATGAAAGATGCTTTAGGGTCGTCATCAAAAACCTCCATCATTCGACTCCAATGAACGCAATAAAGGAGGAACTAGAAAGTACCGGAAATATTGTTAAGGGTGAGATCATTAATGTCAAATATGGACCCGACAAGATACCAACCTCAACTTTCTTTGTAAACTTTGTACCAGGACCAAACAATGCGTTAATTAAAGACATAAAATACATATACCACCAATCTGTAATGATAGAGGATCCTAAAAGGAAAAGGACAATTGTACAGTGTCAGAGGTGCCAACAATACGGTCATTCTAAAAATTACTGCATGAGGCCCTACCGGTGCGTCAAATGTGCAGAAGCGCACAAAACCTCTGATTGTCCTAAAAAAGAGCGAAATACACCAGCTCAATGTGCCTTGTGTCACGGAGCTCATCCAGCAAATTATAAAGGTTGTGAAGTTTATTTGGAGATTCTATCTCGGAGGTCAAACTTACAACATGAAAGAAAACCGAAACACACTAACGAACGAAATGGACAGACTAACAACAATAATGATAATGAAAAATATCAAGAGAAAACCGTAATTCTTCCGTCAAGCGTACGAAGAATAGATAAATCTTATGCCAATGTGACAAAATCCACGCACGCACCACCAGAAAAACCAGACCCACACGAATCGCTTACTATGATAGAAAAACTCCTATTAAAACAAACAGATAAATTTGAAGCAATCCTCCAACAAATGAGTACGCTTATGAGTCTCATAACAATCCTCTTAGAGAAATTGCCAAAATAGGTAGCCTTAAAATTGGAACTCTCAACGCAAACGGGTTGCCACCGAACAAACATGACGTTGAACTCATTATCAAGGAACACAAACTAGATATTCTCCTTGTATCAGAAGCCCACTGTACTAATGCAACGTCCAACATTAGATTAAACGGCTATCGTACCTACGTCACGCAACATCCAGATGGGACTGCTCACGCAGGAAGCGCAGTCATCATTCGGGAATCAATCAAACATCACCTGATGCCAGAGTTTAGACAAGACTTTCTTCAAGCTACGACAGTGGCAATTGAGGATGGGCACGGTTGTTTTAATGTCTCGGCCATATACTGTCCACCAAAACATAAAATTGACGAATCGATGTTCAACACCTACTTTCATTCTCTTGGAAACCGCTTCATCTCTGGGGGCGATTGGAATGCGAAACACACCTACTGGGGTTCGAGACTAACAACCACAAGAGGCAGACAACTCAAGTCTAGCATAGATACTAAGAACCTCACTGCTATTTCTACCTGCGAACCTACCTATTGGCCTTCAGATCCCATGAAAATTCCAGACCTCTTAGACTTTTTTATCATTAAGGGATTTACCAAACATTATCTCAAGTCCGAATCATGTTTGGATACCTGTTCAGATCACACCCCAGTTATTTTAACCATCAGTACCCTGCTCATAGAAAACGAAAAGTTGGAAACACTTTACAACAAACGGACTGATTGGGCCTCATTTAGAGAGGACATTGAGAGGGGGATCGACCTAAAAGTGAAATTAAAGACTCCAGAAGATATTGAAGTCACCGCAAAACACCTTACCAATCTAATACAAGTATCCTGCTGGAACAATACACCAATTATTAAATCAAAACACCACCCAACGAATTATCCACGAGAAATAAAAGCAAAGATACTGGAAAAACGAAGACTACGTCGAATCTGGCACCAGAGTAGAAACAGATCGGATAAAACCGCATTGAATAGGGCAATTGTGGAGTTGAAAAATCTGATCCGCAACTGGCACGATGATACATTGCATTCTAAGCTGGAATCATTGTCTGCTACTCCATCTGCAAACTACTCTTTATGGAAATTCACAAAAACATACGACAGACCACAGATTGCAATACCACCCATAAAGAAAATTAATAATGATTGGGCTCGAACAGCTCAGGAGAAGGCCAATGCATTTGCAGAACACCTGTCCAGTGTTTTCACCCCGAATGAGACCGACGATCTTGAATCCGAATCGAATGTCAGTGCAGCTCTGAACCAGGCATATCAAATGTCAATGCCCCCAAAACCAATATCTGTGAGAGAAGTTGCAAAAACTATCAGGGAGCTAAAAGACAAAAAAGCACCTGGCTTCGACTTACTAACCAAAGAAGTTCTTATAGAACTACCCAAGAAAGCCTTGGTATATATAACAATCTTGTTCAACGCAATTCTCAGAGTGCAACATTTTCCCAAGATATGGAAAGTCTCACAAATATTGATGATCCACAAAATGGGCAAGCCAGCGACCGAAGTAACTTCGTATAGACCGATCAGCCTGCTGCCAATCCTGTCAAAGCTGTTTGAGAAAGTGCTTTTACGAAGAATCTTACCAATATTGACAGAGAACAAAATTATACCCGATCATCAGTTTGGTTTCCGAAAACGGCATTCTACTGTCGAGCAAATCCATCGAGTTTCCGAGACAGTAAGAAAAGCTCTAGAACAGAAGGAATATTGCTCATCTGTATTCCTAGACATCCAACAGGCATTTGACAGGGTTTGGCACGATGGTCTCCTGTACAAAATAAAGAGCAGCTTACCACATAGCTTTCACTTGTTGATGAGATCATATCTCTCAGACAGAATATTCCAAGTGAAGGAGGCGGGTGCGACTTCTGGTTTTTACAACATAAAAGCGGGCGTACCACAAGGATCCATCTTGGGACCCATACTGTATACCCTATATACGGCAGATCTTCCAACATTATCAGGCTTAACCACAGCTACATACGCTGACGATACCGCCATCCTGGCCTGTAACAATGATCCAGCTGCCGCATCAAATACCTTACAGCAGGGACTTCACAAGATCAATAAGTGGCTTCAAACCTGGAAAATCAAAGCCAGTACATCTAAGTCTGTGCAAGTCACCTTTACACTGAGAAGGGGTAACTGCCCACCTGTAAAACTAGGCAGCACTACTCTACCGCACGAGGACAGTGTCAGGTACCTGGGTATGCACTTGGACCGCCGCTTGACGTGGAAAAATCATATCAAGTGTAAACGAGAGGAACTCAACATTCGGTATAGACTACTACACTGGCTGCTTGGTCGAAACAGTAAATTGTCTACTGATAATAAACTGCTTATCTATAAAACTGTCCTTAAGCCTGTCTGGATGTATGGCATACAATTGTGGGGTAGTGCCAGTGATTCAAACATCTCGATGCTTCAGCGTCTGCAGAACATCATACTGAGAACGATTAGCAACGCTCACTGGTTCATCACAAACAATGAAATACACCAACAGTTACAAATGACCACAGTTAAAGAAGAAATTCGATTAACAGCGGCGACATACAAGCAGCGACTGTCTCTTCACCCAAATGAACTAGCAGTCCAATTAATGTGCCAAAATTACTCCAACCGCCTCAAAAGGCATGATATAATGAAGCTGCACAACAGATGGTAGCTATGTTGTACTGAAGAAGAGTAGCTGCAGAAGAAGAAGAGTAGCTGTCCTCACTGGAGGAAGCACTCTACAAGTCATTGACCCGTGAACACATCTGATTATAGTCTATGAAGACTGATGGCAGATAATAAATAAAATCAAAAAAAAAAAAAAAAAAAAAAAAAAAAAAATGCTATCCTAAGCATTGGTCTATCTTCAGTACCAAGGTCTATCAGTTGAGCTGTTTGGTTAACAAATATACAGAGTTTCACATTTATAATATAAAGAAGTATTTAACAGTATTTCACCTTACAACCTTTCTTTTTGTATTTCTCTAAGGTATCATCGCCAATAGAGTCAAAATCTCCAGAGATGAGATCTGGATCCTTCATTGTGTTCTGCGTTTCATTTGATAAGCCACTTATGAACTTATCCCAGTGTTTGGTGCCACCATCAACTGTCATTCTGATACTAGCTGAAACATTTTAATACATTTTTGTTACACTACACAAAATTAAATACTTAATCAGGTACACAATTTTTCTCCTTATCAAAGAAATTCAAGGCCATTTGAAGACATAATTTTTTTTGGACAGTGGTCCATTTATTTAAGCAAATATAACTAACATAATTTTAGCAAAATAGTGACTGCAAATTAAAACCTTACCATTATTCCATAATTGTTTTAAAAATCCCTGGTTTTGTGTGATTGGCCGATTCAAAATAAGAATACCATGCTTGATGCTATGCACAAGTTTGTTCATAATAATTACATTCACATCCCATTTCCAGCATTTAACAGTAACAGATGGTCGTTCAGAATGCTCAGTTTTCGGACACACAACTTCACATGGATCACATAACATTTTCACCTAGAAAAAAATGAATGTAACCAAGATAAGGGTGAGAAATTGAATGTTGATGGAATAGATGAATGTACCGTTATATATATGTTAGGCGGGTTTGGTTTCCGCACTTAGTCCTTCAAGTGGACCTTTGTGCGTGGGCCATGGTGGCCATTTGGTGGTTATTCCAACTAGCCCACCTCCCTCCAGAAGTCTATTAGAGCTCCTGGTTTCCTCAAAACATCTGTTCAGATCTGGGTGATCCGAGGGTTTGTGTTCTTATCTGGGTGACACCTGTGCATTCAAAGAGAATGTGCACAGAGGACTGTCCGTTATGCCTATTATGTGGAAGTGTTTGTTGAGTGAGCAGTGTCCCGTGATGGTCCCCGTCACCAGGCGCACGACATTCCTGTTCAGGCATAGAAGACGCCTGGTAAGCCTACTGTCCAAGGATGGCAGAGCTTGTTTGGACTGCCTACAGCCCAGTGTCGAGGTCCACCAGTTCTCCGCCTGTGTATGGGTGAATTCCTGTAGCCATCTGCGTATCTGGTTGAAAGGGATGGGTATAACAGGTTCGGGTCCATAGACCGCCGTATGAATGTAATGTTAAGTGAACCTTAAATTAAAGAAAAATTTAAGAGCAAAATGATTTCTGTTATTTGAAGCTAATGTTAATAAAACTACTAGAGATGATTTCATAGCTCAGTGCAATTGAACCACTATGTCTGTCTTTAATTAATTTTTATTAAGATGTTTCAGGAAATTGACTTTGTACTTGAACTTGTTGATTGTGTTATCATTTTAAACATTATTGCTAATGTCAGAACACATTTTCGACTATTGATTATTCTTGCGATTTACAATATTATTACATTTTTAAAAGGGATTTCTCTAACATAATAATGTTTTTAATCATAGTATTTATTGAATATAACCAAATTAAACAAACCATTCCACTCATAGTTCCGTTCGTTCCGTTAGTACTCATGGGGACGAGATATATTTTGGAAATTTGTTGATAAAAAGTAGCTGATGCAATGATCTTCTTCTGAGATTTTTTATTACGGACGAAAATATTGATATTGATAGGAAATCAGAAAATAATGTTCACCACAACACAATCACATTGATTTTGAATTTTTTTAGTGTTGCCAGTCGAACCCGAACGAACAACAGCTGTCATCGTCAATCGTCCAACTTCCTTTTTGCTAGATTTTATTTACTAATCATTAAAAAGTGTAAAGATCCAGCCAGCCAGCTTTTAAATAACTGAAGCCAATTCCTAACTGGGAAAAATAAGGATGAATGTGTTTGACTCTTTTGAAAATCTCTAATAGAATTTTTATTTAATTACGTTGTAATACAAAATATTCTGTCAAGGTCTAGTTTTTTTTACAGAATTTACAGTAAACGTCAAAAATCAAAATTGTTGTGAAATTTTATTGTCAAGTCGCCTTGCTTGGATTTGATTTTGGTTTGAAATAAATAATAATTCAAGATGAACAGAATATTCGGCAGAGGAAAACCTAAGGAGCCTGGCCCAAGTATCAATGATTGCATTAGTACTGTAAGTTTCTCAAAAATTATTTCATAGACGTGCTTACAGTTGTTAGTTTCGTCGATGATTCATGTTTCCGTGATTGTTCAAATATTCGAATGATTGTTAATTCCAGGTGGATAGCAGAGCAGATAATATTGAGACAAAGGTTCAGAAACTGGAGTCTGAACTTAGAAAATACAAGGATCAGATGAATAAAATGAGAGAAGGACCAGCAAAGAATTCTGTGAAACAGAAAGCAATGAGGGTCTTGAAACAGAAGAAAATGTAAGAGCTCGCATTGTTACCTATTTATCGTTTTGCAGGGTCTTGACCTTCTGTCATTTTATTATTGCAAGGATACTTACTATCAATAGCTGTAAAGTGGGTAGTGTTTTGGTTTTCAAAATGCTGTGGCTAAGATGAATCACAGTTTTATTGGCGTATATCTTCTATTGAAAATAAATGTTTACAATACTGGACAAATTCCTAGTGATCCACAGTTTTAAAATTAACTATTATGATGGTCCACTGCTTGGTAAATCCCTGTCTCCAATTTAAGATAAAAAAATTTGGTGATGCAAAACATTGTGAAATTGGAGGCAGGAAGTTCCAAGTTCTGGTTTTTCCTGGCATTTTTTACAAATTTTACAATGTTAAAAAACTATTTTTCCTTGATATCTTGTTTTATACTTAACATAAAGTAAAAAACCAGATAATAGACTTCAATAAATGTGTCGATCATCGAGGTTAAGCAACCCTTGCCAAGGTCTGGGTGACCATCTTTACGTAGCGAGTTTCTTCCGTGCCTCGGAAAGCTTGTTAAGCCGTTGGTCCCGGCTGTCATTTGAAGATCTTTGACAGTTGTTATGGATAGTCAGAAGCCTGAAACCTGACACCAGTCTAGCCAAGAGGTATTGTGGTTCCCAGTTACTGGGTTGTGGAGGTCAGATAGGTAGTCGCTCCATGTAAAACACTGGTACTCAGCTATATCCAGTTAGACTGGAAGCTGACCCCAATATAGTTGAGAAAAGGCTAGGCAGATGATGAGTCTTCAATAAATTATGTTAAATCTCACGGGATTGCTGCAATTGCATGTCCGTTTCTTGTTTACACCATTTCAAAACATAACATCACGCCAGTATGTTCTAAAGGAGTTTGCAGATGTGTACAGTTCACCCTGGTATACTCTCATTCCACTGTTTATGTTGTTTCTGGCATCACTTGGGGCCTTGTGCCACTTATATGTACTGTGGGGGCTCCTCACCTATTTAGAGGCAACCTCATTGCCTATTATAAGACTGGCAACAGATAACTATTTAGTTATTGAAATCAGAACGCTAGGAAAATAATTGAAGATGTTTTTGTTTAGCTTTGCTTTTCACTTCTGTAATAGCCGCCTTAGGGCAGGCAAATTGGCCGTGGATAAATTTGAAAGAGAGTTACCGCGGCCGTGGACCACAATAGATCCCAATGGGTCAAAATGTCATAGTTATTTCTCAACCCCTTAACAAGATAAGATACCGTGGCCGTGGCTTAAGCAACTGAATGAACACGGGTGGGTTTTACTCGGTAAAAGTCTGACACGCCTTCATGCTTCACCAAGAGCGGGAGATGTAATTGGATGATTTCCCAAATGAAAAAAATAAAATAAAAAAGTGCAGGCACATTGTTGATTCAATATAACATATGAGAGTAATTTTCTGCTCGTCATTTAAGCTTCCTTCCTATCCCCTCACAGTACTTTACTGTAGAACTTGCCCATTATGTACCACAACCAAATCTTTTTTTAAATCTCGTAATATAAAACGACATTCAAAAGTGCCTTTTAACCCCTGAGTGCCCGAAACGTGTATTCACACGAGACACAATGGCTTTTCTATTGTTTCAATAATTACGGGCATTCAATTGATGAATGATCTAAAATGTAATAAATGATTCGAATTTCAGTGAAACAAACAGTAGGATCTGATGAGATGATCTTAGCAGCATCACTGAACGTCTATACAGTATTTCCGACTTTGCTTTTTTATGTAGAAATAGGATGTCATGATTTGGGCATGTGCTGCAAATGAATGGGAGAATGTTCAGGAAAGATTGAGTATGAATTTGGATGGCTATATAATTGTTGAGGAAGACCATTGAAACAATGGCTGGACTGTGTGATTGTAGATATGATATCCCAGTTGTAAATGACCCTTTGTGCCTTTTGGCCTTGTTTGTTCTGTCTCCTGCTTGATATGGAGGCAAGTGGATATTTGTATTATTTCCTACTCCTCCTTTATTCTTTTCTGATTAATTTCGTTGCGTGATCCAAGACAGTTAAATTCATTCTTCGGGACTTCCTCGAGCTTCATTGCCTCGGCGCTTTACTGGTAGTCGCCACTGTTGATTCTGGCTTTCAGGAGTTGCATGGTTTGGGAATAGTGTGGGATTGTCCTAAAAAAGAGTAGATATATATATAATCATCAAATGGCCACCATGGCATATGCACATCCAAGCAGCACATTAGCGGAAATTTCATCCACAAACCAGCTATCTATGTTACAGTCAAAGGCTCTTATGTAGCTGTACTAACGGATAAGACGATTCTTGGGACTGTATAAGGAGTGATCTCTACACTATTAAACAGTACAGCTGACTAATGGCTGTACAATGAAGAAAAAAAACAACAAAATGCATCTTAGTAGAATTTGAAAGAACTATTGTCCAGCCCTACATACAATGCTACTAACTGGTTAAGAAGACCAAAGCTTATAAACGGCTGCGTAGGGCGATAGTCACATCTCTTCAAAGCTGTGAGCTGAGCTGTATTAGAAAATCAAATTTTGCCATTGACTTTTTACCCGACTGCCCGAAGGAGGGTAATGTGTTTATCAGTCTATGTATGTATGTAAGTATGTATGTATGTATGTTTGTTTGTCCCTATGTGGCGTTCTAGAGGCCAAACGCATTGGCAGATTTTGATGATACTTACGTCAATCGTTTCGTCTTAACCCTGCGAGTGTCACTAGCTAGTGGCTACATAAAAATCGGAAAAGGAAAAATGGCGGATTTTGGGCGCCATTTTGTAGAGAAAATTTTTTTTTCATGCAAACCTGTCGTGTGGGGTATCAAAATAAAGGGTTTTAAGAGGTGATTTCAAAAATATATAACGTTGTTAATGTTTAAATGTACCGAATAAACAAAAAATAACTTAAAAGTTCGCTTTTTAAGCAGTCTGTTTTTTGATATCTTTAATTAACTTTTTTTTTTTTGGTGTACACTAATTCTATTATGAATGCTACCTCAATGAGCTTAATAGGACCTGGTTAAAAGTATTTAAGACTGCATGAGCTGTAAATTAGTGTAACCTTACTCCACTTTATTTCCAAAGCTTATAGTGCAAATATTAGTTATTTTACAGCCTTTAGAATTATTGTACAGTAAGCATCGGTTAGATGGTCCATCTGAAGAACTAAGTGCGGAAACCAAACCCCTTAACATAGAACATAGTAGATATGATCAGAAATGGAGTGTTTACTGAGATGACGCACACCTAATAATAAAGTCTTAAAGAAGAAGACTAGGGTTAGCCTAAAACTCCAAAATAAATTGGAACTTGGTGTCAAACATCTGAGGCCAATTTGAGTAATATTTTCTCTTAATATTCCAGGTATGAACAGCAGCTGGACAATCTTAGAGCACAATCCTTCAACATGGAACAGGCCAACTACGCCACACAGACTTTGAAGGATACACACGCTACTGTTGCTGCCATGAAGGACGGTGTCACGCAGATGAAGAAGGAGTTTAAGAAGATTAATATTGATTCTATTGAGGTGAGTAAACAGAATAGTATCTACATATACTCAAAATTGTTAAAACAACATTGAAGACACCATTCAGGTGCTGTTGTTGTAGTTGATACTTACATGCAGTCTTTATAAACGGTTTTACTGTATTTTTTTTTCAAGGTATTTGAATCATTATTTACAGCTAGCGAATTTATTATTAAGCAGATTTCATGTGATTGGCAAAGAACGTTAGTTGTTATAATGAATTTGATTATAGATCAATTTACAATAAGAGTCAAACTTTGTGGTGGCTATTAAGTGTGCCACTCGCTGCGCAGTACCCTGGAATATGATCAATGAATTTGACACAACACAGCGTCTCGCTTCGTATTCTGAGCCGCCATTAAGTTTGAATACTACTGTCTCTGAAGTTCATCCAATTACTCATACTAGCAGCGAGCCAACTATTATAAGGTACAGTGCGTGCCAAGAAAGATGAGACTTGACCGCGCCTCGTGTACTGCGCAAGTCAGACCACGTGGTGTGTCAAGTCTCACCTTTCATGGCACGCACTGTACACATATTGTAACCGTAACGTTGCACGTAACCGTTACTGTTACCAAAAACATAGTGTGCACGTGGTACGCGAGCCTGCAACGAGCGCTACACGAGTGGCTCACAGCGAGCCGACGATTGTCGGTTTTTGCCGCGTTTTTGATTTTGATGATTTTGATTTTGAATCAAAGGGAGCTCGCTGTACGCCCGTAGACGGCAAAAGTGAAGGTTTGTTGCACGCCGCGCCGCTGCGAACCATCAAATATTTTCGAGTTATTCCTCTTGAGTTAATGGTCAGAGGACAAGTGTGTCTTCTGTAAATTTGTCTTTTTTGTAATGACCATTAATTTCTTGATATTTTAATAAAAAGTAGAACACTCTTTCCCGATACATTCCATGTTTCAACCATATTCGTGGTCGTTTATGATCATCGAGTAAAGCATCTACAAGTACGTATGCTGCACAAGCGAGAGACATTTCGTCCGACATCGTGGCGTTTCAGACCAAAGCTGTGGATAGCCCGCCTTGTCGTTACGGTCACAGTAATGTGGACGTCTCGTACACACTAGAACCTCGTGACTGTATCTGTTTGGTTACAGTTACAACAAGCTAAATGTGTACGCTCGGTGAAAGCGATCGGGCGACGTCGTGAGCCTAAACTGTAATACACGTACACACTAGAATCTCGTTACTGCTATCACGCTGGTTACGGTTACGGCTCGCTAGTGAGTACCCTGCTTTATAGTGAGTGACGGTCTTCGCACATCACTCTGGTCGCATTCGTGTGACGTGACCAGTCTACTCCCACGTCAGCCTAGTCACAGATAATATAAAACTAACATACAGATGCCTCATCCCATAAAAAGAAACGTGCCGACGTCATCATCATCATCTTCCTGCCCTCATCCAATGTTACTTGGGGTCGGCGCATCACGTTTTCTTCTTCCATACCGTTCTGTCCCCTGTCACGCTATTACTGACTCCCTTTTCCTTCATATCACTCCTCATACAGTCCATCCATCTTTTCTTTGGCCTTCCTCTTCCTCTCCATCAATCCACATTTATATTCATAACTCTTTTAGTAACATGCGTTTCATCCCTCCTCATCACATGACCATACCAGGACAAACGGTTTCCCTTCAACGTTTCTATCACTGGCGCCACTTTCAAACTGCCTCTAATATACTCATTTCTCACTTTATCCAATCTCGTCACGCCGCACATCCATCTCAACATTCTCATCTCTGCTACATGCAATCTCCTTTCATCCATCTTTTTTACAGCCCAATATTCTGATCCATACAGTATGACAGGTCTAATCACGGACTTGTATATTTTACCCTTTAACTTGAGGGGCATCCGTGGATCGCAAGTTGTTCCAGTGACCTGTCGCCATTTCATCCATCCTGAGTTGATCCGGTGCGTTACGTCTCGGCGTTTTTCTTTTAGCGTTTTTCGTCTGATTAATCTGATTATTTTTCTTTCGATCGAGTTCGGTTCCGTTCCACGGCTATATATGGTGTTAGCAGCGACTTGCAAGTAAAAGGATTTTCTCGATTCGTGACTATTTTTTTCTTTAAAACAGTTATGATTTGTTTATAGTATTTTTTGCACGTTTTTACAGTTTCATTGTACCTACCAAAATGTGTTACAATACAAATTTATAAAATCAGGTGGCTTGCCTCAGATATTTAAAACCGCGCCATCTATTGGAATCTCGTTATTTAAATTTTAAATGATCCGTTCAAATAATATTTGAAATGTGATTTAAGAGCCCAATATTCCATAACTGTGTGCTTAGGAGAATTGATTAAATAATAACATACAATTTTTATGATCAATTCTAGAAAATAATAATTTTGCACACAATTCAATACAAAGCGATGCGTTTATAGACTCATTTTCTTTTAGTATTGTATAACTGCGCAGCACGTGTGTGAGTACTATGTACCCAACTGTAAATCTACCATTTGCTGTACCTTGGTGTCGTTCGTTGTCTTTTGTTTGCCCTGGCAGTTGAGTGTGTCATGCTCTCTCAAATGTATCTCTGATGGTGGCGCGTGTGTTGGATCATTCGGTTCCCTTCATGATGGTTGAGCTGGGTGGTGCCGATTCATGCGTCATGTTCGTGAACGGGCGCCGTCAGTTGGGATTGGTCTTAACTTAACTGCTTCGGATGCTAGTGTTTTTCTAGAACCTATTATGTAACTGCACAGTACATGTGTGAGTACTTTTAATACTTTGTACCTGTAAGTAGTATAGTATGTAGTGATTCTGGGAGCATTGTCCTCACACATATAAATTTATTAATGTATGTACCTAAATATTATATATATATATATTTTTTTTTAAAGAGTAAGTATGGAGTTTCTTGTGCGTTCTTCTCCATAACAAGCTACTTTCGAATTTTCAAGCTAATTTCGAATGCACGGTAGAATCAATTTTTATTCCTTGTAAATTTTAATGTATCTAACGTTCAAAAGTGCCGCTTTGTGGCCTAGTTGAAATAATAGTACATTACTGCAGAATCCAGTAAGTAAGACTTCCTGGCCAAGTATGAGTTAACCGGACCGAACCGCAGGTGAGGTCCGGTTATATACGAGGCCAGGATGTCTTTCTTACTGGTTGAGGCTTGTATAATGCTTTTCTCAAAAATTAAAGAAAGTTTAACAACAAATTAGTTTAATTAATATTTTAGGTTACATTCATATTAGGACAATTACTGATAGATATTGTGATCGATTTACCGGGGGCATTTATTTATATTTTCTCAAACATGCTTGGAAATTTGAGCATTATTTTGACAACCTTCTTCGAGAAAATCGAAATTGCAGTACAGATCATACATGAGAGCAGCGGCCGGCAAAAGTTGTATGAAAATCCATATCTGCCGTGTGTAGCGGCCAAATAAATTACATAGTAAACACATATCTGTCGTGTAATTTAAAAATGGAACGATCTTTTTCACCGAAACATGGCAACCAAGGAGGTAACTTATCAAAGGTTTTATTTAAATTTCAAACTGGCTTGCTAATAGAAAGCTGTTTATTGAAAAAAAAAGAAACAATTTAACACTTTAAGGCTTAGCACGCTCTGCGATTTTATTTGCGCGGATTTATGTAGTTTTTTACCGCAATGCGCGCAGCTTCATACAATTCCATAGGCCGCAGAATGGACGAAAAATCGCGCGAATAAAAAGGCCTAACGCGGGCATAATTATTTTTTCAATACAGTTGTTAAACATGGCGTACTTTCAGAGGCTATAATTATGATTCGAAAATTAAATCTTTCGCATAGGCATCTTTCTATTACGCGGTCGTGACTTTTGTTTACGAGCTCGATCATTAGTTTTGCAGTTAAGTTTTAAATGTTTTAGTCAATTTAAAAAAGTTTAGATGCAAGGAGTTTTCATACTTAAAATAAAATGAGATTTTATTCGAGGCCAAAATGAATGAGTCCGTACGTCTTAGCATAAAATTCTCAAAAGTTCATTAAATGGTTGTTTAATATATTGAATTAACAGTTTTAATTTCATTATTTTCACATAAACATTTGTCAAAAATCGAATAGAATATAGGCTGTTTTCGTTGTAAAAAAAAAATTGGTATCTCTAACTCTATCTCGACCTCTAACACTATCTCTAACTCTAACTCTATCTCTAACTCTATCTCTAACTCTATCTCTAACTCTATCTCTAACTCTAACTCTATCTCTAACTCTATCTCTAACTCTATCTCTAACTCTATCTCTAACTCTGTCTCTATCTCTATCTCTTTCTCTAACTCTATCTCTATCTAAGTTTGTATAACTCTATCTCTAACTTTATCTCTATCTCTAACTCTATCTCTAACTCTATCTCTAACTCTATCTCTAACTCTATCTCTAACTCTATCTCTAACTCTATCTCTAACTCTATCCCTAACTCTATCTCTAACTCTATCTCTAACTCTATCTCTAACTCTGTCTCTATCTCTAACTCTATCTTGATCTCTAACTCTATCTCGATCTCTAACTCTATCTCGATCTCTAACTCTATCTCTAACTGTATCTCTAACTCTATCTCTATCTAAGTTTGTATAACTCTATCTGTAACTCTATCTCTATCTAAGTTTGTATCGAATATTTTATGCGCAAGGAGGTTGTATAGCATTGAGATGGAGTTTGAATATTATATTGGTGTTCTAAATTCAAACACCAAAACAGTGATTAAAAGTGCTTTTTATTCACTGTTTTCAGTATAAAATAAAATAAGCTTTTTAGAGGAGGAATGGTATAATCTTTTTTTTTTGTGTGATAAATTATTTCTTTTTTTTTATATGAGTTCAAGTACAAGTGATGAAATGGAATTAACTCCACCCGATATTTTATCTGAGGCCAACACTGCGCAAGATGAAATTTTGCCTCCAAAATCTCGAGAAAGATATATGGCGACTTACGTTAATTTTATTTTATGGAAAAATAAAATTTAATTTTTTTACTTGTTTTTCTATTTCCCACAACTGTTTTGAAAAACGTCGTGTGATACACGGGTGTGTAGTACTTTCCACCCTTGTATCACAATGTACTATTGTTCGTTGTTCGTCATTGATTTTGAAAAGTAAATGGTTTGGTTCGGTTTTCAAATATCGGTATTAGTAGTACAGTTATATTAGATATAGTTTTTGTCATATCGGTTATTTTGATATAGATATCGATATGATATGATATCTAACACATATCCGATATAAGTTACGTTTTGATATATCGGACCTATCCCTACTACAGTCCAGTAAGTAAATTACATACTTACTTACTGGACAGTAGGAGATTCTAAATTTAAAATCTCGCTTCTTACTGGACAGTTGTGAATAAGTCTCCGGTAGAATTCACTTTCTGGAGACTTTTTAGAGATGTTATGGCAATATTACATACCATTTTTGAGAAAAATATCTTTGTCTTTGTCTTTGCGTATCGCGCCATATAGTGACATTTATTTGAACCAACATTTATTTGTTAGCGTTGGGACCGCCGTGGCCTAGTTAAAGTAACAAAACTTTAACTTATTTAATTTTTCTTGTTAGTATCCTTCAGGATTCTGACCGATTTACTCAATCATTACAGGATGTTAACGACGATTTGGCGGACATGTTGGAACAAGCCGACGAGGTGCAAGAGGCGCTTGGTCGCCAATACGGCATGCCCGAACTCGACGATGACGAGCTCAACGCTGAACTGGATGCTCTTGGTAAGTTTTTTATTTATTCTCTCTTTCTTTTTCGTTTCGATGATACATTTGATCAAACTATTTGAGCCCAGTAGGTGGCCACGTTTATTGCAGCGTCAGATGCATTATATATTATTATTTATTTACATAAGTGGTGGTAGTAGTGGGGACTCCATTATACGCACTTGGATGACAATCACATATCACGTGTTTCACACACCGCGATCTACCGCGATAGTCAAAGAAAACAGTCAACATGACTGACTTTTGATCGACTTTGGCGTGATTTTTTCGGTTTCGGTTCAGTTGGAAGGCGCCACTCCGAAGCTTATTGACTAAATTGCATGTCAAACTCGTAAACCCACGTCTCATCACCAGTAAAAATGCGTTTCATGATTGTTGGGTCGGAACTGACTCGTTCTAGCATGTCCTCAGCGACTCTTATGCGATTGAGTTATTGGAGCAAATTCAGGTCTTTTGGGACTAGCTGAGCTGCAACATGTTTCATACCCAAGTGATTATTTAAAATGGTACGGACCGACTTGTGAGACTTATAAAGTTCGGCGGCTATCTCTATTACAGTCACTATTTCCTTCACTTTTGCGATGTTAACTTCAGTTGCAGACGTTGATGGCCTACCAGAGCGAAGCAAATCTTCCATCACATCTCGACCGCTTTGTACCACTCATAAGCACGTGTTTTTGATAAAGTCGATTCACCGTTAGCCCGTTAGATATGATATAACCAATGATATTCAAATAAACAGATATGTTATGAGCGCGTGCATTGTGAAGACTCGAATAGGTCACAATTGTGACCTTTAGTCTTTAGTTTATGTCACGCATAGCGAAGAGCGATAGGCTTTGTTGAAACAAAAACAAAATAAAAAAATGCCATGTGTGTATTTAGAAATTGTACCAATTATGATACCAAAGTACATAAAACAGAAGGGATCTCATACCATATGTAAGTACGCAATACGCCTTAATTTACTATTTATTATTTTTTTTTCCTAATATTCTGATATTTGGAGGTTAGAAAAAGATAACGACATTGGTGGCCAGAATAATTATTGTTTACATTCACACGCAAGTGACAAACACTAGCTGTCTCTTTTTTTCTTGTTGTTTTTATCAAGCCATCCCTTTCGACTTGTAGTGAAATGTCAGATGAATGAAAAGTGTGTGTGCGGAACACTTTTTTCAATTGTTTTGTGAGTGTATAACGTATCTGTTTATTTGAATATCATTGGATATAACTAAAAACAGCATTGTTTTTAATCTAGGTAAATAACAGATGTAACTCAAATGCCGCGCCAAAATGGAAAACAGTTGTGCCAATCTAACAACAACAGAAAAAAACAAAAATTGAATTTGGAACCATAAACAAATCATCATTTCCCGAAACTTTTTAGACTGAATGTATTTGTTATGACAAACATTTTTAAAGATAAGTGTACAATGGGCGGTCTTATTGCACAGGGCAATCTCTTACAGACAATTATCTTTCTTATATTTATAATCTCTTAAGTAATTAACTGGAAGAAAATGATATAGCTCGGCTAAGGCCCGTTTGTGCGATCCTGGGTTATCATACCAACTCCGAATTAGTACCTAACCCTGTGTTATAAGGTTTTAAACTGTCATGGTCACTAACATTAACATTATAAGCGGGATATTTACCATGTTTACTGTTTGTAGCGAGTTTCCGATATTTCTGTGCTGTTGCAAGCACCATGATCACGGATAAACTGAAGTTATTGCGGGTGGGTGTTTATGAGGAGACAAATCGGTCTACCCTCTTTCTTGTTCGTTTTTAGGGTTCCGTACCCAAAGGGTAAAAACGGGACCCTATTACTGAGACTCCGCGGTCCGTCTGTCTGTCTGTCTGTTTGTCTGTCTGTCTGTTTGTCTGTCTGTCTGTTTGTCTGTCTGTCTGTTTGTCTGTCTGTCTGTCTGTCTGTCTGTCACCAGGCTGTAACTCATGAACTGTGATAGCTAGACAGTTGAAATTTTCACAGAATATGTATTTCTGTTGACGCTATAACAACAAACGTGATTTTATGACGTTTTTTGCGATAATGGTACGGAACCCTTCGTGCGCGAGTCCGACTCGCACTTGGCCGGTTTTTTTGCACTCTGTACCGCTACCACTGTCACTCACAACTCGATTCTGTTCCCGACACACGAAACTCACTGTGTCCGCTCGCGAACTTTTTACGGCACTTTTCGGGGTTTACACAGCTGGACCACTGGATTACGGCTCTTTTTCGGGGTTTACACAGCTAAACCACTGGATTACGGCTCTTTTTCGGGGTTTACACAGCTAAACCACTGGATTACGGCTCTTTTTCGGGGTTTACACAGCTAAACCACTGGATTCCAAGCTCTCGACAGGTGAAACCCATCCTCCCGGTTAATATCGGAAACTCGCTACAAACAGTAAACATGGTAAATATCCCGCTTATAATGTTAATGTTAACCCTGTGTTATTTATGACGTTTATGTATGACATATATTAATTTAACGTCGTGTTAACAACTACCTCTGAGTTAGAATTTTCACGCAACTTTGGTTCTGCGTAGTCTTGTTAGTTGTAAGTCTTGGATCCTATAAATACATTGCTAGGCTATCGGTTGAGAAGAAGTGGTCAGGCCATAATATCTCAACTTCTTTACATTGATGACCTGAAACTCTTTGGCCCCAACAATTTGCGACTGATGTAGCTACTGAAGGTAAATTAAACTTTTAGTAGCGTCATCAGGACGGAATTTGGTGTGGACAAATGTGCAGTCTTGCATCTCTTGAGAGATTATGGAATATGAAATCCGAGGAATTTCAACTCTCGTCGCGTGGGTATATCAGAAGCGTTGGGCATTAACGATGCTGACATGAAGCAATCACTGAAGGAGCGCTTCTTCGACCGCCGTCGGAGGGACATAAGATGCGTGCCTTCAATTAGATCAAGCTTTTTTGGTGTACTTTTTCGGCATACTCAAATAAACTCAGACCATACTCGACGACCTCGATAGAAAGGTCCGACAAGCTGACCGTAAACCGGATAACAAATTGGCCGGGATGATTCATCAGCTACTTGCTTTGGAATACAAACCAGTGGATTCTGAAATCCCGTGTTACAATTATGTGCCAGGCCGAGTACTCAAAAATTACCATGTCACGTTGTAGTGGGATCGGTCTATCTACACTGGTAGGAATATTGTTGCTAATAAGCCGTATATGAGTAGTGGTGATAGAATGATCGGTGCACTACACTATGATATAATAGATATTACCATATCACATGACGAGAAGCTGAGAAACAAATCAAGTATCTCGACTTAGCACACGAGGTTGTTGGTATGTGGAATGTGGACTCGGTTGTCATTGTGCAGATTGTCGTTATGGCCAACGGCCTCATGGCTAAAAACCTTAACGACCATCTGTCTTCTTCTTTTGTGTGAGGATGTGGCCACATCTTGTGTCAGAGTTAATTAAGCCGCCTCTGGGAACCCCACAGGCCTCTGACTTGGCTATTTCAGACTTACATCTGTACTTTAATATTATAAAGCTGAAGAGTTTGTTTGAACGCGCTAATCTGGTATTGAAAAATTATTTTTGTGTTGTATAGGCCATTTATCGAGGAAGGTTATAGGCTATGTAACATCACGCTACGACCAATAGGAGCAGAGCAGAAATGAAACAAAAACGGGCAAAAATAACCCTTTTGATAGCTTTCGTTGCGTGCGCTGCGTAAACGGTTTAAGTTACGCAACAATCATGTATGTAGGGTAGGTAGCCAGTTGACGGGAGCGAAGCCACGTGATCAGCTAGTTAACTATATAAGTCCAGGTATCTATTGAACTTGGCTTGCTACAGAAGGGAAAATCAGCAGTCGCGCTCAACGAACATTTCAATCCTATACGAGTCCACAAACCAAATACCCTACCGTCCCCGGTCGCGCCGCTAGCGCGACGGTATTCCTTGGTACGGCTCGGATTGTGTGGAGGTTCATGTATTCGTTCACAGGTAGCTTGGACCCTGCTCCCGGCATCAGTGGATCCTAACTTTTTATAATTTTAAATGTTTTATTCTTTATTAGCTTCTGCCAGCGGCTTCGCCCGCGTTTATTATACATATAAACCTTCCTCTTGACTCTATCTATTATAAAAAGACCGCATCAAAATCCGTTGCGTAGTTTTAAAAATCTAAGCATACATAGGGACAGACAGCGGCTTTGTTTTATACTATGTAAGGATGAAGTTATTGTGTTTAGGAAATATTTAAACAATTGGAACAGTATGATGAGTAAGAATGAAACAACGGAATATTAATCTATGGTTTATATATTCGTAAATACTAGTAAAAAGTATTATGTATTTATTTGGTCCACAGTAGATGTTAGTTTCCCTTAACACTATATTAGTTTTTAAAAGTATGATATTTTTATCGATGCCATTCACACAAGTATTATTAGGCAGTATTATAAATTTTTTGTATGTGTATTTGTGTAAATGAATAATTAAATATATAATAAGTATAAAAAAAGACTTTTATCTGTGATGAAATTAAAATTTAAGTACTAAAAAATTTACTACATAATATTTTTGTTTCTAGTCACGAGGTTGTATTTATTTACATAATTATATACAAATTTGCGTAGTAAAAATATAGCTACCTTTATACAGGTGAGGCTTTTAAGTGGGCGTGAATGGCCAAAGCCTAAATTATGAGGCATAGCGGAAAACACGTAGATTTCAAACAAAAAAATATATTTCGTTTAAAATAAGCATATTCCTTAAGTTTGCCATATGCCATTACTTCCCAGAATTTTATCCTTATTAGCAACACTATTAAATAGTGTAATAATACAACATGTTTCTTTTTAACCGACTTCCCAAAAAGGAGGAGGTTCTATGTTCGACTTCAAGTTTGTTTTTTTTTTTTTTTTTTGTGTATGTTCACCGATTACTCCGTCAATTGTGGACCGATTTTGAAAATTATTTTTTTGTTTGAAAAAGTATGTTCCGAAATTGGTCCCATTTTAGTTTGGTGAAGATCTGATGAAGAACTTCGGAGATATACAACAGAACTCTTCAATAAATAACGGCAAATCTCTCGGGTTTGCTGCAATCGCATGTATGTTTGTTGTTTATAACATTTCATAACATAACATCACGCCAGTTCGTTCTTAAGGGGTAAGCAGACCTCTCATTTCACCGGTTATGTTCAATTTTCTTGAAATCTATTCTGGCGAAATAGTTCCCTTACTAACTTGCCTATTAGGTACGTACAACTAAAAAGAGAAAAATAAAAAAACTTTTTGCAAAAAAATACTACCGACTTCCAAATACAGAACTACAAAGTGAAAAATAACTTAATTTTTTGAAGTCGGTGTCCATAACGCAAAAAAATGGTACCTACGAAAGACACCGACTTCAAAAAATTTAGTTATTTTTCACTTTGTAGTTAGTTCTGTATTTGGAAGTCGGTAGTATTTTTTTGCAAAAAGTTTTTTTTTCAAAATCATCGGGTGCGATTCCTGACCATATTTAATATTTATTAAACATGCACACACACACATTAACATACACACACGGCACGGCACGGCGGTGTATTTACTTTTTTTTTTGGCTGGTCATTTTTTTTTCAAAAATCCAATTATGTAGTTTTAGTTTTCATCAAAATCGGCCTCGTGACTCTTTTGAGTGTTTTCCGCTATTCCTTAAGTTTCGCATTTGGTCATCCACGCCCACTTAAAAAACTCAGCCTGTAGATATACAACATTTAATCAATCTCATTGGGATCAAACTCATTCGGCTTCAAAAAGTTCGTCCACATCATTTACTTAAAAAAAAGTACATATTATTCAATTATCACTATACATCAGTAATCTGGGTCCGGCGGCTATCAACAGACTTTTGAAAAACACTTCCACGCATATTGATATCTTGAACCCCATTTCTTGCTGATGTTTGACTGAATTTATTCACATAAAATTCATACCACAGTACTCGATTCGTTTTTACACCAACCAAAAAAACTAACAACGCTAGGGGATTTAAGAGAACAAAAAAATATGGTAAAAATACTGGTAATGTTAGATCCATAAGCAATACAGAATAAGATGCCAACAATGACACGTCGCCCAATATGAATATCAAAGTGGCGACGTATAAACGACGACATTTGTTAGTACCTGAAAGTTCACTCCCGTTGAAACTGCGGCAAAGTGAATATACAATTATAATAAATAGGAAACTGTTTAGTATCACAGGTACCATTAAAATAAGTATCTCACCGTATCTTGTGAAAAAATACATAATAAGTGTTGTTACTAAAGGCGCAACCCAACCAAAAAGACTAATTTTAAAATATCTCCTTTGCATGGGCATATTAAAAACTTTAACAATGTCCACGTAAAACATATGGCATATTGCTACTAACCAATGACCCCTCACTGATAATAAGTAGTTCGTTATATTTACACTAATCAGGTTCCAAATAAAATCATTTTCTCTTGTTATGAAACCGTTGCTATGGATGTGTATATAAATCTCAATAAGTAAAATAAGTACAAAGTGTGCTAACACTAAGTTAAGGCACACATAGTTCCTATAATTGCGAAATTTTGTTAAGATGCACCATGATGCCACTCCGTATAACAACGTGGCTGTTGTCACCGCAAAAAATATGTATGGTACGACTAAGTCAAGAGTTTCTTCTAAATCTCCCATAGTGAATGTCACTGGCACAGATTTGTTTGATACACTTGCATTTTATAACGAAGTATTTGTGAACAGCTTGACACAAAGCACTGCCACGCCCGTAATACACGTGCTGCCTCGAATACTGTTGATGGACCAATTAGTTTAATGAAACGCTACAAAATAAATTAGGCAAATTATTATAACACAGTACACAGGGTATACAAGATGAAAGTATATGTTTCATACTTGCCTGCTAGCCATATTATTAACTAAGCCTTGATAAGAAATGAAAGCGAATACTTACAAAGGAATACTTAATATTCTAACGTATTTAATGGCACGTTGATGATATTTATTTGACATCAACCGTGTTTTCATTGCGTAGCAGTACTAGCGGTATTCATAGTTTCAAGTCTGACTACTGACGTACAATATCCTATAAATAACTTCATCGCGTCAACGAGCGTTTCGGGGACATTGGTATCTAAACTAATTCTACTTCCCATTAATAATTATAAATGTGAAAGTTTGCGATTTGGATTTTGCTGAAATCTTTCAGTAATATATAGCTTTCGGTAATAATTTATAAGGATATTGTGGAAAGTACTAATTCCGTGCAGGTGAAGCCGCGGGCGGCAGCTAGTACATCATTAATACTACCGTAACTACCCCTGGGTAGGTACGGAAATTTGCACAAACAATTTTTTTCTGGCATCTTTTAAATTTAGGACTCGGCGATAGTGTAGTTATTGCTGAAAGTATTTTTGTATTCATATCAGTATTGCCGAAAATTACCTTATTGGTATGTCAGAACCACGGGGTACCACAGCGCTAACAAAGAAAATTTTGGTTCAAATAAAAGTCACTAGATGGCGCGATATGCATCGATTTGTTATTGAATTGTGTGTAAAATTAATATTTTCTAGAATTGATCATAAAAATTATATGCTCTTGTTTAATCAACTCTCCTACGCACACAATCATGGCATATTTGACTCTTAATTCACATTTCAAAGATTATTTGAACGGATCATTTAAAATTGATTCCAATAGATAGCGCGGTTTTAAATTTCTGAGACATGCCACTCGATTTTTTTAATTTGTGTTTTAACACATTTTGGTACAATGAAACTGTAAAAACGTGCAAAAAAATACTATAAAACAAATCATCACCGTATTTAATGAAAATAATTGTCACGAAACGAGAAAACCCTTTCACTTGCAAGTCGCTGCTAACACCATCTATAGACGTGGAACGGAAACGAACGCGATCGAAGTACTTATAAAAATAATTAGACTAAAAACGCTAGTTACGTCGGCACGGTTTCTTTGTATGGGATGAGGTATCTGTATGCTAGTATTATATTATCTGTGGTCAGAACACACACCGCCTGATTTAGAGTTCTGACAGTTCTAGGTTTACTATGAATGGGCCTCCTTTCCTTTCCACAGGCAGGACAGTCCTTCCCTGGACTGTCCTGCCTGTGCCTGCCCAACTCGCGATCATCATCTTCCTGCCCTTGTCACATGTTACTTGGAGTCGGCGCAACACGTTTTCTTCTTCCATACCGTTCTGTCCCCCGTCACGCTATCGCTGACACGCTTTTATTTCATATTACTACTCACAAAGTCCATCCATCTTTTCGTTGGCCTTTCCCTCCTGCTCCACCTATCCTCATTTATATTTATAACTCATTTAGTAACATGCGTTTCATCCCTTCTCATCACATGACTATGCCAGGACAACGGTTTCCTTTCAACTTTTCTGTCATTGGCGCCACATTCAACTAAAATATTGAAATTGAAAAATTGAAAAAATTGAACGTATTTCATTGTACGTTTTCGAAGTTAATCTTCGTAGAACTCCCCATCCCGACATCTTACTAAGAGAACGTCAGTGAGACAATCTTAGTTAACACGTTGAAGACTGGCCTATATTCTTGAACTTTTCTTTCCAGGTGACGAGATAGCCCTAGACGACGACGCTTCGTACCTCGATGACGTAGTAAAGGCCCCCGCCGCCCCCGACAAGGAGCCGGGCGCCGACAGCATTCGCAACAAAGATGGAGTACCCGTCGACGAGTTCGGTTTGCCGCAGGTGCCCAGCGCCGCGCAGACTTCGCGCTAAGTTGTGACGTCATAAGCTATGAGGTACAGGTATGCGTTTGTAGGTTCGCTTTTTGATCAATTCGGAGGTTTCTTAATTATGTAGTACAGTATATATGTTTGATGAAATTGAGTAGAGTTTGATATGTGCTGAGCAACATTATATTGTTATCGCCTTGTCACTCTGAAGAAATCATTTTAAAGCATTAATAAATAAATATATAATATCAATGGTTTCATGACTTGCAAACAAGTTTGTGCATAACTTGGTCAGATAAAATTTCGAGGTATATAACTTATAAATGCTGTATTTTTTACATTCTCAACATTAATTCAGAATTGTACCTGTACTGCATCTAAAATATTACGTTATTTGTATGTTGAATTATATTAAGAGCTTAAAGCATCTCGATTTCACTTTGTAACCACTCAATTATATTGTCCATTCAATGTGGAAACAGCACACGTTTGTTTTAAATTTATTTAATAAGTATTCACCTCACCGATTAAATAGCAGAATACGAATTTATAGATATCTCTTTTAGGAGAGAAAATTGTCAATATATTATACGCTTATACAGAGCCAGAACGAAAAGATTATAGTTCATTCGCGTTAAGAAAATAGTGAGTCATCGTTGTCAGCCGGGCTCTCGACCAATCGGGTAGCATCAAATTAGAAAGCTTGTGACCCGATTTGACGAATATTTTCGTCGAATGAACTATAAGGGCGATTACACCGATCCGTGTCCATGAAAAGAAAAACCTGAGTTCCGAGTTCAAAATGTTCTGAATCATGAGAGATTATGACGGATAGAGTTCGGATGTATTGCGTAACCGCCTTAAGCAATTTTAAACTCAGCTTGTCCGTATTACATGCGTATTTCACCTTTTTGAACTGTCATTTGCATTCATATTTTTTTATTATAATAGAAAAATAATAATTTACGTGAAATTAAATAAAGGAGCTTAATCTTTTCCTTCATTCCTCGGTTGTAGATTTATAATAATCAAACTGCATTTGAATTTAAAAGCAAACTGTTTATGTGAAAATCTGCTTTGGGAAAAAGATTTTGAATGGCTTTTTTGTAGTCTGGTTTTAATGTTTTTGACCATGCAAAGTGAATCAAAATCTATAATATTCTAATATTGTTTTGTGTTTAAAATTCTATTCTTAGTTGCCGTAACAATATGTAAATGTAATCTAGTTCTTATAATTTTTATATACTTAAGTTAAATATATTATTATCTTTATAATGTTTGTTTTTATTTTATAGTAGTAACACCTAACTTTCTGTCGCTCGTTAAAAAATCAAAATCAAATAGTTTATTTCAAATAAACCTAAAGAGGTACTTTGAATTTTCAACCAAAAAAAATATTGACTCTAGTTATAAATTCGCAAGCGTCAATAGGTCTTAATGGAGAAGAATTAAAAGACACTCTTTTTCATCAGTTTTAATTACAATATTTTGGTTACATCATTCTTGTTGAAAAAATACATATATGTGAGAACAAAGTAAAAAGACGTGCACATAAAAGCTTTTAGAGTAACAAACAATTTAGAAAAATAAAGTACAATAACAGGCTGAGGCAGCAAAGTTAAGACCAATCCCAACTGATGGCGCCCGTTAACGAACATGACGCATGGATCGGCACCACTCAGCTCCAACATCATAAAGGTATTGAGAAAAATATTGAGTCTTCATTTCAATTCTTTAATTTTGTTTTACACGTATAAGATTGGAAATAAAGAATGCCACACAAAAACAGACATACTGCTTGCTTGATTCATCTATACTTAATATTATAAAGCTGAAGAGTTTGTTTGTTTGTTTGTTTGTTTGAACGCGCTAATCTCAGGAACTACTGGTTGGAATTGAAAAATTCTTTTTGTGTTGGGTAGTCCATTTATCGAGGAAGGTTATAGGCTATATAACATCACGCTACGACCAATAGGAGCGGAGCATCAATGAAAAATGTTACAAAAACGGGGAAAATTTATTCTTTTTGAGACGCAACGTATTTAGAGTAGGTGGGCTAGCTTGGTAGGTAGCCAGTTGACGGGAGCGAAGCCGCGTGGGACAGCTAGTCTATACTAATATTATAAAGCTGAAGAGTTTGTTTGTTTGTTTGAACGCGCTAATCTCAGGATCTACTGGTCCGATTTTAAAAATTATTTCACTATTCGATAGCCCGATTATTGAGGAAGGTTATAGGCTATAAAACATCACGCTATGACTAATAGGAGCGGAGTAGTAATCAAAGATGCGAGTGAAACCGCGAGGTTCAGCTAGTAAAAAATACAAATCTAGTCAAATAAGTCGCTTCCAGATTTTCCTGATTGCGTTTATGAATCTTGTTTCTGATTCTTAATAGAGCAGGAACCGTACTACGAAGTGCTTAATTGCTTATGCCAATCGTGATTCCATCGTGAGAAAGAGAAAGTGCTATTCGGCTTGTATAGCTACGTCTCGCTCTTACACCGGTGTCATGATGCTTTTAAGACGTCCTAGTAGGCTTAGGCCTAGAAGCGGGGGGAAGGTGATGCGCTGCGCTGTCGTAGCTCCGGTGCAAAGATGGAAGTGTTGGAGGCAAACGATACGGCATTTTTATCGTAGAATTGGGAGTACAATCTCTGTTGTAGTTAGTACTGGCCACTGCTGACACGTTATAACAATGTAAGCCTGATTTGTTATTATGCGGCAGTGAGACTCCAACCGGTGTTTTACTATATTCTAAATTAAAAAAAAAGGAAAAGCTCTCCACAATCTCCATCAAATTGACTATAATCAATTACTAAAATTTTTCATTTAAAAGTGATTTTGTAATTTTCTGAACTTTTGTTTCCTTTAGTTTTTCGGAATACTATTAAAAAAAAATAGATTATTACCGATACTGTCTGTAAATAGCGATTCAATATTTATCGATATATTTATTTTTCATTTGCCCATCCCTAAACCACACTGAGACGCTGCGCTGGACCACAGAATAGTTACCGTTTTATATGTAGGGCTATACTGCGACGACGTTGTTCGCCCTCTTGGGTTGTGAAGTCGTGCGTCTTCGCAACGCAAGTGTGGCATACAACGCGTTGATCCGTTGCGAAGATGCAACGTAACGCGTTAATGGGGACTCAACCTTGCTATGACGTGTCTAAACTATTATGGTTCCACTATAGTTTCACAGTGGAACCATGGTAGATTTGACACAATTTCATAACATTTCATATTATTGTTGGTTGTGATGATGGTACAAAATGAGCAGGAAATAAAAACACCCATATAATTATGTAGTTAGGTAATCAACCTTTAATATAATAATAATAATTTAATTGAATTATATAACACAGTCAACTCTAAAATACTGTTATGTTCATCACTTACGATACGACCATGTTTTGCATACTGATCAACAGTAAATCGGTAACGACACTGGCGTCTATGACGCAATAAATAAGACTCGTCCTCTTTACATCCTACTTTATGTACAACCACTCGGAACAGTGATAATTACTATGTATTGTAGACAGTCTAATTGTACTATCTATGTATAAATAACCAACTTGTAGGCTTAATCTAGAGCTTCCTGTCCGGTCTTTGGCAAGAAGAAGCAGAGTATTGCAGCAACTGTGGATGAGAATTAAATAGGTTAGTTGATCTTGTTGCAAAATAGTCTTTATAGCAGTAGGAATAGGGTAGGCCTTATACCAGCAAACCAATATAGAGGTATCGCTGATAACACAGAAACGCTGTTTGACGGCAGATATCTTAACAAATATAAATTTTATACCAGAGTAAATTAAGTTGATTGTACAATGACAAGTACTGTTGATAAGTCTTAAAAAAATATCTTTCAGCGTAAAATTAACTTTATGTATGGATGTTAAAGTTACTTATTCAAAAATACATATTTTACATTTGCGAATGCCGGATATTGTGTGTACAGCTAAGGAGTGGCATTCCTTGTCGGAGTCTGTGTATCCTATTGGCTACAACCTGGGGGTCTTTATGTCTTTATGTTAAGAGTGAATAGGTTACTTGCAGGAATGCGTGCTCCATCATCATCATTAAGACAATATCTACAGTATTATCGCCTACCGTCAGGTAAGATAGTGGTCAAGGGTGAGCCAAGTTATTAAAACTATACTTACGGAAAAGGAATGCCGAAAACACAACGATGGGGATGACGCAGTTGATGTCTATGAGGTAGCCGAAGGAAAGGTTGCCGATGAGACCACCACCTCGACCCGCAGTTAGGGACAGTGCGGCTGCCATTACCCTGGGAGAAAAATGGTTACATGGGGTCACCATAAGCTCTAGAAAGGTGCGGTCCAGTGTGCGTGAGGGACAGATGTATATAACTTGTTTGCAACTGTTCCTTTTTCACAGTCGAACCTTGATTGTTTTGTCACGTCATGGTATGCAATGCATTGGGGGCAGGTCAGATAGGTGCAAACAATTTCTGAATGTCCCTCGGCAAAATTCGTGTTTCGTCAGTCGTCGGATTTCTATCAATTTGCACTTGGTGCAGACCGGACGCTACCGGCACGTTTTACTAGGTGAACTGTAGCCGGATTGCGCATCGAATTCCATGTGATTGATCGATTGATAGCGGTCAAACCCTTTGCGTTGCCGTATTCACTTACGCAGTAAGGCTGTCGATTTCGATGTTTCCTTTTTTTATTTGAAAGTTGGTGCTTCTCATGTGGTCCTATTTAAATCATTTAAAGATCAAGATCTGACTAGAAGTTTTTGAAATGCGTATTTTCATGGTAATAATATAATGTACCAAAACTAAAAAGATTAAACGGACTTCTAACTTTCTTTTCGGAAGTCGGTGTCAAAAACGAAAAATAATAGTTACCAAAAACACCTAATTTCGAAAAGAAAGTTATTTTTCGCATTGTAGTATTTTGTTTTGGAAGTCGGTACCTTTTTTTTTTGTAAAAAAGTTTTTATTCATTTCATAATTGACTACCTACAAAAAATCTTGGCTATTAAAGTTTGTATAGTCACAACTTTGTTAGTTATCCAGGTTGTTTTAATCATCCATTACTAGGTTATAATAATCTTTCTGCTTTTTCTACCTTGCCTACCTAGTTCTCTGAAATGTTAGCAACGGTTTAATATTTACCTGAGGTTTGTAGGGAACAAGTCGACCAGCACGCAGAACACCAGACTGATGGCGAGGGAGGTGAGGGCTTCAAAGATACACGATAGCACCAAGTTTTGTGTGGAGTTCTGTACGAAGTACAAGCCGATCGTCACCACGCCGGCGAAGCCCAAACTGAAGACTGGAATATAAGTAATAATGTTAGATTGCTGTTCTTTTTAGGGTTCTGTACCCAAAGGGTAAAAACGGGACCCTATTACTTAGACTCCACGATCCGTCTGTCACCAGGCTGTATCTCGTTTACCGTGATAGCTAGACAGTTGAAATTTTCACAGATGATGTATTTCTGTTGCCGCTATAACAACAAATACTAAAAACAGAATAAAATACTATTTAAGTGGGGCTCCCATACAACAAACGTAATTCTTTTGCCGTTTTTTGCGATAATTCGCACTTGGCCAGTTTTCTATACCAATATTATAAAGAGGAAAGATTTTTTTGTTTGTTTGTACCGAATAGGCTCCAAAACTACTGGACCGATTTCAATAATTCTTTCACCGTTGGGAAGCTACTCTATCCCCGGGTGACATAGGCTACTTTTTATCCCTGTATTCCCACGGGCACGGGAACTACGCGGGTGAAACCGCGAGGTGTCCTCTAGTGTAATATAAAAAGGTCAATAGGGATCATCATCATAATATCAGCCGAAAGACGCTGGACCACCACTGCTGAACATAGGCCTTCCCCAAGCGTCAAAATAGCGATGTAACTGAAAATTAATGTTTTGTTCGTCAGGTAGACAAATAAAAAATATTGGACACGTATTTTTTTTCTTTTGACACGTAAACAAAATGACGACGATATAATGCGTTCAAATATCGTGTGACGTCACGCTGTTAGTACACTTTGAAGCCCCTACTCCTGAACTTTGATGCGCTTTATCTTTGTCAATTTGAATTAATTTGGTAAAGCAAAAAATACGTGTCCAATATTGTTTGATATTCTCACTGACAGACAACTGAATTATAATTTTTCTAACCAGAAAATATCCCTATTCAGTAATTCTTTGCCAGACATACGAAATTTATGTAGTTTTTCAACCCACTAACAATTTAGTTCCCTGACTACTTATTACTCAACCAAAATATATTTGGAGCTTAGTACCTTACTAAAATTGAGCGAATTTTAAAAGCACAAGTATCCTGTATAGTGCTACAAATATCTTTTGACATTTTCAGGGTTGCTAGTTAAGTTAAAGTGACATTTGTGTTCTAGAAATTATGTATCTGTATCTATATAATAGCAAACTAAACTAGGTGAATTAATTTTTTACAAAAAAATGCATTGTCACTTACTCAAGAAGAATTTAGCACCAAGCTTGTGTACGCAAAGAGGCAGCCACAGAGACGTAGGGATGCAGGCGAGACCGACGATCAAGGTGTGCATATATACGCTGTTGTCGATGGTCTTCAAACAGTCGAAGGGATCGCCTTCGTATTCGTCGACGACCACAATACCGGAGACGTCACAGACTGAAGCTGAAGTGTTGGGGAAACGGTGTTCGAACTCCTCATAACGGTTGAATAACTCGGGGAACCAGACCATGAGGGTGTAGTAACTGAAATTGAGGTAGATTGGTTAAAAATACAACTACCTACATATTAATATAATAACAACTAAACTTATTTAGAGGCAACCTCCTTGCCTATTACAAGACTGGCAACAGAAACTATTTAGTTTTGGAAGGCGATTGAAATCAAAATGCTAGGAAAATAATTGGAGATGTTTTTGTTTAGCTTGGCTGGACAGTTCTGTAAGAGACGCCTTAGGGCAGGCACATTGTTGAATCAATACAACTTAAAAGTAATTTTTGCTTATTATTTGAACTCCCTGAGCTAGCTCGTTATTTGAGCTCATAGTACCTAGAGGTTGGAAAAATATCAACGTATTTAAAACAAAAAATAATTGTAGGGACAACAGATTTACAATGAAATGGATACGAGCCTATGTAAAACTAACAGTGATATACGCATGATATACGAAAAAATTATGAAATCTTTTATATATTATTATGTAACTAGTTTCATCTTACTACATAGGTATTTATATAAATTGTACTCTGGATTACTGCCCTCTATTATGATCTCTATCACTCAAAGGTTTGCTGGAAGAAAATTCCATTTGGAGTTAAGCTCGCCTTTGTACATGATTTTTTTTTATCAATTTGTTTAAATGTAATGTCTTGTTTAATAAAGAATAGTTTGGCGGAATATTTTTGCCAAATAATTTCGTACGTTCTAGAACTTGGTCACTAGACTTATAGGACTGGTAATTTATATTTTTTGTCCTAAATAAAACCCCTTGAAATGTTGTTTGTTAAATAGAACCTTTCTCACCTTGTGGTCAAACCGAACTGGATGATACAAGTAAGAATCGTATATTTGAGGTAGGGCGGCCTGCACAGAGCCTTGGTCTGCATCCAGATCTCGGAGAACAATCGCTTCAGGTCCTTGGGTTTACGCATGCTCAAAGATCGGACTGACTTGATAGAGGTCTGGGAGCCTACTGATATAGTTCGGGCTTTCTCCTTGAGGCTTTTGATCTGGAAATTAAAGATTTAAGTAGATGAGTTAGTAATGGTATTAGGTATTATTCTGGCTGTAAGGGTGTGTACTAAGATGAGATGGCTAATTGTAGCGTATGGAAGATATGCTGCGCTGACTGATCTCAAATAACAATTGGGGCAGGTGGAGTAGGTAGTTATTTGTCTCCTCAATCATTTTCTTTCCCCATGCGTTGAGTGCATTGACGAATTGAAAAAAATATATATTATTTTGCTGTAAGTGTTCTAAAGACAAAGTAAGATTTTGGAAAATAGTGTAGGTAACATAGATCTTACCGGGTAGTTATCGGGGTCATCACCAGTGTTTTGCTTGTAGATGCCTTTCAGGACCTTGAGGGCATCATCGTAGTCACCGCACTCCATCATGAACTTGGGGCTTTCGGGGAAGTAGAACAGCCAGAAGCCGAGCATCAGGGAAGGAACTCCACAAGCGGCCACGAACCAGTTCCATGAGTCGTAAGAGAAGGCGCCGTTCTCGATACGGATTCCTGTGATAGGGATGATACCCCAAGCGATCACTGAAAACAAATAGGTATTGTATTGGCCTTCTTTCCAATGAAGTGTTTTGAGTATGTAGTCCTCCAGTGTAATAAATCTAATAAGTTTGTCTAAAGGCTTCAGTCGCTCAACTGCCTTACAAGCTTCGATCAACAATAAGTAGGTATGTACCAACTACATCCGTTAACTAGTTGGTATTGCCTTACGCATCAAGCGTAAGGCACGTACCACGTACAAAATGAAAGCATATACAGCTACATTTCTTTCTACGTTTACTAACGGTTTTAGGTTCAACCTAATTACAACCATGGCACCTAGTCTGGACGAAATCTCTCTGTCTGACCATAATTATATATGCTTTAGGTTTAGGACGGCGGCAGAAGCCGAAACTAGACGAAGGAGAAACCCAAGACATACAAATTGGGACTCATACAGGAGGGACCTAAAAGTAAATCTAGGGAGCCCTAAAGGTAAGCTCAATTCCATACTAGATATAGAATTTGAAGCTGACAGAATCAAGATGGGCACCATCGGTGCATGGGTAGATAACTGCCCAGAGAAAAAGGCCTTTTGCAAAAAGGTACCATGGTGGACTCCTGAACTAGCTAAAATACGTCAGGAAACACGACAGGCCTTCAATGATGCAAAAGTCAGGAAAGATTTCTCTGACTATCATAGCATGCTGACGAGGTATAAGATGGCGGTACGCAAGGCCAAAAGAACTAGTTGGCGGCAGCATTGCACCTCCATCGAAGCTCTGCCAAATGGAATGAGGTTGTGCAAAGCGATGTCCATGACTAAGACAAACCCACTATCATCTGTAAAGGATGAGAATGGGTATCTAACGGAAACTGGACAGGACACTCTGGGCGTGATGTTTAGAACTCACTTCCCGGAATGTATACTGCGCGACAGCGATGAAGAGGATCCAGTCACAAGGGACGAGCTCACAAGGCACACGTCCAAAAATAACTGGCTCACGGCAAAGAAAGTGGTAGATGAAAATAAACTGAAGCTTGCCATAGCGGGCTTCCAGCCTCTCAAATCCCCTGGTCCGGATGGAATCTACCCAATACTATTGCAAGAAGGGGCATCTGTTTTGATACCTCATTTGAGTAAGCTCTACAGAGCCTGCATAGCCTTTGGGTACGTACCCAAGGCATGGAGGGAGGTCAAAGTCACCTTTATACCGAAGGTGGGAAGGCCAACTTACGAAGAAGCTAAAGCTTACAGGCCAATTAGTCTATCATCCTTTCTCTTAAAAGCTCTGGAGAAACTGGTAGACAGGTACCTAAGAGAGGGACCACTTAAAAACTTCCCTCTACATAAACTACAGTGCGCCTACAGCCCTGGTAAATCTACAGAAACGGCATTGCACTATGTTGCGAGTCGAGCCGAGGCTGCGCTAGAGGGACAAGAGATCTGTGTCGGGGCTTTCCTCGACATAGAGGGAGCCTTCGACAAGACAACATTTGAGTCCATACGCATCGCTGCAAAGGAACATGGCATCAATGATACCACGTGCAACTGGATTGACTATATGCTGAGAAGCAGAATAGTCAGATCGGAACTGATGGGAGACAGACTTAGTGCAAAAACAACAAGAGGTTGTCCGCAGGGCGGAGTGCTGTCACCATTATTGTGGTGCTTGGTAGTAGACTCGCTACTTACCAAGCTCAATACTGGACCATTCTACACAGTAGGCTATGCAGATGACATAGCTATAATGGTTAATGGTAAATTCCCGAACATAGTCTCTGGATTATTACAACAGGCATTGAGGATGACAGAGGAATGGTGTACAAAGAACCACCTCTCTATCAACCCAAGCAAAGCAGTCATTGTTCCATTCACGAGGAAGAGACAATTAGGAAACCTAGGAGAGCTCTCCCTCAATGGAATAAAGCTGCCCTGGTCTACCGAAGTAAAATATCTGGGTGTAACGCTTGATAGAGAACTCAGGTGGAAAACTCATGTGGAAAATATTACGACGAAAGCCCTACGAGTGTTCGGCATGTGTCGTTCCACCTACGGTAAAACTTGGGGGTTAAAGCCCAAAGTGATACGATGGCTGTACCGGACAATGATTATACCTATTATCATATAGAGCAGCATAGTGTGGTGGCCAAGAACAAAGCTTGCCTCGTGCAAAGCGCCACTCACCAGATTACAAAGAACGGTGTGTCTAGCCATCACGGGTGCTTTAAGGACAACACCTACGGCAGCGATTGAGAGATACCTCAATATCCCTCCTCTGCATATGATGGTTGAATTCGAGGCAAGGAAGACATTACATCGACTTGCTGTGGCTGGACTATGGGATGCCTCTAAGCCTAGGACCAACCATACAAAGTTTGACGGGAATGAAGGCCTGGATTGGGTAACAAGCATGTTATCCGATAAAATGCAAACTATGTTTGTGTTTGAAAGGTCTTTCAAGGTCCAAATCCCTACAATAGAGGACTGGACGAAGGAAATCGATCCACCAGAACAAGACAGTCTGGTGTGGTACACTGATGGATCCAAAATGGAATCAGGTACAGGGGCGGGCATATTTTTTTTTTTTTTTTTTTTAACTATTATAGGCTCGCGCTTGACCACTATCTCACCTGATAGTAAGCGACGATGTGGTCGATGGTGGAGCACGCTTGCCTAGAAGTAACCTATTCACTCTTGTCTTAAAGACCCCTAGATTGTAGCTATCGGGAAACACAGACTCCGGCAGGGAATTCCACTCCTTAGCTGTACGCATAATAAAAGTATTCCCAAAACGTTTAGTGCGTATTGGTGGGATGTCCACCATATATATACGCAAAAGGTTACAAATGTAGCAAAAGCCTAGGGAAAATGGCAACTGTATTCCAAGCGGAAACTTATGCCATAATAACCTGTACTCAAGAGAATATAGATAGAGGAACCAGAGGTAAATCCATATATATTCTTAGTGACAGTCAGGCTGCAATCAAAGCCATGGCATCCTACAAAGTGGACTCCGGACTTATTCTGGATGCTGTCCAAACCCTAAACAGGCTTGGGAAGCACAACAGGGTAAGACTGATGTGGGTCCCAGGGCACAAAGGAATCCATGGTAACGAAATGGCAGATGAACTGGCAAGAGAGGGCTCAGCAAATGACTTTGTGGGTCCAGAACCATGTGTAGGCATCTCGACGTGCCTCGTAAAGGCCGCATTTAGGGAGTTTGCAGATCACAGACAGCGAACTCATTGGCAATCTAGCACCGGTCTACAACACTCCAAGAAATTCCTAGGCTCTACGTTCAAAGCCCGGGAATGCATTTGGAACATGAGCAGGGGGCAAATCCGCTACCTGCTTGGGGCCTTTACTGGGCACTTTGGAACCAACGACATGCTCATGAAGATGGGTTTAACCGCGACACCCATGTGCAGGTTGTGTGGGGAACATACGGAACGCATGGAGCACCTTCTTTGCACATGCGATGCACTGGCTGGTAAGCGAATGAGTCTCTTAGGGGTTGGATATCCAAGACCAGAAGACTATAGGCTCATATCTCCCAGTCTCGTTGTAAAATTCATGAAAAGAGTTTTCAGCGAGATTGGGGAGGAGTAAGGTATCTAGGGGACCACAATAGATCCCAATGGGTCGAAGTGTCCGAGTTATTTCTCGGCCCCTCCACAAGATAAGATAAGATAAGATGGCACCTAGTAATAAAGTCATAAATTTTCAAAATATTATCTTACATATCTAAGGTACTTACGATCACTCGTCACAAAAAAACGAGCAAAGCAATAAATTACTCCAGTTACTTAGATATCAAAAGGCATAGGTTAAATAAAATTTCTGATATCTAGTTGTATTGTTGACCGAAGCTTTCAAGTTACCTACAAGATAGTCTGGCGACTTTTCGAGCGCCCCTTAAAAATAGTTTGGCAGGCCTTTCCGCTCATCCCAGGACAATGATATCCACAAAGATTTACACACGACAAAATTTGGTCTGGAGAGCACATTACTTTATAAGTATGTAGGTACGATTTTGTTACTAATTCCTTACATGGCAATAAGATGACTCCGAGGGTCCAGAACATTTCCATCCAGCAGAGGATCTTCTCTCTGTATTTGGTCTGTTGGAATTCACCCAGGTAGGGGAAGCAGATACCCATAGCGCCAGCAACACTGCAAATAAAAAATATTAATATTATAATATGTAACTTTCTTAACGCCTGAGGGAGGACCTCCCTGTCCTCCCACAAGCTTTGGGTGGTCGAACACTATATTTTATGAGCCCCTGACGGGGCACGGTCCGTCCACGTCCCGGACACGGCCCTGATATGTGTGGATAGACCTTTAGACCTCAAGTCCATTTTTGTATTTGTGTTGTTGATGTGCCTTAAATAAATACATTTTTATTTATTTGTTAAAGCAAAAAATATGGATCCAATAATATTTGATTAGTTATCTCACAGGTGGACTAAATAGAATTATCTGTTTTTACCCAAGAGACATTCCCCTGAGCTTCTTAACCTTATCACACATCATATGAGATTACATTATTACTCGTATAACTATATTCTACACCTATTTCAGGATTTTGACCAATTTGACTTTGAAATTTAGAATTTATCTTTGACTCAGACAGACAACACATTATTGGTTGTCACAACAAACACCTCTGAAGATCGACACAAGGATCATCTAAAAATTCTCTGGCATACTACTTAATTGTTACAAACTGATGAGTTTATTTGCCTTCCTTTAGATTGGAAAATGAAGAAATGAAAACAATTATCAATGAATATACAGATGTTATATTTTAAATTGTAATTAAATCGACCAAACTGGTTTACAGTTAATGGCTATGATGACACCATTTTACTCGTGATTATTGTACTTAGTACGACAATAATAAGTACATGGACGCGTGTGCTCGGAATCAATTGTAGCGTGCCTGTCCGCATGATTTGTAGCGTCCATTGTTTACATCTAAACGAGAAAAATACCTTAGGTGGCTATGAAATATGCAGATGTCACGTTTGGGCGTTGTGTACATTGTGAAGCCCTAAAAACTTTCTCGGGAACGAAGTTTCTGTTTTCGGAAATGTCAAAATAAAGGCCATTCTCATTTTCCCTACTCCAAATTCCAATTTCATATTAATAGGTAGGTGCTCCAGTTTCGGGGGTAGCTATTTAATAGGTATCTATCGTTCCCATTCAATAACTATTTAAACAAATCTTGCACGATTACGACCTCTGCACGAATCTTATATCGCTGATTTCAGAGCCTTAATAATGTCTTACTAAAGATGGCACGTGCAGCTACGCATGTCTGACGTCTGTATCACTCTTTTTCTAATAAGCTTTGTGTGGCGCATGCCATTATAGATCCTTCTATAATAGATAACTATTAACACCACGGAAATCTCTCACCACACTCGCACATCAATGGGCGAGTTTTAACCACCAAATCATTTATCTTAATCTACAACATCGCTTAATGTCAGGCGAGCAAACGCGAGCCTATGATAAAAAAGCAGACTTTTCAAAGGTATACTTTAAAGTAATCAAATAGTATATAGTCAAAGATTCCGTGGCAATAAATATAATTTATTACGGTTTTATCAATATGATACTTTTTGGCCAGGGAACATTCTGTTATTCTATGGTTTGAAAACCCTGCTCAAAAGATACCAGACAAAAATATTTTTTTGGATACTTACGAGAAACCATTAATGAAACGACAGGCCATGAAAATGGGCAGGATTTGGACGAAGGAGGAGACAATGCCGATAAAACCATCCATCAGCAAGGCCGAGACCAGCACTACTTTACGGCCCTTGGTGTCGGCCAAGCAGCCCCAGAAGTATGATCCGATCACCATACCTGCCGGAAAAAATAATCATTAGGAATAAACTTTCAAGTAGGTTTATAACATGAAACCTGCAGCCTAATTGCGTAGGTAAGTGAATTTGGCAAGGCAAATGATTTGACCCCATCAATCGACCAATCACATAGATGGATATAGACATCGCATCTTTCATCTGGCATGTGATTGGTTGATTGATTGGGTCAAAACCTTTTTCACATACGCAATAAGGCTGCTGCACCCTAACTAACGTATCTGTTTTAACAACTCGGAGCGCACACCTTCCATTTCATTTTGGTAACTCAACAATATTCATTGCGTGTTTTACGCTATCGAATATACGGATTTTTGAACATATGAAGCAATTAATGCAAGGGAAACAATCCGCGTACCCTACACTTTGAACTTACAATATTAGGTTGCTGTGTTCCCAGGAAATGTAGCCAGAAGTACATAATTCACCAGTTAAGTAATAACCAAGGAATTGCAACAGATGAAAATCGCCTTAAAGGGCAACAGGCTCAAACTTATTGCGATCTACCGGGCTTGAAATCCAGTCTCATGGCTACTACTAAAAATCCCCTTTTCTTTCGTAACGAACTGCTCCAAGCGATGCTGTCAAGGGGTGCAAGGATTATAGCACTAGTACCTATACTAGGTTCAGAATATACGGAAGCTGCATCATATTCATGAGTGAAATGGACATCTCCAATGCCGGGAGAACCACTGGTGTGGTGCCTACCCTTTTCAAAGAGGACTTATGATTTTTTTCTTAAACATGCATGGAAATATTGTCATTATTTTTGAAGAAAGAACACGTGAAGTATCGAATTTACGCACAAAGAAAATCATATCTATTGCAGGAGCGTTTTTTGAATTTGGAACATTACAACCGCTCCAGCAATGTTGTTGTATAATTTTGTTTTTTATTTCCCTGCATTCTTGTAAAAAAAGTACTATATATGCCTCGGCGACAATGGCAATTGCCTGTCTCGTATTAATGAAGTCCTCGCCTACCGCTCGGCCTTTAAACTCATACTCGCCCTGCAATTGCCTATTTCCCGGCCTTTGCAATAATGTACTATTGTTTGAAGCTGTCCATGTTGATGTGTTCTTCCTTCCGCCACATTATTCTAGGTCTTACCCAACATAGGAGCGGCAGTGAGCCAGCCCTTGTCCGAAGATGTCATCTGGAAGTCACATGTCGCCGCCGGCAAGACGAACGACACTATAGTGATGCCGATGGCAGTGTTCGCGTAGATCAGCCCCGTGACCGCCAGCAGGCAGAAATGGAAGCGACCGAATCCTGAAAAAGAAATGGCGAATGTTACATCAGTTTGAGGATATGACTAAAAAGTTCACTGTAGCTTTATGCTATCTTGATACCTATTCTTGAGCGTACTTAGGTCTTGTTCACATTGATCGACAGTGTCTTGAACTTAAAGGATAATTCTTGGAATTGTACGAAAAATGATCATCATCATCATTGGCAGGGAGTGCTTCGGTTTTTTTTTCATCAAGGTATGCGCGTCTCTGTTAAATATGCATACCTGAGTAGACAAATACTAATCTAACAAGTAATCTATAACTGAGCTAATCAATAGATAGTTTTAACCGTTACGATCTATTGTTCGTATGATTTTCTCTGCCCTGACGTCACAGGCCTCTTTTGTTATAAGATCACTTTTGTTGGCACACACGACAGAATTATAATTAATGCCATCAATACTCTGATGACGGTACAAAACTATTTATACTTTTGTTTACAATCTCTTCATTATTTAGGGATGCCCTAATAGCTTCTATCTGTGTATATAGATGGAGGCCTTTGAAACTTGATAGATTCTGATGTGCCCATCACTTTCGTTCCGATCATGCTAGCGGCAGATTAAAACTATTATGATGACACTATTGTTGTAAATAAGACAAATCTTTATATTTACCTGTCGCCGATATAGCATTTTCGAAGTCTGCTCCATGTTCCATAAAATCTAGACCTGCAAAGGGGATAAAACCACATTATAACAACTAGTTTTAGCGGAAACTACTTGTAAAAGTTCTTGAAAACTAAGTGACGATGACAAAATCTCCATATTTTTCAACTTAACTGACAAAACTCGCCTTATCACTACTTCATTTATTATAATATGCGTTTCTTTTTTCATATTTGACTGTTATGTGGGCATTTTCACAAAAAGACGTGCCTATTACTATAAACAATTTCACTTTTATATTATTCTACAATAGCTTTATTTCTTTCACCTGCAAATAACTAATATATTAGCACGGTTTTCATTGGTTTCCAACTAAACTATGCTACGTCTAAATGATGTCATGAGCAAAAATATTTTCACGACATTTTAAACTGAATATTGATTAGAATAGATACTAATTTAGCGTGAATGGTTTTTAGTAATAAGTACTTTTGTGTGAGGGTACATGGATATTATCGAGTTTGTCATCTGTCAAAAATGCGGAACTGTCATCATAAATAACAAATTACCCTCATTCTTCTAACAATAGTGTTACAATACGAAGATTTTAAAAAGTACTTTTTCTCCTAATATTTTATTCTGTGGTACAAAATGTTAAACTTAACGTGTAAAAGTCTATATTTAACTTTTTCTGCTTCTTCACGAACTGTTTGATGTTTATTGTTTGTTCTACACAATAATATTATGCGTAAAATAGCCACAGTTATACCGTGGAATTACATATAACAGGCCTATTTCTAAATAAGGTGTTATGTACTGTTTGTATATAAGGTGTGTCTAATTCCTTTACCAATGTCATTGGGATCGAATATTTTGGTCAAGTCAAGTTTGGGATTACCTACCAACGGAAACCGCGGTCGATAAAGATTTCTGTTTGTTACAAAGCCGACAACCTGAAGTATTGATAAACATTATGGATAACTTGTTTTATTTTCTTGTTGATAATGTCAGTTTCAAGGGTCTGGTATGAGTAGTTGAGTAGACGTGCCGATTAGGGTTGACTATCGTTACGTAGTTTGCCGAAATAATCTATATCTATACTAATATTATAAAGAGGAAAGATTTTTATTTTGTATTTTGGTATCTAACGAATAAACTTAAAAACTACTGGACCGATTTCAAAAATTATTTCGCCGTTGGAAAGCTACACTATCCCCGGGTGACATACGAGTAGGCTAGGAAATAATCTATATCTATACTAATATTATAAAGAAGAAAGATTTTTATTTTCTATTTTGGTATGTAACGAATAAACTTAAAAACTACTGGACCGATTTCAAAAATTATTTCGCCGTTGGAAAGCTACACTATCCCCGGGTGACATAGGCTAGTTTTTATCCCTGTATTCCCACGGGAACGGGAACTACGCGGGTGAAACCGCGAGGTGTCCGCTAGTATCTATTAAAAACAAACAATAATTTTCATTATGTATTACCACTTATGTATGAAAGTGAAGGTTGGATATGGCAAAAAAGACATGAAAGTAGGATTAATGTAGTAAAAATGCGCTCCTTGCGAAGTGTGTGGTGTAACTTTAAATGATAGATTGAGGAATGAGGTAATAAGACAACGTTGTGGTTTAAACGAAGATTTAGAGACTAAAATTGAAAAGAGTGTTGATGGTTTGGCCATGACATTTGAGAGGATGAATGAAAGGCGACTAACGAAAGGTATTTACAAGGCAGACGTGAATGGAAACGCCGGGAGGAGACGCCCTAGAAAGACATACATAGACCTTATAGGTGACGTTCTTCAGGAAGGCCAGGTGCGCAGTACTCATAACCGGCGTGTCTGTACGACTAGATGTATGAATGTGTGTGAAGCAAAAGAACTATGTAAGGATCGCAGCAGGTGGCGTTCTGTAGTTTCTGCCTACCCCCATGGGAAAAAGGCGTGAGTTTATGTATGTATTACCATCTACTACAGTATAATGATTACATTGGTTACTCTATATAGACAACCAGGAAGAATTCAACCCACTCCCAACATCAAATAAATATCTACCAGTACTAGAAGTTGTCTTTAGAATTTGATCGGCTAGTGCAGGCGCCTACCTCTGTTGCAAATAAACTGCTGTCAGGTCCACCGATCTTTAATCGTGGTGTACTGAATCGAATCCTACAGGTAAGACTGACTCTTGACTAGCTTTCGTTTTACATAAATCGAACGAACTTTTAACTTATGGAACAAGACAAACTATTGCTGTGATATGTGAAAATTTTTCCTCGATTATATTGTTGGTCATGTGGATGCGTTTGACAACAGTTTAATTCATCATCGTCTGATGGATTAAACTATCATCGTGTCTGGTCAAATGACCTTAACATAATTTATTTGGGGTTGGTGCACCATAACTATGTTCTCTCTTTTCATCGACATCTTTATCAGCTGCCATTTCAGCCGACTGATGTTTATTCCTTACTTAATTAGTTACCTACTATTTTAAAGAGATAATGTAGGTGAGTAAATATTATTTACTACCTAATAGTTCTTGTCAATATCTTGTGTAACGCTTATCAGGTGCATCGTCTTCTACGATTTTAAGTTGACACAAATAAGTACCTACTTCACTATCATAGCATTTATTTCATAACAATTGGTTTATACGGATGGAGTCTGATTAAAATTTATATCCTTATTATTAGCAATATAGATGCACTTAAGTAGATAAGCCAATTCAAAACTGGTGGCTACTTTATTATACAGGGTGTTTTATTCAGGAAATAGCATTATTCGTCATTCTTAAATCTATGGTAACGTTGACTGTTAACTCATTATTGTTAGCTTCTGCGGGCTTGGCTTGTGGATAAGGTGTTTTATCATCCCAAGGAAACACACTACTGGGTGCTATCCATCCTATGTCCTTTCCACGGTATCAAACTATCTCCATACCAAATTTCATCAAAATCTGTTCAGCGGTTTAATCGTGAAAAGGTAAGAGACAGAGAGTGTTACTTTCGCATTTATAATATTAGTATATGGATGAGAAAGTTTTCAGCCAGCAAAATTTTATATAGATACTGTCGTATCAGCGATACAAAGAATGAGATGAGAAAGACATTTTGAGTGTCTTTAAGTACCAAGATATTAAAACAAAGTAAGGACAGAGATGAAATTGAATCTTTACTATAATAATATTTAATTAAGCGCCTTAGGTACGGAAGACAGACGCAAAGCCTTCAGGGAGAAGAAATAGTAGGTCAATGCAGACCTACGATGCTGTAACTAAAGGGCAGCTACGTTAGTAGTTATTTATATTAAACTTACTAAGAACGAAAGCTGTAAGACTTTCTTTACAAGTTATATTCGGAGGCAATGCCTGACTTTATTAGAATAGATTAATCCATCAAATAGAAGGGAACTTCAGATAGAAAATCAACAAAGCCGGACTTTTACGAACAATATGTGGAAAAAGTCGCCAACTACAGTCACAATTTTATCTGAAGATACACAATTATATGTGCTACATATTTATGATCAAGATTAATACAGACAGGGTCATCAACATTTGACAGACAACTTCAGCCCCAATCTAAAACAGTAGTCAACACACATAATCCTTAACAATTCTTTTATTTGAGGCTACTGTTATTCTAGACCTATAAATGAGGTTAATCAAACAGCACTTGTAATTATATTAAAACAAGTTAATTCAACTGTTAACAATTGTCAGCCTTATCTTATCTATCATAATGAAAGTACAGGTAGCATTGTTTATACGAACCAACGACGTATGATTAATCAATTTTATAATGAACGCGAGATGAAGGGCTTTGGAATCGTAAATAAATCAACCTGACATGACTAAACATAGCAGGCTTTTTATCAGAACGCTGTGTGCACACC